>CM034154.1:292835973-294180964 GCA_019776745.2 Taxus chinensis
ATAGGGGTCCTCTCCGTTGAAGTAATACTCAATAAGAAAACCATACTTAACAGTGGTAACCTACTGCAAGTTAGGGAAATTTTCCTTTACAAAGTATGTCCAATATCCATTTATCCTCCCAAAACTTCATAGTAATACCATTACCAATTTTCCATTTGCAACCTTTTGAAAGTAAATATTTTGCCTAATTTATAGATTTTTCAAAAAGGGATCCCTCAAAGTCTGGTATGCTAAAACACCAATCAGCAGTCGTTGGATCTCTCCAATATTTCTTTTTTTTATAATAGTAGTCCATGCACTAACCTCTTTCATCAATCTCCAAGCCATTTTTTATAGGAGGGATTTGTTTATTTTCTCCCAAGAGCTCCCATCTTCTTGCAAACATATTTTATCCCATGCTATAAGAGTAATTCTGATTTTATTCCCAGTTCCACTCCAAAAGAATCTTTTTTGAATACTTTCCAGTTTATTTTCAATAGTAACCAGAATTCTGAAAATTGACATAGTGTAAACCCAAAGATTTTTTGATGGAACAATTACATAAGGTAGTGTTGCCTTTCTTTGAAAAGGAGAGATCCTTTCCATCCAATTTTTTTATAAATTTTTCAATAAAGAAATTCTAGTCAGAATTTTTAAGTCCCTCAGTTCCAATCAACATACCCAAATATCTTGTAGGGAAATATTTTCTTTCAAATCCTAAAATCTATGAGATATTTTGACTTCTTTTTTTTTGAGGGTGTTGACAAAAAACACATAACTCTTTCTTAAATTTATTAATTATTCTTAGACCTCTTCATAGTCCATCAAAAAGGATTTTAAATTCTTTGGCCTTGGGGATAATGGATTCACCCACCAGGATAGTGTCATCAAAAAAATGTTGATGGACAATACTGTCACAGTTATCAGCAAGAACAATCCCTTTCATTCTCCCTTCAACATTATCCTTATTTAGATCTCTGATGAAATACTCCACCACTATTTATCACTATTTACAATTATTAATGTGTTCTTCTAATATTTCATAATTTAATGTTGAGTGATAATTAATTAGAATAACGTAGGTGTAACAAAGCTTACATCTATTTTAGTGCATTCATAGAATTATTAATTTAATTAGGGTGTAAACATTTAGTGAACCCACTTTTTCAAAATCATTCACTTAATATATGGTCTTATTTATCTCTTGTGGTTAGGCTCTCTGATTTCAAAAACCATAAGATTTTACTAGTTTGTGTATGATATTTCCTATTGAATTTATTATTCTTTATTTGTCCGTGGATTTCTTTAATGCATTATGAAATTGTAATGTTTATCATCCCTCTATCTCAAGTCCATACCACTTATTGTATTACAATTTATTTTTCTCCTCTTTATTTTCATCTAGATGATATCATCTATAATTATGATCAATCCACCAATCCCCTTATGGATTTTGAAATCTGACACCACTTTGACCCATCCCCAATTAATTCTATATTCCTAAAAAAATGAATTAGGAGTCTTTCGTATGGAGCATTGGCATTAATGATTCTAGTTATTGAACCTACCTATCCCACCTCTCTTAACCACTATGTGTAGTCACTAGATGATGCACTTACTATGTACATCCAGACTTTTAATATGTTATTTATATGCATGATTCCTAAGAAAGATAGTTACTCATTAACAATCCTTTAATTTTCTTTGACATTTTCTATTATCCTTTTCATCTTTATTGATCGTTATTTCTGATTTACAACTTATAGTTTTTCATACCAGCCGATATCACTCTGATTTCATTGTTCATCCCTTTGGGAACCCTGTACATAACTACCCATTAGGGACAATATCGGTTGGGTGTTTCTATCCCCCTTGACACTTATGTCCTTTTTCTCTATTTTACTATTTTTTTGGATGTTACTTATTTCTTGTATTATGTTATCACCTTTAATCAAATTTTATCTTGTTAATGACGAAACTTGAGTGAAGGAAGCATATATATAAATGACTTATTTAACCTCATTAAGGGGGAAATAATTTCAAGAGGAACTTACTACTACAAGGAGAAAAATATTTTTCAATATACTACATCATCAAAGGAATACATTATTCACTTCCTAAGGGGATCTATTATAAATTCCATACCACACATTTTGCATTGGGACAAAGTAGTTTTAGCCCTCTATTCTTTGTGCCACTGGCACTAAGTAAACCTAGATAAAGGGAAATAATTTCAATCACACACCACAATAAATCTATGGAGTGTGAAATGTAGTGCATTGTTCATCAATAAAATCACATTGGCGTGACCATTAGGGTCAATACGACTCTTTAATATGCATATTTTTATTCATCTAATGTGTATTTAAGGTTTTTTCAAGTAGCTAGAGTTTATTTTGTAGGTACAGGTGTGACTAGGTAGAATTAAAAGAAAACCTGACATGACCTATAGTGAACAAGAAGAGATAATAATGTGATACACAAAGCACTAGATCCAAATCCATTCTAGAGATGCAAGTTCCCAAAACAGACACTAGCAACCTAGGCGACCCTATTCTATTCTAGGTAGTTTTGTCCCTATGATCTTCACTTTTCAAAATTAGGATCAGATCTCGAACAATCTGTAATATTTCATTCCAAGTCATTTTTTTATTTTAGAATCAGTTTAGACATGAAGATGCAAGCCAATTTAGTCTACAAACCCTACCTATACCACTCTTTCTTATATGTTTTTAGTTCGATATTTCATATTTAGTGTTATATTTATTTGATCAACATGCCCTTACATTAGATTTAATTTTATTAAATGATTTTGTGAACCCGATCCTTATATGCTCATTCTTAGATCTTTCATGGCTTCTCATACCTTTGATTCCAATGATTCCCTACTTCTATACCTACGGTTCAAATTTGTAATCTCCTTGTTAAGTGTGTCTTAGTTGATCTTGGATACGGTCTTAATGTATGCAATATTTCCTTTATCCATCAAATAGGACTATCTATTACTCATATCAATCCATCCACTCTCCGTATCTGTGCATTTGATAATAAACCTAAGAAATTATATGGCACAATCTATCTTCCCCTTAGTATGGGGTCTTGCACTCTTGATGTTCTATGTCACATTATGCCTCATGATGTTCTTTATATTATCCTTCTATGCCATCCTTTGTTAGATACTATGCATACAATTCTTTTTACCCCTGTCATAGCATATAATGTCCTTGTTACACCTTCTTCCATGGATACTCCTATATTGGATTCCACTCCTTATATTGTTACTCATGGTGATTTCCCTTATACATGATGTTGATGACATTACTTACATTGCACATACTTCTTCTCTTAGGATGAACCCTAGTGCTACGAATTTTCATTATCAATTTTCTATTTTCACCCATGATACTCCTCCCTTTATGTCTCACTCTTGATTCAATTATATTGATCATATTCTTATTTCTTCCAATTTTACATCTCTCTCCACACATTCCTCATCACAAGTTAAAGCACCATATGCTAATTTTTCAATGATTCCTAATGATCTCACTTTCCAATATCCTATGTATGATTCATTTACTATGACTACACCTTATCTTATTATATTTATAAGGGAAATCTAATCCCCTCTTTCTACACTTTTTCCTATGATCATAGGATCTAGTCATATTACGTTATATCTTCTAATATTCCCAAATTGCACCTATTACTTCTAATATGTCTTGTGTCTCTCCCTCCATCACTTACTATTTCTCTTGATGCACCTCCTAGCATTATATATGATACATATATTTTGACTGACATATTGATAATTATGTTTGCACTACCTCCTTCCACTATTTCCAACAAGTCCAAGGTTGCATCTATTATATTTTATCCTAATGGTAACCTTCTTCTTGTGTCTACACTTCCTACTCATGCAATTGGGATCTTGGACTCTATAGGGTTTTCCCCTCAATATGTTGACATTTTTATCTAAAATTCATTATGTTTACCAATGTTCCACCTATTATATTACTTTTCATATGTATGACAAAATCTTGCTCCATATATTATGTTACATGCACTATCGCATGACACTAGGTCATTGCCTTGTGCTCACATGTGTTTTCATATTTTTACACCATCCAATCATGGGGCTTCATCTTATATCCTCATTACATATATCAAAAATTATCATTCAAATTTGGGGGAATCTCACTCCCCTACACTATCTAATGACAAATTGTTATTCCTTGTTCATACTTGACAATTGAGGGAATCCTTACATGGACCTCACTTTGTTCATGCACACACACACACACACACACACACACACACACACACACACACACACACACACACACACACACACACATGCATAGGGGGAATCTTTATTTATCCCTTATAGTTGTTCTCTCTCACATATTTGTAATTAAAATTCCAAAAAAAAAAAATATTATATCTTGATTAGATGTAATCTTGCTTCCTTATAATACTTATATATTGTACCTTTTCTTATCATGTTACAATGGTTTATATTATGCTTTATAATTTTTCATACACATATGTGCATTCACATAGTATCTTAAGGTGAATATAGGTCACTTACAATTTGTTACATGATGTATGATGCTTAGGCCCTATCCATTACCACTCCCACTGAGGCTTCTGGGGAATCTACCTTTTCCCACTTACTATCAAGTTTTATCATTACAATATTTCACATTTTCATTCCTATATTCAGATCTTACATTGTGTCATACTATTTATATTTCTTAACATGCTAACAGGTGTTTCATGTGTAGCATTTTTCTTATAGGACTTCTTCCAATCATGGTTGTCTAATTTTCTTGTATCTTATTTGTTATTATTTTTGGGATATGCCCTATGTTTTGTGTTTCCTTGGCCTTGACAGCTTTAATTATCTTGTGACATCCTAAATGGTGCTCCATATATGTAACCAACTACTTGTTATGTCCTCTTTTATTGTATTCATATATATGTTTCCTAGTTCTTATTTCCATGTGCATTGCTTGTTTGTCACTAACATCTATATGCTAGAATATTCCCATTGTTTTTCTTGTTTCCATAGTATACTACCTAGTGCAATCATTATTCCATCTATAGGATTCCCATCTTAGATATGCATATAATTTTCATCCTTCCTCATTTGGGCTCCATTTTCTTTTTTTCATCTCATGCGCCCCAAATAAGTGGGTTAAAAGATCGGGTGAACCTTTTCACCTCCCAATAGTTACAAACATCAGTTGTAGAATCACAGTCAACATGATCAAAGAAGTAATCAGTTATAGGATAGGACCAGAAATAGACTTGGAAAAAATTCACATCTTGGATAGAACTTCCTGGTATGGACAGAAATGGTGAGTTCTAGTCTCCCACCTAGGAGCTCCTATCCTAGGGGAAAAAAATAGTTATAGAGTAGTTTTCAAAAGTTTCACAGTTATAGTCTTCTCTAGTTTCAACAATTACACAATTAGTTTCAGATTGCAATCAATTATTAGCATGAACTAAATTTGGTATCAAGTCATAAACCACTAACTTGGAAACTAAAGTAGGAACAAATAAGGAAGTGGAACATTTGGCATAAATAGAATAGTGATATTCCTGGAGCAATGTGTTGCCTAATGTAAGTTACAAATCAGGTTTGTGATCATCTACACTAGTACTTATCCATTGGGAATCATTAATGTTTAGAGGTAAAAACCTATGGTCTCTCACAATACAATTTCCTTTAGTGCTGAAAATATTCCTAAATGCAAAGTTTAACATCGGGAATCTCAAATCCCTCGTTTAGCGAGAGGACACCTAAATCCTTCATATTTTTCCAACCAGATCCTAAACAATAAATCTAAAAGCATGAAACAATTCCTACTCCTTTCTCTTTCATCATTTCAGGTGTACTCTAACCCTTTGGTTTATATTTTTCCAATACATATTTCTAATTTTACATATTTTTTCATGTTGAATTTCAATTTCATTTACCTATAACATTAAGTATAATTTTTCTCTTTTTTACGTCCTACCCTATCCCAAAAAAGGAAAAGCACACAAGTAACCATGAAGTAAATCACAAGCACGCTCCAAAAAATATGATATTCCAAGAAACTACACACATGCATCATTATCACTCCACACACAAAAAGGTTACCCCTAGGATCCTTATCCTTCCCTTCCCTTAGAATTTCATGGTACACATTTTTCACTATTCCATTTGGCATGCTACAACACTCATTCGGCATGCTACTGGGCACAATCTTCTTTTGACTCCCCAAGGTACACTTTTATTTTCTACTTTATGCTACCTAATCCTTATTAATTACCATAAAGTTGGGGAAATTTTAGTCATTAGATAACACACTTACTATGTACATCTATCCTCTAAATATGTAATTTATATACATGATTACGAAGCAAGATAATTACTCTTTAATAACCCTTTCTTTTTATTTGACATTATTTTTATCTTTTTCATCTTTATTGTTTATCGTTTTTTATTTACAACTTATATTTTTACATACAAGTCAACATCCTATCCTACTCTAATTTCACTATTTATCATTTTGGGAAACCTATATAGAACCTCTTATTAGGGATAGGAGCTCCTGGAAGTTGTTTCCCCTCTAGGTGCTTATATCCTTTTTCTCTCATTTTCCAAATTTTCAGATGTTACTTCTTCCTTGTCTTAGTTTTCACCCTTATTCAGATTTTATCTTGTTGATGATGAACCTTGAGTGAAGGAATTATATATATATATATATATATATATGACTTATTTAACCTCATTAAGGTGGGAAATCATTTCAAGAGGCACTTACAACTACAAGGATATCAAACTACTACATCATCAAAGGAATTTATTATTCACTTTGTATGGGGAGCTATTTGGAATCCCATACCACACATTTTTCATTAGGACAAACTATTTTTTAGCCCACTATTTTTTGTGTCAATTGCACTAGTGTAACCTAGATCAAGGGACACAATTTCAATCAAACACCACAAGAACTACATGGAGTATGAAATTAGTGCAACACTCGAGAAAAAAAATCACATCGGTGACTATTGAGGTCAATCTGACTCTTTCATATGTATATTTTTATTTATCTAATGTGCGTTTAAGCATTGTGTAGGTAGTTAGGGTTTATTTTGTAGGTACATGTGTGAATAAGAAGAATTAAAATGAACTTGACATAACCTATAGTTAACAAGAAACAACAAGAATAAGCACACAAATAACTAGATCCAATCTATTCCATAGGCACCAACGCCTAGAACTAAAACTAGTGCCTGAGAAGCTTTGTTCCATTCCAAGTGGTTACATTCCTATGATCGTCACTTTATAGAATTAGAAATAGAGTTTGAGAAGTGTAGAATGCACCCTTCCAGATTAGTTTCTAGTCCATAAATAATTCATATGTACATATTTAATTTGATTCATTCTACAAACCCTACCTATCACTCTTGATTGTACTTCTTTAGCTTGATCTTGTATATTTCTAGTTTTATATTTATATGATCAGTAATTAGCTTACATTATATTTAATTTTATTAAATCAATATGATGATGATGTTGTCTCTTATTGAAGTAGTTATGATTTCAAGGTTAGGATAATGATTGTGAAAAAACTCCTTCTCTTCCAAAAGTGAATACTCTTACTAATGCAATTGAAGCTACAAAATCTAGTGATGATGAAAGTGTTTCTAGTTTATCTAATGATGATGTATTTTCAGTCTACACTTTAATTGATGGTGTCTCTCTACATCTTACACATACTATGAATTATTATACTTATATCTCTACTATTCTTCTTGAAAAATTAATTACATTAATTTTGATTCTTATATCCCACTTACACATGTTAGTGATTCTACTTTTTCTCTACTCCTCTCCATAAAATAAAAAATAATGATTATTTCATTAATTATTCCTTGCCACTTATAGATGATAATGTGAATAATGATAACAACATTCTATTTTTATTCTAAAATATGAACATGTGGATTATCATCTTATTGTTTATGATGAAACTAGTATTGTTTCTTATCCTAGTGTGAATAATTTGATTATGTGTTATTCCTTTAAATCCCTAATGTGAGAAAAAAATTTGTATAGCCTTGTGTTATACCCAATTGAATTTACATGACACATAATCCCATATGGTTTTTAATAAAAATAGTGTTCCTATGGATACTATTAATCATATATTAAAACCCTTGAATGATTCTTTATATATTGATGTCATACCTCCTCAAGATTTTATCTCTCTTATGCATGTGACAAGTGATTTACAATGTAAAGTGCATACCTTAACTTTAGAGAGTAAAGTATATTATGCTAGCATTGATTCAAATACTATTTATGGAAATACAATTTGGTGTAAAATATTTCAATCTCCTTTTCACATGAACTTTGTTATGCCATCATTCCAATTATTTTATGGAACTTTGGATCCTTACCTTAATTGTAAGCATTATCATATGTGCATGACATCATATCATAATGATAGGTTGCTTATAAAATTTTTGGGCCTCTGAATATTGCCTAAGTATAAGAAGGTGTGTGGGGTGCATGGGGCCTATAAGAAGAAGGGCACGCAGGGCGAAGGCGCACAAGACAGGGTTTTAGAAGGGTTTAGCAGAACTCAAGGCATGCATGCAAGGCCAAATAGGGGTTTTTTGAGTTATCCATATTTGGCATCCTAGGAATCACATGAGAAAAACATGACCCGTTTGACATGCAGAGTGGATAACATGTCAGCCTGACAATTGTATGGTTAAGAAACGAATATTCTGTTCCATATACAAGCTTGTGAGAAGGCCTAGATGGAGGGTAAAGAAGCTTTACCACCTTCGTTAATGGTGCATAATTATTCCACCTTATAGGTTTTTATGCATGCATGGTATATCCACTCAGACACACATTGTCAAACAGGGAAATTGGCAGTTGTTAACGGCAGATCTCATTCAATCTTTTGAGTATCAGAGTACTAAGTCATCAATGGATAAGGAGATGTAAGTTGTAAAGCTCCTTACAATGGGAGATAGTGCTATGGTATAAGATAGGATACTGTAGTTTCTGGGTGAACCTTGTTTGGAGATGCACCTCAATGAAGAAGAATTAGAAGAAATACAACTTGAGCGCATGTGCATTGAAAAAGAAAAAGGAAAAAATGGTCTATATAGTAGATGGTGAAGAGATGGAAAGTTTGGATGCTAACCAATCTGAAGGTATGTGAAAATTCATAAATAGCATGGATGAGTGAGCATGCACCTACCATGAGCCCTTAAAAAAGAAGGTTAACATTAGGACATAGACAGAACCTAATGAAGCTATCATTGGGGACTATTGGTTATAAAAAGATGTTTCAAAGGTCATTTATCTTTTGCATGAGTTCCAAGATTTATTTCCTTGTGTGGTACCATGAACTCAAAGGCGTACACCATTCCTTGGGGGAGATGAGGATCAAGTTGAAGGAAGGTGCACACCCTATTCAGAAGAGGCCTTATTAGAGGAATCTGAATTTGCATGTATGGGTCAAGGAGGAAATAGACAAGATGATAGCATCTGGTATTATTGAGGTTGTGGAGGAATCAGAATGGATAATCCCAATAATAATTAGTATCAAGAAGGATGGAAAAATAACGATATGTGTTGAATATAGGGACCTGAATGTAGTATGTTTCATCAATCCTTTCCCAACCCCCTTTACTAAAGAGATTCTAGAGGGAGTAGCTAGGAGTGAGGTCTACTCTTTCACGGATGGGTTCTAGGGTATCACCAAGTCAGGATTGCAATGGAAGACCAAATAAATACAAATTTTGCCACTGAGTGGGGAAGATTTTCCTATATGGTCATGCCTTTTAGATTAAAGAATGCACCTGTTGTGTTCTCATACATTGTGGTACAAGCATTTAAGGACTTCATCCATAAGTTTCTTCAAGTCTACTTGGATCACTGAATAGTGTATGGGCTAGTGAAATACCATTGTGAAAATTTGAGGCTGATGTTTAAGAGATGTCGGAAGTTGAGGATATCCCTCAACATTAAGAAATGTGTCTTTGTTACTCCATTTGGAACCCTTTTGGGACATATTATATGTAAGGAAGGCCTACTAGTGGATACTTCCAAAGTTGCAGTTATTGTGGGATTAGGGGAGCCTATGAGTCAAAGCGCAGTGCATGGATTCCTTGGACATATGGGGTACTATAGGAAATTCATCAAAGGGCATGCCAAGATCACCGCTTGAAGGAATTACTAAAGCACAAGAGTACCTTTCATTGGGGAGAGGCACAATAGAAGGAGTTTGACACTTTGAAGGATAGACTTGTCACTGCGCCCATACTACATTTTCCTTCTTGGGATAAGCCTTTCCATGTACATGATGATGCCTTAGGAATAGCCATGGGATTAGTACTACCACTCTTCTCGAAGGGGAGCCTTAGAGTTAAGTTGACTAGTACATTTGAGAAATTAGGAGGGATTTAGGTTGTAGCCTGAAAAGAAAACATAACACCAAAGAAGGCAACCATTTCACCAAAGAAACAAAAGGGCAAGGTAAAAGGAAATAAAACCACTTCTGTCATTAGCTCCAATGAATAATGGTATGCAGAAATGTAGTACCCAGACAAAGTATTACTAGGGAAAGAGTGGGTGCCACATTTGAGACAAATGGCCCTGAATGATTACAACCATAACATGAGCTCTACTGAGAAATAAATGGTGTTAGAATAG
This sequence comes from Taxus chinensis, assembly GCA_019776745.2. Lineage (NCBI taxonomy): Eukaryota > Viridiplantae > Streptophyta > Pinopsida > Cupressales > Taxaceae > Taxus > Taxus chinensis. The sequence goes on from CM034154.1 coordinate 292,846,685, forward strand.
GTTCATCCAACTGATAAGAGGATGGTATATGGAATGTCAATATATAACGATGAAGTAAAGGGAAATTTGGAGAAGGCAGGGATGTTGCAACTATACGAGTTACCTTATTTTGGAAAACCTGAGCAGCTATATCAGTGGTTGATGTCATGCGTACATGAAGACCACTTCTATTTTCCAGGCCAGAAGATACACATAACCCCTCAGCTTATATAAAAATTCACTAGCCTGAATTATGAAGGAGATTCCATAGATGAAGACTTGGATGAAAAAGAGGCCATCAAGGAAACTGTGGAGGATTATGACTACAAAAAGGGTTCGCGGTACTTTGACATCACATAAATCCCTGACCCTGTTATGAGGATGGTTGCACACTTAATCACCAAGCTTAATGATTCCCACTACTTCTCTTTCCATGGCTTATTCCACTTGTTCCTTGGTGAGGCTTGGGGTTCTCTAATTTTTGGTACTTACCTCTTTGCTCACCCCCTTTCCTTGATCTTATGCTTCATCCTCGACATTCTTCTCTTCTTCTTCCTCCTCATCATTCTTCTCTTCATCTTCCTCCTCTAATTTATTTATATCATAAACTAGATGGTCTTGAGATCCTTTGGGCTCTTCATCATCCTTATCACCAATGTAGGCCTCTAATCTCTTTATTTCCTTTGAGCCTACCTTTTCTACTATCTTCTGCTTCTTCCTAACTGGTGATTCCAGTATAGGATATTCTTCCTTCTCTTTCTCCTTAATAGGTGATGTCTTCCTTGGTGATTCTTCATGTGTGATAGGTCCTTCATGATTTGGTGCCTCTTCTTTTGTGGTCGTTTCCTTAACTGGAGACTTCTTCCTATGCATGTAAGTGATAGGCTTATCACTTTCTTCTGGCACGCCCATAGATTGTGATGTTTACACACTTGGTGCCTTCTTCTCATGTACCTATTCTCTTTCCCTCTTTCCCTCTTCTTTAGCATGACATTTTTCCTCCCTGTGGAATCTTCTGGAATGGAGACATCACTCTCCAAATAGGCACATTTATCAAACTTAGGCCTTATACACAGATATACCCTTGTTACATCCCTTTTGGAGATTGGCAGTGTTATCAGCTTCATCATCTATACTTCATGGGAGACATACTTCTCCATGTATGCATGCTTCTTTGGGTATACGAGCTTCTGGCATAGCTCGTGGTGGTATTCTTCTACCTCACTAAGGTTGAACCTTAGTATTTTTGCCTCCTTGAATTGGTTGACCCCTGCTTAGAAGTATTGCACGATGAAGGAGAAAGGTAACTTGAACCATGGAATCTTAGTCCCATCTGTCAATGTAAACCTTCCAATGTAGAAATATTGATATACTACAAACTCTACCTTTCCATCCATGAGTGTGAACAACTGCTGAGGGATCCTCCACTTAGGGAACATGAGTTGCCTTATTTGATGGAACTTTGGATCCTTACCTTAATTTTAAGAATTATCATACATGTTAACTTCATATCATAATGATAGGTTACTTATAAAATAATTTCCTAAGAGACTCACAAGTGATGTAATGTATTGTTTTACTCATCATCCTAATGGATCATTTTTTACCTTCCGCAAACTTGAATAATATTTTATTGACCACTTTAGCCATCATAGATTCCCTAAGGTTACATATGAGCATTTACCTTCCTCACATCAAGTCAAGGTTGAGCCCGTATTTGATTATATTTTTTCATTTAAAGAAAACATAAACCTATTGTTGTATCATCCTAGTAATTTTTAAATACAATACATATTTTTCCTAGTCTCACACTTTCTCTTAAAAATAAATTAATTAACAATACATGTGTTTCTTTCGTAGAGATTTGCCTCTATGTTATATATTGAGAACAAGTCCTCATTCTCCTACATTAACCCACATAATTATATAATGACATATTTCACCTGCTTCTACCATACCTAATTGTGATGTGCACAAACATTCATCACCTCATGGATTTCAAGTTAAGTTCTTAAATCATGGTAATAGTTTTTTAATCCTAATCCCAAATCTAACATATAGGATCCTCCTATTCATAAAAGAATTTTTTTGTAGTTCAAAAATATGTCAATTGGCCACAAGATATTCTACTCATTTTAATGAATAAGTGATTAGTTATATTACCTTATAATGACCATCACCCTCATATGATTGAACATGAAAATGGTAACCGATTTTATAACTTCCATCGTATTAATAGACACCATACAATTCTTTCTATGCATTAGATGTTAAACTTAAGGTACTTAAAGAAAAAGGCATTATCACTTTTCATACATGACATTCAGATCAAAAAAATTCTCCTATTATATGACATCTCCCTCTAGAAAGTGTGACTCTCCGTAATCATTCTTCCATTGATGTGTCATCTCCACAATTTTATACCAATGATATCCCTAAATATGGAGTTATTACTACACAATAACCTTTGAAGGTTAAATACAAATGGATTTCCAAATAATATATGTTTTTACTAAAAGTTCCTGTTATCCAAAATTCACCCCCAGGGTAAATTTGATAACATGCATCAGAATTCTCAAGTCCCAGGAAAATAGATTGATTCAAGGCAAAAAATCATGTTTCTAGGGTCCCCTCAGATTTTTTCTAACTCTCTTGTCCAAGGAGAAAAGAGCAATTTCTAAAAAGGGGTGAAAAAGTTGCAAAAAACAAGCTTGGGGCAGAAAAAATCATGACAATTGGCTAAGTCCTAGTCCAGGTGGTCCTTGGGACAGTTAGGACGTCAGGGTGTGAACCGGCTAAAAAGCCTCCAGGCGGTCTGCGCAGCACTGGGACAGTTGGGAGATGGGGACGCGCGGGGCGTGAAAGGGTGAACCGGCTAAAGGTAAAAGCAAAATTGACTAACTACTGTGCTGAACAGGCTAGGACATCTAGGCGGAGAGGACACGAAGGACGTGAACTGCCCGGATCAGCCGAAACAGAGAACTTTCACACTGGGACATTTGGGACATAGGGACACGAGGGATGCGGAAAGCCGAAGGAGCCGAGAGCCAATCAAATAACGCCACGTGTCTTCGCCTCAAAGAGGGATAGAGAAGCCCGAATCGAGTGGATCAGAGGAATTTGTCCCAGACATTTCGGGACAACCAGGTCAAAGGGACGCGAGGGACGTGAAAATCTGGCAGGCCCGAGGATGAATCAGGAAACGCCACGTGTCACAAGGTAAAACGTCCAAAATTTCAAAGGGCAAGGTTTGAAGCATTGGCCCGAGCCAATAAAAAGAGGACACGTGTCCTAAGGAGAAGGGGAGTGCAGAGCTCGGGGAGGAATTAGAGAATTTGGCAAAAGTTTTGGCCAAAAAATAAAAGGTAAAGGATGACCCCGCGCCCCTATCCTCCAACCAGATCATGCCACGTGTCCCAAGTGGCGAGGACGCGGGGAAAATATAGGAAATTTTCCAAAATTACAAAAATTCAAAAATTTCAAGGAAAACCCATGGGTAAGGGAAGGAGAGAGAATTTCTCATCCAATCAGCGTCCGACACGTGTTGTCCAGGTGGCGGAGCACGGGAAAAAATTTCAAAACCCATTTTTGCCTGTTTTGTGCCCTAAATCTTTAGATCGCCATATCTTTCGATCCAGAGCTCGGATTTGCACGTTCTTTATATCATTGGAAAGATTATAAAATTCTCTACATGATTCTGGGGTCAATCTTAAATTTTGGTTCAGTCTGGAGAGAGAAAGTTAAGAAATGGATCTAACGCATGTCTATGGCCAGAAATGACATTTCAGCGACCAAATTTAATGCAGAATGGGTCGCATTCTCCTCCAATTTTGTCAAAAATGACAGGGTATGGGTTTGTAAGGTCACCCATGTTGTTTTAATGCATTTTTCAGTCAATAAGGAATGGGCTCCCATGTTTTGTATATTTTCTCTCTCCTGGGCTCGACCCATGTAATGTAAAAGCTAGATTTGGATCATTTCTAAGGGGGGAACACTTTTGGGCATAGCAATCTTCTTCTTTCACCTCCAGCAAGTGATTGTTACAAGAATCAGACCTCTTCAAAGAGTGTAATAGGTTTTTTACCTCTCTGAGGTTGTAATGCAGTGGTTTTGACATTGGAAATGATAATGCAAGCTTTGTGAATGGGTTTCTGCCTTTGTTTGTATTATTTGCTTCATTTCAGATCCTAAATTATATCTTATCAGCCTGTGTATGTTTTATGTTGCAATCTTTGGTTTGTGTCTATTTGCATGACAAAAATATTCACCTCTCCTTTTAGTGCATCACAATCTTTAGTTAGTTTCAATTTTTACACTTTTATCCCCGTCTCCTTGCAATTTAGAGTAGGATTAGGATCTGAACCTCTGTAGTTGTGCAAGCATTAGATCTAATCAAAGGAGTCTGAGGAACCAGCCTCTAATTTGGAGATTCCTCTCTCAGTTTCACAAGTCCCACACTTGGAGAGAGGTTTCCATGTTGTGCAATCACACTAGATGCCCTGAACATCAACTTAGAAACCTGATCAACATCCAAGGGTGCTGTGATTTTGCACTAACAGTTTTGGCACACCCAGTGGGACACTAGAGGTCTCATTTTCATTGTAGTAAATTTGATGTGCATCTGCTGCAATTTTCTTGCTTAAAAGAGCTATTATTTGCATATCTAGCGACTCCAAGGGGAAGAATCAACTGGTTTCAGCAGTGCATGCCTGAAAACTCATGAGAAGAATGACCACAAGGTCAAGAGTTGGAGAAGAAGAAGTGTTGTTTGAATACCTGCAATTATCTCCAAGAAGAAGGAAAAGAGGAAGAAGGACTCAAAGGTCTCCATCTCCACCAAACAGAACTCTCTCAACTCCTCCACCTAGTAGGCCTTTCATTCAGTCAACAAGGGTTTTAAGACCAATTAGAATGGCACAAAACAACCCCTATGTCAACTTCACAGGCAACAGCCCACTTGCCCTCAATGCACAACATCCAATTCCTATTGCAGCCTTGAAGAACATTCCCTACTTCACTGGAGAAAATCAGACTACTCCAGGTGATCATGTTAAAGACATTGCTAACCTTTGTGCAATCCATGAAATCAATGAAATGCAAGTGGCTGTCAAGTTACTGGCATCTTCATTCAAGGGTAAAGCATTGCAATGGTTTAGGAGCCTTGGAGATGGTTCTATCACAAATTGGAATCAGCTGTGTATAGCACTTCATGAGCAATTTGGAGAAAAGGGAGACAACTTGTCTCTTTTGGAGCAGCTGACAACCATGAAGAGAGCTCCCAACGAGCAACTAACCGATTTCAACTTCAGATTTCAAAAGACTTGGGAGAGAATTCCGGTGGTAGTTAGGCCAACAGCAAAAGGTTCTTTTCTCTACTATCTCAAAGCTCTAAATTCTGATATTTCTATGTTGATTCAGTCCATGGGAGGCATAACTATCCCTATGGCTTATAGCATTGCCATTAGGGCTGAAAATTGTTTGATCCAAGCAGGCAAACTTGCCCCTAGACCTCCCATGCCATTGTTTCCAAGTTTAGAGAGTCCAAACACCAATCAAGCACCTAATTTGGCTCCTTCTCCTACTCCTAGAAATCAGAGTTCAAATGAAGCTTCCACTTCATCTCCAAGTGCCCCAAATGAGCTTCAAGAAGTCATGAAGCAATTACAAAGCCTAGGCAATGAGCTGGTTACTCTCAAAAGGAAGCAGACCCAAGGTTTTAGACCTTCTTATCAACCCCAAGCTCAGCCTAACAGGTAGCCATACCAACCACAAAGGCCTCCTAATCCAACTGCAAATATAAATCAAACAAGGCCTCTTGCCAATAGACCATTCCAACCCTATAACCCCAATGCCATATCTGCCTCTAAGGCATTGGTGCCAACACAAAACAACATTGCCCAGGAGTATGATTGGTGTTTTCCATGCAATGAGCCTCATAACCAATCCATGTGCTTCAATGGTGCTTTGAGTCAAGCATTGATGTTGATAACTACTGGTGTGGAGGGTGAGAGCGGTCAAGGAAACAGCCAACAACAAGAAACATCCCAACAGCAATCAGCCCCAAATGACACCACATTAGTAAATTGGCAAGCAGAATATTTCTGTGGCATGAATCAAGCAGTTTCTCAAGGTGTTGCAGCCAACACAAGGTCAAAGAGAAGGAATTTGGGTGAAGAACAGCCATTAGCCCCAGCCAATCCACGACCTTCTATGGTTCCACAAGTGGTTGGCAAACAAAACCCAGTTGTAAATGCACAAGGCCAGCCAAGAACAGCCCCTAGGACAACTCAAATACCAGTTGTTGCTGCCCACGTGCAAGGAGTGAATGTGCAAACCAAGGGACAGCAAAGAGATCCTTCATCACCATTCAGTATCATTGATCTTATGAAGAAGACAAATGTCAATATATCAATGTGGGAATCCCTATCCATCTCAGGCCAAAGAGATCTGCTACAAGCTGCCATGAAGGACTGGCCAACTTCGAATCAGCAAGTTTAGATGCAAGACAAAGTGCTTACAAATGTTGCCCAGCCTGAGGGAAATCATGGAGGATAGTAAGGTAAAATGTTGAATCCCCCTCCTTTCTATGATTCATTAATCATTGGAAATCAGCTAGTACATAATTGCATGATAGACTCCGGGGAAAGTTGCTCAGTAATGCCTAAATAGATAGCTGATCAGCTAGGGCTCCAATATGAAACAACATCCAAAGGGGTTAGCAGCTAGATGGGACAGCAGTAGAAATAGTTGGAGTGATTAGAAACTTGAGTCTCACCTTGCGTGCATGTCCAAATGTTGTTGTTTTACAAGATGTATCAGTCATAGACCTTCCACCACTCTTTGCCCTTTGCTTGTCAAGGGACTTCACAGCCAAGATTGGGGGATATTTGTTTGCTGATTGGTCACACATGCTATTCAGAATGAGGTATGGAACTAAGGATACAATCAGGTCAGAACCTATTACAAACTTCCATATTGAGCCTTACACTCCAAGTCAGATTAATGCCAATTGCTCAACATTTGATCAAGAAGACCACCCAAGCAATGATGAAGCTGACACCAAGGTTGGAAGCATCCCGGATCTAACTCTTGATGAATGGGCAAACAAGATACATGCATTTGATCCTTATCAAGAAGTGGAGGAATCTGAGCTAGGGGTCTATTGCATACATGAAGAAAATCAGCCTATTCTTAGCATCACCAAGCCAAACCACAAAGATGACAATGAGGTATGGCAGCTATTTTTTGATGGATCAAGGAGTAGACAAGGTACAGGAGGTGGAGCTATACTTGTTTCATCTCAAGGAGTAAAGTACTATTCATCTTTTAGATTTCAGTTTGCATGCTCTAATAACACTACTGAATATGAAGCCTTGGTGCAAGGGATGCATTGGGCAATAAAGAAGAAAATAAAGAATTTGCAAGTCTTTGGGGACAGTGAATTGATTGTAAATCAGGTCAAGGGACAGCATGCTGCCAAGAATGATCTTCTTAGGTACTACAAGAACAGGGTGTGGGACCTCATGGAAGATTTTGAGGGTTTTGGCATCAAATCCATTCCTAGGAAAGAGAATCAAGCTGCTGACAGGCTTGCAGCAGTAGGGGCAACCTTTGACATTGTGGAAAGTATTCAACAAGACAAGGTACAGCCAAACATCCACGTGATTGTGAGGCCTTCAGTGCCGGATAACAATGTTAGTTGGCAAGTGTTTGAAAATGACCAGCAAATCATCCATTTCTTGTAAGAAGAAGTTGAGTTCTCAGCCAAGAATCAAGAAAAATTGGAACAGCAGTATGGTGACCAAGTGGTACAGCTGAGAACTAACAAGCTACCCAAGGGACTTGTCACTTTGGAGTCCATTTTTAACCCTAATGATCAGTTTAGAAAGGAAAAAGAAAACATTCAGGTCAAGAGAGAGGATTCGGTATCCATCTTGGTAGAAGAGGACAAACCATTACAAATTGGAAGGATGACAACTGACCAAGAAAGGTATGAGTTCATACAGCTGTGTCAAGAGTTCCCTGACATGTTTACTTGGAGCTATGAAGACTCGAAAGGTTTCAATCCCAACTTAGCTCAGCATACCATTGAATTGGATCCGAATACTAAGCCTGTCAGGCAGAAACAAAGATAAGTCAATCCACACATGGAGCCTCTCAGGAGGAAAGAATTGGACAAGCTGATTGAGTCAAGGATCATATTCCCAATCAAGCATTCTAGTTGGGTTACCAACTTAGTTCCAGTCAAAAAGAAGAGTAGAGAGATCAGGCTGTGTGTTGACTTCAGAGACTTGAATAGAGCCTCTCTCAAGGACCATTACCCACTCCCTTCCATGGAGTAAATCTTGCAAGTGGTGGCTGGCTCCGAGAGGTTTTCACTACTTGATGGCTACTCAGGCTACAATCAGGTTATGGTGAAGGAAGAGGACCAGTTCAAGACAACCTTCACAACCAAATGGGGAACTTATGCATACAGAAAAATGCCATTTGGGTTGTCCAACGCTAGTGCTACCTTCCAAAGGGCAATGGACATGGCATTCAAAGGTTTGATTAACAAGGTGGTGCTGATTTACCTTGATGATATCACTGTTTTTTCCAAAAATGCAGCAGACCACCTCTCTCACTTGAGGCAAGTCTTCACGAGGTGTAGGAAATTTGGAGTGTCTTTGAATCCTAAGAAGTGCATCTTTCTTACACATGAAGGAAAGCTCCTTGGCCATATTGTCTCCAAGGAAGGATTAGCAATTGATCCAGAGAGGGTTGAAGCCATACGAGCACTACCATTGCAAAGCCACAAGAAAGCCCTTCAGAGTTTCTTGGGAAGGATAAACTTTGTTTGGAGGTTTGTCCCATATTTTGCAGCCCTTGTCAAGCCCATCACCAAAATGTTAAAGAAGAGCATGGCTTTCAAGTGGATAGCAGAAGGCAAGGATAGTTTTGAAGCAATCAAAGAAGCCATCTCTCAAGCACCAACTCTCATCAACCCGGACTTCTCCAAGGATTTCATCCTCTATGCATTTGGAGGCAATGACACTATTTCTGCCATTTTGGTACAGTAGAACAAGGATAATGATGAGCAACCAATTGCCTTCTTCATCCGGAGCCTAGATGACTATGAGGTGAGGTACTCTTTTATCGAGAAGCATGTACTTGCAGTAATCAGAAGCTTGAAGAAATTCAAGCATTTAGTCTCAAACAACAAGGTCCAGTTGTTGGTCTCACATGCTGGGGTTAAGGAATTCCTCCTCAACAAGGATTTGAATGAGAAAAGGGCAGGTTGGATCAGCCGTGTCATGGAGTATGACATTGAGATCAAGATCACCAAGCTGGTAAGAGGGAAGGGATTGTGTGAGCAGCTGGTTTTGGGGAAGCAAAAAGAAGTATGCAATGAAGAAGAGGCTGTTTTAACAGTCTAGGACAGCCATGAGCCAAGTGGTAATCAAGAAGAAGACAATGCTGCCCCCACTCCTTGCTAGACCCAAGATATTATACACTTCCTAGGCACAGACCTATGCCCTCCAGAGATGAACAAGACCCAAAGGAGACACTTCAGATTGCAGGCTGTCCCAATGCCATTGTTGATGGAGTTTTGTTCAAGAAATATGTGAATGGAGTGCTGCTGAGATGCATTAGCACAAATCAGATTCAAAGGATGTTGCAAGAGTTCCATGGTGAACCATCTGGTGGCCATTTTACACCAAGAGTGACAGCTCTAAAAATCATGAAGGCTGGTTATTATTGGCCTAAAATCTTTAGTGATTGCTATGCATGGATCAAGAGGTGTAAGAACTGTGCATTCTTCACAGGAAAAGAGAGACTTACTGCCCTTCCATTACATCCAATCTCAGTTGACCAGCCATTCATGCAATGGGGTTTGGACTTCATTGGAGTCATTAATCCCAATTCAAGCCAAGGGCACAAATGGATTTTGACAGCCACAGACTACTTCACCAAATGGACAGAAGCAGTAGCACTCAAAGAGGTAAATGAGTCTAGCATCTTAGACTTTTATGAGGGGATAACAACCAGATTTGGTGTACCTGCTACAATAATCTCAGATAATGCATTGGAATTCATTGGATCTAAGGTGATTGAGTGGGTTGTCAAGAACGGTATCTACCTAAGCACTTCATCAAACTATTACCCTCAAGGTAATGGCCAGGCCGAGTCTACAAACAAGAACTTGTTAAGGATCATTAGGAGGACTCTTGACGAGAATCAGAGGTCTTGGCATACCAAACTGAAATCAGCCCTATGGGCTGATAGGATAACTCCCAAAAGATCCACAAGTGACTCTCCATTCAAACTTGTCTATGGAAGAGAGGTAATCTTGCCCATGTCACTTGAGTTGCCAACATTGGAACTCATGAAGCAGCTGGAGTTGCTAGAGTTTGAGCCCATGGAGGTGAGGTATGCAAAGTTGATGGAGCTACAAGAGATCAGAAATCAGGCATCCCAAGCAATGGAAAAGGATCAAGCTGTGATCAAGAAGACCTTTGATAAAAACGCCAAGGATAGATCTTTTCAGGTTGGAGATCTAGTGTTGAAATGGGATGTGGATAGAGCAAAACCGGGAAGGCATTCAAAATTTGATGCCATTTGGAGTGGCCCATACATGGTCACGAAGTGCAAGAACAACAATGCTTTCCAATTGGCCTCATTGGATGGTGAAGAACTGCAGATTCCAGTAAATGGAATCTATCTCAAGTGTTGCTTCTAGAGGGAAGTTCACTACCTTGTAAATATTAGATTATATTTTCATTCCTCCAAGTGCTTGTGCACATTGTTTTGCTGCAGGTTAGTTTTGTTTTCCCTAAGTGCTTTGGCACAACTTGCTGTCCATGGAGATGTTTTGCAGTCCTTGCTCCCATCAAGTGATATTCCATCTTCCTCCATGCACATTCTGAGTCAGTTAGGGGTTCTAAACAGAATATTTGATAACTCCATGCCTAATGGACTGCTTCAGGAAACCGGTATCTTCTACCTAGCAGGTAGGTACCCCCGCTGAGTCACCAAAATGTTATCCAAAATTCACCCCCCAAGGTAAATTTGATAACGTGCATCAGAATACTCAAGTACCAGTCAAATAGATTGATTCAAGGCAAAAAATCATGTTTCTAGGGTCCCCTCAGATTTTTTCTAACTCTCCTGTCCAAGGAGAAAAGAGAAAGTTCTAAAAAGGAGTGAAAAAGTTACAAAAAACAAGCTTGGGGCAGAAAAAATCATGAAAATTGGCTAATTCCTAGTCCAGGCGGTCCTTGGGATAGTTGGGACGTCAGGGCGTGAACCGGCCGAAAAGCCTCCAGGTGGTCTGCGCAGCATTGGGACAGTTAGGACATGGGGACGCGCGGGACGTGAAAGGGCGAACCGGCCGAAGGTAAAAGCAAAATTGACTAACTACTATGCTAAACAGGCTGGGACATCTAGGCCATGAGGACGCAAAGGACGTGAACCACCTAGATCGGCCGAAACAAAGAACTTTCACACTGGGACAATTGGGACATAGGGATGCGAGGGACGTGGAGATCTAAAGGAGCCGAGAGCCAATCAAATAACGCCACGTGCTTTCACCTCGAAGAGGGACAGAGAAGCCCGAATAGGGAAGATCGGAGGAATTTTTCCCAGACAGTTTGGGACAACCGGGCCAAAGGGACGTGAGGGACGTGAAAAGCCGGCAGGCCCAAGGACGAATCAGGAAACGCCACGTGTCACAAGGGAAAACATCCAAAATTTCAAAGGGCAAGGTTTGAAGCATTGGCCCGAGCCAATAAAAAGAGGACACGTGTCCTAAGGAGAAGGGGAGTGTGGAGCTCGGGGAGGAATTAGAGAATTTGGCAAAAATTTTGGCCAAAAACTAAAAGATAAAGGATGACCCCGCACCCCTGTCCTCCAACCAGATCATGCCACATGTCCCAAGTGGCGAGGACGTGGGGAAAAAATAGGAAATTTTCCAAAATTACAAAAAGTCAAAACTTTCAAGGAAAATCTGCGGGTAAGGGAAGGAGAGAGAATTTCTCATCCAATCAGTGCCCGACACGTGTCGTCCAGGTGGTGGAGCGCGGTAAAAAATTTCAAAACCCATTTTTGCCTATTTTGTGCCCTAAATCTTCAAATCACCATATCTTTCGATCCAGAGCTCGGATTTGCATGTTCTTTATATCATTGGAAAGATTATAAAATTATCTACATGATTCTAGGGTCAATCTTAAATTTTGGTTCAGTCTGGAAAGAGAAAGTTAAGAAACGGATCTGACGCGTGTCCATGGCCAGAAATGACATTTCAGCGACCAAATTTAATGCAAAATGGGTCGCATTCTCCTCCAATTTGGTCAAAAATGACAGAGTATGGGTTTGTAAGGTCCCCCATGCCATTTTAATACATTTTTTAGTCAATGAGGAATGGGCTCCCATGTTTTGTATGTTTTCTCTCTCCTGGGCTGGACCCATGCAATGTAAAAGCCAGATTTGGCTCATTTCTAAAGGGGGAACACTTTTGGGCATAGCAATCTTCTTCTTTCACCTCCAGCAAGTGATTGTTGCAAGAATCAAACCTCTTCAAAGACTATAATAGGTTTCTTACCTCTCTGAGGTTGTAATGTAGTGGTTTTGACATTGGAAATGATAATGCAAGCTTTGTGAATGGGTTTCAGTCCTTTGTTTGTATTATTTGCTTCATTTCAGATCCTAAATTATATCTTATCAGCATGTGTATGTTTTATGTTGCAATCTTTGGTTTGTGTCTATTTGCATGACAAAAATATTCACCTCTCCTTTTGGTGCATCACCATCTTTAGTTAGTTTCAATTTTTGCACTTCTATCCCTGTCTCCTTGCAATTTAGAGTAGGATTAGGATCTGAACCTCTGTAGTTGTGCAAGCATTAGATCTAATCAAAGGAGTCTGAGGAACCAGCCTCTAATATGGAGATTCCTCTCTTAGTTTCACAAGTCCCACACTTGGAGAGAGGTGTCCATGTTGTGTAATCACACTGGATGCCCTGAACATCAACTTAGAAACCTGATCAACATCCAGGGGTGTTGTGATTTTGCACTAACAGTTCCACACCTTAATCATACACCCTCTTTGGCACCATCTATGGTATGTCTTATAAAACCAACTAATTGTTCATGTTTAATTCAACGTAGGGTATTTTAAGAATCGTGAGTGACTAGTCACTTTTTATTGACTTATTCACCTCATTACACTATGATGCCTTAATCAATCACCTAATTTTATTATCATCTACACCTCTTCTTGTTTCTACCCTTGACTAAGTATCTTGTAGAATATGAGGATAACCTTATCTTATTTCTTAAGAATAGGTTTTCTCATCATGTATGCTCCTAGGAACTTATGTGGGGGTCATGTACATAATAACTATTATTATTTTACTTTACCTAATTTCTATATATGCTATATTTATGTCCATATACACATCAATGAATCATCCACAATTGATAATAAAATTACATTAATCACATTATATCTTACACAATATATATTCTAATTATTCCATCACATATAAATCCATTGTACCATTCATCACACCATCTGATAATAGTCTCAACCATTGATACATATCATAGTTATGATATCACCATACAATGTCATACAATAACACTAACAATTAATACACCTTATTGGTTAGGCCCATATACTATTACTGAATATGTGAGTCCTAGTGTCTATCATTTAGCCACACTTTATGGAAAGCCTATAAATAATCCCATGAATATCATGAATTTATGGAAATATTATAGTTTATGTTATGCATAACCCCTCTCCCTATACAGAATTAAATTCAAAAATATAAAAAGCATTCAAATATTTACAATAATACTAAACGAATACCTATACAGACAACTTTAATTATTATTACTTTATATTACATATGTTGTTTATCACTATGGTTTAATAGATAACATACATTTTTATATACTTTTTACACACTTGCATTCATGAGGTATATTATTGATGTAGGACACACACAGAGCATTACACGATGACACACGTTAGCCTAGCCCTTCCCAAATACTAGGATTATCTAGAAGCATTCCTATACATTCTATTTAGGTGTTATTATTTCATTATAGTCCATTTCTACTTCCTCATTATGCTTGATTACATATATTATGTACATGTTATCTTTTGAGCTAATAGGACTAATAAATGTATCTTATGCAGTGTTGACATATCTTACTTTATGTACTTATTTAATACTTGTTATGATGTTTTTATTGTTGTTATACATGTTTTTTATTTGTTTTTGCTACCACTTGTTTGATTCATTATATGTGGCCTAAGTGAATTTATTGTCTTGTCACACCATGGGTGTCCCATGTTTTTATCTCTATATCTTACTTGTGTGACATTATTTTTCTCATATGTAGATAAAGTGTATTGATTATATTATGACGCCAAGGGTGTCACACATTTTTGGTTATATGCATTGATGTGACTATTTTCTACATACTATTATTGTTTGTTCACTTGACTATTGTCGAGTCTCTATTTTTATTCTATTGCACATGCATTGTTTCCAGTTTTTTATTATTACTATTGTTTCTTATTTATTTACATGGCATGGTCTCTACCATGTGCATCCCCTCTGGAGGAAATGGATGTCATCAAGGGCCACCACTTCAACCTTATATGTAATCCTATGTAGATTTAAAACTTATAAGATATGGATATACATATTTTATCTTAAGCCTCGTATTGACCTTAAACCTTGACATGATTGTGAGGTTTAAGTATTTCATTCCTTGGTAATGGATGTAACCATATTTTGGGTAAAAACAAGGGTTCAATAAAAAATCATAATATAAAATGTAAACTTATAATCACCATCAGATATACATTAAACAAAACTTGATTATTATATTAATTTAAAAAATAAAATATAATTCATGATTCACTATTTAGTCTTCCATATATCTACACATTCCTCCTCACTCTCTATTGAATCACATCTTCACACACTCATTCTTCCGAATATTGAATGCATGCTTCCCAAATAAGTGGGATTTGTAGATATGTGGTTATTTTACCTCGGTATCATTGACCGAGCTCATCTATAGCTTACATACTCTTTAATGCTTGAAAACTAGTGTATAAATTCTTTGAGAACTCTTCCTCCCATCGGTGTATGACTGATCTTCTTCTTTAATAGTATCCATTGCTTAATTGAATGCATATATTTTTTATTGTATATTACATGCTCCTTAATGTGATTGAAAACATGCCCTTCCCAGAGGTATAATTATGACACCATAAGCATTTGAAACTTTTTCTTTCTAATTAGCACTGTAAGATTTGAAACTAATATCTATTTCATGGGATTAGTTCATGTATACTGTAGCTTTGTGGAATGCATTCTAACTTCAAAGAAGGCTAATCTGAAACTTTATTGTATAATTCATCATTCTATAAGACTTGTGAATTGAATAATATGAATTTTAAATATTGAAATCTATGATTGAACATCATATGATTGTAAATGATCACTGTATGCTTTGGAACATATGTTGTTGATAGTAAAAATACATTTTGCTACTTTGCTTTCTTCAATCTATTTCATCATTTATAATAAGCCTTGAATTAATTGAAAGTGTATAATGCAAGCTCTTATAAGGACAATTTTGTAACTGTGTACATTAAGATTTTAAATGATGATGCTCTTGCATCTCTATTTTGTATAGTTTTTGGCATCATGTCCTCAATGTCATTCTTGGATCTCAAACAGGTGTATTCCCTACTCCATGTCTTGAAAATATGTCTTCCAATCAATGACTATTTTTTATTCATATCGAGGAGTTCTTAACTACTTATTTGTGCTTCATGAATATGCATTCTTTGATTTAAAGAGTTAAAAGCATACTTTTTTTCTGAATGTTAGCATGTTCTAATCAATTTACACTACAAATCTGCATTTCTAATTATCTGTTGCAATCTTCAAGGATATCCAAAATGAGCTTGGAACCTATTTTGAGGATGCCAATAGTTGTGTTATATGTACTTATTTGATCTTGTTTCTTTCTTGTTCCCTGTACCTGCACACTTAAAAAAGCTAGTTAGAAAATATGGGGCAACAGTCTTTCATTCTCATCCTTCTGATTTTTCTTTCTTGATATGCATTTGAAAATGGTAGCTAGATGCTCTTGAGTGATAATTAAAGGTACTCTGTGATGTCATTCTAGTTCCTTTTCACGTATCTTATTTGTACTTGCTTAAAATGATTCACCTGCCTGAAATTGTAAGTACATGACTAGAAAGAAAACTCGGAGCTCTAACAATATGTTTATCATATGTCAACAGGTGCTACAACCTGAAAGGAGCATGGAGATGATGCAACTGAAACAAGGAGCATGAGGAAAACAACTCATTCAAGAAATGATGGGTTTCCTCTCTCTTCACTTATTTACAATTTCATGTATATGTATCTCTTTTGTTTGTACATATAAGTTATATCCCACGGCTTGTGTGGGAAACATTATTTCGTTACAAATAAATGAAATTAAATTTTGTAATTGATTTTTCTATCTCATTTTTCATTTGATTACTTTAAATGATAATAGTGGAATGAACTAAACAACTCAACACATAATTAATCTCATTCAAACATAAAGAAATAACAAGAATTTAATGCACATGTCCTTGAAATTTGTACTTTTCTACCATGCAAACAACAATAATGTTTGTTGTTTCAGGGTCCAATTTCTGACATCTAACATTTTTACGGCCTTCACCAAGGGTATGCTCTAGTATTTCTAGGCTTCTACATATCTTCACTGAAGACAAAACTCGGAATGGCAGCATATGTAAAGCGTTGCACCCTGCAACAACACACATAGCTGAATGTTTACTTTCAATCCTTCTTAGAAAGGACTAATTTCAGCAACAGAAATTCTTTTTTGCGCCCCTACCTAATGTTATACCAAAAATGGTCAATACCAAGTTATAATAGAACTCGTGAAACCTTAGTATCATAAATTTCTATATCCAAGTATATCATGGGTTTATACAAGGTTCTATGAGTGTGGAATACATTTTTATTTTTTGGCATGGCTTCAATCCATTGTACTATGTGAGATCATTTTTGTTTATTCCAACATTTACATAATATTATTAGTTTGTCCACCAATACTTTTCTAATAGTTAAATTGTCTATTTTTTGAAGATCTTTAATCTCTTCCTCTAAAAAAAATTGGTTCTCTCTTTCTTGGTTTTGTGTTTCTTCCACCACCTCATTACTCTTTAACATATCTCACTCATATATTTTATAATAAAACCAATAAGGAATCCAATCTTCATCACTTGATACAAAACCCCATATTATTTATTTCAATTCTTTCCCATTTTATATTTCGTTAGAATTTTTGGGTTCACTTTGAGTGGTTACCGCAGCCCTGCATGGGGTTTATGAGGTTTCTATCCCAACCTTATTATTGGATTTTATCTTTAGATATTGTTCCCTTGAATCTTATTTTCCCTCATTCTCTTGGACATTGGTTTTTTGTAACTTGAATTTTTTCTACATTTCTTACTTCTTTTGTTTCATCTATGGGATCTCCATCTCATGGATTCTACATAAGGTGTTGCACATTTGTAGTGGCCTTGTTGCCCAATTATTTTGTCTTATTTCTTCCATTTTGATAGAATTATCCACCTTTAGGAAACTAAATAAATCATGTGTTCCTCTTTCATGATAGATCCTGCAAGGCTCTACTTTATTACATTTTCACACTACATTTTTGTCTTTTATGCACTTGTAACAATTTATATGCCTTCTTTCTGGCATTCCTTTACTTGTGTTGTTTTGGTTATCCCATCCTTGATTGTTATTTTGACTTCATCCACCTTATTTATACATATATCCCCCTCTTCCCTTATATTCTTGGTAACATTTTCCACCTTGGTAATTGTTATATCTACCCTAGTATCTAGTTATACATCCTCCTTGATACCCTCCATGATAGCCCCCATAATAACCTTGATAATTGGGGTTATAATAGTTCTCTTTATAGACTCCTCCATATGGTTTTGGACTGACTATATATCCTTAACATTATTGGGGAGTAGTAGTTGATGGTGATTAGTATTGAGGCATTGGTTGAACTGATAAAATTGTAGGTGGAGTATTTATGGGCACCATGATCTACTTTGTTATCATTACTCTTCTAACATTATATCTTCCAAGGTATTTATGGATAGGAAGGTGTGATGATAGTGGTTAAAAGAGCCACATACAGTACAATACATTAATTTATTAGTTGGAGGTACTAATTCAATAAAGCAACATGTATTTTGAGTATGTTGATCCCATAATCTACATATTCTACACAAATTCCTCTCCATGGTTGATGTGTTACTTGTGGATGCCTTGATTTTTCTAGATATGGGTAGTCTAATTTTTTGTGTCCCTCTACATAGCATATAGTACACAAAATATTGGGCCTTGGAGCCACTCTAGGGGGAGAATTATTTTTTGCATCCTCTTTTCATTAGATTTCTTGTTGTAATTTTAAACCAACCAATTCTAATTGTAATTTTTCCAATTAGGTTTTTTTTCACTCTTTTTAGATTTGATTAAGATTTACATAACCAAAAAGGAATGAAATAGGAAATAAGGGGTTACTATGATTAATTAACTTCCAAAATTAACCATTCAATATAATAATAACTCATTAATACTTGTAAAAAATGTACATGATATAATATAAGTTAATAAATACATGGGATTGGGTGCACTTATCTAATTACAGATGTTTCTTGGAAAGTATGGGTGATATAAATGATGGAACTAAAGATGCGGCTATAGATTTACACAATAATAATTATTTGTATATTATCCTACACACCTTTGAATATTATTTGCCATAGATATAGGATGAATTAATCCTAAATATAAGGAGAAGTAAAATAGATTTTTTTTAGCAAAACTCCTAAAAATTACTATCTACATGAGTTTGGTTTAACAAAAAAATACCACACGTAACAATATTTTAAACAATACTAGCTCACAAATAATATTATGCTAACCCATAATGTGAGCACTAGAATAATAATTCCTAACATTCCCCCCTTTAGTGCGAACATGGGATAAAAAATCAGACTTCCTTCACATCTTACCACTGGTGTGTGCTCATGACCTAGATGGTTTTTCAAGACAGCCAACAACCTCAACAAGGATTATTTTACAAGATAGCCAACAACCTCAGTAAGTATGGTTTTACAGGACAACCAACAACCTCAACAAGGATGGTTTTAGAGGACAACCAACAACCCAATATCATGATCTTGTTTTTCCTTGTGCTTTCATCTATCCACTATGGTTTTCCTTTAGGTAAGTATGTAGGAAACACTTCTCACTGAATACAAAATAAAAAAGAGGGGGAAATGAAAATGGAACATTGAGACTATGTTCCCTCTGCAATGTGAACATTTCACTTATTCAACACAAAACAAGAACTCTAAAATCATACTGTACACAACAAACTACAACTCAGAAATAAAATCAAACACACACACACACACACACACACACACACACACACACACAATTACCAAAGCTTTGTGTGGCCCTATCATTGGTAATTGATGAGAGGTCATTGATTGACCTCCAGCCTCCTGTGCCACCATCCTCTAGTGAATGCACTCTTTACTTAATACAAGAAGTCTTCATTGCTTTGTTGAGCATTTTTTCCTCATTATCAGAGTGGATAGACTTCATATCCCAATCACTTTATTCATCTCTGTTATCAGAAATGATGGCTTTATCCTTCAATTTACCATCAAGTAGATCTTGTTCTCTTTTCTTACAATACATAATTCCATGTCGAGGAGTATTACAATAGTGAAAAATAATTTTTCTTGGATCCTGGGAAGTTGATTCTTGCTTGTGAAAAGGATTAAATATTCCTTTAGCATGTGATTTATTTCTACCATACATTGCAGATTCCTCTAGATCAATCTTCTTGGTTCTATTTTCTTCTTCTATCAGAGAAGAAATTAAATCCTTTAGACTCAGATTTATTTTTCTCGAAGTGAAGACCAAATTAGAATAGCTAGGAGGCATGCTATTAATTAATATAACATTTGTATCATCATCAGGAACATCTACTTTTATTCTAGCTAATTTATTTAATATAGAATGAAACTTACTTATGTGTGTTATCTTTGAATCACAACACCCTATGGTTTACACAAGTGTGTGTCCTTGATCTCATGATGTGATTAGATAACAAGGAATCATCTCTCAAGTTGTGGCACTTGCGGGATTGAGATGATCCTCTAGAGAAGGTTGGTTCTTGCTCCTAAACTACCTTCCACAATCTACTCTAATGCAGGAAAAATATTTAATCCTAATCTAAATTTCCAAGGGACTAGGGAGGGAGATGGCATGAAAATAAATCCTACACTAAAGTGGTGATACACTAGAAAAGGAGGGAATGAGGATAGTTTTCCAATGTGTGAAAAACAGAAGCAAAATACATACTAGAAGGGGTGATAATAGTCCTCCACAATCTGGAAAATGCATTCACAATCATAGTTCATACATGCACAGTAATAATGAATCCCTGCAACAACATAGAATAAACACAGTATGTATGTAATGAGATTGAAGGAGAAAGAATAATGCAAACCAAACAAATCAAGGGAAGATACATCCACAAACTTGCATCTAGTGCTGCATTTTGAAAATACATAGTTCAATCCTTTGAAAAATATGGGCCTAGATCACCATGCAAGGAGTCCACTACAAGGGCCTACAACACATTAGCTTCACAAAGAAATTTTGACATACTTTTTCTACTTAAAAACTATCTCCCTTTACAATGATCCCAACACTCCAATTTATAGAAATTTGAGAAGAGAGAGAGAGAGAGGGAAAATGAAAATCCCAAAATATGTCCTTCAACAACTTGAAAAAGGTAGTAAATGGAGTGGAATGATGTTTTGTTGCTTGCAAAAGGCTCCCCATACTGCCCCATAACTTGCAGCAGTGAGATATGTCATCCATGCTTCATTAATGCATCCCAGCTACCAAATAAAACATTGTTTTGAACCTGGGCACATTTTCTGCAACATATCCATTGATTCTTCATCAAATTATGGATTTCTCAATTTTTTTGCATTGGGCTCAGAAACATGATTCCAATGGTACCAATTTTTTGCATTTTCATTGAGAAATGCAAAATTTATGGCCGTTTGAATGCGGGTAGTTATTTTAGGTCTGCTAGGCATTTCTGTCATTTGACGAGATTGGGTTTTTAATTGATTAGAGATGAAGATTTTTATGTATTTTTCACCCACCTAACCCTACCAAAATTAAAATTTTAGGCTTCCATGGGCCTAGAGGATGTTGAGACCTTTCCAACGATATAAAGTTTGTTGAATTTTGAGCACAGGGTCAAAAGTTATGCCCATTTGAAAATTTGCATTAATCCGTACAAGAAATGGCGAAAATGTAAATTTGTAAAAAATCACCCCAGGCCCCCTAGCCCGAAATTGGAAACTTTACAGAAAATCCCCCCATGCCCCCAAGCCTGAAATTGGAAAATTTTCCAAAAAAATCCCCCCAGGCCCCCAAGCCCGAAATTGGCAAAATTTGCAAAAAATTCCCCCAAGCCCCCAAGCCCAAAATTGGAAAAATTGTAGAAAATTCCCCCAGGCCCCCAAGCCTGAAATTGGCAAATTTTGCAAAAAATCCCCCCAGGCCCGTAACTTGCAAAATATGAAGAGTTAGAAGGACTTCTTTATATTTTCGGAAAGGGGAAGAAATTTCCTATCTGATGAAGATGCTTTCGAGAATCCTTAAGTACTTAAAATATGTAAAAAATCAGATTGAAGCACTAAAAGGGGGGAAAATGGTGTTAGTTGACCAAAATTAAGCATGAGCTTATTTTAGACAACAATTCGGGACTCAACGGGATTATCTGCTTGTCAGATAAAATATGGCCGACTGGCTATAGCAATCCATTGGGCATGGATTCTTCCTAGTAGTATCATATCTAATCTGAGATTTCCCTTCTACTACTTGCACTCTCATTCTTTGTAAGAATACCTTGAAGTCGAGGTTTGTGAGAGTAGAAAATTGCTTGAAACTTGGAAGCTTTTCCCTCATTGATCTTCTACAAATCTGATCTATTGGAGTGTAATGAAAACATCCAAACCTACTCTGATATGGATACTCTACTGATTTGATTCTCTTGTGGCTGTAAGTGTCTTCCGAGGAGTGAGATGAACTATATACAAGCATACACCAGAAGTAATAGAGCATGTGCACCAACACTTAGGGAAATGAAACCAATTCTAACAACAGCAATAGTGTGCACAAGCACTTGGAGAAATTGGAAATCCTAGACTAATATGTATAAAGGTGAGAAATTCTCCTTTTAGTAGCACTGTTTGAGATAGATCCCATTGACTGGAATCTACAATTCTTCACCATCCAATTTAGCCATCCAGAAGGCATTGCTACCTTTGCATTCAGTGATCATGTATGGGCCACTCCATATGGCATCAAACTTGGAATGCTTTTCTAGCCTTGTATGATTATCATCCCACTTTAGTACCAAGTCCCCAACTTGGAATGTCTTGGCCTTATCTTTCTTGTCAAAGCTCTTTTTGATCAATGCTTGATCCTTCTCCATAGTTTGCATTGTATGTTCTCTTGCTTCTTCTAGTTCCATTAGCTCTACATACCTGATTTCCATGGGTCCAAATTCAGCTAGTTCCAACTGTTTCATGAGTTCTAATGTTAGAAACTCAAGTGATATAGGTAGAACTACTTCTTTTCCATATACAAGCTTGAATGGAGAGCTACCTGTAGACCTCTTGGGTGTGATCCTATCAGCCCATAGAGCTGATTTGAGATTTGTGTGCCAAGTTCTCTGATTCTCATCAAGATTCCTTCTGATGATTCTTAGTAAGTTTTTGTTTGTGGACTCCACTTGGCCATTACCTTGAGGGTAATAGTTTGATGAAGTGCTGAGGTATACACCATTCTTGACAGCCCATTCGGTGATCTTTGTACCAAGAAATGCCAATGCATTATCTGATATGATAGTGGCAGGGACTCCAAACCTAGTGACTATCCCTTCATATAAATCCAAGATATTAGATTCATTTACCTCCTTAAGTGCCATTGCTTTAGTCCACTTGGTGAAATAGTTTGTTTCCGTAAGTATCCACTTGTGGCCTTGACTTGAATTTGGGTTGATCACTCCAATGAAGTCTAATCCCCATTGAATGAATGGTTGATCTACTAAAATTGGATGACGGGGCAGGGCTGCTAACCTTTCTTCCCTGTGAAGAATGCACACTTCTTACATTTCTTGACCCATGAGGAGCAATCACTAAAAATTGTAGGCCAATAGTAACCAGCCTTCATGATTTTGAGAGTTGTTACTCGTGGAGTAAAGTGGCCTCCTACTTCTCCATCATGGAACTCATGTAATATCTTCCCAACTTGACATGTTTCAATGCATCTCAACAGAACACTATTGATGTCTTTCTTGAACAAGACACCATCAATAAGCACATATGGGATGGATTGCAATCTGAAGTATCTCCTCTTTTCTTTGCTCATTTCTGGAGGGCACAAACTTGTTTGGAGATAATGCACTAAGTCTTGAGTCCAACATGGAATGGGTGCATCATTAGCTAGTTGTTCTTGATCATTCTGTAGTAGTAAGACAACCTCTTCTTCTCCTTTTGATTCATTATGTTGTTTGGAAGCGAGCTGCTCACACAAACCTTTGTCATGAACCAGCTTGGTCACCTTGATTTCAATATCATACTCCATTACACGAGTGATCCAACCTGCTCTCTTCTCATTCAAGTCCTTGTTTAGGAGAAAGTCCTTGACACCAGCATGAGACACTAGTAGTTGAATCTTGTTGTTCGAGACCAAGTGTCTAAACTTCTTCAAACTCCTAATGATAGCAAGGACATGCTTTTCAATAAAATAATACCTTACTTTGTAATCTTCCAGGCTCTGACTGAAGAATGCTATGGGCTGTTCTGATCCTTCTCTATTCAGTTGTACCAAGATAGCTGAGATTGTGTCTGATCCTCCAAAAGCATACAACATGAAGTCCTTTGAGAAGTCTGGGTTGATAAGAGTTGGAGCTTGTGATATTGCATGCTTGATAGCCTCAAAAATCTCTTTGCTTTCTGTTGTCCATTTAAATGCAAGACTCTTCTTCAACATCATTGTTAAAGGCTTCACAAGAGTGGAAAAATCAGGCACAAATCTGTGGACAAAATTTATCCTTCCCAAGAAGCTTTGGAGAGATTTCTTGTGGTGTGGCAATGGAAGCATTCAAATGGCTTCAACTCTTTCAGGATCAATTGTTAACCCTTCTCTTGAGACAATATGGCCCAACAATTTTCCCTTGTGTGCCAAGAATACACACTTCTTTGGATTCAATGACACTCTGAATCTTCTACATCTTTGAAATACTTTCCTGAGGTGAAAGAGGTGGTCTGCTGCATTCTTTGAGAAGATGGTGATATCATCTAGATACATTGGCACTATCTTGTTGATTAAGCCTTTGAATGCCATATCCATGGCTCGCTGAAATGTTGCTCCGGCGTT
Source organism: Taxus chinensis (assembly GCA_019776745.2). Taxonomy (NCBI): domain Eukaryota; kingdom Viridiplantae; phylum Streptophyta; class Pinopsida; order Cupressales; family Taxaceae; genus Taxus; species Taxus chinensis. The sequence goes on from CM034154.1 coordinate 292,871,267, forward strand.
TGACAGTCCAAATGGCATCTTCTTATAAGCATATGTACCCCATTTCATAGTGAAGGTTGTCTTGAACTGATCTTCTTCTTTCACCATTATCTGATTATAGCCTGAGTAGCCATCTAACAATGAAAACCTTTCAGAACCAGCTACAACCTGCAAGATTTGTTCCATTGAAGGAAGTGGGTAGTGATCCTTGAGTGATGCTCTATTTAGATCATGAAAGTCTACACACAATCTGATTTCTCCATTTCTTTTCCTCACCGGCACCAAGTTTGCAACCCAACTTGAATGTTTGATAGGGAAGATGATGCTAGCCTCAATCAGCTTGTTCAACTCCTTCCTCATGAGAGGTTCAATGTGAGGATTCATTGGCCTTTGCTTCTGTCTGATAGGCTTGGATTCACGATTTAATTCAATTGTATGCTCAACCAATCTTGGGTTGAAACCTCTTAAATCCTTATAAGTCCATGCAAAAACATCTGGGAATTCTTGACAAAGTTGAACAAATTCAGATTTCTCTTGTGGGGTACTCACTTTTCCAATTTGCAATGTCTTACCTTCATCTACTGAAATGGGCTCTGAATCTTCACCCTTTACCTAGATGTTTTCCTTCTCCTTCTGGAATTGATCATTTGGGTTGAAGATTGACTCCAAAGTTACAAGACCTTTTGGTAATTTGTTAGTTCTCAGCTGCACCACTTGGTCACCATACCACTACTCCAATTTGTCTTGGTTTCTGGCAGAGAACTCAACTTCTTCTTGTAAAAAATTGACAATTTGTTGATCATTCTCGAAGACTTGCCAACTTGTGTTGTTATCTGGGACAGCTGGCCTCACAACCACTTTAATATGGGGCTGATATTTCTCACTCTTGATACTTTCTACAACATCAAATGCAGCCCCAATTGCTGCCAGTCTATCTTACTACCTCATTCTTCTTTCTTGGGATGGAATTGATACCAAAAGCTTCAAAATCTTCAATAAGATCCCATACCCGATTCTTGTAGTTCTTCAACAGATCATTCTTGGGAGCATTTTTTCCTCTTACTTGGTTCATGATCAGCTCACTATCACCAAATACTTGCAAATTATTAATACCTCTCTTTCTTTCCCAGTGCAATCCATGAATTAAGGCTTCATACTCGACTGTGTTGTTTGAGCAAGAAAACTGAAAATGGAAAGCTGAATAATATTTTGTACCTTGAGGTGAAATAAGCATAGCTCCTCCTCCTGCACCTTGTCTACTCCTTGAGCCATCAAAGAATAACTGCCATACCTCATTATCATCCTTGTGGTCTGGCTTGGTGATGCTAGGGAGAGGATGATTCTCTTCATGTAAACAATAGACTCCTAACTCATATTCTTCCATTTCTTTGTAAGGGTCAAAATCATGTCTCTTGTTTTCCCACTCATCAAGAGTCAGGTCTGGGATGCATCCAACCTTAGTATCTACCTCATAGGTGCTTGGAAGATCCTCTTGATCAAAAGCTGAACAATTCACATTGATTGGATTCGGTGTGTGAGGCTCTATGTGAAAGTTTGTAATGGGCTCAGATCTGATTGTAGCCTTAGCTCCATACCTTGTTCTGAATAGCATGTGTGACCAATCAACAGACAAATAGCCTCCAATTTTGGTAGTGAAGTCTCTTGACAAGCACAATGCAAAGAGTGGTGGCAAGGTCTATGACTGATACATCTTGCAAAATGGTCGCATTGGGACATGCATGCAATGTGAGGCTCAAATATTTGATTACTCCAACTGTTTTTACTATTGTCCCATCTAATTACACCACACCTTTAGAGATGACTTCATATTGAAGGCCCAATTGATCAGCTATCTGTTTTGGCATAACTGAGCTACTTGCTCCCAAATCAATCATGCAATTATGTACCAACTTATCTCCTATGATCAATGAGATATAGAATGGTGGTGGCTTCAAATTATTACCTTGGTGGCTTCCTTGATTTTCTCTTTGTTGAGCTGCATTGGTAAGCACCTTTTCTTGTTGATTAGGTGGTTGATTTGATGCTGACCAATTTTCCATAGCAGCTTGCAATAGGTCTCTTTGTCCTAGGATAGCCAATGATTCCCACATTGAGATGTTTACATTCATTTTCTTCATCTACTCAATGATGTTGAATGGAGATGAGCTATCTCTCTATTGCCCCTTTCCTTGCACATTCTTCTCTTGCACATGGATGTTACAACAGGCACTTGAGCTGATCTAGAAGGTGGCTTGGGCTGACCTTGCACATTGGGAGCTGCACTTTGATTGCTAACACCTTGTGGAGTGATGGAGGGTTGTGGATCACTTAAATTTGATGATTGTTCCTCTCCAATGTTCCTTTTCTTGGACCATGTATTGGCTGCTACACTTTGAGAAGGTGTTTGGTTTATACCACAGAAATCTTCAACCTGCCAATTGACAAGTGTGGTCTCATTTGGAGGTGCATCTTGTTGAGTTGCTCCCTGCTACTGATTTCCTTCTTGGCATGTCTCTTGTTCTGCACCCATTTTTTGTCACCATAAGGGCTTGATTCAAAGCACCATTAAAACACATTGACTGGTTATGAGGTTGATTGCATGGGAAACACCAGTCGTATTCTTGAGCCATGTGATTTTGCACTGGTACCAAAGCTCTATGTGAATGTAGCATTAGGATTGTAAGGTTGGAATGGTCTATTAATAGGAGGCCTGACTTGGTTCTGATTTGCAGCTTGAAAGGGTGGCCTGTTAGGCTGATATGGAGGTCTATTGGGTTGAGTTTGAGGCTGATATGGAGGTCTAAAATTTTGAGCTTGCTACCTCTTAAGTGTCACCAACTCATTACCCAAATTTTGCAGTTTCTTCATGACTTATTAGAGCTCATTTGAGGTACTGGAAGATGAAGTAGAAGCTTCAGTTGAATTCTAATTTCTTGGAGAAGGAATGGGAGCTAATGTGGGTGCTTGACTAGTGCTTGGAGCTCCTAATTCTGGGTATAGAGGCATAGGTGGCCTAGGTGTGAGTTTACCAGCTTGGATCAAGCAATTTTCAGCTCTAATAGTAATGTTATAGGCCGTGGGTAAAGTTATACCTCCCATGGATTGAATCATCATAGCAATATCAGAATTTAAAGCTTTAAGGAAGTATAGGAAATAACCTTCAGCTGTTGGTCTCACAGCCATTGGAATTATATCCCATGTCCTCTGAAATATGAAGTTGAAATCTGTCAACTGTTCATTAGGAGCCCTCTTAATAGTTGTCAATTGTTCCAACAAAGACAAATTATCCCCCTTTTCTCCAAATTGATTGTGAAGAGTTGTGCACAAATGGTCCCAATTCTGGATAGACCCTACTGTTAGGCTTCTGAACCATTGCAAAGATTTTCCCTTGAATGAAGATGCCAATAATTTAACAACAATGTCCATTTCAGTAATTTCATGGATTACACAGACATTTGCAATGTCTTGGATGTGGTCAATCAGAGTTGTCTGGTTCTCTCCAGTGAAATATGGAATGTTCTTCAATGCTGCAACTGGAACTGGATTTTGTGCATTGAGAGCAAGTGGGCTACTACCAGTGAAATTGACATAAGGATTAGGTTGTATCATCCTGATTGGTCAAAGAACTCTAGTTGATTGAATGAAAGGCCTTCCAGGTGGAGGTGTTGATAAGGTTCTATTTGGTGGAGATGGATACCTTTGAGCTCTTCTTCCTCTTCTTTCTTTATCTGGGGACAAGTGCAAATAGATAAATAGTCCCTCTTCTCTAGTTCTTGACCTTGTTTGGATTCTTCTCATGAATCTACCAAGCTTGGACTACTGAAACCAGTGGATTCTACCTCTCTTGGAGTCATCAGATGTGCAATTCAAATCTTCTCACAAGCTGAAGACTTACAACAAGTGCACATCAATCTTGCTGTAATTAAAATGAAGACCTCTTGTCCCACCGGGTGTGCCAGAACTATTATCTCTGAATCACAACACCCTATGGTTTGCACAAGTGTGTGTGCTTGATATCACAGTGTGATTGGATAACATGGAATCATCTCTCAAGTTGTGGGACTTGCGGGCTTGAGATGATCCTCCAGAGAAGGTTGGTTCCTGCTCCTAAACTACCTGCCACAATCTACTCTAATGCAGGAAAACTATCTAATCCTAATATAAATTTCCAAGGGACCAGGGAGGGAGATTGCATGAAAATAAATCCTACACTAAAGTGGTGATACACCAGAAAAGGAGGGAATGAGGATAGTTTTCCAATGTGTGAAAAACAGAAGTAAAATGCATACTAGAAGGGGTGATAACAGTCCTCCACAATATGGAAAATGCATTCACAATCATAGTTCATACATGCACAGTAATAATGAATCCCTACAACAACATAGAATAGACACATTATGTATGTAATGAGATTGAAGGAGCAAGAAGAATGCAAACCAAACAAAGCAAGGGAAGATACATCCACAAACTTGCATCTAGTGCTGCATTTTTGAAAATACACAGTTCAATCCTTTACAAAATATGGGCCTGGATCACCATGCAAGGAGTCCACTACAAGGGCCTATAGCACATTGGCTTCACAAAGCAATTTTGACAGAGTTTTTCTACTTAAAAACTATCTCCCTTTACAATGAGCCCAACACTCCAATTTATAGAAATTTGAGAAGAGAGAGAGAGGGAAAATGAAAATCTTGAAATTTATCCTTCAACCACTTGAAAAAGGTAGTAAATGGAGTGGAATGATGTTCTATTTCTTAAAAAAGGCTCCCCATACTGCCCCATAACTTGCAACAGTGAGATATGTCAGCTCATGCTTCATTAATGCATCCCAACTACCAAATAAAACATTGTTTTGAACCTAGGTACATTTTCTACAACATATCCATCAATTCTTCATCAAATTATAGATTTCTCAATTTTTGTGCATTGGGATTGGAAACATGATTCCAATGGTACCAATTTTGTGCATTTTCATTGAGAAATGCAAAAGTTATGTCCGTTTGAGTGCGGGCAGCTATTTTGGGTCTGCCAGGCATTTATGTCATTTGAGGGGACTGAGTTTTTAATTGACTGGAGATGAATATATTTCTTTATTTTTCACCCACCCAACCCTATAAAAATTAAAATTTCAGGCTTCCATGGTGTAGAGGATGTCGATACCTTTCCATTGATATAAAGTTTGTTGAATTTCGAGCACCTGGTCAAAAGTTATGCCCATTTGAAAATTTGCATTAATCCATACAAGAAATGGTGAAAATTGAAATTTGCAAAAAATCCCCCCTAGGCCCCAAGCCTGAAATTGGAAAATTTGCAAAAAATCCCCCCAGGCCCCCAAGCCAAAAAAATCCCCCTCAGGCCCCCAAGCCTTAAATTGGAAAATTGGCCCCCAAAAATTTGCTTAAAAAAAATCCCCCTAGGCCCCCAAGTCCAAAATTGGAAAATTTGCAAAAAAATCCCCCAAGGCCCGAAATTGGAAAATTTGCAAAAAAATCCCCCCAGGCCCGTAACTTGCAAAATATGAAGAGTTAGAAGGACTTCTTTATATTTTTGAAAAGGGGAAGAAATTTCCTATCTAATGAAGATGCTTTTAGGAATCCTTAAGTACTTAAAATATGTAAAAAAAATCAGATTGAAGCACTAAAAAGGGGGAAAATGGTGTTAGTATGACCAAAATTAAGCATGAGCTTATTTTGGACAAGTCTTTGATAGATTTATGTGATGCATGTAGGCATCAGATAATCACAAGTCTATGATTGGTGTTGCTTTTCTATCCTTACTTTACCATTTTGTTGCTTCATCTACGTCATTTAGTTTCTTTAATTTTCCTTCCACAATATCCCATAGATATTTGTTTATTAGTAGAAATTGAGTTCTCACCTGTCAGGTATGGAAATCTTTGCCTTCAAATTTTTCAATTCGATTCAACTTTTCCATGACGATTTAAATAATTGGATGTCAGTTTGAGCCAAAAATGCGTGTGTAAGGTAATTTTTTAATTTTTTACAATTTTTGACAATTTGACTATAAATTGTAGAAATTAGGCATATAAAATAACAACTAATAGAAATAAAATAAATAATTATGACTAAAACATATTATTGCAAACTAAGATCAACACTTCTATGCATATATTTCCTCTTCTAGTTTCAGAGCTTCAACTCAATACAATATCTCTGAATGTGTTTGATATGTCAAAACACTTAGAATTGCCTCTAATAAATAGATGGATTCATCTAACAATAAAACACCCAACTCTTAAAAATAGAACTAAAAAGCACATGCTTTTGTGTAATACAAAGATTTTAATTTATTTGCTTTAATAGCTTTTCCTAAAATCAGGAATCTAAAAGAGAACTACCTAAAATGATAAAAACATGTAAAAAAAAACTACTTTTTGCTTTTCTTGGGAAAAAATTAAATTGTTTTTTCTAACACTCCCCCTGAATTTTGACCTTCAAACTTTTATTCTTCTAGAGATGAGTGTGCACTTCTAAATCTGACATATACCTAATCACAAAATCCCAAACAAGATCTCAAATACTCAAAAACTTTATTTCCCAAAGATTTCATAAAGATATCAGGAAACTGATCTTTGGATCTACAAAATTCAATACAAATGAAGTGATATCTTGTGTCTATGTGCTTTCTCCTCTTGTCGAAAACATGATTTTTGGACAATGCTATTGCTGAATTATTGCAAAAAAAAATATGTGTAGCATCCTCTTGATTTTGCCTCAAATCTTTCAATAATATTCTCATCCAGACAACCTAACATGTTTCTCTTATTGTTGCTACATAATCTACTTCTGCTGAAGATAATGTGACTATGGGTTACTTCTTTGATGCCCATGAAACTACATCTGTTCCAAATTGAAAATCATAACCGGATGTGCTCTTTCTGTCATCAATACTTCCGGCACTATCACTATCTATGTAACCTATGAGTTTTAACTCATCTGATGTTGAATACACATTTCCATGATTCTTAGTTCCACATACATACCTCAGAATCCTTTATCCAACTTGCTAATGTGAATCTTTTGGATATTCCATGAACCTTGAGATGAGGCTCACACCATACATAATATCCATCCTTGTGATCATCAAATACATGAGACTTCCAAATAGTCTTTTGAATAATGTTGGATCTACAAATGATTCTCTGTCATCTTTGCTTAACTTCAAACCTACTATAATAGGTGTTGGTGATAGTTTGCAATTCAACATGCTAAATCTCTTTAAAACATCATTAGCATACCTTGTTTATGAAATAAAAACTCCATCTTCTTATTGTTGAACTTCTATGCCCCAAAAATAGTGCATGAGGCCTAGATCTGTCATCTCAAATTCTTTCTTCATAGCTGATTTGAATGAATCCATAGATAGATTTCCAGTGATGATTAAATCATCCACATAGAAACAAATAATTGAAATTTTACCTTTCTCATTGATCTTGATGTATAAGGTAGGATCATTGCTACTCCCACTGAAACCATTCTATATCAAATAAGAATCAATCTTGTCGTACCAAGCTCTAGGTGTTTGCTTGATACCATAGACCACTTTTTCAATGTGTATACCTTTCCTTCATGACCTTCAATATCATAACCTTATAGTTGATTCACATAAAATTATTCTTCAAGAAAATAATTCAAGAATGTTGATTTTACATCCATCTAATAAATAGGCCATTTGTTTTGAGCTGCAATTGCTAAAACTGTTCTTACCGTGTCTAAACGTGCTATAGGTGCAAACATTTCATTTTAATCTACTCCATATTGCTCTGAAAATCCTCTAGAAACCAACCTTGTTTTATGTTTTTTTACTTTACTATCAGCAGTATATTTGGTCTTATAGACCTACTTCACTCCTATCACGTCCTTTCCTTCTGGAAGATCTACTAATTCCCATGTCTGATTCTTCTCTATGGCGTTTATCTCATCATCCATGGATTGAACCCAAACTTCATTGTTTATAGCCTCTTCAAAGTATACTAGATCTGCAGCTTGAGAAAAAATGTAAAAACTAAAAAATCATTAGTTGTATCAACATTATAAATCTTACCAAGACTCCTTGTTTTCTACTGCAAAGGGCTATCTGATGATGTATTTTTTTATACTAAAGGAGTAGCTTCTAGTGTTCTTTGTGGTGTCTGATGGATGATTGAAGATGACTGAAATCTTGGAGATTTCCTAGATGTATATGGAGGTGTAGCTTGTGCTATAACTTTTGGTGCATGTCCAAGATTCGAAGATACGATACCTTGCTACTCTAGACTTTCATCTACCATATCATCATGAGGAATAGATTCAGCTATACTGACTGTTTTCTAAATACTTCCATCACATGCCTCATTTTAAACAAACTATACATCTCTGCTGATTATGACCTTTCTGGTAATTGGATTAAATAACTTGTAAGATTTTGTATTCTCTAAATATCCAACAAGTATGCACATTTCTCCTTTGTTATCTAACTTATTCCTTAGCTAATTAGGAACATGTGCATATGCCACACAACCAAAAACTCTAAAATGACAAACATTGTGTTTTCTCTTAGTCAAATCTTGTTGAGGAACCATGTTTCGAATAATTTTCATTGGACACCTTTTTATGATGTAAACAATATTTACTACTACTTCTGCCCAATACTCATTTGAAATATGCTTTTCCTTCATCATACTTCTCACCATCTCCATGATGGTTATATTCTTTCTATCTACCACACCATTCTGTTATAGTGTATATCTAAAAGTAAATTACTTTTGTATACCATGATATTTGTAAAAATTTAGAAAAATATTGGAAACTACTCACCTCCTATGTCTTTCCTCAGAACTTTGATGTAGTACCCACTTTTCTTTTCCACTAAAGCCTTGAATTTCTTAAATATATCAAAAGCATCTAATTTGTGTCTCAAAAAGGGCACCCATGTATTTCTTGTATAGTCATCAATGAATGTCATAAAGTATGAGAAACCTCTAATAGAATTTGGTTACATTGTTCCACATAAATCGAAGTGAACAATTTCAATTGGTGCACTTGTTCTTTTTGTTTTGTCAACTGGGAAGGACTCGCTGTGTTGCTTCCCCAAAATACAACCTTTACAAACTCTATCTAGTTTTTGAATCAAAGGAAAACCTTTCACCATATTCTTTCTGTGTAATAAATTCAAACCACCAAAGTTTAAATGACCAAACCTGAGATACCATAGCCACGATTCATCTTTTTCAACTAGCTGAAAAGATGATTCAATCTCCTTATCTCTGGATTGATCTGTAGTATGAGCTCTAGATGTGGCTTGTAAAATCTTCAAAGGAAACATTCTTTTTCTTGTCATCTACACTTTATAAATCACCTGGGTACTCGGAGATTTATCCATGATCACACATTCATTGTCTCCAATGTATAATTTGTATCCCTTTTGTACTAGTTGACCAATGCTCATAAGATTGTGCTTCAAACCTGTAACATAATAAGCATCCTGCATAATATTTTGCTCCCACTTTTTTTTAAAAAAAAATATTGTTCCTTTTACTTTTAAATTCATTGTATTATTATTCCCAAGGGTATATTTTTTCTTTACTAAGTCATCCAAATTAGAAAATAAATGGAATTTACCTAACATCTGATTATTGCAACCAGAATCTAAATACCACACATCACTAGGACTCTCTTGTTCGGAAATATTTGTTCATGTAATAAACATGGAGATTGGAGTAGAGCTTCCAACGTAATTTTGATTCTACTTTTTCTAATCATACTGTTTTTTCCTGCATGCAAAAGCATAGTGCCCATATCTCTTGCAATAGTGACATTGCACATGCAATTTATCCTATCTCTGACCTAAAAAATGATTATGATTGTGCTCTTGACTATGTCCTCTTCCACTTGATTTTTATGGACCGTTGTTGTGTCCTCTAGATGAACTTCTTCCTCTTCCTCTAGGGCTTAAATTTCCTCTTCCTCTTCCACAATTTCTTGATACCTGTGATGAAAAATATTAATCTACAACTGCATGTGATCTATTCAACCTCTTTTCATGATTTATTAGTGATGCATGCAACTCATTAAATAAAAACTGACTTATATCCTTAATTTCTTCAATAGTAACTACCAAAGGATCAAATTTTTCAGGCAAACTTCTAAGCAATTTTTCAATAAGTCTTTTATCCTCAATATTTTCACCATGAGATTTAATTTGATTCACCAACCAACTACAAAAGTAAAGAATGATTCTACGGAATCTAAATCTTTCATTGAAATATTTTCAAAATATCTACAAAGTAACTAAAGCTTGGTGGTTTTTACTTTCTCGTTACCTTGATACGCAACTTGGAGAGATTCCTACACAATTTTTTCTTTACTGGATGATGCCACTCTAGGTTAGATGCTTTCATGCATGGAATGATGAATGAATAAAATATATTTTCTTTCTTTCTTAATTCCTTAAAAGTGTCTTTCTCTACCTCTGAGAGTGCATCATATGTTGCTTCATCCATGGGCTCTATGTACACATTCTCTACGATTTCCCACACATCTTGGGATCTGAATAGTGGCTTCATGGTTAATGACTAATACTCATAATTCTTTCTTATAAATTGTGGTGTCTACAGACTGGATATAGAAGTCATAACCTGTTGTCAATTAGAAACCTACTAAAAAAATCCATGCTCTCATACCAAGTTTTAGAAATTAGGCACATAAAATAACAACTAACATAAATAAAATAAAGAATTGTAAATAAAACATATTATTACAAACTTAGATCAGCACTTCTATGCATATATTTCTTTTTCTAGTTCCATAGATTTGGCTCAATACAATCTCTCTAAATGTGTTTGATAGGTCAAAACACTTACAATTACCTTTAATAAATAGATGATTCCATCTAACAATAAAACACCCAACTCTTAAAAATAGAACTAAAAACACATGCTTTTGTGCAATGCAAAGCTTTTGATTTATTTGCTTTAATAAATTTTCCTAAAAGTGGGAATCTAAAAGTGAACTACCTAAAAAGATAAAAGCATGTAGAAAAAATTGCTTTTTACTTTTCTTGGGGCAAAATAAAATTATTTTTTCTAACATAAATGACTTATGACAACACAAACTATGACATTTTGATAATTAACACTTGACTCTTGACTTTGAACATTTTTTATGTTTTTTGACATTAACACTATAATGACATACTAGAAAAAGTTAACAATAAAAATACAAAATAACATATGATTAGACTCTATTATATTCAATGATACTATTTCATTGAATGACTATATTCATAAAGGAAAAAACTACACTACGTCTAATACTTGATCAATCAAATAACAAACCATTTAATTGCAAGATATTAACACCTAAAAGGAAGTTGCGGATGATGAATCATATCATATAAGGATGTACCAAAGGTTTGCAGCAGATGTATCTGAATTTTTACTGCAGTTGATAGTTGTATACATTTTGAATATGATAATTGTGCATGAATATCGTTCAATCTACTAGATAACAAAACATAAATCTCAATACCTTTTAGCATGTCCAGGTTTATACTGATTGCCACGTCTTCTAAAATAAGTTGCCACATTGGAGATTTGAAGGTGAAACATTTTATCAAACCATCTAGAATTACTTGTTTCTTCAAACAATGTCAAAATAGCCGATGCCATGACTAGAGACGACCAAGTGCGCAGATGGGTCTGTGGATTTTTTAAAAATGAATACCTTTCAAATATTTAAGTCACCACTTCAACATAGATTTTTCATGAATTCAAATGGCTCACAAGATTTTCAAGTGGATGGATGGCATGGATAGATTTCTATTGACTATGGAAGTGAAAATAGCAAATCAAATTAAATTTTCCGTGATTGTTTCACCTGGGACACTAAACTCCACGAAAATATGAAGAATAATGTACACAAACCACCTAGTAGACTGATACAAGTGGCTGATACAAGACTGTTATGGCACACGTGCTCTAAAAAGACTGTGTCTGATCTGGAGATGCTCGATGGTGAACACAAAACGAAGAGAAAGATCAAGCACTTAGACTCTCATCATGAACACAATGAAGAATGGAATTCTCTGATACTAAATAAAGACACAACAATACATTTACATGATAATAATTATCTGTATATTATTCTGCACACCATTGAATATTATTGCCCATATATAGGATGAATTAATCCTAAATAGAGGGAGAAGTAAAACAAATTTTGCTTAGAAACACTCCTAAAAATTCCTATCTATGCGAGTTTGGTTTAATAATGAAATCTCACACGTAACAATATTTTAAACAATACTAGCTCACAAATAATATTATGCTAACCCATAATGTGAGAACTAGAAAATAATTCCTAACAGGGACAGGAGGGTCTTAACCTGAGAATTCTTCAAAACTAGAACTATGACCTAAAGATGCTCCTGGGTAGGACCGTATAGCAGGGGTATGAACATTCATACGGTATTGACCTATTTGTATTGTCTTGACCCTTCTCAAAACCAAGATATGCAACTTTATGGGTTTGTCACTTATATGCATTTTTGTTTTCTCTATGTTTGTCATTGTTTTTCATATTGGAAGAGCCTCTGAATTATATGCTTAACCTTTCAAACACTAATCATGGATAGAGGGTCCTACAAAACAAACATTAATTGGGTTGTAGCTACATGCATATACCATCAATGTTGGTACTACTCTGAAGATGTCTCAAACCACACATCTTTCTCCCCCTATCATGTAATATATAGTTGTAGTGCAATCATATTTGGCATTATTTCTTTGAAAAATATTGAATTGAGTTTATTTATTGCAATTGAATGTGCAGAGGTATTTATGAAGTGTATGGAGCTTTGGGTGGATTTTTTGCTAGTTTTTGCAATAGGAGTCCATAAGAGTGTTAGGTTCTAAATGAGGTGAGTTTCACTTGCTTATATATTCTTTCAAATGTGATTTAAGCTAAAAAAATTTGATATAGGAGTAAATGATAGAACAAATAATAAGTAACTAAAAGTTTGGGATAAAAGTGAGCAAGGTAAAACCATACACTATGATCAAGATCATATAGCACAAAATGACCCTACTGTGCGTTTTTGACACTAGAGGATAAATCTGAATTCTAAAGTTTAGAAGATAAGTTGAGTTTCTAAATGGATTTCATGCATTCAATTCTCATAAATTGTTGAAAGATGAGTGTGTATAACCAAGAAAGCTAGATAGTGGACCTAGAGATGTACTGGATGAGATTGGGTAAAGTGTACTTCTTTGAGAAAGAGAGAAATGTTGAAACAAAAACGTCAAAGAGTAGAATTATCAAATTTTAGTGTCTACAAATGTTTAGAGTATTATATCCTTCCCTTCTCCATGGTTGAGCTTCTATCATATTGGTCGTTTATAGAGCCTCTGTAAAAGTGGAAAAACTTTACCATCCAATGACACTCTCAAATATGGTAACAATACTAAGATAAACCATTCAACTCTTTATTTTTCAGCTAGTGGATTATCCAGCTTTATTGCTATATTTTTTAATCAATAATCAAACTCCTTCATTATTTCCCTTCCTTCTGTAGTAGATCTCTCAACTTACTTATGCTCTCTCTAGGAACATCTGAATAATATAAATTAGATTTAAACTCCTTTTCTACCTCATCCCAACTTTTGGCATGTTGTGGGCTAATATCCATGTACCATATTAAGTTATCATCTCTTAGGGTTCCTACGAAGTCATACATCTTGATATTGGGGTATATGATGGTGTTACTCCTCCAAAAATAAAGCTAGGATGAATAAATGTTATTATGCATATTTTGTATCTTTTCTAAACAATGGTAATTTCATTTTCTATGTCATCCTTAGTATGTTTTATAGGGTCTTTATAGTATGATATCTCCAGAGTATACTCTATTAATTTTCCTTCTTTTTCTATTTATGTATTCTTTGTGGAAATCATTTCTTTCCTTTATCTCTCTCTAATTCCTTATCAAATTACAAGTATCCTAAAATCTCTTGAAATCCTCTTAATACTTCCTATCTATTTTTACTTTCTTCTCTCAATTGATCGTATCTTGTTTTCAAGTCTTCTCCAATGCATATTTTTCCAATCAGTGTGTATTTTGGCATAGAAAATGATAACCATTCACAAGGGTTCATTTCCATTAGGGGTTTCAGTTGATTGGGGTACACATCTTTTCATGGCATCTCTTCCTAACTATCTTCCTCCATAAATAATTTACTACCCAAGTGATATTTCTTAACCTATTTTTTTTCTAATTATATTTATATAGCCTTCTCCACTTCTCCTTTTCTTATTAAGTATTACTTTTTATATGTCCTTTGTATTATTTTCTTCTTCTCTTACTACACCTTCTTCCATCCATTTGAATCTACCTTTGGAATTCTTTTTTCCTCTTCTATTTTATTCTTCCCTTGTGATTCTATCTAATGATTCCTCTAATCCTTCTTGTATACTATCATTATCTTATTTCTTACTAATTATGTTATTTTTTCTATTATTTAGATCTCCTTATCCATTTTATTTTAATCTAAACATAGTCTTGGACTATTAATCTTCCTAGTCTTATACTCCCGAGATTATTATAATAGTGGGTTCCATTATATCTATTATTCTTTTTAACTCCCCAATCAACCTAGCCTATTTAGATAGTGATTGTTGTACTTCATTGTTTACTAAAATTTTCTCACAATAACGCTTATTTCACTACATCAGGACATATTCCAATGAATTGAGACTCCAGTATTTCAAGTATTCGAAGAAATCCATCTCCGTTTTTGCATATATTGGATTCCATTTTTGGCTATCCTGGATTCCATTAGTAGCAATGTTGGATTCCACTAGTAGCAATATTGGATTCCAATATTTTCATTATTGGACTTATTCGAGTTCTAATTTCTCTATTATTGGATTCCAATTTTGCTAATATTAAATTCCAATTTCCCTATTATTGGACTCCAATTTCACTATTGTTGGATTCCAATAACGCTATTATTGGATTCCACTTTTGCCACATAATCTATATGGTCGCCCATGTACATAAGCTTATCGATTGTTATATTATATAACCCAAGCAGTTGCTAACTTACATAACCCAAGAATTTGCAAACATACATAATCCAAGAGGCCCCTAACTTACATATGCCAAGTAGTCGCTAACTTCAAGATAGTGTGAAAGTGATTATTGTCATTTATGCCTCATATCAATCTTAATATCATCATACATATACAACTATTCACGCATACCCTATCCAAATAAATAAACGTTTATGTTGAAAATACCTTCCTTGAATGGTGTTAAATTTGATGGTTGTTTAGATATTTTTCATGATTTTATACGTAACATTCTTTCAAATATTTTATATAAATGACACATGTGACTTGCATGTTTAAAATGTGACTGTAAATATTTATATACATTTATATAAATAATTTATTCAAATATATTAAGCATAGCTATAAAATATGGAATTGTCATTTATGAATTTTGTAAGTAGTGTATAAGTGCGAGCGATCGCACTTACAAGTGCAATTGGTCACACGTCTAAGTGAGCGCCTCAAGTTGCACATCTCTTGACTCATACTTGAAGTGTGAGTATCAACTGACACTGCTAAGTATGAGTATCGAATCACACTTTTAACTGTCGGTATTGACTCGTACTTCTAGGTGTGAGTCTTGATTCACACAGCTAGGTGTGATAACTCACATGTCAAACAAATTTTTGGGTAATGGTAATTTTTCAACACTTCCCTTTAAAAATATAAAACAATGTTTATTTATACTAATTATTCTGTATAAATTTCATTATTTTTAGTATATATTGATGTAAATTTTTATAATTTTAGTAATATATATTATATATATATATATATATATATATATATATATATATATATATATATATATATATATTTAATTAGATATTATAACTCTATATTAATAATTGACGGTTAATTATTAAATATGCAATTCGTGTGTGAATTTTACTACAAATATTTGCAAGTATTTTCAATATTAATGATAACCTTTTTGTAAGGAAAAATGCTAAATAATGTTTCATTTTCCTTAACATTAATTATCCATTAATTCGAGCTATGTAAAATTTTCCATTTAAAAGTAAATGTTCCATTCCAAATATGTGTGCCCTTTGGACCATGTAACTGTTTTTCATCCATTAATCATCCATTTAATGAAAAGTAATATAAAACATACACATGCCCTCTTAAATTTGTGTGCCAACAAAATTAGTGGTTAGATTTGTTTACATATCACTATAAGTAGATAGTTTTTAAGTTTATATTTTTAACCTTTTCCTTTTTATTCTCTTCTTCATTGCATAAGATTATTCATCAATAGAAAAATCTCATCAGCGCAAGTGTCAAAAATTATGTGCTTGAGTTCTAGAAACGTTTGGATTTCCTCTCCATGCCAAAAATTGGTATGCATTCTCACCTTCAATCCCTCCAAAGTTACAAAATTATGTTAATGTAAAAAATTTCATGGCTGATTAGGGATTATATCCATGTAAAATTTTACATCGCTGATTAGGGATTATATCCATGTAGGGATTCTGTAGATAATTAAATGGAATCACGTTTGTTATTCAATATTTTGTAGAAGGTAGTTTTGTTTATCAAATAAATAATTTTGTAATATAATAAACATTTGTTAGAGTAATGAAAGAGGATGGAATGGATCACATCTTGACAAAGAAATGGCGTAACTTAATACGTAATAACATGAGAGGAAGATTTACAAAAAAATTTAAAACCAACATCTGCCAAGAAGTTCTTTTGTGGAATCTTGAAAAAGAAGCCTGGTGGTATAGGTGGTGGCTCAATTTACACAATAAAAAATTGAATGTCAGAATCGATTTATAGACATAGTGGTGCACAAGAATAGAAGAGAAGATGTATTTTATAAAATTGATATTATTTTATTAGCCTTATTGTTGTCCACAAATAGTCCTCCGCTGCACATACTCAAAAAAATTCAATGGATACGATATCCTTGACATTGTCAATGACAATATTTTAGAAGATATTTATGTTAGAATGAGTTGCCATTGAATGTGTTGGTGTTAAATTACAGTGACCTATTTGTGAAAAAATATGGTAATTCAAGAGCAGGAGAACCAAACAAATTTTGGAGAACAAAATAATGAATATAAATTTGTGAAAGGAAAATTTGAGGAACAAGGAAAATCTAAGATGATACTACTATGGAAGCAACAACTATCCTCAAAACTATTCAAAAAATGTAAAATTGCTTTGTTTGCATCATGGCTATGTGGATTTTTGTCTTTTACTTCCTACGAGATTTCTCTCTTCTGTGCTTCAATGTCATATTCTGCCTTAAGGACATTTTTGTAAAAGGATGTGGGTCCTTTCGAAAACCCCATATTAACCCTTATACAAAAAAATGGACATAGTTTTTGTACATCAAAATATGTTGTTGTGGCATAACCTAGAAGAATATATGATGACAAAATCTTACTTTATTTTGTTAATTCCTATCGATTGATAATATCCAATTACTATGGTGTCGTATAAGCTAGTGGGCGCTAAGCTAAAAATAATATTCTTTGACTGGTTAAATGATAATGATCCATAAGATCATAATTTAATATTGTTGAAGTATTAGGTTACCTCAGCAGGTGCTAAGCTCAAAACATCTTAAAATGTTGATACAATACATCACATTTAGGTATAAAGGCACAAATGTTTCATTACAATGTCTACTATGGAGGTTTAGAATCTCCACAAAATCTATTACATACAAGAAGAATAATGGAGGGACATATATAAGGTGTCCAACATTTTGAAAAGAGCCCCTCCTTACAATATATAGGAAGAATAAGAGAAGGGATAGATATGGAATTTGAAATATTGCTTCAACCACCCAAAAAACTATCAAAATCTTCTGCAACAATGATGAGGTTCCAGAGCAAAACTTGCCACTACGTCCTGTTTAATTTAAAATGTCATGTTATTGGGGAAGAAATCACAGCACCCTTGACCTTCATCGTAAGTGAATGGTTGAGGTAAGTAAAGTTTGATTCATCAAACATGGATTTATCCTCTAAAGTGTGAGGACTTTGTGATTGGTATAACCTCTATAGGGAAGGCCAACTTCTTATACTAACCTAGTGCCAACTACTCCAAAGTGCAAAGAGTTTTAGATCCAACACTACTCTAATGTCCTATTTCAATGAGACAGAATCCAAGCTCCCATGCATGGAATTTATGGCCATCTAAAGATCAAGGTGTCAGGTCTATGCAATAGAATGTGAGTAGTTGAATCTACCTTTTCAGAATCTGACCTTACATCACACCCTCTGAAATCTGAAATTTCAATACCCTCGTTACTTCTTAACTTTCGAAAACCAAGATCCCTTTACACAATAACCTTACGTGCTAATGAATTTGTGGATCCTATGAAAGGTTGTCAACCTGCTCTTAACATCCAGAATTCTAACTTTGGGTTTGCTTAAAGTGGTGATTATACATGTAATGGGATTTTATTGTTACTCGAAATATTGAAACACATGAAGTTCGAAATTGTAGACTCCAAAGGTTTTAGAACTTTTGTTCATTACCATATCTGAGTCCTTCAGTAGAGGTTTGGGTGATCCACAAAATTTCTTAGGAGGTTTCAAGTTCAAAGAAGGGAGGGGCATTTTTCCATATCTAATCCAATCATTCGCATAATTTGAGCCCCTCCATAACCCCATAGGTATGAACTTGAGAGAAGCTTTGAGAGAATAATTTTATGATTTCAAGCTCCCCATGTGGAATTTCATCACCTACAACTGATGCTCTGCAAAACCCTGCTCCTGCCACTATAAAATGGTTTGGGAAGAAAAACCCATAAATCAAAATTTTGGTATGATAGTTTCATGGAAACACCTGCTAAAATGGAGGAGCTAGCATTATTCATCTTCTTAAATCCACCTAAGTCTCACTGAAATTTCACCTTAGCCTAACCTCTGAATGGATCAACCTAAGCATTTGGTAGAGAAAGTCCAAATTTTGGCAAGAGTCAATGAGCTTCTTCATTTCCTAAACGCCTCTGTAATTTTCTGGCCTGATATCACTGACTAGATCCATGGTTACATACTGCAAAAATGTGGCTCCCAAGGCCAATTCATCTGATCCTTTATTTCTCCACTGCGAATGTTCCATCAACCCTCGACTAAAGGCAAAATTTAGACTTTAGATAGCTTGCGGACTATGGAAGATCCCTATTGCTATCCTCAATATTCGAAAAAATCTGGTTTCGCTCAAGATTTGGCGGATCTGTAGGTTCTGAAATACCTGGACTTTTTCCTGAAGTGCTAAAACCAGGGATTTCGGAATTGTATACTTCCAATATCATATTGTCCCTCCTTCAAGGAACTTCACTTTCTAAAAGATGCAAAGGGTCCTGTAAAGACCCCCATAACCCTACAAAGAAAAATCCCTGCCATACCTTTGGCATCGTTTCGATATGTTCCTTGGCATATTTTCAGTAGTCTTTCTATAGGGATGTCGATAATTTGTTTTGGTGGATTTAGGACTTAATTTTCCTATCAATCGAATCGGGATCTCCAAGTTACTTGGATGTCAGGACTTTAGCGGACACTAGGAGGAAGGATAGATTCTTGTGGTTTTGGTAATCTTCATTGTTGAGGTTTTGGAAGCTCATAAATATTATAGGTTATGGAATTATCTAGGTTGACACTTAGCAGGCACTACCAGCTCAAAATACCTGAATTGCTTAAATTTCATACTTCCCACTCCTTCAACGCTTCTTTCACCGAATCTTTCTCATGCAAATTCAATTTGGATAACTATTCAACCCACCTTCTACCTTCAATTTTGGGATAAATAATTTTTAAACATAGGCAAAACTTATTTAGAATTTTTCTAAACATTTCCCAAATTCCTCTGAATTGCACATCATACTGAACCTGTGCATGCAATTCTTGTTGATGTTGATCTCCTCTAAGCTGAATCAATCCAGCTCATTTGAAGCTAATAGGTGCACAACTATCACATCTTCCGTAAGGCATTAACTTCTGGACTTGAGGGCCTTAATTGGATAACATGTCATTAACCAAATTCTCTATTAACAAGCTGTTTATTAAATATACGTGAACATAACAAGTGATAGTCTACTTTATACTAGGGATTAAGGTACCCTCCCGAAACCTTACAATAGAATGCATCATGAAGTATTACCATGGAGCTGATTAAAAAAATAACATAGGACAAAGAGGGATAAAACAACTTATCCCAAACAACAGTCTATAATAGATCAATACAAGGATAAAGATTGTCAAAACATGGAGGAGGAAAACATCCTAAATGATATCAGTCCATAAACAGTAGAAAAACAAATCTCTAAGAGCCAAAGGACAAGTTATTCTTCAAAAATTTAAGTACTTCTGAAAATTCTCTTCTTTCATCTGCGGATCTAATCATTCCTGCTCGCTAACATGATAGGGACTTGTTCGTCTTCAAAATGCTATTCACTCATCAGATGCTACTTTGTAGCTGAACGGAGATTGATATTCCTATCATAACTCTGGAGATTATCTATGAAATTTATGTCCAGGCTACTTAATCTGACCACATGCCCCTGTCAACTCTAAACATAAAACTTTTTATCTCTACCATATCAGCCTTGATAGAGTTTTTGGGAGGATGCAATTTTGGTATTACTAGGTCTTCGATGCAATGCATGACATTATTTCCCATATCTCAGATTCCAACTTTTCCTAAGGCCTGGCCATATCTAGCATTTCCACCTGTAAGGGTCACCCTCAAGATAATTTTTATCAAAATAAACATTCCAACCTAGCTCTACTCTCTTCTTTCCCTTTATATGACTCCCCTTTCTTATCAATCAAAGAACCTGCATCTCTAGTACCAATATTTCCATTTCCTTGAGGTGCCTTACTCTTCTTTCTCCTCAGTTTGTTCATATGGTCTGGAAAAGTACAATTTTCATCTTAATCCCCATATTTGGGCTCTAATTCATTTGCCACCATTGGTTTACCATTCTTAAAAAGAAAATAATTAGTCCATGGTGTATTGGGGTATCAATCTTTCCCTGTTGAAAATCATTCACCAACATAGAGAGCGACATAAAAAAGAAAAAGGGAAAGCTAATAGAAATCTTATGCCTAAACATATTAAGCATAGTGAGATGGTGAGTAAATATCTTTCTATAATTAGCTTCAAGAGTAATGTACCTCATAAGGTGGAGGAAGACTGTATTCCAAATATTAGGGATGTAGAATCTAGCTATATCATATACCACCAGGTAAACCATTTCTTTACCATGGAATACAATCTCAATTTCATGTTTGCATCTAGTGTGGTATTTGAATATCTTTAAGCCCTACGTCTCCATTCCATTCTCCTGAACTATTGAATCCTTCGAAACTTTAATTTGCATGTCGTGGATCACCATGCATCCATTGTTCCATTCCTGACCAAAATATAATACAAGATAAGGATAAGACCTCATGATTTTTGAGATGAAATTCCTAAACCCCCCCAATTTTCAGAATGCACCACAAGGAGGGGTTTTCCTTCAGGGCACCATAGCTTGTGGGATCGGTTCTCAAATGACCACCTCCCATGGTTTTAGTCAATTGAGATTGAGAATGGAAGAAACAATGGCCAAAATGAATTGTAATAAAAAAATTAATACAAATCCCACCATATATCTTGCACGTGGGAAGGGTCCTATTAACCATAAGTACAAGTATGACTTCCCAACAAGGGAAAACAACCACCGACACATCAGTACTTAATGTTCTTAATGAGATTAACAACATTGGTGATATCATCTCCCATCTCACACACTTTAAAATTACTACCTTTAGCCCCCAATTTGGAAAGATAATCCACACATTTATTACCCTTTCTAGGGGTATGAATAATTACATTTATCAAACTCTTTCAGAAAATTTTCTTTAGTATCTTTAAGGATATTGCTTATGGTCCAATTATTAATTGTATCCTTTCTCACATTTTTAACGTTTAAAATCTTGTCTGGAACAGCTAACCAGAAAAACATGTTGACATTGGTGAG
The DNA here is from genome assembly GCA_019776745.2 of Taxus chinensis. NCBI lineage: Eukaryota > Viridiplantae > Streptophyta > Pinopsida > Cupressales > Taxaceae > Taxus > Taxus chinensis. Next base: position 292,893,347 of record CM034154.1, read on the forward strand.
TAACTCAATCAAATTTTTCCTCTACAAATCCTTTGCAAGACAACATATGTTTCGAACAATGAATATGTTTGGTCTAAGAAATGATATGTTAGGTGTTATACTTAAGCATTATAGTCATTGATCTCCATAAATGTATGTAGGAAAAACATTTATGCAAAAACAATTGATCTAGGATGTTTATAAGACATCAAATTATTTTAGAAACACGTTTAATATTTTTCATTCAAACAATAACTTATTCTGAGTACAACATAAAAGGAATTTTGTAGTAAGTAACAAATATTTCAAATAAATACAATTTTTTTCCTCCAATATTTACAATTCAATTCCAGTTAAGGTAGGTAGTCTTCATGTTGTTCACCTTAAGGAGTAAATCCTTAGTCCAAATTTTCCTCCAGAAATCCTTTATAAGATAACATATGTTTTGACAATGAATATGTTTGGTCCAATAACTGACATGTCATGTGTTATACTTAAGAATTATATTCATTGATCTCTATCAATACATGTAAGAAAAACGTTTATTATGAAATCAATTTATCTAGGATGTTTAAAACACACCATACTATTTTAGAAACATGTTCAATATTTTTTCATTCAAACAAAAATATATTATAAGTACAACATAAAAGGAATTTTTTAGTAATTAACAAATGTTTCAATCTTTTCAATAATAATAACTTCTAACATCCACGACGCTAGTCACACTTATGTTCAACTAGTAACAAATTTAAAAAATAGGTTACGAATTTCACTTCAATCCCAAACTATTATACATTTTTTTGTTATATCAATTCAATCCTCCAACCAAGTGGAAGTTCATTATGATATTACCACTGAAGATACTAGAAAAAACTAAACTCAATATGTATTTCTTTAGCTTGTTGAATGATAGTGACTCTTGATCTTGAAATATTATATTCTTCAAATACATTCACCCAATAAGCTCAAACTAGGTTTTTTTCCACGTATGGCATGGAAATAGGTTTGCGCGAAAGGGGGTTCACATGAACCCCCATTTGTGTGAACCACCTTTGCGTGAACCCCCCTTGTTTATATATTGGAGGAGGCACAAAGGATTTCATTTTTCCTTTGACCCACTCAGTTTTACATGAAGAACATGGCCATTACTTTCCGATTGATCTGACATTGTTTTGGATCCCACAGAGCCCACAGTCGACCTTAAATGATTTCTATCCCTCAAAAATCTTGCATCGAGCCCGAGCATCCGATCATATGTTAGGTATGTTTAATTTTTTCGTTTTTGTGAAAAAAAAAATGGGCAAACCAAAAAGATTGAAACCCTAATAAATCTCTTCTAGTGATCAAGATTCACAAATTTCATTGTGGGAATCCTAAGTATGTTGTGTTCTTCTTTCAAATCACTTATTAACATGGTAATTACTATTTTTAGTAACCTATCAAAGTAGTTCTACCTATTATAGTTTGAACAAAGTGTTCATTTGGCATTACCTCCTCCAAATGTAATTAACCAACCAACTGTGAACTATTACCTGGAATAGAACAATCTTGATTCAACTCAATATATATACCCAGACTAGTTCTAAATCAAATAAGCATATTATTCTTGTCATTTATCTAAAATTATATCTATAATTAATTTAATCTTGGTCTAAACTACACACAATGCTCTCCATCCAATGTAGCAAAAATTATATCAACACGAGCTTGCTTGATGTCATTTGATTTAACTATTTTTCTTGTGGAACATTATACAACTAGAGCAGGTAGAAACATAAGAGTTTACTAATACTTTTATTGGAAGTGGATTGATTTAGCTTTGAAAAAAACATACATCTTGGAACAAAATGTCCAAAAGCCAATTTTTCCCCTTCAAAAATAAATTCAAGTAGGGGTTTTGAGTGGACTACATTAATAGTTGAACAAAATGTTCATTTTCCATTGAAATAAATGTAATTAAGAAACCAAATTCCGAATATTACTTGGAGAGAAAAATCCCCACTATCAAATTTATGTGTTGACCTATAACTCTGTTATTTTTTTTTTACAAGCCTTGTTTTTTGACCTATAACTTTGTTTCTACTCCCTTATTCATCCTATGATAATGACAATTACTCCTTTAATTTGAAATCTCATGATCATGCACTCAATACACTTTCAAATATGCAATCACATAGTCACATTCCAGTCAATTAGAGCAATAATTCACAAAATAGAGTATCAGAATTCTTCTCATATTAGTTTTTGGAAAATTCAATTTTAATTTTTTAGCTCTTATATTGAAAAATTCAGATCTCATTTCTTGAATCATTAACAAATATTCTTTATTTTTACAATTGATTTTTTAATGGAATTTATATATTGGTTATTTGATAGAGATTTTTCCATAATTTTTGAGAATGAGGGTAATATTATAGTTTCTCCTTCTAAAGCAACATGACATTCCACCAATAATAACATTTTCAATGATGGTAAGATGTGTGATTATGCATCTCTACTCATATTTTATATTTTTAAGAAAGGATGTCACCTTCATCTAGGTAGCATTTGAAGAGAGGTTTTTGGCCAACATGGAAAATTATCAATCATGGTAGGAGGATCAAGATCCTAATAGATATAAGAGAATCATGTTGAGAAACACTAAGAAACAAATGTTCAATATCTTAAACCACTATTGTGTCTCTTTATGAGATATAGAAAGACCAAATTCATAAGTAGATGGATTCCAACATGTAAAACATTACTCACTTGGAGTTCATTTGCAATGAGCATCTTACACATTGTGCATAAATATTGTGGAACATTTACACACCACCTCACATTTATTTTTGTGTATATCCTCTTGAGCCTCCTAGAATCTATTTATATCTCACGCCCTATGAAAGGCTTACCTTAATAAACTTGCATCACTCACAATTCACATAATATTGCATCAAATCAACATTCTAATCCCTCAAATTTTACAATGTCCTGCATTATCTCATAACATTTATAACTTCTTACAATTTTGTACAATGTAACTACCACACCTCTCAACTTGAGTTCAATTTTACATCACCTTAAGCATGTTAAGTCTCATGCTTGAATTGTACCTAGTGACATCTCAAACCATGCATAGAGCTTTCCTTAACAAAATTGTTCATTCATAGCTCCTCAGTCCTGCACCAAATCAACGTTTTCATATTTTTCAATGTCGTGAAAGTTACCTCACAACATTTTTCATCTTCTCATAACATGTTTTCTAAGGAAACTAACACAACTCTTCACTTGAGTTTACTTTTTGCATTCCTTTCGTAGTGTGCCAAGTCTTATCACCTAATTGTGTATGTTCAGAATTTTACATAGAAACTTTTGCACACAAATGTCTTTTGGTCCTTCTCATACTTACTCAAAAAACCATACATACTTTTTTCCATGCATAGATATCCTCACAATTGATTGACATTTTTGGATCCCAAAACCTCTTTCCATTTCATCTCCATTGATGCCATTCCTAGGGAGAAAAATCAACTAGAAGATTCAATAGTTTCCTCTTGTTCACATTTTTGCTTGATGTAGAATTAATAGAAATCAAGTTTATCGTATCCATAAGGTCGGATTATTTTATAAAAATAACCACTAATCATAGTGATCCTAACCTATATAGAAAATAAGGATGAACCTATTATCATGGAATTTATCAAGAACGATATATTAATTATAAATTTCTTTCGAGATTATGAATTTTTTTTAGATTTCACAAAACAAATGCACTTTTTTATTTTACCTCTTTTAGGAAAATTTTACATAAATATAGAATAAATTTTATAAGTTTTTGTATTTATAGTCATGTTTAAAAACTTCTTATCTCTAACATGATCTCCAGTTGATTTTTTGATGCATGGTAATATACTTTAAGAGTTTTTCCTTTCTTAGTAATGAATTTAGCAGTGTAACCTTGATATAATCAAAAAGTATTTTTTGTGAATTTAATAATCATCTCTTTCATTTTTTTGTACTTTGGTTCCCTTTGTCTTGAACTATGTCCATTTGAGGTTGATTTACTATGTATCTATTTATAATGGAATAACTTAGATTTTACATTATTCCATTTTTGAATGGTAATTCTATGTTAGTGAGTTTTTATTACAAATGACAATAAGATATGCAATTTCTTATTTTCTATTATTTGCATTCAAGCTTGAAAATCATATTTCTATTTTCATTAAAATAGGAGAATATCTTAGGATATTTTTTTCATTAAAAGTATTGTAAATTGAATTTTACTTTCATTTTTTTATAGTCATGTCTTCTTCTACTCCTAATTTGTTTGAGAGGACCAATTTAGAGATTGAAAAATTGTAATCTATCCTCGAGGATCCAACTACAGTTGGGCACTATAAAGACCATTGTGAAAAAATATTGGTTGATCTTCGTAGAATAGAAACAAGTTTGAAAACACACAACCCATTTGATTCTGAGTCAATAAACAAATTTATGGATTCATTAAAATCAAGTGTCTCAAGAGATGTAGGATATAATGAGATTTGTTACTACTTTCTAATAAGGAAGTCGTTAAGAGGTTTTGTTGGAGTTTTAATGCAGAAAAACTGAAAGTAAGGGCATATTATGTAAACAAATGTTCATGTCCCCTATGTGCACCTTTGATTTATCCTACATTTGTGGCCTCTCAAGGCCAATTTCCAAATAATGACCAATTACCATTATACTTCATATTGATGCTACATGTTGAGGTTCACCTAAACCTAAATGTGAACTATTTAGACATCCCTAGTTATTTCAGGTAGGGGCATGGCCGTATTAGCCACAGGGAGGCATATCAAAAGGAGGGATCTTCTGTAGTTGTTGACATGCACGACAGCTTGTACTGAGGCCACGACCATTCTTATCAAGATTTCAGGATGTCGCAGTGCCGATTTGATTATGACTGCACATGAGGGTGCTATCGAGGGTCTTGGGGCATTTCTCTCGAGACCCAATTGATCTCTTATGAACATGTGGGTCAATACCTTCAAAGATGTGGTACTAGAAGTAGAGGTGCTAGTAGCATTAATGATGCATGCAGTGAGCTATACACTCATGCACATTTGATTTCATCAAATGACTTTGAGGGAGTTACAGATGCCATTTAGACACATCAGCTAGGACGCATCATTGCTACTAACTTGTTATGTGCATATGAGGTGATTGCATGGCATTATATCATTCCACTATCAGGATTTTAGATTTTATAGAGGAGAGCAGTAGTGTATCTTCTAGTCAGGGTACTATCTTCTACAATCGAACCTCCTATTGCTAGGATCATCACACCCTATGTTCAACACATTTCTATTCCGGTGTGTGAAAATTAAACCTTAATTTAATTAACATTTATTTTATTTCATCATTACTTTACAATTTATTAATATTCAAATTGATCGTTTAATCCGGTGTGTTTAGGATTCTTCTCTGATGTGTGGTGCTTCACAACCCACACCATTTTCCCACATGACATACACATAGCTCTTGACTAAGTGCAACATGGATCTTCATGTTCTGGGCCTGAGTCAACTTGGCTCACTTGGCTTGAGTTAGATATTTTTTGGTGTTGAGGTCGTGGGTGGCAGTCCCATAGATTTGGAGACTTGTTCCATAGAGGTATACATACATGTGTTTTAGAATTAATATTTAATATAAATTGAAATGTGTTGAAATTAATGAAATTTATTCAAAAAACTTATTTATCAACTTCTGACATTTAATTAATTTTGTTTCACATGGATCTACGAGACAGAGATCTACACATAGTGTAGATACTCCCAACATCCGTCTAGGGATAGATACTGAGGTAATCAATTTGACATATCTATTATATGATGTATTTAATTAATCAATAAATTGTTGTAGACTTTTTCTTATAAATTTTAATATATTGTATGCTATATATAGTTTCTAACATGAGTATATTTCTTTTTTTAACATGCAGGGTGCAACAGAGCCTAGTGAGGGGTCTGACACTTGCCCTACTACACAGATGAGACTTCAGTGATATTTTCGAGATTTTAGACATACATATATACTCATACTCATTCTAGACATGATTTTTATATTTTGATATATGTCTTTGACACATGTGTGTTTGTGTGTGTGTGTGTGTGTGAGTGAGTGTGTGTGTGTGTGTGTGTGTGTGTGTGTGTGTGTGTGTGTGTGTGTGTGTGTGTGTGTGTGTGTGTGTGTGTGTGTGTGTGTGTGTGTGTGTGTGTGTGTGTGTGTGTGTGTGTGTGTGTGTGTGTGTGTTTGTGTGTATTCATTAGACATGTGGTTTATATATATATATTCATTCGACATGAATTTCATATATTGATATGTAAGGTAGCATAAATTTATATTTTTATGAGGTTGTGTCCTTAATTATTTCATCAAATACAACCCGAGAAAGGTTTGAATGTTTATTTTGAATATCAAAGAGTTTCATGTGTTAAGCTACAAAGATAAGATGTTTTAAATGATACATAAGATCCAACACCTATTTGATAGTTGTGTAGTTCAATCTCAAGGAAAATACTACATTGAATTATATTATTTGATTTTCATTACAATTTTTTAGTTCATATCTACTTTATACAATATTATTTTTATGTTTAATAGTATTAATTTTATCTCTAAAATTTTATTTAAGATTTGATTTATAGGCTTACCTAGTGTAAAATATAATTGATTCAGATATGAAAATAGTGTATAGGACACTAAGAACTTGTTTCACATTATTATAAAATATTTCGGAAAAGAGAAACTAAAATGAGGAAAATAAAAAACATAAGAGTTGACATAAAAAAAATTGAAGGCGGAAATGACTTATATAGATACATCTTCAAGGTTTTTGAATTTCAATGAAACAACATGATAGTAATAGTGTTTTGATAAATTCTTTTCAAATATTCCATTAGGTAAGGATTTATATTGGTTTCGTCATGTCCTTGGTGTATCTTTGAGCACATTCTTGGAACTTGAAGAAGCATTGCTAATAAATTATATTCAAAATAAGATTCCAAGAGTTACATATGAACACTTAAGATGTTACATCAAGGAAACTCAAAATCAATGAGTGAGTACATTATGAGGTTTAAGACTTGTATGCAATAACTAATATATTAACCATTTGATTTGGATATACAATACATCTTGTTTTGAGAACTTATCTACCCTCTCAAAGGGAATTTACTATATGATACATATTATACATCCCTCTTTCTATGATTTCAAACAATATAAATATAAATATAAATTTCTATTCCAAAGGAAAAACCATATGAAATTGCAGATGTCTCCACCACAACTATATAGGACATAAAAAGTGATGCAATAATTACAAGAGATACAACTCAAAAATTTGGTGAAGCAAAAGTCCTACATAGAGGCATAAGTTTTTCATTATGTAGATAATCAATAGTGGGTAAAAAAATTATATGGTACATGAGAGGGGACTACTTCAACTCAAAAAATTTAGAGATAGACCACATGAAATTTTGCATATTTTATTGGATAAGGAGTTAATCAACTTACCACCTAATTACTATCATCTTCCTCACAATATTGAAAAGGTGAAAGGATAACCTTTAATTTACTTATAATGTAATTGATAGGCATCATGAAAAGTAGTTGATAAGATTTTTGATAGAAAACATAATAACTCAATGCTGGGGGAAATATCCTATGTGTTTTAAATCACTATCTTGAGTAATTTTGCACGGTGTAAAATGGAAGGCTTGTTTGAAGAGGAACATCCATCTATTTTTTATGAATTTAAAATGATGCATGTTAGTTACATCCATCTATGACAAAATATATCATAAAGTCAATTTTTTTAAAATGGTGATGTCATTTTATATGTACAAAATATCTTAAAACACCATCAATACAAGACATGTTAGTTAGACCTAACACCAAGTTTTTTGAACTCATTTGTTATATATATGTAGTTCGACTATCCAAATCCTTCATGATAAAATTTTCTCATTGATTCAACATGAGAAACTAGTATGTCCGTTAAGAATACTCAAATCCATAAAACACATAGAACTGTGAGCTATGATCAACACCACCATAGGAAACCACCACCTCTATATTATGTAAATAGAAAAACTCCACATTCTTCCCATTTATAGAATAAAAACATTGATATATGTGGAAATAATATTATTGGAGATACTAGGGAACAAAATTACATCATTAATGAACCCATCCTTAATATCATAGAAAGAAAGTTATCAAATATGTATGCCAAATGAAAAATAAAATAGATAAAATATTCCATTCCTAGAAGACATGAATATATATTATTCTAGGTCCTATATATAATACCAAGTGGCTCAGCTTGTTGTTCAATGACCTGTAAAAAATTTTCATGGTCTTCTACATCTAGTCTCTATTTTTTGCGTTTACCACTTTTAGTCTTCACCTTATGTAATTGTAACCCTGTAATAATTATGTGATGGGTGTAATGATACACCTTTTTGTCTAGTTTATAATTAACAAATTGAATCCCACTTTGGAGGGATTTCACTTGTTATAAATATATTCCATGCACTACAACCAAGCCAGTATAAAATGTTGTCTCCTCACTTGTTATTTCACATGTTAGCTTTGTTCTCTCTTTTGTGCAATGCAACAAGTAGTACTCCACTTTCTCAATATTATCTTCTTCAGCAATTACTACAAATACATCACCTACAACAAAATGCAAATAAATATTCAATGATCAAATTATACAATCCTTTTAAATAAAACATACCTTGTTTAACCAGTCCAGATATGTGGTCATAATCAGGTGAAATCAATGGCACATCTTCTAAACTATCATCATGATCTGATCCATATGTGTCATCCAAAACTAAAGGAACTTTCTTCCACTCACCTACATACCGATGTTTTTGACTATTGCACTCTGAATATGATTTGTTCAGGCATTCATAACAAAAACAAGAATAATCTTTTGTACAAATTATCTAGTTATTACTATCCATAGTCATCATAGAGTACAAAGACCTAGAATTAAGAATCCTTTCACATCCATAATTTTTCCTTCGATCAATACATTCAATTAATCATGTACAAAATCAATAAAGTTTAAAACAAACATCAAAATTAAGAATAAAAAATATTAAATTTTGTAACTTGTAGTCAATAAATCACATCAAGATACATATATGTTTTAAATGCACATACATGTTATTGTTAACCATTTAACCTACCCAGAAGAAGGTTATATGTCATACTAATGTATTTAAGATATCCTCGCACAATGAATTTTTCTAAGGCTGAGAATCCGAAAAAATTTCAATTCTCGGACTTCAGAGTTTTTCTCTTTCGGAGTTTTTAAGCTCAATTTCGGAATTTCTTTTGAAGTTTTCCGAAGTCCAAATTTCCAAAAGTTTGAATTTTCAGACTTTCAGGTTTTCAGGTTTTGGAACTTTTTGGCTCATTTCGTCTAAATCCCTCTCAGACTTCCGAAGTCCGAAAGTCCAAATTTTCAGATTTTTAGGTTTCAGGTTTTCAGAGTTCTCCGAGTCATTTTTAGGATTTACACGTGAAGTTTTCCAAAGTCTAAATTTCTGAAAGTCTGAATTTTCAGACTTTGGGTTTCAGACTTCTCAATCGCCAATTCATCTTTTGCTTCCCATTTTTTCCAAAGTCTGAAATCCCAAATTTTTTGGAATTTCAGGCTTTCAGGTTTTGGAGCTTCAAAAATTATGAGCGCAATTAATTTCCACCTACCTCCGTACTGATCAGAAATTTACCATTAATTTTAGGATTTCTATATAAACTCAGATTTTTTGCTTTTTATTTTTACCTGACACTTTCACACTTTCACTCTGACATTTCACTCTCATACTTTGCGGCATCTTTTTCAAGGTATGTTTTTTGGTTTTATTTTCTTTTGGTTTAGGCTATTTTCTTCCTCCTTCTCCCCATTTGGGTTTTCTTTTGTTTTCCCTTTGTGTTTTCTTGTAATGTCATTCTTTTTCACCATGTTTTGTTGTGTGATTTTTCTCTAGGTTTTCAAGTATGTTCAGGGGATCTTTTTAGGTCCCTCATACTTCCTCCCATTTCTCAATTTCCAACTTGGATTTTTAACATTTATTTTGCAGTTTCCTCCAGTTATCATCCTTTCAGACTTATTCAGAAAACTCATCTTGGAGAGTTCTTTCGGCAAATCACAATTGGAGATTTCAGGTTTTCAGAGAATTGGAGATTTCAGAGATTTCAGAGAATTGGAGATTTCAGGTTTTTGAAGAATTGGAGATTTTGGGATTTTGAAGAATTGGAGTTTTCGAGATTTTAGAGAATTAGAGATTTTGGGTTTTCAGAGAATTAGAGATTTCAAGTTTTTAGAGAATTGGAGATTTTAGTTTTCAGGTTTTCAGAGAACTGTTGTTTTGGAGAATTGGATATTTCAGGTTTTCGGAACCGTTAACTTCAGAAAAAAATTTCAGAGATTTCAGAGATTTCATTTCGGAGATTCCTTTCAGACCTTTTCAGTTTGGGATTTCAGAGTTTTCTTACTTTCGGGTTTTCAGAATTTCTGCAACATTCAACTCCTAAAACACAGGTTTTGATGTCTGCCTCCACTTCAAAGGGAAAAGAGAAGATGAAGTACACATTTCTTGGGGTTGCTCCCCAATCCTACTTGACCTCTGACTTAGGAAATATCGGGGACACCGATCTAGGACAGATTGATCTTCCCGAGTTCTGGGAAAGATTAAAGGCCCCGAACAAAAAGCCATGGATGCAGGCCATCTACGATAGTGGTCTTTCCCTTGCCACTAGTTTTCCCACATCCGTGTAATGCCCAGAGTTTTTCCTAGCTGCAGTAGCCCACTACGATGAGGACTCTATGTCGATAAGAGATAGCGATGATAAGGTGGTGATCCATCTGGACCCATATTTCTTTGAAGACTTGTTTAAACTTCCATTCATTCAAGATTACGCCACAATCTCACCTGAAATAGCAGTTGAACACTGGGATAAAAAAGAAGAAGTGTGCTCAAAATTTATGATGAAATCCTACCTGACTAAGAATTTCACCAAGTTGCCCAAAACTATACATCGATCGGATTTCATTCAGGAAGTCAATGATCTCATTGTGCTTTTAAGTAGAGTTTTAGGTCTTCCTTCTGTAAAGGAATTCCAAGAATGGATGTTCTTGTACATAGCGACTATTAAGAAGAATGACGAGTTTATCCGATGGGGTGAACATATTAGTAGCAACATTCGTTATCAATTGGGAAAGGTGTCAGAAACTAAAACTTTTTACATGACATCTTTTCTAGTATATGTGGCTACTACTATGGGATATTTTTCAGGATTGAATACCAGGGGAGTTCGCAGCACATCCCAAATATACGATTTTTATCCCCAACTTACTTTGGATGAGGGAAGCAAGCACTTCCGAAGAATCAACAATGCTTTCTTCATTGTTTTCCTCTATCACTTCGACAAAGAGTTATATAATCGGAGGGTTTCCGATGAGGCTTTCTAAGAGGTGCGAGAATGGGGAGCAATCTACTTTCAATTTCCCACATTCACCTACATTCAGATTTTAGGTTTCATAGGCACCCCAGGCAAGTTACCAAGGTGCCCTACTAACAAATGGGTTCTTCTGGAATTGGTTCGGCAGTTGTTGGATTACCATAAAATCCAAAATAAGCATCACAAGGCAGGAATGCATTTCCCTATTTCAATTGGCAGGTATTCTTTCCCAAATATCCACAAGGAAAAGAATGTGGATGCAAAAATGGCTGAGGTAACCCTTCAGACCTTCCATCTGTGAACTAATTTTGACTATTGGGGTAAGTTCAGGGAGACAGGTAAGTCCAGTGCTCATGTGTCCTAGATAGAAGATATATGGATTCATTATCGAGATGAGTACATTGTGTAACAAAGGGATTATGAAAGGGTAATTCTTGATGAAGTACAATAGTTTGGATTGGCTAATGTGCCAAAGGACTTGTAAGATAGTGATGAGGTCCTAGATTCATCATAAAAGAGTGATAATGTTCCTAATCAACCACTGCCATGGATTGATTGGTATGTGGAAGAATGCAGTAATACTAAAGAAAGGGCGGGACCCATTCTAAAGAGAACTTATAGTTGGTTGGCCACCTTGGGAATCTCACCCAAAGGGGAAAATCAACCTACAAATACAGGGTCTACATCAGCAGTAAACCAACCAACACCCACAAAAGGAAAGAGGTCGACTCAAAGGGTTCCTATCATTCAAAAGAAGATCTCATTTGTGGTTGGTGGCTCATCTCTTTCTAGGTCTACTGCTCCCAAGATTACAGAATCTACAGTGCCAGTCACAAAAGTAGTTAAAGTGAGTGGCTCCCCTAGTGTTGTTCAGGATCCATCCCATCTTCCCCTTCCTCCATTATCACTTCCAATATCAGTTCCTTCCACTTCTACCATCATTTCTTCCTTCCCATCCCCTTCCATGGCCCAGGTATTTTCGTCACTTCCAGTTCTATCAGCTGGGGAAAATATTGGGTCACCCATTTCCTCTTCATTTCCTTTGACACTCCCATTTTCTTCAATTTCCTATGGTTGTCCTCACACCCACACCTTCCATCATTGTTACCTCTACTCACATATTAGTTGCCATTTCTAGTGATCTTTCTCTAACTCATACTTCAGGTATCGGATCTGCTACTCCATCTTCCTCGGCTCTAGCCATACCAGAGTGGTTGTTTAGACAAACTCCCAAACAAAAGAAAAAGGTTCCTCTAGGAGATGTGATAGATCTTAGTATATTGGAGTACATGCCCAAAAGATAGGATAAGAGACTGAGAACCTTATCAAATCTGACGGTTAATCCATCTAGAGAGTGTGTGATAGAGGTGGCTACCCCTATTGAGGGGAAAACTAAAGAAACCATCACAGCAGAAGACTACCAGATCTCAAAGTTCTCATTGGGGAAGGCTACTCATGAAGGAGCCAAAAAGGATGTACACACTACTCTTGGGGCCCTTTTGGAGAAATATGACAAAGATAAGGCCACCAAGGATGAGCTTAAGGCCAAAGTCGAGCAGCTCACTACACTGCTGCGTAGAGTAACCTAGCCCACTCCATCCACTGACATATCAACTACTACGGCCATGAAAATTTCATCTACAATTGATGATATTTCCTATCATGAGCTCAAGAAGTTAGGCCAAAAAGGGATAACAGTAAATGGGTGGATGGAAAGAATCATGCATGAGGAAAATCCTTTCATTAAGGTAGCCGTTGAGATTTATATTGATTTACAGGTTGCAAAAACTACCATTGCTAAGATGGATGAATCTTTCTCTGAAGATAATAATAAATTAAACTTAACTTTAACAACATGGAGTGATATTAGATAAGAAGATTTTGATTTACTTCTGTAGGAAGAGGTAATTGATGATGCCTCTAAATTGTTCGAATATCAAAAGGCTATGGAATTCCGGTGTCAGGTGCTACAAGATCTGATTAAGAAATTGGAGGAGAAGTGAGTGGAGATTACAGATGCCCTTAATGATATCTCGAAGGAGTTTGACAATGCCAACTCCAAGTTCTTCAATGAAAATATCGATGCTCTTCCTGAGGACCAGATTAAAGAAAATTTCAAAGATTTGGTGAAGCGGGATGATGATGTTGTGAATAATTTCAATAGTGACTCCATTAATCGACTGGTTCTATGTCATAATTTCATAAGTAGACTAAACAAATTCAAAAGTACACTTAGAAGGTTTCCCGCCAGGATCACAAAAGAAATTGAGACAACAGACGTAGTAAATCACTATGTGTGTGGTCTTGGAGACGAAGAAACTCAGGGTGTTTTCAAGAACTTATTTGAATACAAACACTAAATGGCTGCATGGGAGGAAGGAAAACAAAAAATTGTAGAGAAAGGAGATGCAGGTGAATCAGGCCAAAGTTGAGTGGCTATGAAAGGACATGTTCAAGCTCCAGAATCAGTCAAAGTTGCAGGGTTGACTTGGTCAATTTTTTACAACAAATTTGCTATTTTTATGGGAGCATGTTCCCTTTCATTAATGACATTAGTATTTTTTGTTAAGGTTAGTTAAAGGCCCAACTGTAATGGCTCAACCTAGGAACTTATAAATAGTGAAATGTTTCCATTATTTGATATACATATTTTTAGATATTTCTGGTGAAGTTGCTCTTCAAGCTTGGAAGAGTGCTTTCAGAGTTTTGTTGAAACCTTTTAATTATATTCAGAGTTTCCTTGCACTTGAAGATTTGTTTTATTGTGTTGAATGATTAGTCATTGTATGCTTTGTGAATGCAATTCCTTGGCATTATTGATTAGTTTACCTTTATTTCAGATTATTTGTTTCATATTGTGAAAAGAATAGTGTGGTTACTTTTCATCAGTTGTGAGAAACTATTTTCCTTTTGTTGATTAAGAGTTACATTATTATTTTCACTCAAGTGGATACTTGACACGCGCTTGTGATTATCCTCTTGATAAATTATTTGTGTATCAAATCAAAGCTGATCTTTTATATTTGTGTATGTTTAAAGTTTAGCAGAGGAACGTCTGCCTTCTAGTCTGTGGTATTTTTATATCCTTTCTAGTTGCTAAAGGTGAAGGTGGCTAATGATGCAAGCCTTATCCCCACATTAACCCTTCTAGATGTTGAACGTTCCCAAATTGGTGCATCACCGCTTCTAGAATAGATTTTATTTCTTTACATTCTCTCTCTCTCTAATCCCATGAAATATTAACATAGGTCTAGTTATCCATCTTTCTTAGACTAGAAGTAGTTTTTTGTTTAGTTTAGGAAGAGGAATTTGGCCTTCTCCAGAGGTTCACCTCAAGCCCAAGTCCCACAACTTGAGAGGTGATCCCATGTGTCCCAATCACACCGAATATCATGATTCATTCTCAGGCCATTCAGAGGGGTGTAGTGATTTGGTGACAATAGTTTTTGGCACGCCCGGTGGGACAGAGAGTTGGTACCTCTCTTCTCATTCCATTGACATAAGGTACCTGGCGAATCCATCTCTCTAGATTTAAAATTTCAATACATAAACTCATGCAAAGGATTCACACAAGAGCTTCTTTAAGGGGAGATAATTGTTATCATACATATATTTCTTTGTCTCCCCCAAGGAGAAGGGGAAGAAACCTTTAAATACTATCAACTATTGCTTTACCTCGTAGAGGGCATTTAACTCCTCCTGAAAGACATCTTCCTTCACCAAAACACAACCAGCTTTTGAATGTCATGGCAGCCAATGCTTGTCCTCCTTTCAATACTAGCAGTCCTTTGTTGTTAGCACAAAGAGACGCCATACCAACATTAGCTTTGAAAATTTTACCATTTTATAATGGAGAGACTAATGTTTCACCTTGTGAGCACATACTGGATGTAGCCAGCATCTCCGTGGTACACAGTATCACAGAGGATAACATAGCAGTTTGAATCCTTACTACCTCATTCAAAGGGAGAGCACTTCAATGGTTTTGGAGTTTAACTGTTGGATTTGTTACCACTTAGAACAAGTTAGGCATGAAGTTGTGTAAGAAATTTAAAGACAAAAGTGACAATCTCTCACTTGTAGAACAATCTCATACTATCAAGTGGTCTCCTCAAGAGTATATGAGTGATTTCAACCTCCATTTTGATAAGACTTGGAAATGGATCTTGGCACTTATAAGGCCATCCCTAGATAACACATTTTTATATTACTTATGGGCATTGAATATTGATGTCGTCATCATGATTCAATCCATGGGGGAACCATTATCCCTTATGCTTATGAAATCACTGTATGAGCTAAAAATTACTTAATTTAAGCAGGTAAAATTGCTCCTAGACCTCCCATACCTATTTTTACAGAGTTTGTAGTCCAACATCTAGTCATTTCCCTAGTTCTAGAAGCTTCTACTCTGATAGCTACGTATGCATCCAATCCCTCAAATGACCTAGCTGAGGTGAAGTCATTGTTACAAACTTTCGGGAATGAACTCGTAGCAATGAAGAGGCAGCAGTCCCAATATACTTACCCCTTCCAATCTTAGTATCAAGAAAATCATCCTCCATTTCAAGGAAAAGGTCAGCCACAGAGCCAAGCCATAACCCAAGCTACAAATGTGAAGCCTTTAAATTTTCAAAACCCTTCTACTGCCAGTTCTTCCAGAGCTATAGTCATGATCCAGAACAACCTCATCCAAGACTATGAATGGTGCTACCCTTTTTCTCAGCCCCATAATCAGAATCTCTGCCCAAATGTAGTTTTAAGTCAAGCCCTTATGGTCCAAAGTATATCCACTCTACCTGAATCATCTGCTGATCCGTCTACTTCCATTATTCAAGACCAACCTCTAGATGAAACCACACTACTAAATTGGAAAGTAGAAGAATTTTTTGGTTTAAATACTTATGCCTCCAATGTAGCATCCAACACAAATTCCAAGAAAAGGTAAATAGATACACAGTCTTCCAATACTAACTAGGCATATACTTCTCAGTCCCCAACACAAGTACCAGATGGTAAAGACATGAAAAAGAAATCATCAAAAATATCCACTGATCAATCTACAAAGAAAGATGGAATTTCAAGTATCACAATGCCTAATAAGCATTATCCAAAGGAGGACCCTAATTCCCCAAAAGAAATTAGTAAAGTGGGAGAAATTCCATTCAACATTGTGGAGCAAATGAAGAAAACCAATTTGAGTGTCACAATGTGGGATGCACTCTTGATTCCTTCTCAAAGGAACTTGCTACAAGAGGCTTTGAATAGTTTTGTCCCTACTAACCAATCTTCATGTCAGGAAGTAGCAGTGGCGACCAGCTTATGTCAACTTGAGATGAAGATACATGCTAAAACCAACAAGCCCTTACCATTTTATATCTCACTAATTATTTGCGAGCATTTGGTGCACAATTGCATAATCAATTTTGGAACCAGCAGTTCCATAATGCCTAAGCAAGTCACAGATGTACTGCGAATTCCATAAACTCTAATTACAAGAGGGGTTGTTCAACTTGAAGGTGTTGCAATCCAAACTGTGGGGGTTATTAAAGGGCTTCAACTTACTATCCATGCATCCTAGCTTGACATTTACATAGGAAATATGTTTCATTGATCTTCCTTCCCTCTTTTCCATTTGTTTATCATGGGATTTCACCATAAAAATGGGTGGTTATTTGTTATCAGACTGGTCACATATGATCCTAAGGACCAGGTATGGAACTAAGGTAACTATAAGGGTAGAACCAATCTATCACAATCACATGGAACCTTACACATCCAAACCCATAGAAAGTAATTATGCCATTTGTGACCACGAAGATGATAATGTGGATCATGAACCAACTACTCTTGTAGAGGAGGTTCCTGATACAATGCTTGATGAGGTAAGTATAGACCATCATTATGACCCGTATGTCTATTTATTGGCTAACGAAGAATCTAGTTTGTTGTTTTTGGATGAGACTAGATTGAGAACTTATTGTATACATGATGAAGGTACAATTGTGCCTCAGTTAGTTAAGACACCCAGCAATTCTGAAGGACTGTGGAAACTTTTCTTCAATTTTTCAAGGAGTAAAATGGATCTGGTGCAAGAGTCATGATAACTTATCCTCAAGGGGAAAAATATTTCTCATCTTTTTTATTACAGTTCAGCTGTACTAATAATGTCACTGAGTATGAGGCTCTTATACAAGGGTTGCAGCTGGCCCAACAAAGAGGAATCAAATCCCTGATCACTTTTGGTGATAGTGAATTTTTGGTTCATCAAGTAACAGCCTGTAGTGCATCAAATAATGATCTTTTAAGATCATATAAGAATTGATTTTGGGACCTAATAGAGGAGTTTGAAGCTTTCATAATTTGTGCAGTTCCTAGAAATCAAAATCAAGATGCTAACAGGTTTGCTACTATCAAATCCCAATATGATATACCTATGGATATCATGAAGGAAGGGCAGCAAACATTCAAAATTGTTGTCTTTCCTACAGTACTGATAATGTAAGAAATTGGCAAGTTTTTTATAGTGATGAACAGATTGTTCTTTTTCTAAAACAAGAAGCAGAGTTTGCTATCAAACACCAAGGTAAATTGCAGGAATCCCATGGTGACCAAGTTATTCAGGTGAAAGGAAACAAATTTCCAAAAGGCTTAGTCACACTTGAATCTATCTTCAATTTGGATGACCAGTCCAAATGACAAAGCACAAATATGGTGGTCAAAGAAGAATATTTTGAGGAAGTTGAGGTGGCTAGCGAGAAATATTTAAAGATTGGTAAGGTATGCACTACTCAGGAAAATAAATATTTCATTGAATTATGTCGAGAGTATCATGATATTTTTTCATGGAGCTATAAAGACCTGTGTGGTTTTGACCCAAGCTTAGATCAACATACAATTGAATTGGATCCAAACTCTAAGCCAGTTCATCAAAAACAAAGTCGAATCAATCCCAAGATTGAGCCACTAATGAGGAAAGAGCTAACCAAGCTTATTGAATCGTGCATAATTTTTCCCATAAAGCATTCATCATGGGTAGCTAATCTGGTGCCCGTAAGGAAGAAGAACGGAGAGATTCGGCTTTGTGTAGATTTCAGGGATTTAAACTGTGCCTCCTTAAATGATCATTATCCTCTTCCGTCAATGGAACAGATCCTCCAGATAGTGGTAGGAGCTCAAAGGTTTTCTCTAATAGATGGCTATTTAGGGTACAATCAGATTCTGGTCCAATAATCTGATCAATTCAAAACGGATTTCACCGTTAATTGGGGCATGTATGCATACAACAAAATACCTTTCAGATTGTCCAATGCAGGGGCTACTTTTTAAAGAGCCATGGACATGGCATTTAAAGGAATCATTAATGATATGATATTGGTTTACCTTGATGATATAACTATCTATTCCAGACATACTGAAGATCATATTGCGCATCTAAGAAAAAAAATTCGAAGGTGTAGAGAGTTTGGGGTCTCACTAAACCCCCAAAAATGTATTTTTTCAGTTCAAGAAGGCAAGTTATTGGGACATATTGTTTCAGCTGAAGGAATCTCAATCAACCCAACCAGGATTCAATCAATTTTGTCTCTATCCCTCCCAACTCACAAGAAAGATCTATAGAGTTTCCTGGGAACTATAAACTTTGTGTGGAGATTCATTCCTCAATTTGCAACATTGGCGAAACCACTAACAACCATGCTTAAAAATAATGTCCCTTTTTCATGGACAAAGGAGGAAAGAGAAAGTTTCGAAGCCATCAAGACAACTATCTCCCAAGCTCCTACACTGGTGAATGCTCGTTTCAATAGGGATTTCAATCTATAGGCTTTCACAAGTCAGGAAAGTATTTTAAGAATTCTCACTCATCAAAATGATGACCTGATGGAGAAACCCTTTACCTTTTTCAGTCAGTCTCTTAAGGAATACGAACTCAAATATTCCTTCATCGAAAAATAGGTCTTTACAGTCATTCGAGCCCTAAAGAAGTTTAGGCATCTGTTGTCTAACAACGAGATCCATTTAATGGTTTCTCATCCTGGTGTAAAAAGGTTTTTGTTGAATAAAGAGATGAATGAGAAATGTGCTGGGTGGATCAAAAAAGTAATGGAGTATGATGTACACATCAAAGTCACTAAACTTGTTAGAGGTAAAGGGTTGTGCCAACAGTAGGCTATAGACATGGAAAAGGATGTTGTGCTCTTCAATATTGATGAAGGAAATAATCAGATTGATTGATTATATCCTCCAAATATGGATAAGACTCAACGACATACTTTCCGTCTCTGATCTTTTCCTTATTTTGTGGTAGATGGTGTTCTTTTCCGAAAGGATCGACAATAAAATTTTCCTCTGTAATTTCTATTTCATTAATGTATGTATTAGGAATAGGATGTTGTTAAGTATAATTAGTAGTAGCGTCCGATAGAAGATAATGGCATTGCTGGTACGACACCGTCAATAATGTATAGTATGGTAATAGTCAAAAGTACAATAGGAATGTTGTGGTAAAAAATAAATATTTGTCGTAAGTGGTTTGGTAATGTTAAAATGTCAAAGTTAGGGTAAGTAGAGAAGTAGGGTCTACATGATTAGGAATTAGAAATATTATATTGGTAATAAGGACAAGGAGTGAGGTCATAAATATTTTGTGTATTTTAATTGTAAAAATTCTAAAAATGTGGAACCCATGTGAAATGATAAGGTTTATCTTATCTTAAAAGATAAGCTTACATGTACAGATAAGAGTTAAGGTATGGAATATGATTCATTCAGAGTAGATTTCTTATCCTATCTTAGAGATAAGATGGATAATCCTAGAATTTCTATAAATAGAGAGGCCACCCCCCTCATTTAGCATAGAAGGAAGTAGTGAGAAATATTGTATGAGTAAGTGTGTAAAGGAAGCCATCATTTTGAAGGTGTGTTAAAGAAGCCATTAAGAAGTGTAATTGTGAAGTGTCTCCCATAGTTATTCGTTGGAAGGCAAGTGAAGTCAGTAACACTTGAAGTACCTCATGGGTGAGATTGTAACAATTTCATGTTGATATTATAATTTACACTTATATTTCAGATTTATCATCATTCCTTCTTATCATAGTCTATGGTATTCTTGTGTTATGTTTGTTGTTGTGTTTCTAGATTCCATCCACCAAACTAAAAGTTGTGCATTAGTAAATAATCATAGCACGAGGAGTTCCCGGTAAAGAATTATCATAGTGCCAGATTGGTGATGACATTTTGGTTCCATTGTCGGGACCATTCCTCGTTGGTGGATTTTCTGGAGAGATATTCCCACTTAGTCAGAAAAAATTTGGAGGGTAACCTTGTTTTTATTATGCATAGTGGTTACCATGGTAAAGTCACTTTTTACCATGAATAGTATTTACTATAGTAAAGTCACTTTTTATCGTGAATAGTGTTTACCACAGTAACTTCACTTTTTACCATGAATAGTGTTTACCACAGTAAAGTCATTTTTTACTGCAGTAAGTCAAGTTTTACCATAGTTTACCATGGTCATTTCTAGTCACTTTCTATTATAGTGATTCCAATTATTTGTGCACATAAGTCTTGTTGATTGTACTTGTGGGTTGGTATTTCACTGTGGTTACTTTTGAAAATGGGGAAGATTCCTATTTTTTCAGCCCAATCTAATGAAGATGCTTCCTCTTTCATTCAAGAGTTTAAATGATCTTGTATTTGTAATGGCCTTATAAGAAGGGAACAATGGACTGAATTTTTTCCTACCTTTTTGGATGGTTTAGCCCTTAGGTGGTTTGAAACACTAGGTGATAATGTGAAAAACTCATGGGATTTATTAACTGAAAGTTTTCTTGAAGAATTTGGTGAACAACAGAAATATGCAGATCTCATGATCGATATCACAAAGCTATCCCAAGGAGAGAAGGAGAAGATAAGGGATTATCATGCTCATGTTCTAGAGCTAAGGAGGAAGCTCGATGCCCAGATCCAGAAGGAAGGATTAGTGGATGGGTTGATGAATGGCATGAAATCTCCTCTGTAAGCACTTCATTCTTGGGATGAAGCCAGAGATCAGACAACGAGTGAAGTATGACCACCCAGCTACCATTGAACAAGCAAAGGAGATTGCAAGAAGGCAAGAAGAAAGCATGGAAGAGGAGCCCAAAGAAATTGTTTCTAAAGTAGAGCCTACACCAACACCTTTGGTCCAGAATCCACAACCACTCTCGGTGAGCACAAATATTTCTCCTAGTACATCTACTGAGTATGAAGATTTGCTCAAGAAGATGGGTCAGTTAACTATTAATCTTCTTCAAGGAAAGGAATTTAGTTCTCAGGGAGGAGATAGAGGTCCAAAAATAAATATTTCTAAAGTTGTATGTTATGGTTGTTATAAAAAGGGTCATTATAAGTATAATTGTCCAGATAGAGCTTCTACATCTGGTACAAGAGATAATGATAAAGGAAAAGCACCTGTGAATTCTTTTGATGTAGTAGATAAGAGCATAAATAATGAAGTAGATGTGTTTGTAACAAAAAGAAAGAAAGAAAAAGATAATCAAGATGGAAATGATCCTAAGAAGATGAAAGGAGAAACTAGTAAGAAACATAGGAAAATAAAGTTGGGTGTGCAGGATTTTCTAATTTCACAGGGACAAGGACCATACTCCATCTTAGAAGATCTATCCAAAAGGCCTGCAAATATTACATATGGTCAACTCTTGGCTATGTCTTCTGAGAAGAGGCAGGAGTTGCGAAGTGGACTCAATGCTTGATGAAGGAAGGAGGTTGAGGTCCCTGTTTTGGAGGCAGAGGTGGATCCCTATGCTCCACAAGTTGAGGTATTATGTAATGGTATTTCAATTCATGATGTCTTAGTTGATGGAGGTGTTGTAGTTAATGTAATGACCAAGTCTGTAATGAATATGTTGGGTTTAAAAATTGATCGCCCCTCAACACTTATGTTAAGGTCATTAAATAAGGGAAAAACTAAACCAAAAGGTGTTGTTTCAAATGTGGAAATATCTGTTATGGGTGTTGTATGTGTGGTAGACTTTCAGGTGATGAAAAATGGTACTGTTGCATACCCAATGTTGTTAGGAAGACCATGGCTAAGGAGAGTTCATGCAAGAAACTACTGGAATGAAGGCTTCATGACACTTGGACGTGGTAGAGAGAGGGTGAAGATAAACGTGATCCCTTGGCATCATAAGGTAGAACCTGTGGATTTAAGTGATGAAACTGATGATTGGACATCCTCTGATTACTCTAGTACCAGTGAAGTGGACACAAAAGATGAAGAAAGTGAGGTTGATGTTTCGGTCATGGATATCCTTCCAGTCACACTGACTCATGAACCCATAAAATTATCTGAAGAAGAAATTGATGATCGTCTCCAACAAATAAATATTGGTGATGCTGTGATGGAGAGTGAGAAGGAATGCTACCTCCAGCTCTTTCGAAGGTACATACACCTATTCACTTTTGATTACAAGGAACTCCGTCAAGTAAGTTGGGTAGAACATTCTATTGAGCTGGTAGATGGTGTTAAGCCCATAAAGCAAATGCCATATAGAATGAATCCTAATTTTTCCAAGACTGTAAAAGAAGAAATAGATAAGTTGCTTGATGCAGGATTCATATTTGCTGTGGAGAATTTAGAATGGGTTTCTCCCATTGTGATCTCAATAAAAAAGAATGGGAAACTACACATTTGTGTTGATTATAGGAATCTCAATAAGGCAACAAAGAAGGATCATTACCCTCTTCCATTCTCAGATCAGATCTTGGATGAAGTAGCTGGCCAGGAGTGCTATAGTTTTGCTGATGGATATAGTGGATACAACCAAGTTCGTATAGCGGAGAAAGATCAGCTGAAGACCACGTTCACCACTCCTTGGGGAATGTTTCACTTATAGAGTTATGCCTTTTGGGTTGTGTAATGCTCTGGAAACATTCCATGCTTGATGAATATGGTGTTTGAACCCTATATTGGGAACTTCATCAGAGTATTTCTGGATGATTTTGGCATCTATGGGAGAAAGATGGACCACCTGCACCAGATGGAGATGAAATTTCATAGGTTAGATGAAGCACAAGGCTCACTAAACCCTACAAAGTGTGTCTTTGGATGTTCTAAAGGTGTTTTGTTAGGGCATGTTGTATCCAGAGATGGTATTGGTACTGATCCTAATAAAGTTTCAAAAATCAAAGAGTTACCATTCCTATGAATAGAAGTAAGTTGAGATCATTTTTAGGCCATGTGGGTTACTATAGAAGGTTCATCAAGAATTTCTCAAAGATTGCACAACCACTAACCCATTTCTTGAAGAAGGATGTTACTTATGAACCAGGAAATAAGGCGCATGAAGCTTTTGAACAACTGAAGGAAGCCCTGGTGTCTTCACCTATTTTAAAGAATCCAGATTGGAGTAAGCCATTCATTGTGTATACTAATGCCTCAGATGCAGCACTAGGAAGTACTCTGAGCCAAAAGGATGAAAATGGGAATGATCATCCAGTTTACTTTGGGAGCAGACAAATGAGCAGTGCTGAGGTAAATTATACTATAACTGAAAAAGAGGCTCTAGCTATCATTTTTGCTATAAAGAAGTTTAGAAATTACTTGCTAGGGCAGAAATTTATAGTTGTAACAGATCATCAGGCTCTAAAATATATTGTAAATAAGCCTAACCCATCAGGGAGGATATCAAGATGGATAATTTTGCTACAAGAATTTGAATTTGATATTATAGATAGGCCAGGAAAGAAGCATGTCAATGCAGATGCACTCTCTTGAGCCTATGATGGTTTAGGTTCATCTTGTGATGATGATGATTTCCCAAATGCAGCATTGTTATCCCTTGACACAATCCCTAGTGAATACATAGATATTTGGAATTATTTGAATGAATTCAAGTTTCCTGATGGTGCCAATGCAAAGACTAAGAGGAAGATTACTCAAGCCAGTCATCCATATTCTATTTTGCATGGAGTATTATTTCGAATAGGACCTGATGGACAGTACAAGAGGGTAGTTGGACGTGATCAAGGGAAGGAGCTGATAGAAGAATTCCACAATGGTACATGTGGAGGACACTTCTCTGGACAACTTACAGCAAGAAGGATCTTGGATGCAGGTTATCACTGGCCCACTCTTTTTAGAGATTGTTATAATTATTGTAAGACATGTGATATTTGTCAAACACATGGTAACCGTAAGACTTCATCAGCTCCATTATGCCCTATTCTTCCACTTGGTCCCTTTGAAAAGTGGGGAATAGACATTGTAGGTCCACTTCCAACTACCCCACGCCAAAATAAGTATATTGTAGTTGCCACAGATTATTTAACCAAGTGGGTTGAAGCTAGGCCATTGAAAACAACTTCCATGGATGAAGTGGCAAGGTTCATATATGAATGCATTGTCACCAGATTTGGATGTCCCATTAGAAATTGTAACAGATCAAGGAAGCCACTTCATTAATGAGGTGGTAGAAGCCCTAGTCAATAAGTTTTCTATTAAGCACAAGAAGGCAACAACATACAAGCCAAGCACAAATGGACAGGTGGAATGAACAAATTTTGTGTTGTGTCAAATTCTAGCAAAAGATGCAGCCTTGCAAGGTACATAAGTGGGATAAAAGGATTCATGCAACATTGTGGGCATATAGGGCAACATCAAAGTCAACAACAGATACTCCCCATTTCAGTTGGCTTATGGCATTGATCCAGTTCTTCCTATTGAGTTTGATATTCCCACTATGAGAGTTATGAAAAATGAAAGGATGGATGAAAGTGATTCAGTAAAAGAAAGGTTGGTACATCTTCATTTGCTAGAGAAAATGAGGGAAATAGCGAAGGATACAAGCTATAAGAAGAAAATGAAGCAGAAGGAATACTTTGATCAAAATATCTGTTGGTCTCCATTTCATGTGAATGACTTGGTTCTAGTATATGATTCCAGATACAAAAAAAGAAGATAGAGAAAATTTCTTCCAAAATGGATGGGGCCCTACAAAATAGTAGTTGTGCATGAAAATGGTACATACCGACTCGAGGAATGGATGGCACTCCCATTACAAAATGGGTCAACCAAGACAAGTTAAAGATTTTCCAAGCACCAGAATAGTCTACTCCGAGGACGGAGTAGAAGCTAGGAAGGGGGAAGATGTCGACACTAAAATTTTCCTCCGTAATTTCTATTTCATTAATGTATGTATTAGGAATAGGATGTTGTTAAGTATAATTAGTAGTAGCGTCCGATAGAAGATAATGGCACTGCCAGTACGACGCCGCCAATAATGTATAGTATGGTAATAGTCAAAAGTACAATAGGAATGTTGTGGTAAAAAGTAAATATTTGTCGTAAGTGGTCCGGTAATGTTAAAATGTCAAAGTTGGGGTAAGTAGAGAAGTAGGGTCTACATGATTAGGAATTAGAAATATTATATTGGTAATAAGGACAAGGAGTGAGGTCATAAATATTTTGTGTATTTTATTTGTAAAAAGTCTAAAAATGTGGAACCCATGTGAAATGATAAGGTTTATCTTATCTTAAAAGATAAGCTTACATGTACAGATAAGAGTTAAGGTATGGAATATGATTCGTCAGAGTGGATTTCTTATCCTATCTTAGAGATAAGATGGATAAGCCTGGAAGTTCTATAAATAGAGAGGCCACCCCCCTCATTTAGCATAGAAGGAAGTAGTGAGAAATATTGTATGAGTAAGTGTGTAAAGGAAGCCATCATTTTGAAGGTGTGTTAAAGAAGCCATTAAGAGGTGTAATTGTGAAGTTTCTCCCATAGTTATTGTTGGAAGGAAAGTGAAGTCAGTAACACTTGAAGTACCTCATGGATGAGATTGTAACAATTTCATGTTGATATTATAATTTACACTTATATTTCAAGTTTATCATCATTCCTTCTTATCATAGTCTATGGTATTCTTGTGTTATGTTTGTTGTTGTGTTTCCAGATTCCATCCACCAAACTAAAAGTTGTGCATTAGTAAATAATCATAGCACGAGGAGTTCCCGGTAAAGAATTATCATAGTGTCGGATTGGTGTGATATGATCAATCCTCCATCTAGTGAAGGACATAAATGGGTCCTTACTACAACAGATTATTTCACCCTTTGGATGGAAGTGGTACCTTTGAAGGAAAACAATGAAAAATTTGTCCTTGAATTCTTAGATAGTATCATGACAAGGTTCAGTGTTCTGTTTATTGTTATCTCTGACAATGTAATGGAATTTATCGGGATGAAAATAAGTGAATGGGCCATCAAGAATAGAGTCTATCTCAATACTTTGTCTAACTACTATCCACAGGGAAATGGGTTGGCTGAATCCAGCAATAAGAACTTGATAAGGATCATCAAGCACACAATGGAGACCAACAAAAAAACCTGACATACATAGCTCAAGACCGCTATGTGGGTAGATCGAATAACACCTAAAAAGGCCATTGGGGTTTTACCTTTCATGATTGTATATGGAAGGGAGGAAAATTTTCCACTTTCCTTGGAAATACCTTCCCTAGATTTGGCTTATTGGCTTGAAGTTATGGAGGATGAGGCCTTAACAGTGAGGATTTTAGAACTCATGGAACTAGAGGAGATTTGAAATACTACCATGAATACATTGATAGAATAGTAGGCTTAGGTTAAGAAATCCTTTGACAACAAAGCATTTGAAAGGTTGTTCAGGGAAGGGGATTTGGTTCTAAAATGGGATGAAGATCACTCCAAACCAAGAAAGCATGCCAAGTTTGATGCTCTCTAGAGCAGGACCTATGTTATTACAAGTTGCAAAGAGGAAAATTCATTTTTCCTATCCAAACTCAATGGAGAATAATTTCCCATTCATGTGAATGGGATACACCTCAAAGCTTGCTTTTGAGGAGGTTCCACCATGTACAGTTTTTTCTATTTTCCTCCAAGTGCTATGCACATTGTTTTGTTTGCATTTTTTTGTTTTGGTTTTGGTTTTTTAGGCTCCCTTTCCCAATATTTTTACTTAAGGCTACTGATCTAAAAGCTTAGTAGGCAAGCTTTCCTTAGAGATCACCAAAAATGTTAACCATTTAACCTACCCAGAAGAAGGCTATATGTTAGACTAATGCTTTTATGAAATCCTCGCATAATGAATTTTTCTAAGGCCAAGAATCCAAAAAAAAAAATCAATTTTCAGACTTCGGAGTTTTTTCTCTTTCAAAGTTTTTAAGCTCAATTTTGGAATTTCTTTTGAAGTTTTCTGAAGTCCGTATTTCTGAAAGTTCAAATTTTCAGGCTTTCGGGTTTTCAGGTTTCATAACTTTTTAGCTCCTTTCATCTAAATACCTCTCGAACTTCCAAAGTCTAAAACTCTGAAAGTATATGAGGTTGTTTTTATGGGATATTTTGCAAGATTGAATACTAGGGGAGTTCGCAGCACATCCCAAATATATGAGTTTTATCCCCAACTTACTCTGGATGAGGGGAGCAAGCACTTCCAAAGAATCAATGACGCTTTCTTCATTGTTTTCCTCTATCACTTTGACAAAGAGCTATATAATCGGAGGCTTTCCGATGAGATACGAGAATGGGGAGCAATCTACTTTCAATTTCCCACATTCACCTACCTTCGAATTCCAGGTTTCATAGGTGCCCCAAGCAAGTTGCCAATGTGCCTTATTAACAAATGGCTTATTCTGGAATTGGTTCGGCAGTTGTTGGATTACCATAAAATCCAAAATAATTGTCACAAGGTGGGAATGAATTTCCCTATATCAATTGGCATGTATTCTTTCCCAAATATCAATAACGTAAAAAATGTGGATGCAAAAATGGCTGAGGCAACACTGCGGACCTTCCATCCACAAACTAATTTTGACTATTGGGGTTAGTTCAGGGAGACAGGTTTTTCTAGTGCTCATGTGCCCCAGTTAGAAGATATATGTATTTATTGTTGGGATGAGTACATCATGCGGAAAAGGTATTATGAAAGGTTAACTTTTGATGAAGTGTGGGAGATTGGATTGCATGATGTGCCAAAGGACTTGCAGGACAGTGATGATGTCCTAGATTCATCATACAAGAGTGATAATACTACCAATCAACCACTGTCATGGATTGATTGGTATGTGGAAGAATGTAGTAATACTAAAGAAATGGCAGGACCCATTATAAATAGAACTTATAGTTGGCTGACCACCTTGGGAATCTCACCCAAAGGGAAAAATCAACCTACAAATATAGGGTCTACATCAATAGTAAACCAACCAACACCCACAAAAGGCAAGAGGTCGAATCAAAGGGTTCCTATCATTCAAAAGAAGATCTCATTTGTGGTTGGTGGCTCATCTCTTTCTAGGTCTATTGCTCCCAAGATTACAGCATCTACAGTGCTAGTCACAGAAGTAGTTGAAGTGAGTGGCTTCCCTAGTGCCTTTTAGGATCCATCTCATCTTCCCCTTCCTCCATTATCACTTCTAATATCATTTCCTTCCACTTCTACCATCATTTCTTCCTTCCCATCCCCGTCCATGGCCCAAGTATTTTTGTCACTTCCAATTCTATCAGCTGGGGAAAATATTAGGTCACCCATTTCCTCTTCATTTCCTTTGACACTCCCATTTTCTTAAATTTCGACCCCTAGCATTACTTTGTCAATTCCTATGGCGGTCCTCACACCCACACCTTCCATCATTACTACCTCTACTCAGATATTAGTTGGCATTTCTAGTGATCTTTCTCTAACTCATACTTCAGGTATTGGATCTACTACTCCATCTTTCTCGGCTCTAGCCATACCAGAGTGGCTATTTAGAGAGAATCCCAAAAAAAATTAAAAGGTTCCTCTAGGATATGTGATAGAGCTAAGTATATTAGAGTGCATTCCGAAAAGATAGACTAAGAGACTGAGAACCTTATCGAATCTAACGGTTAATCCATCTAGAGAGTGTGTGATAGAGGTGGCTACCCCTGTTGAGTGGAAAACTAAAGAAACCATCACATGAGAAGACTACCGGATCTCAAATTTCTCATTGGGGAAGGCTAATCATGAAGGAGCCAAGTAGGATGTACACACTACTCTTCAGGCCCTTTTGGAGAAATATGACAAAGACAAGGCCACCAAGGATGAGATTAAGGCCAAAGTCAAGTAGCTCACTACACTACTACGTAAAGTAACCCAGCCCACTCCATCCACTGACATCTCAACTACTACAGCCATGACAATTTCATCTACAATTGATGATATTTCCTATCATGAGCTCAAGAAGTTAGGCCAGAAAGGGAGAACGGTAATGGGTGGATGGAAAGAATCTTATAGGAGGCCAATCCTTTAATTAAGGAAGCCGTTAAGATTTATACTGATTTACAAGTTGCAAAAACTACCATTGCTAAGATAGACGAATATTTCTCTGAAGATAATAATAACTTAAACATAACTTTGGTAACATGGAGTGATATTAGATAAGAAGATTCTGATTTACTTCTGCAGGAAGAGGTAATTTATGATGCCTCTAAATTGTTCGAATATCAAAAGGCTATGGAATTTCGATGTCGGGTGCTACAAGATCTGATCAAAAAATTATAGGAGAAGTGAGTGGCTATTATGGATGCCCTCAATGATATCTCAAAGGAGTTTGATAATGCCAACTGTAAGTTCTTCAATGAATATATCGATGCTCTTCATGAGGACCATATTAAGGAAAATTTCAAAGATTTGGTGAATCAGGATGACGATGCTGTAAAGAATTTCAATAGTGACTCCATTGATCAACTAGTTCTATGTCAAAATTTCATAGGGAGACTAAATAAATTCACAAGTAAGCTTTGAAGGTTTCCCACCAGGATCACAAAATAAATTTAGACAGCAGACGTAGTAAATCACTATGCATATGGACCTAGAGACGAAGAAACTCAGGGTGTTGTAAAGTGCTTCTTCGAATGCAGAAACTAATTGGTTTCATGGGAGGAAGGACAACAAAAACTTACAGATAAAGGAGAAGTAGGTGAATCAGGCCAAAGCTGAGCGGCCATGAAAGGACATGTTCAAGCTCCAGAATGAGTCAAAGTTACAGGGTTGACTTGGTCAACTTTTTGCAACAAATTTGCTATTTTTATGGGATCATGTTCCCTTTCATTAATGACATTAATATTTTGAATTTTGAATTAAGGTTTATTAAATGCCCAACTATAATGTATCAGCTTAAAAACTTATAAAAAGTGAAATGTTTCCATTATTTGATATACATATTTTTAGAGATTTCTGGTGAAGTTGCTCTTCAAGCTTGGAAGAGTGCTTTCAGATTTTTGTTGAAACCTTTTAATTATATTCAAAGTTTCCTTTCACTTGAAGATATATTTTATTATGTTGAATGATTAGTCATTGAATTCTTTGTGAATGAAATTCCTTGGCTTTATTAATTAATTTACCTTTATTCTAGATTATCTGTTTTATATTGTGAGAGGAATAGTGTGATTACCTTTCATCAGCTGTGAGAAACCATTTTCCTTATGTTGATTAAAAGTTGCATTATTATTATCACTTAAGTGGATGCTTGACATGTGCTTGTGATTATCCTCTTGATTAAATTATCTGTGTATCAAATCAAATCTCATATTTTCTATTTGTGTATGTTTAAAGTTTAACAAAGGAATGTCTACCACTAGTTTGTGGTATTTTTGTACCCTTTCTAGTTGCTAAAGGTGAAGGTGGTCAATAATGCAAGCCTTATTCCCACATTAACCCTTCCAGATGTTGAACGTTTCCCAAATTGGTGCATCACCGCTTCTAGAATAGATTTTATTTTTTTGCATTCTCTCTCTCTAATCCCATGAAATATTAGCATAGGTCTAGTTAGCCATCTTTCTTACACTAGAGGTAGTGTTGTGTTTAGTTTAGGAAGAGAAATCCGGCCTTCTCCAGAGGTTCACCTCAAGCCCAAGTCCCACAGCTTGAGAGGTGATCCCATGTGTCTCAATCACACCAAATGTCATGATTAATTCCCAGGGCATTTTGGGTGTGTAATGATTTGGTGACAGTATTTATCTCCCAAAACACTCTGTGTGGGGTTGAATCATGTGAGGTTAAATCCTGTGAGGTTGAAGTGTGTGAGGTTTAAGCCTAAACTGCAAAATGTCTCTTACACTATTCAACAACAATGTGGGCATCAATCAATCGATCTCCCTCATAATCAAATTTTTTTTTCTTTAGAGAATGTTTTATGCATGCACCCACACTGTCGTTTTCTCCCTTCCCATGACCAATCTCAAAAAAAATCCATAAATGAGTTATTTTATGATGATGATGATAGTGACTGAGTGCAAATAAAGTTTGATAGGATTTGAATTGTGATGCGTAACCATCCGACCAAAAAAAATGTTGATCTATTTGTACTCCTCGTTGATGAAGATATTGAAATAAAAAACCAAAACAATGCTGCACAAAGTGGGTGTCATGTTCCTTGTCATCACTTATATAGAAGTGATACTCCTTCTTGATCACTTACTTCACATCTGTACTTTCAATGCCATCCAAATCTAATTGTACATTCCTATAAAATAATTGAACCATGATGCTAACCTGGTCAATCTGATAATATTGTGTCTGAATCCCTTTTTGATGAGAAACTGAGTAATTCTCATAAAAATCAACCATGGACAATATGGAACCAATAGGGAATGTTTCTCTATTAGTCTTGAATTGTGTATCCTGCCACTTTGCATAGAGAGAATGTTTTATGTACGGACTAATTAAACTTCGGAAACTTTACATGAATGTAGCAATGGGGATTTCCTCTTTAACCAAATCTAACCTGGTTGCATCATTTCCAAGCCGTATTGAATATTTTGTGTATTTGAACCTACAAAATCAATACATAATGGACAAATTGTCATATTCATTTGCAGTAAACATAAAAATCAAAAGAAAATATGTACATCCAAATATATATATATATATCACCTCTTGTAAGCCACCATTTGAACTATGTCCAAATATTCATTTATTTCTAGAAATAATTTCAATTCCACACACATGTCACATACACCTTTGATGTAGGCCATACGATTTTCAATATGATCATCAAATATTATGCAAAGAATAAAAGCTATGAATTCAATGACACATGTAGGAGGGCATTTTCAGAACCATTTGATGTTTCTCATAACTTTCTATACACCTGAAAAAACATAGATTTTTAAATACATTAATTTTAAATCACATCTCAAAAAACAAAATTTAATCAAATTTCTAATATATAGAAATAAATGAAAGCACGCCTAAATATATATGTAATGTAATTTTTTGTGTACTTGATAGTGATAATCAAACTCAACGTGATAACGAAAACAACATGTGTCAAGGACTTTATCAAATCGCACATACCAAGGCTTCAAATTCTCAAACATTCATTATCCAATCTTAACATTTGGATGCTCTTTTGTAAACTTGATGTACATATCATGTTGAGTTATTTCGAGCCAATTTTTTAAATGTTCATCATATTTATTGTGAGTTATCATGTGTTTTAAAAAATACCTCACATTTGGAGAAGGATGAGTCCTCTTAGTCCAAAAATTAGAAAGTATATTCACAATATGATCCTCCATTTTATCGGAATGTGGATTTCTACACATTGGTGCCCAATTTCCTTCCACATTAGAATCATCCAATGTATTCCTCCTCTTGCATACCCACTAATCATCTTTCTAGATAAACCCAATACCTTGGCAATAATGATAACATGACGATTCTTTGTCATATCTTCACTTACAACTGAAGTTAAAATTTCTCTATGAGAAATACTCTTATCAGAAGACCTATTTTTTGTACCCAAAGTACTTATTCCTTTAGAAACATTCCCTACAAATTCTTCTTCCATACGTTTTGACTTTTCCCATCCAAAATCTACACCCAACAATTCTAATGTTTCCCTCATGGATTCAAGAATGTAACCAGCAAATGTGATCTAGCAATTGTAGTCAAATTAAAATTTCACCTTATATTATCTCTACACTTTTTGTTGTTTTCTTTTGTGATAGTGGTTCTTTTTGGGAAAATTCTTTTAATTTTTGGAAATCCATCTTCACCAAGTGTTTCACATTTTTCTTGGGAAGTAATTCCATAACTTTTTTTATCACTTGAACATACTGTTGTACATCTTGATCTGTTTCCATAAAAAATTTCAAAAAAATTAACATACACATGTGATTACACTATTCACGAATGATTTTATATATAAAAGATCTTATTTAGGAACATGAATATATTAAAATATTTTAAGTTCATAAATAACTTACTATCTAGAAGATAAACTACTATTCTAATTCATCAATTTCTCCTAGATATGACTATAGAAATGATTTATATACTCTTTGTTTACCTTTAAGCTTGATAGGATTTACTAAAAAAAGAAGTTATAGATTAATTACATGCGTTTAAACATAACTTGAAGGGATATATGTATACACTTTGAGGAATATGAAAAAAATTCCAATTACTACATACACAACTGAAGTACGAGGAGGATTATTCTTGAGGGTTCTAAACAAGATTTTTTTAATAGAGCTTAGGTTTCCCTTATCGACGTAGTTTTTTTGGACCCATCGACGTAGTATTGTTGTTTATAGGCATAAAAATTGTCTTTAATGAGATATTGTTTGTTTTTTTATAAGGATTATTTCACACGTTAATTTTTAATTTGTTTGCAATCACAAACTTTGGATTCTTTCTATCTTCCTACATTTTAAATCCATAATGCAACTAGCTCATAATTCACACCCATATAATACCACTAGAGTTATAAGTAACCCAAATAGGAACTTGGTGTTCTTTTAATCCCATAAATTTACATTCTTACATCTATTTGTAACTCATAAAAATATTTACATCTACATTGTATTATTTTCATTTTACATGCGTCCTAATTAAGTTTAATTTGTGAAAGTCTAGACCGAGATAATTGTATTTAGATACTACTTCATGAGGTTCTTCTTGAAATCTACTAAACAACAATATACTTTGTTATTTGTATTCTAGGCCTTTTCAACTAAGTGTTTGAGTATGAAATAATGATCTATTATTGATTACTTTGGTCTAAAACCTACTTTCCACTTTTCCCACTTTCCTTTTTATTAAGACTAATTGTTAATATTGTGTTCTATCATGCTCCCAAAAATATTTTTGAATAGTTTATTGATCATGATAGTTTTGTAGGTTGAATGATTAGTAACATCTTCACTCTAAAACAAAGGCAAGGTTAGGCTAGGTATCTACTCTTTTAGGTAAGGTCTGTGAGTAAGGGTTCAAAGCAAGGCATAATGGTTACCAGAACTAGTAGCCTAAGCAATATGGAGGAATATCTCTCACTAGGGAATCAACCACTACAAATGGGGATTAGAGACCAATAGGTCCTACCTTCTAAAAAAATGGTTGAGCTAGTAACAAATTTAACATTAGGGAATCACAAAACACCATTTGGTCCCCGTACATGCATGCCCAAAACCTATCAATAAAGGTAACATTGGAGCATATGGGGTCAATGGAGAGAAACATTTATATATCCCCAAAGTATAGGGATCCATAAAAAAACATGTCACATCATTCAAACATAACATAATCAAAAGTGATTGCAATACCGATTTACATCAATGCCAAGAAATTTTATGGGATTATAAGGCATTGAAAATATTGGGTGTGAGAAATGGATATCAAGAAACAAAAATAAATATGAAAAAAATATGGTTATAACCACATAAAAAATTCAATTGGTAAGAAATTACAATGAGTGGTTTTATGTATTATTGACCAAAAATTTTAATCAAGATCACGAGTGGGTCAAGGGAAAGAAGTACACTAGAATCAAGTAAAACAAAAAAAACAAAGAACAACATTGCATTTAAGGAAAAAATAATCATAACATGTTAGGCATAAACAACCAAGTAGAGATTAAGGATGTCGAATAAGCTTACAGCCCCACAATGACTCCACTCATTTTGACATCAAAGATCCGTGTGCAAGAACTAATGAGCTTGAAAGAAATAATAGAACACATGGAAGTAAGGGGGAAACTAGAAGATGTTAAAATGGATGAGATGATAATTATCACACAAAGGCTAAAATATGAAAATAACATGCTTAAAGAACATGTGAAAACTATAAAATATCACAAATGTTGGATAGTATGAATGGTACACCCTAAATCAAGCCATCCACTCTTCAACAAAATCCAAGGTAGGGGATGAAAAGGAATGTACAATTTGTAAATAAAATAAGTGCGAGAAACACTTCATAACATATAAGAGAGAGAAAATGAACTACAAATTAAGCTAGAAGAGGCTAATACATGCACACAAGTGATAAAAGAACCATTAGGAAAGAATCAAGAGTTGATAGAGATACAAGTCAAAATTCAAATGATAGAAGAGAGAGAATTACATGATAATTATCAAAGGGCTAAAATATTATGGAGAAGGCTACAATGGAAAGGGAAAATAAAAAAAAGCAAGTAGAATTAGTAATATGAGAGATGGGGGAAGTGATATGCATATTCATGTCGCAATCGTAAACTATGTGGATAAGGAAAGAGTGCTAAGAAATAAATGCATGTTGAGAGGATCATGTTTGTATCTAGAAAAATAAAACCTTTTGGCAGCTGAAAGAGAGAAATGATGAGTGGGAAAAGGTGAGGCTAGAAAGGAGAAAAGGATAGAAGCATACCTAAGTAATGGGAAAACATATATTATAGCTCGAATTTATTGGGAGCATCTTATGATGGTGAGCTAGAATTTATAAGATACCCTTAACAAATAAAAACTGGGTTAAGACCCATATCCAAAGATAGATAATTATTTTGAATGGAACACATAAGCATTATGGGTAAAAAATGCCAAATTTTGAAGGATACGAGAAGGTAAAATCTATACTAAAGAAACAAAATGTCAAGGGGATAACTATAGAGATATAGATGGGAGGAATCCAAAGGTTCTTGTTTTTTGGGAATGACCCAATTATGAGGATTAAGTTAGAAAGGTGTTGGTGGGTACTAAAACAGAGCCTCTCTAAGAGGTGAGAGAGAATGTTGAAGAATGGAATTTGATGTTAAATAGAAACCCTAGATTTAACTAAGAGACCAATTCAACCATGTGTGCTAGAGAGTAACAAGCAAAACAAAAACAAAGTAGATGGCTAGATCGAGATCTAAATTATATTATTGAGTGGTTGTAATAATTTTTACCATGTTTTATATTTAGGGAGATTAACTGATGTTTTGTTGATATTTCAACAATTAGTGTTTTGTTGAATGATGTTTCTGTGTGGAGCCTTTTTTGGTATGGTTGGTTCTTAGGTTTTTGTGTTAGAGTATTTTGTTTTCACATACTTTTTCTATTGTTTTAGGTCATGGGATCCTATCAAAAACCTTACCTTTACCCAATCAAAAGAAATATATTAAATCATATTTACCCTAGAAAGAAAAATAAAATTACGATCTATCAAGGGTTTCAAGTATGTATGTACCAATTTTTTTAGCCATGTCTTTCTCTATTTGTGACTTCTCTCTATCTCTTTGTTTGTGCCTTTCTACAAACTGATCTTATAACACTCTTCTCTACTTTCTGTTCCTCACTATATTTTTGCTTATGATTCTTTTGATTTCCCATGATTCCTTCACTTCAATAATTTTCACCTACACACACAAATTGAGCTAGATATGAATTTCTAAGAGTAAGTTCAATAGAAAACTATAGAAATGAAACTCTTATTATATAGATTTCTCAATATAAATTAGGTTATTTTTAATTTCACTTATTTCTAACTTTAAAACAACTTTTATAATTTTAAAATAATCTAAATTTAATATACAATTATTTAATTTTTTAATATATTTTTAAATAAAATAACTACATGTTTTAAATTTAATTGTATTATATATAAAAATAAAAACTATTTTTAAAAAAATATAATAACATATTATATATTTTTGATTGAAAACGGTAAAAAGACTATAATTTTTTTAAAACTCTAGTTTTAAAAATAAATTTGTAAAACTAAATTTACAACATAAAAATTGAAAAATATTGCGAACTAACAGAATTGGTAGGAAAACGTATGGATGATGTTCTGGTGGTGGGTTGGCAGTTAAGGGGTGGTTCGCACGAACACCCCTTCATGTGAAGGGGGTTTGCGCAAAGGGGGGTTCATGCGAACCCCCCTATGTGGCACATTTTGGTGCCAAATCCATTTGGAGGATGATTGTAAGCCAAAATTTGCCACTTAGGTGCCACGTAATTAGGGTTAACGAATTAATAAAATTACAAAATTTTAACACAAGATTCAAATTTTTATTAACTTTCTAAAAATATAATTTTCATTTTTAAAAATTTGTTTTACTATTTTTTTTTATTTTTGCTAACATATGGTATTTTAGGACAATCAATAGTACACAATCAACCCAATTTGAAAATTAGAAAAATATATCAAAAAAATTGAAAAAAATAAACTTACTATTTGTTGAAGTCTTCTTCGTATCTATAAAAAAAAATCAATTTTGTTATAAATCTTAAAAGTTATAGGAATAAACATATATACGCCATTTATTTGAAAATATCTTCACTAAATAATTAATAAATAAAAAAATATGAAAAATTTGATAGAACCTCGATATTCGAATCTTGAACATATATCTAAAATTTCATGGTGAAATAATAAGTTTTCATTTGAAAACACCACTGAGGGTCAATCGTTCCTCTTTTATAACATAAGAAAAAAAGTACGAATAAAATTAAGAAAAATACCATATTTTTTTCTTTAAAAAATTAAAAATATATACATGTATTCTACACTCTAATACCAGCATTTTGTTAGTTTGTGGAATTTCATGAATGTGTACGGTTTTGTAGCTATTACCTTTAGAAAATCAATGAAACTTAAAATTCATGTTTATAAAGGTACAAAACATACAAAAAATTGGGACATTTGATTTAATTTGTTAAATCCTAGTGACCAATAAAATCGTAATAATATCTCACTTTCTTTTGTCAAAACCTTGAGATAGCGAAGATCCAAATATTATGTTGTGTCATAAGCTAGCATACGCTAAGTTCAAAATTTCATTTAGTAACTTGTTAAATGAAAGCGACCACTACGCTTGAGTTAATATAAACAACCAACTACCGACTATACCTACAACAACAAAAATATTGATTCAAGTTAATACATATACCCACACCAGTCTGGCGTCACGTAAGGGTTCAATATAAGAAGAAATTTTAACATCCACAAGGCTAGTAAAAAGATGAAAAAGCATATTATTCTTTTCATGTACCCCTAATTATACATGTAATTGTGAATGCAATTGTACCTATAAGATAAAACAAACCCAATAAGGATATTATTCTTTCCATGTACATGTAATTATATCTACATTTAATTTTATCTTGGTCTGAACTAAGCATGCTGCTCTACGTTAAAAAAATTAGACCCCGAGATGGGGAGGACTCATGGGGATGCATTTTTTTTGAGACAACACCATCCCCATCTCATTCTAGTCAAACAGTGTTTTGTGAAATCTTGTAAACAAATTCCCATCACAAGTGTTGTTTGTGCTCCCTATAACATATTTTTTCTTACCCACTTCATTTCCATGTGTAGAATGAACAACCTTGGAGAACCTAAATGTAACAAATAGAAGTTTCAATAAAGAAATTATAATAAGATATTGCTTTATGATTTGTTGTCTGATAATCTATATAGTATGAAATCATATCTAGCAATGTTAGTTATTTTCTTGTTTGTAGATTCTTCCTTTATAATATATATTAACTAAATACATCTAATATCACTAACATACAAACCTTCAACCTCTACTAAATGCAGTAATTTCAAGAAAATTAACTCATTAATGTTGGGGCTGGCTGAACATTAATTAAGATTAAAAGTTGTTAGGTTATGTTTCAAAGGCAAAACCTCTTTTTGTGGTGGAAAGAGGATAAGGCATTTGTGGATTTTTTAGGAATTTATGACATTCATAAATTGCATTCATCTGATTCACGGGATCAATTAATGACTATTAATAATTAGGATAGAATTCAATTAGAAATCTTGGAGGCACAAGTTAAAGATTGGAATGAAAGTATTCAACATCTCTATTTAAGCATCGTCTATATTGGGCCTTTGCAAATCACTGTCACAATAGCCCTGTTCACTATGGGTAGCACCAGAAAACACATTGATCCTTCTTCCTATGAAGATGTCAAGGCTGATCCAGTAGTATGAAATATTTTACATGATAGTGGTGTTACGTCATTTATGGAAATACTATCTAGTCACTTTGTTCGAGTAACTTGAAGTGTATTGGAAACCTCGAAAAAAGGAAGAGTCAAAGTGGGAAAGACTAAATTTTTTATTTCGACACACTCCATTATAGTTGTGATGGGGCTCCCTGCGGAGGGAGACATTTATTTTAAACACTCACTTCATGAGGAGATGGATGATTTCCTATATCTTAGTGAAAATCAGACAATGATCACTCAGGCTATGAATGGGACTCACTTCCACAACCTTGGGATAGGGTTGCTGAGAAATTGAGGAGTTACTTCATGGTATAGCGATGCTACAAAGTGATATATAGACCTCAAATTTTTCTTATTGCACATCTTCAAAATTACTGGAAGGTAAATTTTTTGGATTTTCTGTTTCAATCGCTTGAGAAGTCCCTTAAAATGGCTATAGAAGATGAATGTCATTTCCTACACCAAGGTCTTTTGTATTTGCTCTTTAAAATTGAAGCTGCTAAAAAATAAATCTCGCACTTCCTCTATAATATAGGCAAGCAGCTTCATGTGCCCGCCTCCTCTTTCACAACCATACTCCTTATTTCTCGTAAACATCGCTGCCACCTTTGTCTCCCTTTCGACTCTGATTCAGACATCATGATAATTGGTCCCCCATTACTTTTGCTCTTAGGTCTCCCTCATCTTCTTCTGGAAGCTCTTAACCCTCTAGATACCTCAGTAGCACTCTCTTAAGGTCTCTCAAACCACTTTCAGATCCTAAAATCTACTTCATCTCCACCTCTTGTTGGAAGTTTCTCTGGCTTCTCCTCTCATCTCCCATTGACATTGTAATGGCT
The DNA here is from genome assembly GCA_019776745.2 of Taxus chinensis. Lineage (NCBI taxonomy): Eukaryota > Viridiplantae > Streptophyta > Pinopsida > Cupressales > Taxaceae > Taxus > Taxus chinensis. The sequence goes on from CM034154.1 coordinate 292,933,943, forward strand.
ACAACCAATTCAACTCACCTGATCATGGAAGCATGTGTGTACTACCCTCCCACCTTTTGGCATGGAAGTTAGCATGTAATCAGAAATTCTAGATGTTGTTGTGGGATCTCTCCTCATTTTACCATGATTCTCCTCTGTCATAGAAAATGGGCTCCCCCACTGCATAGCTTTGAAACATAAGGACCATATAGAGAAGATCTCTCCTGATCCATACAAAGCCATTGAAGATTATGTTACACTCAGTATCTGCTATCAAGGAATGGAAAAGTCACATGGACATGACCTAGATGAAAATAAATGAATAATTTCTAGAACACATTAAATTAGTGGACATGTCTTGGTTCAAGGAAGCCCTTACTGTCGATGCTAAGGATGAAGCAATCTACTCACATTAATATCCATAAAATGTAATTTATCTTTGTCCAGTTTGGTACTTTTTGGTTTTTGTATTTTTTTTTTCATACCAGAATTGTTCTCTCTCTTGTTTCACTATAATATCTGGCTGTGAGGGATTTTTTGTGCAAGTATGTGGGTCATTTGGGAAAACCCCCTTTTACTATAATTCCAAATAGTTTTATGTTTTGGCATATTGTAGTCATGGCTAAGCTCCTAATATTTTAATGGCTTTTCTTACATCGTTAAGATTGCTACGCTCCAAATTTTATGTTTTGGTATAATCTATGGCTTCTAAGATCACATGATCCTACTTTATTTTGATAAAACATGGTGACCACCAAGCTCCAAAATTTTATGATAGAAACCACTATGCTTGAAATAATATCTTATGGAAGTACCTAGTCCGCATAGTTCAAAATATGTTAATTTAATTTTTTTAATCCTATCGATCATAACCACCTCCATATATTATGTCATTGTTTAAACTAGCATCATCTTAGTTCAAAATATCTTCCTGTAATTTGTTAACTATTGTAAAATAGTGAATTCAATCTCTAAATAATATGTTGTTGAAAAGGCTACTAGATGTTAAGCTCGAAGTATCTAAAACCACTAGTAGTCTCAAAATTTTATGTGGTATCATAACCTAGCAGGTGCTAAGCTCAAAATATTTTAATTCAAAATCTTAAATGCATACAAAAAATTCAACTAATTTATACTAGTCTTGATTACTATAAAGATCTCTAAAGTCAATGTCTTTCTTTTGTTTGTTAAACTATAATTACTTTTAGCTTAAAATATTTATATTATTAAGTTCTTACTTTATTTTGTTGAAACCTAGAGACTGTTAAGATCCGAATATAATGTTGTGGTATAACCTAGTGGCTGCTATGTTGAAAATATCTTAATTTAATTTATTAAATCCTAACCACCAATAGGATGCAAAGATTTTATGGTGGCATAAAATAGTGGGCACTATGCTCGAAATATCTTAATTTGAAATCTTAAAATCATACAATAAATTCGACTAATTTATACAAATCTTGATTGTTATACATTTCTCCAAAGTTAACGTGGTTGATTAACTTAGAGGCCGATAAGCTCAAAACAACTTACTTTAATTTATGAATATGTAATGACTTATAATATTTTAATAAAAAATGTTAGATTATTATGAGGGATAACCTTTTTTGGTGGCAACAAGATGATATTTCATCCGCGACTTTAATGGTCATTTATGACATTGATTAATTGTATTCACGTGATAGACAAAATAGATGAAGGGTTATATGCACGCAACATGTAAGATGGCGTTGGGCATTTAAGATTTTTAATGTGAAGCATGATATTTATGATTAGGATATATTAGGTGATCTTCTGTACTTTCACACTTACCTCCTTTCGTGTGTTGTGCGCTAGTAGCTTTATATCTCCAGGATGACTAGAAATTGTGCTACCCCTTTCCTCTTTTCATTTTTGATCATTGTGCTTCCTATCTATCCATGAAGGTGACATGGGTGTTAGTGGTTTCTTAAGTAGCATGGAGTGTGGTCCTAGTAGGAAGAGGAAGAGATATTTAATAGGAAAGGATGTTGGGGAATCCTTTACTTCTTGGATGGATGGGAAAATTAAGAATGTAGCTATGTGGAATTAGCTCGAGAAGTTCTGGTTGGTCACATAGTGATTTAAAGAAGAAGATGATGGTGATATTTGTGAGAGCATGTGTAAGCTAATGCTTGACCCAAACTAGTCCAAAGGGTGGAGGAATGTTTTTGATATGGCGCAAGGGTTGAGCATGAAAAAAATACTGTCCAAATCTTCGAGGAAGTTTATATTGCATAAGGAGAAGGAGAATTTGGAAGAGTGTCTAGTCAGCCTTCAGTATCATGTCCATGCTTTGACACAGGGGATGGAGGCGATTGTACTTGGTTTGGAGACAATTGTGGAAAATCAAGGTATAGAACTCCCTTCTTGTGCTAAAGTGAAAATGTCAGAATGTTGTGTTGATTCATCCTCCTCCTCTTATCAGATTAAAAAGGATGTAGATGTTGAGATCATCGACGAGGTGGAGCCAAAAGCCCAAAAAACCTAATCTTTCCTGGATGCATGTCTTTGGGTTTTTATTAAGGGCCGGAATGGCTATATGTATAACAAAGTGTATAGATATCGGAAGTATTTGTGGGTGAAGTGAAGCTAATTACATCTCTTCCCAATATTTTGGCATATATTTAGTACGATAAGTTACGTGTAATCATCATGGGATTCCACTACTAGAACACTTTTTATTGAAATATCTTAGTTTAAAATCTTAAAATCATAGAACGAATTCAACTAATATATATATATATATATGATATATATATGTATATATATATATATGTATATATATATATATATATGTATATATATATAATATATATATATATATATATATATATATATATATATATATATATATTCTTTGCGATACATATCATGTTAGCGATACATAAGCTAGCGAATTGAATACCCAAATAATATGTTGTGGCATAACCTAGTGGCTGTTAAGCTCTTAATACCTCAATTTAGTTTTTAAATCCTAACTACCTCTAGGTTCCAACGATTATGTGGTAGCATAACCTAGCAGGTGCTAAGCTCAAAATATCTTAATTTAAAATTAACATATCATGTTTGTGATACATAACCTAGTGAATTGAATACCCAAATAATATGTTGTGGCATAACCTAGTGGCTTCTAAGCTCTTAATACTAGTATTCACTAAGATCGTATTATTATGTTTTAGTATAACCTACTCGCTGTCATGCTTATAATATATTATTTTCTTTTACTGAAACCTAGAGACTTCTAAGATCCAAATATTATGTTGTGTCATAATCTAGTTGACACTAAGCTCAAACTATCATTCGATAACATATCATATCATGTTTGTGATACATAACCTAGTGGAAACTAAACTAAAGTCAAGATAGCTTACACTAAGTTCAAATAATCATCCAGTAACTTGATATACTAGTTGAAACTAAATTCAATATATATTTCTTTACTTATTTAAATAGTTTTTACTTTTCATATTGAAATATTATATTGTCTAAATACCTAATGCGACCATTCAAACCAAACTATGTTGATATAATTTAAATAACATATTGTTTAAATACCTAGTGGTTGCTAAGCTCAAACTATGTCGATTTAAGTTGTGAAATAGCAGTGACCACTAACATCCAAATATTATGTTTTTACGTAACCCACTGGGCTAAATATTGTGCTAAATATTGTGAAATATTGTAAAATATTGTAATTGAATTTAGTAAACCATAGTGAATTGAATACCCAAGTAATATGTTGTGGCATAACCTAGTGGCTGCTAAGACCATAATAACTAATTTAGTTTATTGAATCCTAACCACTGCTAGGCTCCAACAATTATGTGGTAACATAAACTAGTGGGAGCTATGATCGAAATATCTTAATTTAAAATCTTAAAATGATATGATATATTCAACTAATTTATACATATACTATTTGCATCTTTGAAGATTACACTATTATTTGTTGAAGTTTTATTAAAACTAAACCTAGCAGAAACTAAACTCAGTATGTCTGTCTTTAGTTTGTTAAATGCTAGTGAATATTTATATCTAAATAATATATTGTTTAAATACCTAGCATCCGCTAAGCTCAAACTATGTTGATTTAATTTGTTAAATCCCAGTATTCACTAAGATCGTATTATTATGTTTTGGCGTAACCTATTGGATGCTAAGCTTATAATATCTTAATTTCTTTTACTGAAACCTAGAGACTTCTAAGATCCAAATATTATGTTGTGTCATAAGATAGCGGACACTAAGCTCAAAATATATTTGGGTAACTAGATATATTATAGCACCCACTAAGCTCAAAATATTATAGTGTGGAAGTACCTGACACCCTCTTAGCTCAAACTATTTTAATTTAATTTGTTTAATCCAACCCACCATAAGGTCTTAATGATACATCTCGAGCTAACCTAGATGATGACAGACCGTGCAAATATTTACAACTAAGTTTTTTAGATACAACATGATATACCTCAATGAAGCCTAGTGGCCACTAAGCTATTCTTTAATGTTAATATATTATTTTTTATAATGTAGTTGTGTTATGAATTTAATTGTTAGTCTTTGCATATTTAACACGAGAGAAATAAAAAAGTGATCACTTGACCCAAAAAATTGTGTTTCCTATAACAAAATCCATTTATCATTGTGTCAGCAAAGGTAAACGAATACTTCATCCAAATAATAATTATAGCCTAGCGGTTGCCAGAGTAGGAAACATTTTTCATTTAGATTGTATTCAAAAAGGATTCTATATAAACAGTAAAAAATAAATCTTTAATTTATATAATAGTATACGTATATACTTGGACTCATTATACCCTAGCGACTATTAAGCTATCCTTAAAGGAAAATATATCATGTTCATAATGAAGCTATGTACATTTAGAATCATGTTTTTCATGTTTTATGCAACTATATGTCTAGAATTCTATATTTCTTACGATATTTTGGCAAAAAAAAATTACATTTAGGAAGATAAAATAAAATTGGACTAACGACCAAGAAGTTATACTACAAGTCTTTAAATACAACATGACCTACTCGTTACACCCTCATGGTCACTAAGCTATTGCTAAAGGAAAATATATCATGTTCATAATGAAACTATGTTATAAATATAAATTCTTAATCTTTGCAAGAAATCATATATGAAAAGATATAAAAGATACCAAATAAATATGGTGTTTATATAATGGATACATAAATATATGTGTTAAATCACATCTTTAATATGTTATATAGGTAAAAATATAGTTTTATCTACTTCTTACAAGATTCTGATAGAATTAGTTTAATTTTATGGAAAAATATGAAAACTCATAATTGCATATCAGAATCTATAAAACATGTTTTTACGTATACGATTCCATCTACTCATTCCATCCTAACAACTCGCTAATCTATTCTTAAAGGTAAACATATCATGTTCATAATGAAGTTGTTTTATAAATCTAAATTGTTAAAATCTTTGCGAATTTAATAGCTGAACAAAGAAAAAAAAGTCGATCGCCAGGACCAGAAAATGATGTGTCTCCTATATAAAAACAACTAATCTGTGAGGGAACAAGGAAAACGAATGCTTTTTCCAAATTTGAATTATAGCCTAGCGGATGCTATCGCTAGACAAATTTTCCTATAATAGAGTTTATTCATAGAAAATATATCATACTAAAAAGATACAAACGATAACAAATAAATATGAAATTTATATCATGGATATATAAATATATGTGTAGAATCTTGTATGTAATTTGAAATAGAATCTTGCTTTTCATAAATAGGTTTTTGAAATAACCAATTATATCGTGGAAGCCTCAAAGCTATGTTAATTTTTTGCATAGATTAGTGGGCTCAAAAGGAGGAATATATTAATTATAAAATACATATTGATTAAGATTATATTTAATAATATTATTACATATATAATGTGTCTAGTGTCTAACTTCTAATGTACATACCATAAAAATGATGAATACATTACATTTGGTTAATTCTACATGGAAACACGTATATAATTAGAAATAATTGTCATATAATTGAATTCTTAATATAGTTTTAAAGTTTTGAATTAATTTTTTAACCTCATATATTTTGCTAGAATATCTAAGCAGACAACCATATAAAAAATGTAATATGCATTAATTAGTGAGGTTTCTTTGCATCATCTTAATGAACAACATTAAACTATTTTTTCGGTTCTTCATACTAAAATAAAATTAAAAATAAGGTGATTGTGCCAGAAGCTATCATTATCTTAAAAAAAAAACAATCGCAGGAACGAGAATGAAAAATTTAAAATGAAAATAGCCAAAGAAAGTCATTGAATGGCTGAAATGGGAAAGCATTAAACATAGATAAATATTTAGAGAATAAAAGTAGATTAAAATTTCATTCGTTAATGCACAAAAAAAAGTGAGTCTTCATGAAGAACAAGGCAGTTTGGCACATGGAAATCAAAAGTAACTAGAAAGCAAGGCTTGACTACGGAGCACGATTCAGTAGGACAAGGCAGGGCTTGTGTGGATCACAATGAGATTGTCATGTACAAAACAAAAGAACCGGTCGACTACAGTAAAAAGTAATATGATCCCACGTAATAAAAAAAGGTACACCTTTATTGTAAATACCTACGTTTAGTGATATATATGATTATTTTGTTCTTTATGTTGTCTATGAAACCTCCATCTGTAATCTCATTAAAACAATCATCACAATTCTTTTCACAACCTTTGTTGCTATCCTCCTTCATGTGCATCCTTTTTGTACATGATTCGTGTGCTTCCTTTATGTTACTTTCTCTGTGAACAAGATTATAATTACATGAAAAAAAAAATCAGGATTTGAACACTCATCCCTGTAATCTACAGTCTACTTGTATTTTTTTTATTTTGAAGACATGCTTCTTTGATTGATCGAAAAAATTAGAAACCCTACTCAATATTACTATGAGGTATTTAATAAATTTTTTAGCACCTTCCATAAAATAAATTTCAAAAATAGAATAACAGAGCGGGATACAAACATTTCAAATTTTCACTTTCCCCCTTTAAAAGAAAAAGGGTGGGCTATTGAAATTTCAAGTATCCAAAAAATGCAGGGGGAATTCGAATTTCTCTATTTTTTTATTTTTGCATGGTTTAAAATTTAAAAAATAAACATTTTTCATTGTCTATAGCCTATAATAATATAAACATAATAAAATATATATTATACAACATATAATTGAACCAAGTATAGAAAAAAAATATATTATAAGAAAACATAAGAAATAAATCCTAAACATAGTTTTGAATTTTATTAGAATAATATACAAACATTTGCTTATCAAAATTGATTTCTACATTGTTAGATATAATAATTTAAATTAATTATCCAATTAAAATGTGTCACGTGGTAAGTTCTAACAAGCTATTTAGGATACATAATAAGGCTAACGATCCAAGATAATATAGTTAGTGTTACTGTATGGCTATTTTCAAAATAAGAAATGTTTGAGCCTAGGCTCTGATATGTCATTTTTTTCAATAAGTTAAGGAGCATAGTGATTGCTAAGAATTTTGTTTGTTAATAAATGATGTGAAATATGTCTTGAAAATCACGTATCTTATGACAACTACATACTAATCTTAGTGATCCACAACATTAGAGATAGTGTTTAAAATGAGAAGAGGTAAAGGTAGGAGCCTATCGGTCACTAAGCTAAACCATGATTTATTATTTTATGGCTACTTTCAAAATAAGAAATGTTTGAGCCTAGGGTATGATATGTCGTTTATGTGTATAAGTAAAGGAGCTTAGCGGGCGCTAAACATTTTATTTGATAGGAAATGATCTACAGTATGAGTTGAAAATCATGTAATCTCATTGGAACTACATACCAAGGCCAGGGATCCAAAACTGTAATGATAGTGTTTAAAATGAGAAGAGGTAAAGGTAGGAGGCTAGTGGTCACTAAGTTATACCATGATTTGTTGTTATTTTATGGCTATTTTAAAAATAAGAAACTGTTGAGACTAGGGTATGATATGCCATTTCTGTCAATAAGTAAAGGATCTTATCGGTTGCTAAGATTTTATTTTATTTCAAACAATATAAAATATGAGTTGAAAACTATGTATCTTATGGGAACTACATAATAAGGCTAGCGATCCAAAATTGTAAAGATAGTGTTTATATTGATGAGAGGTAAAGGTAGGATCCTAGTCGTTGATAAGCTATACAATTCAATTCATTATGTTATGGCATTTCATTCAACATGTACAAAAGATTAGTGGTCTCTAAGAATTTTCTCTCATATGAACAGATATGAATTATATGTTGCAGACAATAAGTCTTGTGAGTAGTACATAGTCCATGAAAACACACTAGGGACCCAAATATATACACGTATGATATTTATAATGACTTATAGTAATGATGGGATCCTAGTAACCACTAAACTAGAGCATGATATTTTATTTTATCATTGTTTTCAAATTATTAAACTGTTGAACCTAGCGTTCATTATGCCCTTACTTTCGATAAGGAAAAAGTTCTTAGCATTCTCTAAGAATTTTCTCCCATAAGATCCGATGTGAATTATGTGTTTCAAATAATATACCTTATGTGAACTACATAGGTTTTTATCCCTCTATATGGTATGTAATGCAACTATTGTCTCCACCAGGTACATTCCACCCAACATGATATAATTATAATCAATGAAAAAAATTAGTGATACAAAGTTGTACAGATAGTGTTTACAATGACCGTAAAGGTAAGAGCCTTGCGGTCACTCAGCTAGGTTGTGATTTATTATTTTACCACAATTTCCAATAAAATAAACTGCTAAAAGTAGCATCCACTGTGCCGTTACTTTCGATAAGTAATAAAACTAAGCGTTAGGTAAACAATTTTTCTGATACGAAAAATTTTTAAATTATATGTTACAGACAATATATTATATGGACAATACATATGGCTTGAACTCTATCAAGGATCTGTAGTGTATCACTTATTTCTACCATGGATATGAGCCAAAAGTGTACAGACAGTAAATGTTTGTAGCCTAAGAATACTGGAACTATAAATAAGTTAACATAAGTTCAAAAAAATTGGAATAAATTTCTTCAATTAGTATTGTAAATCTAACTTATAGTTAGAGTAAGAAAGAATAGACCCTTGTTTTAGTGGTACTAAAAAAACATTTTTAATAATAAAATCTTTTCTCAAATAGGTTTAACCCACCATGACCTTATAGAGAGCATTGTTTCCATGAAAATGGCTATTGGGAAGAGGGCCATTTTTACGTTTAGGAAAAGTGTAATCCTTCCCATTTTTTTTCTATCTTGTTGTGTAATTTCCCACCAAGCACTACACTTGAAATATTGTACTTAGAGTAGTTATAGACATTTAAACATAATGAATAAAGTATGTTTGATATACATATATTTAACATTGTCCTATATAAAAAAATGATGAGCTATCACTAACTCTGTTAATGTGATTTGTTTCTCAAATACACTCCTCAAAATACCAACCATTACATCTTCTGAACTTTATCCTTTAAACATGTTCATTAGTCTTGTTACAGGCATCTAATCCTCACTACTATAGTATAACCGATAGACACAAATCACATCATCTTGTAAAAAATAAAATCCCAAGCTACCGCAAACTCTCTTTGAAATACCAAATATTATATCTTAATGTCCTCTACAGTTTATCATTCAAAGGTGTAAATGGCTTAAGAATTGTTTTAGGTTGTTCTTTTATATGTGACTAGAAGTCTATTTGCCACTAAATTGTGTATTTTTTAACATTCCTATAATGTCATCTATATAATGTTGTATCTTGTCTAGCTCATATGTAATACTTTCAAAAGGTGTAAATGATTTTGTATCTTTCAATGCATCATAATTCAATTTCATACTTTTAGAAAAATTCTATTATTATTGATTTTATCCAGAAAAATATGAATTACTGTAACCAGTTGAATGATACATAAGATGTCCCATCGAAGCTTAGCGATCGTTAATCATTAAATTAATTACATTGTTATGATAAATAGTAAATAAATCTAAATTCTCTAGGGTATGTTTTATTCAGAAAATGGGAAATTGGTAAATTTGTTATGACAATCACGAGGAAGTTGGTATTGTTATATCATTAGAAGTTATTGATTTAGGGACATTGTGTGTCCAGGTGGAACACTTTGACTTTGAAAAAAAAAATTGTTTTATTCTGGATAAGGATTTGGGTGTTTCTTTATTCAGAAAATGGGAAATACATTCCTCCATAAACATCAGACCATATTCTTGTTCAAAATATGGCTGGAATTTGGGGATTCTAACTGATTATGAAAAAATTGGTTGTTCAAATGTAGAAGAAATTCAAAATGGTATATTTACAGTATTCAAAAAATTGTATAGAAATAAGAAAACATCTTCTGTTTGTCATATCTTGCATAGAAAAGGTTTGATGAGGTGAACATACTTGACTAAATTGGAGATAGACCCATCTAAATCAAAATTGCATGGGTTGAAAAGGAAAACTAAATTAACTGGGTCTTTTGAGGCTAGTTTAATAGCAAAGACATTTGATTCTTACTGTTGGAGAATAAAAGGAGAAAACAAAATGAGAGAAAAAATTCTACATTGTTTGAGAAATAAGCATCCAGATAATATTGTATTGACATCCTTCAGTGAATCCAATGTAATCAAAAAAATTAAATTGCATGAGTTACACTACCACTATTTGTGTGTACTATTGGGTGAAGAGAGCAATGGAAAAATAAAATTTGATTCCCATATTGGGGGAAAAATGGAAAATAGGAAAAAATGTCATGAGGTGGAATAAATTCTTCCCATCGCGGCTCAAACAATATTAGACAACTATGTGATGTCACTGGAAGGAAATATACCAGGAAGGATGAAAGTCACAAATAATTTTTCTTGTAAACGTGCATATCCATTCCAACTTCCATCAAATTTATAAGCTATTCCTTTGACTAATCCTTTCAATGTTGAACATGTGATCGCTGATTTTTACAATTTGGCAAGTGATATTTCTTTTGATGACATAATGAATCTTCTAATAGTTATCAAAACCACTGTACTGGATTATATTATTATTTTTCTAATCCCAACTAGTTATTCAAAAAAATTAACTGACACAGTAAAACGATACATGGAAAAGGTAAAATACATTGGAGTACCAATTTTGGATGGATTCTATAGACTCTACAATAGCAATGGGAAATTCAAAATTTTTTGTATTATATACACAATATCTTGATTATAAAGAAGAGGTCAATATGGATTGGATGGAGAAAATGCCACAAAAATTGGTAACTACAAGTGAAATTGGCCTACAAGGAAACATCCAGAATTTTATTTGTGGAAGATCCTATGAGTTTTTGGCTGATATATTCACTCGATGTTGTTCCAAAAATTCTCTAGTATTAGTGCTTTACGGCAACAATGCCACACTCTATGCATTGGTGGATTCTAAACTATATGTTTTTTTATTATTGAGACACATACTCAAGCAATGTTTCTAAAACATTACTATTCTCACATGAAGAAAGGTTGGTCTCTGAAAACAACTTCAACAAGTGATTTTTTTTAATGGATTTTAACCTAAATATGTTACTTATACAATTATTTTTTATGCATACAACCACAAATCTATAAAATTTGATGTACAACCATTTCACTGTGATGGTACACAACCAATTCAACATAGTGATTTACTTTCAATTATTTTATAAATATTTTTAATGATATCTATCTTCAATTTCTTTGGTTTTCAATTTTTTAACAAATTTATGTTTTTTACAATTCAGATGATAGATGTGGAGGACGCGGGCACATCAGACACAAATATGTCATCAGATCTAGGTATGTTAATCGTGTGAATTTATCAAAAAAACCAATTATATGACCCAAAAAATTATAATACAGTAAATGATTATGTAGACAACCAATAAGGCCCACAAATTTATAGGAAACGATATGATATCCATGTGTATTTTATAGAAAATTTATTTATAAGGCCCATAAATTTATAGGAAATGATAACTAACAGACATTAGTTTATATGCTTGGCTTAGGGTCGAAGAAAAAGTTCAAGGAAATCCATTTGTAAGATACGATAACAATTTAAAACAAAGTATATATAGCTTAGTGGAATCTATGCATCCACGTTCAATACATAAATGGGTTGACTAAAAAACATTACATTCATCAATATATCACTGATTTACAACTACATATTGTCTACAATGTTTCACTACTGCATACTAACTACTTACATTGAATTTACGTTGTTTTGGCTTCAACATCATCAAATACAAAACTACATACGGCTTGATCCAGCTCGCATGTATGTAAATCAGCACTTGGCTAGCCTCATTAAAGGTTGTTCAGCTAAGTGTAGATCAGCCAATGATGGCATAGCCTAGAAGTCGCAGATCCTTATCAATATCTGAGGACTATTCTCTTCTTAGAGGCCACTAAATTTGAATATAAGCGTAGCCTAACAACCGCTTAATTTGAATTATAAGATAGAGAATAATTGACATTGTACTTACCATATCAACACAAAAGCCACTATGTTTATCCATTTAATTTTGCCACAACATGAAATCGATTATGAATTGATTAATCTTTATTTCAAATACATTATGTTTTCATTTTCAATAGGAAGAAATAGATTATGAATTGATGATCATTTATTTTAAATAGATCTTACATCAATGAATCTAGCAGTGTGTAAAGGCGATGTAATCCAAGCCACAATCTTAATCAGTAATTTTTAGTTGTAAGATGAAATGTTGTTTATTTCAATTGGTTGTAATTAATATGTAGCTAATGAAAAATAAAATTTGTTTGCATCCTTGCAGGTAGAAATAAGATTTATTTACTTATTTCGTATATGGAGGACCTGTTATATATGATAAAAAAACATACAATAGGAAGATGTCATTCAGATTCGGCTTGAAAACTATCAACCTGTGAGGTGGCCTGTCAGAATTTATAAAATTATTATCACCATACTATGAACTGGGATTCTATTCTGACAACATCATTTTTGTTGATGTTAAAAACATATCGGCGGGCTTCAATAAAAAAATATCAGTTGTATTGTATCTAAGACTCACTTGGGGAAAGGAACATTGTAATATAGTCGAGGGGATAAAAATAAGACCTAGAAATGGTTTGGACTAGAAATGATTTTTCATACAGTTCTAAAAAAAATTTGTGTATTACATTAGGTGCAAATGGAAACCCTCCTGAAAAATTTATGGTAGGGATGAAAATAAGACGGAAAGATTGTACAAAATACAAATGGTTGATGGCCGATTTGTACAAAAAAATATCACAAATAGTGTCTCAAGGATTGAATGTGGTAGAGGACATCAAATATCTGGAGCATGAAAAATGTGAAATAGCTATTTATATTTTCATAATGTTTTTATGATGGTACTACTTAAACATGTCAATAATATATACATTCATATATTATTATGAATGTACTGTGTAACTCTATTATATTATGTTGAGATTTGCATAATATAAGTTGGGAGGAATTATATTTTTAGTGATTATAAGAAGACAGTATGATTGAATAACTTCTGTGGTGAATTATCAGAAAAAGTTTCCCTTGAAAATTTTTAAAATAGTTTTTTTTACATTGTTCATAAAATAAATATAAAATTATATTGTATATACTTAAAATAATAATAATAATAGGTTTTTACAGTCCACGATGACATGGGGTGGCCTATTTTTGGGTCTACAAGCGGCTTATATCATATGGGACTACCTCGTACTCACATGTGGGGGGCAACTAACTTAGTTATTTTGAATGTTTTATAATATAATTAATCTATAAATAAATCTCCAGAAAAAATGACGATCACATCTATAATATGCAAGTCATATGTGATAGTTATTTTAAAGATTTGCAACTATTTTACGGATAAAAATAATAAAGAAATGTCTAAATGGGCATCAAATTTAACACCACTTTGAGGTCTTTGTTGTAACCATTGAAGGATGACAAAAGATGTCTGTTATCCTGTATAAACCAAAAACATGTTTTGTATATAACAGAGCATAAATAATACTTATCAGTCGCTATTTCATTTAAAACATAAAAAATTTCTTTATATAACAAAGCATAAATAATAGTTGGCAACCGCTAGACCTTTTAAAATAGAAACATGTTCTGTACATAACAAATCATAAATAATGGCTAGCGGACGCTAGCCCGTATAATGGATTCCAATATTTTGATTTTTAGATTCCAATATATGTGATTTTGGATTCCGATATATGCGATATTGGAATCCAATATGTGTGATTTTGGAGTCCAGATAATTCCAATATTTAACATTTTGGAATCCAAAAATAGCAATATTGGATTTCGATATTGGATATATTTTTTAGTTGTGGGGATTGGAATAAGTCCCAATTTAGTGAAATAAGCATTCAATAATTTTCATCTATGGAGTAGCCATTGATTGTTGGTCTCCTCTTAATGTAGGAATTATTCCAAGGAATTCTATGACATCCTCCCTTTTTGAGGAAACTATTAATTGGTCTCCACTTGAAGTGGGTATATTGTCTTTCTCTAATTGTTGAGTATTTTTTAATTCCCTTTTTTCTTCTTTTAATTTAATTTCTTATTCTTCCATTCTCTTGTCAGCCTCTATCTTTCCATCTTGTCCTATAATTCCTTTCTTTTTATGGCTAATCTATCTTTCTCTTCTGACCTCCTCATTTTATTTTCTATACTTGTACTTTTATTACTAATCTCTTTTACTTCAATTTTTTCCATCCTTCATGTCCTACTATTTCATCTACCCAAACCATCACCCCAAGAAATTATAATAGTTACATTTCTTGGATCAGACTTCTTCTTGTTTATCATCCCATTGTGCCTTCCCCTAAATGAATTGTTTCATTCTTTAAATCATCCCCTTATCTATAAGAAGGATAAAATTTAGAAATGGAACCTTTTTAATAAATATCCCTTGATCTCATTCATAAAATTCTATATTATTACAATCAATTGTTTTCTCAAACCAATAATCAAGTTCTCAAGTACGTGGATCATCTAACTCTTCAAGTTTTTATATCTTATATTTTGTCCACTTAATTGGTTTCCTAAGTTAGATCCATGTTCACTCAATCCTCTTAACAACTCTTAGAGTCCAAGGTCATAATAAGTTTGGAAAAAGTAACCAAATTTTTTATTTAAAATCTCAAAAGAATTGGTTTTCAACTCTCTTATAAGGTTTCTCAAATTTTTGGCTTCTTGTTACACAAAATTCTTAATCTTAACCTCCCACCAGTATTCAATCTCATTCAATGCAATTTTTCAAAATCTTGGTAGTGTTATCTCTCCACACATCCACTTAGCCAAAGACCTAGGATCAAACACCAAATTTTGACCTTAAACCTTGACATGGTTGTGAGATTTAAGTAGTTCATTCCTTAGTAAGGGATGTATCCAAATTTTTTGTAAAAATAAGGGTTCAATAACAAATCATAATATAAAATGTAAACTAAGAATCATCATTACATGTACAATAAATAGAACTTGATTATTATAATAATTTTTATAATAAAATACAATTTATAATTTATTCTTCCATATATCTACATATTCTTTCTTGCTCTCTATTCACTCACTTCTTCACTCACTCACTTACTCACTCATACTCTCATACACCCACACCTTATTACAATAATTGCAATGAGTATATAATCCCTGAAATATTCAATAGTCACCCATTTTGGTAGTGACTCTGAAACTTTGTTCCTAGCCTCTGTCTTTATTTAGTTAGTTCCCAATGTTATGTGGATTTACTTTTTATTTCATGACTCTTTGTGGTGTTTAGTATATTCTCAACAATCTATGACTTTTTTCAGTGTCCCACAATTTTCTTTTAATGTGGCTTTTCATAATGATCAGAATATTCTATTAATTTACGGATTTTATACTTCTTCACTTTCACTTTTTCAATACTTTAGTGTATAAAACTAATTCAAACTGTATCAACACCACATAATCAAATTATTTATCATACATGTCTCAAAAGAAGGGGCATTCATCAAGGTATATTCTACCCCTACAAATAGATTTCCAAGTTCATGTATAGGTTTTCACAAGTATATGTCTTCATAAATATCTCCAAACATAGGAATTGGGGAAAATATACAAACTCTCAAAAACATATAAAACAGTCAGGACCGTATGGATGTTCTTGACCCTCCCACATATTTCTACCCTAGGGGAAATCATGTGAAATTTTTCTACAATTATACTTACATATACATATTTCTACGTACTTTTGTACTCAATTGACATATATCATAACATTTTACAAGTAGGCATGAATATTTCACTCCTTCTCTAGTTTAGTACTCAAATTCAATTATAGATACAAGCTTTTGGGGGTATGTGTATCCTTCTCCATCATCATTTCAACATATTACACACTCCTACTAAGTTTTTTACAACATACAGAGAGGGCATGGGAAACCTATTCTCTTATGTGTGTGTGTGTGTGTGTGTGTGTGTGTGTGTGTGTGTGTGTGTGTGTGTGTGCATGCATGTGTGTGTGTGTGTGTGTTGTACATATACATACAGATATATAATTTGGTTTGGATCCATCTACAGTGGCATGGTTCATGGGGTTATGGAAGGTATTTAAGCAACTAATTTCTTCATAGGAAGTATGTCTTATCCTCTTACACATTCAAATAGAAAAAGTACCAGGGTTACTATAAAAATTGATACATGGTCTTCTTCTTTCATAGGGTTCTTACCTATCTCTCTTCTTCTCTCCATATATTTTATTCAGTGTTGGTTCACATGCACCCAATACTCTAGTATACCGTCTATCATGATTGGGGATTGATCACCCCTAATCCCTTAGCAATTCAATAATGCAATCTATATCTCTAAGTACAAGAAAAGAATGAAATCTTATCCCTCCACAAACAAACAGGTTTATTCCTTCCATTTTTTACATCTCTCTATTTCACTTTGTGCAAGTTAAATTTATAGATTTTAATTTAAGTTACAATTCAGTCTCTACTATGGGCATTGACTACACTCTATGTTTTATCTTTCACTATGGAGCATGTCAAGACTAACACATCTAGAAAATGAAACCTCCAAGAAAAGATATGGAATATCCATGCACTCATGTATATTTTCCTTTAAGAATGTAATGTTCATTTCATACTTAAAGGGGTGAATGTAGACATTCAAATTTAGAAATTTACCTATTGACACTATCAGTTGTCTTAATACTCATTTTCTAAGAAAAATATCCACTTTCTCTCACAACTTAGTACATTTTATTATCTCTCACAAATTACTTATTTATGCACATTGATGTGTCATCACATTATAAATATAAATGCATAAAATTATTATTTCACCTCTTCTTATCAAAATACATCTTGTAGACTACATACGTTATCACCTTATCTAAAACTATATGGTATGGTCGGGATGTGTAATTTTTTCTTGTCCAGCCAATATGGTCCTGAACTAATAGATCCGCCAAATTTTCTTTCAATTTTATTATCTTAGTTGTATCGTTTTATTCTCATCGTTCATCCTTGTCATAAAAATTACCTTCAAAACTTTATATAAGTAAGTTAATATCACTTAATTTAAGAACATGACACTCTTATCATCTCTTACTATACATACTAACACTAAAGGCACTCTTTTGATTCTTGAAGTGGAAGCTTCCCAACTTCAAGAAATGAAAATGAAAACCAAAGCTATTGAAGAGTACAAAAAGACTTTCTAGGAGAATGTTTCCTTTGCTGCTTCTGATTCTCAAGGGGCTTCTAGAGGCTTAGCGGTCTTTTGGGACATTAAAATTGTTCATGGTAATGTGATTTTCTCCTCTCAGAATCATTTAGCTATAAATTTTATAAGTCTTGAGAACAACTCTAGTTGGATCCTTTCCAATATCTATGCTCCTAATATTGTTGTTGGTAGAAGGAATTTATGGAAAGAGTTAGTTTGTTTTAGAAATAATTTTAAGGATTTAAAGTGGCTAATAATGGGGGATTTTAACACTCCTCTAAACCCTAGGGATAAATTTGGAGGGAACTCTAATTTCTCTACCAGCATGGAAGACTTTGCTGACCTCATCTCGTATCTCAATCTTATGGACATTGAACTCCATGGTAATCAATACACTTGGTCTAATAGAAGAATTGGGGAAAAATTTATTCAGGTTAGATTAGATAGAGCTCTCCTTTCTGCTAACTGGATCTTAAATCATAATTTTCATCTCTCCTCTCTTCCTAGAACAGGATCAGATCACAATCCTATTGCTCTTAACTTTTTCAATTGGTCTAAACCTTTCCATTGTAACTTCAAATTTCAAAAGATGTGGCTTGAGCATGAAGACATTTTTGATAGAATTAAAGAATGGTGGACTTGGGAAGGATCAGGAACTACTCAATTCAAACTTCTTCAAAAGCTAAAAAATGTGAAACAAAAAGTTAGAACCTGGAATAAAGAGGGTTTTGGCAATATCTTTGAGAAAAAGAAATAAATTAAGCGGAAAATGGAAGAGTTCAAGCTTAAAGTATCAATGAAGGGTATTACCTTAGAGGATCACCAAAGAGAAAAAAATCTTCTTTCTAACCTTCACAATATCAATAGCTGCGAGGAAACCTTTTGGAGAATGAAATCTAGAGCTCTTTGGTTAAAGGCTAATGACAAAAACACAAAATATTTTCATATGACCACCCTCAAGCATAGGGCTTGCAATAGAATTACTAAAGTCTCCAAGGGAAATGGTACCATTGCTAAGGATGCTGAGGATATTAAAGTTGAAGCCCTAAAATTTTACCAGAATCTCCTTTCTGAAAACAATTCTTATAATGAGCAAGCAGCCTCCTTTCTATTAGACTCCATTCCTAACAATTTTCTCCCAGAAGAGAGATTTAAGAGCTTTTCCAAAGTGGTCACCATTGAAGAGTTAAAAAAAGTTGTCTTCTCTCTTGAAGGTGACAAGGCCCATGCCCTAATGGATTCTCTACTAATTTATTCCAAAAATGTTGGGATATATGCTCTGAATATTTGTTGAAATTTGTCAATGAGTTTTATAGAACTGGAAATCTTATAAAGGAGCTAAATAACATGCATATTGTGTTTGCACCTAAGAAGTTGGATGCAAAATATTTCAAGGATTTTAGACCAATCAGCCTGGTTAATGTGGTTTACAAAATTTTTACTAAGATTTTAACCACTAGATTGCAACCTCTTCTCATGGAAATTATCTCCCAATAGCAGAGCGGATTTATAAAAGGTAGAAAATTTGGGATGGCAATCAAGTTAGACATACATAAGGATTTTGATAGAATCTCCTGGAAATTCATTGATGAGGTTCTGACCAAGTTTGGGTTTGAAAATAAATTCAGAAAAATTGTCCAAGCTTGCATTTCCTCTCCCAGATTTTCTGTGGTTGTCAATGGAGAACCTGTTGGTTTTTTTTCTAGTAATAGAGGCATTCACCAAGGGGACCCCATGTCCCCCTTGTTTTTCATCATAATGGCTGACAACCTAAGTCATTCTATTACAAAATCTATTCATAATGGTATGATAAAAGGATTTCAACCTACTTCTGGCAATCAGATTTCTTCCCATCAGCAGTTTGTTGATGACACTATTCTTCTTCTTATGGCCTCCATCATTGAAGCTAAGGCTATCAAAACCATTCTTAGATTCTATGAGGAAGCCTCAGGTCAGAAAGTAAACTTTGATAAAATCTCCGTTTACTTCTTCAATACTCCCATTGAAAGACAAAAAAATATTTCTCTTATTCTTGGTTGCAAAATCAACTCCCTCCCAGCTACATATCTTTGGCTCCCTATGAGTACTAGTAAGGTTTCTAATGAGGTTTGGAATGATCTACTTAAGATATTTTAGAAAAAGCTAGCTGAATGGAAAGGTGTTATCCTCTCAAGTGCTAGAAAATGTTTATTGATTAAAAGCACTCTAAAGAAAACACCCATATATATCATGTCAATGTTCAGCATTCCAACAGTAGTGGTGAATAGCATTGAAAAATTCAAAAACACTTCTTATGGCATGGGACAGAAGACAGGTTCAGATATCATTTAGTAGCATGGGAGCAGATCTGTAAGCCAAAGAGGATTGGGGGTTTAGGTATTAAAGATATAAGAAATATGAATGCTACTCTAATTGCAAAGCTTGGTTGGAGGCTCATCAAAGAGCATAAACCATGGACTGAGTTGATCAAAGTAAAATATCTTTCCAATCAAAACTTATATTCTTTTATATTTGACTAGCTACTTCCAAATTGATCAATTTTTTGGAATAATCTACTCCACATCAGGCATATCCTATCCCAGGGCTGTAGATGGAAACTTGGAAATTGGCATGATATTGATTTATGGGATGACATCTGGTCTAACACCAGTTGGGATATCACTTTTAGCTCCATCAAAGACAACCTAATTAAAAACTATGGAAAGAAAGTCAAAGACTGTATTGAGGTGTCTGGCACCATACGGAAATGGAAGCAACTTAAAGTTGATGATGAAAATATGCATCCTTTTGTTTCCTACATGCATAATCATCTCTCTCGAATTCATATCAGTCAACATGATAATAAGGATGAGATTATTTGGAAAGATTCCTTTGATGGAGATTATTCTGTTAAATCTGGTTAGAACTCTTTTTTTACTTCTATTGACAGTGAAATTGAATGGCACAAGCTTTGAATGCCCGAGCTAACTCCTAAAGTAAATTTCTTCTAGTGGCTTATCATCAAGGGTAAGATTCTCACTAATGACAATCTCATCAGGAAAGGTTTCATCAGGCCTAACAGATGATGCATGTGCTGGGAAGAAATTGAAGACATTAAACATCTTTTTTATACATTGTAAGTATACTTCAAAAATATGGCATCTTATCCTTGAAATTTTCAATCAGAATTGGGTTTTCCCCCATACTTGTCTACAGGAATGGAAGCAATAAAACTCCCCTTATAATAATTGTATGGTTAGGAGGCTTTGGCAACTAGTTCAACCTCATACCATGTGGAGAGTCTGGAAAGCTAGAAATGATGTTATTTTTAGAAATACCAGAAAGATATGTACAAAAGTCTTTAATGAAATTATCATTGCAGTGAAAGACAACATTGAAATATTTAAGCCTCCCAAAAATAAACCTTATCCTAAGGATGAGGAGCACATTCTTGTTGCTTGGAACATTGGCACTATTAACAGTAAATGTAAGGACAACAATAGCATTGATAGATCTATGATGCGATGGATCCAGCCTCCCACTGCATGGCACAAACTAAACTTTGATGGAGCTTCAAAAGGTAATCCTGGGGATTCAGGAGGTGGTGGGTGATTAGAGATCACAAAGGCTACTTTACTGCCACTTTTTCTGGTAAGATGGGTAAGAAAACAAATCACTACTCAGAAGCTTTAGCAGTGCTCTGGGGAATAAGGTTGGCTAGAGATTGTAATATTTCCAATATTATAATTGAGGGGGATTCGTTGAACATTATTAATTTGTTAAATCAAAAGCAACCTCCAAGTTGGTCCATCAAGGACTTCATTAATGAAGCTATTGAAATATGCAGTGGTTTTGATAACTATAATATTATCCACACCTACTGTGAGGGAAATAGAGTGGCTGATTGTTTAGCAAATATTGGGGTCAACAATACAATGCAAACTTGGCTAAGTGGAAACCCCCTTCCTGCCAAAGTACTTGATGACATCACTAAAGATATATATGATTTTAAATGCAATTATTAATAGATATATTGTTGATGTGAAGGAGGTGCTTATTAATTGCAAAGTTAAGTTTAATGATGCTCTTAAAATTCTGCACGCTTTAGAGGTCCCCAAAAGTAGAGGCGGTGTTGAGTTGTATGAGTTTCAAAAAATTTATACCGTTGTGCAGTGCAAAAAAAATACAGGCAAAATGGGGGGACCTCCTTGCAAAACTGAACCCATACATGATCCAACCTAGAAAAAAGATACAATTGTTTGGAATTATCTAGAAATGGGGGGTATTTCAAATTTCATTGAAAAAATAAAGGGTTTCGATCAGGACATTTCAGTGAAGTTTGCTAATGGGTGGAGAAATCATGCAGTTGAGTATGGAGATTTCAAGGTCGAGATCTCTGAGGAGCTCATTGCCCAGGTCACTGGACTGAACATGGAAGGTACCAAGTTCTTCAACAAATGTGTTGACAGAGAGGTGGAGGTGAAAAAATTTCTCGATGAAGGGGAGAACAACAAGTTTGTTGCGGCTGGCATAAAGCTGGCCTCTATACCTAAACCCTTTGTTGATATTGCACGTATGATGGTTAAGTATGTCTCTTTGGAGGGAAGATATGTCACCATTCCCTTGAAACATTTAATTTTCCTCAATCACTTTCGTAGGAATCTTATCGTAAATTTCCCACATTATTTATTAAACTCCTTGGAGAAGTATGTCCTTGAAGTTCAGAAACATACCAGAGGTGTTCCCCTTCACCAAGGCCTGATCCTGCTCATCCACCACCATTTCTTCTCTGGCTCTTGCCCTCTTCCCACTCCCCATGTAATTAACACTCTCTCAGCTGACAGAGGGAAAGAAGATCTGGACACTGGTACCTCGGGTAGGAAGAGGAAAGATAAGAAGGTTAAGGTCACTCTGCCTTCTTCACAAAGAATTTTGTGTAGTCATAGGGATTTGGAGCTTGCGAAGAACTTATTTCACATAAGTAATCCTGTGGATAATTCTAAAGAATAAGACCTTCTTAACAGAGTTAGTAAGCTTGAAGAGGAGATCAAAGACCTCAAAAATGCTCTGAGGAATATGGAAAAAACAAAAGGTAAGAGGAAGCTACAAAATCCTAAAGACATGGATATTGTTGCTGAGATTTACAAAATGCTTCTTTCACTTGATACTAGGCTGGGAAATGCCAAGGGGCATTAGGATTGCATTCTCTCTTCTCTGAAAGGTGTCTTTAATTTTATGGAACAACATGTGAAGAGTGTGTCAAGCCTTAGTGGTATTCCTAAAAACATTTGGGATTCCAACGAGACCCATGACCTTGCACTTGCTAAGGCAGACATGAGTGATCCTTCTCATGCCACGGCCATTGTGCTCTTCATCCTTCTCTAGAAAATTAAGGTCAAGATTGACAAGGCAGTCAAGTGATATGGTGCCCAGATGCTGCTTTGTTGTTGTGATGGTGCTATTTTTTGATGGTTTTGACGTTGTTTTCTTGTTGGGATGCCCTGTTTTGGATCCCTTATTGTTGTTTTTTGGCCCTTATGTTCCTCTTCAGATCATTGTCTAGATTGATCATTTTTTTCTCTTTCTACTGTTGTATTTGGTTGTTGAGCCTTCATGTTTAAGGTGTTTAGCCTTTCTTGGTTGGGTTTTCTCCTTCTGTTATCTGGCTTCTTGAGCCTTTTTGTACACAGGGTATAGTCCCTTCAAAACTATTTATCCTTAATAAAAAACACTAAAGGCACTCATGAATCCCTAAATCTCACCAAATTTGTTACACATCTATTAGGGAAGTCACTACTATAGTTCTAAAGCACTCATTTGGGTCAAGGACTTTAGCTTCCCTCATTTCAAACATCTAAATATCTCAATTCAATGTCTTAGTAAGAGCACAATCACCCCTAAGCATTTTCAAATTGGTTTGAGTTTCCAAACTAGCTACATCCATTTAGATATCACATGCTATGTTGATAACTATATGTCTTTTAAGGCCTATTTTGATTTGTTCTTATGTAAGTGGTCCAAAAAATGCACTTCAACCCAAACACGAATTTTTTTTCAAGGTCTTCTACCCATGGTTTGGGTTTGATTTGAATTCAAATTATTTTAATGGTTTTATAACTATGTGACACTTAGGGTGGGACATTGACATACGTTTCATGGAAATAAAATGGCACAAGAAGTTACAGATCCAAACTTTGAGCATGTTCAAAACCATATAATAGGGTTAAGACCATATATACATTCCTAGCAGAACAATATATTTTTGTACCATATAATTTTTGAGCCACAGTCTCATAAAAAATATCTTCAATTTCATTACTCCTAGATTATCTAATCTATGCACCCTGATCTCTCTTTTATATTTAATTGCATCTCTCCTCTTATTTTTTTTATCTTATAGCATAATGTTATCATTGGTTACAAGTATTAATGTATTTCTTTGATATTTCATTACTAATTTTGGAAGATAATTATGTTATAACATAATATTAAGTGTGTTATAAACCTTAGTTTATAATTAAATAATTAGGAATATTTATATTCTTAATTATTTAATATAGACTATTTTGTTCATGGTTAATTGATTTTATTAAATCAGGGTGCTTTGTAAAAAGTCACATCCTGTCACTTAATATTTATTTTACCTGCAAGGTCAAATGTTTCATATTGTGATATGGATTATTGTATTTGGTATTCACATGATGAATTACCATGGGAGAGAAGTGAGGAGTTGGAGTTACTGGTGTAAATTGTTTCTCAAGTAATGGAATCTCTGTGTGTCGTGTTTTTTACCCATCGAGGGTTTTTCCACGTTACATCCATGTTCAATATCATCTAATTTATTTTCTTTAATTTTTAACATTATGTTTAATAAATTATTTCATTGGTTTTTTTTAATCCCTCGGTCCTAAAAAATTACTCATA
Source organism: Taxus chinensis (assembly GCA_019776745.2). Lineage (NCBI taxonomy): Eukaryota > Viridiplantae > Streptophyta > Pinopsida > Cupressales > Taxaceae > Taxus > Taxus chinensis. Next base: position 292,958,669 of record CM034154.1, read on the forward strand.
ATAAACCTTGTAATAAACCTTACATCCTATTTTAGTGAATTCATAATATTTTTAATTTAATTATTAAGTAAACACTCTCCAAAATACCCTAGAGGTCTTAGCATGGCACTAGAAAATTTAACACCTAACGCGGTGGTCATGTAATTTTTCTCTACACTTAATGGAAGTTGTATGATCTTGTATTTGTCCCAAGAACATGCTTTACAACCCTAGTTATGTTTTTATCCCTCTTCCATCACTTACAATCAACCCAATTCACCTCTAGATCATCAATTGTCAACTTAACTTCACTCTTTCGCATCTAATTATAACTATTGATCGGTCTTGATCTTGCGCTTGGAATTTTATCAAATTCACTTTGGGAACCACCTATTTTTTTAAAAAGAGATTGTACATTTTTTCTAGGTTGGAAAATTTGGAGATGAATATTCAATATTATGGATATTAATATTTGTAGATTCTTTGAGTTGAGAGTCATTTTCTAGATTATTATTTTTCCAAAATCATTATCATAAGTTGTTCTTTGATAAGTTCAAATGAAAACCATCTGATTTTAGCGTTTATTTCCATTTTTATCCCAACCACATCCTAGCTTTGTTTGTTTTCATAGAAGTAATTTATTAAGGATACCAATTCTATTCTCTTGATCACTTTAGAACTGCCATAATAGTACTACAAATTTCCTTCCATATCCATCAAGTTTTTCTATGCCACCTTCATTTATGCACTTCCCTTGGGTTAGATTGAGCTCACACCACAAATAGATAAAATACTAAGGTTGACACTCAGATTTTTCCTAGTCTCTTATTCATCATAGAAATTTTTGGGAGTTTCATTTTACCTTATGTTATTTATTTTATTAGTTTCTATTTGTGTTATTTATTTTTTAATATTCAAAAAATATCAAAAAGAAATAAATAATTAGGTCAATATTAAGCTTAATTTTTTTATTTAAATCCATCTTTTACCTTTGAATATATCCTTAAATTAGATATATTGTATTTCAGATTTGTTTATTTTTATTCCATTCTAGCATCTAGATAGTGGAAATTTGTTGTACAAATCATTCAAAGTGTGAAAAAGAGAAATTTTCATTCCATTTACATTTTGAATAGAAAAGTGTTAGATCCATTCGTCATTTTCATAAATTTAGAGAAACTATTTGCATTTATAAATATGAAATATTTGCACTTAATTTTATTTCAATTGGAAAATATTCTTTTGTGTGTATTCATTAATATTATTTGAAAAAAATATATACATTGGTGTTTTGATTTATGTTTGTTTTGAGTTTTTTTGTATGTTCTTAATAGATACAGTAGTTGTATTTAATTAGATAAATCAAAGAAATCATTTCATTTAAATTTTTCCACTTGTATACATAAAAAAAATTGCTTTCCCACACAAAAAAAAACATTTGATGTATCTCTACAAATAAGGTTCAAGAACAATCATTATACTTCCTGAAAACCAAACCACTTTCCCTTGTAATAAACTATCAATATGTTGTTTTGATTTCCATTTCATTCATGCAAAACCAAAAAACACCCCACTTCAAAAATAAGTCAAATCAACACCATAATGGTTCCCACTCAAGTTAAAACACCTCAACATCTCCCAATCAAACTACAACCAAATTCCTATCTCTTTATCTAGCTAGTGAATTTATAGGGTATCCCCTCACATGCTTTAGATGACACTTGGAATGAAATAGTTCAAAAAATGGTAGGGAAATCCCCACATGTTCCCATTTTCTTGAGTGTGATAGCATATAAGATTATATCAAATCTGAGTTAAGATGTGAGGTATTTCTCTCCACCATTATACCCCATCCCATAATTAAGAAATTTTTCATACTAGATCAAAAACCCTTTCCTACACACGAACAACTCTACTAACATATCCATGACCTTAAATTATTTTAGGATAACCTTTATATCTTCATCCTTGAACCTATCCTTATCATATCCATTTTTCATTCCTTCACTCACGTGACCATCCCTTGGAAAGGTTGGATGAAAATAAATATACATATTTTATAAGTTGTCATATCTAAATTCACTCTATTTCCAGACTCCAACATCAATCAATAAATAGATACTTAGAACTCATTTAAACCAACTATTATAGGAATTATATGGTTAACAAATTCTCTATTTTAGAAAAATAATTCAAGGAGTATTGCATAATTGGTATAGGCTAGATCATCCTTAAAGGAATACACATCACCTACATCTAAATTATCAACCCCTCACACCAGATCATCCTCGGATTAGTTTCCTTGTCCTAACCTTGAGAAGTCAAATATGCTTTGAAATCTCTTGCACTTTTTTATTGTATAAATATCTAATCAACCCAACATGAAAGACTTACTATGTCTCTTATCCAATTTTCTTTCATTAACTATTCCCATCTTGTTCCTCTCTCAGTATTTTACATGTGTTCATATTACCTCCCCCCGAATATATTAGAAATTGGTTTTGATATACCTCCAATATTTCACATCTCAATCAACTACGTTTAGACCCAATAGGCTCCCTCAAATTCTACCTAGGTTGATAATTACACAAATGATGGATAGTCCCACAATTATCCCACATGCATTCCTTTTCCCATGGATTGCATTGCGTTGGAGAATATTTTAGACCATGTCCCATTTTTTGATGGTCATCTCAATCTAAACAATGCAACAACAATTAGTGGGATAGGATTTTACCCATAAGTTAGCCTACAGATGCATGTTGACAAGGTGACTATATGATCGATCAAAGTAATTATTAGATCCATTTCATTGATTACACATTGTTATCATAATTTTTTCAAGATGAAACAACCCTCTATCTATTTTCCTACAAGATATGTTCCTCCCACCTAAGAAAAAACTTTACCCCTGATAGCCTCACACCCAACACTTATATAGCTCCTTCCCATGTTTACTATGCTTATGTATCGACACCATATTTTGGTATAATGGGGATGTATGTTGAGTATCTAAAATAACCCCTTAACCATGTCATCCATACATCTATCCTACCTCACCCATTTCCTAAAATTATCAAGTATAAGGGGGAAGGAGACCTCAATGCTCACATCAAATTCTACACAATGACCATTAGAGAGTTCTTCACTTGGGATGGATTGGTGTAAAAAAAATTCCCAAAACCATTGAAGTAATCACGCTTGATTGGAATTACCACCTCCCTAAGGATTTTATCCACTCCTTTAAGAAAATGATAGTTTATTTCATAAAATATTTTGACATGAAAAAAAAAATCATTACTAGAATAAGGAAACTCTTTCATATAAAATAAAAAGTAAATGAATCTAGTACCCACTTAATTTCTATGTGGTGAAAATTATTTGACTGTTTTGTAAGTTATCCCCATGTGGACCAAAGAAAAAATTTCAATCTCTTCCTCTATTGGTGTGTACATTTTCCACATCACATGGCGAGTCATCTCCCTTAGTTGAGATCATAGGTCTTAGGTTTTGTAGGGGTCATCATTAGATTTCATGCATTAGTGTGTACCATTGCATCATATGTGAGTTACTTCCATTTCAATAATGTAACTCCCCTGTCTCCACTTGAGGAGATATGATTACATGCACTGGGGGTTACACAACACCCTCTATTTGTACCCCTTCCCTTTTTCATATGTATGAGAGGAAATTGATGTTTTTACCTTTCCATTATTTGTATGCAAATCTCATGGTTGATGTTTTCTCCCTCATGGAACTTCATCACATTATTAGAGTACAAATCAATTGATGTTCGAGTTATCCCATAGATCCTCATTTTTTCATGTTTTCACTTTATTTTTCATGGTATTAGAGCACACATTGTTGGGATCCGTGATACTCACCATCTACGGTTTCCCTCTTTCACTATGTTTATGATTTTCAGGTTTTGTGTGCAAATTTCATAATGGCTATTCCATTTGTGCTCTACTTGTATTGATTCATTATTATTACAGGTTTAAATCTTATTCTAGTTTTTTCAAGGTTATTTTTTTGTGTTTGCTAGTGTTCATGGATTTCTGGGTTCTTCATGTAGTTCTCGAGGTGTTTTTTTGTTTCAGGTTGTAGGTTAGATCAGGTGTTAAGTGTTGGTTTTGTGAGTTTTTAATGTTTTTAAAGTGTTGTTTTGGGCCCAACTCGGCCCTAGCTTGTTGAGATGGGAACCAAGTTTTCCTAGCTTACTGTTATCCAAAATGTGCCCCTTGCTCATTTTGTGGCTAACTCCTTTCATTCTTCCCTCTCTTGTGCCTCAGTCATAATTTTTTTCTTTTTCAGGAAGTCAAAACTTTTTGGAAATGGCACCATTGGATAGATCTTTTTCTTAGCTTTCCAAAAAGGTAAATTTTTCCTCCTAACTCCATGTATTTTTGAAGTTATGGCCCGGTGGAGTTTTTGTGGGAAATTTTCCCCTAAAAGGCCCGCAGCCAACGAAATGGCGCCACGTGTCCAAGGAAGCGGCGAGGGTCAGAGGAAAACTGGGTTTTTCACCAAGTGTTTGGAAAAGTTTTCAAAAGGAATATTTCACCCCTCAGGCCCGCCGTCCAATTGGATTATGCCACGTGTCCAAGGGGGAGAAGATTGGAAAAAATCGACTAAGTGTTGGCACCATGGAAAATTCAGGAGGAAGGGCCCGCGCCCAATCACGTTTTTCCACGTGCCCCCGGGGAGCTGGAGTTTCAGAGCATGGAGGTAACTTAAAATTTTGGCAAAGTGTTGGGGAAAAGGGAAAAGGAAAATTGTTGGCTCGTAGCCCACCCGACCAATCAGAGCCCACCACGTGTCCATGGGCACATGGGCCAGCGGAGCGTGGGAGGAAATTGGAAATTTTTCCCAAAGGGATTGCGTAAAAGGAAAAATGTATGCCCAGGGCCCGCGTCTAATAAGATGCTAACACGTGTCCTAGATTGACGGAAGGTGGGTAGAATTTGTGAAATTTTCCCAAAGGAAAAAGAAGGAAATTTCAAACGAATAAATTGCCCCCTGAACGCGAACCAATCACATCTTGCCACGTGTCTCGTGGCGGCAAAAGATACAAGACAAACTTGCATGGAAAATTCAAAGGGAAAGGCCCGCAATGAATGAGGTTTTACCACGTGTCTGAGTCAAGAAATAGGATCAAACAGTGATGGAAAATTTAGGAGGACAGGCCCACGTCCAATCAGCACATGCCACGTGTCCTCAGATCATCGGCCCGGCAGGGAATTTTTTGGAAAATTTTCCAAGGGGCAAAACAATGAAAAATGAAGCATTAAAGGCCCACATCCAATCAAAACATGCAACATGGCACCGTAAATGGGGAGTGTAGGGAATTTTTGGAAAATTTTCCAAATGACCAAAAAGTGGAAAATTTAAAAAAAATTGCCCGCCAATCCGATTTGGCCCTGTTTTGCCCTAAAATTTCAAATGGCCATATCTTTTGATCCAGAGCTCAGTTTTTTGCGTTATTTATATCAATGGAAATATGGTGAAATTATCTACAAGATTCTAGGGTCATTTTTTCATTTTGATGGATTTTGGAGAGATAAAATTGAAAAACTCCTCTGGCACGTGGTCATGGACAGAAATGACGTTTCAACCACCATTTTCAATGAAGAATGGCTCGCATTCTCTCCCAGCATGGCAAAAAATGTCAGGGGATGGGCCTGTAAGGATTCCCATGCTATTTTACTATGTTTTTGGTTGGTGGTTGAAGCTCTCCCATGGTTTCCCACATTTCTCTCTCCTGGGGTCGTGGTTTGCACTGTAAAAGCTAAAATGGGTTCATTTTTGAAAAAAAGGAGACACTTTTTCATCTCTGCAACTTCCCTTTTTCTTCCTTTTTGGTAGAATTTGTGGAAATTTTTACCTTCCATGCAATACAGCACCCCTTTTGCCTCTTGATCACTGTAATGCATTTTATTGGATCTGGAATGTTAATATATGCTCTGTGATTAAAATCCCTCAATCCTTTCATATATCTAACATGGTTTCCTGATCTTTCATTACATCTTGAGAAATTTTTGCATGCTTTGTGTGTGTTTTCTTTTGGATTGTGTATGTATTGCAGTATCAGGTGTCTTTAACTCCTTTGGTGCATCACCTCATTAGCATTAGCTTCATTTTCTTGCATTCCCTATCCTTTTCCCCTTGGAATTTAGGGTAGGAACTAGGAATTCAAACCTCTGTAACTTGTAAGTGATATATCTGATCAGAGGAGTTGAGGAACCAGCCTCTAATCTAGAGATTCCTCTCCCATTTTTACAAGTCCCACACTTTGGGAGAGGATTCAATGTTGTGCAATCACACTGGATGTCCAAGATGTCAAACTAGAAGTCTGATCAACATCCAGGGGTGCTGCTGATTTGCAACAACAGTTTTGGCATGCCTGGTGGGACCTTAGAGGTCTTCATCTTCATTGCAACAAATTTATGTGCATTTTTTGCAAGTTTCTTGCTTAAAAGAGCCCTAAATTTCACATCTGGCAACTCCAAGGAAGAAGAATCAGCTAGTTTTAGCAGTGCAGACTTGAAAACTCATGAGAAGAATCAACACAAGGTCAAGAGTTGGAGAAGAAGAAGTGATGTTTGAGTATCTGTAGTTATCTCCAAGAAGAAGGCAAAGAGGGAGGAGAATTCAAAGGTCTCCATCTCCACCAAACAGAACTCTATCAACTCCTCCACCTGATAGGCCTTTCATTCAATCAACCACAATTCTAAGGCCAATCAGAATGGCACAAAAAAACCCCTATGTCAATTTCACTGGCAGCAACCCACTTGCTCTCAATGCACAAAATCCAATCCCAGTTGCAGCATTGAAGAACATCCCATACTTTACTGGAGAAAATCAGACCACTCCTGGTGATCATGTCAAGGATATTGCTAATATTTGTGCAATCCATGAGATCAATGAGATGCAAGTTACTGTCAAACTACTAGCATCTTCATTCAAAGGGAAAGCTTTGCAATGGTTCAAGAGTCTTGCCTCAGGTTCTATCCAAAATTGGAACCAGCTATGTATAGCCCTCCATGAGCAGTTTGGAGAAAAGGGAGACAACTTGTCCCTTTTGGAGAAGCTGACAACCATCAAGAGAGCTCCCAATGAGCAGCTAACTGACTTCAACTTCAGATTTCAAATGACTTGGGAGAGAATTCCAGTGGCAGTAAGGCTAGCAGCAGAAGGTGCTTTTCTATATTACCTTAAAGCTTTAAATTCTGATATTTCTATGTTAATTCAATCCATGGGAGGCACAACTATCCCTGTTGCTTATAGCATTGCCATTAGAGCTGAAAATTGTTTGATTCAAGCTGGCAAGCTAGCTCCTAGGCCTCCAATGCCACTATTTCCAAGTTTAGAGAGCCCAAACACTAATCAAACACCTATTTTAGCCCCTATTCCCACTCCTAGGAATCAGAATTCAAGTGAAGCTTCTACTTCATCTTCTAGTGCCTCAAATGAACTTCAAGAAGTCATGAAGCAATTGCAAAATCTAGGTAATGAGCTGGTTACACTCAAGAGGCAGCAAGCCCAAGGTTTTAGGCCTTCTTTCCAGCCTCAAGCTCAGCCTAATAGGTAGCCATACCAACCTCAAAGACCACCCAATCTAGTTGCAAATTTAAACCAAGCAAGACCTCCTGCCAACAGACCATTTCAGCCCTATAATCCCAATGCTATATCTGCCTCTAAGGCATTAGTGCCAGTGCAAAACAACATAGCTCAAGAGTATGATTGGTGTTTCCCATGCAATGAACCTCACAACCAGTCTATGTGCTTCAACGGTGCCTTGAATCAAGCATTAATGGTGACTACAACTGGTGTGGAGGGTGAAGGTAGTCAAGGAAATAACCAACAACAAGAAACATTCCAGCAGCAATCAGCTCCAAATGATACACACTTGTAAACTGGTAGGCAGAGGATTTTTGTGGCATGAATCAAATGAGTTTCCCAAAGTGTTTCAGCCAACACAAGGTCAAAAAGGAGGAATTTGGGTGAAGAACAACCATTGGCTCCAAATAATCCACAACCTCCTACTATTCCACAAATTATTGGCAAACAAAATGCAGTTCCAAACACACAAGGGCTGCCTAAAACAACTCCTAGGCCAACTCAAATGCCAGTTGTTGCTGCCCATATGCAAGGAATGAATGTGCAGGCCAAGGGAAAGCAAAGAGATGCTTCATCTCCATTCAACATCATTGATCAGATGAAGAAGACAAATGTAAACATATCAATGTGGGAATCACTATCTATCCCAGGCCAAAGAGATTTGCTACAAGCTGCCATGAAGGACTGGTCAACTTCAAATCAGCAAGTCCAAATGCAAGAGAAGGTGCTCACAAATGCTACCCAGCCTAAAGGGAATCATGGAGGATAGCAAGGTAAAATGTTGAAGCCCCCTCCATTCTATGTTTCATTGATCATTGGAAACCAATTAGTACACAATTGCATGATTGATTCTAGGGCAAGTAGTTCAGTAATGCCCAAGCAAATAGCTGATCAGCTAGGGCTTCAGTATGAATTCATATCCAAAGGGGTAGTGCAATTGGATGGGACAGCAGTAACAACAATTGGAGTGATTAAAAACTTGAGTCTTACTTTGCATGCATGCCCCAACGTTGTTGTTTTGCAAGATGTCTCAGTAATAGACCTTCCACCACTCTTTGCCCTATGTCTATCAAGGGATTTCACAGCCAAGATTGGAGGCTACTTATCTACTGATTGGTCACACATGTTGTTCAGAACAAGATATGGAACCAAGGCCACAATCAGATCTGAACCTATTGCAAACTTTCACATTGAGCCTTACACTCCAAGCCAGATCAATACCAATTGTTCAATGTTTGATCAAGAGGATTATCCAAGCACTGATGAAGATGACACCAAGGTTGGAAGCATCCCAGATCTAACTCTTGATGAATGGGAAAACAAGGTGCATGCTTTTGATCCTTATCAAGAAATAGAAGAATCTGAGCTAGGAGTCTATTGCATGCATGAAGAAAATCAGCTTATTCCTAGCATCACCAAGCCAAACCACAAGGATGACAATGAGGTATGGCAGTTGTTTTTTGATGGATCAAGGAGTAGACAAGGTGCAGGAGGGGGAGCTATGCTTGTTTCACCTCAAGGAGTTAAGTATTATTCAACTTTTAGATTTCAATTTGCATGCTCTAATAACACTGCTGAATATGAAGCCTTGATACAAGGATTGCATTGGTCAATCAAGAGAGGAATAAAGAACTTGCAAGTCTTTGGTGACAGTGAGTTGATTGTCAACCAAGTTAAGGGGTAGCATGTTGTCAAGAATGATCTACTCAAGTGCTACAAGAACAGGGTGTGGGACCTCATTGAAGATTTTGAGGGCTTTGGCATAAGATCCATTCCTAGAAAAGAGAACCAAGCTGCTGATAGGCTTGCAGTAGTTGGAGCAGCCTTTGATGTTGTTGAAAGCATCAAGAAGGACAAGGTACAGCCAAACATCCATGTGATTGTAAGGCCTTCAGTACTAGACAACAATGTAAGTTGGCAAGTGTTTGAAAATGATCAGCAAATCATCCATTTCTTACAAGAAGAGGCTGAGTTCTTAGCTAAAAATCAGGAAAAGTTGGAACAGCAGTATGGTGACCAAGTGGTATAGCTGAGAACCAACAAAATACCAAAGGGACTTATTACTTTGGAGTCCATTTTCAATCCTAATGATCAGTTTAGGAAGGAGAAGGAAAACATTCAAGTCAAGGGAGAAGATTCAGTGTCCATCTTGGTGGAAGAAGGAAAATCACTCCGAGTTGGTAAAGTGACAACTGAGCAAGAAAGGTATGAGTTCATACAACTTTGTCAAGAATTCCCTGATGTGTTTGCTTGGAGCTATGAATATTTGAAAGGTTTCAATCCCAAGTTAGCTCAACACACCATTGAATTGGATCCAAGTACTAAACCCATCAGGTAAAAACAAAGGCCAGTCAATCCACACATGGAGCCTCTCATGAGAAAGGAATTGAATAAGTTGATAGAATCAAGAATCATATTCCCTATCAAGCATTCTAGTTGGGTAGCCAACTTGGTTCCAGTTAGAAAGAAGAGTGGGGAAATCAGATTGTGTGTTGACTTCAGAGATTTGAATAGAGCATCTCTCAAGGATCATTATCCACTTCCTTCTATGGAGCAGATTTTACAAGTTGTTGCTGGCTCTGAGAGGTTTTCACTACTTGATGGCTATTTGGGGTACAATCAGATTATGGTGAAAGAAGAGGATCAGTTCAAGACAGCCTTTACAACCAAATGGGGAACTTATGCATATAGGAAAATGTCATTTGGGTTGTCCAACGCTGGAGCTACTTTCCAAAGTGTAATGGACATGGCGTTCAAGGATTTGATTAACAACATGGTGCTGATATATCTTGATGATATCACTGTTTTTTCAAAAAATGTAGTAGACCATCTCTCTCATTTGAGACAAGTGTTCCAAAGGTGCAGAAGATTTGGAGTATCCTTGAATCCTAAAAAGTGTATTTTTCTAGCCCATGAAGGAAAACTTCCTGGCCACATTATCTCCAAAGAAGGATTAGCAATTGATCCAGAAAGAGTTGAAGCCATAAGAGCACTACCATTGCCAAGCCACAAGAAGGCCCTTCAAAGTTTCTTGGGGAGAATAAATTTTGTTCGGAGGTTTGTCCCAAATTTTGCAGCCCTTGTCAAGCCTATCACCAAGATGTTAAAGAAAATCATGGCTTTCAAATGGACAGCAAAAGGAAAGGAAAGTTTTGAAGCAATCAAAGAAGCCATCTCTCAAGCCCCAACTCTCATCAACCCGGATTTCTCCAAGGATTTCATCCTCTATGCATTTGGGGGTGATGATACTATTTCTGCAATTTTGGTACAGCAGAACAAAGACAATGATGAGCAACCAATTGCTTTCTTCAGCAAAGCCTGGAGGATTATGAGGTGAGATATTCTTTCATTGAAAAGCATGTTCTTGTAGTAATCAGAAGCTTGAAGAAATTCAAGCATCTAGTTTCAAACAACAAGGTTCAGTTGCTGGTTTCTCATGTGGGAGTTAAAGACTTCCTCCTCAACAAAGACTTGAATGAAAAGAGAGCAGGTTGGATTACTCATGTCATGGAGTATGACATTGAGATCAAAGTCACCAAGTTGGTCAGAGGAAAAGGATTGTGTGAGCAGCTGATTTTGAGCAAACAAAAGGAAGCATGCAATGAGAAGGAGGTTGTTTTGGCGTTGCAAGACAACCATGAGCAAGGAAGCACTCAAGAGGAAAATGATGGTGTCCTCACTCCTTTCTGGACCCAAGACATAATGCACTTCCTAAGCATAGGTCTATGCCCTCCAGAGATGAACAAGACCAAAAGAAGACACTTTAGATTGCAGGTTGTCCCATATGCCCTTGTTGATGGTGTTTTGTTCAAAAGGGATGTGAATGGAGTGTTGCTGAGATGCATTGGTACAAATCAGATTCATAGGGTGTTGGAAGAGTTCCATGGTGGATCAGCTGGTGGTCATTTTGCACCAAGAGTGACAGCTCTAAAGATCATGAGGGCTGGCTATTATTGGCCCAATATTTTCAGTGATTGTTATGCATGGATCAAGAGGTGCAAGAATTGTGCATTCTTCACAGGTAAAGAGAGGCTAGCTGCCCTTCCATTGCATCCAATTTTAGTTGACCATCCGTTCATGCAATGGGGTTTGGAATTCATTGGAGTCATTAATCCCAATTCAAGCCAAGGGCACAAATGGATTCTAACAGCAATAGATTACTTCACCAAGTGGACTGAAGCAGTAGCACTCAAGGAAGCAAATGAATCTAGCATCCTGGACTTCTATGAGGGAATAGCAACCAGATTTGGCATACCTGCTACAATAATATCAGATAATGCATTGGCATTCATTGGGTCCAAGGTGACTGAATGGGCTATCAAGAATGGGATCTACCTAAGCACTTCATCAAACTATTACCCTCAGGTAATGGCCAGGCTGAATCTACAAATAAGAACTTGTTAAGAATCATTAGGAGGACCCTTGATGAAAATCAGAGATCTTGGCATACTAAGTTGAAATCAGCCTTATGGGATGATAGGATAACTCCTAAAAGATCTACAGGTAACTCCCCATTCAAGCTTGTTTATGGAAGAGAGGCAATTTTTCCCATGTCACTTGAGTTGCCAACATTGGAACTCATGAAATAGTTGGAGTTGTTGGAGTTTGAGCCCATGGAGGTTAGATATGCAGAATTGATGGAGCTCTAAGAAATCAGAAATCAGGCATCCCAAGCAATGGAGAAGGATCAAGCTTTGATAAAGAAGACCTTTGATAGAAAGGCCAAGAATAGATCCTTCCAAGTTGGAGATCTAGTGTTAAAATGGGATGCAGATAGAGCAAAACTAGGAAGGCATTCAAAATTTGATGCCATTTGGAGTGGCCCATACATGGTCACAAAGTGTAAGGACAGCAATGCTTTCCAATTGTCTTCATTGGATGGTGAAGAACTACAGATTCCAGTTAATGGTATCTATCAAAAGCATTGCTACTGAAGGGAATTCTTCCACCCTGTACATATTAGCTTAGGTTTTCATTCCTCTAAGTGCTTATGCACATTGCTTTGATGTCGTTTAGCTTTGCTTTCCCTAAGTGCTTTGGCACAAGCTTTCTTTTCCTAGAAATGTGTCTTGCAGGCCTTGCTCCAATCAGATGATGTTCCACCCTCCATCTTCCTCCTTGCAATGTTCTAGTCAGTTGGGGTACCAAATAGAGAATTTGATGACTCCATGCCCAATGGATTGCTTCAATAAACTGGTAACTTCATCCAGCAGGCAGATGACCCCTTTGAGTCACCAAAATTGTTATCCAAAATGTGCCCCCTGCTCATTTTGTGGCTAACTCCTTTCATTCTTCCCTCTCTTGTGCCTCAGTCATAATTTTTTGATTTTTAGGCACTCAAAACTTTTTGGAAATGGCACCATTGGATAGAGCTTTTTCTCATCTTTCCAGAAAGGTAAATTTTTCCTCCTAACTCCATGTATTTTTGAAGTTATGGCCTGGAAAATTTTTTGTGGGAAATTTTCCCCTTAAAGACCCGCAACCAACGAAATGGCTCCACGTGTCCAAGGAAGTGGCGATGGTCAAAGGAAAACTGGGATTTTTACCAAGTGGTTGGCAAAGTTTTCAAAAGGAATATTTCTCCCTGTAGGCCCACCTTCCAATTGGATTGCGCCACGTGTCCAAGGGGGAGAAGATTGGAAAAAATTGACTAAGTGTTGGTGCCATGGAAAATTCAGGAGGAAGGGCCTGCGCCCAATCACGTTTTGCCACGTGTCCCCGGGGAGCCAGAGTTTCAGACCGCAGAGGTAACTTAAAATTTTGGCAAAGTGTTGGGAAAAAGGGAAAAGGAAAATTGTTGGCCCATAGCCCTTCCGACGAGTCAAAGCCTAGCACGTGTCCATGGGCACGCGGGCCTATGGAGTGCGGGAGGAGATTGGAAATTTTTCCCAAAGGGATTGTGCAAAAGGAAAAATGTATGCCCAAGGCCCACATCTAATAAGACACTGCCACGTGTCCTGGATCGGTGGAAGGTGGGGAGAATTTGGGAAATTTTCCCAAAGGAAAAAGAAGGAAATTTCAAAGGAAAAATCACCCCCCGAATGTGAACCAATCACATCTTGCCACGTGTCCGGTGGCAGCAAAAGATACAAGACAAGCCCGCATGGAAAATTTGAAGGGAAAGGCCCACAACGAATGAGGTTTTGCCATGTGTCTGAGTTAAGAAATAGGATCAAACAGTGATGGAAAATTTAGGAGGATAGGCCCGTGCCCAATCAGCACGTGCCACGTGTCCTCAGATCATCGGCCCAGCGGGGAATTTTTTGGAAAATTTTCCAAGGGGAAAAACAATGGAAAATGAAGCATTAAAGGCCCATGCCCAATCAAAACATGCCACGTGGCACCTGGAATGGTGGAGCGCAGGGAATTTTTGGAAAATTTTCCAAATGACCAAAAAGTGGAAAATTTAAAAAAAATTGCCCGCCAATCCGATTTGGCCCTGTTTTGCCCTAAAATTTCAAACGGCCATATCTTTCGATCCAGAGCTCAGTTTTTCACGTTCTTTATATCAATGGAAATCTGGTGAAATTATCTACAAGATTCTAGGGTCATTTTTTCATTTTGATGGATTTTGGAGAGATAAAATTGAAAAATGCCTCTGGCACTTGGTCATGGACAGAAATGACGTTTCAACCACCATTTTTAATGAAGAATGGCTCGCATTCTCTCCCAGCATGGCGAAAAATGTCAGGGGATGGGCCTGTAAGGATGCCCATGCTATTTTACTATGTTTTTGGTTGGTGGTTGAAGCTCTTTCACGTTTTCCCATTTTTCTCTCTCCTGGGATTGTGGCTTACACTATAAAAGCTAAAATGGGTTCATTTTTGAAAAAAAGGAGACACTTTTTCAGCTCTGCAACTTCCCTTTTTCTTCCTTTTTGGCAGAATTTGTGGAAATTTTTACCTTTCCATGTAATAAAGTACCCCTTTTGCCTCTTGATCACTGTAATGCATTGTATTGGATCTGGAATGTTAATATATGCTCTGTGATTAAAATCCCTCAATCCTTTCATATATCTAACATGGTTTCCTGATCTTTCATTACATCTTGAGCAATTTGTGCATGCTTGTGCTATGTTTTTCTTGTGGATTGTGTATGTATTGTAGTATTAAGTGTCTGCTACTCCTTTGGTGCATCACCTCATTAGCATTAGCTTCATTTTCTTGCATTATGTATCCTTGTCCCCTTGGAATTTAGGGTAGGAACTAGGAATCCAAACCTCTGCAACTTGTAAGTGATATATCTAATCATAGGAGTTGAGGAACCAGCCTCTAATCTAGAGATTCCTCTCCCATTTTTACAAGTCCCACACTTGGGGAGAGGATTCAATGTTGTGCAATCACACTGGATGTCCAAGATGTAAAACTAGAAGTCTGATCAACATCCAAGGGTGCTGCTGATTTGCATCAACACTTACCACCTCATCTATTGAATGCATATCTCTCACCCTTTGCTGGATCACCCTGGTCTTGCATGTTTTTCTCCTACCTTGTCACTTGTGTCAGATCCACCTCAATTTTCTAATGAACCTACCTCTATTGCATTGGTTTTGTGGTCTGCTTCATGCTTAGTTAGATTTGTAATTGAACTAACCTTTTCCTTCAAGTTCACCTTGGCCTCATCTTCAGCTCAAGTGTTTCTTGTGTTGAGCTCCTTACATCCATGCTTCAGCCATGTTTCCCATACATTACTATAACTCATGTGTGTGATCTATTAGACCCCCTATGTATAACCTTCATCCTTTTTTATTTTTTCTTGCCTCATCTCATGCTTGGTTTGCTCCATGCTCTGCATTTTTTTTCCACTCTCATCATTTGTTTCGTGCTCCCATTCATCCACCCCTGTACATTTGGATTTTTCCTACCCTGGACTCTCCTAAGCCCATCCTCGTTCCACATTGGATTGTTAGCTCACTCATTTGATTCCATGTCCGTTACACCGTCTAACACGCCTGACACCTTTGTCCTGGCTCTGTCTTTCTATCATCTTAGAAATTTCAATGGGTTTAACAAGCTCATTCCATTGTTGAATCATTGGTCTACATGCGACAGCCTTCATCCATCTAACCTAGTGCTTCATCCCTCCAAATCAGTCTCCAGTAGCTCCTAACCTGACATCTGTCATGATGCAACTAGGTTCTTCATTCAGTCCAATGGCTCACTCACTAACTCATTGCATAACTCACTGATGATCTCACCCATAGCTCAACCGATTAGCCAGCTCATTCGAATCACCAACCCAACTTAGAATAATTTATTAACTTGTAAGATCACCCACCGAGCTCCCTAAAAATCTCTGAGCTAATCCCCTCAGCTCACCCTCCAAGTTAGGTCCCCCTCTCCCTTTTTTTTCAACTTTTGTGATTATTCTAGCCTAATTAAAGAGGAAAAATATTAAAATTCATATTTATAAGGGGGTATCTTTTTTTGGGCCTCATGTATATGGTTATTGGGATTTTCTAAGCCTTTTTTTGTTTTCCTATTGTAGTTCTCCTCTTCACCTTCAGCTTGGGAGTACATCCACCACAATCTTGCATAAAAGAGCCACTTTTTGCGATGTGAGATGCCTTCTCTCACACTGAGAAGTATTTTTACCCTCTATTTCTTTATGCCCTTTTGTGTTTGATTGTGTGTTATTCCTCTGCTTTCAACTAGGAATCATTGTGGCCTCAACTCTTCCATGATTTATCACCTACTTCAAGGTTTGTAGTCAAATATCCCATGTCATATGAACACACCCTATTGTAATCATACACTACATATAAAGTTCCATAAATAGGGGGTTATCATTGTTCTTGAGTGATTTATTGTGTGCAGATGAATTCTCAACTGAGTCCAATGTCTTGTAACCGTAGCTATATTCACACACCCTCTTATCATACACCTTACACTTCTTTCTTCCACATCATGGAGGATGCTCTTCAGAATTGAGCATCAAAGGATCACTTTACAGCTTCTACCACTTCTTCTTGGGAGAGATAACTACACATCATGGTGTTCTTCTATGGAACGTTATTTCACTCATTACATCTACCTCCTTTCCACTTCTAATGTGTGAGGCCCTTTCCACTCCTCTTCCTTCATGCATGGATGATTATACATGTCATACATCGCTCTTCTTTTTTCCGATTCCCCTTTTTAGGATGAGTATGTGCCAGACCTTCATCATCTCTTTGTAGTTCCTATTTGTGATGAAGTAAAAGGATTTCCTCATCCTTATTCTAGTGTTTTGGAGGATTTATTCATCTATTTTTTGGGGATTTCCCCTTCTAGGACTCTTATCACTTCCTCTTTTTAGGATCCTATTTCTGTTGTGGGGCTTGTTGTATTGTCTTCACTTCTCTTGGGCATCCTTTTGGAAAATTTTCCTCTCTCACATTCTAAAATTTCTACGCTCCTGGCATTACCTTTGGCTGTGCACTCATTTGCTGAACCTATATCACATTTTCATATACCATACTCAAAGTTATTTATACTCATGCCTTTGGTTTCCTTCACAGATTGGGAAAACTTCTAATACTCTATTTCTGTCCTTCCTAAGAGTAGGCACATAGTTCGGTGCAGTTGGTTATTCTTCAATCTATTAGTTGAGGACAACATCATCAAAACTCTTCTTGGAGACTTATTAGAGTTTCAGGTTTTAGATCCATCTATGGCTTCTTGTTTGTTCCTGTTATCTCCTTCTTCTCCTCTCTTCTTATTCTTTCAAAGATATTTTCCTTTATACATGGTTACCTTATCAACGTCCTTAGTTTTTGGGACCCTTGTGGCATCTTTCTTAAATTTTTAAAGATTTTTTCATCTATTTTTGTGGATGTTTTTCCCATTGGTTTTCCTTCATTGATTGAGATCCTTGTTGTTCATAGGTCCCTCATCAGGCTTAGTTTTTGGGGCCCATTTCTCATTTCTTAATTTTCACCTCATCCTAAGTTACAATGAAGGGAAGGTGTTGGTGTGTGCATTTTCCACATCATGTGGTGATTCATCTCACTTAGGTGAGGTTATATGTATTAGGTGTAATAGCCTCTTTTTCAGACTTCATACAAGGAATTTTTGTACTTTTTTTTAACTTTATGCTTCATTGATTTAAATACCCATATATTTAAATCCATCTTAATCTTAATTTCATGTCCCATGTTTCCTTAATCTAAATTAACTTAATTTAGAACCAACATTATTTTCGTCAATCCATCTTATAACAAAAAACCTTATGTTGTTGTATGAGTCAAACTAATACCAATCCCTCATATCCATTTCATTAAAATATGTATACTAAGTATACCATGGTTTCCTTAGTCCTTCAAGGACATTAAAGTGTTACAATATAAATTTCCTATCTAGGCATCTATTACGGAATACCCATTTGAAATAATGCAACTTTAGATCTAAGTGAAATCTAGACAGCGTAATTAGTAGCTTGCATTACCTTGGCCAAGGTTTTAAGTCATGTTTTCCATGCTTAATTCCATGACGACATGATCATCATTTGGAATTTTCCTATCAACCTAACTCTTGAAAACTATATAGATTAGGACTAGATCATGAAGTGTTAATCATTTACAAGTTGTGTACAAGGTACCTATTTGGATCATCGTGCATGGGTAAGTCCCATAATGTTGGCTTAGAATGAATAAGGGAGAGTGAGCATTTTTGTAATGATTTGCATCATTATGGGTCACTCTCTTTCCCATAGTCATAATAAGATGACATTGGGTACTTAACCATGCAGCACTATTTGTATTCGTACCTAAGACAATACTTGCATCTTAGTGTATTAAGGCCTTCTCATTTAGAGGATCTTGACAAGATAACTCAACATAATTGTTTCCCCATTAGAGAAAAATAATTACCTTAGTCATTAAGTAGGTATAATGTGGTAGTGACCATGTTAATTAGGATAGTTGAGTTCCTATAAATGGGAACATCGCATCTTATGGTTATTAAGCTTATTTGAATAAGTTACGACATATCAATTTCTAGGTTTTAGCAAAACTCTAGTTACTATGGAATTTGAACCTACGTATCTAAGAGAAGGTTTCACACATTCCAAATTCATGCTTAGATTCATTCCATCATGATCATTACACTTTCAAGTTTCATATTTAATTCAACATTTCACATTAAATCCCTTGTTCATATTTTACTTATTAACACTAGCAATGCATTATGTCAAGAGTAGTATTTATATCGTAATTTAATCATTTTGTTTAAATAAAGTTTTAAGTATAGTATTATACTTAATAGGATTAACTCCAAACATTTCCAGCAATCCATAATCCAAAAATTTTGACCGCTCGGGGACATGTGGCAAAGCGTGATTGGGTGCGGGCCTTTCCTCCTAAATTTTCCATGCGGGCTAACACGTGGTCGATTTTTTAGTTTTTTCCCACTGGACACGTGGAACAATCTGATTCACCAGTGGGCCTGCGGGGAAAAATATTCCTTTTGAAAAATTTCCAAACACTTGGTAAAAAACCAATTTTTCCTCCGACCCCCGCCACTTACTTGGACACGTGTTGCCATTTCATAGGCTGTGGGCCTTTAAGGGGAAAATTTCCCACAAAAACTCCGTTGGGCCATAACTTCAAAAATACATGGAGTTAGGAGGAAAACTTTACCTTTCTAGAAAGCTGAGAAAGAGCTCTATCCAATGGTGCCATTTTTAGAAATTTTTCAGTTCCTGAAAAGAAAAAAATTATGACTGAGGCACAAGAGAGGGAAGAATGAAAGGAGTTAGCCACAAAATGAGCAAGGGGTAAATTTTGGATAACAATTTTGGTGACTCAGAGGGGTCATCTGCCTGTTGAATGAAGTTACCAGTTTCCTGAAGAAATCCATTGGGTATGGAGTAATAAAATTCTCTGTTTGGTACCCCAATTGACTAGAACACTGCAAGGAGGAATATGGAGGGTGGAACATCATCTGATTGGAGCAAGGCCTGCAAGACACATTTCTAGGAAAAGCAAGCTTGTGCGAAAACACTTAGGGAAAGCAAAGCTAAACTACATCAAAGCAATGTGCATAAGCACTTGGAGGAATGAAAACCTAAGCTAATATGTACAGGGTGGAAGACTTCCTTCAGTACCAATGCTTTAGATAGATCCCATTGACTAGAATCTGTAGTTCTTCGCCATGCAATGAAGACAATTGGAAAGCATTGCTACCCTTGCAATTTGTGACCATGTATGGGCCACTCCAAATGGCATCAAATTTTGAATGCCTTCTTGGTTTTGCTCTGTCTGCATCCCAATTTAACACTAGATCTCCAACTTGGAAGGATCTATTCTTGGCCTTTCTATCAAAGGTCTTCTTTATCAAAGCTTGATCCTTCTCCATTGCTTGGGATGCCTGATTTCTAATTTCTTAGAGCTCCATCAATTCTACATATCTAACCTCCATGGGATCAAACTCCAACAACTCCAACTGTATCATGAGTTCCAATGTTGGCAACTCAAGTGACATGGGTAAAATTGCGCCTCTTCCATAAACAAGCTTGAATGGGGAGTTACCTGTAGATATTTTAGGAGTTATCCTATCAGCCCATAAGGCTGATTTCAACTTAGTATGCCAAGATCTCTGATTTTCATCAAGGGTCCTCCTAATAATTATTAACAAGTTCTTATTTGTAGATTCAGCCTGGCCATTACCTTGAGGGTAATAGTTTGATGAAGTGCTTAGGTAGATCCCATTCTTGACAGCCCATTCAGTCACCTTGGACCCAATGAATGCCAATGCATTATCTGATATTATTGTAGCAGGTATGCCAAATCTGGCTGCTATTCCCTCATAGAAGTCCAGGATGCTGGATTCATTTGCTTCCTTGAGTGTTACTGCTTCAGTCCACTTGGTGAAGTAATCTATTGTTGTTAGAATCCATTTGTGCCCTTGGCTTGAATTGGGATTAATGATTCCAATGAAGTCCAAACCCCATTGCATGAATGGGTGGTCTACTAAAATTGGATGCAATGGAAGGGTAGCTAGCCTCTCTTTACATGTGAAGAATGCACAATTCTTACACCTCTTGATCCATGCATAACAATCACTGAAAATATTGGGCCAATAATAGTAAGCCCTCATGATCTTTAGAGCTATCACTCTTGGTGCAAAATGACCACTAGTTAATCCGCCATGGAACTCTTCCAACACCCTATGAATTTGATTTATACCAATGCATCTCAGTAGCACTCCATTCACATCCCTCTTGAATAAAACACCATCAACAAGGGCATATGGGACAACTTGCAATCTAAAGTGTCTTCTTTTGGTTTTGTTCATCTCTGGAGGGCATAGACCTATTCTTAGGAAGTGCATTATGTCTTGGGTCCAGCAAGGAGTGAGGACACCTTCATTTTCCTTTTGAGTGCTTCCTTGCTCATGGTTGTCTTACAATGCCAAAACAGCCTCCTTCTCATTGCATGCTTCCTTTTGTTTGCTCAAAACCAGCTGCTCACACAATCCTTTTCCTCTAACCAACTTGGTGACTTTGATCTCAATGTCATACTCCATGACATGAGTAATCCAACCTGCTCTCTTTTCATTCAAGTCTTTATTGAGGAGGAAGTCTTTAACTCCCACATGAGAAACCAACAATTGAACCTTGTTGTTTGAAACTAGATGCTTGAATTTCTTCAAGCTTGTGATTACTGCAAGAACATGCTTTTCAATGAAAGAATATCTCACCTCATAATCCTCCAGGATTTGGCTGAAGAAAGCAATTGGTTGCTCATCATTGTCTTTGTTCTACTGTACCAAAATTGTAGAAATAGTATCATCACCCCCAAATGCATAGAGGATGAAATCCTTGGAGAAATCCGGATTGATGAGAGTTGGGGCTTGAGAGATGGCTTCTTTAATTGCTTTAAAACTTTCCTTTCCTTCTACTATCCATTTGAAATCCATGCTTTTTTTTAACATCTTGGTGATAGGCTTGACAAGGGCTGCAAAATTTGGGACAAATCTCCAAACGAAATTTATTCTCCCCAAGAAACTTTGAAGGGCCTTCTTGTGGCTTGGAAATGGTAGTGCTCTTATGGCTTCAACTCTTTTTGGATCAATTACTAATCCTTCTTTGGAAACAATGTGGCCAAGGAGTTTTCCTTCATGGGCTAGAAAAATACACTTTTTAGGATTCAAGGATACTCCAAATCTTCTGCACCTTGTGAATACTTGCCTTAAATGGAAGAGATGGTCTGCTGCATTTTTTGAAAAAATAGTGATATCATCAAGATATATCAACACCATGTTGTTAATCAAATCCTTGAACGCCATGTCCATTGCCCTTTGGAAAGTGGCTCTAGCATTGGACATCCCAAATGGCATTTTCCTGTATGCATAAGTTCCCCTTTTGGTTGTAAAGGTTGTCTTGAACTGATCCTCTTCTTTCACCATAATCTGATTGTACCCCGAATAGCCATCAAGTAGTGAAAACCTCTCAGAGCCAGCAACAACTTGTAAAATCTGCTCCATAGAAGGAAGTGGATAATGATCCTTGAGAGATGCTCTATTCAAATCTCTGAAGTCAACACACAATCTGATTTCCCCACTCTTATTTCGAATTATAACCAAGTTGGATACCTAACTATAATGCTTGATAGGGAATATGATTCTTGATTCTATCAACTTATCCAATTCCTTTCTCATGAGGGGCTCCATGTGTGGATTAACTGGCCTTTGTTTTTATCTGATGGGTTTAGTACTTGGATCCAATTCAATGGTGTGTTGAGCTAACTTGGGGTTGAAACCTTTCAATTCTTCATAGCTCCAAGAAAAAACATCAGGGAATTCTTTACAAAGCTGTATGAACTCATACCTTTCTTGTTCAGTTGTCATCTTACCAATTTGGAGTGATTTTCCTTCTTCCACTGAGATGGACACTGAATCTTCTCCCTTGACTTGGATGTTTTCTTTCTCCTTCCTAAACTGATCATTAGGATTGAAAATGGACTGCAAAGTAATAAGTCCCTTTGGTAGTTTGTTGGTTCTCAGCTGTACCACTTGGTCACCATACTGCTGCTCCAACTTTTCCTAATTTTTAGCTGAGAACTTAGCTTCTTCTTACAAGAAATGGATGATTTACTGATCATTTTCAAACACTTATCAACTTACATTGTTGTCTGGCACTAAGGGCCTTACAATCACATGGATGTTTGGCTATACCTTGTCTTTTTGAATGCTTTCAACAACGTCAAAGGCTGCCCCAACTGTTGTAATCCTGTCAGCAGCTTGGTTCTCTTTTCTAGGAATGGATTTTATGCCAAAACCCTCAAAATCTTCAATGAGGTCCCACACCCTATTTTTATAGCACTTGAATAGATAATTCTTGACAACATGCTTCCCCTTAACCTGGTTGAAAATCAACTCACTGTCACCAAAGACTTGCAAGTTCTTTATTCCTCTCTTGATTGACCAATGCAGTTCTTGTATCAAGGCTTCATATTCAGCAGTGTTATTAGAGCATGCAAATTGAAATCTAAAAGTTGAATAATACTTAAATCCTTGAGGTGAAACAAGCATAGATCCCCCTCCTGTACCTTTTCTACTCCTTGATCCATCAAAAAATAACTTCCATACCTCATTGTCATCCTTGTGGTTTGGGTTGGTGATGCTGGGAATAAGCTGATTTTCTTCATGCATGCAATAGACTCCTAGCTCAAATTCTTCTATTTCTTGATAAGGATCAAAAGCATGTACCTTGCTTGCCCATTCATCAAGAGTCAAATATGGGATGCTTCCAACCCTGGTGTTAGTTTCATCAGTGCTTGGATAATCCTCTTGATCAAATGCTGAACAATTGGTTTTGATTTGACTTGGGGTGTAAGGCTCAATGTGAAAGTTTGTAATAGTTTCAGATCTGATTGTGGCTTTAGTTTCATATCTTGTCTTGAAAAACATGTGTGACCAATCAACAGATAAGTAACCTCCAATCGTGGCTGTGAAATCCCTTGACAGACATAGGGGAAAGAGTGGTGGAAGATCTATTACTAAGACATCTTGTAAAACAACAACATTGGGGCATGCGTGCAAGGTAAGACTCAAGTTTTTTATCACTCCAACTGTTGTTATTGTTTTCCCATCTAATTGCACTACCCCTTTGGATATGACTTCATACTAAATTCCCAACTGATCAGCTATTTGCTTGGGCATTACTGAACTACTTGCCCCAGAATCAATCATGTAATTGTGTACTAATTGGTTTCCAATGATCAATGAAACATAGAATGGAGGGGGCTTCAACATTTTACCTTGCTATCCTCCATGATTCCCTTTATGTTGGGCAGCATTTGAGAGCACCTTCTCTTGCATTTGGACTTGCTGATTTGAAGTTGACCAGTCCTTTATGGCAGCTTGTAGCAAATCTCTTTGGCCTGTGATAGATAGTGATTCCCACATTGATATGTTTACATTTGTCTTCATCTGATCGATGATGTTGAATGGAGATGAAGAATCTCTTTGTTGTCCCTTGGCCTTCACATTCATTCCTTGCATATGGGCAGCAACAACTGGCATTTGAGTTGGCCTAAGAGTTGTTTTAGGCAGCCCTTATGTGTTTGGAACTGCATTTTGTTTTCCAATAATTTGTGGAGTGATAGAAGGTTGTGGATTGCTTGGATCCAATGGATTTTCTTCACCAAAATTCCTCCTTTTTGACCTTGTGTTGGCTGCAACACTTTGGGAAACTGTTTGGTTCATGCCACAAAAATGCTTTGCCTACCATTTTACAAGTGTAGAATCATTTGGAGCTGATTGCTGCTAGAATGTTTCTAGTTGTTGGTTATTTTCTTGACTACTTTCACCCTCCACACCAGTTGTGGTGACCATTAAT
Organism: Taxus chinensis; assembly: GCA_019776745.2. NCBI lineage: Eukaryota > Viridiplantae > Streptophyta > Pinopsida > Cupressales > Taxaceae > Taxus > Taxus chinensis. Next base: position 292,983,089 of record CM034154.1, read on the forward strand.
GCTTGGTTTAAGGCACCATTGAAGCACATAGATTGGTTGTGAGGTTCATTGCATGGGAAACACCAATCATACTCTTGAGCTATGTTGTTTTGTACTGGCACTAATGCCTTAGAGGCAGATATAGCATTGGGATTATAGGGCTGAAATGGTCTGTTGGCAGGAGGTCTTGCTTGATTTAAATTTGCAGCTAGATTAGGTGGTCTTTGAGGTTGGTATGGCTGCCTATTAGGCTGAGCTTGATTCTGGAAAGGAGGTCTAAAACCTTGGGCTTGCTACCTCTTGAGTGTAACCAGCTCATTGCCTAGATTTTACAATTGCTTCATGACTTCTTGAAGTTCATTTGAGGCACTATAAGATGAAGTAGAAGATTCACTTAAATTCTTATTTCTAGGAGTGGGAATGGGAGCTAAATTAGGTGTTTGATTAGTGTTTGGGCTCTCTAAACTAGGAAATAATGGCATTATAGGCCTAGGAGCTACCTTGCCAGCTTGAATCAAACAATTTTCAGCTCTAATGGCAATGTTATAAGCAACAGGGACAGTTGTGCCTCCCATGGATTGAATTAACATAGAAATATCAAAATTTAAAGCTTTAAGGTAATATAGAAAAGCATCTTCTATTGCTGGCCTTACTGCCACTGGAATTCTCTCCCAAGTCATTTGAAATCTGAAGTTGAAGTCAGTCAGCTGCTCATTGGGAGCTCTCTTGATGGTTGTCAACTGCTCCAAAAGGGAAAAGTTGTCTCCCTTTTCTCTAAACTGCTCATGGAGGGCTATACATAGTTGATTCCAATTTTGGATAGAACCTGAGGCAAGACTCCTAAACCATTGCAAAGCTTTCCCTTTGAATGAAGATGCCAGTAATTTGACAGCAACTTGCATCTCATTGATCTCATGGATTGCACAAATATTAGAAATATCCTTAACATGATCCCCATGAGTGGTCTGATTTTCTCCAGTAAAGTATGGAATGTTCTTCAATGATGCAACTGGGATTGGATTTTGTGCATTGAGAGCAAGTGGGCTGCTACCAGTGAAATTGACATAGGGGTTGTTTTGTGCCATTCTGATTGGCCTTAGAACCCTTGTTGATTGAATGAAAGGCCTACCAGGTGGAGGAGTTGATAGAGTTTTGTTTGGTGGAGATAGAGACCTTTGAATTCTCCTCCCTCTTTACCTTCTTCCTAGAGATAATTGTAGATACTCAAACAACACCTCTTCTTCTCCAGATCTTGACCTTGTGGTGATTCTTCTCATGAGTTTTCAGGTCTTTTACTGCTAAAACCATCTGATTCTTCTTCCTTGGATTCGCCAGATGTGCAATTTAGGGCTCTTTAAACTTTGGAACTTGCAACAAATGCACATCAATTTGTTGCAATGAATATGAAGACCTCTAAGGTCCCACCGGGCATGCCAAAACTATTGTTGTAAATCAACAACACCCCTAAATGTTGATTAGACTTCTAGTTTGACATCTTAGACATCCAGTGTGATTACACAACATTTAATCCTCTCCCCAAGTGTGGGACTTGTAAAAATGGGAGAGAAATCTCTAGATTAGAGGCTAGTTCCTCAAATCCTCTGATCAGATATAGCACTTGCAAGTTGCAGAGGTTTAAATTCCTAGTTCCTATTCTAAATTCCAAGGGGACAGAGATAGGGAATGCAAAAAAAACTGAAACTAATGCTAATGAGGTGATGCACTAAAGGAATGGTGAAAATTTTGCTTCTGTAGATTGACACAGATCATGGAAATGCAACAAAACATCATCCAAAAACTGATGACATATAATGAAATATAAGAAAGAAAACAAACAACATAAGAAGAGGATTGAAACCCATTCACAGAGCCTGCATTGTCATTTCCAATATCAAAATACATACATTACAGCATCTGGAAGGTAGAAAAGATGTTATAGTCCTAGAAGAGGTCTGATTTTTCCAGAAAATCCCTTTCAAGGTGAAATAGGGAGTCTGCAATACATAAAAAATGTTCAACCCTTCAAAAATGAGCCAAATCTGGCTTTTAAAATGCCAGAAACGGCCCTAAGAGAGAGAAAGATGGGAAAACGTGGGAGAGATTCAACCACTGACCAAAAATGTAGTAAAACAACATGGGCATCCTTGTAGGCCCATCCCCTAACATTTTTCACCATGCTGGGAGAGAATGTGAGCCATTCTTCGTTAAAAATGGTGGTTGAAACATCATTTCTGTCCATGACCACGTGCCAGAGGTGTTTTTCAATTTTCTCTCTCCAAACTCCATCAAAATGCAAAAATGACCCCAGAATCATGTAGAGAATTTCACCAACTTTCCATTGATATAAATAAAGTGAAAAACCGAGCTCTGGATCGAAATATATGGCCGTTTGAAATTTTAGGGCAAAATAGGGCCAAATCAGATTGGCGGGCAAAAGTTTTTTAAATTTTTCACTTTTTGGTCATTTGGAAAATTTTCCAAAAATTCCCCACGCTCCACCATTCTGGGTGCCACATGGCATGTTTTGATTGGGTGCAAGCCTTTAATGTTTCATTTTCCATTGTTTTGCCCTTTGGAAAATTTTCCAAAAAAGCCCCATTGGCCGATGATTTGAGGACACGTGGCACGTGCTGATTGGGTGTGGGCCTGTCCTAAATTTTCCATCACTGTTTGATCAATATTTTGACCTGGACACGTGGCAAAATGTGATTCACTGTGGGCTTTACCCTTTGAATTTTCCTTGCGGGCTTGCCTTGAGTTTTTACCGCCACCTGACACGTGGCACAATTTCATTGGCTCGTGCTGGGGGGGCGATTTTTCCTTTGAAATTTCCTTCTTTTTCCTTTGGGAAAATTTCCAAAATTCTCTCTGCCTTCCACCGATCCAGGACACATGGCAGCATCTTATTGGACGTGGGCCCTAGGCATACATTTTTCCATTTGCGCAATCCCTTTGGGAAAAAATCCCAATCTTCCCTCGCGCTCCGCCATTCCGGGTGCCTGGGGACACGTGGCACGTTCTTAATGGTTGGCGGGCCTACGAGCCAATAATTTTCCTTTTCCTTTTTCCCCAACACTTTGCCAAAATTTTAACTCCACCTCCACGCTCCGAAATTCTGACTGCCCGGGGACACGTGGCAAAGCGTGATTGGGCGCGGGCCTTTCCTCCTAAATTTTCCATGCGGGCTAACACTTGGTTGATTTTTTAGTTTTTTCCCACTGGACACATGGCACAATCTAATTCGCCGGTGGGCCTGCAGGGAAAAATATTCCTTTTGAAAACTTTCCAAACACTTGGTAAAAAAACCAAGTTTTCCTCTGACCCCCACCACTTCCTTGGACACGTGGTGCCATTTCATAGGCTACGGGCCTTTCATGGGAAAATTTCTCACAAAAACTCTGTCAGGCTATAACTTCAAAAATACATGGAGTTAGGAGGAAAACTTTACCTTTCTGGAAAGCTGAGAAAGAGCTCTATCCAATGGTGTCATTTCCAAAAAGTTTTGAGTGCCTAGAAAGTAAAAAATTATGACTGAGGCACAAGATAGGGAAGAATGAAAGGAGTTAGCCACAAAATGAGCAAGGGGTACATTTTGGATAACAGTACACCCTTGACAGATCTCTCACATACCTAGGTGGGTATTGGTCCTAAATAATAGTTTCATGGTAGAGAATATATAACATTCGATCAAACATTTCTTAAGTTCTAACCTTTAACTACATCTAAGACTATAACACTATTAGGTTTTCATTCTTATAATACTATTTAGAGCCTCATATATTTATCTAACATATTAAGAATCCATTTTATTCCACTATAACCTTTAAGGTTTATACCCCAGATGCCACAGTCGTAATCTCAATGATAAAACCCATAAAAACAACATTTAAATCTGTGGGTTCGAATTAGCAAACATATCCACATATTTATTATAGTTAATACCCATTCAATCTAGGTACTTCCCTTATAAGAAAACAAGCCAAATAAATATTACCCAGTATACCGATACTCAGATCTGAGGATGTGATTTACAAATATATGTATCTATTATCATTCGACACACTTATTCTTTTAGGTATTTCATTCAAAATATACCAGTCATAGATATATCAGTGCATGTTATAATAACTGTAAAAATAACGAAATAACCAATAAGATAAGTAATTCTTATCAACCCATTATCACAAAATCACACAACGATAATTGCAGAGATTTTATTTATGTAAATAATAAATAGAATAAGCCTTTAGGAAGGGATAGAGCTCAGCATGCCTCTGTATGGGAGCTCGGTTTCTTCTTCTTCCAATTCCAATCTTCCTACAATAAGTTCCAACATAACCCATATTTTTTATGGAGTTGAACCCCTTTTTTTTTAGCTTCTCCTCAGTTTATAACATCACGAAGATATATTTAATGTTCTTAAAGAATACTTCACATGCTGATATTTACAAGGTGAACTCTATTTTTAACTTAAAATCCAAAAAACCATCTATTGCATGCAGAGCTCAAAGAGATTGAAATGGAACTGAAGATCAAAAGAAAATCCAACAAGCCCAACTCAATAACTTCTTGAAAGAGTCATGTTTTTCAAGGATCAATACATGCATTGAATGCATGGTTATCAACTTTTTCCACCCAAATTCAGCAACCATTTAAACAAAATAAATATCTCTGCCAGATTCATAGTTGAACCGATAGTAACGCCTCCCAATACCAAATTATTATTTACATAGTTGGTGGTGGGGCCTTAAATTCAATTTAATGTTTAATAGTGGGTACATGATACGTAGGGTTAAATCCTTTTTAAGATCAACCTAGGATTCATATAGGCTTGATTATGCATCCCCCCCCAACTTTATTAAGTTTAGATTAATAATATACTATAATGTTAGCCATCAAGCTAGCTTATTATTAACTTTATTCACTCGAACACATTGCCATTAGAATAAATACCACCCACCTTGTCATTTTGTTACCTTAATGGTATGAAACATTATAAGGTAAGAATCAAAGAGAGTTTAAGTAGCATATGTAAATCAAGTTGGGTCAATGACCCTTCATATCAACATCGTAACATAATGTAATTCAAGGCGTAGGCATCCCATTATGATACCCATGACCATATTGCCAATGTTACCAAGGTTAGAATTTTATTTCATAGACATATAACCCAATCTCAAAACATTAGTATGGTCCATAACAAATACATACCTTAGAATTTAATGGTAATACCACTTAGAATTGAATCCAAAAAATTCATTCTTATCATTACATGGCAATAAGCTACCCACTAAAGCATATTTTATCAACTTCTATCAAATGCATGGTCAATTGGTCGGGGTATCATGTGTTTCAACCAATGATCAATCCATAAAACCCTTATCAATGCATGCAAAAATCATAGTATTAACTTTATTCTAAGTTCAGGCCCTAGTTGAGATAACCTAATGACATAACCTATTTATTTTAATTGCAATCTTATACCTTAATCATAAAATTAAGGATCAATGTGAGCTCTTAGGAGAATTTATAGGGTCATAATGCCCTTGTTAGCTTAACTCCTACCTTATTTTTTAACTCAGTATTTATTAGGAATATAGTAATATCAAGAAAATCAATCATAAAAATCACCTATTTAACACTTACCCATTTTGAAATCACTATTGAATCTATGGCATGTGACATACTCCCCCCCTTAATGAATCATCATCCTGATGATTTTTACCTCATTAATAGGAATCAAATCATTAAACACTTAACCATATTATTCCCTTATTCTAAACATGGTAGGATATCAAAATAAAATGTGAGCTAGAAAAATTAAACAAAGTCTTAGGTGTCATCAACCACAATCACAATGCTACCACAGAGGGTGTTACTCACTAACCTAAAAATCCTAACATAAACAATAATTTGTAAAACTAGATTCCCAATAACAACAGTAACGATTGTGAGAATCATCTAAATCCCAATAACGTGGATAATTTTCACATAGTATATTTTAACTATAAATCATAATCAAAATCAAAACCCAAACCAACATTCGAAAGTAGTAGAACACATATCATGGCATGATTTTTGGTTACTGTAATCATTACCCTTAAGGCATCGGCCAATGAAATCATGAATGTCAAGCACATGAATATGACCCTAACCTCTAATACCTCTTCCATTGGATCATTGGCCACAATATCAAGACATATATAATACAATGAGTTCATGTAGTGACTCATCAAAGATCAGTAGAAACTATTTAATGACACATTTCTAAGCAATATTGTCATAAGTTAAAAACCAACCCACTTAGATTGGTGAACCTTTACATATAATAACACTTACTTTCTAACCACCAATAACATTTTGTATAAAATGTGCCATAAATAAATGCACCTAAGAAACTCATCACAACCATGACTCATGAATCTGAGGCTTCCACTTGAAATACCATAAACCATTACGTGTCCCTACTCTTATGCCTATAGAGAGAAAAATTCAAGATTGGTGTCATTAAAATAGAAATAAATGAAGAATACAAAATTTTCACACGCGCCCAAGAATACTAACCCTATAGTACTCTCTTAGAAAAAATTTTATAAAGTGGTTTCCATAATATACCTAGACCAATAGAGAACTACAACCTCAACAAAACATTTTTTCATATTTCATTCATGGACCTACTCAAAAAATTTCCTACCCATAATCTACCATTACTCAATACATTAAGACTCCACTACTTGGCACATGTCACACTCACACTAGAGGAAAAAAAACAACCATAAATACTTGGACATGTTCCCTTTAGGTGTAAACATGAGTTACATTGAGTAATTATTCAAATTGAGGAAATTACCTACAGACATAGAGATGGCCAAGAGGGGAGACAAGGCTCTCTACCTATAAATTTGGATCTACAATAACCTTGGAAAGAGGGAAATAGTAGATGGAATGGGTACTATTAACATTATCCCCTTATCCTTCCTACAAAATATTGGGTATGGAAATACCAATTTATCATGAACATGGAAAACATTACAGATATACAACACTCTCAAGGTCATGTTTATCAAAACCAGAGTCCTCCCCATAGCCTTAGGTCTTAAACTAATTCTACATTATAAAAAAGGATATGAACTATGGAATGATACTTATAATACCTTGGATACCTCAACCCTATTCTAATAAATACATTTCTTACATTTAATAAGACTTTTTATTTCCTATATTAATATGATACTATCACATGTCCTCTAGGAAAACCCTAGAAAGAAACCAAGAGTTCACATGCCTCACAAGCTTTTTACTAACCTATGAAGGGGAATATCCTCATCATGAGTGTTGATCTCATCTCTAAATCCACTCCACCATCCCTTTGAATACACAATAAGAACCATCAACTACAAAATGGAGTAAAAAATGAGACTCTCCCATTAAAAGAAAAATGACAAGTTATAGTTATTGTCATGTCTACGAAGTTTACTACTGAAATTATTAATATTATTGAAAAATAAAAACCCATTATCCTTCCCTTTAACCTCAAAGGTATTACCACTTACATATTCTAAAAACATGAAGGTGACTAACATGAACCATATGTATCCACTATTTTCGATGTTGTTATGATAAAAATATCCAATAATGATATTGTTTCATCAACCGATACTTATAACCACACTAATGAAAAAAAGTAGTGGGCCCTATAATATAATGGGGTAAGTTTGTGTTTTAGTTTGGAGGTAGGCATGATTTTTATCTCTCGGTGTGGGAGGATCATACCTTTCAACTTCAAGCTTGAGTTTTATTGCACACACATGCAACTGATTATGACACCTTACTATTAAGCATGTTTATTCCTCATAGGATAGGTTTCTAGAACCTCTACATTGTAGGTGAATCATATTTTATCCCAAACCAAGTATCATGCATCTACCAAACTAAATTTGAGCATATATGACTCTATAGGGACATATTATAAATATAGATGAAGAATTTGAGTTCCTCTCTATAGAGGGTGTCCCTAAGGAATAAAATTAGGCAGTTGATAGCCACTTTTTCATTTCATTTATCTACTAATAATGGAATGCATGACACTAAATTTTTAGTATCCAAGAGATACCAATCACTCATCTACAGGGGCTAGCTAGTTAGACACAAAATTCCACCTTGAATGATTGTCTCCTTTGGAATCTTAAGGGTGAGTAGTTTGATGTGTTTGTAAACTCCCTATATATCAAGTATTAATATGTAAAATGCTCTTTATTTTGCATTATCCTATGTAGACCATGTTTTTAAATTTTTATCTTTACTCCATTATTAGTATGTGTTTTCCAAATAATTTTATTCAGGAAACTTATGAGTCATCATTTCACAAGGTACTATTCTGATCATTCCTTATCTTAGCTAGTCATTAACTATTGCATTACTTTCATTACCATCATAAAAGATTTGTTCCTTTCACCAAGTTATAGGTATTAGTGATGCAAGGGCCATCACGTCCCGTCAATGTTTGTTAATAATACCATTCAGAGACATGTCCCAAGTAGTGGGCACTATTACAACTAGGGATCTAATAACACAGTTGTATCAAGAGATAATGAGACAATGAAAAAGTGAAGTTTCTTCTCTAATGGATTTATTTTTAGTAGAGTATTTCAATGAATAACATGACTAGGTTGGGTAATACCTGGTAGTAAAGTTTCCCCAATAGTTTAGGATTTCATATATAGTGGTATTTTTTAGTAATCAGAATGTTACATAGAAAGGGTAAGGATAAACGATATACTCTCATAGGAAGATTACCTTGGACACCCCTAACATTAAGCATGCCTATTATAGTAGTCCATATCTTTTCTCAACATATTTTTAGGGTCATCAACTTAGAGACTCAAATGAATACTATGAAGGATCTGATAAAACTCATGTTTAGAGGACATTCATCCAATTAAATACAATGAATAACGACCCATGGTAGGTTAGAGGATGATATTATCTAACCAAGGCACCAAATTCAATCTAGGATTTCCTATTATTCTATTTTAGGTGAGTCATAGTGGTGATTTTAGTGGTATATGATGTTATTTATGATACATTTTGGTAAACAAGTAGTTATATTCTCTCTCTTTTATTTTTCATTTTTGGACCACATCTTCCCTCTCAATACCGATGCGATGAGACACTTATGTATAAAGTCTCAATATTGTTTGTTAGTGTGTGTGTGTGTGTACCGTGAATTGTGTGGTGGATGTTGTGTTGAATATGATTGGACTTTGTTGGCTCACTTCTATGCATTTTATTTTTCATGTATTATGGATGGTTTAGTAGTAGGACAATGTAATGAATGCAATGTGAATTTATACTTATAATTATACTATAATGTATACAAATAACATATATGATAAAAATACATTTGATAACAATATATTTTGTAGGAAAATCCAACTTATTCATTCACGTGACATATAATGATAATTTGGGAAGGTATGATGATGGTGATTGACTATAGAGTGTAACTAAAATTTCTAAATAAATAAAGGACCCGCGCTTGGTTATTAGAAGTCAATGTAGGGAGTTAGAGACTTCATGGGAAAGTAGAAGGGGAATTAATTATGCAAGAAGTTATACACTTATATCTTGTGATGGATAATTATGAAGAGATGGCTAAAGGAAAATTCTCTCTCCTAGCATGAAAAAATGAGATAACCTCATGGAAGATAATTTAATTCTCTCTCATTTTTTTATTTTTTATTTTTTGGGAACCCATACACTTAACCCCATGTAACTGGTAAAATGCAAGGTTCATTACCAATGACTTGGCATAGGAAAGTGATGCAGAAGCATCCTCCCTAACATGTACATAGGCCTTATAAGCATCAATTTTGGTTTAAAAACTTTTTTGTAGGTTTAGGATGTCATAGGGAGTCATCTAGAATATTTTATGTGAGTCAAGTCCTTTACAAACTAAAATTTAGCATTTTCCCTCCAAAAATTGTGCATTTGAATTTTGAAGGCTATTTTGGCTTGGGTTATGAGTTTTAAGGTATTTTATAGGTATTTTAGGATATTTTAATAATGGAATAATACCTATGTTGTTATAAGAGTCATTGTGTATGTGTTTAAGAAGTATAATTCTTAGAGTCCTAGTTTAAGTCATGATGTTATCTTAAGGTCTATTCATAAGACCAAGGATCTAAAAGGATCAAGATTCAATTTTAAGGGCTTCTGAATGTATATAAACCTATTTTTAACTAATTAATCCTCATTCCATTCAAATGAGAATCAATAGAAGAGCTCTAAATAAGTTTGTGGAGGAATTCTTGTGTATGCACTTGTATGTGACAACATTTTTTATTTGTTCTCATACTTTGAATGAAATCTGAGGGATATTTAAAAGGTAAGGAAGTCTTGTTATTTAATACATTTTCTATGATTAAGAGATTCATTTTTATAATTTGTGGAAGTGAGTTGAGGGAGATTTACTAGTTAGTAATAACAAGTTTGGAGTTCATGCAAGTGAAAGTCTGTCAACAAATAGAGGTTAGTGCTTAACTTAGAGGTTGAGAGAAACTGAAGTTGGATGACATGTAAAAAAAAATTGCAACTAATATGATCATTCAATTTGAGATAATGTAATTAAAATTATCCAAGTAGGTTCCAAGATTTCATATGGTGTAACAAAATATAGTGATTTCATTTCATGAAGAGAGTTTGTGTTGCATGTATTTATTCTGAATGGGAAACCTTTATTTTTCCTTATGAAATGTAATATCAGGAAGGTGGCATAAGATGTATTATTTTTTGGTTGGTTCTCAATCATATATTTCATTATTTCATGTTGATGTTTTTTTAATACTTTGTTTAGGCTTCTAGTTGTAGTTTGGAGGAGAATAGTTTATCAGAACTGAGATCTTGACACTCAGTACGGTATCAAGGATTGAAAGAGGTGTGGTTGGATTATTTAGATATTGATAAAGTCCCAAAGTCAATAAAATTGAAAGGAATACTTGAGGTGAAATCCCTCAGTCATAGTTTGATAGAGACAAGGTAAACTAGACCCATGCATTGTAAAAAATTTGTGACTACAAAGTGATTGCGGAATTCTTTAAGAAAAATTAGGAATTTGAAGGGATCATTTAGGTAGAAATAATCCTCTTGGATCTTAAAGAACTGAAGGAGATTAAGCTAGAGCTAATAATCATTCATTTGAGTAGTCTCAGGCTTGCACAGAAATACCAACTCTACAACTATGGTTTCAAAGTATAAAAATTAGCATATCTCAAAAACGAACCAGTGGGATCGAATGAAATTTGGAAGATAACATTGCCTCTTGGTCATGAATAATAATTTGAAGGAATTAGAGAAAATAATTTAGTTTTGGAAGATTTATCCCTACCATTTTAATGTGATAGATTGGCAGACCTATTAAAGGTGGAGCAATGTTGATAATGGTGCAAAAATTGATTGGAGAGCAATCTTAGGATGTTATAAAGGTTAATATAGGTAATGAGTGTTAGATAAACTTCAGAATTGGTAGTGGAGTTGTTTGTATTAATTATTAGATGAATTAGAGGTGGTTACTAAGGCTATAAAGATTGTAGTATGTGTATAAATACATCAAGGTTCTTTAAACTTAATCTAACTAGAAGCATAATAGGTCTGTGGAAACTAAAGAGTGATAAAGATAGATTTCAAAGCTATAAACTTGTGACAATTTTAGGTTACCATTAAAATAGGGTTGTTAAGGAAGATTGGGAAATTTTCTAACTTGGAGAGAACATCAAGTACCCCTGAAATACTGGTGAAATAAGGAATACATGTATTAACCTTGTTTATTTTGAAACATTTGAGGAACTAGTCATAAAAATTGAATTATATACCTAAGGAGGAAGGGGAAAATTTGAATCTAGGAGTTAAGACCAAAGTGATAGCCTGTTTTGGAGGTAAAGGAGGCAATTTGTTTGATTTTATGATCAAAACTAACATAGTGAATTGTTTAATCTTGAAAATTCTCTACATCATCTAGTATCAGAGTGGGAAATAGAGTTGAAAAGTTAAGGGAAATTTTGATATAGTGCAGGAGAAGAAAAGAAGATAAAATGGCATAAGTAAGAGTAGAAAGAATACCATCATTGGAAGAGAAGATGGATAGGATGATGGGTGTTTTTATGAGGAGATTGATTGATATAGAGTAAAATCATAGAGTAATGAGGATGGAGATGAGTCTTATGTAGAGGATGGATGCAAGTAACATAGTGCAGTTTGCAGGAAGATGTTACAAGTGTCAAAAATATGTAGCACATTGGGATTATGAATGTAATGAGATGAATGAAAGAATGAAAGAGATGGATAGATTTTCTAATAAAAATATTCAAGATAGAGGTGAGTCTCTTTTATGTAGAATATTTATTTTAAAACCAAGTAAAGTCGTGAATGATGTAACTCAGAGAATATGTTTGTTTAGAACATGTAAAGAAAAGGGTAAATGTTGTAATGTGGTCATTGATTTTGGAAGAACATATGATTTTGTATATTTTGAGATGGTGGAGAAATTAGGACTGAAAACTACAATGCACCCTAACCCATATTAGGTATCATGGATGCATAAAGGACATTTTATCCTAGTTAGGGAACAGTGTCGGGTAGAGTTTCAGATTGGGAGATATAAGGACAAGGTATTGTGTGATTTGGTTCATATGGATGTGTGTCATATATTTTTGGGTAGATCATGGTAGTATGATAGGAAAGTAGTGCATGATGGAAAGAAAACCACCTACACTATTGTGGCACATGGATAGAGTCATTCACTTTTTCCCATTAAAGGAGAACAAACACCACAAATAAGGTTTGTCATGCTGTTATCAGAAAAGAGATATTTGATTCAAAAAAAGAAGCATGTAAAGAGAAAATTATGAGGGTTGTTAAGACTTATACATAATATTTGATAGTTGGTTTGGAAGATGTTAACGCATGTATGAAGTAAGAAGTAGATTTTCAATTTTTTGGAGAGAAAGAAGGATTGATGAGAGATATTCTTGCAAGATTAGTGAGACCAAAGAGAGAGCAGCAGAAAATGAAAAATCAGAGGTATCAATAAAGTGAACAAGAGTTTTACAATGTCTTAGAGGAGGCCTTAGAGTTTTTTGTATACTATTTTGATGGAAAGCATGGTATAGTGCACAAAGAATCACTTAAGAAGAAGAGTGAAGAAATAACAAAGGAATATGATTTAGTGAAACAAAAGAAAAATGAAAGAAATATTAAAGAAGCATATAGTTAATTTATTGAGGAATTAAAAGAAGGATAATTGAAAGAATAATCAGTAAATGAATATACAAGAAGTGATGAAAAGAGTGAGAAAAAGACAAGTATAGGGAAGATGATGAATGAGTAAGTTATGAACTAGGATGAGCATGAACAGGTTATAAGTAAGAAAGGAGATGCATACAAGCCTCCAAATTCTAATTCTAACATTGTCTTGAACTTTGAAGGTGCGGGTATGAATTAATTGAATAAAGGAGTGGATTATTTGCTAAGAAACATGAAGAAGATATCAGGTAATTTGTAAAATGGAGATAGCAAGGAAAGTTGCAAAGGAGGATCTACAACTTACAAAGTAAAAGAAGACCAAGAAAATATCTTAAGAGCACAAATTTTAAGAAAGGTATAAAAAGGAACATAGTATGGAGAAGCATGGAGGCAGCTAGGTCTAGAAAATGGTGAAAACAATCTTGAAAATCATGGAAACACAACGCAAGAGCTAAAGAAAATAAAAGGTCATAAAGGAATAAAATAAGAAGTGATAATGGTGAATAAGAGGGTGGTTTTCAATCAATTTTCTCTATCTAATATTTTCTTTAATGAGGCATGCACCATCAAAGAAGAACCATCAAGGAAAGATGAATTTTTCAAGTCAAAACTAGTATATTCTAATTATGAAAGAGATAACAAAGGAAAAATGGAGGATGGTGAAGGAATTACAACAGTCATAAATGAAGTTCCTTTTATATGAACATGGAACAGGTGGATGATCTCTAGTATAAGGATAAGAAGACTCAAAATAGTCCTAAGACTTCCTTTTTGGGTAAATACATTATCAAAGCAAGGATGAAGAAGTTTACGAGAAATATGGAGGAGTTTATAAAGAAATGGGAATCTTGGCATGTAGTCAAGATATCTCTCAAGTGGATCATCATCAATTGGAAGCAAAGGAAGAAGGAAGAGACTAGTTTGTAAACACAAGTTATGGGGAAACTGTACGTACCCAAAATTGTAAGGTATTATACTGCCAGAACAACGTGACACGTGCCCCAATGATGATACAGGTCTCCTCGCATGGTGCTCGGGATCCAGAAAATCTCTCCAAGTATGTGTTAACATCCCACATGCCCCGCTTAGCCCCCGCGTGCTTTGTTTTTCTCTTTTCCTCTCTTTTGTTTGCCTTTTTCTCTTCAGTAATGAAACCACCGCCCTACCTGGGCGGCGGTCTCGTGATCGCCACCCTGCTCAGGGTGGCGGTCCTTTACACATTTTCCAGAAAGCTCTTTTAACACGACTCACGTAATTTTAACATTTTACCAGCTTTCTTTCACCGTCATAAGCTTGCATTTATGATTCTGGTTCCCTAGAATAGTGTTTTGCCATTGTTTATAGTTTAAGAGTTCCATTTGGTTTTTACCTTGGGTAAATGCAAATGCTATAAATAGTTGGCTTGTGCTCAAGCAAATGGCCCCTAAAAATTTGCCTTTGATTTCTCTTTGCAATAGATTTAGTTTTCATTTTTCTTATAATGTTTAGTTTCTTTCATTGCATGCTTAGTTAGCATTGTTTTACTGTTAGTAAGCCACATATCCATCTTGTGCAAAGTACTGTTGTTATTTTACCCAATCCATTGAAATAAAACAGTCTGTTTACCAATAGGAAGCCATTAAAGTTGCAGGTTTTGCTCCTCAAACAGGATAGATTCAGGTTCTGGATTTTTTATGTTGCATGACTCGCAATAGATCCCACTAGGAATAGCTCTGTACTCTTGCGCTATCCCTCTCCTACTCACATTGTTTTCATTCAGTATTCTGAGCTGCCTTTATACCAATATCTACTTCTGTTGATGCTAGCATTACACGCTTTTCTGGATCCACGTGAACATGAAAGAACGAGGAGATCACACTGAGGGGACAAGATCACACACACCATCTAATTCGCCACTGTTCTGCAGAATCCAGGTTCTAGCTTTCAAAGTTTTAGTTAGAATCATATCAAATAGAGTAGTTAATTACTTTATTTCAGTTAATTCTACTCTCGATATTGCCAGGGAAGTTGTGGGGATTGATAGTTTCTGAGAAACTATGATTCACTCCTCACTTCTGAGGTAGGATCGAGAGCCTTGCAAATAGATTAGATGATTTATTTCATTGTTTAGAATAGATCTACAAATTACACAGACAAATAGCTACACTCGGTTATTTTGTTTGTTTTAAGTTATTATTTTAGCTGTCAATTCTAGATATTTTAAATAGCTGCTTTCTTAAATTCATAAATCTCGTCAGAAAACACAAAAAAATAGAGAAATCATATATGCTATAGATACACTTCACATAGTTAAATTTCATTTTACTGTAGTTTGTTTTACATTGTTGCTTTTGTATGACAATCACGGGACCTATAGAGCCCAGGGAATATGTATTCGAGCCAATCATGCCTCAACCAAATCTCATCACAGCGATAACTGATATAGACCAAAATCTTAGGATCCAAGTCTTCCGAACAACGGTAAGCTTGCAACAAATCAATTCCAG
Organism: Taxus chinensis; assembly: GCA_019776745.2. Lineage (NCBI taxonomy): Eukaryota > Viridiplantae > Streptophyta > Pinopsida > Cupressales > Taxaceae > Taxus > Taxus chinensis. The sequence continues at coordinate 292,998,853 of CM034154.1, forward strand.
TTGAGCGGGTTAAACGTAGAAGATGACCAAGCACACACATTTTGGTCAAATCAACCAAACTACATATTACCCTAGGCAACATTCATATGACTATAGAAGGGCTTGAAAGAGAACAAACATTTGGTTGTGATCCTTTGGTCCCACAGCCAGGTGCAGGAGACACTCTTACAGATATAGATACTAGCCTAAGAATTTAGGTTGCACGAATGCCTGTAAGATATTCAAAGAAAATCACACAGTTATTGATCCTAAATATAGAAGATGAGAAATAATATGATTACTGGATACTAGGGATTAGGACTTGATTTCATGCATGACCATAACAGGTCCACAACAACTAAGATTCTACGATTGTGACCCACAAATCCCGCAGCCCAACGAATCCATAGGAGAATTAGACATAGACACTGGCCTATGCACACTAGTATTCCGATCTACTCCACTTCCACCTATCATCATCGCATAATTATCCTTGTTAGACACAGCAGCTAACAAAGCTAGAGAGTTCTAGACTAGGCCAGAGAATTGTCCATAGAGTCGACTATATTTACCATCCACCATATGACCCTGTCCAGAGAAATACACGAAACTATCCCGGGTCACTTTCCACGTATTCCACAACCTATAGATCGAATCATGCTAGAGCTCAATATTGATTGGAGCCTTCGAGCAGTCATCCTTGTTGACCGATCTATCACACCAGTTCAAGTTAGGAGGGCCTTCTTTGCCTTAGACTCACAAATTTCACTAGTGCGTATTGAAGACATTAGATTTCCTAACTAGTTTTTCTGCATCTCACATATATTCCATACCCACCGGATATCTCAGCATGACCTCGGGAGGTCGGGTGTGAGGAAGAGTCACTTGTAGATTCCCATGCTCGCATGTCACTTTTCCGTCATACAGAAACTTCTTCTTTCCCCAGGGACTATGATGCAAAAGCATCCTCTCTAACATGTACATATGAATTATAACAATAAATTTTAGTTTGAAAAATTTTTGTAGGTTTAGAAGGTCATATTTAGTCATCTAGAATAGTTTGTGTGAGTCAAGTCATTACAAATTCAAATTTAGCACTTTCCCTCCAAAAAATGTGAATTTGAATTTTGAAGGCTATTTTGGATGGGGTTAGGATTTTAAAGGTTTCTTGTACGTATTTTAGGAGTTTTTAAGCATGGAATAATACTTGTAAGGGTTTAAGAGTCATTTTGTATATGTTTAAGAAGTAAAAGTCTTGGATTCCTAGTTCAAGACATGATGTTGTCTTAAGGACTATTCATAATACCAAGGGTCTAAAAGGATCGAGATTCAATTTAAAGGGATTTTTAATGTATAAAAACCTATTTGTAACTAATTTATCCTCATTTAATTTGAATGAGAATCAATAGAAGAGATCTAAATAATTTTTTGGAGAAATTCTCGTGTATGCACTTATATGTGACAACATTTTCCATTTGTTCTTATACTTTGCATACAATTTGAGGGATATTTAAAAGTTAAGGAAGCCTTATTATTTGGTGAATTTTATATGATTAAGAGATTCATTTTTATACTGTGTGAAATTTAGTTGAGGGAACTGTACCAGTCAGTAATAACAATTTTGGAGTTCATGTAATGTAAAGTTTGTTAACAAGCAGAGGTAAATTCTTAACTTAGAGGCTGAGAGCAACTGAAGTTGGATGAGATGTAAAACAAAAATTTGTAACTATTTTGATCATTCAATTATATCTAATGTAAGGAAAATTCTCTAAGAAGGTTCCAAGATTGCATATGTTGTAATAATGGTTGTAAGATATAGTGATTTCATTGCATGAAGAGAGTCTGTGATGCATGTTTTTATTCTAAACAAGAAACCATTACTTTTCCTTATGAAATGTAATATCAATGAGGTGGCATGAGATAGATTTTTTTTGGTTTGTTCTTGATTATATATTTCATTGGTTCATGTTTATGTTTCTTGAATAATCTATTTAGGCTTATTTTTACAGTTTGGAGGATAATAGTTGATCAAGATTAAGATCTCAACCCACACCATGAAAAAACCACATTTTAAGGGCACTCACGTTGATAATGATCAAGAGATCCATAAATTAAAAAATTTCCTCCAAGAAATCCTCCTCTTCTACCACTATGACCTCAACCTCTTTATCCACCACAGAATCCTATATTCCTATTATCCCCATTATTGTGCCCTTAATTATATTGTTCTCCTTGTTCATTAGATCCACTTGCTACACCAATATTGCGCACACCAATTTCAATGGCTTGATGAATATGGTTAATCACTCTGTAGTTAATAGTATCATGAGTATGATTTTTGTATATTTTACAATACATAGATACATTCTTCTGGATCGCATGCTGCAAAAGAGGACATCTACTAGTATCATGATCTAAATGAAAAATCTTGCAGTCCAATAGTATGGCATGTACTGACTTGCAAGGATAGCTATCCTTAGTGTGTCCTTCAACCTTCCAATTTGTACACCATATCCCATTGTGTGTCTCATGAGCTGAATTAGCAGAGAACATTTACAACTCTTTTTCCATAGCTACAATATATGCTTCAATAAATGGGCTTAGTCCAGTGTCCACACCCCCAACTTCCTCAACACGTAGAGCTACTTCTGAAGCATCATGTGAATTTACAAAAGTCTTATGAGATAGCACCCATCTAAAAGGATTCAATAGACCTCCAACAAAACATTGTGCATGTTGACTAACCTGAATTTCATAAGACAAATTTAATAACAAAGTTTTAAATCATGCATCATATACCCAAACACTTTCTGATAAGCCCTGCTTAATATCCTTAAGCACATTGATACTCTTCTATTCAAACTCAAGGATATGGAATTCAACAAGAAATACATATCACAAAGCATCATAATCCACGGTAGTCTAGTACAGGTCTTAATTTCTATACCAGCTATGTTCATGCCCTTGTAGAGTAGTACAAAGTTAACTCACCTTCCTATCTAAAGAAGTGATTCCTTTAGCGCATCATAACAACTCACACTTTTTCACATACTCTACAACATCTTCAATACCTATATACTTTGGCTAGTGGAGGGAAATCTCATAATAAAATTTCTTATGTTGATGTGGGGGTTTTTATGGATTTGGGCCTTGTCCTTTAGATCTAGAACTAGAACCACCACCAATATTTCCTCCACCACTAAAACAACATATTCCACTTGATCCCAAGCCTTCTGATCCACCTGAACCACCTCCTATAATGGGTGTCAGGCTAGTAGATTTACTTCCTTATGTCACAATAGTAGTACTAAAATGAACTCCCATAGTCTATAAAGTTTTAATACTTCTAGACATGTTTCTAATGTTTTGTGCACCCACACTCTATCCTGATGATGCACTAGAAAATATTCCTCTCGATCCTCCAAACAAAAAAGATGTTGTTACCTGTGATGCCATAGATTTTTTCTGATGTACTTTTGTAATCAAAGGAAATGATATCTACCTAAAACCACCAGATTACCTATACTCACATGTTTATAAATAGTTACTTCTAGAACTTGAACACCAAGCAAAATGGCTAGCTTGTCAGGTGGGATTAGATGTGCACCCATGGCCCTTAGTATTTTCTCATCAGATGTGCTCTCAGTAGAATTCATAGGGGATTGTCTATTGTGCTTGCTTAAGTTGTGGAGATCCTGATACTATAGCTCCACATCTTCCATGTGAGCTTTAAATCCTTCATGAGACATCATCCTCCATAACTCCATATAATCCTCAATATCGTGCTTCTTCGCCAATTCCCTCTCCCATGATTCATTATACATAATCCACCTTTATTCTCTCTTCCTTTCTTCTATAAGGTACACCATCTTTCTCCACACCTACTCCTTCCCCTATGCATGGAGGGGTGTTTATCTAGTCATAGGTAGGTTCTCTAAACTCAACACCACCATCAAGATCTTAATGGATAAAGGAATAGTGTGAAGGTAAGATCCTTTTGGTTTGCGTAAGAATTCAACTCAAAAACTTTTGGACAAGAATACATAGACATAACGTATTACAAACTGCAAACAACACCGACCCACCAATGATTTATAGCATGCATCCAAGGTTCATCTGCATCAAACAAAACCTAGTACTCTTCCTACGTCTAATTCCTTGGTCTGTGATACCATCTTTTCTTTTATGCATATGCAGACAACCACTCATACAACTCTATTGGAAAGTATCAAAAGAATGAATCATAAATCTCATGATAAATATGTTCTTCAACCCATGCGTGTGCATTGAAATCAGATCTAGAACCATATCTTCCTGTAAATTGGTCTTTTCTGTCAATCACCCAATCTTCAATAGTTGCAAGAGTCAACCAATATGCCATCATCGTACAACATTGTGGTAAGAAGTTTGAAAAGAGGTTCTAGAAACAGAACCAAAAATTATTATTATTTTCCCACTCAAACCCTAAAGTGTTAGTACATCACTCAGACATATATGAGCTCTCACTAGAAGCACACAAAGGTACCAAGTCCCTCTTTGTTACTGTCTTAACAGGTTTTTAGCATGTATATTAATAATAAATAGATGTCAAATTTTATATCCCATTCTAACAATTAGATCCATGAACTCAATTTAGAAACACACATAATAAGTAACATGTATATCACATAAGGATTAATACCAAATTTGTCACATAATAACCATGAGAAGAAACATCAACACTCAATATCCAACCATAATGATCCATTTATTAAATTATGACAAACCATAGTAGTTGTATACAACATAAATACCATCACAAATTCATGCGCGTAAAATCATACCAGCAAGATAACTCTATTTCTCTGTCTCTCTATCAGTCTCTCTAAACTGTGCAAATCAATACATATATATAGAGGGTGGGGTTTTTCCCTTCACCGCCCATGCACTCTCAAAATAGGATGCATGCTATGAATAGCCATACACCGCTACAAATAAACAAAAATAAGCATGCAATCTTATCCTAATAATAGATCATCTCTATATTTAACACTAGATCTACATCCTATTATTAGTTTGAATCTCTACATGACCATTAATCTTCTTGCCACATGTGATCTTTCCAAAAATAACCTTTATGTATCCTGCAAGTCTTCATGTCTTTATCGAATGCATTCTCATCACTCCATGTCTATTTTTAGACCGTAATATGAAAAATGGCTAAGTCTCGAAATTTGTCTTTCCCTAGCACGCCCTTCTTTCATTCAACTTTCACACATTCCTATGTGGCCCCTTTCTACGTGCCCTATTCTCAAGCCCCTCTGAAACTTAGGAAATACTTTTTCTATTCAACATTAAATTATTCTAACAAGAAGCATAATATGTCTTGGAGTGTAAACTAAAGAGTGATAGAGATAGATTTCAAAGCTATAAACCTAAAAAAAATCTAGGTTACCATTATAATAGGGTTGTGAAGGAAGATTGGGTAATTTTTTGACATAGAGAGAACATCAGATACCCCTCAAATAATGGTGAAATAAGGAAGACCTATATTAACCTTTTTGAAACATTTGAGGAATTAGTCAACAAAACTGAATTGTATACCTAAGGAGGAAGGAGAAATTTTGAATCTAGGAGTTGAGACTAGAGTGATAGCCAGTTTTGGAGGTGGAGGCAATTTTTTAAATTTCATAATCAAAATTAACATAGTGAATTTTTTATTCTTTAACATTCTCTCCATCATTTGGTATCAAAGTGGGCAATAGAGTTGAAAAGTTGAGGGAAATTTTGATACCGTGCAAGAGAAGAAAAGAAGATAATATGGTGCAAGTAGGAGCAAAAAGAATACAATTTTTAGAAGATAATATGGATAGGATGATGGATGTTTTGATGTGGAGATTAAATGATATAGAGGAAAATTTCAGAGTAATGGGGATTAAGATGAGTCTTATGTAGAGGAAGGAGACAAGTAATAGAGTGCATTTTGTAGGAAGATGATACAAGTGTCAAAAATATGCAGGGTATTAGGCTTATGAATGCAATGAGATGAATACAAGAATAAAAGAGATTGACAAAGTTGTTGATAAAAATATTCAAGATAGAGGTGGGTATATTTTATGTAGAATATTTCTTATAAAACCAAGTAACATGGTGAATGATGTAACTCAAAGAATATGCTTGTTTAGAACTACATGTAAAACAAAGGGTAAATGTTGTAATGTGGTCATTGATAGTGGAAGCACAAATAATTCTGTGTATTTTGAGATGATGGAGAAATTAGGACTGAAAATTATAAAGTACCCTAACCCATATCAAGTATCATGGATGACAAAAGGACACCATATTCTGATTAGGGAACAATATCGGTAGAGTTTTAGATTGGGAGATATAATGACAAGGTATTCTGTGATTTGGTTCCTATGGATGTTTTTCATGTGTGGTTGGGCATACCATTGTAGTATGATAGGAAATTAGTGCATGATGGATAGAAAAACACCTGCATTATTGTGGCACATGGACAGAGTCATACACATTTTCCTATTAAAAGAGAAAAAACACCATAAACAGGGTTGGTCATGGTGCTATCAGCAAAGAGATATTTGATGCAAACAATATAAGCATGTAAAGAGACAATTATGAGTGATGTTAAGCCTTACACATCATATTTTATAGGTTGTTTTGAAGATGTTAATGTAAGTATGAAGAAAGAAGAAGATTTTCAATTTTTTTGGAGAGAAAGAAGGATTGAGGAGAGAGATTCATGTGAGATCAGTGAGAGAAAAGAGAAAGAGCAATAAAAAATTAAAAATAAGAGGTATAAATAAAAGTGAACAAGAGTTTAACAAGGTCTTGGATGAGGTCTTAGAGATGTTATTACATCCTTGTGATGGAATTCATGATATAGTGAATAAAGAATCACTCAATAAGAAGAGTGAAGAAATAACTAAGGAAGATGATATATTGAAACAAGAGAAAAGTGAAAGGAGTAGAGAAGTATATAGTGAAATGCTTGAGGAGAAAAAATAAGGACAAGTGAATAAATAACTAATAAACAAAGATCCAAGAGTGATGAAAAGAATGAAAAAACACTAGTATAGTTAATATGATGAATGAGGAAGCTATGAAAGAGGATGAGCATGGATAGGTTATAAGGAAGAAAGGAGAGGCATGCAAGCCTCCAAATTTTACATTCTAACATTATACTTGAACTATTGAATTGTGCAAGTGTGAATGATTTAACTTGAAAGGACATGAATCATTTTGCTAAGCAATACATACACAAGAAGAAACAGAATAATTTGAGTCAAAATTAAACTCATTAGTCAAAAAATATGACAAATCCAGGATTTGCAAAACAGAATTCATAAGAAGAAAAATAAGAACATCTCTTAAGATCACAAATTTTAAGGAAGGTACAATGAGGAATAGAGTATGAAGGAGCATGTTCAGTCAATCAGGTTTGAAAAATAGTGAAAAAGTCTTGACACAAGTATGGAAAAAGTTCAAAGAGCCAAAAAAAATACAAGGACATAAAGGAAATCGTTATAAACGAAGTGACAATGGGGAGAATAAGATGGTTATTGTCAATTCAGTAATTCTCTATGCCTAATATCTTCTTGAATGAGGTATAGGCACCATTCAATAATTAGTAAAGAAAAAAAAATCAAGAAAAATGTATTTTATTCTATTCCAACCTTCAAAGTGAGAAATCCTAAAGGAAAATAAAGCATGGCATGGTGAAGGTAGTACAATAGTCATAAATGAAAGAAATTCATCTTTAATTAAACTAAAAGTGAATGATCTCCATTATGAGGAAAAGAAGATTCAAAATAATCCTAAGTTACAAACCTTTTGGGATAAATATATGATCAATTTAAGGATCATCAAATTTTCTGAGTAGTATGGAATATTTGATAAAGACATGGAAATCTTGGCATGTAGTTCATAAATTATATCTCTCAAGAGGATCATCATCATTTTATGGAAGCAAATCTAAAATTGGAAGAGACTAGTTTGCAAACACATTTTCATCTGAAAAACTTATTCTTTCCTTTGCGTGAGTATAATTCATTTGAACATCCTCCCTAACATTTACATAGGCCTTATAAGCTTCAATTTTGGTTCACCCAACTTTATTTTTAGGTTCTAGGAGGTCAAAGGCAACCATATCAGAATAGATTGTGAAATTGATATCAATATGGCGTTCTTCAAATTCAAGATTTATCACTTTACCTCCAAAGTTCTATAATTTTCTCGATTATTTTCATGGATTTGCAAGCTATTTTGGCAATATCAAGTTGAAGCCAGTTCTATAAAAAATACTGTAGTGTATTACTTTAGTTTTAAAGTAATGGAATACATTGGATCTATAGAGAAAAGTTTTCTAAGACTTTCATTATGGATATGCTTTACAATCCATTTTCAATTCTTGGATTCCTAGTGGTATCCAGATTTAATCTCCTTCACAACTTGAACAGCATCATAAACTTGCACAAGACACTCAAGGATAGATAGATGGTTTTTATGTCATTTGTAGCTGGGGAGCACACCTATCTGCTTGTTTGCATTCAAGATTTGAGGGAGTGGATAGCACCTTCAAAAGGGTTTTGATCTAACCCTCACTGTTTTAGGTTGTGCCTATCAACCAAGGCAAGAGAACCTATATTGCAGCCCTTATATGGTAAAGGAGATGGAGATATCCTTGTGTTTTGCATATGGTATGGAAGAGGCCTTGTGAAAACATGATCAATATCCATTATCCAAACTCAAAGGATTTGTCACTACTAAATGATGGAAATTTTTCAAAACAAAGCTAGGGCTGCTAAAGACATGATAAAACCCTGATATGCTTTGTGCATTTTTGTGGAAGGATTGTATTCTTTTGTTGACACACAATGCAATGCAGGGGTAGTATAGGTAGGATGAGTTAGTTTGAATGAAATTTTGTGGGGAGATGTTTTAGACAAGACTAGCTGGGAATTACCAACTTCTTTGAGAACCTTTGCAAGAAATTTGTAACACCTACACAACAAGAATACTTCCAGAGGTTTTAAATGCTCCTTCAACCAGGATATGTGCACAAATGGAGGCCCAGATCTGCACTCTTCCACACAACCTTTGATAACCTGCCACAAAATCTTGAAGAAAAATACCAACAAAGTATCCAGGAATCCCTGTTTAATCATGACCTAAGGTGCACCCAAAGGTTTACAAACAGTCTCATTATTCAGGGACAGTAAAATGATTTTAAATCTGTTTATCTTCTATCAGATGAAAGCTCTTCTAAATATAAGATTACAAATTCCATTAAACCATCAATAAGAAATGAGACCTTGTATGATCAAAGAGATTCTAAACACAAGATTGTAACATGAGCAAGAAACATAAACTGAAAACATTCTGAAACATAAGTATATGTAAACTTTGCCAAGAGAATAAACTAGATAATCTAGAAAATGATCAGATACATCAGCAGGGGAAAGTCATGAGAACAATCTCAGAGCCTGTTGATGGCTTTACAACTGAAACCAACTCAACATGATGAAACCTGATATAAAAATGGAATTAAAAATGACTCTCAGGTGGTTTTCTCTAGAGAAATGGATTTCTTCCAGCCCTTTTGCTTGAAAATTCTGAGTCTCTTTTTCTTTTCTGTCTCCTCCTCCTTTACAAATGCTTCAAAAATACATTTTATACCTCATGCCAGCTTGGATCCTTTCTTCCCAAGAAAATAATATGCTCAAGGGATCAAATTTGTTACAAAACCTTATCCATTTCATGAAAATGACATCAAACTGTAAAACAGCTCGCATAATGCCAGGGATGCACAAAATATTTTAAAATATTGCATGAATTTAGATCCTTATCCATCCCAGGGTCACGTTTTTGGCATTCAAACATGCCAGCATGCATTTGCAATCATTTTCCACCTTTTACTTCATCATTTTTCACCTCTGCAACTTTAATTTTTCACCTTTCACATTTTTACACAGGCCTGAATAAAAATTTCATCAAAAACACCATAGGGCACCAAATTAGCTCATAAAAATGATGCCATTGCACTCAGAAGGCCAAGGGGATGTGAAATCATATAAAATTTCATGCATTTTGATGAAGAAACGTGATTTCCAAGCTCCTTGGAGCTCCCATGGCGTCCCAAAAATGAAATTACACAGCAACCGTTGATTTAAAAATCAACTTTAAATTTCCGCCCTCCACGTGGCCAATTAGATCCTTAAATTCCCCTTTTTTCCCCTTTGGATAAGGTGGACACGTGTCCAAAAACCATTGGTGCGGGTCCCTTCATCTTTAAAATTTACATTTGTAACCTTTTTATGCCTTTGGAAATTTTCTTAAAATTTTCCTCGCTTGCCCCCTGGACCCTCCACGTGTCCACATGTTGGCCCCACAAAAAATGTGGGCCAATTTGATGAATTTTTGCACTTTTTTGAGAAAAGGAAAATTTTCTCAAAATTCTCTGTGGGCCCGAACACCCGCTCACTCCCTTGCCACGTGGCGGTCTCCCATTCACTGTGGAGCCTGACCCTCCAATTTTTGCCTTCAAACCTCTGAAAGCACTAAAACCTTTTGCGGGCCCGCGCTCCTCTTTTTGACCCTTCAAAAATGCCACGTGTCACCCCCTGATTGGCTGTGGGGGCACACGTCCAATTTTTCCCTGTCAGGGCTATGGACAACTTTTTTTCTTTGCCAAAATTTGTAAAATTTTCAATATTTTCCTTGAGCTCCGAACCTCCACCCCTTTTGGACATATAATTTTCCTTCATTGCAGCAAAGCGGACCAAAATTTTGAATTAAGTTACCCTTTGCCTCCAAAGGAAAAAACTCCAAAACGTTTCCAAACTCCGCTGGATCCTATTTTACCCTTTTGGACACATGTTGGCTTCCCCATTGGTCGCGAGATCCGGCTCAAATTTTCACTTTTTTACCTTGCCAACCATAAAGCCAAAAATTCATAAAATTTTCACTTCGGCCCCACTCTTCCATCTGACCTCTTGGACACATGTCCACCTTCTTATTGGAGGTGGGCCTTTCAGGTCAAAATTTTACCTTAGCATCCGAGCCAAAAAACAATAAAATTTTCCAAGTCCTTCCTCCATCCGCATGCCTTCCTGCCACGTGTCTCCCTCCCATTCGTTGCGGGCCTTCGGGAAAAAAATTGATTTTGAGAATTTTTCCAAAATGAAAGCAAAATTTCCTAAGTACAACCCACCACCCACCGATCCTCCAGCCAATCAAATTGTGCCACGTAGGCACTTCACTGTAGCAATGCGGAGCCGTGGACAACAATTTTCCTTTTCCAAAACTAAAAAAAACAAGTTAGAAAATTTTCCTGCACATCCTCTGGCCAATAGGAAGCCTGCCACATGTCACCAAAAGTTTGCGAAGACTAATTTGATGGGAAAATGACACCCGTATGCCCGTCAAAATGTAAAAAATACATGAGGATGCCCTAGAAATCAAATATTTTCACAAGGAATGTAGATTTCTTGGTTTTAAATCATCTGAATTATGATTTGACATTGTTTTCAACCTAGGTAGTAGGATTTTAACCTCAAATAACTTAGATTCAACCCATTTTGAGTTTTTTCATGATTTGGCAAAGGAAAAATGACACAACCCGTAAAAAAGAAGAAATTAGGGCACAAAAGAGGGGAACTTGGATTTTGTTTCAAATTAGGGAAAAATAACCACATCATGAGCATCTTGAAGGCATTCAACTGGAAAAAATGAATTGTAGATCACCAACTCAAGCAAATAAAATGTTTTCTGAGCAAAAATGGACATAGAAAATTAGGGAAAAGTGTGCAAACTCAGAATTTGCACCAACATTAGCTCCTGCTTGGGGATGGGCACTCCTAGTGAGTGCCACAAGATCAAAATGTAGACCAAGTGCCAAAAATCCATTGGGCAAGGAGTCAAAAATGCAGAGCAGCCCAAAAAACCAAAATTTCACCAAAAAAGGACCGAGAAAAACATACCAACAATGGTTGCCAAGGACAAAAGGGCAAACCACAAGCCAACAACAACAAAAGACAAAACAAAAACAAGGACTATACAAAATGTACAACTTGTGCATACCTCATATGGGGATTTAATCCAAGAAATGTTTTAAATGTCTGCCATTAATAGGTAGCTCCAGCAAATCCCCATCTAGATCCCTGAGAAAAAATGTATTTTCTCCAATCCTGATATCAATGGCATAAGTGCCCATCCACAGAGCATCAAACTTGCCATGCTTTCCCTTGTCTTCATGCCTACTATCCCACAAGCAAAACCAGATCTCCAACACTGAAGGCTCTAGGAGTGACCTTCTTATCAAACAACCTCTTCAATTTCTCTCTAAATCTGATATGCCTTTGATGAGAAGCTCTTCTCTCTTCATCCAACTCAATGATCTGATTGATTCTTGATTCATATGGGCCATGTTCTTGATCTTCCAACTGTTGGGAAAACTGAAAAGTGGATAATTGCAGGTGTAAGGGCAGCAAAGCCTGAGTTCCATACACCAATTCAAATGGGCTCTTACTAGTTGCTCTTTTAGGAGTTATTCTATCAGCCCAAACTACAAATTTCAATTGCTCTCCCCACTTCTTCTTGTTGATTTCCAAGGTCCTTCTAATGATCTTGAGAAAGTTCTTGTTACTTGACTCAGCTTGTCCATTGCCTTGTGGATTGTAGTTTGAAGAATAAGTTAGATTTATCCCATATTCATTGCACATTGCCATCAAAGGTTTGGCTCTAAAACACATGGCATTATCAGATACAATCTTAACTGGAACTCCAAATCTGCATATGATATGATTCAATAAGAAATCCATTACCACTTGGTGTGTTGCCTTTCTAGATGGAATTGCCTCAACCCATTTTGTAAAATAGTCAGTTGCTACAAGGATCCATTTATGACCAGCACTAGAAGGATCTGAAATCTCACCAATGAAGTCCATTCCCCATTGTTTGAAAGGAGCTTCAATTGATACAGGCTGCAAAGGAAGGGAGCCTGAAGCTTTCAGTCTTCCAGAGAAACGTTGGCAACTATCACACTTTCTAACCAGCTGGGTTGCATCTTTAAAAAGAGTAGGCCACCAATAACCAGCTCTTAAAATCTTATGTGCTGTCACTCTCCCGAAAAAATTTCCTCCACAAACTCCCCCATGGAAATCAGCAATCAACTTGGGAGCTTCATCTTCAGTTATGCATTTCAAGAGGACACCTTCAGGGTTCTTCCAAGCCAGCCCAAGGTCTGTTATGATATATTTTTGAGAAGCCAGCTTGAGGGCCCTTTTCTTATTTTTATTCAAGTGACTAGGATAGCATTGGTGTTTGAGGTAGAAAATCACATCTTTGTACCACTCAGACCTCATAAATTTTCCAAGAAGATCTGCCCTTTCTTCCTCTAGCTGATTCACTTCTACATTTTGCAAATTGCTCTCAGCCATGAGCTTGGCAAGACCCAAACCTCTTACTAGCTTTGTTGTTTGGATATCCATATCATATTCTTGTAATTTTTGACCCATCTACATCTCTTGCTTGATATCTCCATGTCTGATAAGATGTCCTTAACCATGGTGTGGGGAACATAAGCAACAACCTTTGAACTCAAAATGTAAGGCCTAAAAATCTTTGTTGCTTTCACTAATGCAAATGCTTGTTTTTCCATGATTGTATACTTCAACTCAGCTACTTGTAAAGCCTTGCTAAAGAAGGAAATAGGCCTCTCAGCTCCATTCTCATCCTTTTGTAACAAAACTGAAGCAATAGTAAATTCAGAGGCAAAAGAAAAGATTTGGAAAGGCCTCTTATAGTTTGGAGCTGCCAAAACAGGTGCATGCTTAAGTGCATCCTTTATTCCTTCAAAAGCTTGAATGGCAGCCTCCTCCCACTTGATAACTTGATCCTTTCTTAGCATGCTTGTGATTGGAAGAGTTAGCTCAGCAAAATTGGAAACAAACCTTCTAATAAAATTGATTTGGCCAAAGAAAGATTGGATACCTTTCTTGGTTCTTGGGATAGGCACTTTGCTGATTGCTTCCACTCTCTCAGGGTCTATCATAACACCTTCTTTGGACACAATATGTCCCAGCAACTTGGCCTTTTGCATGCCAAAATGACACTTCTTTGGATTAAGGGAAATGCCATACTCTCTACATCTGATTAGCATCTTCTCTAGGTGTTGCAAATGGTCTCCTCGCTACCTTGAAAAAACAGTCACATCATCTTGGTAAACTACAATAAAGTCATTGATATAACCAGCAAAGGCAACATCCATTTCCCTTTGAAAAGTAGCACCAACATTCATCAATCCAAAAGGCATCCTTACAAAAACATAAGTCCCCAAGGAGTAGTGAAGGTTGTCTTAAGTCTTTCTGATTCTTTGACAACTACTTGATTGTATCCGGAGAAACCATCCAAAGTAGAAAGCATCTCTGACCCTGTTACAAGCTGCAACATATTCTCCATGTTTGGCAAAGGGTATTTGTCCTTCATAGATGCTTTGTTTAGATTCCTAAAATCCACACAAAGTCTGATATCACCATTCTTCTTTCTAACTGGCACAAGGTTTGCCACCCAAGATGGGTATCTAGTAGGCTGAATGATACCACCATCTCTCAATTTCTTCAACTCTTCTTGCATTTTCATGGAAAGAAGTGGGTTAATAGGCCTTTTTTTTGTCTAAATGGCTTGGTTTTGGCCTCAAGAGGAATCTCATGTTGGAACAAGTCTTCTCTATATGCCTTCAGCTCTGAATAAGACCAAGCAAGGCAGTCTTGATATTTCTTTAAAAGTTGGGCATAGGACTATTTTTCTTCTTTGCTTAAATTGCTGCCCAGCCAAATCTTCCTTGGTTTATCCCTGGTTCCCAAGTTGTGCTCTTCCACATCCCTTGAAGCAGACATCTTTCTATTTATGATGCAATCAACATTGTTAAAATTTGCCTCAAGTGCAATAAGACCTTTAGGAATGGTATTTGTTTTCAATTGGATAATATCCTTGTCAAATAAAGTTTCTCTCCCTTCATTCATGCATACCATTGGCTCCCAATCAATGTTCTGACCAAAAACTCACCTTGGCATTGTAAGAATCTCAATACTTGGGCATCATTATCAAAAATCTGCCAATGTTTCACATTATCCGGGACAGCTGGCCTTGTTAGCACTTCAATGTTATATTCACAAAAGGGTGAAATGGTGCAATTGTCAAATCTAGAGCCAAGTACAAGAAACTTATCAGCAGCAACATTAAGACTTCTATCATGGTAAACAATGTTAAAGGAATCAAACATTTCAATCAAGTCCCAAACAACATGCTTATATTGTTTCATACGCTGATTTTTTGTAGCATACAGTTTTCTTATTTGTTTGACAACCAGCTCTGAGTCTCCTTTGGCAACAATATCCTTTACTCCATACTTCCATGCAATTCTTAACCCCAACAACAATGCTTCATACTCAGCAACATTGTTAGTGCATTCAAAGTTAAGTTTGAAGGAAAAAGGAAACTCTTCCAAACTAGGAGAAAGCAAAACTACACCAGCACCATTTCCAACTTTGGAGCAAGCTCCATCAAATAGCAAGGTCCAAGGAGAACCTATCATATCAAGGCATTCTGATTTATCCATCTTGTTCTCTTTTCCATCAGCAAAACCAATGAAGTTGTCAACATCTACATCAGCAAACAACACTTCATAAGAAGCATTGTTGGGATCTTCAATCAAGTGCAACATCTTCTTTTCACCATAGAGTTTGACAAGGCTGCCCTCAATGGGAATGGTGGAAAAATACATGTCCATTTGAACACTACCACCAACACTTGCAGCCCATTTTCTTGACAAAAGCATACCCCATTTGGCAGGGCAATCAACAATTACAACATCAAGTTTTAAATTCTTACCCGGATATGCTGCAAGTTGCACTACTAAACCCTTCACACAACCAACAACCGACACTTCCCTTGAATCCATGGCTGTACATTTCCCATATGCTGCTGTCACTTTGATATCCAACTCATTCATGACTTCTAGAGGCATGACATTACATGATGCACCGGAATCAAACATGCAATTGTGAAGCAACCTATCTTTTATGAGAAAAGTTGTGAAAAATGGATCAACATTCAATTGGGAATCAACCAAGGATGTCCCCAAATATACTTCAGGTGCCTCTCCAAGATCTTCCACTGGCAGTGGTGTTTCAAGGCCAACAATTCTTTAAAGAGGAGTCTCAACAACATTTACATTTCTGCTTGGGGTAATCTTTTCTTCTTTCAATCCCAAGTACTCGAATGCTCTCTTCTTATGCTCAGGTATTCTAAGAAACTCAATGATGGGAACACTCACTTTAATTTGGCTCAATACTTGGGCAATATCATATGGAACATTCTTTGGTAAAACAACATTGGAAGGGAAACAAGAAGGTTCATCAGATGGAGAAGTATTCTTGGCAGCCTGGGCATGAAGAGGACTGATATTTTTGCATGGGACAACAGGGTTCTTGGAAATTGTTTCTTTTCTAGGATTGTCTTTGGGAATGCTTGTGAGAAAGGGTGTCTTTGGCTTGGCTTGAGGACCAGCTCCTCTAACAAATTTACTTCTAGTATTGTACTCTTTCTCTTGACCAACCACAACATTCATTAACAATTGTCTATCTTCCTCTGAAGGAATACCACCATCATACTTCTTGATCATTAAAGCCCTTAGATATTCAAAGTCATTATTAGGAATTTCAAAGGCTTGAACAACATCAACCTCATGAGTTTGAGAGAAGGAAAGAATTGGTACCCACTCTATGCAATCCCAAAAGGTTGCAGCAGTTCTTGCACTTATCACATCTGTTGATGTTGCTACTTGTTGTGAGCCTGAAGGGCTGCCCATCATACAAATTTCATCATCCATTTCATCCTCATTATCATCTTCAATAACTTGCTGGTCCATTTCACATGGAGGATGAGGAAGAAAACATCTATCACACCAATCCATATCAGCAATTTCTTGAACAACAGCAACCCTTGCAGTTAGAGGGTCAGGCACCACTCTATTTTCACGTGCTTGGGGTTGTCTATTTGTAGATCCAACAGGCCCTTTACCTCTATCATCTTGTCTTTGATCACCCCTAGGATGATTTCCAAATCTATCATGGTTTTGAGTTCTTTTCTGTCCTTGTGAACTTTGCCCAATTCCTTTCTCAGCCCGGGCTAATTTGTAAGAAATTTCTTTGACAGCCCCTGCCAAAGTCTTGACAACATCTTCTAAATCAGCACCCTTGCTAGCTTGAGGCTTCTCAGGGTTTATCAGCTTCACACCATCCCTCTTAAGTGGTTTACCAATAGCTTTAATATTATTTTCAATTTGAAGTGCCATGGTGAAAGCTTGCCTCAAGTTTGTAGGATTTTTGTCTCTCAAGTAATAGGCTGCCTTTTTATCAAATGCATCTGCATATTTGATCAAGCAAGATTCATCACAAGGCCTCAAAATGACAGGCAACCTTCTCAATGTTTTATTAAATCTTGTATTGAAGTCATGGACTGTCTCATTCAGGTTCTTCTTGATATTTTCAAATTCAGACAAAAGAAATCTAGGATCAGTCCTGTCACCATATTGCAACCTAAATGCATTTTTCATCTCAGTCCATGAATCAATAGAGTTATCAGGTAGAGCCTTGTACCAATCCCTAGCATCTTCTTCAAGTGTATGGATAAACAACTTGATATACACATCCTCAAATTCTATCTCAAAATCTTCCATCATATTATCAAATAGTTTGAGATGCTGATCACCGGTAATGGCATTGTTACCTTGGAATTTTGGTAACCTATTTCTCACATCTTGTGGGACAGCATTTGGATAACCATCCATTCCTCCAAAATTTATAGGACCAAAGGTGTTAACAACAAATGGAGGTCTAGGCTGAGCCATATTGTTTGGTGGGGGTGATCTTGGAGGTGAAACAAGCTGGTGAGGAGTAGTAATGGGTCTGATTGGAATAGATGAGTGATCTTTAAAATGACAACCCCCCAAAGGCTCTCTCTCTTGATAAACTTTAGCAAACTTAGAAACCACAGGAGAAGATTTAGGAGAAAGTTTTTTAAATACACAAGAAGGTCCCTCACCTGATGGAGAATGAAAATCAGCAAGAAAATTGTCTGAATCAGATCTACTTGAAGAAGAATTATAATCTTCAATAACAAGCTGCTCTCCTTCAAATTCAACTATGGGGATCTCTTTTCTTGCAACCAAATCACCAACCACTTTCCACACTCTTCTTCCTTCTAGTTCTGAGCTTCTTGATTCGGTGAGAAACTTCTTAGAAGAGTCCTTGATGAAGAGGGATCTCCTTCCCTCCAGCTTGACAGATTTAAACAACAAGTTTCAAATGACAGAGATGTATAAGACAACTGGTATTTCAAGATCCAAACAGCATGGAGTCACCACTAAGGAATTCCACCTTAGTTGTGCAAGAAAGCACTAAAATATTCTATCAAATGTATGCTATGACTGAAAACTTTGCAAGGGTATACAAATCAGATCTTCTTCTTCTTAATTCAACCAAAAACAATGCATCCAAATTATATAAACTGCTGGTAAATGAGAAGAGCAGGCTGAGCTTTGAAACTTTTACCCAAAACATGCAGACCTGAAGTATAAAATGATATCTCAAGAATGTAATAGCTCAAATACTTGATCACACAAATGCTCAAACCTTTCAAACACTTCAAAACCACCAAGAAATTCCAAGAAGTCCCTGGAAACGGTGCCACTCGGGTGTTGGTATCCAGATTTAATCTCCTTCATAACTTGAACAACATCATGAACTTGCACAAGACACTCAAGGATAGATAGATGGTTTGTATGTCATTTGTAGCTGGGGAGCACACCTATCTGCTTGTTTGCATTCAAGATTTGAGGGAGTGGATAACACCTTCAAAAGGGTTTTGATCTAACCCTCACTGTTTTAGGTTGTGCCTATTAACCAAGGCAAGAGAACCTATATTGCAGCCCTTATATGGTAAAGGAGATGGAGATATCCTTGTGTTTTGCATATGGTATGGAAGAGGCCTTGTGAAAACATGATCAAGCATCCATTATCCAAACTCAAAGGAGTTGTCACTACTAAATGATGGAAATGTTCTCAAAACAAAGCTAGGGCTGCTAAAGACATGATAAAACCCTGATATGCTTTGTGCATTTTTGTGGAAGGATTGTATTCTTTTGTTGACACACAATG
The DNA here is from genome assembly GCA_019776745.2 of Taxus chinensis. NCBI lineage: Eukaryota > Viridiplantae > Streptophyta > Pinopsida > Cupressales > Taxaceae > Taxus > Taxus chinensis. Next base: position 293,018,049 of record CM034154.1, read on the forward strand.
CAATGTAGGGGTAGTATTGGTAGGATGAGTTAGTTTGAATGAAATTTTGTGGGAGATGTTTTAGACAAGACTAGCTAGGAATTACCAACTTCTTTGAGAACCTTTGCAAGAAATTTGTAACACCTACACAACAAGAATACTTCCAGAGGTTTTAAATGCTCCTTCAACCAGGATATGTGCACAAATGGAGGCCCAGATCTGCACTCTTCCACACAACCTTTGATAACCTACCACAAAATCTTGAAGCAAAATACCAACAAAGTATCTAGGAATCCCTGTTTAATCATGACCTAAGGTGCACCCAAAGGTTTACAAACAGTCTCATTATTCAAGGACAGTAAAATGATTTTAAATCTGTTTATCTTCTATCAGATGAAAGCTCTTCTGAATATAAGATTGCAAATGCCATTAAACCATCAACAAGAAATGAGACCCTGTATGATCAAAGAGATCCTAAACACAAGATTGCAACATGAGCAAGAAACATAAACTGAAAACATTCTGAAACATAAGTATATGCAAACTTTGCCAAGAGAATAAACCAGATAATCCAGAAAATGATCAGATACATCAGCAGGGGAAAGTCATGAGAAAAATCTCAGAGCCTGTTGATGGCTTTACAACTGAAACCAACTCAACATGATGAAATCTGATACAAAAATGGAATTGAAAATGGCTCTCAGGCGGTTTTCTCTAGAGAAATGGATTTCTTCCAGCCTTTTTGCTTGAAAATTCTGAGTCTTTTTCTCTCTTTTGTCTCCTCCCTTTACAAATGCTTCAAAAATACATTTTATACCTCATGCCAGCTTGGATCCTTGCTTCCCAAGCAAAGAATATGCTTAGGGATCAAATTTGTTACAAGAAACTTTATCCATTTCATGAAAATGACATTAAACTGTAAAACAGCTCGTAAAATGCCAGGGATGCACAAATATTTTAAAATATTGCATGAATTCAGATCCTTATCCATCCCAAGGTCATGTTTTTGGCATTCAGACATGCCAACATGCATTTGCAATCATTTCTCACCTTTTACTTCATCATTTTTCACCTCTGCAACTTTAATTTTCACCTTTCACATTTTTACACAGGCCTAAATAAAAATTTCATCAAAAACACCATAGGCATCAAATTAGCTCATAAAAATGATGCCATTGCACTCAGAAGGCCGAGGGGATGTGAAATCATATAAAATTTCATGCATTTTGATGAAGAAACGTGATTTCCAAGCTCCTTGGAGCTCCCATGGCGTCCCAAAAATGAAATTACACAGCAACCATTGATTTTAGTCAACCTTTAATTCTAGCCCTCCATGTGGAGGATGAGATCCAAAATATTCCCTTTTTCCCCTTTGGATAAGGTGGACACGTGTCCAAAAACCATTGGCGTGGGCCCCTTCCCTTTAAAATTTGCATTTTTAACCTTTTTATGACCTTTGGAAAATTTTGAAAATTTTCCCCGCTTGCCCCCTAGACCCTGCCATGTGTCCACATGTGGGCCCCACCAAAAACTATGGGCCAATTTGATGAATTTTTTCCACTTTTTGAGAAAAGGAAATTTTTCTCAAAATTCCCTATGGGCCCGAACACCTGCTCACTCCCTTGCCACGTGGTGGTCTCCCATTCACTGCGGAGCCAACCCTTTCAAAGTTTGCCTTCAAACCTCCAAAGCACAAAAACCTCTTGCGGGCCCGTGCTCCTCTTTTTTACCTTTCGAATATGCCACGTGTTGCCCCCTGATTGGCTACGGGGGCACACGTCCAAATTTTCCTGTTGGGGTCATGGATCAATTTTTGACTTTGAGAAATTTTGCCAAAATTTGTAAAATTTTCAATATTTTCCCCCAGCTCCAAACCTCCACCTCCTTTTGGACACATGTCCTATTTTCATTGGTTATGGGACTTCGGCCAAAAATTTGACTTTTACCCTTTGAAATTGAAAAACTTCAAAACTATCACAAACTCTGCGGATCCATTATACCCTTTTGGACACATGTAACCTCAAGATTTGCACGGAGATCCGGCTCAAATTTTAACTTTGACATTTTTCCTCCAAAGGCAAAAAATCCAAAAACATGCACAACCCCGCTCCTTGCTTGGCTCCCCTAGACACGTGTCCACTTCTTATTGGAGGTTGGCCTTTGGGTAAAAAAATTTCACCTGACACCTTGAGCCAAAAAACAACAAAAAAAATTCCAAGTCCTCCACCATCCGCATGCTTCCTGTGCCACATGTCCACTTCCCATTCATTGCGGGCCTTCGGGAAAAAATTTGATTTTGAGAATTTTGCCAAAATGAAAGCAAAATTCTTAAGTATGACCCACCACCCACCGATCCTCCAACCAATCAAATTGTGCCACGTAGGCACTTCACTGTAGCAATGCGGGGCCGCAAACAAAAAAATTCCTTTAGCAAAAACTCAAAAAACAACAAGTTAGAACATTTTCCCACACATCCCCGACCAATAGAAGTTTGCCACATCACCAAAAGGTTGTGATGACTAATTTGACGGGAAAATGACACCCGTATGCCCGTCAAAACGTAAAAAATATAGAGGATGCCCTAGAAATCAAAAAAATTTACAAGGAAGACAGATTTCTTGGCTTTAAATCAAATGAAACATGATTTTACATTATTTTTGACCTGGGGAGAAGGATTTTAACCTCAAATCACTTGAATTCGATCCACTTCAAGTTTTTTGCACGTTTTGACAAAGGAAAAATGACACAGCCCGTATAAATGAAAAAATTAGGGCAAAAATGGGGGGAAACTTGGATTTTGTTTCAATTTAGGGCAAAATAACCACATCATGAGCATCTTGAAGGCATTCAACTAGAAAAACGAGTTGCAGATCACCCACTCGAGAAAATAAAACATTTTTGACCAAAAATGGATATAGAAAATTAGGGCAAAGTGTGTAAACTCAGAATTTGCACCAACATGATTCATTGTTATACTATGTGGAAATTAGTTGAGGGAACTATACTATTGATTAATAACAAGTAGAGGTAAGTTCTTAACTTAGAGGTTGATAGAAAACGAAGTTGGATGCGATGTAAAACCAAAATTTGTAATTGTTTTTATCATTCAAGTATATCTAATGTAAGTAAATTCTCCAAGAAGGTTCCAAGATTGCATATGATGTAATAGCAATTGCAAGATATAGTGATTTCATTACATGAAGAGAGTTTGTGATGCATGTATTATTCTAAATGGGAAAACTTTACTTTTCCTTATGAAATGTAATATTAGGAAGGTGTCATGAGATATATTATTTTTTGGTTGGTTATTTATTAGATATTTCATTGATTCATGTTTACATTTATTGAATACTCTATTTATGCTTGTTGTTACAATTTGGAGGAGAATATTTCATCAGGACTGAGAGCTCAATCGTCAAGGAGGTATCAAGCATTCAAGAAGGTGTGGTTGGATTATTTAGATCTTGAACAAGTCCTAAACTCAAGAAAATTTCATGGAATGCTCAAGGTGAAAGGACTCATTCATACTTTTATGGAGACACTCAGTAAACTTGACCCATGCATTATAGAAAGATCATGACTGTAGAGTGATTGTGGAATTGTTCAAGAAAAATTATGAATTTAGAGGGATCCTTTAGGTTGGTATAAACATCTTCGATCTTAAAGAACTGAAGGAGATAGAGTTAGAGATCAGAATAATTCATTTGAGTAGTCTCGTGCTTGCATATAGCAACCAACCATGTAACTATGGTTTTGAAGGAGAAAAATTATCATTTCTCAAAAATGAACTAGTGGAATTGAATGAAATTTGGAATAGAACTTTGTCTCTTTATCATGAATAAGAAATTTAAGGAATTAGAGAAAATCATTTGTTTTTGTAAGAGTTATCCTTACCATTTTACTGTGATAGTTTGGCAGACCTATTGAAGGTAGGGAAGTGTTGAGAAATGTGCAAAAATGGATTGCAGAGTAATCTTGGGATGCTAGGAAGGCTAATAGATTTAATGAATGTTAGATAAACTTTAGAATTGGTAGTGAAGTATTTTGTATTAGTGACTAGATGAATCAGAGGAGGTTACCAAGGCTACAAATATAGTAACAGGTGTAGAAAGAAATCATGACAGTTTAAACTTAATCTAGCCAGAAGCTAAAAAGTATATAGCAGATTTTACAGCAAAATTAGAGACAAAAATTAAATAACCAAGAAATATATTCAATATTCTCTTTTATATATAATATACAATATATTGGCTATTATATAGCCATAGAAGAAGCTAAACAGCTTCCTGGTAAATAGGAATGAATGTCCTTGAATAAGCATCGGTAACATATACAACAAATTATATTGTTTTAACTACATAACAATATAATATCCAATAGTAACTAACTAATTACTACAACAAAACATTAATTATGTGAGCACTAGATATTAATTTCCTAACACTCCCCCCTTAGTGCAAACATGGGGAAAACCTGTCTTATATCACAATGTTCTGCTATGTAGCCTACTCATGATCTAGATGGTTTCAAGGACAATACCAACAACCTCTATATGGTTTTCCAAGTAGCTAACCAACAACCACACAACGGATGGTTTTTCAGGAAAATACCAACCTATGGATAGTTTTTCTATTTGATTAGTAACAACCACACAACGAATGGTTTTTAGGACAGAACCAAGAACCTCTTGATATTTTTTCTAGTGGATTACTAACAACCACAATATCATGATGTTGGAGTAGTATCATCTGCTCTGATCACTATCTCACTACATGGAATAACATAGGAAAATTTGTTGAATTTTTTTGTTCATACACACAAAATGGAAATGGAACATTGGATCATGCTCCCCCCACAATGTGAAATTTCCACTTATTTGGAAAACAAAGAAATTAGGAAAACTAAAATTTGAAGTACACCACACACAAATGAAAAAATTGAAAGCAAACTACAAACATCACCAAACCAATAATGTGTCCCCATCGTAGGTGACTAACAAGAGGTCGTTGATCAACCTATTAACTAAAAATCCACAGACAAAATATTCATGCATTTTTGAACCATATTCAAAGTTGGGAATTCACCAAAGCATAAAGGACGCAGAGCAGGCTCATGGAAGATGCCAAGTGTCTGACCTTCCAAACTTCAAGATTCAAAGAAGGGAGTGAAGTCTTAGAATCATGCAGGGTATTCACATGGAACTAACCAAAAGGGGTTCACCCCAAAAGGTTGTGATGTTATATACAGTGGGGTCTTTTACTCTCCAAAGGAACAAATAGTGTGCTGACGGTTAGTGCCAAGTGTCGGCACTTTGCATTACCAAAACCCAAAAGGGCAATAGAAATCTTAAAAATGTGAGGGCTTCCCACGTGGATCTCACAATAAGTCGACTCCAGTTCCAAGCAAGATCCAAAAGGGGTGACAAGCCATGTATGACGTATGAGTGATTACAAGACTCATCTGAAATATTTAATGCTCAATTCTTTTCAAAATATTGGAGGTAAAGGATCGTATAGCCATCATTTCAGTAGTGAGTTAATGCATACTCCCGTGTGAAGAATGCCAACCTACAAAGACTTAAGTTATTCATCTACATTCAAATGGTCGTTTCAGTGTAGCGAAAAAATACGTGTCATTTGATTCATGAGGCCAGAAACCAATGCACAAAATATCAAAATATCTAGTTATGTAATAAAGAGCCGAAGGGATGTTCCTCAAAAGGTGAGTCCATTTTAAACGATTCGGTTGTAGGATAGTAAATATGCATTAAATAGGCATGGCTCTCACTTTTTAGGAGGGTAAAATAATGGAAAGTCTGAGATAGATCTTTAGAAATATTTTCCTATCACTTCACTCCATTTGTCATAAATAAAAGTAGTTGAAAGGAGTGTAGGAGGGCTTCTTATCTTCTCTCCCCCTTCCTATGTATATAGTTTAAGATATAGAGATATATAGATATAGGAAACTAGTTATAGATAATTCTAGGAATCAGTCGATGTTCTTCTCTGTCTCAAGTCCCTCTTTTATAAAAGACAAATATCTTGAAGCTCTAGCTTTCTTCTTGGGTTTTGTAATAGCAAGATTTCCTCTTTTCTAAATGTGATACTGTGTAGAATTTTTGGAGTAATATATATGTCCTCTGGTGTTTTTTGTTCATCATTTACGTATCTTTATTTCCTTTGATTGCCTTTATCCTCACGTAGAAACTGTGCATCTTTCAATTTTTTTACTATCTTTGAAGCTATGCTTAAATAGTTTGAAGTAGTGTTCCATATGAATATTTTCTGACCTGTGGTGCATTTCAACCACCCTTTTTTAGTTGTTCACAATTTCCTTTTTCAGACAGTTGTGATCTCAATTGATCTCTTAGAAGGATCGTTTGGCACATCGTCCCCTTTTAAATTAATATTTTGTTTTATGTTTCTAAACATCACCTCACAACCAAGATAAGAGTCAACTTCATTACAATCTAGAGGTCTCCTTAGGATGCATGTCCTGCTAACCTAAGGATTCCCACAACTCTGACAGTCTGATCCGCCAAGGATGATCGTCAACAGTTTTTATGGAACACCTAGTGGGATGACTCGGAGTGATATTTTATCATGTTTTTGGATCGATCTATTCTTGGTAAAGTTTTAACTTCAATAAATATAGTTGCGGAACATATCCAGCGACTCCACATGGTCCATAAAAATCATTACAAAGGCCCACAGACCTCCCTCTCATCCATTTCCCTTCATATTTCTTTCCACGTCTTCCATTTCTCTTCATCCTATGGAGTCGTGCAATTATGACTTCATTACCACCCAGGGATTGTCCCTTGGTCCATATCCAAGCCACCCATTCCACCCCTCCTTTCTTCAAGTAGCTATACCCCCCACACCAACAAGTAATGGCTCCAAATCTAAAAGAAGAGGAGCATATGGTGAGAATTGATACGAGCTCAGGAGGTTCCTATCACAAGCTAAGTAGAAGAAAGGCTACAGAAGTTTCCTCTATTTTCCCTCCTCACAAAGCAAATCCACTAGAAAAAATTTCATCAACAGGCTTCATACTTCAAGATGAAGCCACATATGATGGAGAATTTTCCAGACTCAAAAACCATCCTACAAAATCATAAATCTTTGATAGAGGATGAAGATGATAAGCTCGAGTGCTTATCAAATTTGGGGGGATGGATCGATGAAGAAGGTCCTATAGAAATAACAAGCTTCGTCACTTCATCACCCCCACAATAAAGGCATACTTCCGCTCATAACACCTCCCTTGGGATTAATCTTAGGACTCTAGAAAAAATAATTATTGAGATCTTATTTATTTCAATCAAAGAGCCTAGATTCACCGACAAAACTACTAGGGATGACACCCTCCAAAGAAGCCTACAAGGAATCCTCATTCCAAAAGATACAATCCAGAACCACGAGTAAAAGCAAAGAGTCAAACTGAATCCCACCAATGAAAGGTCCTCCTCAAGAGCAAGGGAGGACTCAATACCAGTCATGCTCACTTCAGGGCATGAGGATGATTTTCAAGACCCCGAGGGTTAGCTACAACTCCTCCAACCAAGTAAGGCACATCTAAAGGAGGGGTTCATTCTGTTTGTTGATACCGCAGGTGAAAGAGTGAAAGGTAATTTTTCACTCTCATTACAGGCCATATCAATAGCTAAATTGATTGTATGGCCTCACTTCATAAGAAAATGAAGCTATTTTCCCTTTCCTATTTCAAGTTTTATATAGCTTATGTCAAACCAATTAGATAAGGAGTAAGAGTATACTTCTTTCAGAAAAATAAGTGCTTGCGCACACTCTACATGACTCATTTGAGGCATGTATGTTTTGTATTTTGTATAAGCTCATGCTTATATTACTCCATTAAGAGGAACTTGATCCTAGGAAGACTTTAACTGGATGAAGAACTCACAGTTGGATAAGATGGTTGCAAGCTTTACTTCAAGCAAATGTAGAGCAACTAAAACTCATAGTTGGTTGTCTTTTCAATTTTCTACTCTCACAAAAAAAAATTACAAAAGTCTTGTTATTGGGGTCGGAAGGAGTAAAAATTAGTCAGCAAATGAAGGCTCTGCAAAAAGATCAAAAGTTCTATCGGCTCATATGCATAGTGACTTCAAAGCATAGTTCTAGACCAAATTGATAGTCGGAGATATTGGGTTCTTTCCATTTGGCAAGCTAATGGTCCCAGTGAGTCACCAAACTGTTATCTAAAATTCCACAGATAAAATATTCTTGCATTCTCGAAGCCTATTTGGAGTCGGGGATTCACCAAAGCACAAAGAACACAGAGTAGGCTCGCAAAAAATTCCAAGTGTCTGACCATCACAACTTCAAGAGTCAAAGAAGGGAGAAAAGTCTCAGAAGCCCGTAGGTTTTCCACGTGGAACTATCAAAAGGGGTCCACCCCAAAAGGTTGTGATGTTATATATAGTGGGGTATTTTACTCCCTAAAGTAACAAATGGTGTGCCCACAGTTAGGGCCAAGTTTCGGCACTTCACATTCCTAGAACCCAGAAGGACAGCAAAAATCTTAAAGATGTGAGGTATTTCCATGTGGATCTCACAATAAGTGGACTCCAGTTTCAATTAGGACCCAAAAGGGGTGATAAGCCATGTATGATGTATGAGTGATTACAAGACTCATCTAAAATATTTAATGCTTAAGAATTTTCAAAAGATTGGAGGTAAAGGATCATATAGCCATCATTTCAGTAGTGAGTTAATGCATAGTCCCGTGTGAAGAATGTCAACCTGTGAAGACTCAAATTATTCATCTGCATTCAAAGGGTCATTTTAGTGTAGCGATAAAATACGCATTGTTTGATTCATGAGGTCAGAAACCAATGCACAAAAGATCAAAATATTTTGTTATGTAATAAAGAGCTGAAGGGATGTTCCTCAAAAGATGAGTCCATTTTAAAGGAGTCAATTTTAGGATAGTAAATATGTATCAAATAGGCATGGCTCTCACTTTTTAGAAGGGGAATATAATGGAAAGTGTGAGAGAGATCTTTAGAAATATTTTCCTGTCACTTTACTCCATTTTTCATAATTAAAAGAAGTTAAAAGGAGTGTAGGAGGGCTTCTTATCTTCTCTTCCCCTTCCTATAAATATACTTGAAGATATAGAGATATAGGAAAGTAGTTAGAGATAATTCTGGGAATCGGATAATGTTCTTCTTTGTCTCAAGTCCCTCTTTAGTAAAAGACGGAGATCTTGAAGCTCTAGCTTTCTTATTGGGTTTTGTAGTAGCAAGCTTGCCTCCTTTCTAAATGTAATATTGTGCACAATCTTTGGAGTAATATATATGTCTTCTAGTGTTTTCTGTTCATCATTTGCGTATATTTATTGTCTTTGATTTCCTTTATCCTCACGTAGAAATTGTGCATCTTCCAATGTTGTTAGTATCTTTGTAGCTATGCTTAAGTAGTTTGAAGTAGTGTTCCTTGTGAGTCATTTCTGACCTGTGGTGCATTTCGACCGCCCTGTTTAATTGTTCATAGTTTCCTTTTTCACATAGTTGTGGTCTCGATTGATCTCTTGGAAGGCTCATTTGGTGCATCGTCCTCTTTTAAATTAATATTTTGTTGTCTTTCTAAACCTCACCTCACCACTAAGAGAAGAGTCAGCTTCTTTACAATCTAGAGGTCTCCTTAGGACACATGTCCCACTAACCTAAGGGTTCCCATGACTTTGACGGTCTTATGGAGGAGAAAACATGATAGGGACATAGGAAAGTGTATGTAACCATCATTCCTTACCAGTTGATCATGATATTTAAAAACTTGACATGGTTAAATGATAGACAATAAATATGACTTACCTCTAGGCTCTAGGATGCTAACCTTTATTGTATCGTTTAACTTCTTCAAGGTGGTGATGGCCCCCATGCACAGAACGTTTCTTGAATTGAATATATTGGTAATTCCCCCATGTTTGGTTGTCAATATAAACCGACCAACAACCTTATCAGTTTTCCCTTCGTGGATAAATTCTTTCAACCTCCTTTCCCTCATAAGAATTTTTGAGATGTCATCAACACAAACATCATTATGAATCCAATATCTCCCTTTAAAAATATGTATATTCAATGGATTACAAACCAAGTGTAAAAAATAAGTAATGATATGTACATGCATACAGTGGGTCTTAGGGAGAGGGTTATCTCTTAAAAATTCATATTCAGTCCTTACCATTGTCATGATCCATGCATAACTTGGGGAACACCGGAAAGGGTGTAAGTACCCCTTACTACTCAAAGTGTTCTTTTTCTTGCCCATATTTGTACTAAACTGATTTAGATTCCCATCTCCATGTGATGGTGTACTAAAGAGAAATAAATATGAAATATATTAGTTCCTTGGGCTCTCAACAATATTTTCCTTCCCTTTTTCCTTTGTCTCTTTAATCCTTGGTGCCACAACCACCGTACCTTGTTCATAGGTGTTTGGAATATCCTTGTGGTTATTACCCAAGTCTAATTCTTCATCTTTGGGATTTTTATTGTTTGTTGCTATAAACAGACCAAAAACTAATTGTTATCATTTCCACTAGGTTCTATCCATCCCTTTTGCTACATCTTCTTGTTCACAACCTTTTCTTTCACCCTTGAATTCATCATATGTAAAAATTTCATCATTATTAGTCAAACAATGATCACTTCTTACCTCATAATGTTGACTATCCATAGAAAAAGTGGAAGTAGGGGTTGAATCATTCTCCATGGCTACCGTTCCTCCATGGTGCAAATCTTGAATAATGTGTTCCTTTTCCTCAAGGATTGGGATGTTTCTCTCATTACCCTTGTGCATGGCTTGGGGCTTAGATCAAGTTCCAATGCCCACTCTATATTTTTCCAAATTCATGAATTCTAAAAAGGTTAAGGCATCACAGATCTTCCCCAGAAGAACTTGATATTCCTCAAATAAATTTTTCACCTTATTGACCCTTTAAATCCTAAGCTCTTCCTTGAATTTCATTTCTCCTTGTAGGCTTTGCATGGTAGATGTAAGAGAATACAGGGTATCTACTAATATTTCTTGCACCTTCATCAACATGTCCATTGAAACCCTAGGCCTTTGAGAATATGTACTCTGATACCACTGAAATGACTCTTTCAATGAATTAGACCCAAAAACCAAGGAATGTATACAACACCAATTTATTCAAATTTGATTTTTTTTGCAGCAGACTGTAAATTATAAACCAATGAACTATACTCTTCAAAAATGAATGCCAAAAACCAAATATACTTCAAATTAACTTGCCAAAATTTATATATATATATATATCTTTTATGTATCCATAAGAACCAAGAACAATGATAAATATGAAGTAACACACTATTGGAATTAAATAAATGTCTAGCAAAGAGCACCCACAATAAAATTATAGATTGTGGGTCTAGAAACCCCCAAATATCATGAAATTGTATATTTTGGCCTTAGAAATTATGGAAAATAAGATTATAAACTGAAAATACAAATATGAGTTCACCAAACCCTCAAACCCTACACAATGTAGGTCACTCCACTTGAAAGAAGACAATAATAATCTGAAAACTATAAATATCTCCTCAAATCTACCTTATACTTCAATACCAAACCAAGATGAATGGTTTTCATCATTCACTCAACCTGTAGAAGGGTTTTCATCCTCCTAGGTAAGACACACAAGATGGTTTTCATCCTCAAGTGGAAGAAAAAGGAGCCACAAGCTCACAATGCTCAAGATAAGATAAATGCACCAAAACTCCCCTCAAATGGTGTCTTAACTCTCCTTTTATATCCCTCCATTGGCACCAAAACATGAACAGGTAATACTGACCCCTTAGAGATGTTGTCTTCCATCATTATCTTCCATTAATTGATTAAAACCCAGCCAACATGCTATAAGAGGGAAAAAACTAAAATATAATATTAAAAATTAGTATAAAACATATCGAACGGAAGCTCGATGTTCTCCTCCATATTCTTCACTTCTTTTCCATGGAGAAGGAATGGTAAGAAGTCCAAATTATGCTCTTGAATTGGAACGAAGGGACATTACAGTACACAAGTTAGTACCTTGATATTTTCTAACACCTTAAAATTTCCCCGACAATGGCGCTAAAAAGTGACAAGCGTCATTGATACTCGTACTTTAATTATTTCATGATTTTCATTCCAAGGCGGTGTCCTCAGTTGTTTGCAAAAAAGAGAACAATTGAAATTTTTCAAAGCATGCATTAACTACTGAATTCAATCAAATACTATTTCTAAACGTATTTAAGAAATGGCTTATATGATAAAATAAATATTACTAAATCCATGAATTGAAATTTTGAAAGTGTTTGAATTATTGTAACTAAGAAAATGTTGATTAAACAGAGATTTGAACAAACAAGAAATGCTTCCCTTCACATTGGGGAGGAGTGGCCCTTGCTCCTTCCCTCTAATCTGATTTCAAGATTGAAAATTACACCAGGTGATTTAACTCAGAATCAAACACTTTATTGAATGTAATACAATACTTCATTTCATCAGCAACCAACTACACTAATTCTACTACAAAAAAATTTTATAATAAGTGTAGTCCTTGTCACTCTAAAAGAGGACTGATTATTTGCAATAACTAACTTCTATGTAATTAACATATTTCTATGAGAACAATTTTTTGTTAAGGAATTATAACTTTGAAAGAACAAGTGCATGTCGCACTTAGATTAGATTTGTCTTGTTAAATCTGAGTGGAGTCATTGATTAACGCTCATTTGAGATGATTTATTATTTGAGATGATGTCAAATCTCATGCATTCAAATCCCTTGAATAACGGTGACTACCAGTTTGTGTTGTCCATGTGTTCCATATTTTCAGTAAAACTTGATGTTAAATTGGACTCTCGTAATCTACACGAGTTGCATGATGACTAGATGATAATGTGCATTCAATTATCCTTACATAATGTAACCCATGTGCTGACTACATCAAATATTCTCCTTGATGTCCAATTCCTTTTCTTCCTTCATACGATTCATGCACTTCCATAACGTGAGTCATGCACTCCAAAATGAGTATTGCACTCCAAAGTGAATCTTGCGCCAATGCTTAAGTGATTCCTACGATGGAATATGTATGAGTAATTTTCTAGGCTTAAGATATGTCATTCATCCACATTGTTAGCACATATACAAATTTATTTCAACTCATTGAAAGAAGCGTAGATAAGATGAAAATGAACAAGGATTATGCATAAAACTTCTTTTTAAATATGTTAAAGTATTAATTACAAAATTCTAATATCATTCTGTTAGTGCAGAATCACAGCACCCCTGGATGTTGATCAGATTTCTAGTTTGATCATACTAGCATCCAATGTGATTGCACAACATTGAATCCTTTCTTTGAGTGTGGGACTCGTGAAAATGAGAAAGGAATCTCCAAAGAAGGCTGGTTCCTACTCCTAAACTACCTACCACAAGTTGTTCCATTGCAGGCAAGCTAATCTAATCCTAATCTAACCACCAAGGAGACAGGGAGAGAGAGAGAAGAGAAAAAGAACAAAAAGCCTACACTAAAACGGTGATACACCAGAGAAGGAGAATGTTGAACATCTATCAAAACTGCCATGGAACAAGGAGAGGTGAGCAATGGGAAGGATGGACAGATGCATCAAAAACCCAAAGATATATTTCACACAGAAGATGTCCCAAAACTCCATGAACACAGCTCCAAACCTGTAATGAACATTAGAACATGCACAAATACCTGTAATGAAGAGAGGAAAGAAGAGAACAAGCAAAAGAACGAGCAGGGATGGACAAATGCATCACAAAACATGTTTTTTCTTGCTCCAGAAGTTTGCACAGAATGCCATTACAGAGAAGGGGAGGAGGTTCGAACTCCATTTTTAACCCTGGAGAAGAAAAGAAGGGAGGGCAGAGCTGAAAAGATGGACCACTACCACTTAGAAAGAAGCCCCTCTTTACAATTTATAGGAAGAATGAGAGAGGGAAGAGAGAGGAAATATAAATCTACCCCAACCACCTCTAGGTTGCCTTTAATTTATCTCATTATGGCGGTGCGTGAGAACCCTGGCAAAAGTAGCGAACTGTATTTTGCATTAAAGCTGGTTGTTAAAACATCAGTTCTGGCCATTACCACGCACCAGAGACGTTTTTTTATTTTCTTTCTCCATACTAAACCAAAATGCAATATTGACCCCAAAATCATGTAGAGAATTTCACCAGCTTTCCATTGATATAAAGAACGTGAAAATCTGAGCTCTGGATCGAAAGTTATGGTGATCTGAAGATTTAGGGCAAAAACAGGCCAAAACGGATCGACGGGAAAATGTTTGAGTTTTTCCCGCACTCTGCCACTTGGATGACACGTGTCAGGATCTGATTTGTTCATGGGTTCATCCTTTGAAAATTTCTTTCAGGCCCTTCCTTAATTTCTTGCCACTTGGACACGTGGCACTATTTTATTGGCTCAGGCCTGAGGGGCGCACTTTGTCCTTTGAAAATTTAGTATTTTTCACTTTGGGAAAATTTTCCCATTTCTCCCCCGCACTCCGCCACACAAGTGCCACATGGCATGATTTCATTGGACGCGGGCCCTTCCTGACCATTTCCCTTTTGCTTTTTTCCTTTGGAAAATTTTCCAAAATTTTCCCGCCGGGCCGATGAGGTGAAGACACATGGCGAGATTTGATTCGTTGCCGGCTCTTTCGGCTTTTCGCATCCCACGCGTCCCTCGTGTACTTTTAGCCTGGCTGTCCCAAACTGCCTAGGACAAAAATATTTGAACCACCCGATTCGGGCTTCCTTGTTCCTGTCTGTCGTGAAGACACGTGGCGAGATTCCATTCGCTCTCGGCTGTTTCGGATTTTTGCGCCCCACGCATCCTTTTGGCCCAAATGTCCCAGATGAAAGTCTCTTGTTTCAGCCAAATCGGCCGGTTCGTGTCCTCTGCGTACTTCTGTCCCAAATGTCCCAGACTGCCTGGGACAAATCTCTCCGAACCGCCTGAAATGGACTGACTTGCACCAAACTGGCCAATCCGCATCCCGTGCATACTTTTGGCCCAAATGTCCCAGACCGCGTGAAACAAGACTTAGACATTTTTTTCATTTTTGGGCACCAAGCTTGGCTTTTGCAATTTTTCCACATTTTTAAAACCTGCTGGGTTTTCTTCTTGGACAGGAGACTTAGAAAGAAGCTGAGGGGACCCCAGAAACATGATTTTTTGCCTTGAATCAATATACTTTCTCGGGATTGAATAATCTGATGCATGTTATCAAAAATTACCCTGGGGTGAATTTTGGATAACAGTTTTGGTGACTCAGTGGGGTCATCTGCCTGATAGATGAAGGATGGCCAGCTACTCATAGCAATCCATTGGGCATAGAGTCATGAGTTGTAACCTGCAACTGATCTGAACTTTGAAAACCTCCTCTCTGAGCCAGTTGGAAACCCACTGAAATGGATTCGTTCTCACCAAAATGCCACTGAAATGGACTGTGCAAGAGCAAAACCAGCACCACAAAAACTATGTACAGAACTGAAAATCATACATGCTCCAAATGGAACATGCAGAGTGTGCACAAGCACTTCTTTCGCTAAAATCAAACCTACCTACTCTACTCTAACTGGAAGCAAAGGCAAGATAAACAAACCCTGCAATTGGTTGTGAGAAATAACTTCCCTTTCTCAAAAATGGCAGCCATGCAATTGATTTGGCATTGAACATGGCTGATTGGATGAATGGAAAATCAATAAGAAGCTGGTCTTCCACCCAAATCATCAAGGTATCAGGTGAAGGCAAATTCAATACCTCTTTTAGTTGTTCTGCATTTGGATTGAAGAGGTATGACAGCTGATCCTTGGTACTTTGTAGCTCATCCTCATGCTTAGAATCAAGCATGACAGGTTGTGACTTCTCCTTTGGCTCCAATGAAGCCAAATACCTGATTAGGCAAGGTCTGATCCATTTGATATGCCCATAGCTCTGATTTTCAACTCCAAGAATGGAGTTCTCCTGTATACCTTCTTGAATGGATGGTGTGGAAGCAATGGTAGAATCTTTGTGCCCTTTCTCTTCCTCCAATGAAGGACATGAAAGATTAAAATCTTCCAATCTTGGTTCCAAAGAGCTGCTATAAGATGCAGGCTGCTGTAAATGAATGTTCTCCTTCATGACAGCAGACTCAAGTGTTTGGAATGTGGATGATGAAAGAGAGAATGGTGGAAACTCAACCGGCTCTTCTCCATCAAAACAGTCCTCCAAATCTGACAGATAAACTGCCTCATGGCTGTCTTGCTGCAAATGCTCCACTTCCTCCATGGTGTCTTCTTGATCTATAACTTGACCACCATGGTGTCTTTCACCCTCAAATATTGAGTTTGAGAGATCAAACTCCTCTTCAGTACTAGAACTTGAGAGAGGTGAAGTAGAAAGAAGAACTGAAGGTTCTCCTATAGCCTGTTTTGTGCTCAAACCCCTTGGATCTGTAATTTTCTCCTCCACAACTAGAATGTGCTCCTCTTCTTTTGGATCTGGAGTAGCTTCTTCCTCTATGGCTGATTGTGCAACTTGAATTGAATCAGCATTCCCTTCAAATAGAATGCCAATATGGACACTACTTTCTGAGCAAACTGACTGCTGATCTGCTTCTTCTTTTTGCTCTTCTTCTGCTGCCACAAAATCATTCTTAACCACCATTTGTTCAACCCTAGCCTCTTCTGTAGGTTTAACCATCAAGGGGATCTTTGTTATCCCAAATTTGGTAGCCCAAACCCTTAAGTTGTCTGTCATTTCTTTTCTGTTGAGCTCCTCTTCTTGCTGTCCTTGATGACTGATTTTTGCAATTTTTTCTTCCCCACATGGAATTGGGAATGCAAGAGGAGGGATGGGTTGTAACTCAATTGATTTGAAAATTTTTTGTGGTGGTAGAGGAGGTGAAACCTCTTGTTTCTTTGGGGGAGAGCGTATTTCTTTTAGCTCTTGTGGAGGGGATGACTGTTTGGAAGGAAAAAGGAAAGAAGAATTGAGGTGTGGTGGAAGACTGAGAGGTGGAGACATGGGATCAACATTTGGGACAGCAGATGGGGAGTTTAGAATTTGCAATTCCAAATGAGATGGTGCTTCTTGAGTAATGGGAAGAGAAAAACTAGATGATGGTGTAGAACTTACCCATTGACAAGGTTGTTCAACAACAAGTGTATAGGCCTCTATTTCTGCTGTCCATTGTGTAAGTTGGGTAGCATCTTCATCATGAAGTCTAGCTTCTCCTGAGGGCTGAAGTGTCTTGGAAAAGGGCCTCCCCATAGACAAGGAGTCCTGCAACCAATTCTAAAAGCTCTCATTTGAGCTATTGCTCTGGACTGCACCATCTTTACCTCCATCTTTTGGATTTTCTCTAATAGACCAGCATCTTGCATCTAATTGTCTTCATTATATGCATACTCTTGCTCATGGAAATCTCCATAGCCAAACTGATTTTGGCATTGCTGCTCATATAAGTATGCATGCTGATTTTGAATTTGTTCAAAATGCTGATTTGGAGGATTTAAAAAACATGTTGGAGGTG
Source organism: Taxus chinensis (assembly GCA_019776745.2). NCBI lineage: Eukaryota > Viridiplantae > Streptophyta > Pinopsida > Cupressales > Taxaceae > Taxus > Taxus chinensis. The sequence goes on from CM034154.1 coordinate 293,035,615, forward strand.
GGAAACATTGTTGTTGTTGTTAAAAATGTGAATTCCATGATGGAAATGAAGTCATGACTGCACAACTTCATGGAATGGAAAATAATGAAAAGGATGAAAAGAAATATGGATGGAAATGGATGAAAAATGGGTATGCAACTTCAGAAATGGGTTGTTGATCAAATGGAGTCGCCAGATGTGTTTACAAATGCCTCCAAAGGCTGAAATCTTCACAGGAACACACCAACCTGCAAAAGATGAAGTGGAAGACCTCTAAGGAAGTCCCACCGGGCATGCCAAAATTGTTAGTGTAGAATCACAGCACCCCTGGATGTTGATCAGATTTCTAGTTTGATCATACTAGCATCCAATGTGATTACACAACATTGAATCCTTTCTTTGAGTGTGGGACTCGTGAAAATGAGAAAGGAATCTCCAGAGAAGGTTGGTTCCTGCTCCTAAACTACCTGCCACAAGTTGTTCCAGTGCAAGCAAGCTAATCTAATCCTAATCTAACCACTAAGGAGACAGGGGGAGAGAGAGAAGAGAAAAAGAACAAAAATCCTACACTAAAACGGTGATACACCAGAGAAGGAGAATGTTGAACATCTATCAAAACTGCCATGGAACAAGGAGAGGTGAGCAATGGGAAGGATGGACAGATGCATCACAAACCCAAAGATAGATTTCACACAGAAGATGTCCCAAAACTCCATGAACACAGCTCCAGACCTGTAATGAACATTAGAACATGCACAAATACCTGTAATGAGGAGAGGCAAGAAGCGAACAAGCAAAAGAACGAGCAGGGATGGACAGATGCATCACAAAACACGTTTTTTCTTGCTCCATAAGTTTTCACAGAATGCCATTACAGAGAAGGGGAGGAGTTTCGAACTCCATTTTTAACCCTGGAGAAGAAAAGAAGGGAGGGCAGAGCTGAAAAGATGGACCACCACCGCTTAGAAAGAAGCCCCTCCTTAAAATTTATAGGAAGAATGAGAGAGGGAAGAGAGAGGAAATCTGAATCTACCACAACCACCTCTAGGTTGCCTTTAATTTATCTCACTATGGCGGTGGGTGAGAACCTTGGCAAAAGCGGTGAACTATATTTTGCATTAAAGCTAGTTATTGAAACGTCAGTTCTGGCCATTACCACGCACCAGAGACATTTTTTGATTTTCTCTCTCCATACTAAACCAAAATGCAATATTGACCCCAAAATCATGTAGATAATTTCACCAGCTTTCCATTGATATAAAGAACGTGAAAATCTGAGCTCTGGATTGAAAGTTATGGCGATCTGAAGATTTAGGGCAAAAACAGGCCAAAACGGATCGGCGGGAAAATATTTGAGTTTTTCCCGCACTCTGCCACTTGGATGACACGTGTCAGGATCTGATTCATTCGTGGGTTCATCCTTTGAAAATTTCTTTCGGGCCCTTCTTTAATTTCTTGCCACTTGGACACGTGGCACTATTTTATTGGCTCGGGCCTGAGGGGCGCACTTTGTCCTTTGAAAATTTAGTATTTTGCACTTTGGGAAAATTTTCCCATTTCTCCCCCATGCTCTGCCACTCAAGTGCCACATGGCATGATTTCATTAGACGCAAGCCCTTCCTGACCATTTCCCTTTTGTTTTTTTCCTTTGGAAAATTTTCCAAAATTTTCCCGCCGAGCCGATGAGGTGAAGACACGTGGTGAGATTTGATTCGTTGGCGGCTCTTTCGGCTTTTCGCATCCCTCGCGTACTTTTGGCCCGACTGTCCCAAACTACCTGGGACAAAAATCTCCGAACCGCCCGATTCGGGCTTCCTTGTTCCTATGTGCGGTGAAGACACGTGGCGAGATTCCATTCGCTCTCGGCTGTTTCAGCTTTTCGCGCCCCATGCGTCCTTTTGGCCCAAATGTCCCGAACGAAAGTCTCTTGTTTTGGCCGAATCGGCCGGTTCGCATCCTCCGCGTACTTCTGTCCCAACTGTCTCGGACTACCTGGGACAAATCTCTCCGAACCGCTCGAAATGGACTGACTTGCGCCAAACCGGCCGATCCACGTCCCACACGTACTTTTGGCCCAGATGTCCCAGACCGCGCGAAACAAGACTTAGACCTTTTTTTCATTTTTGGGCACCAAGCTTGGCTTTTGCAATTTTTCCACATTTTTAAAACCTACTGGGTTTTCTTCTTGGATAGGAGAGTTAGAAAGAAGCCAAGGGGACCCCAGAAACATGATTTTTTGCCTTGAATCAATTTACTTTCTCGAGATTGAATAATCTGATGCATGTTATCAAAAATTACCCTGGGGGTGAATTTTGGATAACACATTCTTAGTACAAAATTATGAAACAAAAACATGGTTTACATAGGAATTAACAAGGCTCATTACTCACCTCTTGACCACACTAACAAGAAAAGGAGCTTTTTTCATATGGTCCAACAAGCAAGAGCAAGCATTCAAAGAACAAAAGGTACATTAAATTAGTTCAATTAACCATTCATTTTCAAACTAAGACAAGGAATTCCATGTACATGTTGATGCTTCCACCTATGCCATTGGTGATATTTTAGCACAAGTGGGAACTCAAGGGTTGGAAAGACTTGTTTACTTCTCTAATGTCGAGAATTACAATAGCACTATAGAATGGGAGGCTCTTGGCATGGATTTTGTTATTCAAAGTTCCAACATTACTTGTTGGTAATTTTGTTCACATTCTTATGTTGGAATCTCTATTCACATTCTATGTTGACCACCACACTTTATTGTACTTGTTCATCAAGCCTATTATCTAAGGTCGGATAAGTAGATGGTTGATGTTGCTACAAGAATTTGCATTCAAGATTATTGTCAAGCCTAGTAAAATTCATGTAATTGACCAACTTTCTAGGATAGAAACAGGTGAAACTATTGACTATGTGAATAAATATATTCCATATGCTCACTTATTCTATATTACTATTTTGTTATCATGGTATGAAAATATTAGGGATTATCTATCTATTGTGTTCTTTCCAGAGGACATGTAACTTGCCAAGTGGAGGAGATTGGCATTTAAGTCCTAAAAGTTTTAGTTGGTAAATGACCTTGTGTACAAGATGGGCCCTAACCATGCATTGCGGTGATGTTTAAAAATAAATAAATCCAAGATGTACTTCAAGAATCACATGAAGGTCCATTTAGAGGCCACATAGGACTTGACGCTACGTCAAGGAAATTATTTATAGCAATATTTTGGTGGTTGACACTACACAATGATGTTTCAAAAATGGCATTAGGATGTGACACCTAGTAAAGCACTAAGAAACCACTGAAAAGTGAGTTTTTGCCCTATGACCTTCTCAACCTTAGGGAATTTTTGAATGATGGGGAATAAATCTTATTGGATAATTTAAATTCAATAAAATAAATTGGTGTAAGTATATCTTGATCACCACTTAGTATTTAACAAAGTTTGTAGAGGCTAGAAATTTTCCTAATAATAGTGCAAAAATTACAACTTAATTCATCTAAGAGAAAGTAGTCACTCAATTTGAAATTATAATATAGATAGATCACAAATGATAGAGGTGGGAACTTTGTCAAACATGTGATTTGGTTGATGACTTCACAATTTTGGATCTTTTATTCACTCTCAAATACTTACTACCCACAAGCGAATACCAAGAACAGGCCAAAAATAAAGTATTTATCTCAATCGCTTAGTGATCTAGAAGTCATGTGGCATTTATGGTGTTGATTGGGAAGAACACATACATGTGGTCATATAGCATACAAAGTGACTATAAGCCATACACTCTTCTAGTTGATGTACAATCAAAAGGTGGTTGTCCATATTGAATATCTTGTGCCAAGCCTACGGATAGTATTTGAGGATCTTAGTAATGAGGAAAGTCTCAAAGAATAACCTATCCAGTTGAACAAATAAAATGAACATTGGGTGGCAAAAAGGGAAATCGAGGTCATGAAAAGAAGGAGAAAGTATTGGCATTGGAACACCTTTGAAAAATGAATTTTAGAGAAGGAGACTTAGTTCTATGGTATACCTATCGGTTCCTCAAACTTGCACCCATGTCTTAGTTCCAGAAGAACTGAGTCAGTGAGTCAACAATGGGCCATCTCAAATTTGTGGGACCTTGAACGCTTGAGATAGACCTCCGGGAAGGCTGGTTCCTCTACTTACCTCTACTGCTACAGTTTATCCTAATGTTGAAGGAAAACATAAGCTAACAATACCAAGGGACCATGGATAGAAGGATAACATAAAATGGAAAACTAAAACTAAGGAAGGTGATAACACCAAAAAAAGTGGGATGAACACTATCAGTTTTGAGTGAAAACAAAGGAGAAGTTATAAAGGGAGGCTAGGCATGCATAGCACAAACCAGAATGCATTCACCCGCTCAGTTTCATGAAACACAGTAAGAAAATGGAGCTACAAGGAACTTAAAGTGACATAGCAAGCACACAATACAAAAGGAAGGAAAGAAATAAGAATACAAACATGTCAAGGTAGAGAATAGCCACAAAATGATGCTTCTATTACTTCTAGGAATGCACAGTCTATTACAATGGCATATGTGGCCGATATCCACATGCAAGAGCAGGATCTAGAGGTCTGCAACTCAAAATATAAATATGGAGAACCCTTAGCAGATGTTAGAATACCCTAAATGTCAAACCCTTTATAATGAGTAATGCTCTTACATTTATAAATGAATTGGTGAGAGAAGAAGAGGAGAAAGAGGGAAAACTCAGATTTGAATCACAACCAACACCAAAAAGCATTCAATGTTTTTTAATCTATTAAATGCACTTATCCAAGTTTGTTTGGCATGTAAGAGAATCAAGGAGGGAAAATCGGATCAAATCCAGGTGGATGGAGGAATCAAATATGTTCATTAATGGTCATAAAGATGTTTTCATGTTTCTGACCTACCAAATCCCACAAAAATTTGAATTTGAATGATCTAGAGTGTGGCCCATGTCAGCATCTTTCAAATGAGACTGGGTATATGTGTGTCAGAGGCGTGTAGCAAAAGTTATGGTTGTTAGAAGTCTAAACATCACTCTGACATGCAATGACATGTGGCGCGCGTTGATTGACTGAGAGATTGGCCAACTGTGTAATTGAAATATTGTTTTTGTCATGTGTCACATATTGATTTGTTGTAATAATTCGGCACCTGGTTAGCACACTTTGATTGGTTGCGTGTAACACACTCAATTTCATACATATGCCACGTGGCAAATAAGGTGCAGAAGAAATTGTAAAGGCATGCGCGCAAAAGAGCAAGCCATGGAAAGAAAATAGAGGAAGGGCACACATAAAAGTGATGTTTGTCGGAGGAATGGGAGAATACCTAAGGAAGAAACATATGGTGAAGTCGCAACTATTACAAAGTAATGTGTAGTAATGAGGAAATGGGCGCACAATAATTCCAAAGGCTTAGTTTATTTTTGGGAAGCAAGTCTAGGGCATGCGCGCAGAGTGCATGAAATGCTGGGAAGAATTCGGATGCTTGGAAAGTGCATGCAAGGGGGGAAGGGAACAAAGAGGAGAAGGAAAAGAAAAGGTGAAGGAAAGGAGGAGTGCACAAGAACATGCAAAGTATCTACAACCAAGGGAATGTGCCAAGGAAAAACTAAAGTGCTCGCAACCTGCAATGTAGATCCTTAGATTCACAATAGGATTATAAGTTGTCCAAATAACTAGGGGAGTTATTTTGGATAACATTTTTGGAAACTTTTGGGATCATCTTCCTATTAGATGAAGGAGATCGGTATCCTCGAGCATCCATTAGGCATGGATTCTACTTGGAATATGAAATTCTGATTTGTGATCTTGAAGAACTTCCTTTGAAGTTGTTGAGTTGTGGAGCTCAATTACTTCATTTTAGCATGCAATGGAAACTTGCTAGAAAATACAGTAACTGTCATCGATTAGGGGGTAACCGGCATCGGTCACCCAGGACCAGCATCATTCAAGCAAGGAAGGAACTAGCATCGGTTAGGGTTAATCAGCATTGGTTACCTATGCGAGGATGTTTTAATCAACTCTCGGGAATTATATCTATTTTTAGAATTAAATTATATCTATTGATTTTAATTGCATGGCTAAGTGCCCTAAGTCTATAAACGATTGTATAAGCATAAAGCCAGGGTTTAGAAGTAAGAGATTAACAAGAATTAGAAAGAACTTGCAAAATTTGGTGAGAGAGAGAATTCTTGGTGATGAAGTAAAATCTTAAGGAAAGAAATTATTTTACATCTGAGAGGTGTGGAAGATTGTAATTATTCATTGTATATCTTTTCAAATCTTTGGATAATATATTGGCTTGTTTCTTGGTGGACGTAGACCACACTAGGTGAACCACATTAAATTTGGTGTTGATTTATGTCTCTTGGTTTGTATATTTCTTCTGGTAGAATATCCTCTTTTATTTGCATGTATGCTTATATCTGATATATTGTTTTTACAATTGGTGTGCTAACCCCAACAACTAGTATCAGAGCTTTGTTTGGAGGTTTTGTGTGTTAACAGGATTTACTCATAGAGGGTTTTCTGATTGAGTGGGAGCTACATCAATGGTAGAAGAAAACAAATACAAGGTAGAGAAATTTGACAGCCGAAATTATCAATTATGGAATATGCAGATTGAGGATTATCTGTATCAAAGATATTTATATTTACCATTGGATGAAAAGTCTAGACTTACAAAGATGACTGATGAAGAATGAAATATTCTTGACTGAAAAGCTTTGGAATCTATAAGATTAATCCTGGTAGCATCTGTGGCTTCCAATATTATAGAAGCAGATTCTATGGTAGAGTTAATGAAATCTCTTGCTAATTTATGTGAAAAACCTAGTGCTTCTAATAAAGTTTATTTGATGAAGAAACTATTTAGTTCTAATATGCATGAAGGTGGATATGTATCTAGTCATTTGAATGATTTTCAATCTATTTTAAATCAGTTAAAATCAATTGCAATACCATTTGATGGTGAGGTAAAAGCACTTTTACTCTTATGTTGTTTTCCTGATAGTTGGGATAACTTGGTACTAGTTTTTAGTAATACAGCAACAGCTAATAATATTTTGAATTTTGATGATGTGGTTAGTATAATATTGAATGAAGAAATTTGTAGGAAGAGTACAAAGGAATCATCATCTGTAAATGTTTTGAATGTAGAAATCAGGGGCAGTCAAAAGGAGAGATATAAGAGTAGGAGTAATGGGAAATCAAATTCAAGGGATAACAGATCTAAATCCAGAAGTAAGGGAATTAGTTGTTGGAAATGTGGAAAGAAAAGACATGCAAAGAAAGATTGTTTGTCAAAGGATAAAGAGAACCAAAAACCAGACAAAGGTAAAGAAGACAATCTTGCTACATCATAATTAATGCAAGATGCTCTTATTCTTTCTTTAGATAATAGAATTGAATCATGGGTTTTAGATTCAAGAGCTTCTTTTCATATAACCCCTAATAAGGTTTATTTCAGAAATTATGTCCAGGGAAATTTTGGGCATGTTTATTTGGGTGATCATGAACCTTGCAATATTACTGGTAAAGGGTAAATTCATCTAAAATTATAGAATGGAAATACATGGGTATTGAAATATGTGAGGCATGTGCCAAGCCTCAAGAGAAATCTTATTTCTGCAGGGTAACTTGGTGAATCTGGTTGCATGGTTACGTTTACAGGAGACTCTTGGAAAGTCACCAAGGGTGCTTTTGTAGTGGTAAGAGGTAAGAAGGTAGGAACATTATATTTATATACCTGTATTACTGATTCCTTTTCTGCATTATTTACTTCAGATTCATATGCGTGCATGTGGCATAATCGATTGGGTCATATGAGTCAAAAATGAATGCAGCTCTTAAAGGCTAAGGGTAAGTTATCATATTTGAAAGATCTAGATCTTGATTTCTATGAGCATTGTATTTTTGGAAAGAAAAAGAGAGTGAAATTTCTCAAAGTTGGGGCAACTAAGAAGGAGTGAAAATTGGAGCTTGTACACTCAGATGTGTGGGGACCAGCTAAGGTAGCTTCTCATGGAGCATCCCAATATTATGTTACTTTCATTGATGATTCTACAAGAAAGGTATGGGTTTATTGTATTAAATGTAAATCTGATGTTTTTGAGACTTTTAAAAGATGGAAAGCCCTTGTTGAGAATGAATCAAATTCTAAGTTAAAGTGCCTTAGATCTGACAATGGTGGTGAATATTGTAACAAGGCTTTCAATGATTATTTTTCAGTGAATGGGATACATAGAGAAATAACAGTTCCAAGAACACCACAAGAGAATGTTGTTGCAAAAAGAATGAACAGGACAATCATGGAACGTGCTAGAAGTATGAGAATAAATTTTGGACTGCCCTTATAGCTTTGGACAGAAGTAGTTAATATAGCCATTTATTTCATTAACTGTGGACCTTTAAGTTCACTAAATGGAGGAATACCAGAGGAAGCTTGGACCAGAAAATAGGTAGATCTTTCTTTTCTTAAATTTTTTGGTTCAAAAGCTTTTGTGCATGTTGATAAGGAAAATAGGAAGAAGTTGGATGTAAAATCCAAGAGATGCACTTTCATTGGTTATGGATCTGGTGATTTCGGTTTTCATTTTTGGGATTTAGAGAATTCTTAAATTATTAGGAGTCGTGATGTTGAATGGAATGAAAAGAGAATGTACAAGGATCAAATTTTGGTACCCAAGGATGAACCAGTTGAGAAGTTTGTGAATGAAAATGAACTCTCAGATTTAAAAGAATTATCGACATGGTTACGTAGTAACCGATGTCGATTGACCCCTAACCAGCACTAGTCGGTAGAACTAGTATCAGTTACAAAAGATCCAAACCAGTGTCGGTTAGAGGTGACCGGTGGCACTCACTATCAGATTTGGATAGGAATGTCCAGGAGGTCCAAATTGAGCCTCTGGTACCCAAAACTCCTGTGAGAAGGTCACAAAGGGTAAGTAAGCCTCCAGAAATATTTACACCTTCTCTATTTTATTTATTATTGACTAATAATGGTGAACCAGAGAGCTTTGAAGAAGCAATTCAGGATAAAACTTATGTCCGGTGGGAACATGGCATGGATGAGGAGATGGAATCCTTGGAACAGAACTAGACTTGGGATTTGATTAAGTTTCCAACATGTAAGAGAACATTATAGAACAAGTGGGTTTACATGATCAAGGAAGAAGAGGGTGGACATAAAAGATATAAGGCAAGACTATGTACAAACAAGACAATGTGCGCATAGCACACTTGGAGGAATTCAAACTACTTTAATACATACAAAGTGATGCAGATAGTTTAATAGAATGGTTTGAGATAGATCCCATTGACTAGGATTGATAGTGCACCTCCATCAAGATGAGTCAGTTCAAAATAATTAGCCTCCTTGCAAGAACTGATAGTGTATGGGCCACTCTTAAGTGCATCAAAATTTGAATGGAGCCCTGGTTTTTCTTTTTAGACATCCCATTTTAAGACTAAGTCCCCAAATTTGAAGTTTTGATGCCTAGACTTTCTATGAAACCACTTCTTTTTTTATTTTTGATGTTATAGCTTGATCATGGCAAAGTTTCTTGATTCCTCAAGTTTAACTAGCTCTTCCATTCTGATTTCTCTTTGGTCCGCACTCTCAAACTCCAACTATTGGGAAAGCTTTATTGAAGGTAATTCAAGAGATAAGGGGAATCTAGATTATTTACTGTAGAAAAAATTGTAAGGTGAAGTACTTATTGCCTTATTTATTGTGATCATGTCTACCCATAGTGCACACGAGAACTTTGTATGCCACTATCTTTAGTTGATGTTCATTATGTATTTCATGATTCTGATAGGATTCTTATCTATAGACTCTACCAAACCACTACCATGAGGGTAGTAATTGGAAGAAGTATTCAGATAGATACCCAAGCTAAGAGCCCAATCAGTGATTCTAGTACTAAGGAAGGATTTTTCATTATCTAAAATAATTGTCTGGGGAACGTCAAACCTTGTTACAATACCTTCGAGAAAGTCTAGAATGACTAACTCAGTTGATTATTTGAGCACGAAAACTTATGTCCATCTTGTGAAGTATTCCATAGCTGTTAGCACCCACTTGTGGCCAGTGCTTGAAGGAGGATTGATCATGCCTATGAAGTCAAGAGCACATTGTGCAAAAGACTTATCCACTTGGATTGGTCGGAGGGGAAGCGCTACCAATTTTTTCTTTCCTACAAATAAATTACATTCTTTACATTTCATGACCCACTTGTGTTCGTCAATGAACATGGTAGGCCAAAAGAGTCATGCCATTATAATATTCTTTGTTGTAGTCTTGGAAGAGAAGAGTCCACCAGAGAATCCATCGTGAAATTTTGCTAACACTTTTTCAACTTCTGCATTGTCAATATATCTCATCAACACGCCATCAAGATTCTTCTTGAAGAGAAGGCCATCAATTAGAACATATGGAATAGATTGCAGTCTTAGATGCCTTCTCTTTTCCTTATTTAAATTATGAGGGTATGTGCCCTCATAAAGGAATAATATCATGTCCTTCATCTAGTTGTGTGTGTCAGGATCTGTATTTTGTTCAATCTCTATACACGGGAGATCTTCATCCAGGAATAATGAAGTCTCGGGTTCATTATGCGCATCCTTGGCAATTTTTTTACATAGCACACTACCTCTTACCAGCTTTGTGGCTTTGATAGTCACATAATATTCCATTATCTTGGTCACCCATCTTGCTCTTTTTTCACTAAGTTTTACTCCCATGATGATGTCTCTAACATCAGAGTGAGAGGCTAACACCTTGATATGATTTGTGGAGAGCATACTCTTGAAATTATTGAGAGCGCCCATGATGGCGTAGACTTGTTTCTCCATGTGACTATATTTCAACTCATAATCCTTCAGTGTCTGACTAAAGAAAGCCACTGGTTGTTCTAGTCCTTTTTCATTTTCTTGTGTCAGGACAATAGCAACACTTGCATCAGCACCATAAACATAAAGTATTAAATCCTTAGAGTAATCCGTGCTGATGAGTGTTGGCACGTAATTAATTTCTTGTTTGATCTTATTGAATCTCTATTTTCCTTATGTTTTCCATTTGAAGGTTGTTTCCTTTTTTAGCATGAGGGTGATGGGTTGAACCAATCTTGCAAAGTTAGGAATGAAGCGCCTAACAAAGTTGATTTTTCCAAGAAAGGACTGCAAGGCTTTCTTGTACACCGGAAGAGAAATAGCCAGGATGGCTGAAACGTGCTCAGGATCAATTGTGATGCCATCCTTTGAGACCACGTGGCCCAATAGCTTTCCCTATACCACAGAAAAACTGCACTTCTTGGGCTTAAGAGATACCCCAAACTTTTTGTATCTCTCAAATATTTTCTCTACGTGCGCCATATAATCCACGCTCTACTTCAAGAAGACAGTTATGTCATCTAGGTAAACCAAGATAAACACATTGATGTATCCTTTGAAGGTAATGTCCATGGTGTGCTAAAATATCGTGCCCACATTTGAAATACCAAAGGGAATCTTCTGATATGCATATGTTCCCCATTTGGTTGTAAACGTTGTTTTGAATTGATCAAGGGACGCCTTGTTTAAATCTCTAAAGTCAACACAGAATCTGATTTCTTTGTTCTTCTTGCATACTAGAACAAGATTTTTGAGCCAGGTAGAGTATTTAATTGGAAATATGATCTTTGGCTCGATGAGTTTAGATAACTCTTTCCTCATGAGAGGATCTATCTGTGGATTGACTGGCCTCTACTTTTATCTAGTGGACTTGATGTCAGGATCAGGGTCAACAGAGTGTTGAGCAAAACTTAGATCACATCATTTGAGGTATTTGTACTCCCATGAAAATATATCATTGTATTTCTAACAGAGAGAGATGAATACATGTTTCTCATCATGCGCAGAAGCTTTACTGAGCAACAACTCCTTCCTGCGCACAATAGTAACTAGAGTACAATCTTATTGCATTGTGCACATATTATTTTCTTCACCCTTGAACTCATCATCAGGGATAAATATTTTCTCTAAGGTGACCAACCCTTTAGGCAACTTATTTGTCTTTAGCTAGATCACTTGGTCACCATAGTTGTCATGCAAATCAACTTACATGCTTGAAGAGAAATCAGCTTCATTCTTAATAAACTAGATGATCTGTGTGTCACTTTCAAACGCTTGTAAGCTCATGTTGTTAACTAGGATGGATGGTCTGGTCACCATCTTGACATGTTACATGTTTCCTTTGATAAATTCCTCTGCATGAGAGACTTGTGAGCCAAGCATGGCCATCTGATTGACTTCTTTGTTCATCTTTGTTGGTACCACCTGCAGATTTAGAGCACCAAATCTCTCAAGGAGGTCTCAAACTTTGTGTTTATAAGCTTTGAGAATCTTATTCTTTGTCACACATTTTTTGGTGACCTAGTGAATAACTAGTTTTGTGTCTGAAAAAATCTAGACCACCTTAATTTGTTTCTTTTCCGTAATCAAGAGACCATACACCAGCACCTCATATTTTGTTAAGTTATTTGAGCATGAAAACTATTATTTGTGCATGAAGAATAATTTCTCATCCTTGGGAGAGATGAGAACAACACCTATAGCCGCATTGTTTCTGCTTCTGGATCCATTGAAGTATAACTTCCATAGATCAAATTTTTCTTTATTTTACTTGCTCACGCAAGGTAGCATAGCTTCTTCTTCAAGGATGCAGTAAGTGACAAGACCAGTTTTAAAAGATTCAAACTATTCAGCATATGGATCAAATTTATGGTGTCTTTCTACCCACTCATATAGCACTAAGTCAAGAAGAGGAGGAGGGACAGGATGTTCTTCAAAAACTGAAACTTGCTCTTCTTGGATTAAGTAATTGGCTTGGAGAGGAGATGGTTCAAATGAATCTGCATGATAGGAGAATATTGGCTCAGCTTGTATGGTAAACTGGGTACCATACCTTGTTTTGAGTAGAATATGGGACCAATCAGAAGACAAGTAACCCCCCACTTTGGCAGTTAAGTCCCTTGATAGACATATGGCAAACAAAGGAGGTGGGTCAATGATTGATACATCTTGAGTTATAGTTAGGCTTGGACATGCATGGAGGGTTAACTCAAGACCCTTGGACTCACAAAGTGGTAACAGTTAAACCATCAAGTTGCATGACTCCTTTGGACAAAGGGTTGCACTTAAGGCCTACGACATCAACAATTTTCTTAGGCATGACAGAAGTATTAGCACCTCAGTCAATCATACAATTGTGCACAAGGTATTTACCTATGATCAAGGACATGTAGAAAGGTGGGGTTTTGATTACCTTACTTACTTACTTCTTCTCTTCTTGAAAAACATTGACAGCAGCGTGTGGAAGTTGGGACAGAGTTTTGTGCAACAGGTCGCACTGAGATGGGATGGCGAGGGCATTCCACATTGTGATATTTATATTTTTTTTCTTCATCTGGTCCACAATGTTGAATGAAAGGCCCATTGACTTATGCATTTGAGGCACAACAACATATTTTCTTTGTTTTTCGGGTGTAGAGGAAGGGGCCTTAGCTTGTGCAAAGGCTTAACCTACCACAAGAAGGGAGTGTATTGCTTTAGAATGAGAATTACGGGGAACCTCACATTAGGAACATGCACTCCTTTACTATTGGATGCCTTAGATACATCTTTTTTCTTTTGAGGATCAACCTGTGTTGCAAGTATTGAGACTTGCATGAGACCTGAGCATTATCTTCTTATACCTTGTCTTGTCAACAACTTAGGCACGCAGTCTGTTTGTATCATCATCATGATTGATTGCATAGAAGTCCTCACTAAACCAAAATCAATTGGCTTGAGAAGGAACTTCTGACTTCATCTTGGATTTTATGCTTCATTTGTGTGGGAAGGTTCACATTTAGAAGCAGCATGAATCATGTAGGCATGCGCGCATGCAACATTAGTGCAATGATATTGATTGTGAGGCATGTTTCAAGGGAAGCACCATTCTGACTCTTGCGTCATGTTGTTCTAAACTGGAACAAGTGTTTGACTTATGATGGGAACTGGAAGAGGTTGCTCTGGAGGAACAACTTGCAAGGGCAAATGCGTGTTAGCATGTCATCTATCACTTTGTTGGTTCTACCCATATCTCTGGTTTCCATACTGATTCCATTAGGGATGATTTTTTTGGTTCTATGCCTGATTAGAATTGTTTCTGAAGGCTTGCACCTACTGATTTTCCAAGGATATAACTTTATTAGACAAGTTTCTAATCAAGGCCTTCATCTCTTCATCTTCTTTCTACTGTAAGGGAGAGTAGGATGCAGATGCAACTAGTTGCACACTCTATATAGGAATAGGAGAAATAAAAGGCTAGGGTGGTGAAGACATTTCTAGGAACAAGGCTGTGGGAGGTCTAGGAGCCAACTTTCCCACCTGGATGAGACTATTTTCTACCCTTATTACAATATTGTAAGTAGCAGGTAAGGTTCTACCTCTCATGGATTGAATCATGACTAAGATGTCACTATTCAAAGCCTTTAGATAGTACAAGAAACCATGTTGGGTTATAGGTCTTACCACTTGAGGGATTTTGTCCCAAGTCTTCTGGAATCTGATATTGAAATCAGTCATTTTCTCATTGGGCACCCTCTTTGTTGTAGTTAGTTTCTCTACAAAGATAGGTGATCTAATTTATCTTCAAAATAGTTGTATAGAGTTGTTCCAAGCTCATATCATGTGGCAATAGATGTAGGTCTCAGGCCTTGATACCATTGGAGCATTTTTCCTTTGAATGAGGTTGTGAGCAGGCTAACTACTACATCATCATGCGTGATCAAATAGACAGAGCACACATTTGCTACATCCTAGATATGCTCAACATGGGTGACTTGATTCTCACCAGTAAAGTATGGGATACTCTTGAGCACAGTTACTGGCATATCATGTTGTGCATTAAGATTGAGAGGGCTTCCACCAGTGAAGCTGGAAAAGTTTCTTGGAGGAGGAGGTGGCTAGAGAGCCATGGTAGGGCATGTAGGTATGATATGAGGAGGAGTGGAATGTGCGTGGTGTGCTGGAGATGGAGATACGTGCATAGGTGTTCTACTATGTACTCTCCTTGGAGATAGGGTGAGATACTCAAAATATGCTTCAGTAGTTGCACTTTGTCTTATATGCACTCTTCTCATGAAAGGCACTCAAGACTACTGAAATTAGTAGATCTAAAAGTATTGGGAGTCACCAGATGTGTTTAACAAGCCTCCAAAGGATGGAAATTACTAAATCACACACCAAACTTAGCAATGCTGAAATTTAAGCTTTCAATGTTGGTCCCACCGAGCGTGCCAGAAACTGTTGGTTCCTCAAACTTGCACCCATGTCTCAGATCTAAGAAGGAAATGAGTCGTTTGAGTCAACAATGGGACTATCTCCAAGTTGTGGGACCTTGTGAACTTGAGATTGGACCTCTGGAGAAGGTTGGTTCCTCTACCTACTTCTACTACTACTACTACTCCTAATGCTGAAAGCAAAACCTAAGCTAACAATGCCAAGGGACCAGGGATAGAAGGATAACATGAAAATGGAAAACTAAACTAAAGGAGGTGATAGCACCAGAAAAAGTGGGATGAACACTATCTGTTTTGAGTGAAAATGAAGGAGAAGGCATAAAGGGAGGCTAGACACGCGTAACACAGACCAAAATGCATTCACCCGCTTGATTTCATGAAACACGGTAAGAAAATGGAGCTGCAAAGGATTTAAAGTGACACAACAAGCACACAATGCAAAAGGGAGGCAAGAAAGAAGAATATAAACACTGTCAAGGAAGAGAATAGCCACAAAATGATTCTTCTATTACTTATAGAATGTGCACAGTCAATTACAATGGTGTCTGATAGGTTGATATCCACATGCATGAACCCTATTTAGAGGTCTGCAACTCAAAATATAAAGATGGATAACCCTTAACAAATGCTAGAAGATCCAAAATGTCCAAGCCTTTACAATGAGAAATGCTCTTATATTTATAGATGAATCGGTGAGAGAAGAAAAGGAGAAAGAGGGAAAACACATATTTGAATCACAACCACCAACAGAAAGCATTCAATGCATGCAAATTTGTCAAATACACTTCTCCAACTCTGTTAGGCATGTAGGAGAAGCAAGGAGGGGAAATATGAATCAAATTGGGTGGTTAGATCAATTAGATCCTCATTAATGGTCATGAAAGTGTTTTCCTAGATTCTCACCTACCAAATCCCACCGATATTTGAATTTGAATGATCTAGAGTGTAGCCCATGTCAGCAGATTTCAAATGAGACCGGGTGCGTGTGTGTCATGAGTACTTGTAGCAAAAAAAGTTATGGTTTTCAAAATTCTATAGGTTGCTTTAACACACAATGACATGTGGCGCACATAGCTGATTGACTGAGAGATCGGCCAACTGTGCAACTATTTGTCATTTTCCACCACGTGTCACCCACTGATTTGTTTACAAGGATTAGCCGGTGCTCAACTGGCATGCGCTTTGATTGGTTGCATGTAGCACACTCAATGTCTACATAGATCCATGTGGCACATGAGGACTGCAAAAGAAGGTGTGAAAATGTACATGCAAAGGAGCAAGGAACGGAAGGAAAATAGAAGAAGGGAATGCATAAAAGTGATGCATGTAGGAGGAATGGGAGAAATACCTAAGGAAGAAATGTATGGTGAAGGTGCAACTATTAAAAAGTAATGTGCAGCAGCGAGGAAAGGGGCATGCGAGAATTCTAGGGACTTAGCTAATTTTGGGAAGCAAGTCTAGGGTGCACACGTGGGGTACATGAAATATCTGGGAAGAAGGTGAATGCGTAAAGAGTTGGCATGAAGGGGAAAATGGAATAAAGAGGAAAAGGAAAATAAACAGGTGAAGCAAAGGAGGAGGGCGCAAGGCACATGAAGGAATCTGCAACCAAGGAATATGCCAAAGGAACAAATGAAGTGCTCACAGCCTACAATGTAGATCCATAGAGCTAGAATGGGATTATAAGTTTTCCAAATAACTAGGGGAGTTATTTTGGATGGCAATACCATAAGGCGAGAAAATAAATCAATAAAATTTGAATTTATGTTGCTAGGTCCATTTAAAATTCAAGAAATAGGGGGAAATGGAATGGTTAGTAATGACAATTTGGACAGGAGAATGATCAAGGATATTCTAGATGGTTCCAAGTTAAAAGTGTATTGGATTAGAACCAAAAAGTATTTATATAATTTATATCAAGGCTCCATGCACATATTGTAAAGTACTAGAGGAACCTACCATGAAAAAAGATGAAGGGAAGACAAAAAAGGTATAATTATTTTTAATATTATCATCTATTGATGAAAATAAAAAGAGAAAAGACAAAAATATAAAAGGCAGAGAAAATTTCAAGGGGAACCATATGCCCAAGTGGAAGGCATGCTCTCATCATATGTCACATCACCGCATGCCACAACAGAGGAATTGAAAAATCCATTCATCCCACACTTTTTGTACACCGTTTCTCCATTTGATCAAACGTAGGATTCATTTACAATGTACGAACATCAACACATCCAAAGAAATCAGTTTGTATGTCCCTTTGCCAATAATAACTAGTACACTCTACTAATAGTTGTATAGCTTAACTCCTCAAATATTGTATGTCCAAGCTAATCAGCCATATGGCACTTAGTGGAAACATTGTTACACAACCTGCTATGAATGTCATGCGTACATTGACTATAAAACACACAACCATGTGCCACTAACATTGTTGTACCCCATTGTATGTTCAATATTTTGATGTGTGTCGAACACCCTTCTCTACTTATGTTCATTCCCCTCTCCAACCCTCTTTCCCCTTAAACTCTCTTATTCATTACCATACATCCCCATGCCTATTCTGCACAATCTTTGGTCCTCACAACAAGAGGATTTATTGGAAAATTTTGCATTTTTTTAGGAGCAGAGAGAAGCTTGAGAAAATAGTATTCATTGGCAAGGTTGGCATCTAAGAATAATTCAAGTGGATATTATCCCTTCCTGTAGGGTTTCGAGGACATTTTTAAAATTCAAGAACCAAAACTCCCATCCAAAAATATGCAACAAGAGGATTTCAATATGTATTTTGAAGTTGAAAATTCCAGTTCTATCGCAACAGTCATGTCTGAGAAAAACAAAAATCCTTTTGGGCACAGTATTATTTTCTATGCAATCAAACAAAAAATTACAATTTAAAATGGTTCAGCTTGGGAAGGCCATATAATTCCCAAGCCAAATTCTACCACATCTCCTGAGATTATTATAACTTAAATGGTATCAAGTACTAGTTGCAGGTAGGGTGCAGAAAAGGGTACCAAAAAGTGAAAAATACAGTGAACGCTCAACAAAGAATAAATATAAAGTGTTTCCCACACTTAAGATGGTGAGATGGAAAAATCCCACACGTAGTGGGCCAGTAAATTTGACGATCATGAATTGAAGTTGGAATTGTGTAGAGTTAGGGTGAAAGAAAATTTATAGATGACTTATTTCAGTGCTAGAGAATTTGAGCCTTACGTGGCTTAGATGGTCTCTAACTATAATCAGGACAGCAGGTGTGTTTACCTATTTGATACATGAACAAGCAGGTAAAAATCATATATGCAGCCAAAGATTCAACCAAGGTGTTGGTCATGCCCTCACATGGATATTTAGTCAGTGAATCGGTAGGTAGCCCCCAGATTAATCAGGCTTGAAAGTTCTATGTTGTCCAAAATTTATGTACGTCGGATTTGATTGAGTGGCATACTCTCTTGGATGTAATATAATGCTATAATTGGGTGCTACTTGAACCTCTTAAATTTTTGTGTGGATGTCTCACACGGGGTTGTGTGTAGATGAGAAGGAATATATTCTATTATTACAATAGAGAAGGTATGGTGTTCGCACAAAAGGTTGGATGTGCATTCATAGTTGGATGTGTGTAGATGAGCAAGTATATTTTCTATTATTATTATGGAGAAGGATGACTGTGCACAAGGTTGGGTGTTTTATCATAGGAGTGTAATTACATGTTTAGTTGTGTTTATAGGTGGGATAATGATGGGCATGCCCTCTTGTCTATAGTCGATAGGGCAGTGTGTTGTTTCTATGTGTGCTACCTCTACGAGGAGGGAGGACTTGGCATCCGAGTGGCTTTGAGTTGTGTATCCTATGAGTAGTAAGCGGTGTAGACATGGTAAGGATTTAGTATAGAGTACAGTGTCCAAGTGGCTATGGTTTGTGCATCCTATGACTAGTAGGGTGTGTGGCCACACGGGTTTATGTAGAGTTTGCATGATTGATCACATGCTTGGCTTACAAAGAGGTGAGATCTCTAAAGTGGGGGATTTTTTATCTACTTGGATTCATGATTTCATCTCCTTGACATATAAAGGATTTTATATGACACATCATACCATTGGATGATTCCTGGATGTGATGTATTCTTAGTCAACCTTGACTAATATTGGGATGAAATTCCAACCATAATTCTTTGAGAGGGCCCATGGAAATATGGGCATCAGTTGGGAGAAGGTGATGGATAACCACTTAGAAAATATAGAACATGAGATACAACAGCCAATTCAAATATAATTCATAGCCTTACCATGTTGGGGGAGTCCAACATGGGTTCAAATACGTCGAGCATTATAGCTAGAGGATGTGACTGATAAATTCTATGTTCATCCCCTACATTAAAGGTCTTCTGGATTTTGGCAGTAAAATCACCATCCTGAGGCTTAAAATCATAATTTTCCACCAATTCATTAGGTGATTATCAATGCAACTTTGGTTGAAATGAACTGTGGGAAGGCTTATATAATTGCTTTTGCCTATGGCTCAAAAACCTTCACACGCTGGAATCCATCCCATCATAATTTGATGGCCCTTCAACCTAAATTTTGTCATCATATTATTTGTAAGATAAAGGCCCTTACATGATTGATAAAGGTGGATTTTTTAGTAGGGGAGACTTATTTGTAATTTTAGGAGAAAATGTTGTGATTACCTTTTTGAGACAAGACCTTGGTAGGAAAAGATCAAAACTTTAGATAGGTAACTCCATGCCCTATGGTCATTTTAATGGTGATTTTAATAAGAAAAAATTGTCATGTTATGTTATAGGGACACCCTGTTTGCCTGAACCCAAAATTCACTTTAGACTTGGTCATTCCATATGATATCACTTTCAATTTTAGAGAAAGGATCCATATTAGTTCCCAAATTCAGCAAGAAGTCTGTAGCACTATAGATGGATCTTAGACAATGACAAATTTCATGGTTGGGGGAAGATATATTTTGAAGAACAAATGAGAGAATATAATTAAGCCTCCCATTACTAGTTCCTTTCCTTTTTAATACATTGATAGTTAAGAGAGACTCACCTTCAATTATGATGTTTAAGTATACATTCTCTCTTGTCCTCTTCAAGCCTTCCATTAGATCCAAAAAAATTGTTTTATTATTAGTGGCATGATGGATTATACCAAATGTGGCCATAATTAAAAAACCTTGATGAATCTCTCAGTATTGTTCCATAGCCTACTCTCCCTATGTTCCCTTTATTGGCCCCATCAAAATTAAGCTTAACCATTTCCATAGGGAGGAAAGACCAAGATGGAATAGTTTTGGTGTTTGTGTGTTTAATCTTTCTTGTCATCACATCCCACTTTGTAAGTGGTCATTTTTCTTAAATAAGAGGGCCGCCTCTATTACTAGGAATTGTGTATTCTCTTAGCATTACATTGATCCATTCTGAGATAGATACTTCTAATCTCTTAATAAATCTCTAAGAAGAAATACTTACATCTCTAAATACACTCTTATTTATTTCTAACCACATTCCACATCACAAATGAAGGAGTGGCATCTGATAATGGACTTGGAATGGAATGTGGTGGCTAGTTCTATTGAGAGATCAAGTATGTTACTAAAGGGGGGTTCCCATAAAAAAGACAATTTATGTATGATATTTTTCCACACTTTAGTGGCATGGGGGCATTGAAGAAGGATAGGATTCATTGTTTCCTCATTGGATTGACATAGGACACATCTGGTTGGGCCATAGAAACCTCTTTTAATTAGATTGTCAAAAGTTAAGATTTTGTTGAGGACTTTGGGAAAATTCCATTTGCACCAGATTCTTTGGTATGGCCATTGGTTTGGGATTTTACATTCTCCTAGAGAGTTGATATATTGTATCCATATTTAACTTTGTATTCCCCTATTGGGGATCCATTACATTTCAAATTAGCCTCCTTCCCCATAAATGGAAGTCTTATTTCTTGAAGACTTTCTTTCATCATTGAGACCTGGTCAATAGGGGCATCGAGTTGACTCTAGTCCCTCCAAACATGAATCCTCCACATTGCGATAGAGAGTTGTATGATGTCTTCTATATTAGTTTATATGACCAAAGGAGGAAAACCCAACCACGAATCCTCCCAAAAGTTAAATTTCTGACCTAACCCGATTTCCCATGTGAGTTTTTGTAGGATTGTTTTCCTACATGATCCGATGATGTTTCTTGTGTGGGAACCTTAGGGAAGATCCACCATAGTGAAGATTCTCTCTTGTTCCATGGAATCTAAGTACTTGGCTTTCAAAATTTAACAATTAAGTTTATCAGGATTTGAATAGATTCTCTAGTATAATTTTGCTCCTAAAGCCATGTTTTTCCTCTTTAAGTCAGTGAGGTTAGCATCTCCCATCCTTTTGAAAGGGAAAAAAAAATCCAACTCAATAAATGGAATTTATGCTCTTGTGAGATGCCCTCCCATAGGAATTTTTTCATCGGTCTATTTAAAGCCTCCACAATGTTGGAAAGATACATGAAAATGGATAGGATATAGCGGGCATTGCTTAAAGGACACTTTTCAATGAGATTAATCTTCTAGTCATACTTAACCATTTCCCTTTCCAAGAATATAGTTTTCCAATTATTATTGACACTAGACCTTCCCATAGATATTTCCTCATTGCACCATTGAACAGTAGGATTCCTAGATATTTTCTAGGAAGAGATCCTATTTTGATTCCTGTGATATCTGACAACTGACATTGCAAAGGGACTAGAATGTTAAAGAAGATATGAGATTTTGCAAAATTTATCTCTTGACCAAAGGCTTTGGAGTATTTGTTCAACATCTTTCTTATGAATCTAGCGTCCGATGGGTGCCTCTCATAGGAATTTTTTTATCAGTATATTTAAAGCTTTTACAATGCTAGAAGGAGTTGTTATACCAAATTTGCACCCCCTTGAAAATTTGGATAACTTATCAAATATGGACTTAGCCAGAATTGCAGGATTCCAAAGTAGATGTTTGGAAGCTAGTGGTCACTAAGATGTTTGGAAGCTAGTGGTCGCTAAGATATTTTGAGGTTAGTGGTTGCTAGGTATTTTTACTGACCTATTTTGAGGTTAGCAGTTTCTAATCATTTTCACTGACCTATTTTGAGGTTAGTGGCTGCTAGGAACTTTCTCTAACCTATTTTTGGAGGTTAGTGGCTGCTAAGCACTTTTCACCTGACCATGCAAACTTCAAATTGCCATAACTTTCTTTCTACAACTCCAAATTAAGAAAACTTGGTAACGTTGGAAAGATCTCTTCGAGAAATTAAAATTAAAAAAATCATAATCACTTTTTGGTGGAGAGAAGAGGTAGAAAAATGGAAAGAGGCCGATAGGTATTTTCGGTGACCTATTTTGATGCCTAGTATAGACACAAAATCATGCACTTGGGTATATTTCTAGGTCCTAATCACATACCACTATTCATATGATTCCTAAGCGAGAAAATTACTAATTGACCATTATCTTTGGCCTCTTTGCTTTCTTTCTAGTTTCCTTCTTGGCCTTACACACCCTACTTGCTTAGTCTGACCTTCGTCACTTCAACTTTTCTAAGTCTGGACACCATCACCCAACTAGGACGTCAGCGCCCAGGTGCCCTCATCCCCTCTAGATGCACCTGACCTCTTTGTATCTTTCTTGCATATTTTGGGTCTCTTTTAGTTGTTGGGCATCTTGTTTTCTTATAGGTCGGCCTTTTAGTGGTTAATTATGAAATTCAAACAAGCGAATCTTATAATTACAATGTTATGTGATCAAATTAAAGGACCAAGCTCTAAGCATCTACTATCATCACCTAAGGTTGCATGTCAAAGGCATTACTAAGAGCATCAAAGCATCCATCTAGCTTCATTCAAGGGACAAGGGACTGCTAATTCTTTTGCATACACTTCATAGGAGGGGAAGTTCATTTTTCCATCCACACATCTACTTACATTGTATACATCTAGCTATTTCTCACTATCAAGTACATCTTACAAAGAGCCTCCTATGGCACAATTCTATGCACACACACACAAGACCTACATGGAGTATGAGATGTAGTGAAACACTCGGTCGTAAGTTCACTTAGTCGGGTGACCACTAGGGTTAGTCTGATTCCCCATTTGCATTTTTATATTTTTTATATTTGATGTGTTTTGGGGTTTTGTAGGTTGATCATTTCTTTTTTTAGGTTACAAGAAAATTATGCGGGCATAGTGTGACACATAGGCGATCAACAACGAAGGGTTAGTGACACTATTGTGACACATAGAGAAAACTCAGTTTATGAGGTTTTGAGCAGTCACAGGTGCCCAAAAGGGTCTCTGGTGCCTAGGTGACACCCCTTACCTAGTTCCATAGGCACCCTGGTCAACATTATTCTGAACAGTTCTGCATAATTTTTGTAGGCATCGATAACAATAGATTCTTCCTCCTGTTTATACAATTTTCTAGTTAACACACTTTCGGGATTAATTACAAAATCAGACTAAGTACTTCTATTCCTTCTCTTGCACTCTAGGGTTTCAATTTTCCTAGCTTATTGCTTAGGTCATATATGTGCTTTGTGTATTATATCATTGTGTTGTGACTATGTAATTAGGGTTTCACATAATTCCAATATTTTTAAAATCATTTTGTGAACCCATCTGCTCGGACCCAACCTTGCTTCTAGGTATTTTGTAATCTTTTTATCATGGCTTGATCTTCTGAACCATTTACTGAAGCCCACCTTTAAGATCTCAATGATAATCTTGTTGAACATCCTTAGGATCTAGATCTTCTTTTATTCACTACTCGTGAGGAGACCACCAATCTTGTGGAGCTTAATGTTCCTACATCCATCCCCACTTCCATGGCCTATTACTACTCAATCAACCTTCTTCTACTCACTGTACATTTCTACTTCCCATTTATGTCTCCTACTCTACTCACCAATCACTTCACTCCACCTCTTACTTCTCACATATGCCAAGTCTCTTTCATTGGCACTTAAGATTTAGCCTCTCTTTATCATGATCTTCAAGTTCAAATCCTTCAATTACAACGAGTTACTTCTCACACATCTCCATCTCTGGATTCCACATTACTAATTCATACTCCTTTCACACCCATCGTTTCCACATATGCACTTCCTCTAAATTTCTTCACTCCCAAGCTGCCCATTTTCAATGGCCATGGTGATCCTCAAGAGAATCTTGAAGCATTTCATGTGGCATGTCTAGATTATGTGGATGATCATACTTTATTAGCAAAGCTCTTTCCTAGAAGTCTCCAAGACTATGTTATGTGTTGGTTATATGATCTACCTGTTCATTCAGTAACATCATTCACGCATTTAGTCGATGCTTTTCTTGCTGATTTTTCAATCAATATCGGTTCTAAGATATCATATGCTCAACTCGCAAAAAATTAAACAAGGATCTAATGAGCATCTAGTCAGATTATGTCTTATGATATAAGAACAACTTAGCTAAGATGACTAATGTGCTTGATGAACTCATGAACTTCAAGATATTTTTGTACAAAGTATCTTATCTCCATTGCAATATACTATCATCTTCGAGACATCTCCTTCATTTGATCATATTTGTCCATACTCTTAAGCTACGTGAAAGTAAACTTATTATCTATGGGAAAATGTTAAGTATCATGATCAAGATTCATCATCTTCTACGTGATTTCAAAGTAAATCCAATTTCAAGCCATCTACAAAACCTACTGAAGTGAAAATTACTGTTAACATTGTCTCTACTCCTGAGAAACTTCAATGGCAACCACCCAAGCATACATCCACTAAGTTGACTTGTGCTCCACACATTCTATTGTCATAACTTATTGAGAGCAATCTAATTACACTTCCTCTTCCACTCAATCTAGATCCATCTCATCTAAAAGGTCGTAATTACAATGAAAATTTTAGATGTGATTATCATCAATGCATTGGGCATTCTACCAATTGATGTTTCATTCTAAGACATCTTATTCAAGATCTCATCGACAATAATGCAATTGAGCTTCCTGAGCCTTCGACATCTACGTTGGTCAATGAAAATAAAAATCTCAAAATATTCAATAATCCTCTCCCTAATCATGAGAAGCAAGTTGCAGAATCTTTGGCTAATCATGTGTATCAAGCGGTGCCTCCTCCATCATCGAGGCCTCTCGATTTTCTAGTTTCTCATGTTGATTAATCTCCACCTTTCATTGCATTTTCTAGCCATGATCATCATGCTACATTTCCTTCTGATCGCTTGAACATCAATGCTTCTATTGGATCTATTTCTATTAATAACACCATGGTTGATCCATCATTTCACATAAGTTCATGCTCTATTGCACTTCTTATTGCTATCAACTATCCACTCTCATAGATTTCATATCTAATTCCTAGATATTATGGCTATGTCAAGCTTCCAGTTATAGTCAGTCCTCTCACCATGCTTGTGCCTTTCCTTGTGGCACCTAGGGTAAAATATTATGACATGCTCTTAGGTCTTCCTTGACTCCTTGCCGCTCAAGAAATCATTTCCATGAATCACTTGTGTCTCAAATTCATTCATAATAAGCTAATTCATCACTGTCAAAGGAGTCCCACCATGCACACCATGGCCTCAACCTCCTCTTGAGGTGGCCATTTCACTTGCTAGAGCATCTAGGTCCCCTGGACCTCTGAAATCTAAAGTAAAATATGCTCCTAGCTCTCCTACTCATGCACGTCCTACTCATCTTCATCGATCCATTAGTCCATCTCATCCACCTAGGTCCACTACTCGAGATGGTCTCCTTCATCTAGGTGTAAACTCCATTTTCCTTCATCATGTGCTCTTCTTCTGTTGATCATAAATGAACATCACCTCCTCACTCTCCTCCATCCAGATGCACACCATCTCATCAACCTCCTTCATCTAGGTCAACCTCACCTTCGCAGTCTCCATCCTATAGTTGTTCACTACCTCATATTCCATTACATGAGCATCATCAGTCTCATTCACTGCCACCTTTAGAGCATGGTCACACATCTTTATCTCTTCATACATTAGCTGGAGGACCCTTACCCTTCACTTTTATAGGATAGATCTTGCTCATCAGTCATACACTTGGGGGATATCACACTTATTCTCCCCCCTTATAGCATTACCAGGTGTCTCACATTTCACTTTTCCGCTCTACACCTTCACATCTAGTCTTTCTGCACACGTATCAATTACACATCTTGATATACAACTTGTATCATCATTACCCTATGATGCACTCTTGTTACTATAGTTCACACTCGATTGTTGAGGGCATACTACATTCATGAACCTCACATCACTACACACTTCTACTCTATGCGCTTCATGACTCACATCTTTCTAGCATTCACAATTTTCACGCGATACACTTACCCTATGACACACTCTAGTTCCACAGTTCATAATCAACTCTTGAGTGTCTACATTTCAAATGAACCTCACCTTCATCTCACTCTTCACTGCTACTATGATTCATTGATCTATCTTTCTAGCGTGCACAGTTCAAACCATTTCTTGATGATGCAATCTTGTTTCTATGGTTCATTCTTGACTGCTAAGGGGGAATTTATAAATGAACCTCATCTCATACACATCACATCCTCTTTAGGAGGCATGCTGATCCTATCACATTCAGCATTGTATATCATTCCATCACTCATAACATAGAATTGCATATCTTGGTTACATTTACTCTTATCTTACTTATAGTTGCTTTACATGTACAATTTTTTACTATGCTAGTCATATATTCTTATATGTCATTATATTTTTCTATATACACATGCACATTCACTTGGTCTTCTCTAGTTTGCGATGCAAGACTTTACATAGATATTTACACGCAACATGGATGCTTGGCACTGTACCTCTTTACCAGTCCCACAAGGCTCTTAGGGGCATCTACTTTTCGTACATACTTTCATAGGTGTTATCTTCTTCATTTTATACTACCTTCTATTCTTATACTAGCACACTAATTTATTGATATATACACGTACTTTGACATACTTTACTATCTTTCTAACATGCTAATGGGTGCTTCATGTGTAACATTTTTATTTGTAGGATCTATTTTCCACCATGGTTTTCTGATATTTTCTTGCTCACTGTTTTCTATTGTTTCTCATTATATGACCATTTTTGTGGGCTATGCCCCATGTATTGTCTTGATCATTGTATTGTATGCTTTTGGCCTTTAGCCCTGATTGTCTTGTGACATTTTGAGTGATGTCCCATGTTTGAAACCCACTTTTCATAGTCTACTATTGTCTTCTTCTTGTCTAGATTACACATTGTCTGCTATATACATATTTATCTTATTTGCACTAACACATGTTACTAACCAATTTGTTTGCATGTGTCCTTGGTTTCTACCATGCACATCCCCTCATCCCCCTGTAGGGTTATCAGTTTTAGATCAGTATCTAGTCCTCTCCTTTGGATCCACATCCTCCTAGCAACCATCACATGCACCCCAAATGATGGGTGGCATACATTGGGTGAATCAGTCACCCCATATAGCAGAACATATGCCAGAGACTTCAAAGCACAACACAGTACAAAAATTACTAAATAGAAACACATTCACAGTAATGGACCTCAGATTCATGACTTGGGTATTCAGTTCAACATAGACACTAGCACCCAGATACAGACATGAGTGTGTGGATGCTTCTAATCTTTCTTGGGAACCTATGACAAGGGGAAAGTCACAAACATTTT
The DNA here is from genome assembly GCA_019776745.2 of Taxus chinensis. NCBI lineage: Eukaryota > Viridiplantae > Streptophyta > Pinopsida > Cupressales > Taxaceae > Taxus > Taxus chinensis. The sequence continues at coordinate 293,063,717 of CM034154.1, forward strand.
TTTAGATCAATATAGTTTTCAGCAGTTTATAGAGCAATTTTCAAAGTACAAGCACAATAATCCAACAATCAGAATGTATTCTATCTCCTATTTTCTCTATTTTTTACTTGGGATCTAAATCTGGAACAAAACGGATTGAACTAGAACAAAGAAGGATCACACTAGCTACAATGGTGTATAAATCTAGGGAAGCAATCATGGATGGGGAATAACACTAGTCCTTTCCCCCAACACTCTTTTCATGGCGTGAGATCTCCCCAAAAAACTCACTCTTGGCATGAGATTGCCCAAAAAACTTGTTCTTGGAATTCACCAATAAAATTTGTTCTTCAAGAAAATTTTATAGGATAATTTTCTATCCTCATCCTTCTCTCATAGATCAAGTGCACACTTTCCTTTTCCTTTTTACATACTTTTATGCATTTTTACATATATATCTTTATATATACTTGGATTGGATTTTTCACATATACACAACTTTGACTACTCTTTCACTCTTCTTTTGTAGGTTCGTCCTTAATAAGCAACAAGAAGTAGCCCCACATCAAGCATAACACACAATATGTACAAACATGACACAATCTCATACGCTTCACCCCTAGGGTCACTTCCTCTTCTTTAGTCTTCCACATCTTCATTTTCTATCACTTCACGGTTTCACTCGTCTCCTAGGCACGCTATTCTACACTTGATCTACATGGTTATAAAGTACACATCTTCTTATCTACTTTATGTTATCGAGTATTCACTCAAAAACATAAAGTGGGGGGAAAATGTAGACACAAAACCATACACTTGGGTATATTTCTAGGTCTAATCACATACTAATGCTATTCATATGACTTCCTAAGTGCATAAAAATAGTAATTGACATCTATCTTTAGGGCCTCTTTTCTTTTTCTATTTTATGTTCTATTGGTTTTGCATACCCCACAACCTATGTCTTGATATTTGACTGATTTATCTTTTATGGACTCAGATACTAACGCCCATTTAGGAAAAATTCTCCTAGGAGCTCCTCTCCCTTATGTGGTTCTTCATGGCCCTCTCTAAGGGGGCCTTTGACTCTCTCTTTTGGGTCTCTTTTCACCTCTTGTGAATGTGGTGTTGAGTGGCATGGGTCAACCTTTGAATTGTCAATTATAAAGATTCAAACATGGCAGGTTTCATAAATATACATGGGGTTATATTATAGGCACGATAAGGGTCCAAGCACTGAAGGGGATTATCAAATATCACCTATATATTGAATCCAAATGCACAAAGAACATTACAAATCATCCATCTAGCACATTCACTCATGGGACAAGTGATGCATCACTCTGTAGACACAATTCATGATGAGGGGAAGTTTATTCTATCTCATCTCATAGATATTAAAGGGAATTTTCTATATTCTAGATCTATTGTTCCTTATCATTAGGTAACTTTCACAAGGGAATCCTAAGGCATTATTGTTACCGCAAAGTCACAGGCACCCCTGGATGCAAATCAAGGTTCTGAATGATGTCCTAGGCATCCAGTGTGATTGCACAACATTGAAACCTCTCTCCAAGCATGGGACTTGAAAAAATGAGAGAGGAATCTCCAGATTAGAAGGATGGTTCCTTAAATTCCTCTGTTCAGATGCACACGAAAAATGCAGAGGGTTCACTCAAAATCCTAATCTAACTTGCCAAGGAGACAGGGTAAGAAGATGCGTGAAAAATAAACCTAAGCTAATAGAGGTGATGCACCGAGGAATGAAGAACATTTTTGTCTTGCTAATAAACACAGACCACTCAAATGTGATGCAAGATCATGCACAGATAACAAAAATAATTGTAGTGAAAGACCAAGAGGATGCAAATGAACACAGAGAGGGTTGAGAATCATCCACAGACATGTATTACTTGCTCCAAAGATTGATACAATACACTATTAAAATTCCAAGAGGTAGAGTCACATTACAGTTTCAAATGGGAGGTTTGAACTCCACAAATTCGCCTGATAAAGAGAAGAAGGGAGGATGCAAAACAGGAATGTTCCACCTTTAGAAAGAAGCCAAACTCTTTACAATATATAGGAAGAATGAGAGAGGGAAGAGAGAGGAAAGTACAAATCTACCCCAACCACTTCTAGGTTGCATTTAACTCATCTCATTATGGCTTACAAGCGGTGAGAACCCTGGTAAGAGCGACGAACTGTCTAGCAGAAATGGCAGACTGTCTGTTGTATTAAAGATGGTTGTTGAAACGTCACTTCTGGCTATTAACACGCGTCAGAGATGTTCTCCTGAATTTTCTCTCTCCAAACTGAACCAAAATTCAAGATTGACCCCAGAATCATGTAGAGAATTTTATCCTAGCTTTCCATTGATATAAAGAACGTGAAAATCCGAGCTCTGGATCGAAAGATATGGCGATCTGAAGATTTAGGGCAAAAATAGGCAAAGACGGGTCGGTGGGAAAATATTTGAACTTTCCCCACGCTCTGCCACTTGGATGACACGTGTCAGGCTCTAATTCGCTGAGAAATTCTCTCTCCTCCACCTTTCCGCAGGTTTCCTTTGAAATTTCCTTGTGGGCCCTTAAACTTGGACACGTGGCATTATTTCATTGATTCGGGCCTGAGGGGCACACTTAGCAACTTTTCAAAATTTTGACACGTGGCATGTTGTGATTCGTTGGCGGCTCTTTCGGCTCCCCACGTCCTTCGCGTACCTTTGGTCCAGATGTCCCAAACTGTCTGGGACAAAAATCTCTGAACCGCCCGATTCAGGCTTCCTTGTCCCTCTTTGACGTGAAGACACGTGGCAAGATCCCATTCGCTCTCGGCTCCTTCGGCTTTTCACGTCCCGCGCGTACTTTTGTCCCGGATGTCCCAAACGAAAGTCCTCTATTTCAGCTGAACCGACCGGTTCACATCCTCCATGCAGTTTTGTCCCAACTCTCCCAGACTGCCTGGGACAATTTTGTCCAAACCGCCCGAAATGGACTGACTTGCGCCAAACCGGTCGATCCGCGTCCTTCGCGTACTTTTGTCCCGGATGTCCCAACTGTGCGAAACAAAGACTTAGGCATTTTTTCCCTCTTTCAGCCGATTCACCTTTTCGCGTCCCACGCGTCCCGATGTCCCAACTGTCCCGCGGACTGCCTGGACTGCCTAGCGGCTTTTCGGCCGGTTCGCGCTCCGACGTCCCAACTGTCCCACAGACCGCCTGGACAGGACTTAGCCGATTTTCTTCATTTTTTCTGGCCTCCAAGCTTGGTATGACTTGAACCTCAGATGCATGTTATCAAAATTACCCTGGGGGGGTGAATTTTGGATAACAATTTGGTGACTCAGCGGGGTCATCTGCCTGCTAGATGAAGTTACCAGTTGCCTGAAGCAGTCTATTGGGCATGGAGTCATCAAATATTTTGTTTAGAACCCAACTGACTTAAAATGTGCAAGGAGGAAGATGGAATATCATCTGATGGAAGCAAGGACTGCAAAACATCTCCATGGACAGCAAGTTGTGCCAAAGCACTTAGGGAAAACAAAACTAACCTACAGCAAAACAATGTGCACAAGCACTTGGAGGAATGAAAATCTAATCTAATATTTACAAGGTGGTAAATTTACCTCTAGAAGCAACGCTTGAGATAGATTCCATTGACTGGAATCTGCAGTTCTTCACCATCCAATGAGGCCAATTGGAAAGCATTGTTGTTCTTGCACTTCGTGACCATGTATGGGCCACTCCAAATGGCATCAAATTTTGAATGCCTTCCCGGTTTTGCTCTATCCACATCCCATTTCAACACTAGATCTCCAACTCGGAAGGATCTATCCTTGGCCTTCCTATCAAAGGTCTTCTTGATCAAAGCTTGATCCTTTTCCATTGCTTGGGATGCCTGATTTCTGATCTCTTGCAGCTCCATCAACTCTGCATACCTCACCTCCATGGTTCAAACTCTAGCAACTCCAACTGCTTCATGAGTTCCAATGTTGGCAACTCAAGTGACATGGGCAAGATTACCTCTCTTCCATAGACAAGCTTGAATGGAGAGTTACCTGTAGATTTCTTGGGAGTTATCCTATCAGCCCATAAGGCTGATTTCAGTTTGGTATGCCAAGACCTCTGATTCTCGTCAAGAGTCCTCCTAATGATTCTTAACAAGTTCTTGTTTGTAGACTCGGCCTGGCCATTACCCTGTGGGTAATAGTTTGATGAAGTGCTTAGGTAGATCCATTCTTGACAGCCCACTCAGTCACCTTAGATCCAATGAATGCCAATGCATTATCAGAGATTATTGTAGCAGGTACACCAAATCTGGTTGTTATCCCCTCATAAAATTCTAAGATGCTAGACTCAGTTGCCTCTTTGAGTGCTACTGCTTCTGTCCATTTGGTGAAGTAGTCCGTGGCTGTCAAAATCCATTTGTGCCCTTAGCTTGAATTGGGATTAATGACTCCAATGAAGTCCAAACCCCATTGCATGAATGGCTGGTCAACTGAGATTGGATGTAATGGAAGAGCAGCAAGTCTCTCTTTTCCTATGAAGAATGCACAATTCTTACACCTCTTGATCCATGCATAGCAATCACTGAAGATTTTAGGCCAATAATAACCAGCCTTCATGATTTTTTAGAGCTGTCACTCTTGGTGCAAAATGACCACCAGCTGGCCCACCATGGAATTCTTGCAACACACTTTGAATCTGATTTGTGCTAATGCATCTTAGCAGCACTCGATTCACATCTTTCTTGAACAAAACACCATCAACAAACACATACGGGAAATGGCTTGTAATCTAAAGTATCTCCTTTCGCTCTTGCTCATTTCTGGAGGGCATAGGCCTGTGCTGTAGGAAGTGTATCATATTCTTGAGTCCAACAGGGAGTGGGCACATCATCATTTTCTTGTTCTTGACCATCTTGTAGTACCAAGACATCCTCTCTTCCATTACCTACTTCAACTTGTTGACTCAAGGCTAGTTGTTCACATAGTCCCTTCCCACGTACTAGTTTGGTGACCTTAATCTTGATGTCATATTCCATGACACGGGTTATCCATCCTGCACGTTTCTCATTCAGATCTTTGTTTAGAAGGAAGTCCTTGACTCCCGCATGAGAGACCAATAATTAGATCTTGTTGTTTGAGACCAGGTGCTTGAATTTCTTCAAACTCCTTATCACTACAAGTACATGCTTTTCAATGAAAGAGTACCTAGTTTCGTATTCCTCCAAGCCTTGACTGAAGAAAGCAACTGGTTGTTCTAATCCTTCTTTGTTTTGTTGTGCCAGGATTGCAAAAATTGTGTCTCCACCACCAAAGGCATATAGCATGAAATCCTTGGAGAAGTTTGAATTGAAGAGAGTGGGAGCTTGAGATATAGCCTCTTTTATTGCCTCAAAACTTGCCTTGCCTTTAGATGTCCACTTAAATGCCATGCTCTTTTTTAACATCAGCGTTATTGGCTTTACGAGAGCTGCAAAGTTTGGAACAAACCTGTGGAAAAAATTGATTCTTCCCAAGAAGCTTTGAAGATCCTTCTTGTGACTTGGCAATGGCAACGCTCGAATTGCTTCAACTCTTTCTGGGTCAATCGTCAATCCCTCCTTTGAAACAATATGGCCTAAAAGCCTTCCCTCATGAGCCAGGAATATGCATTTTTTGGGATTCAATGATACCCCAAATCTTCTACACCTCTGAAATACCTGCCTCAGATGAAAGAGGTGATCCACTGCATTTTTAGAGAATACAGTGATGTCATCAAGATATATCAGAACTATTTTATTGATCAACCCCTTGAATGCCATATCCATTGCCCTTTGGAAAGTGGCTCCAGCATTTGATAGGCCAAATGGCATCTTCTTGTAGGCATATGTGCCCCATTTGGTTGTGAAGGCTATCTTGAACTGGTCTTCCTCCTTCACCATAATCTGATTGAAGCCTGAGTAGCCATCAAGTAGTGAAAACCTCTCGGAGCCAGCCACAACTTGCAAGATTTTCTCCATGGAAGGGAGTGGGTAATGGTCCTTGAGAGAGGCTCTATTCAAGTCTCTGAAGTCAACACACAATCTGATCTCCCCACTCTTCTTTCTGACTAGATCTAAGTTGGCAACCCAACTAGAATGCTTGATTGGGAATATGATCCTTGACTCAATCAGCTTGTCCAATTATTTCCTCATGAGAGACTCCATGTGTGGATTGACTGGTCTTTGTTTCTACCTGAAAGGCTTAGTATTTGGATCCAATTCGATGGTATGCTGAGCTAAGTTGGGATTGAAACCTTTCAAGTCTTCATAGCTCCAAGCAAACACGTCAGGGAACTCTTGACACAGCTGTATGAACTCATACCTTTCTTGTTCAGTTGTCATTCTTCCAATTTGCAATGGTTTGTTCTCTTCTACCAAGATGGATACTGAATCCTCTCTCTTGACCTGAATTTTTGCTTTCTCCTTTCTAAACTAGTCATTGGGGTTAAAAATGGACTCCAAATTGATAAGTCCCTTGGGTAGCTTGTCAGTTCTCAGATGTACCACTTGGTCACCATACTACTGTTCCAATATTTTTTGATTCTTGGCTGAGAACTCAGCTTCTTCTTGCAAGAAATGGATGATTTACTGGTCATTTTCAAACACTTGCCAACTGACATTGTTATCTGGCACTGAAGGCCTCACAATCACGTGGATGTTTGGCTATATCTTGTCTTGTTGGATGCTTTCCACAATGTCAAAGGCTGCCCCTACTGCTGCAAGCTTGTCAGCAGCTTGATTCTCTTTCCTAGGAATGGATTTGATGCCAAAACCTTCAAAATCTTCCATGAGGTCCCATACCTTGTTCTTGTAGCACTTGAGTAGATCATTCTTGGAAGCATGTTGTCCCTTGACCTGATTTACAATTAATTCGCTGTCCCCAAAGAATTGCAAGTTCTTTATTCCTCTCTTGATTTCCCAATGCATCCCTTGTACCAAGGATTCATATTCGGTAGTGTTATTGGAGCATGCAAACTGAAATCTAAAAGATGAATAGTACTTTATTCCTTGAGGTGAAACAAGCATGGCTCCACCTCCTGCACCTTTCCTACTCCTTGATCCATCAAAAAACAGCTGCCATACCTCATTGTCATCTTTGTGGTTTGGCTTGGTGATGCTAGGAATAGGCTGATTTTCTTCATGTATGCAATAGACTCCTAGCTCAGATTCTTCTACTTTTTGATAAGGATCAAAAGCATGTATCTTGTTTTCCCATTCATCAAGAGTTAGATCCAGGATGCTTCCAACCTTAGTGTCAGCTTCATCAGTGCTTGGGTGATCTTCTTGATCAAATGCTGAGCAATTGGCATTAATCTGACTTCGAGTGTAAGGCTCAATGTGGAAGTTTGCAATAGGTTCAGACCTGATTGTAGCCTTAGTTCCATACCTCGTTCTGAACAACATGTGTGACCAATCAGCAGACAAATATCCCCCAATCTTGGCTGTGAAGTCCCTTGACAAGCAAAGGGCAAAGAGTGGTGGAAGGTCTATGACTGATACATCTTGTAAGACAACAACATTTGGACATGCATGCAAGGTAAGAATCAAGTTTTTAATCACTCCAACTGTTGCTATTGCTGTCCCATCTAGCTGCACTACCCCTTTGGATATGGTTTCATACTAGAGCCCTAGCTGATCAGCTATTTGTTTAGGCATTACCGAGCTACTTGCCCCGGAGTCTATCATGCAATTGTGCACTAGCTAATTTCCAATGATCAATGAAACATAGAAAGGAGGGGGGTTTCAACATTTTACCTTGCTGTCCTCCATGATTTCCCCCAAGGCTGGGTAGCATTTGTAAGCACTTTTTCTTACATTTGGACCTGTTGATTCGAAGTTGGCCAGTCCTTCATGGCAGCTTGCAGAAGATCTCTTTGGCCTGGGATAGATAGAGATTCCCACATTGATATATTGACGTTTGTCTTCTTCATCTGATCAATGACACTGAATGGTGATGAAGGATCTCTTTGTTGTCCCTTTGGTTGTACACATTCACTCCTTGCATGTGGGTAGCAACAACTAGTATTTGAGTTGGCCTAGGGGCTGTTCTTGTCTGCCCTTGTGCATTTACAACCAGATTTTGTTTGCCAACCATTTGTGGAACCATGGAAGGTTGTGGATTGGTTGGGGCTAATGGTCATTCTTCACCCAAATTCCTCCTTTTTGACCTTGTGTTGGCTGCAACACCTTGAGAAACTGCTTGGTTCATGCCACAAAAATCCTCCACTTTCCAATTTACCAATGTGGTGTCATTTGGGGCTGATTGCTGTTGGAATGTTTCTTGTTGTTGGTTGCTTTCTTGACTGCTCTCACCCTCCACACCAGTAGTTGTCACCATTAATGCTTGAATCAAAGCACCATTGAAGCACATGGATTGATTATGAGGCTCATTGCATGGAAAACACCAATCGTACTCCTGGGTAATGTTGTTTTGTGTTGGCACCAATGCCTTAGAGGCAGATATGACATTTGGATTATAGGGCTGAAATGGTCTATTGGCAGGAGGCCTTGCTTGATTCATACTTACAGCTGGATTAGGTGGCCTTTGTGGTTGGTACGGCTACCTTTTAGGCTGAGCTTGGGGTTGATAAGAAGGTCTAACACCTTGGGCCTGCTACCTTTTGAGAGTAACCAGCTCATTGCCTAGGTTTTGCAATTGCTTCATGACTTCTTGAAGCTCACTTGGGGCACTTGGAGATGAAGTGGAAGCTTCATTTGAACTCTGATTTCTAGGAGTGGGAGAAGGAGCCAAATTAGGTGCTTGACTGGTGTTTGGATTCTCTAAACTTGGAAACAGTGGCATGGGAGGTCTAGGGGCAAGTTTGCCAGCTTGGATCAAACAATTTTCAGCCCTAATGGCAATGCTATAAGCCATAGGAATATTTATGCCTCCCATGGAATGAATCAACATAGAAATATCAGAATTTAAAGCTTTGAGATAGTAAAGAAAAGCACCTTCTGCTGTTGGCCTGACTGCCACTAGGAATCCTCTCCCAAGTCTTTTGAAATCTGAAGTTAAAATCAGTCAGCTGCTCATTGGGAGATCTCTTAATAGTTGTCAGCTGCTCCAAAAGAGAAAAATTGTCTCCCTTCTCCCCAAATTGCTCGTGAAGTGCTATACACAGCTGATTCCAATTTGTGATAGAACCAGCTCCAAGGCTCCTAAACCATTGCCATGCTTTTCTCTTGAATGAAGATGCCAGTAACTTGACAGCCATTTACATTTCATTGATTTCATGGATTGCACAAAGGTTAGCAATATCTTTAACATTCACTTGGAGTAGTCTGATTTTCTCTAGTGAAGTAGGGAATGTTCTTCAAGGCTGCAATAGGAATTGGATGTTGCGCATTGAGGGCAAGTGGGTTGCTGCCTGTGAAGTTGACATAGGGGTTGTTTTGTGCCATTCTAATTGGTCTTAAAACCCTTGTTGACTGAATGAAAGGCCTATCGGGCGGAGGAGTTGAGAGAGTTCTGTTTGGTGGAGATGGAGACCTTCGAATCCTCCTCCCTCTTTGCCTTCTTCTTGGAGATAATTGCAGATATTCAAACAACACTTCTTCTTCTCCAACTCTTGACCTTGTGTTAATTCTTCTCATGAGTTTTCAGGCCTGTACTGCTGAAACCAGTTGATTCTTTCCCCTTGGAGTCGCCAGATATGCAAATAATAGCTATTTTCAAGCAAGAAAATTGCAGCAGATGCACATCAACTTTGCTGCAATAAAAATGAGACCTCTAGTCTCCCACCGAGCATGCCAAAACTGTTAGTGCAAAATCACAGCACCCCTGGACTACACATTAGGATTTCTAGGTTGATCATTCAGGCATCCTTTGTGATTGCATAACATTGAATCCTTTCTCTAAGTGTGGGACTTGTAAAAATGAGAAAGGAATCTCCAGAGAAGGCTGGTTCCTATTCCTTTGTTCAGATGCACACGAAAAATGCAGAGGGTTTACTCAAAACCTAATCTAACTTGCTAAGGAGACAGGGTAAGAAGATGAGTGAAAAATAAACGTAAGCTAATAGAGGTGATGCACCGAGGAATGAAGAACACCTATCTTGCTAATAAATACAGACCATTCAAATGTGATGCAAGATCATGCACATATAACAAAACTTGTAGTGAAAGACCAGGAGGATGCAAATGAACACAGAGAGGGTTGAGAATCATCCACAGACATGTATTACTTGCTCCAAAGATTGATAAAATACACTACAAAATGCCAAGAGGCAGAGTCGCATTACAGTTTCAAATGGGAGGTTTGAACTCCACAAATTTTCCTGATAAAGAGAAGAAGGGAGGGGCAAAACAGGAATGTTCAACCTTTAGAAAGAAGCCCCTCTTTACAATATATAGGAAGAATGAGAGAGGTAAGAGAGAGGAAAGTAAGATCTACCCTAACCACTTATAGGTTGCATTTAACTCATCTCATTATGGCAGAAGCGACGAATCCTGGTAAAATGGCGGACTATCTAGCAGAAATGGGGGATTGTTTGTTGTATTAAAGCTGGTTGTTGAAACATCAGTCCTGGCTATTACCACATGTCAGAGATGTTTCCTGATTTTCTCTCTCCAAACTGAACCAAAATTCTAGATTGACCATTGAATCGTGTAGATAATTTTTCCAGCTTTCCATTGCTATAAAGAAAGTGAAAATTCGAGTTCTGGATCGAAAGATATGGCGATCTGAAGCTTTAGGGAAAAAACAGGAAAAAACAGGTCGGCGGGAAAATATTTGAACTTTCCCCACGCTCTGCCACTTGGATGACATGTGGCAGGCTCTGATTCACTGAGAAATTCTCTCTCCTCCACCTTTCATGTGCTTTCCTTTGAAATTTCCTTGTGGACCCTTAAACTTGGACATGTGGCACTATTTCATTGGTTCAGGTCTGAGGGGCGCACTTGGCAACTTTTCAACCTTTTGACACGTGGCACGTTTTGATTCGTTGGTGGCCCTTTCGGCTCTTCGTATCCCTCACGTCCCTACGGCCCAGATGTCCCAATCTTCCTGGGACAAAAATCTATGAACCACCCGATTCGGGCTTCCTTGTTCCTCTTTGACCTGAAGACACGTGGCAGGATCTCGTTCGCTCTCGGCTCCTTCGGCTCTTTGCGTCTCACGCGTACTTTTGTCCCGGATGTCCCAAACGAAAGTCCTTCTGTTTCAGCCAAACCAGCCGGTTTGCGTCCTCCACACACTTTTGTCCCAACTGTCTCGAACTGCATGGGACAAATTTCTCCGAACTGCCCGAAATGGACTAACTTGCGCCAAACCGGCCGATCCATGTCTTTCACGTACCTTTGGCCCAGATGTCCCAACTGTGCAAAACGAAGACTTAGACATTTTTCCCTCTTTCGGCCGGTTCGTCTTTTTGCGTCCCGTGCGTCCCGACGGCCCAGATGTCCCAATTGCTGCATGGACCACCTGGAGGCTTTTCGGCCGGTTCGCGCCCCGATGTCCCAAATGTCCCGGACTGCCTAGGACAAGACTTAGTCAATTTTCTTCATTTTTTCTGGCCTTTAAGCTTGGTGTGATGAACCTCAGATGCATGTTATCTACAAGTTACATGTGAATTTTGTGGGCATTATATGATACATAGGCGATCAACATCGAAGGGGAGTGACATTGAAGCAACACAGAAGAAATCACTTTTTGACCATTTTCATAGTCACAGACGCCTAGAATCAGTATACAATGCTCAAGCACCTGACTTGATCCAAGTGCCCCATTCCAAGAAGATCCAATAGTCGCACAAATTTTTGGGCACAATAATGATAGTTTCCTCCTCCTATTTATCAATTTTCTAGTTTGGCACAGTCTAGGATTAATTGCAAAATCAGCTAAGTACTATATCCCTTCTCTTGCACCTAGGGTTTCATATTTTCCTAGCTTATTGCTTAGGTTAGATATGTATTTTATTGTTACATCATTGTGTTATGACTCTAGAATTAGGATTTAACATTATTCCAAGATTTGTTAAATCACCTAGTGGTTACTAGGTAGAATCCAGTGACCGATTTTTGCGGAACTTTAATGTAAATAGACCCTCGCAGTACCAAAGTAGTCTTGTGATTCGAAGGAGGGTCAAAACATCACAAGTTTTTTATACCCGCAAAATGCGGAATGCTATTTTAAGCATGTCTCATTAAGAACGATGCATGAAAAAATAAAGATAGATGAAAAGGATAAGATATAATAATAGAGCGACACATGCATGGAATAATGGAGGAAATATTTTTTTCTATTTTGAGAAATGCATTTTTTATCTTTAAAAATGAATAAAACTAAAATGCAAAAGCTATTTTTAAGATAGTAAAGTAGCACACATGTGCTTTCTTTTTTAGAAATCGGACTTTCATGTATGTCTTCTTCCTTTCTTTCTCTCTCCCAAATTTCTATGAAAGTTTCAGAATTTCTTGTAAAAAATATTTTGGCTTCTTTATTCATATTTCAGGAGAAATTCATCCTTTTTGAGTGAGAAAGAAAGGGTCATGAGTGACTTTCTGTGCTTATTCCACGCCTTGGAGCAATAAAGGAGTTGTGTTTTACCTTTCCATAATCTGCTTTTAGTGCATACTCTGTTTTTGGACTGATTTTATTTTGTGATACATGTCTATCCTTGTTTTATCAATTTAATCTCTCATCCCTTTATGTCATATTGTGTTAATTTGTAGGTCATAGATTGTGTTTAACAGGTTATTTTCAGGATTTTTTTGTGGAGCCATCTGTTGCCCCTTCTTATCTTGTGAAAATTCATTTCGAACCCTTCTGTGAATCATTTTTGTTTGATACAGTCAATTGTAATTAGTGTATGGTGTGTGTGGCTCGTGCTTCATCTATGTGATCCAAATAAGTCTGGAGATCCTCAAAATATTTTGGTGTATCACCATCTTTTTCAGTTTTTCTCTTTTCTTCCTTCTCCCTTTTCCTCATCGGTTTTGGTAGAGTAGAGTTAGCCTTAGGAGGTAGAAATAGTTTAGGTGTTGCACTAGGTGAACCAACCCTCTCTATAGACTCACTCCAACATACAGGTCACCCACAACCTAGGAGTGTTTCCATTTTTTCAATTGAAAGGAGAGTTATCACACCATTCTCCAAATGGTGCATTTGAAAGTGACAACAATTTTTAGCACATGCTCGGTGGGACTCGATATTCAAAAATTTTGTTCCTAAAGATAGATCAAAAAAATTTGATGTTGTTATTCTTGGAAATTATCAGTGTTATAGACACAAATATTCATCATCTAGCGACTTTGTTGGCCCAAAAAGTCCCATTTTCTCAATCAGCAGACAATTTCCTCCATCTTTCCATTCCTTTTTATGAGGTTTTGCAATCATGACTTCAATTCCTCATTGGAATTCTCAGTCCCAAGAGCATTATTACTCCCCTCCACCTCCCTTTTCCCAAAATCCTCCTCCAATTAGTATTATAAGCCATATCACAATGAATATGCCCATGATCCAAAAAATTGTATGGTTATCCCATGATAATCATGGTAATTTTTCAGGAGCAGGAATATGCAAATTATGGAAACAATTCCATGCCTAATGATGATTTTCAAATGTAGGTACAACACATGGAAGTAAAAATGGTACAAATGAGGGCAACATGTACTATCAAGGCAACCATGCTTGGATTCAAGGTACCTTACGCATGGGTCGGTCTTATGCCACACTGGTATAGCCCGCAAGAGAAGTTAGACTTTATGTTTGAATTGTTACCCCACAAATATCAAAGTGTAATGAAGAAATGGAATATTATCAATATAGTTTTGAGGAAACCCTTTCAATGGGGGTATTCCTTCACTATCATCATGCATCCCTCCCATTCCTACTTCCCAACCCACACAATCTCAACGCCAATTTTCAAATTCTTTGCTTTCTCAAAACCTCTCCTTACATTCATTCTCCTCCACAAGATCTTACACCTCTCCAATCATCTCAACCATTAAAAAATCAGTTAGTAACCCAACCCACCCCTTCCCCTCATATTCCCAAATCCATTTTGGAATGAGGCTAAGCACAAAAATCAGTTTGGAAGAAGAACCAACTGAAGAATGAGTGAATAATTTCCTAAGAAAAATAATATCAAAATGGATCTTACAATTTGAGGCCAAATGCCAATTCCATAGTTTGGTTAAGCCTACAATAGAGACTGAGTTTGGATAAGTGCAAGGAAAAGGTTGAATTTGTAAAGTAGCAAGAGGAAGATGATTAGCAAGAAAATGTTAGACAAACTTTTCTCAAATCGCACGAGTTAGAAAGAAAAGATAATGTTTTGGAAGACCATATGAGTGTTTCTAAGGATCGGATCAATAATCTTGAGCCTATATCATCTTCTAGTGAAGAAAATGATGCAATAATATATGTTGATTGGAATGATTCTGATATAGAAGTTGAGAATATGCTAACCACGAAAGAAGAGCTTCCCACAAGTAAAGATCGATGAAGATTAGTTTTAGAGTAAAGATGAAGAGGTGAGCAACTATTTGGATATAATCCTCAGTTATCATGAAGAGGAAAGGATTTTATCTTTCAAGGAAATAGATCAGTTAGAGTTGCATCATGGTAAAGAAGGATGATGATTAGCTTAGCAAAATTCCCATGAGAATAATGATAAGAATGAGGAAGAATAAGAAAAACAAAGTTTAAATCAGCTTACAAATAGTCATACAAAGGAGGAAATCAGTAAATAAATTCAAATTCAAAAGGAGTTTTCCCCAAACATGAAGAATAAAGAGGATGAGGTTTTATCATACTTAAAATATTTTTTTGACGAGGAAGAGCCAAATGAAATTGTAAGTATTCCATCCTCATCATCTATTTTCCTCAATAAAGACTCTCTTGTTATTAAATCTTTTTTTGGCCTAAGAAAGACTCAAATATGAGGTTGTTTGCAAAAGATGGAGTAGAAAACATTTCATATCAATCTACAAGCATCCAATATGATTAGAGAAGTGCCTCAAGTACTCCAAATAATGAGATTATACACAAAGAAGAGGGGTGAAGATCTAGAAATATTAGTTCTATCAGTCTATGAGAAAACCATGTCCAATAAGGTATTTGGCTAGTTTAAAGCCATAGAAGGAGTTGTCATCAATTGTGTCTTATTTCATAGTATAAGAAAGAGCTTCAAGTTGTCAAAAATCAGCCCCAACATCTACAAAGACAAAGTGCAGATCCTCTAGAGGTGTTCATTCTCTTCTTGGCTAATCTTTTGAGCAAATCAAAGGTGCAAACAATGCCTGCACTTTCACCATGTTATCTAGTTTCCAAATTGATTGTGTGGTTGCACTTTCTAAGAAAATGAAGTTATTTCTCCCAACTGGTATGTGTTATTGTTTATCTTTCCTTTTTATGTTTATATTAGGAGTAGTTTAGGTTTGTTTCTTATATAATAAGTTCTCATGCACACTCTGCATGCTTTCTAGTTGGATCATGTATGATTTCCCAATTTTTATGATATTTCCTTCCTTTGTTGTTGTTGTTGGAGGTTCCTTCCTTTCATTTGTAATGTTCACTGACTGAGTTCCTTGTATCAGTCCTTATGGTGATCATTTGAATAAGTGCATTGGATGCACAAGTGTTGGTTCCTTTTACTTGTTTTAGGGTAGAATTGTTAACTTGATCTCGTGTAAATCTACAGAAGTGATACTTGATTTCCAAGTTTGAGCAAATTTAATTGAAAACATGCAGATAGTGAATGGAGCAATTTTGTAGTCTCATTTTAAGCTCCACAGATCAATTCAGGAAGTTCCAGTTCAGTGCTAGAATTCATACGGATTCAAGAGTACTGATTTTCATAAAGAAAATATCATTTTATTCAAGGTTATGCTTGACTCCATGCCCAATAGATGCTTTCAAGGTCATCAAATGTCATCTTCATCACCTAGTAGGATTTTAAATATCCCTGGGAGGATAAGCCAAATTGTTATCCCAAATTCACACCCCCTTGCAAATTTGGATAACTTCTCACATATGGACTTAGCATACGATTTGCAGGGGTCACATGGTAGGTGGTCTACGAAGCAAACAGTGGACACATGGCACCATGTTTAGGCTCCTATTTTTTTTTAACCCTAACAAACCTCAAGTCCCTAGGATAAGTTGAGCGGTCGCTAACATGTTTAGAGGTTCAGTCAGCTCGGTCAAGGCCAGGTTCAATAAAACTATGTGGGGGGGTTGAAGGTGGCCACCATGGTGATGATCGCTAACTTATTTCAAGGCTAGACAGCCGCATCGCCATTTTGGATTCCTTAGAAGTGATTTTGGGCTCGTTAGACGTGAGACCTCTAGAATTACACTCATCTTGACCTAATCGTTTGGAGGTCCAGACAAGGTCAATGAAGTAAAAGAGTGACACTAACACTGCGAAGTTTGACATTCTCCTATTTGTTTGTGTGTCAACATTTTTTAATGGGATTAGGAAGAAATGATTGGAACCCGTACGAAAGGTCTCATAGAGGACCTTGTGATTAGTTCATACTTAGTCAACCCATTTTTTAGTTGGACGAGCCTGAGGGATTACAAAATTTGAAGCCTATATGGCATCATTTTATGGTCTCATGTTTTGAAAGGTTAAATCTATAGACATGTAATGCAAGGGGCTATTCTTGAACTCAATTAAGAGCTGAGAATGTGGCAACGTTCTTGTGTATTATGAAAGGAATAACTTTAGAATGAGCCATAGACCCTTGTGGCATCAAATCAGTTTCCAAATTTAGAAGTGAAGGTCATAACATTGGAAAGAGTTATTTCCAAGATCTACGAAATTTGGAATGCATTTTATTTTAGTGAATTAATTAATTTAGATGAAAATATGCATGTAACAAAAATAAAGAATGTCATAGATGAGGTTTAAAAATAGAGTCATGGCATGCAGAAAATAGTGTTTTGGCATCTTGCAAGTTAAATAAAGAAGAAAAATGATGAAAACAAAGGAAAATATATTTTGGGAAATACATGTAGAATTTATTTTTGAAGTAACTAAATAATAAGCATAAATGCATGCTTTTGCAAAGAAGTTATTTTCAATTTTGAAGTCAAGGAACACACATGTGCATTTCTTTTATCCTATCTTTAAGGATCAAACTTACATGTCTTGGCTCCTTTCTTATCCTTCTCTCTCTCTCATATGTCTATAAAGATCTTCATAAACGCATTGTAAAATAATATTCTAGCATATTCATTCATGTTTCTTAGAACAATTGAGCTCTATTGAGTGAGGAAAACAAGGGTTATGAGTGACTATCTATGTTTATTTCACCTCTTGGAGCAATAAAGGAGTTGGTTTTTTACCTTCTACAATTTGTATTTAGTGCATACTCTGTATTTAAACTGATTTTATTTTGTGATTCTTGTCCATCCTTAGTTTAATCAGTTAAATCTTTCATGCCTTTATGTACTTTTTTGTCAATTTGTAGATCATAGATTGTGTTTTAACAGGTTGTTTGCAAGATTTTTTTGTGGTGTAAATCTATTGTCCCTTCTTATTCTTGTGAAAATTCATTGCATAACCATTTTGTGAATCATATTCAGCTTTGAATACAATTACTTTTAGTTTTTTGTATTGGTTTGTATGGATTCTTTGCTTCATCTATGTGATCCAAATAAGTCTGAGATCTTCAAAATATTATGGTGTATCACCATTTTTTTCAATTTTTCTCTTTTATTTCTTCTCCCTTTTCCTTATCGATTTTGGTAAAGTAGAGTTAGCGTTAGGAGATAGAAATAGTTTAGGTGTTGCACTAGGGGAACCAACCCTCTCTGGAGACGCACTCCTGAAAGAGTTGACAAATCGTATCGGAAACTATGCACCACGATGAAGTTGCACTCTAGTTAAATCGTAATGGCTCCAACGTAATCACAAGGAAGAATCAATCAACAACTGAATAACTTGCATAACATAACAAAACTTGCACATGTAGTGAAAGACAACAGTGTTTTGGCATACTCATAAATAAGAAATGAAAGGGTACATATAGGGTGTTGAGTAACCTTAGTGCATGACTCATAAACAAACCCTAAACCTAACCCTAAATCTAACCCATGTGAGATGACCCTCCAAATGTGAGTGGAAGACACATATGATAACTCACACCAACACCCCCTTCATTGAAGTTGGGGTAGCGGCTATGATGAGATAGACGGAAAGAGAAGACACTCTTAAACAACTAAGAAAGATGTGTCAATGGGGCCCGACAACTAAAGGCCTGACAAGGTGCCCATATATAAACATCTTCCTAGAAGAAGAAGAAAAAAATGACTACATAGCCCGAAGAAGATGAGCAATTGTAGAAGACTTCACCCCAAGAAGAGACCATAAGTGAAGAAACTTCATCTCAGTGAAGGGCTTGGTAAATAAATCTGCAATCTGATCAGCTGTCTGAATGTATTGAATATCGATAATACCATCATGAATAAGCTCTCGTATGAAGTGCATATGGATCTCAATGTGCTTCATCCACTGTTGCTGAATTGGATTTCTGCAAATAGAGATAGTGCTCGTGTTATCATAGTAGATAATGGTAGGCCGCCGAAGGTGGATGCCAAACTCTGTCAGAATACCCTGCAGCCAAATAGCTTATGTGGCAGTGTTAACTGCTTCTCTGTATTCTGCCTCTGTGGATGATATCGCAATTGCATTCTGCTTCTTGCTGGACTAATTAATAGGACCCGAATCAAGAGAGACACTGTAGCCAGAAATAGATTTTCGATGATCTAAGTCATTGACCCAATCAGAATCTGTGAACCCAATCAAGTCAATATCCACCCCTCCATGATAGTGAATGCCATCAGTATAGTTGCCACGAACATAATGAAGGATCCGTTTAGCTGCTTTCCAATGCAACTCATGTGGCTTCTGTAGGAATTTAGACACGATCCCAACAACATATGATAAATCCGGCCGAGTGTGAGTCAAGTAAATTAAGCTCCCTACCAACTGTCGATAAAGGTACCATCAACCAAGGGAGTAGAGCAACCAGAAACCAACTTAACCCCGGAAAGAAAAGGAGCAGGAGAAGACTTGCAATCGGACATCTGAAAACGAGTTAGCAGATCAAGAGCATACTTAGGTTGCGAAATCAAAATTCCTGAGTCTGATTGTGAAATCTGGATCCCAAGAAAGTAATGAAGCAGACCTAAGTCAGTCATGGAAAACATGTTCGCCAGGGCGATCTTCACAGAATCAATAATAGAGGAAGAATTGTCTGTGATCATCAAGTCATCAACATAGAGAACAAGAATGAGTATGGAGTCATCTTGTTGTAGAATATAAACATTTGGATCAGAATGACACCTAGTAAACTCTGATGTAAGTAAGGAGTCCATCTTGGCATACCAAGCCCGAGGGGCTTGTTTAAGGCCATAAAGAGACTTCTTTAACTTACAAACGAGGGAGGGATCATGGACATAACCCAGAGGTTGTTCCATGTAGATCTCTTTCTCTAGGTCCCCATGAAGGAAGGCACTCTTAACGTCCATTTGATGGACTTTCCATCTGTTTGGTGCGGCAATAGCAAGGGCTAGTCGAATAGAAGTCATCTTTGCAACCAGAGCAAAGGTTTTAGTATAATCAACCCCAACTATCTGGGATAAACCCTTAGCTACTAATCTCGCTTTAAACTTTTTGACTTCTCCATCTACTCCATATTTTGTTCGGAACACCCACTTACACCGAACGATTTTTCTTGCTTTCGGAAAAGGGGTGAGATCCCAAGTATCATTCTTCATGAGAGAGGAATACTCCTCATCCATGGCAGAATCCCACTCAGGAATACTAGGAGCCTCTTGGAAAGACTGTGGATCAGAAGCAAAGGCGAAGAAAGAGTGGGGTCCAACGAAATCTGAGCGAGTATGTCTTATATCTGAAGTATCTCCAACTAAATCTCTAGCACGTTGCAAAGTTTTCCTGGCCCAAAGAGGACTAGGAGGATCATGCTCAGAGTCGGAAGATTCTTCATTTGAGTGAGAAGGGACATAGTCCTCATCATCACTACTGTCACAATCAGAAGACTCAGAGGTTTGATGGTTAGGAGGATCAGGAAGAGGAGCACGCTCGACAACATCATCATCTGATGAGTTAGAATTTGAATCAGTGAGCGGAAGAACCTCAATAGGTGGAGAAGTAGAAGTCGGAGAAGACTCATCGAACTTAACACTTCTCTTAATAAACAACTCATGAGAAGTGGGATTCATCAATCGATATCCCTTCACGCCATCAGGGTACCCTACAAAGATACAAGGTTTGGATTGTGGTTCCAAAGCCTTGCGTTTCTTCTTGGGAATCCGAGCCATAGCCTTGGATCCGAAGACTTGAAAGTGCTCAACATCAAGTTTACATCCAAACTAGGCTTTAAAGGGTGTCATCCCTCTTATTGCCTTATGTGGAACACGGTTCTGAATGTAATTTGCACAATTCACTGCTTCGGCCCAATATTGTGGAGGAAGAGACTTCGAGTGAATCATACAAGTGGCCATTTCCTTAAGAGTACGGTTCTTTCTTTCTGCAACTCCATTCTGCGAAGGACTATAAGCAACTATATGTTGCAAGGAGATCCCTTCAGAAGTACAAAAATCTATAAACCTATTGTTTATATATTCACCTCCATTGTCGGTTCGAAGAACTTTAATAGACTATTCCACTTGTTTCTCAGCAAGAGCCTTAAAGTCCTGAAAATGTTCAAAGACTTAAGACTTAAGCTTAAGAAAATATACCTAAGTATATTGCGAATAGTCATCAATGAAGGTTAGCACATAAAGAGCTCTCGTAAATGAAGGAGACGGAAATGGACCAGAAATATCGTTGTGAATAAGATTCAAGGGACGAGTAGCTCTCTAGGCTTGTCCTTTGTCAAAGTTATTTTCAGGATGCTTTCTCAGGGTACAACCCTTACAAAGACCCTTAGAAAACTTGACGCGGGGTAACTCGTTGACCATTTTGTTTTAGGCTCAATTGTTCAAGGTAGCGATAATTTAGATGTCCGAAACGCTCATGCCATAGCTTACTAATCTCATTTGCATGAGTGAGCAAGGTAGTGGGTGTAGAATCAGAAGTAAAGTGGGAAAAAATATATAACTGTGAACGGTGATCCGCCTTTCTCAGCCATTGTAGTGTCATCGTTAAGTTCACGAATAATCACCGAGTTAGGACCAAATTCCACTCGCATTCCTTCACCAAGGTGAGTAATTCGGTAAACCGATAGGAGATTGGTAGAGAGATTAGGAACGCTCAACACTTGGTTGAATGTTCCTCCATCCATCTCTACCGATCCACTACCGGAAACTGACACTGTTGTGTCATTACCCATCGTGATTTGAGACATTCCACAAGGCTCGATGTTGGAGAACTCAGCATGCGCAGAACCCATGTGGTGCGAAGCACTGGAATCTATAATCCACGTCGATGAAGGAGCAACTCTGGCTACAAGGGCCTTTCCTTTCTTCTTATCAGATTTAGAATCTTTTGCAGTGGAGGACTCGGCCTTTGGAGCATTTTGTTTGATAGACTCAGGAACACTTATTTTATTTTTCTCAAGTAATTGAGTAAGGTGATCAATTTGTTTTCTCATACATAGATGCTCTTTGTGACTAGGGTTCTTGCAATAGGAACACAAATATTTGTCTTTTTGTGCTCTAGGCTCAAAAGTCGAAGCGTTCGTGTTATTTTTAGTATCGGTCTTGGTTTCCTTCTTAGGTTGATCCTTTTTTTCTTTCTTTTTAGTCTTCTTTTCCTTACTAGTACTTGCTACAAGGGCATGTGACTTGGATTTGAGAGACCCCATTTGAATGAGTTTGTTTTGTTCTCTAATGAGTTGGGACGAAAAACGGTCGAAGGAGGGCATATTCCAAGTATTGCCCAAAACAATTTTTGTAGCGTAAAAGGTTGACATGAAGACAGAATATTCTGGACCTAACTTAGGGAGAATCAACAAGATCAGTTGAGAATTTTTCTTCTCTACTTGACATTCCTTTAACAACGATCTAGTGTGGACAAACTTCGAGAAGAATGTTTGTAGGTTTTCAAAATCACCAGGATTTAACCCTAGTAGTTCGTTTTCCAACTCATGCGCTCTCATGTCATCTTGTTGTCCAAACATTTCATCTAACGTTGTCCATGCAAACTTAGGTGTTTCAGACGACTGAATGTGGAAGAGCAAGTCAGGAGAAACAAACATGCAAAGAAGACCTAAAACTTCATCACTATGGTTTAACCACTTAGATTTTTCAGGGTCGTCGTCTGGTTCAGTCTCAGTTCCCATGGTGATGCGATATAACCCGTTACCCCTTAGTTTCATAATAATTTTCGATCTCCATTCGAAGAAGTTGAACGACATAAGCAAAGGAATTGAAAGTGCATCCATAGTTAAGAGAGAGAAGAAATGCAGAAAAAAAACACAAACACCCAGGACAATATAATAACCCCCTGCTTTCGGCACTTTATAGTTTAGTGCGTTGAATACAATTGGGTCCGAGCGTGCGTCGTAAAACACTTGGTAACTCACCTTGCAATTAGCGTAATAACGTGTAAGAGAGGAGACCACAATCGTGTTTCATGGAGCGCAACAAAGTGACACCGTATACAAGCACAATAGCAAAAAATTAGGAAGGAGGCGTAATCAGATTTTGGTTGTGAGAAAAAACGTCTCATGTCGCAAATGATACCCCCTTGCTGCAAACTGTGGCGGATGCGCTCACTAGTCGCAAGCAATAATAAGGGTAATATACAATATTTAGATGAATTCAGAATGAGTTTTGATGATCTTCAGAATGCCGGAAAGGCACGCGGAAGACAAGAAGTGCTCAGAGTGTCACTGCACACTTGAGCGTACGATTAGTAAAAAAAAATCGACAATAATGTGTTTAAAAAGTTATCGTTTGGAAACATCCGAGTTAGCTAATTTTAGAGCTATGTGGACTTTTAAAAAAAACGATAATTACGTTAATAAACGATTTAAAAAAAAAAAATACTATCGTAAATGAGAAATCGTAATTTAAAGAAGTTAGATTTAATTAAATCTAATTAAATACGATTAATTAATTAATATTTAAAAAAAAAAACTTAATTAAATATAATTAATTAATTAAGATTAAAAAAATCCTAATTAAATATTAAAAAAATACTTTGCGTTTTTAATGAACATTTAAATTATTCCAACTAATTTAAAAAAATCGGTTGATTTTTTTTTCAAAACACAAAGTAGAAAGTATTCTAATTAGAAAGTATTTTAAAAAAATGGAAAGCTTTTTAAAAAAACCTAACCAAAAAAAAAAAAGCTTTTTGTGTTTTAAATTAGAAAGTATTTAAAAAATACTTACCAAAAAGCATTATGGAAAACGTTTACCAAAAAATAAAGGAGGCGGTTACGGTGGTTTTGTTTTGAGGGAAACCGTTAGGAGCCAAATGCCGAGGTGGAGATACGGGAAGCACAAGCCGATAGCAGAGAGACTGCGACGAGGTTGCACCGTGGGCAGTTTGCATGTTGGAAGAGGTAACGGCGAGCGACAGAGGGGAGACAATCGTTGGGAGGGGAGAAGTCGGGAAGGGACCGAGGGTTGGAGATTCACTGCTACAGCAACCAGCAAACAGACAGGAACAGCACAAAAAACAGCAAATTCACAGCCAGCAACACACAACAAACTACAAACAAGGACCTCACATACCACACCAAGATCACGCAGGGAAATACCAACTAGACCACAGGAGACCTCAACAGGGGAAAACACGAGGCAAACAAAAAAAACACTCGCACAGAACAATTTGGTTAAGAGGGTAGCTCGGAGGAGTTGAAAGGAGCTCACAGGGGAGTTGAGGAGCTCGGTTGGGAGCAGTGCAAACACGACCAGCTTCATACACTGCAATTTTAGCCAGAGATCTGGAGAGAAGGCACCGGGACAGAGCCAAAAAAACCTAGACAAATGTTGCAGAAAAAAATTTCCAGTTTAATAAAAAAATCCAAGAACTACGAAAATACTATATTTTGGCTTATCTGCTAGATTTAGCTGCAACTAGCTAAATGTAGCTGTAAAACCCCTGAAAAATGCTCAGGAGATACCTGCACATGCACAAAGAACACAACAAAACCGACAAACTTTCCGAGAGCAACTAGTTAAATACGTTAGTAAGGAAAAACCAAAATATAATGATTGAAACTTGCACGAGGAGTTTTAAACAAAAGAAAAAACAAGAGTAATCACAACTCAAAAAAATGAGTGCACATTTACCCGATCTCAGCTCTGATACCGTGAAAGAGTTGACGAATCATATCGGAAACTATGCACCACAATGAAGTCGCACTCTAGTTGAATCGTAATGGCTCCAACGTAATCACAAGGAAGAATCGATCAACAATTGAATAACTTGCATAATAGAACAAAGCTTGCACATGTAAAGATAAAGACAACGAAGTGTCTTGGCATACTCATAAATCAGATAGTGAAAAGGTACATATAAGGTGCTGAATAACCCTAGTGCATGACTCAATAGCAAACTCTAAACCTAACCCATGTGAGATGACCCTCTATATGTGAGTGGAGGACACATAGGAAAACTCACACCAACTCCAACATACAGGTCACCCACAACCTAGGAGTGTTTCCATTTTGTCAATTGAAAGGAGAGTTATCACACCATTCTCCAAGGGTGCATTTCAAAGCGACAACAGGGGATTTCAAAATGGAGAACATATAAGTGGGGATTGCGTGAATGACACTTTTCAATAAGATTAATCTGTCAGGCAGACTTTACCATTTCCCTTTCCAAGAAGATAGTTTTCCAATTATTATTGACACTAGACCTTCCCATAGATGTTTCCTCATTACACCATTGAACAACGGGATTCCTAGATATTTTCCAGGAAAAGAGTGTATTTTGATTCCCATGATATCTGACAACTAACACTACAAAGGGATTGGAATGTTAAAGAAGATACGAATTTTTGTAAAATTTATCTCTTGACCGGAGGCTTTGGAGTACTTTCAACATCTTTCTTATGAATCTAGCTTGCAAAAACTTAGCATTTGCTAGAAGTAGGGTATCATCAACAAACAT
Source organism: Taxus chinensis (assembly GCA_019776745.2). NCBI lineage: Eukaryota > Viridiplantae > Streptophyta > Pinopsida > Cupressales > Taxaceae > Taxus > Taxus chinensis. Next base: position 293,088,774 of record CM034154.1, read on the forward strand.
GAGGTGAGAAATTGGAGAAGCCCCAGAAGCCACTTTAACTCCTAGTCTACCCTCTTGTATGGCCCATTGGAAGGATCTGCTAAGTGATTCTACCATCACAATCAATAAGAAGGGAGAGATCCCTATCTCAAGCCCCTAGATGAAGGGAAGAAGCCAATTGGGCATCCATTTACCAACACTGGCAAAAAAGTAGTTAGAATGCAGGCAAAGATCCATTAACACTAATCATCCCCATAACCAAAACTCTTTAGGACCTTCGAAAGGAATTTCCAATTGACTCTGTCATATGCTTTGCTAAAGTCCAATTTAATGAGCATCCTCTTCAAGCCTCTGGTTGTGATTAATTTTGGATGAGACAATTTGGATTCAATAATGTGTGCAAGATGGGAGACAATAAATGTTTGTGCGGAACTTTATCAACCAAGGGTGGCCAAACTATAACACTCCCGAGATGCATAAGCAGTGGCTCCCCCCCTCAAATTCCATGTTACTTCTCTTGTCTAGAGTGTGTTGGAGTCCCTACTAACCATTTAGCATACCCTCTGATATTTGTATGTGTTGCTCCAATCGACCATGTGTGAGCAACTTCAATTAGAGAATGAGAAGGACAATGCTACCCTTGAGATTGCAGATTTGAGATGTCAAATCGAAAATCAGCATGCCCGATTCTAGGAGCAACTAGGATAATAAATCCATCTTACAGTGACACAGACTCAGAAGGTTGTTGAGTATGAGCAAGAGGTAACTCAAGTGAAGGGAAAACTGTAGGAAGTTGTGCATATGGTGAAGTGTTCACGTGACCATGAACTTGTGGCAGAAAATCATCTGAAGCAACACAAAACAGAGGTCTGTGCACTTCAAGCGAACTCCAAAAGTTAGTTAGAGAGAGCAGCATCTTCAAGATCAAGCTCAGTGGGAGCTCTAGTACCTCCAAGGACGCCTTCCTCTTCACGTCCTTTGTTTGATTTTTGGTCTGGTTGTTGTTGGAAGGGACTCCAACTTTGTCTAAAATACGGGGATAATGTAGAACATTGTATTGTTTTGTAGCCAACCTTGTCCTACATATTCTCTTGTCAGCGTTCCCCAACGTTTATTCTCTAGTCATGTTTGGTTGTTGACAAGTATGTTTTAACCGACAAACATCAAGTCTTTCATACAAATAGAATGTTACATGTCGGGGTTAGGGCATTTTGTCACATGTCCTCCCTAAACCATACAACTTGTATTGTGCATTACCTATGATATAAAGCTGTTATTCTCTATGTTCTTCTATGCTATGTTGTGATGTGTATATACTATTTTGCAATTGATGTTCCTTTCATGGTGTAGTTTTCATAGCAAACAGTAGAAAGTCCTTATTATTTGATATTTGAGCCTATGGATGTGTCAAAAATGTACGAATAGGAACAAATGTGATTTTATAAGAGAATGACATATAACATTGTTATGAGGACTGTATCACTGAGTAAACAATTGTTTCCAATGCTATTATTACTCACAAACAATCAAAGAATTCATTTGTAATTTCAATGTTGAATTTTGTGCAGCCTATCCCCACACTAAAGCCGGGGCTAATATACCATTAGCATGGTCAGGCCCATTAGAAGGTATCCTTGTTAGGGACGAGACATCTTGGATGTGTGTTTTGCTGATGAGGACCAGAGGCTGAATGCTGAAATCATCCAACAGATGATAAACTCAACCAAATAGAATTCTCCTGCCAATAAGCAGCACCTAAACATGAGCAGGCTTTGTTTGTGAGGGATCTGTGACCTGTAATGTATTTTAACAGACATCTTATATCATTGCTAGATTTGAAGAATAAATCCAGCTATTATAACAACAACAAATAGATAAGAGCAAAATTTTAAAGAAAATATGAAAAAAGAGGGTTGGGGGCGGCCCCACAGTATATTTCAAATGCAATTACAAATCCAAAGTAGAAGATGAGATCTCCCTAGGTTTCATTGATTGAGTATGATGGTTTGACATACAAAAAGAGGAAAAGCCTCTATTTAAACAAAGAAGAAAGCCAAGTTAGGGCATAAATTACCTTTAAGGCATAATTGTCGCATAAATAACCTCAATCACCTAATTAATATTCTTTAGGCCTTAATTCTCATAGGTGGATTTGAAGACATAAATCTAAAACCCTTAAGTGACTAGAATCACAACTTGAACATTTTCAAAGTATGATCCAATGAACAAAATAGTTCAATTAAATAAAATTGAGGATAGGCATACAACATGCCCTCCCCCTACCTTTGGGAAGCTTTTTCCCAAAGCTATAGAATAAACTTGTGCCCCCACAAGGCCTGTTTTCAACAATGTTGACTGCAACAAAATAGAAATACATATAACCACTGCAATATCACTCAAGCATATTGTGTAATAGCTCAAAATATATAGGAATGAAAGCATTGAAGAGATTGTCACTTAACTGGCATTTTGGCCACCCCAACATCAACAACTCAATGTGTGTGGACTCGTGGAGTGCTTTCACAAGGAAACTCTCAGAAAAATAAGATGTAGAGTGGTGCTAGAATGGTCAAATGGCCAATAGGAAAACTACAATAACCAAAAACCCCTCTAGTGCAAAAGTATCACAGTTGAAAAGAGTGAGGCATTAATCCAAACCTCTCAATCAACATGGGATTTTTTTGCCCCATTGGCTAGGATGGAATTGTTTGAGAAAAGAAACAATGCAAACACTTTCCTTCAAACATGAATGCTATAATAGTGCCAATAACAATTTTTTATTTGCCCAAGATGCTACTGGATAAATATTTTTTTCTCCCATATTGCATCTTCTACTTTTTTATTTGCCTATATGTAGCTTTCCAATTGTTTGTTCAGACAAAAGATGCAGAACAAACAATGGAGTAGCTCAGTCTCCACCTAGGTGTGGCTTTCCAATTGTTTGTTCAGACAAAAAACATAGAACAAATTATGGAATTTCCTATTGCTAGGAATATCAAGGGCATATGACACCTCAATCACCTATTGTTAGGGAATGTTCTTTTTCACCATAGCTATCCGCACTTCAAAGTAAATGCCAAAGAAAGCTGCGATCCTCCTCAAACTGTTTTTTTATTTATAACATATTTGACAGAGCAGTGGAAAGGTATACAGGTCAAGCAAGCATTGGAGGCATCACATGAGATTCCAAGGGAGGCACAATCATTGGCTACTCATAACAAATCAGGATGCAAAACAATAAATTTTCTGAGCTCTTGGCTCTCTCCACAAGTATTCAGCAAGGTCTTCAAAATGGTATGTCGAGAAACATCATTGAAGGAGACTCTTTACTGCTCATCAACAAGATCGACAAGGAGAGGATAAATGAAACAAATGGACAAAGTAGCATAATGGTATTAAGGCATCACTAGAGATTTGACAATATTCTTCGTAACAATCTTTGGTATATTAACCAACATGGCTTATCAATTTAGAATATTACAGCCTTGGAGAAGCCTTAATGAATTTGTAACTATTTTCATCCCGTAATGAGAGTTGTTGCTCTCTTTTTCTCTAGAGACCCTTGCCAAGCTCTTTCCTACATTTACCAAAAAGTGGCCTCTTTATTGTTTGGAATATTGTCACTTATTTTTCTAATTCTTCATCACTTTTGGTATGGCCAACACAAATCTGCCTTAATGTCTTTGTTTTTCATCCTTATCAATCCCACTTACCTCCTTACTCTCACGTCCTCCTATTTATTTTTTTCTTTTTTCTCCTCATTATTTTACTCATATATCATCATTTCAATAACATCTCTTCTGCCTTTTCTTTTGCACGTCTCTCCTGCCACCTGTACCTGCTATTCTCTTAGTATCTGTCTGGGCCTACAGGCTATAGATCTTACACTCTAGTCATGCCTATTGTCATGTTGTTCGATCATAGAAAGGAAAGTGCAGCATTATCGTGACTCCTGGTTCGCAAAGACATGGAAGACCTTTCCATACTCTAATCAAGGAAGTTATGAAGGGCGGGCTTCATCAGTGCACAGAACTTAAACCCTTTGTGTGCGGGCACGATTCGACCGAAATACAAACATTACATTGCTATGAAAGCATGCACGACTCTTACCAACTGCCACTACAATAGTGTGATAGCAGATGGAAATGGGTCGAGATATGACAGGGATTCAGTGCAAATCACTGTATCTAATTATAGGGCTTGTGCCAAATAAACATGTATATTTTCCCCCTTAATGCAATGTTACCCAAGTATGAATGCATATGATTGTCACTCATTTCTTAAGGCTGCTCTGCAATTTCAAAACAGGGACATTCATTGTGAACAATTTAATATTAATAAAAATCCTAAGGATACAGGCAGCCTCATATTAATAAAAATCTTGAGTATCTGCAGGCTCACCGAGTCCCGAGGCAAGTCTCATAAAACTAGCCAGACTCACAAGTCTGACCAGACTTACAAGATTTACATCTAAGATTCTAAACTTGACAAGTGTTGTTATTCAATTTTCTTTTAAACAGCAAAAAAGAACCATAATAAAATTCAAAACGGACACAAACCTAAACCTTAAGTTACTCTAACACATTCATTCAAACCTTATTTCTTGAGCCGATTCAATCTTTCACTTTCCTCAACCTCACACACCATGGAATCCTTCGGATTTTCAGTTTTCGATTCAAATCAACCAAGTGTTCGTGTGCAAGGGTTGGATAAGAGGTAATTAGCAGTGATTGTGTGCATTGGTGGAGCTGATAGAAGGGATTGGATGTTTTTTAAACATTTTTCAAGCATCTCCAAGAGGTAAATAAATCAAAACTTGAACACCCCTTTCTTCCTCATTTCTTAACTTCTTTTTTCCCTCTTTCTTCTTCTTCATTCAATCATCCTCGTTCGTTCTATTTAAATTTAAAAGAACCTAAATTTAAAATCTAAAACAAAAACAAAAACAAAAAATCTATTAAAACCCTAGGTTTTTCAACTTTTCCTCTTCTTTTTCCTATTTTTCCCTGACTTACGGTTACCACTGTTTTTGTCCTTAATTTTTTTATTCTATATTTGAGATTTGAAAGTTAAAACTTAAACGTAGGATTTTTGGATTTTTGGTTTAACCATGTAATGAACACCAAACAAACTGACAGACCCTGCCTGGAAGCATGTCAATGTGTGTGCGACGAAAGGGCGCATTTTTTGCAAATAGTGTGGTGCTGAGTTTCTAAAGGCGGCATTAATCTCCCAATATATCACTTTTCTTGTATACTTGTACATGGCATCGCAATGAGTACATCTGTAGAGCCTGAAGTTGTAGAGGAGGTAACAACTCAGTTGAAGAGCTTTCAGGAAAATGAGAAGCAAAGGATGAGGCAAAACCAACAAATAGCTGCATCTTCCACTCCTCCAATGTCTGCATCTAGCTCAAGTAGCATTGAGCCTAGATCTTGTAATCCCAGGAGTTGGTTCACGATGCTCCTAGTTCCCAACCATCGCCGGAAAGCAAAAGTTGGAACAAAGACAAACACAGCCACAAGAAGTGCAATGGGTGACTTTTAGTACTTCTGTGACATTTATTTTCATTTGGCCAAGTACTATTATCCTTTTCTGAGCGCAATGGATGACTTTTAGTACTTCTGTGACATTTATTTTCATACAACCGAGTATTATTATGTTTTCCTAGTATACCTTTTATTCTACATTATGATATTGTGTGATTTTATATTGGTATTTTAATTCTATAATTTATTTTTTAAATTCTAAAATTTTGTTTATTGGCATTTAAGGTCACCTTACTGGCAAGCAAATAGTGGCTGCTACCGCCGTTGCTAGTCATGGGTTCAAATCCCCTTCTATTGATGATTTAAGGCACCCAATTTTATCAGAGAATGTTACGGAATTAATATCAATCATTGATGAACAGTGTGCCATTTGGAGGAAAAAGGCCTGCACTATCATCTCCGATGGATGGACTAATAGAAAAAATAGAACGTTGTTAAACTTCCTGGTTTCTACTTCAGGTGGGACTGTCCTCTTGAAGTCAGTTGATGCCTTGGGAGGATAAAAATGATGATTACTTATGTAGTGTTTTTGAAGTGGCAGAGAAGGGTGAAGAAAATGAGGTGCAAGTAGTGATTGATAATAGGTAAGACTACTAAAGGAGAGGCACCCCTCGATCTGGAGTCCTTTATTAGCCCATTGCATTGATTTGATGCTGGAGGATATTGGGAAAATGGAGTGGGTTGAGCCAATTGTAGAGTATGATCATAAGATTTGCAAGCACATCTATAACCATTCTTCGCTCCCCTCTTTAATGGGAGAGTTCACAAAATACCAGGAGCTGATCCGACCTGATGTAGTATGTTTTTCAACCTCCTTCATCACTTTGAAATGTTTGTTAGCAAGAAATGGGGCAAGTCTTCCTACTCAAGGACCACTACCGGTATAGATGTTGTAGAACAAGTGTTCAATGAATCCCACTTTTGGATGCCGACAAGGGAGGCAGCAGATGTGTCATTTTAAATTTCTTGAATTTTCGTTTCTTTGTTTTTAAACACTCTTTAATTTTATTTTTTACATTTTAGACTTGTCACTTGAATATAGAGTTGAATTTTTAAATATTTTTAACAAGTCATGGACTCATTCGTTTGGTAAATATGTGAGGGCAATGCACCAAGCCAAAGACCAAATTAAAATTGTCTATAGCACAATAGAGGCCAAGTAAAAGCCTGTTTGGGATATCATTGACCAACGGTGGAGAAAACAACTCCATAGACCACTTCACAATTGTGCGTACTTCTTGAACCCAACCTTCCAGTTCCTTGCAAGTTTTAAGGCTGACGAGGTGTTTAAGAGCAGCCTCTACACAGTGGCACAATAGAGACCAAGTACAAGACCAGTTGAGATATCATTGACCAACTGTGGATAAAAAAACTTCATAGGCCATTCACACTTGTGCCTACTTTCTGAACCTAGACTCCCAGTTCCTAGAGAGTTTAAAGGCTAGTGAGGAGTTTATGAGCAGAATCTACTGTCATAGAGGCCATGGACACAAATCTGCAGACAAGGGTGAAGATAATGTCTGAGATTGAGATTTACAAACAAGCACTAGGAGATAAATTTTCACGAGATATTTGCAAGGAGGTCAGGATGATGACTAGGCCAGGTACACTTAGAGTTCAATCTTTTCCAATTTCTATTTTATATTAATTCTTTTTGCATTTTCTGGAATTGAACTAAAACACATTTTAATATGCATCATTACAGATGAATGGTGGAAAAAATTCGGTACTGAGGTGTCAAATCTTCCGAGGATTACTATTCAAGTTCTAAGCCAACTGTGCAGTGCTTCAGATTGTGTGCGCAATTGGAGTATGTTTGAGCACATACTACAAAAAGCGCAATAGGATGTCAATGTAAAGGTTAATGACCTTGTATTTGTGCATTACAACCTGCGCCACTGCCACAAGCAGATTATAGGAGCTAAGAAAGATTTATCTCCCATTAAGTTGTACAAGTATGATCCCAATCGGAGAGGATCACCAAGGATGATGTATGGAAATTAGTATTATGTATGGTATATAATTAATAATACACTATAGCTGGAGTGAGAGTAGGCAATTGTTGGGTTGTTGGGTTATTTGTTAAAACACCCGTAGATAAATTTTGTTGAGAGAAATAAGTGGAAAGAGAAAAGATACGTCCTATAAATTATGGAAAGAGGAAAGATGTCCTATAAACTAGAACATTAGAACAAATTAAACATTGTATAAATACTTTCACATCTGAATAAATATTATCCTGGTACAATTTAATTGAAAATCTATTTTGGTATTAGAGAGGAGCCAAGAGGCTGTAAAAATTGAAAGATGCATTCATGAGAGGTTTGAGAGATTTAGAACAATTGTTTGTGTGCAAGACGATAATGATAGTCATGGAGAGTATTCTTCAATGAGAACGAATTATTTTTGAAGTAGACTCTTATTTGCAGCCCATGACATTTATAATACAATCATTTTGTATTGTAGAGAAATGTTGCCCCGCTGTAGAGTTCCTTCACTGTTTTGTCCATAAGCTCATTTGGATACTTTCCATAACAACAAAGTAGAAGATATTCATTAAAAAAAAGGCATACTAAGGCGTGGGACTGCTGCTGTGTGTAAGGTGCTTAAAGCAGCCTGGAAAAGGCATGGGGATAGATCTCACTTGAGGAAGCATTGAAAATATATTGTAGTGCCTATGTGAAGGCATTTACCAAAAAAAGTGAAGTGCACCTACCTGAAGAGCACAGCCTGAGGAAGATGGAGGTTTTTCCTGCCATGACAACATATTAGATAAATAAAAACAAACAGCAGTAATGTGAGGGAAAATAAATCAGAGAGTCGAGGCAGCCTAATAGGTGGCCCAGCTCAGGAAAGGCATGATTATCTTGGAACAATAAGTACAGAAGAGAGGCACAGCTCTCATGAGCACAGCCCTGTGGGAAATGTGTGCCCATCACGTGGAAGGATGAGCTGGAAGGAGGCGTACAGCCTGGGCGCACCCTGTGGAAAAGAAGCAAAGCTAACAAGGGGAGGTGTTAGAAGGAAGCGCTTGGTGGAATGGCATAGCCATACAACATTGGCACTGGCACTAATGCAAAGGGCAGAGCTGCTTTTGTTTTTTAGTATAAGCCTTTTGTATATAGTTCTTAGATTATAAATATTTAGATGTTTTAACTTTTAATTATTTTTTTAGTTTAAAATTTAAAAATCAAATAGTATAAAACTTTAAATGATTAAAATATTTCCGAAGTCTATCCATTAAAACCAAAGTAATGCTATAACTTCTAAATTGGGAGGCAGTTTCCAATGAAAACTTGCCAGTGTGTAAATAAATATTTTAATCATTATGCCAAAAGGATTTCTCTTGGAATTTTAGGGTTTGTAAGATTTAAGTGTTTTGCAGCAAAATGGTACATGAAAAATTGTCTGCAAGAACTAAAAAAACTAATTTGTCGTATATGGGTGCATTGTTGGTACTATGGTAGTACCTAACACCCATAACAAGGTTTTTGTTTGGGGGAGTAGGGACGAGGATGGGGTGTGGGGGGAATGCCGGGGAGAGGGGGGATGAGGGTTGGCAGGACGGGAAGGGGTAATCCCAATCTCAAGAACAAGAAACAAACCTGAAACCGTGTTTACGGAGGACCATGCATGGATCGATTAGGCTGATTGCAAGGCGGAGCTTATAGCATTGGGGTAGGAGTGGACCTGTACAGCTAGGGATACAAATGTTGTTGAGGATGATCTTGTTGATGCCTCGAGGGTGGGTAGAATAGTTGAGCTGCTTCCTTGACGTGCACAAAACATCACAGGCTCCAACATGGTTCATCTCAAGTTCGGACGAGCAATGCAAAATCTTCTCAACCTTAGTTGTATCTTTTCTATTACGTTTTTTGTTGATGTCATCACCATGGATTTCTAAATCCATATTATGTGTACAAAAAAGCAATTGTATGTATATAAAAGCAACTCTCATTTAATGTCATCTCTCAAGTTTCAAGTTCAATTGTTCAGCTGCCGACATTCAATATCACATTATTTGCTTACTTCTTTGTGTATACATGTGCATGGTAGATGTAATTGATTAGTTTCGAGTGTATTTTAGGTTGAATTGATATGAAAGGATTTTTGAAAGTATTTTCCCCCTAAAATCCATTACTTTTATGTTTTATTTTTATTTTGCCACTCTTGGCCAAGTTTTGTTGCCAACTCCAAGTCAAAAATCATATTTCCGAGTTTGACTCTCATTACTATGCTATATCCCTCCTCTATTCCAAGAGAGCATCTCCCACCATGAAAAAAGAACTTATACAATTGGGAAGAAGTGGACCTATAATAGCTAGGCAAGCTCCCAAATTATTCTATGACGACATAAGGCCTGCTATTATGCTGATTTGACAAATTAGATGAATGGTGGTTACATATTCAAATCAACTTGAATGCCAATTGGGCATTCTGGAAGTATCTCACATGCTGAAATCATCATCAACAGTCTCAAAATATCTTCATTAAATGTTTTTAAGTGTTTTAAGTAAAGCTTGGATTAGGTCGATCTCTGGTTTGGTGGCATTCAATATCCAATTACGTGTATAGGGAGCTCACAGGCATAAGTCAAGCTTCCATTAGATTCATCACCTTCCACTTCCTGACTTGGAGTGTCCAAGGAGATCTCTCTATCTCCCAATGTTGGCGAATAGACAAGATCTGGATTCTCTTATTTCTGTCAGCTCTAGCATGTCAGAAATGGCGGCTGCGGTGACTTTGGGCAGCTACCTTTTGTCGTCTAGCAGCCTAGGTGTTATTTGTCTTCCTCCTGTGCACCTTGCTTTGTGGCGCATGGCCTAACTAATTTTGCGCTCTTGTTTTGCGTCGTGGGACTTGATCGGTCATTGCCCAACTTCCTCTCTTTTGTGGACCAATTCTTTGATACGGACGTGCAGTCATATGGCCTTCCATGTCACTCTCTTGCTTTATGCATAGCGCATGAAATACGCATCAATTAATTGAGTGTTTTTAACATTACTATTCTATGTGCACTATATTTGCATGCGTTTTTCTTTCCTTTCACTTTCGTGCTTGAGTAAACTTGCACGCTTGATAAGATTTGGTTTTGCATGCGTGGATGAGCATGTCGTGATTGCACACGAAGTTTTGCATAATATTCTCTTTGGAAGACTCTTCAACACTTTATTTGGGACTGCATTGTTCTTAGTGATCTCACGAATACGTGTATAATATCTGCACACAAATTTTTTTGAGAAGAAAAATGTTAGATATTAGATATGCCCAGGCAGGCAATGTATCATACAATTTATACCTACGTTGAGAATTAACAAGGCCGTAGCAAATCCTCCTAAGGGCATGCCACAGGGCACTTAAAATGTGCGTAGTGTATGGTGGACCAGGGTAAGAAGGAACTATACCACACCATCTTTTGGCAAATTTTGATGCCACGAAGCATTGTGATGTCGCAGGGTTCATGGTGTTGTTGTGAAATAAGGTGGGAGACTTAGCGGAATGAATCGCGTGCTGCAAGGGATCGTGTAATGTTGCATAGGTCAGAAGGATAGTGCCAAGGCTTGTGGCAATGTCGCACGACAGTGCACAGACCGCGGATTAAAGGAAAATGCTGTGTAAGACTATGCAATGTTTTGTGCGGGCCATGGGATCGCAAGGTTTAAATGCTGTGGAAGACTGCGTAATGCTTTGTGCAGGCCGAGAACTGAAGGATACACTAAGTGAGGCTTAAGGGGTGCATTTGTGAGTGCCACAGGAAGAGAAATGGTAAAGTGAGTGCAAACAAATGCAAAAAAATCACATTAATGAACAAAAACAAGGAACTGCGTGAAAGATAAAAGATAAAATTGAGCACCAATTTGAATTACCTTGTGAAAGGCCCAGGGGTTCCATGATTTCACCAAGGGTGTGTTGCAAAGCAACAACAAACATGAGTAGGTGCTCTTTGGCAGAGTGATGACAAGGGCATTAGTGTTGAAGTTTCCGAGTCTGTGGACTGGCTAATTTCAAAATTGTTTTGCCTCTACATTCTCCTTCCAAAAGGAAGGAAAGAAAGTGTGAGGCATGCTAGATTGCAAGGGTGTGGCATCTTCAAACACCATCTATTATAGAAGAAAGAAGAAGCCTCTAACAAAGATGCAGACCTCTAAAGTTTTTCAGCAAGCAAGAGATGACAAGATTTGAGGTAAACAACCTATTGTAATCGAGGAAGATGATGAATAGGTACTTGAAGTTGATCAATATTTTCACACAGGTATGTAATCTATCCAAACCTCTCCCGGATTGAGAACTAAAACTCCACCTTTATCATTTGTTAGTGTTTACAAAATGTACAATGGTATCTCCCACACAAATCCATTCCGAACTTCACAATGCCTACATCCACACACTACATCCCCCATTTTGTTCATCAGCCACCTGCAAAAGTACCCGATCCCCACAACCTTCTTGGATTCAATGGTCAGTCTAATACCCTAATAAGCAAGGCCCTTATTGCTATGAGCAAAACCCTCAAGGTCTTGAGTGATAATAAAGACATGTACGATATCCAAAGCCATCAATTGGACCTTACCATTGCAGATATGAACAAGTGCATCCTCCTTTTGACCAATGTCCATCAGCACTAGAACAGAAGACTAGACACCAAAGAGAAGGTTCTATTTGGGGATCTGACAAGGCAGAGGATAGAATAGGAGAAAATCAGGTAATATTTTTAGCCAACCTCCAAAATAAATTCTTTCAGCCATGATGGTAGGGGCCCTCACTTTCAAGTCAATAGGGTTCCTCACCAAGGGCCTCAAGAAAATCAATCCTTGCCTTAGTGGTTGGAAGCTGGTCTACACAAGGAAGGCTCACATTAATGAAGGGTCCAACAGCTCCTTGGGCTGATGTGAATATCTTTGATGACTAGGAAGGTAATGGCTTCTCCATCACATAGATCTATCAAAAGGTCTTCCCAATTCCTACGTGTTCGGAAGCCCAATTTTGATGTAAAGCATTTGGTAAATTATGTACAAAACAGACAAAAGTATGTTCATGCCTATAAAACTGCATGGATGACCTTAACCGACTATATTTCTTTTGGTTCGGACAAGTAATGGCATCATTTTCCCCTCAACAAGCTGTTGAATGGCTTGGCTGTTTTATGTGTAGTGCATTTTATTTTGTTGGCATCACTTCTCCTTGTCGTGGAGATGCATGCGAAGTGATGCATGTTGTGCTATGGTTCAGGCACTGTGTTGCTGTTATGTGGGCCCAAGTGATATCATTGTTAGAAAAAAAAATTACCCATGTTTTGGCCTTGTGTTATCATAGTGGGCATTACAGGACATTAGAAGGTTTAATTAGTGTTGGGTCTCTAGCTGCTCTCAGATTACTTTGAAGTGCTGTTTGGACCTAAAATAATCTACATTTTATAGTCACAGCTTATGAGGTTTAATATGCTTTACTTTTTCTGTCATTTATTTGTATTTCCTCTCCCTCTTGTTGTGTCCTCTTCAATAATTGAGGCTATTGTATTTTATATTTCCTTCTAATACAATCTTAACCTCTATTTTTTAAAAATGACAAAAAACCTTTTGGCTGAACTCTGTAAGATGCATAGAACATAAGATGGAGCTGGAGGTTAACTGGAAGGCGTGTGCTTAAAGCTTTTCAATTCATTTCTGTGCCTAATCAGCTAAAGATTCTTGACTAGGAGATGCTTAAGACTGAGGTGGTTAATCTCAATTAATAATTAATTGCCAAATAGGAATCGTCGCAACCAACAAACTACATGCCGGATGGCCTGCATCTCCTCGTTACAAATTAAAATAATGCATAATGGCAACCTTCTGCTTTCAAAAGCAATCAAACAGTTTTCTTCATTAAGAACTGAACCCAATCTCAATGGCACGTGGCTTGCAAAAATCTGGGGTAGACAACATAGGAGCAGCTTCAAGGGCAGGGTTTAACCATTCAAATGCATATACGGCAGAGTCAAACCACATGAAAGCATGCTTCTTTGTTAAACAAGTGAGAGGAAGAGCATTAGATGAGAAGCTTCAGCCAAACAACAGTAGAAACTATCCATACCTAGATATCAAGAGTTTTCTAAGTCATAGGGACATATCACTATCAACCCGCTTCAATTGGTCAGATCAGTCTGAATATCATTAGCAAAGATAATATGATCAAAGAGCTCCTGCCATCAAATAAGGTCTAAATATGAAACTATAAACGACATTAACCAAGTCCAGCTAATTCTTTGTACAATTTTGCAGTGTTAACACCCCAACAACCAGCTTGAAATGATCATCAGACTTGGAACTTCAAGATAATTGTCCACTAGTCATCTCAACCATCGAGCAAATATATCAGAAGTTAACGAGGCTATATATTTCTCATAAGATTCGTCATCAAAATTATGAATGGTTTCTTCTACTGTGTTTTCGTGATAAAGTATCACATCCCCAATTTTTTAATCAGTCTAACTTGTCACAACCATAATCACCTAAGCAATGTCATGTATACTTGGTTGCACACTCAATACTAAGTCCACTCTAAATTTGCAGCCTCCAATCAAGACTTCCAATCCCATTTAAATTCCTCTCAGCTCAAACTCACTTTTCTAGAAAGCTAAAATCAGGGTGGCCACAAGGAAAGCCTTCCCATCCTTTCCCCCACTTGTTCTCAATGAAGATTTGCTCTTAAAAAAATGATTTCTACTAATTTTTGGAACTTTTGATCCTTTAAAATAAATGGTGAGTTACATGGTCCTATCATAACTAAGCATGCCAACAAGAAAATAATCTAAATTTTGTACTCACAGCTTATGAGGTTTAATATGCTTTGCTTTTTCTGTCATCTATTTGTATTTCCTCTCCCTCTTGTTGTGTCCTCTTCAAGATTTGAGGCTGTTGTATTTCATATTTCCTTTAATATAATCTTTACCTCTTTACAAACTCATTTATCTTGAGTTATTATTACAACAAACGTATCCACTCACAACTCCTATATAATTAAATCTAATACTAATTATATATACTCGCGCACATGTAATGTGAGTGCTACCACTATATTCCCAACATTCCCCCCTTAGTATGAACATTCAGACATGTGTCTACAAGACTAAATGACGGTAGAGGAACTCATTGTCCTCTTATCAATCACTCTACAGATGGGGGCACATCAACATAGTCCATGAACGGGAACACAAAAACTGACCAGGGACACGCACATCGTTCATCCTCCATTCCATGTAGGCATACACATTAGTTCACAATTATGTACATCAAGCAAGGAAATAGGAACTGTTACACTCACACTTATTCACTTTCAATGAGTGTTGGAATTCTCATTGATAATTGTTGCTTTATGGTCCTTTATAACCCATTTGATTGCTTCATCTACATCTCTTGGTTTTGTAGTTCTTCTGTCAACAATTTCCCACAAATCCTTGTCGATCAATAGTAGTTCAGTCTTGACTTGACATGTATGGAAGACCTTGCCTTTGAACTTTTCGACTAGAGTCAACCTCTTAATGACTATTATTATAACCTTCCTTCCCCCACCCTTACCCCCCCTCCCGCCACCCCCCCAACATACTTAATTGAATTAAAGACAAACGTTTGGTACCCCGAAATTGCATCCTTTACAAGGAAAATAGCTTTGACATTGATGATAACAAGACACACACAAGCCTATACCTAGACAAACTATAAACTCAAAAACTATGTGAAACATAATCAACTTGCTTCTTAAAACAAAAAGAAATACACATTACACCATATCAAAATGACCCAAATATATGATGTGACAATCTAAAGTCTAAAGACTAGTCTACACAAACTATAGAAGGAAAAACAAAAGAACTCTCGTGTCGTTAAATTTCACCTAGACCAAAACAAACACCCCATAAAAATATTAGCTCATTTACTTGATGACTTTGATAGTGACAACCAATGTAAGCTCGAATCAATACTGACCAACTTGCAAGTGGATGAAAGCTTTATTGGTATATGGCAGATGCAGACATTGAAAACAACAGGGACAGGTGACAGAGAAGATGCACTCTCGCACACAGCACTAAACAAATACGATGCACAGAGACACTGGAGATCTGAACGAGGACAAACTACAATGGCATCTAGGAGATTATTGAGCTCAAGCGCTGGCGGAATGACAAAACCGTCAGGAAGACTGTTGTATGCATGAGTGGTGCATGGATATCCAATAAGCATGCGGGATTTAGACTTGTGCAAGAGATGATAGACGGCTCATGGAACACATGATTAACAAGGACCACTCACAATAAAGATACACAGGCATGTGTATGAGATTATCCAACATTCAAACATGCAAGGCATAGCTTCCAATTAGATGTAACCGCAGGTCCATTCACCTTCACGTTCACATCTGCAGGCTCAAGCACATGAATATCTTGAAATGCGCATGGGTTTGTGACATGGCTAATCTCAATATATTTATAATGACATCAGATTAGAGCACCGTTGTACATTTCCAGCATAGGGACTAATGAAATCCACTGACGCGGAGCACATACACACATAATTAAGATCTGTACGCTCAATGCAGTACAGCTATGCTGAGTACAGGTGAATAGAGAACCCAACAAGAAATGCACGGAATCAAACGAGATAATAAACTTGCACCAAGAAATACGGTAAACAAGACTAAATTACTCCCAAAGGACTATCATGGCTCAGATACCAAATGTGATACTTCGTATGAACTACACACTAACAAACTGATTATAATATTATATTCATCATACGAATGTTTACATATATAGTCTCCTTGACTCCTACAAGTATGGAGTCCAGGCTTATCTCTTATGACTCCAAGATCCTTGCAATCTCTCAAACTCATTTATCTTATGAGTTGTTATTACAACAAACATATTCACTCACACACTCATTTAATTAAATATAATACTAATTATATATACTTGTATGTAATGTGAGTGCTAACACTATATTGTAACTCCCTTCTGCTTAATATAATGATGGACACACACATATCAAAGTGTGCCTTCATTCTCTCATATCTTCTAACAGGTTTTAATTGGCATATATGCATACATAGATGTTTGTGTTATCTATAGATGGTTCTTACATAAGGAAACACCCTCTTTTGGTTCTTGGTAGAAAAGAACCAAAAGAGGCTGTTCCCTTGAAAATTGGCATAATGTTAGGTAAGACGTGAGAATATACATAGGGACTTATGTACCTAAGTGCAGCGTAGCAATAATTATTTTGCATCAGTTTTTATTACTATATATGCTTACATAGATGTTTGTGTTGTTTATAGATGGTTTTGCATTCTGTATATAAAAATGTATGCCTAGAATTAGTTGGCACCTTCCACGGAAAGGAAACTTGTACCGCAATCCCCATATTGAGAGAGAGCAATGAGCATTAAATATTAGCGTTTAAGCTGAAAACAAGTCATTAAAAGAATCTTTCTTCCACTCCTCAAATGTTACCAAGAACATAAATGGATTATTGCAAAACCATGAATAATTACTTTTACATAGTTGCTCCAAAAGTATCACCTCTAAACTTGAGATTGTGCCTACAGCAAATTCTAATTGTTAACCCTTTTTATGTATTATATGGAAAGAGTTTTTAACACATTTTACATGATCTTTGTAATGGTGTATGACTGAAATCGGTTAGGAGAGGGTGGATGTCAAAAGCTATCTTTAGTATCAAACTAGAGAAATATCATATGTTCTTCTGTGCAAGTAGAAAGCTTATTTTTTCTATTGAAGGATTTACGGAGACTATCCTTCCGTAATGGTAATCTTATTGTACAACACTTCCATCAATTATTGGCGTATAGTGTGTGTTTCTTCTTTTTCACTTCACCTAGTGAATCTTGCAATATATTTTGGTGAAAACCTCCATGTCCCTTCAAAGAAATGTTTTATCTCTTTATAAGGTTGTATCTCTTCGTAAACAATTAAATGTAGTAGTTGTATCACACTACTTTTTTATCGCTGATTCAGTCTGCTCATTAAAATCTAGTGATCATTGAAGTAAAGGGTTGCCACTTGAACATGTGCTTGGCTTGCTGCAGATAAAACCTTTCTTTGGAGGACCACTGAGAATTACAATAACACATCCTGCAAGCCACGCTAGGATAAAGCAACAAAGAAGAAATATGCACAATAAGCCAAGAATCAATGGAAATGATTTGATAATGAAGTTACCCTTAGGGTAGAAACAGAGTTATGCCATACAGTTATCCTCAAAGAAGGATAAACTCCATAACACGACTAAGATAATCCAAGACACCCTTTTATTAAGGAAGATACAGATATTTACTATGTCATAAGTAACCTCCATTTACATTTATACTGCATGTGGGATGTTGTTAGTTTTTGTTTGAGGCCAAGGACACACTAAATGAATTGCATATTTTTATATATAAGAATGTTCGACAGGTGTATTGGAACTGGTACAGTGTTCAATTAATGTTCCACAGGCATTTGATCTTTATTTCACCAGTCTGATATGCTTTCCTCACCTGGCATTCTAGGGTATGTTCATTTCCATGCTACTTGATGGTTCTTGGCTACTCATTAAAATCCTAACAATGTTCACTTTCTTCTTTTAGTTGCCAACATTGAAGAGACAGCTTATCAGAGGGTAGTTTATAACAGTCTTTTTCCTCTTCTTTAAGATAGATTTTGTTCCACACTATTGAATTGGACATTCCTAAAAATGCTTTCTTGATTTGATGCCAGTCCTAGCAATCTTCCCTATTTTTCTGTCCATTTGAAACCTTAGTTGCCGCATTCGAATTCGTGTTCGAATTCGCCGAGGATAAAATTCATGAAAAAATCGTTGCAAAAAAAACAATGATAAAATTCGTGATTAAATTCAGCTATAAAAATATATATTTAGATTAAATATAATTTATTAAATTTTAACAATATAAACTTAAAAATGATAAACTTATAATATTGATAATTATAAATTTATATTGTTAAAATTTAAATATTATAAACGATTTTATTAAATATTATAAACTATAAGCCATACACCATATTTAATATTAAAATAGTAAATAGTAAAACATGAACTCAAAAGTTATTAAAAAATTAAACTTTTACATGTTTATATTTGTAATATTGTCTTAAATAAAAAATAAAATTTATGCCTAAAGCTAAGAGCCAAAAATTGAAATCGTGGAATGAGTATTAGGCTGCGAGGCTCAGTCGATTCGATTGGGCTCTATCACTTTTGAGCGCAAAAGCCTTCCGCATTGGCAATTCCAGATGTCGAATGGGATTCACTGCTTCGAATGGGACTTCGGGTTCAGCACAGGCGACTCACAATTCACTAATCAAGGCCTTCACACTTCACTAATCAAGGCCTTCACACTTCCTCTGCTCCAGTTTGCGCTTCCACCACTTTGAGTCACGCTTCAACTATAATTAAAATCGCTGTTCAACACCTCTGCGAACAAATTCGCAATTTTGGGCAAAATTTTTTAGTGGTTTGCAAAACGCCGAATTTAGAATTTCTAGGTTGAAATCCAGCGAATGCGGTTACTGAGTTTGGAACCATCTTTTGTACAATCCATACCAGCTCTCAAAGTCCATATTCTGCAATCTAGTTTTGTAGATAAGTCAAAAGCTTGAGAGAAGCAAGCCACGCATGGATGTAAGAAACATGACTTTGACCTATAGGACATTAGGGATTATTTCATCCTAAAGTCTTGTAGATAAGTACTTGAGTACTTTGGAGTTTGAGACAACACAATGTTATAAGATATATGACTTTTGACCAATAGGGTATTTATGTTGACTTCAAATTTTCCTGATCATTGTCCAGTTTTCTTGAAATGCTCGACCAAGAATTCTCAACAATGTAAAACAACTAAAGCGACACCTACTTTTTTCCGGCTACAAACATTTTGTATCCACTATTAGTTTTTCAAACCAAAAAAAGGCTTTCAGTTTCAGTCCTCTTCTGAAACATTTATTCAATGAAATCATTTTGGTTCAAGATACAAAACCCTATGCCTAGGTTCTTGTGCATTTTTCTTTTGTATCATCCTCGTAATATGGAAACCCTATACATGTTACATCCATATTTACCAGTCGGTTTGATTGTCCAGCAATAATTTTTGCACATTCAATTAAAATGTCATCAGCACAAAGAAGGATAATCATGATACTTGAAGTATCATGGTCTATCAAGCAATTCAACTTTGCAAACTGATATTTGCTCTAAAAACATTGATTTTCAATAATACAATGCATCTGAGACTGATATTAAAATACCTTATTTCCTTTATAATGTAAAAAGTATATAACTAATAATTCCCCACCCCTTGTACAAAGTGCCACTGTCAAGTACAGCAGTAGATACTTTTGTGATACCTACGTTTAAGACTAACAATGAAATTGTTGGAAGATGTAAACAGAGAAAGAAGGAAGAGAACCAAAATGCACATATAGTAGTTTGTGTGTCCATCAGTTTATTATGCAAGAGATAATTACAAAGAGCTTAAGGAGGTTGCAACCAAACATTAGTTAATACATAACTAATAGTGACTTGATAAAAAAAGGTAAGCCTTATATTCCAATACCCCCTCTTAAAGCTTACAGTACAGAAAGCAAAAACACGCTGAGAGAAAATTGAAACAACTGAACCACGCATTCTTCAGAAGCATTCTCTTTGAAAATAGTTCTTTGACCAAGTAGAACTCCATCAAGCTACCTAGTAAGAGTTGAATTCCTAAGTTCCCGGATTCCACCTCCCCAAACTCCTGAATTATGAACCTCTTGAATTATTGGACAATCATCCATGTCGAGCTACATCCACAATGCTCTATCACATTGTCTCATGACCCGCATAAGGGTATGATTCCCAAGATCCACAAACTCCCAAACTAACTGGGAAGCCATCCATGTTGAGCTTCATCTACACTATATCCCTTCTTGTCTTCGAATTATGGGCTTCTTCAAATACGTATTCTTCATCAACAAATTTTTCATCCATTTGGTTTGTCTTTGAGCTTTCCCTTGTTATATTTAGAAGGCAGACTGTTTAAAAAAATAGCTTTGGCATCTTCATCATCTACCGTAGCATTGACTTATGCTAGCGGTCCGATGAGGGAACTCAAATTGTTTATGTGGCTAGACATAGTGACTTCCTCATCCATTTTATACACTATTTGATTAGAGATCCGTGAATTAATGAAGCAAAAATGAAAGTTACAGACTATATTCTGATTTTCTTACCTCATGCACGGAGATAAATGCAAAAGTACTGTATTGTAGCTTGATTTTTACTCTGAAGTTGCACAGCAGAAATAAACAATTTATATTATGATTTCTAACTGTTGATTTCTTACCTATAGACCAAATATCACAGCGCGAAATTAATAACCTTATGCTCTGGTCTGGTCTGGTCTTGCAACAGTCGTGCCCTAGAATCTGAATATTTGTCTGTGCCTCAGTCGTCATTCAAACTCGAACAATAAACCCTGAAAATTACAACTTCTTTCCTGATTAAATTCATGCCCTAGCTGTCTATAAATCATGACTTTTAAATTTAATGTGTGCCCCAGCAAGCTGTTTGGAATTTCCTTTGAATCTCATGTTTTGTCTGTTGAAACTCGTGATTACTCTAGAAATCGTGACTGGTATGTCACAACTGTAATTTTCCTCCACAACCCTCAAAAACTCAAGTTCAACCTTCAAATATAGGTTTTTCATGCCTTGCAATTGTGAACAGACATGTCCAAACCAAAAACGTGACTGGTTTTGCATAAACTCTTCAAAAACGTGCTTTAGAAATGATTGTAGCCTTCAATATTTGCAACTCATGATTTCCAGACTCTATTAATGGCGTCGAAACTGCATTTCATCTAGACGTTCATGAGCCTCACGAATAGCTTCATGATCTCCTCCATCTCTCTTCGATTTGCACGCCTACAGAGCCTTTTACAATCTTCTCAATGTCTGTACTCTCGATCCCCTGGCTTTGATATCGATGTTAGAAGATGTGAACAAAGAAAAAAAGAGTAACCTGAATGCACACAGTGGTTTGAGTGTCCCTCATTTTATCATGAAGAGATAGTTACAAAGAGGTTGACGAGGTTACAACCTAACATCAATTAATATATAATTAATAGTGACTTAATAACTAGCAATCGCACGTGAGGTGTGTGATGTTAACGCTGAAAGAGAAATAACAGTAAATGAAAAAAGAAATTGAAGCAAACAATAAAGCATTGTGTATTGATTGAAGTTGTTGACGACAAGTAAAGACAAATTAGGTGGACGGAATGATTTGTCGTAAGCAATGTCGACGATAGAGCTAGCAGCACCATTAACAAGACATGTTTCAACCCACAAATTTGCGCAAAGCATGACTTTGTGGTTGACGCAGAGAAAAAGATTGTGTTGCAAATGATCCATAATCAACCTATTATGAGTCAATTTGCCCAATTTTTTGAGTAAATGATCTGGTAACATGAGAGTAAAGGGGTTTCAACAATTGAAGCTCGAGGTTGTCCAACTCATCATCAATTGCTATCATTACTCGTAGCTGCTAGGAAAATACACGATTTCTTTATTTTCTAGTTTTTTTTCTCCTTTACATCACTCCAATGCTTCTACTTCTCCTTTTGATTGCCCTCATTTCTACATCAAACACTACAGGTTAGGCCTCCATGGATGGAAAATATTTTTTTTGTGGTCACCATGGATCCCAAAAATATGAATACATTTTGAAAACAATGTTAGGAAACCACCCAATAGAAGTTTATTATAAATCCATGTTCAAATTTCTTTAGGGCAAGGGTATTGTTAGAACATAGATGGGCAAGAGGGGAAGTATGTCATAAAGAGCATGAGCTATGTTCTGCACACCCTCACTTTTAAAAATCACATCATTCTTTCCCAACATCGCTCGGTTAACAAAACACTGCTTGTGTAGCTTGCAGATGCCTTTCAATCCGCTTCGATGATCTACCTCGAACATCTTAATTTTCTTTACTCTTTCCATAATCATGCGTGATTGGGTTTGAGGCAGCTTCTGGGATGTTAAAAAATAATATTCCTGGAGTTTGTCATTAAACACACCTTGGATGTGATAGTGCTTAAGAAATTTTCTTTGTTTTTCACTCTTGATTCTCTTTCCTTCAAATTTTTTTTGCAAGTTCATCGACCCTTTCTTCATCTAGAAAATTATGAGATTTCTAGGCATGGGGTCATAGGGGAAGCTCAATTTCATTCCTAAATTGCAATCTCTAGGACTTGTTCACATGAATACATTTTCTTAGCGGACCATTAACAAGACATGTTTTAAATCCACAAATTTGTGCAAAACAAGACTTATTGGTTGACACAGAGAAATCATTTTTTTTGCAAATGATCCATAATCAACCTATTATGAGTTAGTCTTCCCGCTGTTATGAGAAATTAATCTGGAAAGAAGAGAGTAAAGGGGTTTCAATAATTGACAGATTATGGTTGTTCAACTCATTATCAATCACTACCATTACTTGTAGCTGCCAGGAAACTACATGATTTATTTATTTTTTTGTTCTTTTTTAATGATTTACATCACTCCAACTACTTCTCCTTTTTCTTGTCCTCTTTTCTACATCAAACGCTAAAGTTTAGGCCTCCATGGATGATAAACTTGTTTTTTGTGGTCACCACAGATCTAAAAAATTTAAGTACATTTTGAAAACCATGTCCGACAACAACCCAAAAGGATTTTATTAAAAAACCTTCTTCAAATTTCTTCAAGGAGACGACATATTGAGCATAGATGTTCTAGAGGGGGAGCGCATCGTAAAGAGCATGATCTTCATTCTGCACACGCTCGCATTTAAAACTCACATCATTCTTTCCCATTACCACTCCATTGACGACAAACTTCTTCAATTGCTCACTAATGCCTCTCGATCCATCTCTCCACTCTACCTCGCACATCTTCTTCTTCATTTCTCTTACCACAATTGCATGTGATTTGGTTTTAGGTGGATGTGGAATGTTCATAAATCAGACGCTTGGAGCTCGCCATCAAACATGCCTCGATAATGTTTGGGCATGCACTTATTCATTCATCTTTCTACTTCAAATTACAATAGAGAGAATTATCTCAAACGTGCCTTACAACTGTTCTGCCTATAATATCTTCTTATCAAAGATTGCAGTAAATTTGTAATGATTTTTAGCAGAGGACTTTGTGCTCATTTATTCATCTTAAAGTTTAAATTGCGATTGAAAGAGTTACCTTAAACATACACTACACCTGTATTTGTCCTACTTGTAAACCCCTATATTCAAAGATTACAATAATACACCAACAAATACAAAGGAATCCACTCTTTCCATCAAAACCGATAACACCCATATTACTCCCACCTGAAATCACGTTCTCCATACAATGCAGAATAATGAAGAAAAAAAACTGGATAATATTCTTGAAAATAAATTTGGTTTGAGCATTTATCCTCCATCCAAATCCGTCAGGAACCAAAAAAATAAACAAAAAATGGCTCCAAAAGTTACACATGCATAATTAGGAATTTTGTACAGTAAAACCCTATCACGTTGTTACATTAGATATCATTCTGTATTGGAATTTGAAATGTGGATTGTATTGCAGCATCCTTGTTCATGTATTCGATTCCAATTTCTATGAAATATGTTTAGTGGGCAAAACCAGTGGCATGGAACTCAACACGAAATTCACAACCAATTTGGTGACCATCATTTTAGAAGCCTTGTTAGGTTTCTTGGAGATCATTGAAGCAATATTCATCCTAGATCCACAACTCTCAAACCTCTTCAACTTTTTCTTCATGTAATATGAATCCTTTAGTTTGGCAAGTTCTTCCACACATTTCACATCTGTTAGACACAAAAATGATAATGTCAAGTGGGATCAGCCACTGCAAGTATGCCCCAACATTAAATTTAAAATTTTGTTAAGAAAACTTTATTGTGAAGGTATTTCACATTAAAGAGTGAAGTGGATCGACCGATTCACCCACCCACATTGATTTGGGTGATCCCTCTCAGGATTGGTTATCTACAATGTATACATGTTGTACAGACTGACTTAAAGACTGGGATCTTATTACAAGATACAATCGATGATCATTGTATGATCTGATCAAGAAAATAGCTTAGCAGACATTGTGAATGACTGCAAACTGGAAGTGGAAGTGTTGGGTTGAACTTGTGTAATTCTTAATAAAGACAGTGCTTTACCAGTGGAGTTTTTTCCTTTGGGTTTCTCCACTTAAATATTGGTGTTATTTATCTCTGCTCTTGTTTTTATTTTCTTTAAATCTCTTGCTCATTAAGCTTTGTTATTCGCTATCTATTTCAAGCTATTTGTGTCTAAATCGACTACATATCATAATCTATAATCTTTGGCATTAATGGTGGATATGTGATATGTGGATTACATTTCCCCTACTAAATCTAACATGGTATCAGAGCTTGGTGATTGTGCATGTGCAGGATCGATCTAGAAGTGTTTAACTTGAAGAGGTGAAGAAGCTTGAAGTGTATTTATGGATCTGTGAGACCCTTAAAAGTTCTGCAGTCATCTTCAAGCAAACCAGGTTTAAAATTCCAATTCCCACCCAAATATTGTTTGAAATATTGGTGAAATATGGGCTAAATGGTTGTTTAGATCATGTTTAAAGCTTTTGTATGCTTAGATCTTTGCTTCTGCATCTAGTTTCAGTTGTTTGCGGTTTAAATCCATCATCTGCGAGCTTATTTTAAGTTCTCATGTCATTTATAGTTGTTAGAGTCATTTTTTGACTTTGGATCCGAAAGATTTATTTAGATCCAGTTTTTTGGGGGCTTCCAAGTTCATTTTAGCAGTAAAAATCTTTATTTTTTTGCTAGTTTTTTTCTTTACAAAGCTTGGGACAATCATTTTGTGCCATCTTATCTTTGCATTTTCAGTCTTTCTTTTTGATCCTTTTCAGTTTTGTGAAGTTTGGACCAATAAATTGCTCCAAATAGCTTTGTTATTTTTTTTTGTGTTTGTGAAGTCTATACCCACTCTTAGAGTGCCAAGTGGCTTCAATCTGACATCTTCCTATCTTTGTGAAGCTTGAGCCAATCATTTTGTGCCATCTGGCTTCGCCCTATCAGTATCTTATTTGAATTTTTCGTTTTTCTATGAATTCTTTTGACTGCGAAGCTTGAGCCAATCATATTTTTCTCCAGCTAGCTTCACATTATTTGTTTTTGTGAAGCCCAAGCCAATCATAAGGCTCCATCTTGCTTTTTGTGTCAGTAATATTGTTTATCTGATTGTCAGTCACAAAACACAAGCCAATAAGGGCTTTACTCGTGTCTTTGCGTTGTCAGACTTGAATTATCTATCCTATGTCATTTGTGAAATACAAACCAATAGAATTGTTTCCATATTTCACATTATCTATCCCTTGTTATCTATTTCTAACATTTGCGAAATTTGAGCTAATAAGATTGCTCCATATTTCACCTTTTCAATAGTTTCTTTGGTTATCTGTGATTTGCGAAATTAGAGCCAATAATATTGCTCCAAGTGGCTCCGTATTTCACTTTTTCAGTCTTCTTTTAACTTTCCTGTAACATATGCAAGGGAAAAACCAATAAAATTGCTCCAAGTATTTTACATTTGTGAAATTTCAGTCTTTCATTTTTGTCTTTCATTTGTGGCAGTTGTTATCCAATTAAAATTTGCCATCTTTTCACATTTTTCAGTGTTTGTCATTCTTGTGAAAAGTGAGCCATTTAAAAGGCTCCACATGTCCTCAATTTGCTTTAGCCATTTTGGTTGCACTACAAAGTGTGAACCAATAGTATTTGGACACATACATCTCTTTTTCGCATTTTTCAGTCTCTGTCATTTGCAAAGTGTGAGCCATTTAAAAGGCTCCACGTATCTTCTTTTTTGACTTGTCTTTGTCAGATTTGTGAAGCGCGAGTGAATTGTTTTTTGACACATATTTTAATTGTGTCAACCTTCGCAAGTGTCAGGGTGTCAGTATTTTCTTTGGCTTAGCCACTTAAATTGTGACACCTGTCTTATACCTTTTTCAGACCTGAACTTTATTTCAAGTTTGGTTTATTTTGGGGACTTTAAGCCCGCTCAAAGCTATCTATTTAAAGTTTGGCAGAAAGCCACCAAGTGTCTTTTCTTTAGCCATTAATTTTTTGACAAGTGGCCTTGTTTGACTAAGACTTTGATTTCACATTGTGTCAGAGTGCGAAAAGTGATCCAATTAATTTAAGACACGTGTATACGGTTCTATTTTTTAATTAATTGTCTTTTGTCTTATTAGCTGCATTGCGAAATGCAAGCTAATTAAAAAGTGACACGTATTTTTCTTTGTTCACTTGTTGTTGCGGACTTGAAAAGGCATTAACTTTAATTTTTAAAGATTTCACATCCACCCAAGGATCTGTTTTAAAGCCAACACGTGCCTCTCTTGGTATTGTTGATTTGTGTCATGTGTCGCTCCCCTCCTTGGTTGTTTTTTTAACTTGTTTTTATTTGTTAAGTAACCCATTTTTTGAGCTCGCTCTGTCAAGTTGCTTAATAACTCGTCGAGCTACTCTAACCCAACTCAGTCTGAGCTCGGTTAGCTCACCTATAAACTCAACCCTGACTAAGCTCTATCAAATTGATCTTAATTTTGACCAAATCAAACTAATTTTTTATTAATTTCGAATTGTTTGTATTCATATAGAAAATTAAAATATCTGTAGTTTGTTGTTTGTCTTTGTTTGGCCTCCTTGATTTGTTTTTGAGCTATTTTTTGTCTCCATTGCCATCTAAACATTAAAAATGGCTAGTTCTGCCATTTTTTTATGGATAAGTCTCAGCTGCTAAATGGAACAAATTATAGCATTTGGAAAGTGTGTTTAAAAGCCTGTTTTATGGCTAGAAAGCTCTGGGATCTGGTGACTGGTATAGAAAAACATCCCATAGGGAGACAAGCTACCCCTGAAAACCTCAGTTTGTTTTCTCAGAGATCCCAAGAAGCTCTGTCCATCCTATTGCAAAGCATTAGAGATGAATTCTTAATGCATATAGGTCATATGGACTCACCTACAGATGCATGGAATCAATTAGAAGCCATGCATGAAGGCAGTAGGTTGTCTAAGATAATTAAACTAGTTTTAGAGTTGTTCACAACTCCCATAAAGGGGGATGAGAAAATTGTGAATTATTTAGCTAAAATTAAGAACATCAAAGCTCAATTAGATGGTTGTAACTGTGAATTGTTTCAAGATAAGATACTTTATTTCATTATACAGATTAATATTCATGAAAAATTCAGATATTACATCTCAATTCTTAATTCCAAGTATCATATGAGAATGATCTTCCTGATCTGGACACTTTGTCTTCTTTGTTGATTCAAGAAGAAAGAGTCATGGAGAACTTTGATTCAAAAGAGACTACTTCTCAAGCATTGTTCTCTCAAAATCATAATTCTTCTCATAATAGGATTAATTTCAATCCAAATCAGAAATCCAATATCAGATCTAGATTTAAATAAAATCCTAAGTCTAATTTTGCTAAGAGAAATCAGAACTTTAAAGTCAAATTTAATGGAACTTGTAATAAGTGTGGAAAATTTGGGCATAAAGAGTCTGATTGTAGAGTAAAGATTAACAAATCAGTCAAGAATGCTAAGAACAACAAGCCTAATAATCTTAAGAAAAATCAGAAGCAAAATCATGCAAATATGGCTGAGAAGTCCATTGCCTTGTATACTGCCCTTTCAGCTTCAAATGACAATGAATGGATTCTTGACAGTGGTGCCTCTAGGCACATGACTTGTACTCCTGGCATCCTCTCAGATGTAGTTAAATGTGAAGAGAACATCTATCTAGGAGATAATCTATCATTAGATCTGAAGGTTATGGAAATGTTAACTCTCAAATGGTGTAATTAGGAATGTCTTATATGTTCCTCAATTGAAAAGGAATTTTTTGTCTTGCTCTCAGCTAGCCAAAGAAAACTATGAAGTTATTTTATTGCAAGATAAGTGGTATGTAAAAGATAAATTCAATAATTTTATTACTTTTGGAATTCAGAAAAATGGATTGTATATCTTTGATGGTTTTGTGTCAAAGTCTTGTTTTTATTCCTCTTCTAGGAATGATATTTAGCTTTGGCATAAAATACTTGGTCATATAAATTTCAAAAGCTTGTTTGATATGTCTAGACTAAATCTTGTTGTTGGTCTTCCTAAGATAAAATCAAAACATGAAACTTGTAAAAGTTTCCTATGTGGTAAGCAACATGCTCAACCATTTCACAAACATCATGATCCAAATTCTTCTCAGTTATTAGAACTGGTTCATAGTGATGTGAGAGGTCCACTTGAGGTTCCTTCTCTCAGTGGTGCTTTGTATGTTGTTTTTTTATTGATGATTACTCTAGAATGACTTGGTCTTATTTCATTAAGAAAAATTCTGATGTCTTATCTAAATTTTAGGAATTTAAAGCTCTAGTTGAAAATGCTTCTAATCTGAAAAATTAAGAGAATTAGAACTGATAATGGAGGTGAATATGTCAGCAATAATTTTGATGAGTTTTGTGTATCATGTGGGATTCAAAGAGAGTTGACTACTCCCTATTCCCCTCAGCAAAATGGCATTGTTGAAAGAAAGAATATGATTGTCTTAGAAATGGCTAGGACTATGATTCATGCATCTAATGTGCCTAAGTTCTTATGGGCTGAAGCTATGAACATTGTTTTCTATATCCTTAATAGAGTACCCACTGTACTCCTCATGAGGTATGGACTAAGAAAAAACCAGATATTTCTCACTTAAGAATATTTGGTAGTCCTACTTCTATCTTCATTCCAAAAGAAAAAAGGAAGAAACTTGATCCAACCTCTTTCTCTTGTATTTTTGTTGGCTATGGTTGTAGAACTAAAGGATTGAGAGTTTATGATCCTTTCAAGCATGACATTGTTGAAAACAGAAATGTTCAAGTCTTAGAGAAAACCTTCTCTGATGTTTCTCATGAACCTTCCTCTACTACTTTGGAAATAGATCTTGATAATCCTCCTACTGACATTATGGAAAAAGAAGTTCAAGAGGTTGATTATCCTGATCTAGATATGATGGAGATTGAGGGGGAGTCATCCCAAAATGTCTTGCAACCTAAGATTCCTAAATGGGCTAAAAATCTTGTTCAAAACTCTCAGCCTGATAATCTTAGAAAACTAACTAGAAGTCAACATACTTATCATGCCTTGATGACCCTCTATGAGGTAGAACCACAATCCTTTGAAGAAGCATCTCAAGATGTTAGATGGCTTCAAGCTATGAAGGATGAATACAATTCTTTAATCAAAAATGACACTTGGGAACTAGTCCCTCCTCCTTCCAAGAGAAGCATTGTAGGATCTAGGTGGTTGTTCAAAATCAAATATAACTCTCTAGGAGAGATTGAAAAGTTCAAGGCAAGGCTGGTAGCTTGTGGTTTCACTCAGAAACCAGGAATTGACTATGTTGAGAATTTTTCTCCTGTTGCTAAGATGAGCACTGTTAGAATTCTTCTTGCATTGGTTGCCCAATATGGTTGGGAGATTCACCAAATGGATGTTAAAAATGCTTTCTTAAATGGTGACTTAAAAGAAGAAATCTATATGAGTCATCCTAAAGGATTTGAAGTACCTGGAAAGGAACTTTATGTATGTAAGCTTAAAAAGTCTTTGTATGGTCTTAAGCAAGCTCCTAGAGCTTGGTATGCTAAAATTAACAGTTTCTTTCAAGATCTTGGTTTTTCTAACTGTTGTTTTGATAATGATTTATTTGTTAAAGTTGAAAAAAATCATATTATCATTATTTTATTGTATGGTGATGATCTTTTGATTACTAGCAGTGATAGAAATTTAATTGTTAGAATTAAAGAAAGGTTAAAACAACATTTTGAAATGACTGATTTAGGTTTATTAAATCATTTTCTTGGCATGGTTATATTTCAAGATCATAAGTCTATTATTGCATCTCAATCTCAGTATGCTATGAATTTTCTTAGAAGATTTAACATGATTGACTGTAAGCTTGTTGCCATTCCTATTGAATTTGGTGTTAAGTTAGATCCTAAACCAGCTTGTGCTAAATTTGATCCTACTCTGTATAGGCAGCTAGTTGGTAGTCTAATTTATTTGACTATTACTAGACATGATATTTCTTATGCAGTAGGAGTAGTTTCAAGATTTATGCAAGAACCTTATGAAGATCATTGGAAAATGGCAACAAGGATTTTGAGATATATTAAAGGAACAATCAATTATGGTCTTTATTATTCTTCTTGTAATGATGCACAATTATTTGGTTATTGTGACTTTGATCATGTTGGTGATGTTATAGATAGGAAGTCTACTTCTGGATATCTTTTCAAGTTAGGTGCAGGTGCCATAACTTGGAGTAGCAAGAAGTAACCAACAATGTCTATATCTTCTACTAAGGTAGAGTATAGAAGTGTTATGGAAGCTGCCAAAAAAGCTATGTGGTTGAAAATACTATTGGATGATGGGCGTCAAAGAGAGTACTACTCTTATATGTGACAATTAGAGCTACATTTTTCTTGCAAAGAATCCATTTCAGCACCAAAGGACCAAGCATATTGAAGTTCATATGCACTTCATTAGAGAGAAAGTTTTGAATGGTGATATTGATCTCAAGTTCTATTCAACTGAAGATCAAGTTGTAGATATCTTCACAAAACCATTGTGTTCTGTCAAGTTTTGTGAATTTTGTGCCTTGTTGGGCCTATCAGAGTTTCCCTTGAGGGGGAGTGTGCATGACAATGCCACCTCTTAACGGCCTGTTGAAAACTTCCAATACTTCCTTTTATTTGTAATAAGTAAATGTGTCACATTTTGTGAAGTTACTTGTAAATCCCAGTGAAGATTAAGTTATGGGTATGCCTTAGTTTATAAAAGGATCCATAGTCTTGATGTAATGTCTTCAAATAAATAAAGCAGTTATGGTATCTTAAGAATTTATATAAGGGAAGATTTACAGATTTCCCTTGTTGACATGCTAGTCTAAATCACCGATTCAAGGTTTGTAAATCCTTTTTTATAAAAAGGTAAATTTGGCTTATCTAATTTGCCTTCCCACTTAACATTAAGGGGGAGTGTTGGGGTGATAATGTCAAGTGGGATCAACCACTGCAGTATGCCCCAACATTAAATTTAAAATTTTGTTAAGAAAAATTTATTGTGAAGGTCTTTCACATTAAAGAGTGAAACGGCTTGACTGATTCACCCACCCACATTGATTTGGGTGATCCCTCTCAGGATTGGTTGTCTACAACGTATACATGTTGTACATACTGACTTAAAGACTGGGATCTTATTACAAGATATATTGATGATCATTGTATGATCTGATCAAGAAAATAGCTAAGCAGACATTGTGAATGACTATGAACTGGAAGTGGAAGTGTTGGGTTGAACTTGTGTTTTCTTAATAAAGACATTGCTTTACCAATGGAGTTTTTTCCTTTGGGGTTCTCCACTTAAATATGGTGTTATATGTCTTTGATCTTGTTCATTATTTACTTTCAAGCTCTAGCTCATTAAGCTATGTTATTCGCTATCTATTTTAAGTTATTTCCGTGTCTAATTGACTGCATATCATAATCTATAATCTTCAACGTTAATGGTGGATCTGTGATCTGTATAATATGAGACCATCAAAATGTTCCACTGTGGAAAACAATTAAAAGTTAATTGAAAAATCCATATATATATTTGATTTTCTTGTTCAAGATTTGAAGTGTGTTGAAAAAAAATAATTTTTTTTAATGATAAGTCTAACCACCAGTCGCATATGGAAGGAAACAAAACCCATATGATAATTTCCCTTTCCCCTTCTTTGATTCCCCAAAATAACTTCTTATATTTACGCCCAGTTCTTTCACACTATCTAACTTTCAAGTGTCATTGCCACATGTGTCATACAAAATTTTCATGGATGCATCATAAGAATAGTTGAGTTTGACCATATGAATGTGTCACGTGTAGGCATGGAAAATCCTACCTGCAGCTTCAAACACTTGAGGATCTATCTACCTATCCCCTCTTTCCTAATTGGGCACATTCATTACAAATTTTCTCCTCTCTCAATGACGCATCTCCATATCCTTGTGATTTTGTTAAAAAGGTAAAATACCAATTTTAGTCAATTAAATAATAAAATTCCAATATCACCTTGTTTCAATATTAATCTCATTTTCCTGCTGCATGTAATGTAGAGAGGCTTAGTAGATTCATAAATATATTTTTTATAGTTAAAGCATGTTGAAGGGACCCGTTCCGTATTTACAGTAGTAGAGGCCAAGCCTCGAGAATTCAGAAGAAAACATTGTCCAAACAGGCTACCCAAAAGCAGTTGGGTATTAACGAACAAAATCCAGCACCTATCGATTTACACTATAACTATATAAATGAATAAGAAGGGAATCACTCCCCGACTCCATTAAGACAACAACACACGCTACTAAGGATGCCTAACCCAAAATGTCCTCTTCTTCTAGTTCCACCTTCACTATGTCAGCCACTTCAGCATTCACCCAACCCAACCAAAGGAAATCATAAGCTCCCCCCGCAACCTCCCTCAACTCGGCCCACCCAGTTAGGATTGGTTCTAATAGAGCATTGAGGGCTTGCACGTTCAGGAGCACGAGGTGGACATAATTTGTAGCATGGTCACGGGCATACACCACCAACCACTCAATAAAAGCCATCAAAATGTTGTACCTCTTCTCAAGCTCTTTGAAAACTCCCAAATCCACCCAGACATGCCCTCCAACAAATCCTCCATAGCCCAGAATGCCAAACTACATTTTACCACTTCAAAGGCCAAATTTCCATAGAACGTTGATCAAAGCCAATGCAAATCCAACTTTACCACATCTGATTTTAAAGGCCAGATAATCAACAAATTTTCCAAAACACATAGGCAGTGCCACTATTGACACACGGCCATCCTTCCGCAGACAAAAACTCCCCCCAAAATGGATTTGATGACTTCTATGTCTGCCATGCAGGTAATCAGAAAAATACGCTTCAACCGGTTATCTGTAATCCTGAATCGAAACGCCATCTCCCTCAATTTGCAGCCCAAGGCTATATGTGGAAGACGCAGGGTAGCCATAATAAGCAAAAAAAAAAAAGCAAGGAGAGACCCTTAACGCCTGCCTTAAATAGGCCAAGCTCCTCACACAAGCGCACAATTAGGCTGTGGATTCACTTAAGGCCGCATCACATGAAATCATTAACTCCAGTCCTTCCCAGGCTTTGGCATTGAAGGCCACTTTCTCCAATTGTACTTGTTCGATCCCCGCATTTGCCAACCTATCAACGCAATGATTACATTCTCGAAATGCATGCTCAATGTTCCAGGTATTAAATTTCTCAAGTTGCCAAAGTACCTTTTTGATTGCTAAGTCCAATTTCTAAGACAAAGCTTTCCTCTTAATGATTGCATTCACAATTACTGATGAGTCCCCTTCTATCTCCAATTTATCCATGTTTAGAGAGGTAACCAAGTCAAGGCCCTTGCTTAGAGCCTATAATTTATCTGAATTACAAGTACCATCCCTAAGCTTGAAGGAATCCGCCCCAACCATGAGGCCCCTTTCGTTTCTCATAATGCAACCAGCGCCAAAGGCGCTTGGATTGCCCCTGGCCGCTCCATCAGAGTTGAGCTTGTGGAACCCCAGGGCGGGGGGATACAACTTAGCCAACCTACGAAGCAAGGATGAAGGAATCACAGGACGCTGGGTACCCTCCTCGGGTTTAACAATTTTAGGCCACCACTTCTCAAGCTCTCGGTCAAAATTAGAAAAGTGTTGAAAGTGGGACCAATTAGAAGAGACTGCCTCAGAAATAGCCCATTCCAGCCTGAGAATATCCCTTTCCACTGGATTATTTTCCTCTAAGAAGATTCTCTTGTTTCTCTCCCACCAAATATGTCAGAGGAGAAGAACAACACTGCACAACCAAATAGAGGAGAGAACACCATGATGCAAATTTACTGGCCATGCCAAAATGGCCTCAGGAAGGGTAGAAAGTTGAACCCAAGGAAGATTAAGCCTAACACATAACCAATTCCAACATTTCGCTGCAAAGGGGAAATGCAAAAATAGGTGGTCTCAATCCTCCTCATGCTTCTCACATAGAAAGCAAATCAAGGGCCCCTAGATCCCATATCTTTTCCTTCTTTCCTAAGTGAGGATTTTTCCTTTAAAGGCCATCCAGGAAAAAAGTCTAGCTTTAGGAGGACAAGAGGAGGATCAACAAGAATTCCAAATTAGATTCTTTGCTTCCTTCTCTGCATGCAACAACTTATAACCATAGTTTGGGGAATATCTCCCAGAAGAGGCCGCAGTCCAAACAATTTCATCCTTTCTCCCAAAAAGCATGATCTTCCACTCCTGCATGGCTGAACAGAAACTATCTTTAGCTTCCATTAAGATGTTCAAGTGATCGATACTTTTCCATTCCATCAAAGCAGGGGTATTTTCTGGAGCCTTCCCATAATTAGATACATATGGACCCCACTCATCCACCAAAAGTCTCTTAATTTCCCCAAACTAAGGATTATCCCCAAGCACTAGAAAACCATTCCAAGGATCATCCCAGAATAACACCCTGTCACCTTTTTCAATTTTCTAGGCTGCATTATTTAGAAATACCTCTCTGCATTCCACTAAGAAATTTCAAATGTGAGAACCATGAGGGGGGTTAGTAATTCAGAGAATATATTTAGGAAGATGCCCCCCAGATATTTCTTTTCCACCAGTTGATTGTAAAGACTAAGTGGTTTCAAGAGGAGATTCCAGACCAGTTTGGCGCCCATGGGCAGATTTTGAAGACCCAAATTAAGGATTCTAACTCCACCCAACTCTTTGGGTTTAGAAAAAATTTCCCAACTAATCAAAGGAATTTTTCTTTCCTCATAAGAACCTTGCCATAGGAAATTTCTCATAATCCCAATCAACTTTATTAGAACACCTTTGGGGATTTTAGGAATGGAAAGCATATATAGAGGGGAAGCACTGAGAACATATTTGATGAGTACCAATCTCCCTGCCAATGACAACCACTTCCCCTTCCAAGAATTAAGATTCGAATTAACCAAAGAAAGGAGATTATTCCACATAGAATCCCTGCCCAAGCCACCAAACAGTGGCACACCAAGATATTTGACTGGAAGGAAGCCTTTATTAAAGCCAAAAATTCTCAAAATTCTAGCCTCCAGAAGAGGGGGAACATTAAAGAAGAAGATGAAGGATTTAATAAGGATAACCTCTTGACCTACAGCAACCACATACGCATCCAACATCCCCTTCAATTTTTTGGCCCCCTGAATACTGACTTTACTGAACAAGAAGGTGTCATCCACAAATTGCTGATGTGAAATACGATTCACCCCCTCCGTTATTTTCAGTTCTTGCAATTTGCCCTCCTAAATTCGATTGCAAATGGCCCTACCTAGAGAATTCACCACTAGAATAAATAAAAAGGAGGACAAAGGGCCCCCTACCTTAATCCCTGATTTCCTTGAAATAAATATTCTACATTACCATTGATCAAAACAGAGAAAGAAGGACCAGAAATTCAGCTAAACACCCAGTTACAAAAATGATCCGAAAAACCAAACTTCCTAAGCACCCTAATTAGAAAATGCCAATTGGTCTTATCATATGCCTTGTGGATATCCAATTTTAACAATATACCCAAATATTTATTGCTAGAAAGAGAATGAATAAGCTCATGGGAAATAAAATTACCATCGAAAAATTGACCTCTTGGGCACAAACCTAGTTTGCTCCTGAGAAACAAGAGGATCCAACACCCCTTTAAGCCTGGAAGCAATGGATTTTGAGATGATTTTATAAGATGTATTGCACAAGGAGATAGGCCTAAAATTCGCAGATGAAGAAGGCTAAGACATTTTTTGAAAAAGAATTATAAAGGAGCAATTCAGAGATTTATGCACTGATCTAGACCTTCGGGATTCCTCCACAGCCGCCCATACATAATAACCAACAATGCTCCAAAACTTCTGAAAGAAATCCACCTGGAAGCTATTCGGGCTCGATGCTTTATTCTTGTCCATAGAAAACACCACTTTCTCCACTTCACTCATGGAAAAAGGCTTAAGAAGGGCCTCATTTTGAGCATTTAAAGATCAACGATGAGATATTATCCAGAAAAGAGGATTGCTCTTCTTCAAAGGATGCAATAAAACCACATAAAAGGGAGGTGAAGAACCAAACCCCTTCATCCGAAATCTGCTTCTAATAAGAGAGGACCACACCTTCGCTATTCCTAATTTTAGAGATGAAATTTGAGCACCTCCTAGCTTTGATCACCAAATGAAAGAATTTGGAATTCTTGTCCCCTCCCTTAAGCCATTGCTCTCTCAATTTTTGCTTCCAGTATTCTTTCTCTCTCAGGAGTAGCTCACCGAGCTCATCCAGAAGATATTTCTCCTGTAGAAACTCCTCCTCCCCCATTTTAGAAACAAAAATGTTTTCATTCAGAGCTTTCAAGTCAACTTCCACTCTAGCCTTTTCTTAGAAAATATTCTTAAAGCAGTACTTATTCCAATTCCTCAGGTCCCCTTTGAGAAATTTGAGTTTTTGAGAAAGCACAAACATCTTTGTTCCTTCAATCTTATAGGAATTCCACCACTACTTGATATTATTTTCTAGAGAAACATCCCTCAACCATATAAGTTCAAACTTAAAAGGGGATTTACGAGGAGAAAAATCGATATTAACCAAGAGGGAAACCAGAAAGTGATCTGAACCAGACCAGGGAAAAACCGAGCATTCTAAAACAACATTATTAAGAGACCAATTGGGACTAGCTAAGAACCTATCAAGCCTCTCAGTAATATTACTGAAATCCCTTCTATGATTTCTCCAGGTGAACCACCCCTATATGGGCTCAATATCAAGAAGATAGTTCTCATTAATGAAGGAACAAAAATCTACTTGGGACTACAAATTACTTTTAAGACCTCTTTTCTCATCCTTCTCCAAGATAATAACATTGAAGTCTCCCCCAAGAAGGAGAAAATGTTCCTGTAAAGGAAGCAAAGACCTGGAGATATCCTGCCACGCTGCTCTTTTTCCAATGATGTTATTCAGACCATACACATTGAAGAGGTAGAAGATCGATTGAGAACACTTAGGACATAGATGCCTTGACTGCCAACTAAAATTCTAGGAGATAATATCAACCCGCACCTGACACTCCTTCCATAAGAAACCCAAACCCCCAGAGGCGCCAACAACATCTAAAAAAAATACTTCCAACCCTTAACAAAATTCCCCCATAGCTCAGTGGCCTCCCCAATAGCCATCTTGGTTTCTTGAAGCAACACCACACTCGCCTCCGAAGAAAAGAGATAACATCAGGGGTATTAAGACCCTTGACATTCAAAGAGAGGATCTTCATTTAGGGGAGGGAAGGGAAATATCCTTCCCAGACGCATCTTTGGAAAAATTTAGAACACTTTGTTTCCCCACATCCACTTCCTTCAGGGTCATCTCCTACTTATATTTTCTACCCCCCCTACCTGTAGACCCATAATTGGCCTCCTTCAACCCCTCTTGCACTATTGCCAATTTTAAAGGGACCAAAGCCAGTACCAACATATCAGTCTCAATTTCCTCATCCTCCAAAACACCACTACCTAAAAGGGACTGAAGCGTTTTAACCTAAACTTTATTTGAAAGCCAAATTTGAAGCGAATTCAGAGTTTCTGCTTGCCCTTGCTCAAACCCTTATTTGACAAGAACATTAGTTCCCCAGAATTCTTATGCACCTCTTATGTTTCCTTCAGCAAAGAGAGAGGGGACAAATCCCCTACCAACGGGGCTTCTAATCCTCTCGCAATCTCTCGAGAAGAAATTGACAGAACTTGACCCAGAGAAGGAATGGTTCCAAGAAACAAATCATCCTCCTTCGAAGCCGCCATATGTAAACCCACCTCCTTTAAACCCTTAACAAATTTCATAGTGTAGACCTTACTCAAATTCCCTAACTTCCTGCAGTATAAACACTTCGCATTCAGACCCTCATACTCGATGACGAAGAACTTAGGGCCAAATTTAGTTTGGAGGCAAAAATATATCGACAAAGGAGCAATCAAGTCCATATCCACACAGAGACACACCGTGACTTTCCTCCAAAAATTCAAGGAAGGGTTTTGAAAGGGCACAAAGACACCTAGAGAGTTTGCAATAGGCTTTAGAACGGACCATTTATGGAATTCAAAGGACGAGCCATGTATGCTTAACCATAACGAGGCTTGGGAGATTTTTTCCTTCCAGGGGTCAAAATTTGGAGACCAAGGCCGAAAGTACAGGCTGGAAGAATTCATGAACCAAGGGCCTCCATTATAAACCAAATCCAACATATCGGGGGAAGGAAAACAAACCTGGAAGAAACCATTGGCAAGGAAGTTGACCCTAGGTTTAGATTTATTGCCCCAGAACCGCGCTACCCATCTCAAAATCCTTCCCCGAGAGAAGCGCACTCCAACAAACTTGCATTAGATTACTCGTTTCACCAGAGAATCGAAAAATTCCTCCTTGGGTTGGGCTGGAAGAGAAAGCTGAAGACTCTCCGCAACAATTTTAAAATTGATTCCCTCGACCTTGAAATCCTCCAAATGCTACGGCCCGAAACACTCCTCCTAGATTAGATTTGAAGGGACCTCCTGAGGCACTCCATCAAGGGGCTTGGCCAACACTAGACTTTTCTCCGTAGCCAGGTTATACAACACCAATTCTCTAAACAAAGAAACTAGAGATTTAACAACCAAGCTAGCACCGTACTTTTTGACCAATTTAGACACTGCCATCTCTGCCTCGAATTCCCGAGCTTGACCCAATAGCCTTCACCCCTATCGTTGCCCATCATAATCTTGTTCGCACCTGTGAGGACCCCGACGCTTGGTGCAAAATCCCCATCACCCACCACCACTTTATTTTTTGAAAATTCAAACTTTTCACCCTTTTCACTATTTTCATATTTTTTGCTTTTGTGGCTCTCCATCTCCCCCATTATGCCTCAACCCTCACTTAAAACTCTAGAGTCATAAATAATTAAAATGAATACTTAATTGCCAATAATTAAAATGAATACTTAAATGTAAATAAGAGCTGAATTAAAACAAGGCTTCCACTAACATTTTTCACATGGCTTATAGTGGAAAATGTAGAGATAATTAGTTATGGAAATTTGGTATGTATAAGAGGTGAATAGGTTAAATATTTTACCCACTTAAATTGAAATTGGAATGTGAACATCAAAATCTGTGATAAAATCAAAAAACCATATTATTTTTATTAAATTGTTATAATATCTTTCATATTTTGAAATACACCATACACCATAAGTTATAGTAAAATATAAATCTAAATCTAATCATTTCTGCAATATCAAGGTCATTTCCTTATTGCAACCCCTAAAAAATCCCCAAAACAATATCTTATAAAAAACACTAATCAAAATCATTTAGTTCTTGTAGCTGCTCGAAATCCCGAAAATAAGTACTCAATTTTTCTATTCATTCTACAATACATTGAGAAATTCTATGAACTATCATTGCCTACATATCGAAGAAAAAACAATTCAAGAATCATTTAGAATTTTTTCCCAAAACCATAAGTAGAGTTGTCTATCTGAATCCCTTATCAAAGATTCAAAAAATAAATTAATATCCTATCCATTCGAGAATCACGTGATTTACTATCACTTGTGGTGACTCGTGAGGTCCCATGCAGCCACGTAGATAATTTCTAAAAGTAGCCACAAGTAGAACAAGAGCAGCAATGCTGCTAAGTACTGCCATCATGTTATGACACCATAAATGCTAATGACATCATGTTTTTCTTGAAATTGCTGAAGGCTGCAATAACATGTTAATTTTTAGGCCAATCTTATTGAAGATAAATACATTTTTATAGTTATTTTGTTAAAAAGTGTGCAGGTTTAGTGAATTTATTAATGTAAGAATTGTATATTTGTTTAATGAAAATAATAAGACTGTCTGATTGGTTAATAAGTACAAAAATAACAACTAATTAAACAAATATGAGGCCTATAGTAGAATATGCCTTTGGCAGTACTAATAACTGGAGTGAGATTAATATAAGCAGGGATAGAGTAGGCGAAAATTTCATTGCATGGCAGATGGTAGAAATAGTTAATGGAATCGATGTGTATCTTCAATTAACTACTCTACATGCTTCTTTAATATTATTACTTCCTCAATTCCATTTCAAGCGATTGTAGGATATGTAAAAATTGCACAAGACCATATGTTCCATAAAAATGGACACATTAGCCCATCACATGGGACCATACTTTTAGAAGCTTGTAATTGAACCTAAAATAGAGGCCACACTATAATGTATATTAATATTAATTGGAAGATAAAATCAAGTTCAGGAGAGTCATCTCTGGTTAGTAATTAATGCCTATAAAGATGGGATACTATTATATTTTATTGTTCCTTTTTTTTAGCACAAGAAAAATATTAATTATATATCAAATATATTACTGATAAATTAGTAAATTTTGTATTATATTTTTTTAGAAGCCGTGTTATGTCTAATAATTAGATTTAAAAAGTTTTTTTAATTGAAATAATGTGCACAAATTATTATTATTATTATTATAATTAAATTGTTATATCCAAATAGTTTCGACTCCCACATTGTTGTTCTAAAAGAGATGAGCTCCAATGTCTCTGACACGTCACTTAAAGGAAATTGAAATAGAGAACAAAACACCGAGTTCCATCGAATTTGACGATGAGAAATAAAGGTGAACCAAGTGGTCAGGACAAAATCTCGTAAACAATGTTGATGATAGACCCAATAGCATCATTTACAAGACAAGTTTGAACCCATAAATTTATGGAAAGCATTAATTTCTGGTTGACGCAGATAAAAATGTAATGTTGCAATTGATCCATAATAAGCTTACCATGTGTCAATATGGTTGGTTTCTCTTGAAAAGAACTCGTCATTTAGCTTTTTTAATGTCCAAGCTCCCGAGATCGCATCCAGAGTGCAATTTCCATGACCCGTTCAAATGAATACACCTGCTTAGAGGATTGTGTCTTTGGACTTCAGGCAACCTCTACCATAACTACCACCATCGCCACAACCCTCGCCATTCCAACTCGAACATCTTCTTCTTTGTTTCTCTTTCCGCAATATGTGCATGCTCGGGTGTGAGGTAGTTTTGGGATATAAAAAAAATCGAATGTCTAGAGCTAGCCATAAAATAGGGCTCAGATGTGACAATGTGTAAGTAAGTTGATTTTTTTCTCACTCTTTGTTCTCTTTCCCTAAACTAAGCGTCAGACTGATGTAAAGAAGAAAAACAAACAAAAAATAAAGAAATCGTGTATTTTCCTAGCAAGAATGAGTATTGATAGCAATTGATGATCAACTGGACAACCACACCCTTCAATTGTTAAAAGCCCTTTACTCTCCCATTTCCAATTCCATCGGGCATATTGAATCATGATAGGTTGATTATGGTTCGTTTGCAACACAAATTTTTTCTCTATGTCGATTAGAAAGTCATGATTTGCTCAAATTTACAGGTTGAAAAATGTCTTCTGGAATGTTGTTATTGCCTCTATCGTCGACATTATTTAGGACAATTCTTTCCATCCACATCATTTGCCTTTATTTCTCGTCGTTGAATTTGATCATTACATAGTGCTTTGTTGTCTATTACAATTTCCTTTTCCACTTACCATTATTTCTCTTTCGGCGTTAGCCTCGCACACCTAGGATGCTATTGCTAGTTTGTAGCTATAGATTTTGCAATCTCCGTAATGATTGAAAATATTAAATATTTGCATTTTTTAGTTTATTAAATTAAATGCAAAGGACATCATTTTTTTCGAGAATAAAAAACTAAATAAATCTTGCACCGAGACTAAAGTAAAGAAACATCAGCAATTAAAACTTGCATAACCACGGATGTCTATAGTTATCCAACTATCAGTTGTCTTCCATCCAATCATTAAAAGAAGCATGTTAGTTTCTAAACCAAAAGAGTGTTAGGATTGTGGAGCTGGATTG
This sequence comes from Taxus chinensis, assembly GCA_019776745.2. Lineage (NCBI taxonomy): Eukaryota > Viridiplantae > Streptophyta > Pinopsida > Cupressales > Taxaceae > Taxus > Taxus chinensis. The sequence continues at coordinate 293,131,468 of CM034154.1, forward strand.
CTTCACAGATAGCATGATTTACACCTTGTTGCTTTACACACTAACCGACACCAATTAGGGAATCAACACCGGTTACCTGTGCGTGAAAGTTTATATTCAACTCATGGGAATTAGATTTAACTTTAGTTATAAAGTGAATCTAAAGGTTACAAATGCATATCTAATTTGCCCTAAGTTTGTATATTACTATATAAGCATGAAAGCTAGGGTTAGAAGGTTGATGAAGAGAAGGATTGAGTTAGATCCTTGATTCTCCTAGATTGAGAGGATGAAGAAGAAGAGAAAGAAAGAATAGGTTACATGAAGACAAAGCTTCCATGGAGAGAAGATGGATAGAAGGAAATAGCAGGTACATCTAAATGGTGAGAAGAGGGTAACATCTTGTACTGTATTTCCTTTGTATAGTTATTGTCTCATTGTAATGGATTGTATAGTATGTAAAGAACATAGAGTTTCTTCTTGTAGATCCACATGTTAGTGAGATCTTGTATTGTAGATCCATGAGATTGTGATGTATTGTTGATCCATGTAGATCTAATATTCTATTGTTAGATCCATAGGTTATTGTGAGATCTTGTATTCATAGATCCATGAGATCATGTTGTATTGTTGATCCATGTAAATCTAGATATTATAGAGGATTTTTTATTCATGTTTGCATAGGTTGATGTAGTGATGGACAGACAAACTTACTTCTTGGTGCACAGTTATAGTTTACACATATGGTAGACCAATGTGAGAGGTTTTGTTGCAGATCCATAAAGAGCTTGGTTGTAATTCAAAGATGCAGTAGTTCCTGGTTATGTGAAATCTTATGGTGGTGGTTTGGAGGCATGGTTGTAGTGCACTCATGTAGATCCGTTTAGAGATCTGGAAGAGGATATAATTTTGCAGATATACATTGTACTCTTATGAAAAATAGTTGGTTTGTACTCTTATTCATTATTATATATATGATATCTCTATCTTTGGTGGACGTAGCCCACATTGGGTGAACCATGGTACATGTTGTGTTATGTGTGTGTACTTTGTTTTGATTTGAATTTATCTAGTTTACATACTGTTGTAGATTTTGGGGAATTGTTTCCATTTCTGCAGTCCTAATTCCTAACAACTGGTATTAGAGCTTGGTTATTTCAGAGAAAGGTTTTTCTTCAATATATTGTTAGTGGTTTACTGACAGGTGTATGAGAGCATAATTTGTTTTTCCTGATGTGAAAATCACAGGAAGATATTTAAATCTCAAGTGGAAGCTAGAAGTGTGAGGTTGCTAGAGAATATAGTGACTGGCATCGGTTAGGTGGCAACCAACATTGACAGGGTGATCATGGTTGGTTATAGGGTGACCATGGTCGGTTACTAGGAAACCTGGTTTTAAACAGAAAATCACATATCTGAAGAAATGGAGAGATGCATGGAATGTGTTTTATTTTCTGAGGTTTCCCTGGTTCTTGGAGGCACAAGAATGTTGGTCAAATTACAAATCCGGGTTACAGAGGTATGGTTTTATCTTGGTAATTGCAGTGCTTGTATGTTTTGGTTACACATGCATGAGTTGGGATTGTAGATCTGAGTATGAGATACAGGAGCATTTTATGCATCCTTGGTGCACTAGATGTACTGGCTTTGGTAGAGAGGTAGTAGCACAGAATGAAGACGAAGCTTCCATCATAGAAGCATGTTATTTAGTTGAAGATGCGGTTGAGTATCTTGGTACTGGTAAGAATGATGTATTTCATCTTGATGCAATTTATATTGCATGGATTATTTTGTAATGTTTTTGTAGGAGATTTGGGTGCTTCTTGAAATGACTGGCTCAACACATTTATTAGCTTTGGTTAGAGTAGGAACCTGGTTTGGTGTGCTATGCCAATTTTTTGGCGTTGTGTTCATTAGCAACACTGATCGATGTCAGTCAAGGGAAGATGACATCGGTCACAAAAGAACTGGTACCGGTCAAGAAACCGAGGTCGGTCTCTGTGGTAGTGAATGTGTACTGGGTTTTTGCATTAGAATTGGGCATGGATGGTTCAGTTTCCTGTTTTGGAGGATCCAGTTTCTTACACAGAGTACATGTCAGAGATAGTGTAGATCACTTCAATGTTTGAGTCAGAAAGAGGACAAAGTTGGCTACGGTTATTCCAGTAAGAATTTGGGTTATGTATCTCTATATGGTTCATGTTTTACTTATTTCTTTTAAAGCAACTGGTATTATGTTTGGATTATGTGCACAAGTAAAATTTTCACCATGGATATTTGGTGAGCTTGACTTTTATTTCCTGGGATGTGTTGGAATCTTGAGGACAAGGATATCTAGTCTAAGGATGGGATCCTCAATGAAAATTCATGTTTAGACACACTTGCAGGTAATGAAAAATGTTGAGTACACATGGAATAAAAATAAGGTGATTCACATACTTCACAAGAATTCCAAACTTTTGAGATGTAGAAGTATTCTTTGATTAAGAAGGGAATACGTTTATATTTTCTTTCATCTGTTTTATTTCTCACTGATATATATAGCTTTTGAGCTTGGTGATTAGAAGTAGTGTAGGGTATTTCTATGTTGAGTGGGAGAAATCCATGGTTGTTTGCATTGTAGGTTGTACATATATGCACATGCAGAGTGAAAGGAGAATGCTACTATTTTTGTGTGGCATGAGGCATAAGTTGTTTTGGAGGACAGTCATGGTTTTGCAGGTATTTTGAGTTTATTGCATGATGACGTCACTTCTAGTTTTATTTGTAGTGCCTAGATATCCCTATGGGATTGCAGTTGATGGTTGATTCAGCAGGGTTAAGAAGATAGAGCAATGTTATTAACATTGAAGGGTAAAGAAGTAAAAAAAAATTGTTATAGGTTACAGTGTGACAATAGTGTATATTTACATCTTATTGATGGTTGCCCTTGTTTTCCTTTCATCTTAGATGGTTGTGAAGTATGTTGATGACATTTGTTTGTCTGGTATTTGCAATAGTTATTAGTAGCATAGTTTAGCATGGTTTTTTAAAAAAAATTGATGACCATAGGATTCATATATGGCTTTGGAGTTAGTTTGGTGGAGAGACTTGGAGCTTCTGGAGAGCCCAATAATATGGATGGATGTATATGGTATGTTTATACATGTGGATAGATTCTGTTTTGTGAGTCTATGATGATGCAGATATTTGTTTTGCACATACTTATGAGCATGGTTTAGATGCATAGAATGGTTTAGATTCCTTGAGCATGAGTAGGGTATGTTTTTATTTCCTCTTTGTTACTATGTTACTACATGATAGATATGTTAGCTATAGATGGTTGTCTTGGACATGCTAAGTTTTTTATGTAGGGTGGATTTGTAAAATGTAGTGTTTAGATTCTTTGATTTTTGTAGGTGTTGTGGATTGATTACCCACTTGTTGCATGTAGAAATCATTTGGGTTTTCTTACGTAGGATCTTGTTTATTGCTTACGCTTATTCCATTTTGACTTGTCTTTGGTCAATTGCATTGGTGGTTACATGGAAACATGGATAGATGGCTGGAGAACATGGTCATTTTTATAGGTATGGCTATGGTTGCGATTGAAGCTCAGTACTTTAGTTCGAGTGGGATCTCTTACATGTGTGTTATTCATGGTGTCTTGGTTACATGAGAGGCTTCATGTTATAATTCATGTGGGAGCTTGATGTATGGATAGCTTGTGTATCACAAATTAGTAGTAGCTTCATGCAGGTATATGATAAGTCGTAGGTTTGTTATCTTCTTGGTTTTAGAAGATGGTTTAATATTCCTGATTTCACTTGAGAGAATTGTTGATATAAAGAATAGATGGTCTTCATGGTATGTAGAGGATGGTGATGTACAGGTATAGGTACAGGTTCAACAATTTATCTCCAAGTGGGAGATTATTAGGATTGTGGAGCTGAATTGCTTCACAGATAACATGATTTACACCTTGTTGGTTTACACAGTAACCAACACTGGTCAGGGTAACTGGCATCAGTCAAAAAATGAACTGTCATCGATTAAGGAACTGGTTACCTGTGCGTGAAATTTTATATTTAACTCACAGGAATTAGATCTAACTTTAGTTATAAAGTTGATCTAAAGGTTGTAAATGCATATCTAATTTGCCCTAAGTTTGTATATGCCTATATAAGCATGAAAGCTATGGTTATAAGGTTAATGAAGATAAGGATTGAGTTAGATCCTTGATTATCATAGATTAAGAGGATGAAGAAGAAGATAAAGAAAGAATAGGTTATATGAAGACAAATCTTCCATGGAGAGAATTTGGATAGAATGAAATAGCAGGTACAGCTATGGTAGGTACATCTGAATGGTGAGAAGAGGGTAACATCTTCTATTGTATTTCCTTTGTATAGTTATTGTCTCATTGTAATGGCTTGCATAGTATGTAAAGCACATAGAGTTTCTTCTTGTAGATCCACATGTTGGTGAGATCTTGTATTGTAGATCCATGAGATCATGATGTATTGTTGATCCATGTAGATATAGTCTTATATTGTTAGATCCACAGGTTGTTGTGAGATCTTGTATTCATAGATCCATGAGATCATGTTGTATTGTTGATCCATGTAGATCTAGATATTGTAGAGGAGGTTTTCTTCATGTTTGCACAGGTTGATGCAGTGATGGAGAGACAAACTTACTTCTTGGTGCACAGTTATAGTTGCACATATGGTAGACCCATGTGAGAGGTCCTGTTGCAGATCCACAGAGAGCTTGGTTGCAGGTCAGAGATGCAGTTCTTGGCTATGAGAGATTTGCAGTAGTTTGGAGGCACAATTGTAGTGCACTGTAGATCCATTTAGAGATCTGGAAGAGGAGATACTCTTGAATAGATACATTATACTCTTATACAGAAGAGTTGGTTTGTACTCTTGTTCATTATATATATATATATATGAGATCTCTATCTTTGGTGGACATAGCCCACATTGGGTGAACCACGGTACATGTTGTGTTATGTGTGTGTACTTTTTTTTATTTGGATTGTTCTAGTTTATGCTTCCACTGCTATAGATTTTAGGGAATTGTTTAGATCCTGTGTGCATGATTTTGTTTGTTATTAAATCATAGCACTATTCCATAGTCCTAAATTCCCAACAAAGAGGTCACATGAAAGGATATTCTAATCACACCGAAACCATCACAACCCTCACCTCTCCCACTGAATTGCTCAAAGTTTCATGTAATTATGTATAATACAGGGCTTAACTACTAATTGCGCACCAATTGAAAATTTAGTGATATTTCTCCCACCTCGGAGAAGCTCCCGATTTAAAAAAGGGGTCAAATTTGATAGTATGTATATGAATTGAGTTGTTACATTAATCAGACTAATGGGGTAACACACGTTATATCCACAACCAATCATAGACACACACGGTGCCTGTTGCATTAATGAGACTAGTGGTGTAACACGCGTCGTATCCATAACCAGACATAGACCCACCTGGCACCATAGATCAAGACTAATGTTATAATTAAAAGAAGTTTTGCGCAATAGTTTACAGACCACCTTCATTAGCCAATGGATAATCTAATTATACGCCGCTGGATGGAAAAAGTATTTTGTCAATGCACGCCCTCCACTAAAGAAAAATATAGCTTTAATCGGGACTCAAAATGCCCTTGTAAATTTCCGTAGAAATCTCTGAAGCTAGCAGGAGGAAGAAAATAAATTTGTTTCATGTCATTTTTTGTTGTCCTAGTGGAATTACGATGTGATATTTAACCTCATCATTCTCTATTTTCCATTGTTAAAATTCTGACGACTGATATATTTTTCTGAGTGGAGGTTTAATTGGTAATTTCTCCGTGATTTTCCTACAATTAATTGTTGTTTACTAGTTTGCAGAGTCGATTCCATTTAATTTTCCCTGTAAAGCGCTCACCTGGTTGTGGGTTTGAAAATCCGCAAGTTTGTGTTGAAAATTTTCCGTCTCTGGAGTCATTCTAAGCAAGCATTTATCAACTTAGGGGTTGGATTCTTAAAGTTTATTTGCATTATCTCCTAACTTCGTGTCTTCTTATTCCACCCTATTTTTTTCTAAGTCCTTTGCGAAGCTATTTTCGTTAAATGACATCCTAAACTCTCAGTTAAATGAGGTCAACCAAATTTCTAAATACATGGAACCCACTTCTCACGTCAACAGGCGGTCTGTGGATAATTTTTGAACCCTTGTAAGGCATAAAAATGAGCGTACATTATCAACCAAATAATCGAGACCATTGTTGTCTCCATCCATGTCAGAAGGGATCAGGATTTCTACCAGAGAATATGCCTTTCAGCGTAATAAAAGGCAAGACTTATATTCTAATAGAAATGACCCATTTTCTTTATAATATAAATAAAAAAGAACCAATAATTCTCACTTTATCTAGAAAGCCCCTAGTCTAGCATAAAACTCAATATTTTTTTATATTCGATAATTTATTTTTATGGGATTTTTCTCGTGTTTATTTTGTTGACTATCTAGATGACCTCAATGAGTCTTTTCTACCTTAATGTCATTTTTCCTCATGTATTTACAATAATAATTACAAGGCAAGAGTGGACCTACTTAGCACACAAACACCATAAGCATTGTTATTAGAATGGGTGAATGGTAAATGTAATTCACCACTTTCAACTTCTCACCCTCTAACCTCTTTCCCCATTGGAAAAAGCTTTTGGAGTACGTAGTGCCTTATATATCTATTATCACCCTTATCTCACAATTATTATCAATGTGGGATTAACCCAGTTACAACCCAATCATGTATTTTATTTCCATGTTAAGTTGAAGGCTTCAATGAGCATGAGATTTGTATTCATGTTTATTTTGTTCATTGACCCAAATGGCCTCCATGAATATTCATTACCTTAATGACATTTTTGCTCATGTATTCATGAGATGTCAAAACGTAACCTACTCAAGTATAAAGAAAAATGCTTAACCACAAAAAATTTTGTGGTTCCAAATTATCTATGAGAGATGAATACCCAAACCAAAAGTATTTCTCTTGAAAAGAAAAACCTTCCATTTGGAAATACATACACTTTTCAATGAAAAATTGTACCCTATTAGCAGACACATTTCCTTGGTTTTGTTTTCTATGAGATAAATAATGAAAGAATACAAATTTATGTCCATGAATAGTTTTTCTATAAGACTAATAGCTACAACGTGTATTAACACATCTTAGTTCTCTACTCGTTTAATTTCAAAAGAAACTCCAAAAACATAACTTAATTATTAAAAATAGATTTTAAGAATTCCTCTTATGCTTAAAATGTGTACAACATTGTTATGGAGCTCAATTAATATGGTGAGCCTACATGACCAAGTGTGTCCACATAGGCTTTAGATACTGGTACAAGATGTACTTCGTACAGGTTCACAAGGGATGCACCTAGATTACATAAAATAGTACCTGACTACATTTTTTGATGTACCATGCACATACCCAATGTGAACTCGTTGTGAAAAATGTTTTTTTTTGTCAAAAAAATCAAAATGACTTCAAACAATATTAAAAAACTCCCAAGACCCTAAAGACACCCCCAAACTCTTTTTAAACCACAACACCACATTTACCTCACATAGCATACGTATCTCTGATTACACATTTACTCTCACCTTTAAATTTTCAATTATTTAGGGCTGATCATAAGACACTACAGATGCCACATAATTTAAGCAGCTTGCAACAAAGAGGCTAAGTATTTTAAGGTAATTTTTTTGTGGTTTTTTTAAATTTTTATAGAGTTTCTATTTTGTAACTTGTTTTCAATTTTTTTGGTTATTGGTTTAAACAATATTTCAACATTTAAATCATTTCCCCCTTAGGCCTTATATTGTTATAAGTTTATTTAAATTGTTAACCTAGAGGGATTTGCTAGAATGGCTACAAGTTCTAGTTTTGTGGGCCAAGGGATAACCATCAAATGCAATCCATGATTACCCCTATAGAAGCATGTCACGGCGATATAACAACTTTCAAGTGAAGGGAGCTATGTTTGGGTTTTCTTAGAGTGTAAAATACAATTTAAGGGTTCATACAATCAAACAAAATTTCATTACGTGGGGTTGCTAGCCAAGGAATTAGAGTTCCTGGAGGGGTGGATGGAAAGGATTGCCATGTACAAAGACCCTCAAATACATCAAAGGGAAAGAAGATGTGGATGTGGTAGCTTCCTTAAAATCAAAGCATCCTTTGGAAAAGAAATGATCTAAAAGTAATGTTGGTGAAATAATTTGTCATGTTGCAAATTATGTGTTTCCAGCAACACTCACGGGGTTACGCCCCTCCTTCTTATGTATGGGGATCCCCCCATTATTGAATGTAAACTATCCTAATTCTATCTAAATGTTGTGAGGGTGGCTAGTAGGCCGGGGATCACACAGTAACACTTCATTGAGCTTGTGGAAAAGTGCTTGTACGAAGTACATGGGAGGAATTTGCAGTGACAAGGGGTATAGGAGAGAAATTAGGAAAGATAAGGTTATTGTTGTGAGTAGGAACTGACGAAGTTCACACATAATAAATTGAGTAGGTCCATATAAAATTAGAGGAAAGCAATAATGTAGGCAATTAGAACTAACAAACTAGAGACACACAATTCTTTAGATTCATCAATAAAAAACACCAAGTTCCTTCTTAGTTATTCAAGATCACTATGCTTGCAAAGTTGCAAAAAGAGAGAGAATAGAGGAAAACATGAGAAAAGGAAATGGAAGAAATGCAAATAAATTGTTTCTTGTGAAGTGGTGATACAAAGCTCAACAATCTACATCAATCCACAATTGCTACAAAAAAACATAAATTTCAGGATCCTTTGGAATGGAGAAGCCATTCCAAATTATTTCATTGTAAAATGCCTTCTCATCTACCCCTCACATGACTCTTCATGTCCCATCACTTGTGACTTTTCAATTTCCCTTAAGAGAGACAAATTAAGTACCTCTCTTATAATTTGAGAGAGTACTTTTGCATTTTACAAATATTTTATTGTCACTTAAGTGAATAGGACAAAATAGCAAAAAGTACATTCTCAATTGAAAATTAGAATATGGAAAGAAAGAGAGAAGAGAGAAAAGAAAGGGATTAACTGATCTATTGTTGATGAAGAACTTTATGATTTGAGGCATGGTGATCACAATCTCCTCCTTCTGCAAGATGCACCGGTTCTTCAAACTACCAAATGAGTGTCTAGGAAAAATGTTGCAAGACCTTATGATGTGAGCCTGAGATGACTGCAAGTATCACTCATGATGATTCTGCCTTGATCTCACAATGAGATTGAGGATCACTCTCTTGCTCCTTATGCTTCACAATTGTCATTAGTGATCATAAACCAACCCTGTGACGCACAAACCTTTCGATGCTTATCCATAACAGAAATAGGCCTTCACATTGCAGATGAAATTGATGGATCCTAAATGGAATTCTTGAGAAGTGACCACCAGTTGGAATGATATGAGGAGATGACAATGACCTCACTACAAGGTTTGAGGTGAGTGTTTACGAACACTACCAAGTGGATGAAATAGAGTTGATTGCTCATTCTTGTGACTATGGTGCTTTGAACGAAGATCATACCTTTTCCTTTCTTGGATCCATAACACTTCTTAAATGATATAAACTCATACATATCCTAAGCCCATGTTTCTTATGGAAGTAAGACTGATCCTGGATGGAACTTGAGAATGAGTCCCATGTTCTTGTACCGCATACTACATTGAAACAATTCAAAATCTACCTCTACTGACTTACAAGATGTGAGCTCCCTATCGAGCATGGATCAAGTGCTTAGAAACACTTCACAAGGAATGCATTGCCTGAGATGACCTCTTTCCTTATGAAGAATCCTTTTCATCATGCTTATGATGATCATTCTCTTGATGAATTGAATTGTAATGAAGCTCTTGATCCTCTTCAACCTCTTTATAACTGGAGCTTGAAGTTTTGAGAGGTTTAATATTTTTAGCATATGAATGAGCATATCATATGATATTTTATTAACTAGACATTCTGACATCGGTTTGCAATAAAAAAACATTTTTGGATTCAACTCTGCATTGTGATCTCAAGCTTCGATTTTCATCATGATCTGCCCGCTAGAACTCTTGTAAATCAAAAAACCAAATTTCAGGATGGAGGATTTCAGGCTTGCTTCTATGATGGTAGAAATTAATGGAGGCTTGGAGATTTAGTGATCAAAAGGAATCCTGGTATGATGAACTGCAATGAAAATCTCATCGGAATCCGTTTTCAGACTTGGAAACTATGAAGAAATCACTATTTTTCATGTTCATGGATGTCCGAAAGGATTTGGGAAGCATGGAAGGTGTTTTTGCAGGTATTTATAGGTTTCATGGCATAAAAAAATGTAACATGTTTGAACTGTGTAAGAAAAATGAACTTGGAAGTAGTTATGTCATGTTTTTGAGTCACCCGACAGTTAGTTTTATTCACAGATGAGGAAAGTTGCTTGTGATTTAAATCTAGGGTTTAGATGGTTGAGTATGGGGAAAATTTTTGTGTCCCCTTGGGAATGGGGAAAATAGGGACAAGGAAATGTTCCCTCACCAGAAGATGCCAAGTGTCACTTACAGGATGTGAGATGGGGAAGGTGAGTTAGGCCTGATAAGCCCTTCAGAGTGCTGAGTTGGGTCATATGAAGGACCAAAGGGAAGGGATGAGATGGGGAAATTTTTTGTGTCCCCTCTATCCCCTTACAAAAGGGACAAGAGGGACACAAAATTTCTCCCTCACCAGAAGGTGACATGTGTCACCCCCAAAAAATGACTAAGTACGAGAAGCCTGCTTGCATAAGAGAGAACTTCGAGAGATGATTCCCGGAGCTCCATAAGGTCTTTTCACATGAAGATTTATATTATTTTGACTCCCAAGACCATTTAAATAACTATGGGATAATTTTTATAACATGAATCTACTTTCATATAAAAAAAATCCCCTTTTTTTCTTCGGGACAACAGGGTGTGTCTGACAAGAATGAGTTACCATGAGAAACCATCAGGTCTTGTGAAATATGTGATAGTTCCACAATTTAGATAATTCCTTAATTTTTAAAATTACTATTTTATTTCCTCATAACTCCTTATGGATCTCCCAAAATCATCCGGTGAAGTTCAGGTACCAATTTTGACTGCATACTCCTTACACCTAAAAAACCTGATGTTGTGCAAATTGTCTTGAAACCTTCAAAACTTCCTTAAATATTCCTAAATAATTTAAAAAACCTTCATGAATCTTCAATACCACCTATGGAAGAGTGTAGGATTTCAGATCCTTCTCGGAGGGGTGCACACCTATCTTGTAAAAGGCCAAAATTAGCCTTTCTAAGCCCGTTGGAAAGCTAGTCTTCAGTTGCTCTTCACTAAATGGAATTGTTGATCTTGAAACATAATTTCAAACACCTGAATGTGCTATTTCAATATATTTAAAGTACCCATAAGGTCAAAATGATTATGACATAGAAGAAAATCTAACCAGGGAGGGGGAATCAAGAAGCCTCAGGAGCAAATTTTCAAATTAGGCTTAGTTGTCATGCTTGAAAGTTTGAATTTTTGAGCTAGCAAAAATGCATGACAAGTAGCAAGCCACCTATTTCACCAACTATCAATGGAATGAACCCATCACACTTGTTTTTGTCAACCTCTACAACCGCAAATGTAGATGTTTCATTTCTTAGTCCAAGAGAATAGAAAAAGTAGCCATTGAAAAGGGCATTCTAGAATGAAAATAAGGACATAACCAACCAAAAAATTGGGTGTTTTAACTTTTAATTATTCATGTGGTATCCCTTTTAATGTTTTTGGATCACCATACCAGTGTAATACAATGAAAATGATTGATGATGCCCTTAAAGGGTACACCAACCCAGGGTATGAAAAGGTGTGGAAAACTCTATTTTCCAAATAAAGAAAACATGTTGAAGATACATTGCAGCCAATCAAGAATTCACAGATTAAAACAAGTGTGTCCATTGTTTCTAATGGATGGAAATATATGGAAAATAGTTCATTCATCAATGTGGTTACAATGCACCCTAAAGGGGTAAATTTTTCTAGGGTTGTTAATTGTCAAGGGTAGGTGAAGGATGCCTAATTCATTTCCAATATCCTTATAAAGTTCATGAGACGGCGAGATCTCAAAATGTCATCCAAGTTATAATAGACAACAAAAAAAAATTAGAGTTGGGGGAAGTTGGTCAAGGACAAATGTGAGCACATATTTTAAACACCTAGTATTGTTCACTCCTTCAACATGATGTCACAAAAATAGGGCACACAAATTTCTTGGATAAAACAAGTCTATGAGGAGGCAAGTGAGATCCAAATATTCATTAGCAACCACCACATGTCCCAAGCCATCTTTAGGATTTTCTTGAAGTTGTAAATGTTAAAGGTAACTATCTTTTTATTTTTTTAAAAGTTTTAATCATTATATTAATTTTGTAAATTTTTTGTTTGTAGAATTTCAATTTTTGAATATTTTACCTATTTTACCTATTTTTTAGTTTTAATTTCTTATTAGGTTGATGAAACTCAATTTACCTCACACATGCTCATCTTAGAGACAACTTGTGAAGGTGAAAAATGCATTGAGTGGTGTGGTTATTATCATCAATTGGGGTATATGGAGGCATGCAAACATTGAGAGGGCCAAAAAGGTGAATGAATCGATCCTCGATGAGGAGTGGTGGGATCATGTGGAGTACTTGCTTAGTTTTATTGAGCCCATCTTGATTATGCTCAGATTTGCTAATATGGATCACATGTAATACTTACTGAATTTAACTGAGTCCATTATGAGTATGCTCAAATTTGTTGATGTGGATCATCCATGTTTGAGAGAGATTTATGATGGAATTGAATCAATGATTGAGTCAATTACGTCCATCATCAATGATAAAGAAAAAATCATACAAAGAACTTCCTCAAGGAAGTGCAGTCGCATTTCATTGATAGGTGGAAAAAAATGACCATCCCTTTGCATCTTCTTTATTTTTTCTTGACTCTAAAATACTGCAACATAGATATCATTTCTTTTCCAAGAAGGGTTTCATTATATAGAGTTATGAAAGGTAGTGATGGGTATAAGGAAACCTTTACTAAACTCTTCCCCAATCCAAAAGTACATATAATGTAGTTAGGAATTTTTTTATGGATTTCATATCCTTCAAGGATCAGTCATTAGCACTCTCCATGACAAGAATAATATGGAAAATTATTCATCACGGTACCTTCATGGAAAAACATACCCCCACTTCTAGAAATTTGCAATAAAAATTCTAACAAAAGTAAGATTTAAAAAAAAATTAACTTTGTTTTTTATGTTTCATTTAACTTTTTACTTGCATAAATTTTAATTTTAAAATTTGCATTGACTTTATAGCTTACTTTAATAGGTTGCAAGTTCTTCTTCAGTTGAGTGGAATTGGGATACATGCTCCTTTATCCACTTAGCTAACCACAACAAGTTGAGAGAAAAAAAGGCAGAGGATTTAATCTTTGTGTATTCCAAATTACACCTTCTAACACAAGTAGGATGGGTACAAGCAAGGGGAAACAAAGTGCTGGGATGTAGACACAGAGACTCCAAACCCAAAAACATCCATTACTCACCTTTCATTGGTAGACCTAGAGCAAAGAGCATACTTCACATGATAGAGCCAGTGGGAGTGTCATTGCTACTCCTTATGATTCTAATGAACTACATGATGGTGTTGATGCTCTTGATGAATACACTAGATAACATTATGATTATAAATATAGTGAATATTTTGATTTGTCTTGATTTTTGTGTATACATTTCTTAGCAGTTCCAAGTTCAACCAATGAATTTCATGACATTTGGCATTGAACTATTGATATATTTTGTGGTTATTTAATTTCTTTTGTTTACTCTATGCATATATGGTTAATTTTTATTACTTGTCTATATTATATATTTTTTTTTGTATAATCATACCCAAATCCATATCCAAGCCCCCCCCAAAAATTGTCATACTAAATCTTTGTACTAATATCTACACATGTACCCATACCGACTGCCTAGTGAGCCCTTGGATTTCCCTTTGCTCAACTTGAAAATATTTATACATAAATATGAGATGTAGTTCAGATGCATACTATAAATATATGATAACACATAATGCATTATATATATTTATGAGTTTTCAGTTTAGAACATTCTCTGCTACATGCTCAAAGATTTGCAGGTAATATTTTCCTCTATAAAAATGAAGGAAAGGGTAACTAGATTGTGAAATTTTATTTGATCCATAAGAGAACTAATGGAAAACACTTGCATCATAGACAAAAACTACCTTCATCATAAATAATGAATAGGATATGTATAGACATTTCTTGATTCAAGTTAAAATGTGTAGACACTCAAATATGATAATTTACTCTTTGACATTGTTGGTTTTGGAAATGCATTCTTGCTAAGATAAATACAACCTTTCCTTTCCCACTTAGTACATTTTGATGTCTTTTTTCTAGCTTGTTTATCCTTGCACATTGATATGCCAACACATTATGATAGTACAATGCATAAAATTCATATGTGAAGTCAACCTAACATGATGAAAACTTCATTTAACATGTTTTTCATCCTTGGTTAAGGTCGTATAGTTTGGTTAGGAATTTATTTTCGGTCCTAACCTATCTATACGGTTTTTCATTAGCATATCCTCCATCTCTGCTTTCAATTCCAAATCCTCCGATGGGGACTTTACTCCCTCTGGGTTGGCCTTTCTTTAATAATTCATCTTCAAAACCCTATATAACTAAGCTAACATTACCTCATTTGCTAACCTAGAAAATATTATGGTACTACATTGAGACACTCAATTCCAACACTTGCAAAAGGCACCCAAGGCTTTCTAAATCTTGCAAAGTCACATCTACAGTCATTAGGAAAACAATCTCTACAAGTTTGTAGCTTCTTACCAAGTTAAAACATCAGTCTATCTCATCCACAAGCACTCAAACATCCCTTCTCCAATTATTTTAGCAAGAGTCAAACTCAACTCGAGCATTGTCAAATCTAGTTGCATTCATTTAGATATCACATGCTAGGTGGATAACAACATGTAGTTTGAGGCCTCTTTAGTATAGTGCTAACGTCTGCGTTGCACAAGGGTGGCCACAACCCAACTAATGTTTATTTTGTAAGGTTTCTCGTCTATGGCTAGGGTTTGAGATCATATTCAAGATATTCTAAGAGCTTCACAACATGACCAACATCTAGGGTTTGATAACAAAATAAATTTCTAGGCAGGTGACACTCTCCAGAAGCTACAGAGCCAAAAACCAAGAAGGTCCAAGACTGTACAATAGGATAAAAAATGTACATACAATATTGACATAGTTGTACGGTCTTGCTCTAGATTAGTTTCTAGTCACAATTCCCAAAATGAAGCATCACCAAGTTCAGATATCCTTGTTTCATTAGTGTTTGCACTCCCAAAACCTCCCAAATCCATCTGTAATAAACTAAGTGCACTTTTCCTCATGTTTTTTAAAGTTCGTATCTTGTTTCATACATTATTTGTGAGTATTAATGTGTTGTTATGATATTACATAATTAAGCTTGGAAGTTAATTAATCAAAATAACCCCTTGTAGCTCCTCTTACATCCCTTAGTGTACCTAATTCACTAATTTTTAGATTTCACATAATCTAATAAAAGTGTAATCAAAATGAAGTCAATTAGATTGCAATATTTAGCAATGCATATAATGAGAAACAGAGAGCCATCACATGTAAAATATCTTGAGAAATATTTCAAAGGCTTCCCCATGGTTGAAGTCTCTATAGTGAGTAATTCATGTAACGACTATACGTTTTTTATTACATGAGTGTAGTTCTCTTTATGGATCGTTGAATGCATCATTGGTTAAAGTTTTTTCCATTACATACAAATCAACCAATAACCAGAAGTAGGAAACACTTTCTAGTAAGATAACACATTGAGATGATGAAAATATTAATTTAATTTCAATCAAGTAATGAATTAGTCAACATATAAATCATGTCATATCAATGTTGCATCAATTACTTAAAACCCAGTCATTGCATGGAAATTACATGATTCGTGCAAAATCTAAAAACCTTACAATTCCCAAACATATTACTAAGACTTTTTTTCCTGGTAGGGTCATGGTTGTGCCTGAGACTTCAACTCCACATTCAGTTCAGGGATGACTGGTTTGACAAAAAGCCATTATCTCTCAGCAAAGGAAAAACAACATAAGCTTCACCTACAAATAAATAATATAAAATCCAATGACGCACAAGAACATATTTCCAAACACTTGCTAAAGATAAAAAATAAATACAAATGTATAAAATAAAGGCTCCATAATCATGGCGGGAACATCTTCAATAGCTAAAAAAGTCCCATCATTAAGATAAACAATGATGTGTAAGAGGAACACAAAAAAATTGGATAGTCAAGTTAAAAAATATCACGGGGAGTTCATCTATCAAGACAGGTTGAATAAAGGGAAAACATGTTGCATCACTTAAAAATCTCTCCCCACCAACTTTTTGAAATATGATTGAGAGAAAGAGATGGATAAAGTTACATTGATAACAAGAAAGGTTACTACACAAACCCTAACTCCCTAGAAATGGTAAATAATCACAACATCTTCAATGATACATAATTAGCTACAATATCAACATACATAAACAAACAAGATGTAGATTCACTTATCCACTAAAAATTGTAAACTATGTCAAAAAGTAAAATGCTTTAGACTTACATATCATTTCTAAAATCAAATTCCTCTAATGTAGGATAATTTATAGCAATTGGCAGGCATGTTTTACATTTTCAACCTAAAACAAAAAAATAGTTTAGTCATAACCCAAAGGAAACTCAAAATAATAACATTATTGTCAAATAAAAAGGACCAACAAAACATACATCAAAGTAGTGTGGCTACTAGCATAAGAACTATCAACTTATTTTCAAACATTAAAATAAACCGGCCTTTCACCAAGTAGGATCAATCTCAAATGAATTTGTTTCTTTTTCCTTAATTGCTACTGCGATGTCTTCATTAGCAATAAGTTATGTATGAATTCCTCTAGTTTCATTAGGAGCTTTGCTAACTGTAAACAAATCCCCTCCCTGCATGTCAAAGAATTGCAAGAAATAAAAGAAAGTATGTAATTGGTATGCACAAATTAGAAACATAATAGCTAAATAAAGAATTATGAAAACTGTAGCGAACATACACCTTATAATACATAACAATAAACTTTATTTTCATTAAAAAGGACTTAAAATGTCATTTAAGATAATCGAAAATGTTAAGAAGTTGGCATTCATACATTTGTGAATACTGAAAAATGAACTGCAAATTTGTAACTTAAGGGATGAATAACAACAATAGTGATTGATACAAAAAAATATAAGATGATTCCAAGGTCTCGTCTTTGATGCAATATAGAGCACAATTCATCCACCACAAAGTAGGGCATCAAATGTAGGGTTATAATAGAGAAATATTATAATCTTAGAGAAATAACACAAGATCAAACTTTTATAAAAGAATGTAGATTGGTTATCCATGGGGAAAATATTCTAAAATGTCCTTTGACAACTAGGTAAGCCTATCAAATTTCTAAGATGAAAACCTGTCATTAAGTGAGAATAGAAAGCACTTAAAAAATAAATAGAGGTGTTAAATAATAAACACAAGGATTCATAATAGCAACAAGGATTTCACATAAACAACTATAATACGTAGTGCAAGCCAGTGTTACAACTTACAATATTGTCCAAGAATCATAGGAATGCAAAGGAAGAAATTTTGATCAAACACAAAAGAAAGTCATTTGAACAGTAATCACAATAGAGCTAAGAAAAATCCTCATCATCCTTCTTTACTAAAATGGTAAGCCCCTCATGCCTACTGATTTGGAACTGACCTTGGAGGATTTTGATGATAATGTCACTTTGGCCATGCACATGATAAGACTTCAAAGGGAGAAGGGCTTCCAAACACAGGGAGAGAAAAATGTTTCTAAGATGGTTATGACTTCTCAGGTGAGTATGAAAGATGGTTTTTTTGAGGGAAAGAATAAGGCTCAACCAGAATGAGAGGAGGCTACTGATAAAATTAATCTTAGGATCCAAAAATTAGAGAAGGATGTGGATTCCTTAGGAGAAGTTGGTACAAATATGGAGGATAACTTTATAAACTGTATCAAATCCTCGAAGAAGATTTTAATTTCTTAGAACTCCACCAGAGAGTAATTGATTGGGCTTAAAAACATGTTCAATGAATTTCAGGAGAGGATGTATAAGTTGGAGAAGGAATGTAAGAATAAAAGGCTCAAAATTTACCTTAGCAACTCTGAAGAGGAGGATGGTGGAAAGGATGACAACCGGAAGGTAGATGGTCAGGATCAGGTGTAGAAGGGTCAAGTGGAGACCCACACTGGTTCTTCTAAATGCCTCAAGATCAAATAAATTTTGTTTGGAGGCTGGGACTTTTGTGAACTATGGGTAGAATTTCCTTGTTTTGATTTGGTAGCAATCTATTGTTTCTTTATGGATTCTTTTTGTTATGTTCCTCGCAGGCCTTGGTTTGGGTTAAGTTGCTTTAACCCTTTTTGATGCCCTATTTATCTTTTTGTTTCTATTTGGTTGCACTCACGATGTATCTAATGTAAGGCCTCTGGGATCCATAGTCCCTGTTTATTACCTTATCTAATAAAAAATAGTATATCTAGGCACATATTAGTAGTTCCAAACCTTATTCAAAATATCATTTTAATAGTGAGAGTAACTTGGGAGAATAAAAATAATAAAAATTAGAATGCAGTGAAATAGGTAGGTAATAGTAATTCCAGGGTAACTTGAGGGAATTATGAACAACAAAAAGCATAGTAGAACATGATATTTATTACATAAAAATAAAATAATAAAACTTTTTACAGAACATAGACATGATATTGAATCAAATAAAAGTAAAGTCCCATAAACCCATTATAGTGTTACACACACTTTGATACCACCACCTAACATCACCAATCTTCTACACTTTTCCTTGTGGAAGTGAGCTTGAGTTTACTTACATTTGAGTAACCAAGCCATAAAATTTAATCCAGAGTGATTGCAGCTCTGTCTACTTAATTTACTTATGACGCTAAAGGTAAGATTAATCATAAGATAATCTACCTCAGATGAATGTATCCTTCAACGATCAATACAAGGTTACAACATCACTAAGTAATGTCTTTAAAACCTGTATGTCATACATTATATCAGTGTTACGCATGTATACGTCACCCCTAAAAAATAGATGTCCTGACGATGGCGGGATGGGGTGAAACATCCCCCATGTTTCCAAAAAGGGCGGGAAAAAGGGGTGACATCCATGAGTATCATGGGACTATTCCGAGACTTTTGTTTTTTTTAATAATTATTTTTGTTTTCTTTTTAAAGATGTTTACCAGTTAACCATAACTCAACTATATTATATTAAAAAGACATATTAAGAATCAAGAGTGATATATGAATATAGAATTTTTTGAGTGTAAATGCACATGGTGGACTGTGCCAACATACTATTAAAACCAATAATGTATATATTAATATTAAAATTTATATGGACATATAACACTACTATAACTATATGTATGTTGCTGAGTATTTAATATGGATGTTTGGACGTGGACTATATGCACATGGTGGAATGATATATAAATATGAACTATTATCCATATAATTTATCTATATATTTATAATATTTATAATATTATTTTAGTAGTCGTCCCCACCATTTTGAAATTTTGGAATTTTTTCACCATCCCAAAAACTCTGTCCTCACATCCCACAGTCTTAGGTAACACTTAATTATATTACCAACAATTAATAAAATCCCCAAATCATGAAACTCAAAAAACACCAAGAAAAAGTGTGATGAGGATTATTGTAATCATTACCCATGGATATGAGGACTCCACAAAATAGGCTAGAGGCTATCCTCGACAAAGATCACATGACCTTACATGACTCCCATACATATACACCATATATCCCACCCCACATGCCAAACCATCACCTGCCTACGTGGCATGAAATTGCCTAGACTAAATTTTCACCATTGAAAATCATCGTCAGGAAAGTGACGAGGTTTAGGGTGAGCTAGCACATTGCTGGCACATTGGACGTGGTTGGACGAATTGCCAATCTATGAGGATGTCAACTTTTTCCTGTCATTTCAGTCCTCGTCTCCATCATTTCACTTCATTCATCATCTCCCTCAGTCTCCATTGCATTTAGATAGCCTCTGGCTTGTATTTACACAATATTTATAGAGATTACAAAGGTATACACAATCATTTTTCAGAACTACGTTCACAGTAGCTCAACTCCAAGTTTGTGGCAACTTAACTCTAAGTTCATAGAATCTCTCCCTCTTTTGGCCTCTCGTTCGTTTTGGGTACTTTCTTTTTCTATTAACCGACACCCTTTTTGCCATTTTTTATTACGGTTTTCGTGTGGGTAGGGACATAGGAAGACATAGGAAGATATAGAAGCCATATAAAAAAATCTAGACGTCAGAGCCATGACGAAATTTTTATATGAGAAAAATGTGAAATGTGAAATGTGAAATCCTCATCCTTACAAGGCCATGAAGAACTCTATAAGGGAACATTTAGGTCAAAAATCCTTTCTGGAAGCCACAACTCGATCACTTAAAATCACCCACACAAGAAAAATACGGTATCATGGTGGGTAGGGTTCCCATCTAGTGTATTATGTTAATGTGCCATTTGGGTATTTGTCATATCCTAAACGGAAAGCCATTTGGGTATTTTACATTTGGGTAGTTGCCTTTTCATTGTTTCTCTTCTTTTAACAAAAATTCTCCATGTGATTATAACCTCCAAGTCACCTACAAAAATTGGGTTTTCTTCATTCTTTATTTTATGTACAATCATTTATAAAAAACTTGTTAGAGCCATCATTATTTTGAAATTTAAAATAATGTTTCCAGATCTTCCATCCATCAAAAGATCTAAATATTTATTTCCCATTAGCTGCATATGCATGATTTTTATTAATATATCATTTTCTAATAAGTTAAAATTCTTCATCTAAAATTTATTTACAAAATTGATCAAAAGAAAATATTTTATTGCATATTCAACACCTATTTTCTTTATTTGGGATTGTAAATATGTAACTTCATTAAGGTAATAAACCATTTTCTCAAAATAAACTAGATCTAAAATAATCAAATTTTCCTCTATATTAAACATGGTAGCAATATGTGCATGTTTAAAGTCATTTTCCAAATTTTCCCATAGCTATATAGGATTATCAATAGCAACAAATATTTTGTAGATATTTGACCTCAAGGATTTACCAATAATACCTCTAGATTGTTCCGATTTGCATTTCCATAACTCTTTTTTTAAAATCATTTTGTTGAGGCTCTTTCATTTCTTTATTTTCCATCCTCCATAGAGTCATTTCCCTTAGAGAATTCTTGACTACAATCTTCCAATCTTTCAAAACCGCTTCCATAAAATATTGGCAAACTTTCATTGGTAGAGCCCATGATGTTAGAAAAAATCATTCCTCAAGAAAATGTGTTAAAATAAATCTAAAAATCACTTCTAATTAATATTTAGTTTTTACAAAATAATCTATCAACTCCTTAGCCATGCTAGTAGAAAGGTCTCTTTAATACTATGAAATAAATAAATAAATAATTCTTTAGCTATAAAAAACAAAGTTGCAACATGAAAAAAATTAGAGCATAGAAAATTGTGAAAATTATTGAATGAAAACTAATACAATATTGGGGGGTCATGCGAGTGTTTTTTATCATATACATAATGTGTGTATACCACATAAGAGAGATAAAACTGTCTATACTCTTGCCTTGGCTGGCTAGTAAATGAATGTGTTGTGACACCTACTTATACATACACATACAAATCCATATGTATACATACATACATACATACATACATACATACATACATACATACATACATACATACATACATACATATATATATATATATATATATCTGCATTTGTATATGCATGTTTATACATGCATATGCATATGCATATACATATATATACAAGGAAATGAAAACCAAAGCGATGCATTACACCTTAAATTCATGCCACCTTTTTCCATCCTTTCCTCCGCATTTATTTTCCTTGGGATCTGGCATGTCCTTGCGGGCGAGTCACTGACACCGGCTGTGACTGGGCTGTGTTGGTTAGACGCCACAGAAGCATAACCGAGTCCCACACATGGGCGTTACATGTATGTAATCTTATGGTTTATCCCATGGGGTTCATGTGATTCTATCACTAAGATAGTGACACCTACTTATACATACAAATACACATACATACATATACATATACACATACATATATATATATATATATATATATATATATATATATATATATATGTATTTGTATATGTATGTTTATACATGCATATACATATATGTATGAGTATACATATACATATATGTACGAGTATACATATACACATGTAATGGTATTACATATCTGGATGTTTTTATTATCATATTGTAGTGTTGTTTTTCATATACACATTATGTGTATACCACAAAACATAGATAAAATTGTCTATACTATTGTCTTGGATGACTAGTCAATGAATGTGTTGTGACAACTACTTATACATACACATATGTATATATATACACATACATACATGTACATAGATATATATATGGATTTGTACATGTATGTTTATACATGCATTTGCATTTGCATATACATTTATATGTACATTTACGTATGAGTATACATATGCATATGTATATATAATGGTCTCACATACCTGGATGTTTGTATTATCATATGATAGTGTTGTTTGTCATATACACATTGTGTGTACACCACATAAGAGAGATAAAATTTTCTATACTCTTGTCTTTGCTGGATAGTCAATGAATGTGCCGTGACACCTACTTATGCATACACATACATATCCATATGTATACATATACACATACATACATGTACATACATACATACATACATACATACATACACATGTACACACACACACACACAAACACACAAACACACACACACACACACATATATGCATTTGTATATGTATGTATATTTATATGTGTGTTTGGTGCCACGGAGGAAGGTAATAATTTGGCATGTGGGGGTGAGATGTATGGTGTATATATGGTCTATCACATGGGGTTAATTCGATCGTGTCACCAGGATATCCTCTGCCATGCACATACACATACACATACACATACACATACACATACACATACACATACACATACACATACACATACACATACACATACACATACACATACACATACACATGTATTGGTCTCACATAGCTGGACACTTGTATTATCATATGATATTGTTGTTTGTCATATACACACTGAGTGTATACACATTATAGAGATAAAATTGTTTATACTCTTGTCTTGGCTGGTGATGCAAAGGGTAATGTCAATCGACAACATAAAAAGAAACATATATTAGAATCAACATTTATTGGAATCATATTTATACAATTTATTTATTACAATGACTTGAAATGAATTTTGACTACTTGGTCTTGTTGTTTTCCCACTCCTTCTAACTCTATTTTTTCCTCTTATTGAGACTTAGCTTTTGGTTTTAGACACTCACCCTTCCTTTAATACTTGCTCTCTAAGCTTATGCCTCTCCTTACTCCATCAATATCCTTATTGCTTATGGTTAAGTTCCTTGACTTATATAGACTTCTGGTGCCACTCTTAGCTCAGAAAATTTAGTTCATATTCAAATCATGCTATGCTTTTCAATAAGAACTCACAGTCCTCCTTAAATCTATGTTGGATGCTTGAATTATAATGAAGAATCTAGAATTTAATATCTCTATGATTTATCATGCATACTTTATATATTTGTTAAGGTGATAGATGTTGTCAAGTCTAAATTCAAGAATCATTCTTATCTTTAGGATAGTGGTAGATTACTTAAAGGAAGATCAATGCAAAACTAGCTAACAAGAAAGAATCTTGATATACCTTGATGGAGTCCATAATCTCAATTCTCATTCTACACGTCTTCCCATTCCTTATTTTCTTGATATGATGCAAGATCACATTTCCTTATCATCATCTCTAGAACAATTATACACTAAGCTTGTCTAGATATAATCTTATCACTCCTTTACTGTCATGTTTGATTCCTTTGGTACTTTGTATTGAACCCAAGACACTTAATCATATATCTAAACCTTGCTCTTTGGTTTTAAACATGATCAAACTCCATGCTTGCATTCAAAGACTTTATTCTCCTCATATTTTGACAAATCAATATAGTGACCCGATCACTGAATTGTTATGTCTTGTGTTGGGAATTAAAGGATGAACTTCCTTCATATGGATTGACATAATAAATCCTCCCAGGTCTAACTTATTTTCCACAATGAATCTTTGGATCTACTAGCAAGTTTAGTCCTCCATGATGACTTATACCCAACAATGTACAATCTAGCAAGAAAATTCATGCCAACTAATTTTGTTAAGCACAATAGGACTCCATTTTCTTATGCATGGTGCATGCAGTAGGTGAATACAGGAGATTTGAGAGTTGGTGTATTTTTGCGAGCCATCCGACCATGTCTACACATAATTACGTGCTAGCTATTGGTAGTGTTACAACCCAATCATTTACTTTTCATCTAAGACAAGATCATATGATCCCCATAAGATACACTATAAGATGTCATACATGCATCGTCCATTTCTATCTTTTGTGGTATACACACAGTGTCTATATAACAAACAACACTATCATATGATAATACAAACGTCCAGGTATGTGAGACCATTACATATACATATGTATATGTATACTCGTACATACATGTACATGTACATATATATGCATACACACACATATACAAATGCATATATATATATATATATATATATATATATATATATATATATATATGTATGTATATGTATATGTATACATATGTGTATGAATATGTGCAAATGTAATGGTGGAGACGGAGACGATGGACGGAGAGAGGAATAAAATGACGGGACATAGTTGATGACATCCTCCTGGGTTGGTGAGCCATCTAACCACATCCAACGTGCCATCTCACACAAAACCTCATCACTACTAGTATCCTATTACAATGTTTGTGTTGTTTGTCACATATGCACAAAAATGGTAGCATGTGTATACCACATAATTGCACTCCTAGTATCCTATTACTTTGTTGGCGTCATTTGTCACATACAGTATAATCACAACATGTGTTACAACATAGGCATTTAATTTTCATACAAGACAAGATCGTATGACCCCCATAAGATACACCATAAGATTTTATACATGCATCATCCATTTCTATCTTTTGTGGTATACACACAATGTTTATATAACAAACATCACTCCCATATGATAATACAAATGTCTAGGTAAGTGAGACCAGTACATACACACACACACACACACACACACACACACACACACACACACACACACACACACACACACACATATGTATACTCATACATACATGTACACACACACATGTATGCACATGCCACATACATATACAAATACATATATAATATATGTATGTATATGTATACACATGTGTATGTATATGTGTATGAATATGTAGGTGTCAAAACCCATTAGAAGATAAAAATGGGCGATGCATGTATGACATCTTATGGTGTATCTTATGGGGGTCATGTGATCCTGTCGCTAAGATATACGGCTCTATTTGCAACACCTACATATTCATACACATACGTATACTTATACATACATACATACATACATACACATATACATACACATATACATACACATACACATATACATATAAATATACATATACATATACATATACATATACATATACATATACATATACATATACATATACATATATATATATATATATATATATATATATATACATATACATATACATATACATATACACATGTGTTGGTCTCACATACCCAGACCTTTGTATTAAGGAATTGTGTATCTTGGCGACAAGATCGCATGAACCCATTGTGATAGACCATAAGATGCCATAAGAGATGTCATACATGCAATGCCCATGTGCAGCACCCAGTTCTGCTTCTATGGCATCTAGTCAGCATGACCAGACACAAATGTGTATACCACATAATTTCACTACTAGTATGATAATAGAGTGTTTACGTTGTTTGTCACATACACACAAAAATAACAACATGTGTATACCATATAATTTCACTACTAGTATCCTATTATGGTGTTTACATCATTTGTCACATACACACAAAAATGATAGCATGTGTATACCACATGATTTCACTCCTAGGATCTTATTACGGTGTTGTCGTCATTTGTCACATAAAGTATAATCACAACATGTGTTACAACCTGGTCATTTACTTGCCATCTAAGATATGATTCTATGACCCCCAAAAGACACACCATAAGATGCCATACATACATCATCCATTTATGTCTTTTGTCGTATACACATAATGTTTATATAAAAAATAACACTCCCATATGAGAATACAAATGTCTAGGTATGTGATACCACTACATATACATATGTATATGTATATTCATACATACATGTACATATATATGTATACACATACATATAAAAATACACACACACACATGTATGTATGTATGTACATGTATTTATGTGTATATGTATATGTATGTGTATATATGTATATGAATATTGAGGTGTCAAAGCCCATTAGAAGACATAAATGGGTGATGCATGTATGAGATCTTATGGTGTATCTTATGGGGATCATGCAATAATGTCACCATGATAAATGACTCCATTTGTGACACCTACATATTCATACACATACATACACATACATATACTTATACATATACATACATGCATATGAATTTGTTCATTTTTATCCCCATCACAAAGGAAAGAAATCCCATGCGCACCGGCCTATCACCCAGCGGGTGCTGGGTGCTCACCTGAGGCACGCGTGGGTGTCGAGTCTCTCTTTTATGTGAGTTTAGTGGGAAACATCATCTATGATTTGTGTTTGAGAGATTTGAAAGGAAGTAAGACATACAAGCACCCTAGAGCTCAGAATGGCTTCTAGATCCTTGCAGTCATTCCAGACAGAAAGTGCTTAACCGATTATAGAACTTATACTAAAACAAAATGAAGTTGTACAAGCATCCATACTTAGTCATAAACATAAATGAAAAAGAACTATGAGAAAGATGTATGCATCAGAATCATCAATGTTCATATTCATATAAGCTGGTAACCTCATTACATTCATGGAGCCATTACAGAATGTCACAGATAAGCAGACCGCATTCATGCATTATAACTGGAATTATGTGGCTAGGCTCTCAAAAGAAAGTTTATACCACCCCCATACCCTTGATACATCCTTTCCTAGCATAATTACCCAACTAACAAAGTTCTTGTAGTATTTCTACAGAGCTCCGCCCTCTCTCTATTTCTCTGTCTTTACTTCTGTAGGTGCTTGTATATATAGCCTTTCTGAACTACCAACTCATCCTCTAGTGGCCTCAGATCTGATGCCAAGTGTCTGAATGTGGTCCTCCATGTGAGCATGCTCCTCCAGGCCCAAGCTTTCCACTTTTTACCATGATGAGCTTCTAGAAGCTTCTACCGCAGGCATGCTCCTTCCTGGGCCAACCTGTCACCAGGCTGGCACCTTATCCACTCCGCATACGTAGTCAGGTCATTCTTTTCATGCATCCTACCCAAAATTCCCAATATGGCTAAGTCCTGAACCCTTGGTTCTATCCATGTGAGCACCATGGGTTTCCTTAAACCCTTAAACCCTGTGTGCTTTATCCTTGCGCGCCTTTCTTCAACTAGGCCTTGCGCGCCTATGTGCCTTTTTGTACTTAGCCAATATTTTAGGGGCCCAACATCACCCCACACTACACCTGTTCTCCGTCCACAGGAACACTTCTCTAGTGAAAAGAAAAAACATAGTAGGCTTAAACCTTGGAACAATAATAAGGGAATGAAGAAATAGGGAAAGAAGAAAGAATGGGGAAGTGATGGTATCACTGCAATAAGCTAGGAAAATATTTTTTACAAGTCAGCCTCCAACTTGTTCCAGGCATCGACTTCATTCTGCGCTCTCTGACAGGGGTCACCAACCAGGGTGCTCACTTCCCCAGAACTTAGTCCATCTCCTTGTGTGCTCATGGTGTTAGAAATTTTCTCTAACTCCTTGCCTACATCATCCAGTGCATCCATTCTTTGTGTGATCTGCGGGTACAGTTCCTTCAACCAGTTTTTGATTGAACCCCTTAAGGTTTCAATGGCTTCAGATTTATTTTCGACCTCGGCAAGGATTTTGTCCCTTTCTGCCCTATTTCCCTTATTCTTCTCTTGAAACTCCTTGAGTTCTACTTCATGAGTGGTGACCAAGGTGCCTGCCACTTTATCTCTATCCATGTAATTGTCATATGTGGCCTCAGCAGTCTAGGAAGCAACCTTTACATCAGCAAGAACCTTGTTGTACTCAGCTACGAGCACCATGACCTTCAATTTATCCTCTTTTTCTAGGCACGTGGCCACTTCTTCTGCAGACTCCAAGGCTAGCGGCTGCCTCTCCATGGTGAGGATTCTTGTTAAGTCCTCCAGGCATCCCAGGGAAGATCCATACTTCTGTGCGGGAGACGCTAGGTCTGGATGCTTCAACACTATAGCATCATTAATGGACTCCACCTTTTTGTATAATGCACATACTTTAGCCTTCTCATCTTTTAATTCATGCTGCAACTGGGCACTAATTAGTTTCCCTTGACTTAGCTCCTTTTTCCTTGTAGCTATCTCTTCCTCTTTCTTCTTTAGTTCATCCTCTAGTTATTTGATTCTATCATTCCACCCAAAGAGTCTAGCTTCGATCTCAATGGAGACCTTGTTGAGCGCATTGCATAGTTGTTCATCCAAGAGCTACTGAGCATTCACCACCAGGTTGTCTTCTCTTGGTCCTGGCAATGTTATTATTTCCCCGTGGCTTACTTCAAATTCTAGCTCATCAAGATGGGACTCAATTGCCCATGAGAGCATCTTCCTTGTCCATGGGTATGCAACCTCCTTATCAAAAGATGACATTGCCATGAGCTCCTCTACTGGAATCATGCTTTGGAACCATGTGAAACACTTTGTTGGGGTCATCAATATAACCCATCCCTGGCCTCTCCCCTTCTGCACACTTTCCTCCCATGTGCGTGCCCTTAGGAATACTTACAGTTAAAGTGGGGCCTCCAGTGCTACTGTGGTCCTTTTCTGCGCTTTCCTCCTTATCCTTGTTCAACACCAGCTCAGTGTTGCATTCCAACTTCTCCTCCACCAAGGTCTCAATGTTCTTAGTTTCTTCTCTTTCCATTTCCTTGTTCATCTATCCTTGCATAGGGTTTGGAGCCTTCTGCTTCTATGTGCCATCCTCCTCACTTCTTCCCATGTCCTGGGCACCTTCCCCCTCCTGGCTATCCTTGTGCTGCATGAAAAGGAACCCCTATTCCTCTTCTCCACCTTCTTCTTCTGAATCATGCATGTTGAACACAGGTGGCTCTTGATATTTTTCAGGATCTTCTTCTTCACTATCATCTTCTCCACTACCATCTTCTTCATTGTCATCATCCTTTTCACCTATGTATCTCTCCAAACTCCCAGTCTCTTCTGAGGTGGTCTCCTCTTCTATCCTCTACTTCTTCCTAACTGGGGATTCTGGTGTAGGTGACTCTATCTCTTCTTCTCCCGATGACTCCTTGTCTGACGACTTTTCTGGCTCCAGAGTCTTCTCTTTGACTATGGGCCTCTTCTTGCATGAGTACATACTTGTTCTGGCACTTGTCCTAGGGGAACCTATTACCTGTGTATCCACCACACTTGGTATTTTCTTCTCTGGCTCTTTTTCCTCCCATTTGGGTGTGGGTCTCTTCCTACCAGTTGGGTCCTCAGGTATAGACACCTCGTTCTCCAGATACGTTCCCTTCTTAGATTTGGGTCTTATGCGGATGTATACATGCGCCACAGATCCTCCTGCGATGGGAAAAGTCATGGGCCTCATCATTTGAACTTCATGCGACACATACCTCTCCACGTATGTGTGCTTGCCGAGGTAGACCAACCCTTTGCACAATTCCCTATGGTCCCGGTCCAGATTACCAAGGTCCAACCTCAACTTTTTGGATTCTTTGAACCTGTTCACTCCCGCTTGGAAGTGTTGAGCTGTGAAGGAAAAAGGGAGCTTGCACCATGGGCTCCATGTCTCATTTATCAGTTTGAATCTACCCAAGAAGAAATGTTGGTACATGAAAAACTCGACTTCTCCCTTGGTGGCCGCTGAAAGTTGTTCAAGGATCCTCCATTCTGCCCCGAATGCATTCCTCAGGTGCGTATACCATTTCTCCAGGCGCACCTTGTGCACGGTCGTCATAGTGTCACAGGCATATTTTTCAAATCTCTTTGCGGGTGAAGGGTCCTCAGCAGGGTACTCCCACATGAATTTTTCTGATGCATCAGGTACCCCAATCTCTGAAAATACAATGGTTAGCAGGATATTACCGAAAAGGATTCTATCACCTTCCTTCACGCAGCTGACAATCTCATCCGCGATGAATGCAGACAAGTTGTAGATGGTGCCCTTTGAAATTTTCCTGCAAACATGCAACCATGGCTTATTGACCTGGGTCCATCTCTCCTAGCCATTTAACTTTGTCATCAGGTGTGTGGCCATCTTCATCACTGGGTCCTCGATGTCCATGATATCATAGTACCTTGACCCCTTTTTGTATGCATAGGCGGTGATAGTCTCCTTAATTGCCTCTTTGTCACTTAGGTCATCCTCCAAACTATCTCCTTCACAGATGAGGCCTGTGAAATGTGAAATGAGCTGAGGGGTAATGCGCATCTTGCACCCTGCGAAGTGGAAGTAGTCTTCATGCACACGTGACATCAACCATTGATATAGGCACTCAGGCTTCCCGAAGTAGGGAAACTCAAAGAGTTGTAATAACCTAGATTCTCCAAATTGACCTTTACGTCATCGTTATAGATGGGAAAACCCTCTGGTGTCCTTTTATTTGTTGGGCGCACTAACTCCAGTGCCATCTCCTTCTCGATTGTGCTCGTACGGTGATTGTAGTCATTTACAGACATGTTTCTTAGATGGGACTCCCATTCCTTCCCTAGCAACACTCCATCTGGGTACTGCATTTCTGCATACCACTCTTCATTTGTACGTGTGTCAGTTTCTTGTTGCTTGCCCTTGCCTTTTCCCTTTCCCTTCTTAGGTGTGCTAGCTGGTTTCTTGGGTGCCATTGTCTAGGTCCTCTTATCACTTCAATCACTTCTTGTTACTCTGTTCTTCTGCTCTCTCCAACCTTAGATCTTGAATTTGTGAAGAAAACTCCTTAAACCAGTGCCCTAGTTCTTCAAACCCTAGCTGGGATAATTCCTTCACAAGATGGCACCTTCTCACAACTTATCTTATGCTTGTGAAATCCCTTCCTTCTGGTTTACAAATCCAAACTAGTTACTCACACTCAATCTCTTCAAATTTTTCTTCACATGGATCAGTCCTGGAAGCCCTAGTTTGCCAAGATGTAAAAGTGCTTCTTTCTCCTTATACGCAAAGTGAATAATGAAATGCCTCGACCCTTTATTTATAGTTTTTTCCATTTTTAAGCATTAAATGCTACTCCACCTACCACAGTAATTTTCACTTTTAATGAGGATTTTTTAAGCAAAGTCTGAATTTAGTGCTTTAACTCACATACCCAAACCTACACAGACAAACCTCCAACCTTCTGGCACGTAACTAATCCATCTACACAGGAGAATTTTGCACGCGCATCACCGGTGCCAAAGGCACTTCTTCTGTCCTAATTTTTTCTCTCGCCTACCTCATGTTGCTTATGCACTTTTTCCTCCTTTGTACATGGGATCTGAAAGTAGCCTTATCTTGACACCAACCATCCTTTTCCATCTTTTCTTTCCATGCACCTCTTTCAATAGGGCCATTCAACTAGGGTTTTCAACAAAAACTTCCTTGACACTTTACCCATGCTCTCCTTCACATCACTCCACCCCACATTAAAACGATGCACGGTCCTCTGTGCACTCAAAAATCCTCAAAAAGTAATAAGGTTACTAGTGCCCAAAGCAAAAAACAAAACAACAACGTGAAAAGGAAACACAAGAAAGGAAAAATCCATAAGGGAAAATTCTAAATTAACTGGTAAAACTACCTTATTT
Organism: Taxus chinensis; assembly: GCA_019776745.2. Lineage (NCBI taxonomy): Eukaryota > Viridiplantae > Streptophyta > Pinopsida > Cupressales > Taxaceae > Taxus > Taxus chinensis. The sequence continues at coordinate 293,163,842 of CM034154.1, forward strand.
ACAAACACCAAGAAGCCTTATTTATAGTAGGGCTTCAGCCTACTCCCATTGAAGTGTCCAGGAAATTTCGTTCCATCCAGCGCTTGTAACTGGCACGCGCCCGAATCAAGGATGTATGAGATTTTATATGGACCTAACCAATGGACCTTCAATTTCTCAAGATGGTGTAGAAAATTAGAATCATACAGTAAGACCATCTTCCCAACCTCAAACTTCTGTTCCTAATGTGGTGATCATGCCATGCTTTTTTCTTTGCTTTCTCTGTTGTTTGGCTCCACCTATCAAGTGATCATCTTTCATCTAGCTTCATCAATTCATCAATTCTCTCTTCCAACACTTGCTCATCAGCCAGCCCTCCTACGCGCGCTATTCACAGAGAAGGTAACATGAACTCAACTGGTAGAATAGCTTCTGCACCAAACACCAATTGAAATGGTGTGGCTTTGTTCAGCCTTTTATAAGTTGTCTTGTAAGCCCATAGTACGGCTGATACCTTGTCATCCCAATCTTGTCTTCCGACATCACAAATTTTTGTCAGGGTATGACTCAGTATTTTGTTAAATGCTTCTGTGGTTCCATTTGCTTGTGGGTGATAAGGTGTAGTCTTGTGATGAGCCACCATGAACTCTGCTAATAGGATCCTCATGGTCTCATTCAAGAAATGTGTACCCCTATCGCTGGTTAAACTTAAAGGACATCCATACCTCGTGATAATGTTCTCCCACAAAAATCTTGCCGTTGTGGCTGCTATGCAGTCTTTAGTTGGGGCTGCCTCTGCCCACCTTGTCAAATAGTCTGTGCAAGTGATTACATAGTGTGATCCAGTCCTACGTGTTGCTGGTGCAATAGGGCCTACAAAGTCTATTGCCCATTTCTCAAAAGGTTCAGCGCTAGGGATAGGGTGCAAAGGCATTTCATCTCTCTTTCCTGGTTTTCCAATGCATTGACAATGGTCACACACTTTACAATAGTCCTTGCAATCCTTATACAGAGTTTCCCACCACAATCCTACCATTAATATTTTACATGTGGTGGCATCACCTGCATAATGTCCACCTGCACTTCCTCCATGTGCTTCCTCTATGATGGTGAGGCACTCATGCTCTAGTACACACCTACACAAAACTTCATCACACCCTAATTTGTATAAGTCCCCACTGATCAACATGTATGGTGCGACACGTATGGCTAGTTGATTTTTTTCTAATGCCTTCATCCCTTCTGGTGCCACACCTTCCTTTAGAAATACTGCAATCTCCTCCAAATCCGAGGGCATGTGCCGTAACCTAAATAGTTGTGCGTCTGGCATAGTCTCTTCAATACTCTACGCATCCTCCCCTGAATCAATTCTTGACAGATGATCAGGCCCACAATTACTTTTTCTAGGCTTCACAACTACTGTGAACTCAAACTCTTGAAATAATAACACCCACTGACATATGTGCCCTTGTAGAATGGGATTGTTTACCAATTATTTTAACGCCATGTGGTGGTTGTAAAATACAAAGGGAGTTTGCCAGCAGATATTGTCTGAACTTGAAAAGCGTGTAGATCATTGACAATGCTTCGCGCTCAGTCATAGTGTAATTATGCTCTGCTAGTATCAACTTCCTGCTTGCAAAACACAGAGGATGATCGAAAATTCCTTCACCTCCTGTGCAAGCACTGCTCCAATGGCGGTTCCTGAGGCATCTACATGAACATGGAAGGGCTTGTCCCAAGAGGGAAAATGTAATATAGGCACGGTGATGAGCCTATCCTTCAATGTGTCAAACGCCTTCTACTACGCCTCTCCCTAGTGGAAGGCACTTTTATGTCTGAGCAATTCTTCCAAAGGCGTGGTGATTTTGGCATACCCCTTGATGAATTTCCTGTAATAACCCGTATGCCCAAGAAATCCGCGCACTGCGCTTTGGCTAGTAGGCTCCCCTAACCCCACAATAACTACAACCTTGGTAGGATCTACTAGCAAGCCCTCCTTACATATGATATGCCCCAATAACGTCCTAAAGGGTGTAGCAAAGACACATTTCTTAATGTTGAGGGATATCCTCAACTACCAACACCTCTCAAACATCAACCTCAAATTATCACAATGGTCTTTTACTAGCCCATACACCATCCAATCATCCAAATAGACCTGAAGAAATTTATGGATGAAGTCCTGGAATGCCTGCACCACTATGCATGAGAAAATAACAGGTGCATTCTTCAACCCAAAGGGCATGACCATGTATGCAAAACTTCCCCACTCAGTGGAAAAATTTTTCTTCTCTTGGTCTTCCTTTGCAATCCGGAATTGGTGGTACCTCAAAAATCCATCCGTAAAGGAATAGATTTCGCGCCCAGAAACTCCCTCCAAAATTTCTTCAGTGAAGGGGGTTGGAAAAGGATCGATGACACAAACTGTTTTTAGCTCCCTATAATCCACATAGATCCTAATCCACCCATCCTTCTTGATGTTGATTACCATTGGACTTATCCATTCTGATTCTTCAACAACTTCAATGATCCCAGATGCTATCATTTTTTCTATCTCTTCCTTTACCTTCACGCACAAATTGGGATTCATTCGGTAGGGTCTCTTCCTGACTAGGGCGTGCACCGTCCTTCAGCTTTATCCTCATCTCCCCTAAGGAATGGTGGATGCCTTTGAGCTCATGGTACCCATGCGGGAATAAATCCTCAAATTCACACAAAAGATCAATGATCTTAGAGACTTCCTTCTCCGACCAGTAATCTCCAATGATGGCTTCCTTAGGGTCTTCTCCTAAGCCAATGTTAACCTTCTTTATTTTTAAGGGCTCATGGTAGGCACGCACATGAGTATCAGCACTGTCCACTACCTCGCACGTCCCTATAGAATGGTTAACATCTAAGCTTTATGTTTCCTCCCCATCAATAACATATACCAACTTCCCTTTCTCCTTTTCCAAACACGCGCACTCAAGTTGTATCTCTTCTGCTTCTTCTTCCTCTTCTTCAAAGCGCACGCCTCCAAACCTGGTCCACCTAGCAACTCCAACAACCTATCTTCTACCATGGCACTATCCCCCATGGTAAGACATTTGAAAACCTATAATTCCTTATGAACTGATGGCTCAGTACTTTGGTACTCAAATGTTTGAATGAGGTCAGCTGCTAGCTCTTGCCAATTCCCTGTCTGGTGGCATGTCTCTGAATGTATGTAACATGCACACGCACAACCTTGCAGTGTAGAATACAATTTTTGTACCCAAAGAGATGGTGGCAAAGATTCCACACCTTCTCTCCAGACCCTCTCACAATCTTGGATATGGAAAGAGGTGGACTCCTTCCCATGTAGTCCTTGATGGTGGTGGGCACGTTACTTCTAGAGAACCTGACAGAGAGAGAAATTCTCACCTCAGGCCATTCCAAAAGGCTCCCCTGATGTGTATCCCACCACCATGCCATTGTGCTGAGTAGGACATAACTTAGCATCCCTCTCTATTCCTTCTCCTCCTTCCACTGAGCTTCCATCTCCTATAAAAATATCTCAGGGAAGGATCCCCCTGAATACTTAGGCAACTCCTTTCCTCCTAGGCACTGGACTATACACACCTTTGTTACCTTTGTCAGTAATCCTCTCAACTGCCCATCTGATCAATTCATAAGTTCCATACACCGAATTATCACATGCTAGACTGGTGGTGTCACTTACTGACCGAGCATCCTCAAACTAGATAACTCTGTCGGTAGGATGGATTATCTCTGGATCCCTGATTGAGCACACATATATCCTATCTAGGACCTCTTCCTCCAAAGGTTCAGTATAGGGTGTTGACTTCCCATCAGCCAGGGGTATAATGACCGGTTCCTCCTTATTTTCAAAGCTGATGTACCCCTTATTGAACTGAAGGTCCGCATTGTTCTTGTAACACCATGGGTGCCCAAATAGTGCTGGGAAATTGTCTACCTCGGCGAGCGCCAAGACTTTGAAGTCCCTAGTAAACTTGGCTCCCTAGATAGTGATAGTTGCATCCTTTAAGACACCGATGGGCATTGCCTTCGTCTTGTTTACCACATATAATACATTTGAAGAGGGATGTAACACAGGTCTCCCCATCTGATGCCATGCATCTAAAGTGAGAACATTGACCTTCGTGCTTGTGTCAATGAGGATATTAATAAGGAGCCATCCATCTATGACTGCATTCAATGTGATCTCCTTGTCATAGTCAAGGCTGTGAGGGGGAAGGTTTACATGCAAGACCTACCTCTCGCACTCTCCTCTGGTGTGTGGTACCTTTTCTCTCAACCATGATCCTAGTAAGGGAATAATATTCTCTTGCCTTAGCATTTTACATACTTCCTTGACGTCATCCATGTCATCCTTTGGCACCTTGACCTTCTTTCTTTGCTCCTCCCTCCTATACTACTCCTTTAGACACTGGATTTCTCCTTGTAAACTCCGAATGACATCCATGGTATCTTGATATACCTACTTTTGATGCACAGGATCTGAGTACTTCCCATGAATCACTTCTTCCCTCGAAACCAGGTTCTTTTGCCTAGGTATTTCTTTTGCGCACACGGATTTTTCTCTTGTTGTTACCAAAACAGGTTCCAAGCCTACATCACATGTCACCCATGGCATCCATTATGTGTCTTCCTTCTTAATATTGACCATTACAATGCCCTTGTCCTTCCGGTGCTACTGATTTATGTGCTCAAACAACTCTAGGCACTCCTCATACGTGTGCTTCTTTTCGTACCATGAACACTACAATAGGTCTGAACACTCTCATTTGTAATGCTTTGTAGACCCATAATTAAAACAGGTTCCACATGGGAACTCACTTCTTCCCCCTCTATGGTTACCATGACCACAAAATCCTATGTGAAATCCCCTTCCACCCGTGCCTCCATCTGCGCACTCTTCATAACAACGATCATCACCCTTAGAACTATTGGAAATGCTAGTCTGGTGCACCCCATGATCAATGGCCTCATGGATCTGGTTAATGAGCCTAAAATCCTTAATATCATGGGTTGTAGAGGTGTAGATATTATAGTAGAAAGACACATTCTTCTTAATTGCATGCTGTAACAAGGGGCATCTACTTGCACCATGGTCCCCATGAAAAATTTCACATTCTACTGTCACGGCACGTACTATCCTCCGGGGGCAACTATCCTTGGCATGCCCCTCTACCTCACAATCTGTATGCCATAAAGCACTGCAAGTCTCATGGGATGAGTTTACTAATTTTTTTTCTAGATGCTTAGCCATAGTAGCAATTTGAGCCTTTAGGAACGGGCTAACACCAGTATCAACACTTCTAATCACCTCGGCACACAAATTAGCTTCTAGTGCGTTGCACAGGTCTGTGAAAGTTTTATGAGATAAGGCCCTCCTAAAAGGCATGATCAACCCTCCAAAAAACCACTGAGCATGTTGTGAAGGGTGAATATCATATGATAACTTAGACAAGAGAGTTTTAAAGTTCACATGATAATCCCGCACACTCTCCACCATTCCTTGTTGAATCTCCTTTAGGGCACTGATGCTCTTCTGTTTAAACTCAGGGATGTAGAATTCTGCCAAGAAGGCATTCTTTAAAGTAGTATAATCCACCAACAATTGATGAGGGTAATATTTCCTATACCAGTTATACACGTGCCCTTGCAACATTGTTGCAAATTGACTAGCCTTCCGTTCCAGGGTTGTGATACCCTTTGCACGCCATAGTAGATCACACTTGTGAAAATGTTCTGAAACATCTTCAATTCCTTTGTAATCTGGAAAATGTAAAAACATTTCAGAGAAGACTAGAGGGGGTGGTTGGGGCCCGTGTCCTCCTAAGCTAGAGCCTTGGTTTCCTCCTGTGTTTCCTCCACCACTTGACCCACCAGATCCATTAGGTCTCGTGCCTCCTAACCTACCCGATCCACCAGATCCACCAGGTCATGTTCCTCCTGATCCACTAGGTCCACCAGGACCTATAGTGGTTGTGCCAAGGGTCCCCACAGTTCCATTGAACTATGCACCGATGGTTTGTGATAATGCCCCACTACCAATAGTATACCCCGCACCACTCCCAGATGCGAGACTGAAAGCTTGCATGTGTATACCTTACTCAAAAATTCCTCCTAACATTAGAATGGTATTTGCAACCATAGAAGTCCCAAACGAGAAATTATATCTCCTGGGTGTACATCGATCACGTTCAAAGATACCAACTGGACTAACAATATTCTCTCCTTGATCTAGGAAATTGAGCTCTAGGGTTTGGTCACTAGGTGGGCTCAGATGCATGCCAATGGCTCTTCTCTCTCCACACAAAGAAATCTCATCAGAAGCTAAAGGGGTTTATCTTACATGCTTGCCAAGATGGGGTCGCATAGACTGCTCAGGTTCCACGTCCTCTACGTGAACCACAAATCCTTCCCACAATGTCTGCCACCATATATCCATCGCACCTGCAACCTCATGTTGTCTAGTAATCTTCCTTTCACATGCTTCACTATACTTGAGTTGTCTTTCCTCCCTTTCTTTCTCCATCACAACATCTTCCATCTTCCTCCACCCTAGCTTCCTCACCCAACGCTCAGAACGGTTTAGCCGGCCATTGGAAGTGCCTTTAAACTCATGGTAACCATCAAGATCTTCATTGCTAGAGGGATAACACATAGAAATGATCCTACGGGCTCCCATAGAAACTCAAACTCAACAACCTCCAGACAAGAATATGTGGAAATGGTGTACTCCAGAGTGTAGCTAGCCAATACTCCTTTCCACCAATGGTCCACAACATGAGTCCATGTCATATCTGCATCCTGTAGCCTCTGGTATTCTTCTTGGGTCCACACATGTGATCTATAATACCAACTTGATCTAGACGCATAGGATAAGAGCCACTCATACAGTTGTATTGGGAAGCAACAGAAAAAAGTTTCATATAATTCATGGTAGAAGTTCTCTTCTACCCATCTACGTGCATCAAACTCAAGTCCAGTGCCAAATATCTAATAAAATTCATCCTCCGTGCTCTTGAACCATGATTCAAAACTTTGTAAAGTTATCAGATCTGTCATTACTCACTGCACAGATCATGATGTATGCCTTTTCCCACTATGAATTTGAAAAGAGGTCCTGACAACAGAACCAAGATGTAGTCATGTTTACTCCCATCACAAAGGAAAGAAAGCCCATGTGCACCGGCCTACCACCCAACGGGATTTGCACACTCACCCGAGGCACGCATGTGTGCCGAGTCTCTCTTTTATGCGAGTTTAGTGGGAAACATCATCTATGATCCGTGTTTGAGATATTTGAAAGGAAGTAAGACATATAGGCACCTTAGAGCTCAGAACGGATTCTAGATCCTTGTAGTCATTCTAGATAGAAAGTACTTAACTAATTATAGAACTTATAATAAAATAGAATGAATTTGTACAAGCATCCATACTTATTCATAAACATAAATGAAAAAGAACTATGAGAAAGATGTATGCATCAGAATCATCAATGTTCATATTCATATAAGCTGGTAACCTCATTACATTCATGGAGCCATTACAGAATGTCATGGATAAGCAGACCACAGTCATGCATTATAACTGGACTTATGTGACTAAGGTCTCAAAAGAAAGTTTATACCACCCCCATACCCTTGATACATCCTTTCCTAGCATAATTACTAAACTAACAGAGTTCTTACAGAGCTCCGCTCTCTCTTTATTCTTCTATCTTTACTTCTGTAGGCACTTATATATATAGCCTTTTTGAACTGCCAACTCATCCTCTAGTGGCCTCAGATCCAATGCCAAGTGTCTGAATGTGGCCCTCCATGCGAGCATGCTCCTCCAGGCCCAAGATTTCCACACTTTACCATGATGAGCTTCTAGAAGCTTCTACCGTAGGCATGTTCCTTCCTGGGCCAACCTGTCGCTAGGCTAACACCTTATCCACTCCGCCTGCACATTCGGGTCATGATTTTCATGCATCCTGCCCAAAATTCCCAATATGGCTAAGTTATGAACCCTTGGTTCTATCCGCACACGCACCATGGGTTTCCTTAAACCCTTCCTTAAACCCTACCCTGCGCGCTTTAACCTTGCGTGCCTTTCTTCAACTAGGCCTTGCACGCCTACGTGCCTTTTTGTACTTAGCCAATATTTTAGGTGCCCAACATGTATATACATATACATATACATGTACATAGACACACACACACACACACATGTATACGTATATGTATATGGGTGTATTTGTATTATACACACAAAAAGAAAATTGTGTATACCATAGAAAAAAGTTTGTATACGACAAAAAACACAAAAAAGAAACATTTCTATGTAACATATATGAATATGGATATGTATAACACACACACACACACACACACACACACATACATGTTATTATATATATGATACACTGCTTATACCACGTAATATGCAGAGAAACATAAACATTTGTATTGTCATATACACACAAAAACATAGTGTGTATACCAAAAAATACATAGAAATAATAGTTTTTATACCACAACTAACACATAAAAAATAAACATGTATATATATTATGCATATGTATCGGAATGCATATAGCTATATTGAAAAGGTCAAATTTGTAGTGTTCAATATGCAAAAAAAAAACATGTTGTCTGTTGTTGCTTACAATAGATGTTTGTCCATTGTAAAGGTAAACATGGTTTTCATTTGTAGATTGGAAATTCATTGAGTGTCAAATACCTCAAAAAATATTACATGTTCACCATTTAGATTATATGACCCTAATGGTAGTAAAAAATTAGAGAGAGGCACCATTGTGGGAGATGTCAGTATGACCATCCACCAGGCTAAGTATATGGCCTTGATATTGGGTCTTGAGGAAGCGATATGTCATGAAGTTCGAAACATTTGTGTGTTTTCACATGATATGTTTGTTGTGAATCAAATGAAGTGTGTTTACTAATGTAACAATGTAAATCTCTCTGTTCTTCAAGTTCAAGCGCTAGAGATTGTATCTTGCTTTGAGAAATGTTCATATGTACATGTAAAGGTTAATAAAGGTGGGTTGGATGTATGTCAAGTGTGTAGGGCCACTATAAATGAAGAAGTGGTAGTGTTGTTAGCACTTTCCATGGATGGCATTGTAATATGATATATGTACACATTATAACTCCTTTTTATGTTATGTACATTATTTTTAAAAATTATTTAATGGCTTAATATGTACTATATGTGATGCATTTGTTGAATGATAGACATAGCTTTTTATTGCAAGAATAATGTATCCCGTCACACAAATATTATGACTATTATCAGAAAATAATAAGACCTTACAGGCATCATCCTCTTTCATGGTGTGTACTCTTAGAAAAATATATTTAGGCATTATATCTGTCCATTTGTTTATTGTTAAGATTAATTGTGATTTTTTGTTATGGATGCCCACATAGGAGATTGTCATTGTTGCGGTTGGCTTTGTCAACGATGCATTATGAGAACATTGCGTCTTCATCGCAAGTAAGAATACACGCTTTTCAATTACCTTTTCCATTGTTGCAATCAAAAAATAAATAATTGTATTATCTTTTATGTCTAAACTAGTTTTTTAAGTAATTAAAACAATCTTATTTCAGGCACCTGTGACTGGGCCTTCCATCAGAAGATCAAAATGGTGAAGGCCGAGAATGTACCTTCATATATATTCTTCAGTACGTGTGTGTGTACTTGATCAACTAATCATTCTAACATTTCTTTTTTAACATTTTTTGCACTTTGGTATTATTGATTGTGTGAGTAATGAGTTTTTATATGGATTTTTGATTAAAGGATGATGAGGTGGTTGCACCGAATGTTGCTTTTCCATCACATGTACATGAAGATATTGTTGTTGAGGAGGTTAAATCACCTAAATTAAAAATTATATTTTTTAATCTTAATTTAATTTGATTATATATAATTTGGTTTGCCTGTGCGTGTTATTGCTTTACTAATTGTTTATGCATTGGTATTTAATAATTTAGTGTGACGAAAAAGATTTTACTTGGATTGTTGATTGAAGGATGTTGAGGCAGTTGCATGAAAGGTTGCTTCACCAACACATGTACATGCGGATATCAACAATGAGGAGGTAAAATAACCTTAATTTAACATTATATTTTCCATCTTAATTTAATTTGATTATATATTATTTGGTAAGTGTGTGCCTAACGAGTTTATATGTGCCTAACGAGTTTGTATGACTAATAAGGTGATATTTGGAATGCTGATTGCAGGAGGTTGCACCTAGGGTTTCTTCTATAGGTCATGTGGAGAATGATATCATTACCGATGAGGTAAAATCAGAAAATTAATTTTTATTTATTTATCTCCATTAGTGTCTAACTGTATATACTGTGAGTATCCCAATTGCGAAAGGAAATTTTATGAGTTATAGAGGCTAAAACTCCATAGGTCAGATTACCATTCCATCTCTCATGTTTCCCTTGAGAGGAAAGGGATAAATTTTAGTGGCAAGAATCCCCGGTGTGCCTCCGAAAAGTGGAGGCAATACAGAGATCAGAGGGAGGTGAAAATTGAGGTTGTGTTGCATACATGATCTATATTGCAAAGGTGATGTGTGATACAACGCATATGCAAGAGGGATGGTAAGGCATCATTTGAAAATATTATAAAATTCTCCAAGAAAGAGGTTGAATATGCTATGAGAGCAAATTATTCGAAGCCTATGAGGAGTAGGAGGTGGGCAACCATCTTGGCATTGAGAGAAAAGAAGGAAAACATGGTAATTTTACTAAGTAATGGTTTCATTTCACTTGTTTCTCATTATCAATACATAAGTATTATATATTTAATTTAATTTATATGTAATTATCTTAATAGGGTGAGATGGATGTAGAAGTGGAGGGGGTCATTCACGAAAGAACTAGTGGAGGTGACATTGAGGTAAGTTAATGGTTTGATATTTAGTTTTGTTTTTTAAACCCTTTTGTTCATGAATCATTCAATAACAAGTGTATTGATATAATATGTTTGTAGGAGGATGATATGCTATTGCTACATTTGTATGAAAAAATGTAAAAAAAATAACAACAAATCCAACCAACAGAAAGCAAGATGAGGTAAATACACGTGGACACAAAATCTCCAAATTGTAATTTGTAGTTTTTGTGTTAAAACCATTGTAATAATAAGTTGTTATTTTGTAGGTTGGTTCATTGTAAGGGAGTGATGTAGTGGTACCTTTTCATCTAATTGTGGATGTTGCGGTGCAAGCAATGGATAACATGGTAAGTCAAGGACCTTATTAGAACTGTAAATTTCAAGCTATCAATTTTCCCTCTAAATGTAGTGTTTGAAAATTTGAATTGTTAAGTTTTAATGAAGGGTCTGAATGTCGATTGTAAGGGATATTAATGGATAAATTTTCTTTACCTTTGTTTATTTTCCACTATTCCAATTTCATGGTTTTAGATTCTAAACCTTTGCTCTTGTTTACTCTAGTCTCCACACTAGACTTCTGTCTATTTTATCTGATCCTTTTTCAAATTTTCACTTTCATTGCTATGAGATAGCATCCTTTAACCCTTATACATAAGTCACTCACCTAACTCCAATGATTACACCTCCTTTTCCTTAACCAACTAGCTTTCCAATCCTCTTTAACTAGTATGGACTGTACATGATAGTCTAGGTTTTATATGTACATGACAATATAGGAAAATCTATCTCTCTAGTATTTGGGATGTACAAATACCAAGAATAGAAGAGGAATGAGGATTTAGGACATTGATTATCTCTATTTCCCACTTCTATGATGGTCTTAATTAGTAATGAGATTTTAAAATTAAAAAATATACATTTAAAACCTTCTAATTAGAAGGTTTCCAACTCTTAATATTAATCCTTGAACACCAAATCATTATCATATATAGTTTCTAACTTTTTTTCTTGTAAGACATTAGTACAAGAATCATCATTCATGTTTACTATGTTATTGTTTTGTTAGAGGAATTATTATTGGCAAAGATATATGATGTAAGGATAAAGTGAGAAAGGTGTCAATAGATGATTATTGCATGCTTTAAAGGAAGATATATTGGGATGTGATTAGGAAGAGTCTTAAAATCAAATCCAACTTTGCACCTTTGAAATTATTGAACTAATGAAACCATTTCCTCATGTCCTTTGTATTGACCTATTTCACATGCTCAGCTTACTAGTGGGGCTCAAGACAACACTTATCCTCATAATTGCTCTCAAATACCACTTCTCTACCTTGAGAAATAGGTTCTATCAGTATGATTACCTAGATAGGCCTTTCCCAAATGTTCTAGGCTCTTTACTAGGTTGTTATATGCTTGTAGATGATCAACCTTTCTCCATATATCAGTTCTTAGTCAAAGGATTATCCACTTACATTTTAGAGTTTGTATAAATTTAATGTAAGATTTTGAGAAATAGAGAAATGTAAATTAGGTCATATTATATTGGAGAGTCTCATTTTTATTCATTTTACAAACTTTTTGGGAATTATATGTTTGAGTATGATATATTTTTCTTCCAAGTAATTCAATAGTGTAATGATACAAATATCTTTTTGTTGAGCTCTTGTAATCTTAGCTTGATGTAGGAGCATCACTCCACACATATAACTAAGTCATGAAGACATCAATTTTGGTTTGCATGTGTGGTTATAGGTCTTAGGAGTCTAAATATGTTACTAATTTTGGTCTAGGCCCTTTAAAATTCAAAAGAGGCATTTTCCCTCCAAAAGTCTAAGTTTTAACCTTGGAGGCCTATTTTGGCTTGTTTGAGTAGTTTAGTTGATTAGGTATTGTGTGTGGAAACTTTGAAACTTACTCATGCTTGTATTGATATTAAGAAATAATCAATAGGTTATGAAGAGGTTTATAAGCCCATGGTCACATGGTCACATGCAAAATGGATCAAATTAGCTTGTTTAGGTGACCAATAAGATAGATGAAGAGTTTTACTTAATGGATAATTGTATGAAGAAATATAAAAAGGAAAAATTATAATTGAATGGATCATTCCCATTTGAATGAGAATCATAATAAGCTTTAAGAATAATTGAAAAACGTTTCTTATATGCATGTAATCTTGTGTGAGTGATATTCCTTACTTTCTTGTAATATAGTGGGCACTGAAATGTGGGCATGTATTATTTGAAGGAAAGTACGAGATGTAAGAAGGAATTAAATATGTATTTTTATTTGATTTTATGAGTATTTACGTAATTATGCATGACAAAGTACTCAGACATGCCTAGTTGCCTTTGGAAAAAATAATGAAGGTTTCAAATGGGAGCTTGAAGAGTTAGTCTCTGAAATTTAGCTTGCATGATTTAAAGCTAAAATGGTAATTTTAGAAGATTAAAGTTTATTGAGGGTAGGATTTAACATCTCTAACCTTGAATTAACCAAATGAACCTTGTTCTTGTGCATTGTGAGGGTAGTTTTTTTGAAAGAAGGTGAAGTGAAACTTGTGACTAACTTGGATCAATTTGAGGATGGTTATAGCTTGATTATAAGTACAAGAACATGAAGCAATGTTATATAAATACAAGAAGGATTAAAATATCATAATGGAAATGTTTTGGGAGTTACTTGTCTTAAAGGAAAGAAGATAATGGAAGCTATAAAGGATTGTGTGAGTTAAAACAAGGCAGTGGTTGCAATCTTTGTCAGAGGAAAGTACAAATATGATGAAGGGAACTTGGAGGAAGAGTGACATGTATGGTAAGTGGATAAATTTGAAAATCCATGTGTGAGATGAAGACTCCTAACTTGTTATTAGAGTAACTAAGGATAGTTTTTCCAAGGTTGAGGCAAGTGTGAATTCTTGTTGTTTGGTTCAAATTAGCTAAATGATTAAGCATAAAACGAGTTATACTAACATAATATATGAGGTATGCAACCTATAATTTTTTTCTCACACTAATATTGGCTTGAGAAAGAATGCTTATATCCTGAGTAGAAGTTTTAAGGGTGCAAGATTGAGGAATGAGTTATCTTGGGTGTTTGGTGACAAAATTGATGATGTATATAAACTAAGGGTACATTGAATGCATGTTTTGAGTTATGGCTCTGCATCATGTCTTGAAAAGGATATTTATATTATGTTGTATGGAGAAATATTTTATTTCATTATAATTATGAAGGAATTATTACGATTTGGTATAAAGGAAAAAACATTATATTTGGTTGAGCCATTTGAGCTCATTGAAATAATTGTCAAACTATGGATTATGGCTTTAAATGTGTTTGTGAGAGAGAAGTTTCAATCTCTAAAATTTATTTGGACTTTTAATTTATATTTATTGTTTGATGGCTTAAGGTAAGGTAGAAGGAAATAATATAAATTTGTATTATAATAAGGAATTTTGGAACTTGTCAGATTAGGGAGTTTATTTGAATTGATTTCTAATTTAAATACTTCGTTTAAGTTAAGTTAGTTTTTTTTATTGTAAAGGTATGGTTTAAAATATTATTTGAAACATCGAGTTGTCTCCATATGAAGATTATTTACATACATTATGGTGTATTAATTGTATAAAATTTCTACTTTTAAGACAAACAGAATTGTAGAAGTTGTATTAACATATATAACACAATTTGGGATCATTAGTAATCCAAGAAGGTGGACAAAGGAGATATTTTTTGCCTAAAATAATAATAAAAATTGTAACATATATATCATAGTAATCCATTTGAATGAGAATCAAGAAAGAGTTCCAAGAAAATTTAGAAAGAGCTACTTTTGCATGTACACATTTGTGGAGGTAGATGATTAACTAAAAATGGACTAACTATGTAGTATGGGGATAGTTAATCTAAGCTATGAAAAACTATAATAAAGTAGATGAATGTAGTAAATAAGAATGTAAATGAGCTAAAAAACTACACAAAAGGAAATGCTAACCCTCATGTGCAAGAAGGAAGAGGAAAGAACTCAGTTGAATAACAAATGCCTATCAGAGAGTGTCGTAGAGGTGATAGGAAAAATCAGGAACAAGAGCAACTATGCAAAAGTCCCAAAAAAGGATGGAACTAGAGGATCTAGCTAGACTGGAGATCCTGGAGGAGGATTGGGGTGCATGTAGGTGGTTTGGTATACAATCTAGGCACCCTGGTATATGCAAAAGCTCTGGAACTAGTCTTTACTGGTTCGGAAGATAGTATGAAACCCTTGTTATTTGTCGCATAAACTTCCTTGTTTTTTTCTAGATTTCACCAATACCCCAAGATGAAAGAAAGAACTACAAGACCCCAAAACAAGCATCAAACCATAAAAAAATAATGCATATGAAGGGGTTGGATTGACCTCAGCTACCACAGTGATGGACTTACTAAATGAGCGATGCACTACATCTCAGACCTGATGTAGTTCTATGTGTAACTGTGTGTGAACATGCCCTAGGTTTCTCTTGTGCCTGTCACACTTTGTGAAGTAGTGAGCAATAACTATGTGTAGAAAATGTAATAGAATGTGTGCATGAAATATAATAGAATCTCTCCCCCTATGAAGTGTGATGTAGATGTCTTAGCCTTGTGCCTTGATGATGGATCTATGTGGATGCAAGTGATCTCCAATGCAATAGACAGATGCAACTCTAGATGGAGTGATAGTAGCAAGTAATGCTAGGTACCTTATTATGGTCTCACAACTTTATATTTATAGGGTTCTCTTGGTCTAATTTCATAATTAACCTCGAAAAGGATGACCACAAGAAAGATAAAGACACAAAATCAATAAAAAGAGCCCAAAAACCAGTGGGAACATGAAAAAGGGACCAGGGAGCCCTTGGTGGGACCAGGGCACCCACAAGTGCCCTAGTACTATCATGTACACCCTAGTCGAGGTTAAAATAATGGGTACTAACTGAAATAGACTGGACATGTGGATGAAAAGGGTTGGTAATGATGAAACAAAATAAAACAAGATGGCCAAAAGATGGGGGTTAATTAGTAATTTCTTCACTCAAGAAGCTTCTAAATAGTAGTATGAGACCATGATAAATAATGTCTAAAGTGCATGATTTTTTGACTACATTTTCCCCCCACTTTATGTTGGTGAGTGAAAAGCTTCGTAACATAAAGTAGATAGAGACACGTACCTGATGTCCATGAAGAGTGTAGTAGAAATGTGATGAAGGAGTAGACAAAGCATGGGATGATAAAAAAAATATGGAGGAGCATGGAAACTAAAGATGAAAAATGCACAAAGAAAAAATGATGACAATGAACCTAGGGTGGAACACGTGTGTAGCTGTTGCGGTGTGTAATATACCTGCATGATTAGTAAAGTGTGTGCTATCATGAAGTGTTTTTGTTTCCCCCATTTGATTGCTTGTTTCTCATACATATGGACCTGCAAGGATAAAATGATCAAGTAGTCAAATACGTATGTATGTATGTATGTATGTGTAAAAATGCAATGTAAAAGACACATGTATATGGAAACATGTAAGTGTAAAATAAACAAATGTAAATGTGTAAATGGAACATGTGCACTAGATCCATGTCAAGAAAGAGAGTGTAAAAGGATATCCTGTACTATGATTTTTTTGGGAGATCTCACGCCACCCTAGCCGAAGAAGTGTAGGGAGAAAGCTGCATTATTCTCCTTCCTGTAACTACTTCCCTGAATGTGTGTGAAGAGATATTTGTACTTTCCTAGTTTTTTGGGTGATCCAATGCCACTAGCCGAAGTAGTGTAGGGAGGCACACCCACTGTAACCTCCAAATTTGTAACTACTTCCTAGAATGCTAATGACACCATGTCTTGTAAAATCTGCTTTGTACGGGGATCATAGACTAGTCTGAACCGACTCACTGTATATAACTAAACTAAACCAGTGTATAATCTCTATGTAGTGTGTAGAAAAACCCCAAATGATGCCCCCCTCTTTAGGAGCACATGTGACATCACTGATAGGAGAATACGGCCCCAAAAGAGGAACAACTGTATGAACTCTATAAATTTTCCCTGCAGGGGGAAGGGAATGCGCTTGGTAGAAACCAAGGTGCGCACAAACAAGGATGGCTATCCAAAAAAAGTGTTAGTATGGAAATTTAAGAAGACAATATGTAATCTATGTAGAAAATGTAAAAACTAGCAAGCACAGTAGTGTAAACACACAAGAAGACAAGTAAACCAAAAAAAGTGGGTTGCAAACATGGGACATCACTCACGATGTCACAAGACACCCAAGGCCATCATGGCCGAAAACAACAAAAAAGTGTGCACACTAAACATAGGGAAAGGCCCACATACAAGAAACAAATAACGATAGAAAAGTACAAACAAGCAAAAGAAGTAGTCATGGGAACATGTAATCCTGAAAAACAAGTGTTACACATCGAACACCCATTAGCATGTTAGAGAAATAAACAATATGTTAAAAATAACAAAGTAATGTAAAGTACTAAGTACAAAATGGAACAATAACACCTGAGAGAAACTAATGTGGATGCCCCCAATGACCAATGTATGAAGAGTAGAAGGAGAGCATCCATGATGCATGGAAAGGATCTGTATCTACGATCACAACTAGACAAATATGTGAATGTGCATGTGTGGATGATATAGATAATGACATATAAGAAATCAATCTGACATGTGTAGTAAAGGGATCATATAGAACATTGGTAAACAAGAGTAAATGCCCCCAAGATAATGAAATATGCCGTGGATGGATGGAATGGAATGTAAGATGGAATGATAGGAGCCATGTGACCCTCCTGAGAGAATGTAAATGTATGCATTGAGGTTCATTTTTTTGCCCCCTCAATATTTAAGAATGAACTATAAACAAGAGTGTGTCATTGGGAAATGGTCGAATACCGTATGTTGTGTCTAGTGTGTTGTCGGGAATGTGTAAGTGTAGTGATGAGATGCGACCTAGTGATGGTGTGTGTAAACCTTATAGCTAAAGCATACATCATGACTATATTAACATATAAGTGATGATTTAACCTAAGCGTATATCCCTATGAGATGAAAGGAGGAAGTGGTGATGTAACCTAAGGTATATACCACTACAAAATGATAGAATTGTTGATGATTTAGCCTAAAACGTATGTCACTAGCCTATGATTGTCACCTACATGATGAATGTAAGTTCCATTTGATTTGTAAACCCTCGACAATCGAGTATGGACCGAGGAACTAAAGTGCATCATAGGGTAGTGAGTGCAACATGCAAAAATAATGTAAAATATGTAATGATGAAATATGTCAATGTGATGAATGGAATGTATAATGTATGATGTAAACTGAAAAGTGTAATATGCATGATGTAAAGTAAGTGTAGTATGTATAACAATGTAATGTATAGTGTTGAATGCAAAAGGTGTAGTGTGCCTAAGAGCGTATAGAATGCAATGCTAGATGTGTAGGATATGTAAAGTATAATGTAGTGTATGTGGAAATACTAGTAACATAATTTGTAGGACAATACAATGCTAGAATCATGTGGGATGAAGACTAGGATGTGCAAATATGAAAATGTCAAAATGTTGTAGACTAAATGTAAAATGTCTGGTGTAGAACGCGTGATGTGTGATGAAACATAATGTGTAATGCCTATGGTGCAATGTGTGGGGTTCATGTGTAGTAAGCCCTCAATAGTCAAGTGTGAACTGAAGCACAAGAGTGTGTCATCAGGAAATGATGAAATGAAAGTAGGTAATGAGTACGCGTATGCTATGAGATTGATGTATAAGAATGAAAAAGTGAGATATGCGTAGATACTAAGATTAGGGCGGGACGTGGGATGTTATGCCCACAAGTGTATGATAACACGTGTACTATGTGATAAATGATGTATGAGGGTGATGAAGCATTATTTAATTGATGATGCGTAAGGAGTGTTAAAGTCTTATAGATGTGTAATGTGAAATGAAACTATGTTCTTTATAGTAAAGGACCCCTCAATAGTCATATAATAACCATAAGAATATAAGTGTGTCATCATGAGGGTAAAGTGATAAGAGTAACCTACCAAAACCAAGTTTATGTATGGTGGGACCTTGTTGGAATTTTTTTATAGTAGAACTATTTGGTGGTGGTGAAAGAAAAAATATATCATAAACACTAGGAGAAGGATTAGTTGTTGGGACAAAATTAATTGGTTAGAGCTTAAAATTGGGAGGAGGCCAAGTTGCATTGATTCTCAAGGGAGATTTCTTAGGTTTATTTGGTAATGCAGTAGATGACTTAGGAGGAGTGGTTGGTGAGCTAATTTTGATAGGTGGTTGACTTTGTTGACTTGGGGATACTATAGGTGATTGCTTAGGTGGTGCTTTTCTATTCAAAGAAAGCACATGAGAAATGGTGGCATGATGCTCAGTAAGTGGAGAAGAAGCAAAATCAGAAATATGAGAATCATGTGATAGAACTATAGTATTTTTCTAACTAGGAGAAGAATCATTATGCACATGTGAGCGATTGTCAACATCAAACATGTAATGAATAAGAGAAGCATCTAGAACTTCCTTAGAAATATTAGAGGGAGGCTCATTATTATCTGCATAGCATGGTATAAAAGTTGTAGATGGGTATGCCGTAGGTGATTACTTAGACGGATCTTGACTAATCGAAGGAGGAATAAACTTAGGAGCCCATGTGGGTGTAACCTTTGTAATAGGATGTTGTGCATTAAATGAAATGAGACTTTGACACTTAAGACTTTGGATTGTACAATGCAAAGTATGGAAATCATTGTCATTATGTCCATTGATTCGATGATAATTGCAATATACACGACCTTGCTATCTCACTAATCGATAGGGAGAATAGTAATGAGCAGGCTATAGGGTAATCAAATGATGACTAACGAGCTGAATAAGAATGTCATGTGGCGTAGTATTATGTTCAAATATGAGAGGATTAGGCAATGATATGTCTTGAGGTTCAACTAAATGACATGTAGTGGACATAGATTGTATACAAGATGTAGAAGGAACATAAACATGTGATTGAGAAGCATCCTTAAGCTATTTAATTTCAGATCTAAGGGATGTAATGGTTGATTCCATAGCCTAAAATTTGTCTTGAAATAAATCATGTAAATCTTGAATTGAATCTAATAGGGGTTGAGTAGATGGAGGATCACTAGGATCAGAGTCATCAGATAAATGATCAAATATAGAATTAATTTGGTGTGGTGGCATATTGTCATCCATATAACATGTAGTCTAACTATTTTTGCAAAATAGCCTGGAAATGAGGATACCATGATATAAAAGAGACTTGAGCAACTTGGGGAGCCATGATATAAAAGATAAGAAAATACTTAGAACAAAGGTTGATTCGAAGGTCGAGTTCACCAAAATGATTAAAAATGGACTATGTAGTATGGGGATAGTTAACCTAAGCTATGAACAACTGTAATAAAGTAGATAAATACAGTAAATAAGAATGTAAATGAGATAAACAAATATGGAAAAGGAAATTATAACCCTAATGTGTAAGAAGAAGAGGAAAGAACTCATCTAAATAATAGATGTTTTTCGGAGAGTGTCGCAGAGGTGACTAGAAAAATTAGGAGTAGGAACATCTGTGCAGAAGTCCTGAAAAGGATGGAACTAGAGGATATGTCTATACTGAGTGGTTGGAGGAGGACTGGGGTGCCTGCGGGTGCTTTGGTATGCAATCTGGGTGCCTTGGTCTATGCAAAAGCTATGAAACTGATCTTTACTAGTTTGGAAAATGGTTTGAAACCCTCATTTTTTGTCTCATCAACTTTGTTGTTCTATGCTAGATGTCACCAATACCCCAAGATGAAATAAATATGTGCAAGACCATGAAACAAACATCAAACCCTAAAAAAATGTATATGAAGGGGTTAGACTGACCTCAACTGGTATAGTGGTGGACTTACTAACTAAGCGCAACACTACATCTCAAACTCTATGTAGTTCTATGTGTAAATATGTGTGAACATGCCCTAGGTTACTCTTATGCCATTCACACTTTGTCAATTAATGAGAAATAACTATGTAGAAGATGTAATATAATGTGTGCATGAAATAGAATAAAATCCCTCCCCCTATGAAGTGTGATGTAGATGTCATAGCATTGTGCCTTGATGATGGAGCTATGTGGATGCAAGTGATCTCTAATGTAATAGATGGATGTAACTATAGATGGAGTGATAGTAGCAAGTGACACTAGGTCCCTCATTATGGTATCACAATTTTATATTTATAAGGTTCTCTTTGTCTAATTTCATAATTAACCCTAAAAAGGCCAACCAAAAGAAAGATAAAGATGCAAAACAGCTAGAAAGAGCCCAAAAAGTGGTGGGAATGTACAAAAGGGACTGGGGAACCCTTAGTGGGACCAGGGCACCCACGAGCACCCCAGTACTATCATGTGCACCCTAGTCGAGGCTAAAATAATGGGAACTGGCCGAAACAGACTGTGCATGTGGATGAAAAGGGTCGATAATGATGAAACAAAATAAAACAAGATGACCAAAAGATGGGTGTTAATTAGTAATTTCTTCACTCAAGAACCTTATAAATAGTAGTATGAGACCAAGATAAATAATGTCTAAAGTGTATGATTTTGTTACTACAATAGATTTCAATGTTTTTGTGTATTCTTAGTGATTAAGAAGTTGCATATCACTTAATGAGAATGCATTATTGATTGAGGTAAGATACTTTAATTGTTGTTTATAATGTTCTTGTGAGGTTTCTTGTGAAATTATGTTGTCTTGTGAAGGTTGGTGTAATATCCCTTAAGACATTCTCTGTCAGACTGCATTTATTATATGAATAACGAAGTTTGGTGTCCAAAAAGAGAGGATTATTCAAGAGGAAGAAAAGTAAGGTCAAGTAGAGGCTGTGGTATCTTTGTTTTCTATGGTAAAACAAGTGTATATTATTTTATAGGAGAAGTTTACTTAAATCCTTTTGATGACGCTGTGACAATGTTCTTATACACAATAGAGTTGAGAGACCACTCAGGTTTAATTTGTAAGCTTTGGTGAAGGAGTCCTTTTGGTGAGTTGGAACATATATCAAGAAGGTAATATTGAGCATCTACAACTCCTTTTAGCTCCAATAAGAGACCTTAAACCAAGGAAAAAGGATGCTTGTTCTAACAAAGATTTACCTCTTTAAAAGTTTAAGTACGAGTGAACTTTTTGGATATGGTATGCTTGTTCTAACAAATATTTACCTCTTTAAAAGTTTAATAGTGGTTATGATGAATATGGTGCTCTTACATATTTATAATATTTTTGTAACTCAGATTTACGTTCATTTTGTTGACTGCAGACATCTCTCGGGGCCCATGGGAGAGAGGAGAATGAGTAGATGAACATGCATGCTGGTTTATAGGTATGCAATTAAATTTAAGTTTATAAAGTTGTTCACATATCCACGAACATTTTTATTATGATATATTGCTACTTACTACAACTAATTTAATTTGAAATGATTGCATGCATCTATAAGGGGCCATGAGAGAGAAGGGAGGAGCATATTCATTTACAAAAGGATTTACATGTAACCTTTACACAAAGTAAAATTGAGATTCTATATTATGCTTCATTTAATTATATAAAGAGTGTTAAAAATAGGAATAAAGCTATATTATATAAATTTATTTTTTTTGGGACTAACTATTACTATTATTTCAAACCACTAAAGTGTTCCTATAATGCAGGGCTCATCGACCCCTGATACATTCGTAGTAGTTCCCACTATGGTGTCATCTATTGGTGATGAGGTGGATGTATCGATGGAGGGATGAGTGGTGGGACATGGAAAATTTCACAATGTCAGTGTCAATGCAATCTACCACAAGAAGAAAGTTCCATCAGATTATGCAGTCATTAATATCCTCCATGTTATCAATGTTGATTTCCCTCTACCAGTTCTAAGTGCTTTCAAGGACATGTTGGTGGATGTTGTCAATGGATTTTCCATTTTTCCACTTTTTGATGTGCATCGTAGCTATTCACCTTAGGTATTAGCTTGTTTGTAAATGTGTTACATGCAGTATTGGCTTTGATTTATTCTTTGTATATATTTATTACTGTAAAAAAACTATTTTAATTTTGTAAGATGATGTGGTACCTACCAGAAAATCAAGGTGGGCACCAATGATGGGAGTGACATCTGATTCACTTCATAGGAAACCCAAAAGAAAAAAATCATTTTATGAAAGAATTACATCTGTTGTATGCATTAGGAAATGCAGGAAAAATTGATTTCATAAGAATAACATTATTATTTCATAACAATAACATTATTATAATGATAAATTATTTTGAGATTCAGACAAAATATCCTTGACATGTGTTTTAGTTCATGATTAAATTTGGACATCTTATCATTCACATGTTTACTTAAATTATTATTCAGGCATGACATGTGTTTTAATTATGGATATTTTTTATTTAATAATGATTATAACTATCATCATTGTTTTTGGTTTGAATGTGCCATGTGGCATCACAATGTTTTGATTAATCATGATTATAACTATCATAATTATTTTTTGTTTGAATGTGCCATGTGGCATCACAATGGTGTTATTAATCATGATTATAGCTACCACAATTGTTTTTTGTTTGAATGTGCCATGTGGCATCACAATGACAACCACAGGAAATCATTGTATCTTGTGCCCACTTTATTAAACCATCATGTGACTTTGAAAATACAAAACATGTGAACCTATTCTTCCTCTATTTACTATATAAATTTTTCATTGTTAGTATTTGTATTGAAGTTAAGGTTTGATTCCTTTGCCTCCCTTACTTCAATTGCAGTTAAGGAACATGCCTTCATGATAATTTTGATTTATTTACAAATTGTAGATTTACTCGGTTCTATTTTTAATTTACTCGCTGTTATTACAAAGCATGATGATACATTAAAAATAGTAATTTATAAATACAATATATCCTACTATTATTCTCCTAAATTTATTTATTTTTTCACTATGCATATTATAATTTAGCCAAAATGAGTCACTGCTGCCGCTATGTTGTTTTTTTGGAAAGTATACTTAAGTTGTTTGTCAAAGAAACTTTAATATTTTACTTTGATAGGGATTGTTTCTATTAAAATAAAAAATCACCATATTAAGGCCTCTGATTAGTTTAGTAACATATAATTCTTTTATTAAGGAAATATTTTGTTTGGTTGTTAAGGAAATATACAAACACCATAAGGCATTAGATCATTCTTAGACTGTGGATAGGTTGAAGGAGTACCCATCTCTACAATGTCACTACTGATTATACTAAAATGTAATATCCTAGCCTAATATGATGCTGTTGGAGTAGGAAATAAATGACATAATGCAATATAGAAATTACTCAAACAACTAATCAAGTGAAAGATGAAACCCTAATGTGCAAGAGAGGGTTAAGAAGTCCTTAGCTGATTCAATGAAGGTGTAGGACTATGTCGTAGCATAAAACAGATAAAAAGGAGGAGGAAATGACCACACAGAAGCCTAAAAGGTACAAATATGAGATTTCTGACTGGACTGGGGTGCTTAGAAAGGGATAGGGGAACCCGTGGATGCCCTAGTTTGAGATCTAGGTGCCTTGGTATGCAAAAATGGCCTAAAAACCTCCTATGAGGTGTTGCTGGATGTTCACCTATATTTACTTTATATCGCACTAATTTCATTGAACTGCACCAGATGTTGCTGTAAGATCTAAAATAAAGAATCACCTATAAAACCCTAGACAAAACATCAAAACCCTAAAAAAGGAAAGATGCATATGAAGGGGTTAAATAGTCCTCAGTGGCCACAATGGTGGATTTACTAACTGAGTGCTGCACTACATCTCAGATCCAATGTAGTTATAGGTGTTTGTGTGCAAATTTTTCCCTAGGTTACTCTTGTGTCAGTCACACTTTATGAAGTAGCGAGAACATAACTAGTTGTAGAATGTAGTAAATGTGTGCATGAAAAGGATAGACTCCCCTCCAATGAAGTGTGATGCAGATGAACTAGCCTTGTGTGCCTTATGACGAAGCTAGATAGATTTAATGTATCTTTTGGTGCCTTTGAAGGATGCAGCTCTAGATGGTGATAATAGATGCTTAATGTTTGGTCCCTCATTATGGTCAGATAAATTTATATTTATATGGTTCTCTTGTTCTAATTTTGTAATTAACCCTAGAAATGTCAATCACTAAAAAGATAGAAATCTCACATGACTAGAAAGTTACCAAAAGGTGATAGTAAAGTTAAAAGAGGATCAGGGCACTTGGGGAACCCCGGTCATGGTTGGGAACCTTAGTTAGAAATAGGGAAAATACAATATAACAATAAAGACTAAGCAAGTGTAGGTGTAACATCGAAAATACTATACCAAGTAATATAAAAAATGGCCAAAGACATGGGTTAATTATTACTCTCTTCACTCAATAACCATATGAATAGTAGTATGAGACCAGGACTAAATAATGACTCCAAGTGCGTAATTTAGTTACTACATTTTCCCCCACTTTATGTTGGTGAGAGGAAATCTTGGTAACATAAAGTAGATAAATATACGTACCTAATAATCCATGTAAAGTGATGTAGTAAATGTGCCGAAGGACTATACAAAGCATGGAGTGACAAAAAGATGGAGCGCAAAGACTAAAGATGTAAAAGTGTAAAAGATGATGAAAGTGAACCTAGGGTGAAAGCGCTTGCATAGATTCCAATGTATGTAGTGTACTTTTATGGTTAGTACCACATGTGGATGTACTCACCACGTGTGTATTGTTGTTGACTGCTTACTTCCCATACAAATGGGCCTACAAAAGAGAAGATGATCAAGTAGTCAAATACACATGTATGCATGTAAAGATAGTACAAAAATGAGAATGAAAAAGGAACATGCACACCTGCTCCATGATGAGACAAAATGGTGTAGAAAGGATATACTGTAACTATTAGGGAAGTGTGAGTTTTTTGGGTGATCTCATACCACTGTGGCCAAAGAAGTGTAGGGAGAAAGTTGTGTTATTCTCTAACCTATAACTACTTCCCTGAGATTGGTGAAGAGATCTCTGTACTGTATTTTTTTTTGGTGATCCAATGCCATTGGCCAAAGAAGTGTAGGGAGAAAATTCCAATGTTTATCCAGCCTATAATTATTCCCTAGAATGCTAAGGATAATCTTCCTTGTAAAAGCCACTATGTATAGGGTTCATAGACTGGTCTGAACACACTCACTGTAAACTAAAATATGTCATGGATGAAAACTGTAGACTGACTTATGGACTAAACTGGAGATTGAACTGTACTGATACCGTGCTATGTAGTGTGTAAACCTAAATGATGCCCCCCTCTTTGGGGGTGCATGTGAAGTCACGGATAGGAGAATGTGACCTCAAAAGAGGACCAAGGCACACACAAACAAGTGGCTAGAAAACAAGTGTTAGTACAAACATGCATGTAGAAAATAAGTGTAAACAAACAATGAGTAAGCTAGAACATAAGAAGATAATATAAACACCAAATAAGAAAAAATAGGTTGCAAAAAGTAGGTTACAAACATAATAAATCACTCACGATGTCGCAAGACACTCAAGTCTGCTCTATCCACAAACAAACAAGTGTACACATAAGACAAAGGGAAAATTCCACAAATAATAAAAAGCAATAGTAGATAAAGTAACAAACAAGTATGGAAGCAAATATCTTGCATAACAAAATTCTACACATAAAGCACCCATTAACATGTCAAAAAATTAACAAGTATGTCAAAGTATGTAGAAACCAAATAAGTGTGCTATGAATAAAAATGAAAAAATAACACATGTAGCGTATGTGGATGCCCCCAGTAGGTTGTGTATCAAGCACCAGTGCTACGTGTAGAAGATATGTATTTGAGATCACATCTATAGAAGGATGTGAATGCACATGTGTGTATGCTAAATATAATTACATACAAGAAATTTATCTAACATGTGTATTAAAGTTAACATGTAAGAGCAAGTGCAAGTAAGATTATGGTGTGGATGGATGGAATGGAGTGCAGAGTGAATGATAGGAGTTGCGTGCCCCCCAAGTGAATGGAATTGTATGTAGTGAGGTTCATTTAGTATGCCCCCTTAGCAATCAAGAATGAACCATAAATGAGAGTGCGTCATCGGGAAATGGTCAAAGTGTGTGTTGTGTGTAGTGCATTATGGTGAATGTGTAGTGAGAAAATGTAACTGAGAGATGAATTGTGGGTGACTCAGTATCCTAAGTATATATCACAACAAGATGAGTATAAAGGAGTGGTGATTTATCCAAAAGTGTATACCACTAAAAAATATAAGTGAATGTGATGATGTAGCCGATGACGAGATGATGCTAGAAGAAGTGGCCCTATAGCCTAAAGCGTGTATCACTAATCCTATGAATGTCACATGAGAAAAATAAAATTGAATGATGTTGGGCCCTAGAATATTGGCCAAGTACAAGAAGGCATGGGCATGCAAGACCTGTTTGAAGAATGGCGTGCGAGGTTGAAGGTGTATAGGGAAGGGTTCTAGCAAGGTTTTACAGAACACACGGCGCACGCATGCAAGGCAAGGTAGGTTTTGAACTTAGCCATATTTGATGTCCTAGGAAGCACACGAGAAAAGCATGAACCTTCTAGCATGTAGAATGGATAAGGTGCCAGCATGGCAACTATAGGATCAAAAATAGAATATTCTATGCATGCAATGGAAGGTTCCAGAAGAGAATCATTGCATAGAGTGGAGAGCTCAGATCAAAGGAGGCATGCTCCATTGGAGGACCACTTGGATACTTGATAGTCTAATCTGTTACCTTAGAAGGCATGGTGGTGGAGGAGGGAAAGCTATATATTGAGGTGCGTGGATGGCGGAAAGGAAAATGGGTATGTGTGCTAAGGCAAGATAGAGAGTGATTAGTGTGGTAGACTGGTGGAAGAGAGGTGAAGCTCTACAACAATACAATGAAGATTCTATAGGTTGGGATTAGAGAAAGTATAGGAGTGATGGCACACTTAGAGGGATGGGTCTGTATTCATCTTTGTAATGTGATGAACATAGTGTAGCTCTGATGCATGACTTAGCTCTGCATTGTTATATGAGGGTCTGTTATGACTCCAAGGGATGTAATGTGGATTATTAAACATGTTAAAATAAATGGAAGGATCTGTTTTAAGGCATATATGTGTTCATGAGTATAATATTTATGCATTTCCTTTGGGTATGAATCATTTCCATATGCTCTTGTTATTTCTCTTTTCTGGATGCAATGAGATGACAACTCGTCCTAGGTTCTCAGAATAATGCATGGTTTTTTTCTATTCACTTGCACTTGAATACCTGTCATAAGATGATGCATTCTCACAAGACTCACATAAAGGAGAGACTCGAGTGCTTGCGTGTGCCTCAGGTGAGCACCCATGCGCTACTGGGTGATAGACCTGAAATGCGCATGGGATTAGACTTTTGGTCTAAGGGTATAAAAATGACTACATCTTGGTTCTATTTCAAGGACCTCTTTTCTAAGTTATTGTGAGAAATGGCATGCATTTTCATCCCTGTAATGCATGATGACAGAACATCTGACCTTGGAAAGTGTTGAAACATGGTTCAAGAGCATGGAGGATGAGTTTGATCAAAGATTCAACACTGGACCTGAGTTCAATGCATGTAGATGGGTAGAAGAGAACCTATACCATGAGTTGTATGAGACATTATTATGTTGTTTCCCAGTAGAACTATATGAATGGATTTCGTCATATGCATCTAGATCAAGCTTGTACTACAAACCACGCATATGGACCCAAGATGACTATCAGAGGCTGCAGGATGTAGATCTGACTTGGACACGTAGTATTGATCACTGGTGGAAAAGAGTGTTGACCAGTTATACTCTTAAATATGCCATTTCTATGTATTCTTTCCCAGAAGTTGTTGAGTTCAAGTTTCTGAGGGATCCCAGAGGATCATTTTTGCATGTTATTCCTTTGGCTATGAAGATCTTGGTCATTACCTTGAGTTTAGAGGCATTTCCCATGGCCGGCTAAGCTTCTCTAAGTGCTAGGAGAGGAAGCTAGGGTGGAGGAAGATGGCAGACATTGTGGCTGAAAAGGAAAGGGAGGAGAGATGACTCAAGTATAGTGAAGCTCGTGAAAGGGAGATGACTAGATAATGTGAGGTTACAAGTGTGATGGATCTATGGTAGCAGATGTTGCAGGAAGGAGTTGAGGTTCACGCAGAGGACGTGGAACCTGAGCAGTCTGTGCTACCCCATCTTGGAAAGCACAGGAGAGAAGCCCCTTCAGCTTCTGATGAGATTTCTTCATATGGAGAAAGGAGAGTCGTTGACATGCATCTGAACCCACCTTGTGACCAACCCCTGAGGTGCTTGGTTTTCCAGATCAAGGGAGAAGTACTGCTAACCTAGTTGGCATCAGTGGGAGTAACTGATCTGGGTCCATCGAGATATAATTTCTTGTTTGGAACATCCATGGCTACGTAGACCATTATGGTATTTAGAGGAATTTTCAGACAAGGTGCAAGTACACAAGGTTTGGGTATCATGTATGAGAGTGGCGAGAGACACATAACTGGTAGTGGGAAAATATCAAAAACCATCGACTTGCAGTTCAGTGGGACATTGCGAACACTTGGCATGACCACTTCAAACCATTTTTTTACTGCAAGAGGTGGATCTGGTGGTGTAGGGGCTGGAGGACCTGGTGGACCTAGTGGATCTGGAGGATCTGGTGGGTTAATGAACGAGACTTAGTGGATCTAGTGGATCTGGTGGAGGAGGAAACACCAGAGGGAACCAAGGCTCTAGATCAGGAGGACAAGGGCCTCAACCACCTCCACAAGTATTATTTGAGATGTCTTTACACTTACCAAACTATAGGGGTATTGAAGATGTTGTAGAGCATGTACACAAGTGTGAGTTACTATGGTGTTTGAAAGGGATCACTACCCCAGAGTGAAAGGCAAGCCAGTTTGCAACAACATTGCAAGGGTGCACACATAGTTGGTATAGGAAGTATGACCCCCATCAGATGGTGGTATACTACACCACATTGAAGAATGCCTTCCTAGAATAGTGTTCCATATCCCTGAGTTTGGGACAGAAGAGCATCAGCACTCTGAAGGAGATCCAACAGGGAATGATAGAGAGTGTGCAGGAGTATGACATGTGTTTCAAGACTCTCTTGTCAAAACTATCCTATGACATTCATCCTTCTCAACATTCTCAATGGTTTGTTGGAGGATTGATAACACCATTTAGAAGGGTTTTGTCACACAAGACTTTCACAGACCCACATGAGGCATTGAAAAATTTCCCTTGCAGGCTGAAGCTGTTGGGAGCATTGATACTTGTGTTAGTCCTTTTCTGGAGGCTCAAATTGCTGCAATGGCCAAGAAGTTAGAGAATCTATCTGCAAACTCAACACATGAGGTTCGTAGTGGGATTTGGTGTACAAAATGTGAAGTGGATGGGCATGCAAAGGATAGTTTCCCTCGAAAGTTGGTATGTACCATGGTGGTAGACTATGAGATTTTCCATGGGGATCATGATGCAAGTAGGTTCTCTCTACTATAATGCGCAATCCACAAGAATGTTTCTTGTTATTGTAAGATTTGTACCTCTATGACCCATGATACCAAGGATTGTAGACTGATTGATCAGATCCATGATGCTATTGATCTTGGTGTGTGCTAGACTAGCCTTGCAAGAAGTTCCAAGGATGATGATCATCGTTATGAAGGGTGTGCAGATGGAGGAGCACATGGAAGAGGTTTTTGTAGAGGATTTTGTGGTCGCAGTAATTGCGGTGGAGGACAAAGTGAGTTCATGCGAGGAACCTATTATAACTGTGGATCTATAGAGCATTATAAATGTGAGTGTCATGATTTGTTATAATGCTCCTTGTGTGGAAAGAAACATAAGTACGAAGAGTTTCCAGAGCTTTATGATCATATGAACTAGCATCATTGGAAGGAAAAAGGTGCTAGGATGGTGAGCATCAAGAAGACTGATTCACAGTGGATGCCATGAGTGGTGTGTGAGTCAGGACTAGAACCTGTACTAGTGATGACATGAGTAGAGGACACACATGCACTAGGGAGATGCCAAGAGAAAGGACACTATTTTCAATAGAGGAAGTAGTACTTGGAAAGTATCTAGACCCTGCTCACAAGAAGGAGGTGTATTAAGAGACTATGGATGTGATTCAAAGTTTGCAAGGGGAGATCCAATGTCTAAAGGAGAAATCAAAATAGTTATAGAAAAGGAAGAATGCAAAGGCTCCAAAGGATGACTTGGATGAGGTTAAGGAAGTATGTAGGATGTTAAGGCAAGATAATGTTATTCCCTTGTAAGGAGAATGACTGAGGGAGAAGGTACCATGCACGGGAGAATAGTGTGAAAGGCAGGTTTTGCATGCAAACCTTCCTCCTCATAGCCTTGACTATGATAAGGAGATTAATTTGAATGTAGTTGTTGATGGATGGCTTCTGAGTAATATCCTCATCGACACATAGGAGCAGAGGTCAATGTTCTTACCTTAGATGTCTAGCATCAAATGGGAAGACCCACATTATAGCCATCTTTGAATGTGCTATATATGATAAAAAAGACTAAGGAAATGCCCATTGGAGTCCTGAAGGATGTAATTATCACCATTCAAGGGGCCAAGTTCACTAGAGACTTCAAATTCTTGGCACTTTCCGAGGCAGAAAACTTTCCAGCGTTGCTTGGGTGCCCTTGGTGTTACAAGAAAAATGCCAACCTGTGGTTGAACAAAGGGTATATCAGATTTGAGAACAAGGAAGAAATATTGATCATCGCTTTGGCAAATGGGAAGTTGGTGCCCTATACTAATCCCTTAGGAGAAGAATTCCTTGATAGAATCTATGTGTGCTCTATCAGAGATCCTAAGATAATTCATCACACAGAGGGAGTTATCAAATTTGAAGATGCTCAGTCCTTGAGTAATACCACTAGCATGACATGTGAAAATTAGGTGCATGAGGCTTATGAGTTGGTTAGGTGACAGTTTAGAGGATTTGTAATAAGGGTAACAAAGGCACAATCAATTAAGTGCCTAGGAGGTAAGAAGTTGCCAAGTTATTTTGGAGGAGCATACCCTAAAATTTTCTTGTGAGAAATGGAGGCTCAATGGAAGGATGAGGACGAGAGAAGGGGAATGCTCAATTATAACCTACTCAGAACTACAACGTGCTGGTGGGCTACACATCAGGAGAGCCTCCTAGAATGGCACAAGGTAAGAATCACATTTTCTATAAGGTTCTCTAGGAGTAACATGCCCACAGTCATACAAGACTACCATGGTAAAGAGACTGCCTCATTTCATATCCAAGCATGTGAGAAGGCCTAGATGGGGAGTGCAAAAGTGTTACCACCTTTGCTATGGGTGCATAAGTTGTATTCCACCTTATAAGGCTATGCGCACACATGGTATATTCATTCAGAGATGTTCCATCAAACAGGTAATTGGCAGGAGTTGGTGGCTAATCTCATTCAAGATTTTGAGTATAGGAGTACCAAGCCATCAGTAGATAAGGTGTTGCAAGTAATCAAGTGCCTTATGATGGGAGATAGTAGTATGGTAGAGGATAGGCTATTGGATTTGCTAGGTGAGCTTGATCTAGAGATGTGCCTCAATGAAGAAGAATAAGAGGAAGTATAACTCGAGTACGCGTGTATTTAAAAAGGAAAAGGAAAATGGTCTATGTAGTAGATGAAGAAGAAATTGAAACTTTGGATGTTAGCCATTCTGAAGGTATGCGCAAAGTCATAGACAACAATGATGAGCAAGCACATGCTTACCATGAGCCCTTGAAAACAAAGAAGGTTAACATTGGGATGGAGATAGAACCTAAGAAATCTATCATTGGGGACTATTGGTCAGAAAAAGAAGGTTCAAAGGTCATTGATCTGTTGTGTGAGTTCCAGGATCTATTCCCTTGCAGGTATCATGAACTCAAAAACATCCATCATTCCTTAAGGGAGATGAAGATCAAATTAAAGGAAGGTGTGCACCCGATTCAAAAGATTCCTTATCGAATGAATCCAAATTTACGCGTACGGGTCAAGGAAGAAATAGAAAAGATGATAACATATGGTATCATTGAGGCAGTGGAAGAATCAAAATGGATAAGCCCAATGGTTATCAATATCAAGAAGGATGGGAGGATAAGAATCTATGTTAACTACAGGGATCTAAATGCAGTATGTGTCATCAATCCTTTCCCAACCCCCTTTATTGAAGAAATTTGAGAGGGAGTAGCTGGGCGCGAAGTCTACTCTTTCACGGATGGGTTCTCAGTATATCACCAAGTATGGATTGCAAAGGAAGACCAGAGGAAGACAAATTTTTCCACTAAATGGGGAAGTTTTCCCTACACAGTTATTCCTTTTAGATTGAAGAATACATCTACTGTGTTCTCGTGCATTGTGGTATAGGTATTTTATGACTTCATCCATAAGTTTCTTCAAGTTTACCTAGATGATTGGACTGTGTATGGGTTGGTGAAGGACCATTGTGACAATTTGAGGCTGATGTTTGAAAGATGTTAGCAATTGAGGATATCCCTCAACATTAAGAAATGTGTCTTTGCTACTCCATTTGGAACCCTATTAGGACACATTATATGTAAAGAAGGCTTACTAGTAGATCCCGCCAAAGTTGCAGTTATTGTGGGATTAGGGGAGCCTACTAGTCAAAGTGCACTGTGTGGATTCCTTGGGCATATGGGGTATTATACGAAATTCATCAAGGGGTATGCTAAGATTGCCATGCCTTTGGAGGAATTACTAAAACACAAGAGTGTTCATTGCCAGGGAGAGGCGCAACAGAAGGCATTTGACACTTTGAAAGATAGGCTTGTCACGACACCCATATTACATTTTCCTTCTTAGGATAAGCCTTTCTATGTGCATGTTGATGTCTTAGGGACAACTATGGGAGCAGTGCTAACACAACTTGATGAGGGAATTGTTGATCATCCCTTATGATTTTCAAGTAGAAATTTGACACTAGTAGAACAAAATTACACAACTACTAAGTGCAAAGAATTATCTATGATCTACATGCTACGTAAGTTTAGGTAACATCTGTTGGCAACACCATTTTTTTTCTACACAGACCACATGGCATTGAAATACTTAGTCAACAAGCCCATTCTACAAGGGCACATATGTCATTGGGTCCTATTATTCCAAGAGTTTGAGTTCATAGTGGTTGTAAAACCGGGAAAAAGTAATTCAAGACCTAACCACTTATCAAGGATTAACTCAGGGGAGGACGCACAAAGCATTGAGGATACCATGCCAGACGCACAACTATTTAGGTTACAACGTGTGCCCTTAGACTTGGAAGATATTGTAGTGTTCTTAAAAATAGGTGTGACGTCGGTAGGGATGAAGGCTCTGGAGAGAAAGAAGTTATGTGTACATGTCATACCCTATATGTTGGTTAGTGGAGACCTTTATAAGTTATCTCATGATGAGGTTATGCACCAATGCATATTGGAACATGAGCGCGTGAAAATTATGGATGAAGTGCATGGTGGGATTACGAGAGGACACTATTTAGGAAATGCTATCACGTAGAAGATTCTATTAGGAGGGATTTGGTGGGAAACCATCTACCAGGATTGTATTGAGTTTTACAAGGCCTATGACCACTACCAGCACCTTGGTAAACCTGGAAAGAGGGATGAAATGCCCTTATGACTAATAGCTAGTGCTGAACTATTTGAAAAATGGGCAATTGACTTTGAAGGGCCAATTTTTCCATCCGTGTGAAGGAATGGTTCATGGTATATCATTACTTGTACTGACTACTTGACATGGTGGGAAGAGGCAGTGCCTACAAAGGATTGCACCACAACTAAAACTGTTAGATTCTTATGGGAGAACATAATCAACATGTATGGTTTTCTTTTAAGTTTAACAAGGGATAGAGGCACACAATTTCTCAATGAAATGGTTAGGATTCTGTTAGCAGAATTTATGGTGGCCCATCACAAAACTACTTCCTATCACCCTTAAGCAAATGGAACTGCTAAGGCATTTAACAAAATACTAAGTCACACATTGACTAAGATATGTGACGTTGGAAGACAAGATTGGGATGAAAAAGTATCAGCCGTTTTATGGGCATACAAGACAACCTACAAGAGGTTGAACAAGGCCACACCATTTCAATTGGTGTTTGGCGTGGAGGCTATTTTTCCAATTTAATTCATGTTACCATCATTGCGTATAACATGCACAGGAGGGTTAGTTGATGAGAAAACACTGGAAGAAAGGATTACTAAGGTTATGCAGTTAGACGAAAGGTGATCACTTTCTAGATGGATTTAGAAGATAGAAAAATAAGACAAAAAGCAATGACATGATCATCATATCAAGAACAAGAAGATTGAGGTTAGGCAGATGGTGTTGTTGTATGATTCCAAGTATCTGTGCCATCCTGGGAAGTTAAAAGTCCATTGGTTGGGACTTTACATCATCTCATACATTCTTGATTCAGAATCTTACCAGTTACAAGCGCTAGATGGGGGGAGATTACCTGGTCATTTGAATGGGAGTAGGCTGAAGCCCTACTATAAATAAGTCTTCATGGTGTTTGTAATAAGGCAGTATTTCCAGTTAGCTTAGAATTTCCCTTTGTGCTTTTCTTTCTTGTGTTTCCCTTTCTCGTTGCTTGTTCCCTTTTTTTTGCACCTTTTCTGCTAATAACCACATTATTTTTCCCAAGGTTGTATATGCGCATAGGACTGTACATCTGTTTTAGTGTGGGGTGGAGTAATGCAAAGAAAAGTATAAGTTTGCAATACAAGTTGAGTGGCCCAGTAGAAGGAAGTGCGTAAGGTTGCGAAAGTGCATGAGAAAATGGTGGATAATGAATTATGATGTCAAGAAGGATGTAACAAATACCACGTACAAAGGATGAATAGTGCAGGAACAACATGAGGTAGGCAAAGGAAAAAATCAGGTAAAGGACAAAAGAAGTGCCGTCGGTGCTATAGATGCACACCTAAGATTTTTCGGTCAGATTGTTTTTTTTTTCATGCCAGAAGGTTGTAAAGGGATTTTTTGCATAGGATTGGGTGCATGGGTAAGGGTGCTTAAAGGCAGCTTAGTGGAAAAATCCACATTTAATGTTAAAGTACATTGTTAGGTAGCATATAATTTATTGCTGGAGGGAAGCAAAAACTATAAATATAAGGTTGGGAAAGTCATTATTCTATCTTGCTATTATGAAGTTGAAGCACTCTTGAAAAATAGGGCCTCTATAGAGAAATATGTATGAAGGAAGAAGAATCTGAGAAATTTATGTGTGTGACTAGAGTGGATTTACAAACTAGGAGGAAGGAGTACATGGGTGTGAGAGAAGGTTATTTGTGGTGCACCGTCTTGTGGAAGGTTTTCCTAGTTAGGGTTTGATAGCTAGGGCATAGAGATAACATGATTTATTCAAGGAGTTAAGCTTTGGAGTTGAATTTGGAGTGTAGCAGAGTAGCAGAGAAAATTAAGGAGTTCATAGTTTATCCCTATAGAAAGCATGACACCCAAAAAAGCAACCATTTCACTAAAGAAACCAAAGGGAAAGGGAAAAGGAAAACAAACCATTTCTGTTGTGAGCTCCAACGAAGAATGGTACGTAGAAATGAAATACCCAGATGGAGTATTGCTAGGAAAGGAATGGGTATCAAATCTAAGACAAATGACTATGAGTGATTATAACCATTACACAAGCACAACTGAGAAGGAGATGGTGCTAGAGTTGGTCCTACCAGCTAACAAAAGGACACCAGATGGGATGCCCATATACAATGACAAAGTGAAGGTCAAATTGGAGAAAGTAGAGTTATTACAACTATATGAGTTGCCTTACTTTGGTAAGCCTAAGCGCCTTTATCAATGATTGATGTCACATGTGTATGAGGATCAATTTTATTTTTTAGGGCACTAGATGCACGTAACACCACAATTGATATCCAAGTTCACAGGTCTTATTTGTGAAGGAGAAAGTATAGATGATGATCTAAGTGATAAGGAGGCTATCAAGGAGACTGTAGCAACATATGACTACAGGAAGGGTTTGAGATACTTTGACATCACAGAGATACCAAAACCTGTTAAGAGGATGGCCACACACTTGGTGACTAATCTCAATGATTAGGAACGATGGACATAAGTGAACAAGGCATGACTAAATGTATGCCGAAAGATATTTGAGGGAACTGTACGCACCCAAAATTACATGTGCTACATTATCAGAAAATAGTTACAAAAGTCCCCAATAATGATTCAGGTCCTTTCAAGAAGGTGTTTGAGCTCCAAATCCCATTCGTAGTGTATATTTGTTACCTAGACATCTTTACTTAGCCTTCCCACAATTTTTTTCCTCTTTCTTCGCATGTGTTGGCCTTTAGTTCCAGGACCGCTACCCTTCCTGGGTGGCAGTTCTAAAACTACCACCCAAAATAGGGCGGCGGTCCTTCTCGCTTTTTCTAGATTCCCTCACGCATGTTTTAACATGCAATGGTTCACTAAATTTCACTTTTTACATGCATATGTGAGCCAAATTGTCTAAAATTAGCTTTGATTGCTTGGTTCTCTTCCCTCCTATTTTAAAATAGATTTAATTAGTTGGAATCGCTCCTTCTTACCTTGAGCTTGAAGGTACCTCCCATCCTCCATTCCTATATATTCCATGCTTGTGTTTAAGAAAAAAACTAAGATTTTTTTTGTATCTTGCATTGTATTGCTTCTACAATCTAGCTAGGAATTGCATAGCGAAGCTTTTATCTCTTGTGCTATCTCTCTACTACTTGCATTACATCCGGACTGCCATCAAGATGTCATTGCTCAAGCGCCATCCTCTTGCTACTGTTCTTGCATTCCCAATCCCTTGGACTCACATGAACACTCAGAGAAATAAAGAAACATATTGAGGGGACAGATACAAACACAACTAGATTTTCCAAAGCTCTTACTTATCCAAGTTGGAATTGTGTATTTTTTTGCCTTGTTTGTTGAATTGTTAATTTCAATCACTAGTTTCAATCACATATCAAATAGAGTAGAAAATCATTCATTTTATTAAATTAGTCAATCATAAGTAGATCAAATCATTAGTATGATTTCCTCTTTAACATTACCAGGGAAGTTGTGGGGAACAATAGCCCTTTTAGGGTCATGATTTGTTATTCACCTCCAAGGTAGGGTTTGAAGGGATTTTGATTGGATTAGGTTATTTGTTTTATATTAGATTCACACATTCACACAAGTAACCAGATAAATCCAGCTGATTACTTGTCTTTAGTTTATTTATTAGATTAGAACACATTGCTTAAAAATTAGAAAAGAACAAAAACATTTCCTTTGGTATATTAGTTTGCTTTTATTGCTTTAATCCGAAATATTGTGAAAACCCCAAAAACATAGATTAGATTTCCTTCAGTAATTAGTTTTCTTATTAAAATTGTTTTATTTCATTCTGTATGACCATCAACGGTCCACATCAGGAAAAGACATACAGTTGTGATCCCTTGGTCCCATAACCCAATGGGCCAGAGTTGATAATTGAGATTGATACCAGTTTACATTTGTCAGTCTTATGCACACCTACAAATTTTGTTAAGAAAATAGATCAACTCAATATGCTAAACATCACTGCTAATTAAGCTTACGACTATTGGACTACTCTTGGCAACAGGGTTTGATTATGCACATTACCATTCAAGGGCCAAAACCTTCACGAGTCTTTAGTTGTGATCCTCAGGTCCCATAACCCAACGAGCCTGCTAGTCAGTTCGACATTGACACTAGTTTATGTACAGTAGTATTAAGATCTTCACCACTTCCACCTAATATTATTGCACAACTTTCCTTATTGAACATAGCAGCCGATCAAGCTAAGAGTTTTTGGACTAGACCAAAAAATCACCCATAAATACCTGTGGCTTCATCATGCCTCTTGTTCTTATTTCCATGACCTTATCTGGAAGTATATATGAGGCACCTGCAGGTCATTTTATGTATGCTCAACAAACAATAAACAAAATCTTAGCAGATATTGAATTTGATTGGAGTCTCCGAGTGGCTATGATCTCAGACCGAGCCATCACACCACTTCAAGTTAGGAGAGCATTCTTTGCCTTAGACTCATAGATCTTGACATTGCATGTTGAAGATATACGATTTCCCAATTAGCTTGATCTCCGTCACCACACTCACATTCACATTCATTCTACACTGGATGTCTCGACACGACCTCAAGAGGTCGGGTGTGAAGAAGGTCACGTGTTGATTTTCTGTCGTACAAATTGGTGAACCCGACGTGAAGAGCTAGTCTCTAAATGTTTCCACTTTTTTGTCCATCCTTTATTCTGTGGGTATTCTCATACCCCCTGAATATGTCAGGATATGATGAGTATGGTCAACCCATTCCAGGTTTTGACATGTATAACTACCAATCAAGTATACCAAAACAATCACCTTCACTTTCAATGTGGGTGAACAACTGCTCATTGGCTCAAAACCCTCTTCTTCAGGGAACCAATGTTGGTTCCTCTATACATATTGAGGAGCTTGACCAAGTCATGCAGACCTATCCTCATGAACAATCAGGTTCAAATAACATGACTTTCACTGGAAAAGCAAGTTCATCTCCTTGGGTATTGTTTCGGCAACCCATTAGCATGCAATCGGATCAACTCCCGCATCTAGATGAGGAATATTTAGCATGATATGATAGGAGTGAACAAAATTCCAGAACATGAACTGAGATTTCAATAGGTTACAAGGACAAGGTGATGTCCTGCTCCAAAACAATAACGCTACCCCTCCACCAACCGAAAATGCTACTAATGCAGGGTGGTAACATAGTGAACAATTCATCATAGGATACCATTGATCCGAAAAGGGGTGTTTTATTTTTTCCACTTTTAAAAACTTTCAAGGATTGTTAATTTTTAATCAACTTAAAGTCTCTTATACTCCAAAAAGTGATCAAATTTTGATTTAGGACTGTTTTCAAACTGAGATCTAAATTCCTTTTTATTCAACATTCACTATTTGATCAAATCCCAAATTCATTATTTCTTGATTTTAATTGATTTTCCAAAGTTGTCAAATAATAATTACCATTGCATCCACATTTTTCTTATGAACTTCAATTATTGCAAATAATCAGAAACTGGAAAATTAAAATTAGAACACAATACCATATTTTTTATGGGGTTCAGAATTCCTACGTCCCCGAGTTTGTGGTGAACCAATCCATTAATAATTTTAAAAAATGTAAATATAATAACATTTAAATTAACCAATAATGAATAAAAAACCTGTAAAAATGTGTTTTAGACCTTCAAAGGTCGTTAATGGAGCTCAACCTTTGTCCTTCACCTTTCTGATCCACTTCCAGCAGTGTCTCCCTTTGGTTCTACGCCTTCATGTGATTTTAAAAGAAAATAAATCTTTCACAAAATCTCCAAATTAGAAAAATGATCAAACCATCACGATTGTATCAAAATTCTGAGCAACTTTCATATATAACTTGAGACCTGTATGTGAGCAGAAGTGCCTCAAAATTGCATTTTTCTCCAAGTACCCCTATTTTACCTATACACAGACCTAGCACTATCCTTGTATAAGTTGCAACGAGCCATTTTATAAACCGTCCAAGCCTCAAGGTGAGTTGATCAAAGTGATTTTCTTGAGAGTGGAGGTTTCAGGTTCAAAACCCAACCCCTATGATTTTACTGGTGGCTTTAGGTTATTTTCTAAGTGGTAATATTTTATCCCACATAATCTGTCACATGAGGATAAGGGCATTTAAATATAAAGTGGTAGAGGATTTGTGTTTGATAAAGAGCCATTTTTTTAGAGAAGTGGTTGATTATCTCATTAAAATTTTTGAGTTGGGAATTACATGGTTTGAGTGCTGAGCTATATGCATGGCTTATATAGCCATGTGGAGAAATAAGGGGAAGTTGGTGGATAAGGGTAATGCGTGGTAGTTTAGAACCAAAACCGGCCAATGTGTATAGAAAACAATCTCGAGCATTGAGTAATGAAACTCAAACCAATCTTGAGAAAGGTAAGTTGGTTCCTAAACAAGTGGGAAACATATCAAATATTGGAAACTATATGCCAAATAATTACAAAGTAATATAATGACATTCCAAATGAAATATGGCAATAAAGACCACGTTTCGATTCTCGAAAGGGAAATCAGGTAAATTCAAACTCGTGGTGGTAATCCACATGGTGGTTTGAGGACCCACCATGTTGGTGATGAAATAATCATCCTCACGGTGGCTGGGCTCCCTTCCGTAATAAAAGTTGAGCCTCTTGTTCTAGCCCGCTTTTACGTGTGTCAAAGATTGGAGATGCCCAAACCAATACTTTGTTTTTTGTCATCTTTCTCATTTTGCCACTTGTCCACTACCAACTGAGCCACTTTGTCAATTGTTCACATGTACACATCATCTTGGCTATGCTGACCAATGTTGACCATCCAGTTGACCAAACTTTGACTAGACATATCTTGAGCTCAGAGTGTCTATTTTTCACGTTCTTATAGTCATCAGAAAACTCTTTGAAGGATCTACTCCACTGGCATGGTTTAGGGAAGTTTAGGGAAATTAATATCAAAGAATTAAAAATGTAATAAAATGGAATTTGACCCAAGTAACATAACTTTTTCCAAGTGTTGCAGTGCTATTGGTTCATTATCGACATGTTGACTAGAGTTGACTTTCTCGTTGACCAAAATTTGACTAGACATTTCCTGAGCTCAGAGTGTCTATTTTTCATGTTCTTATAGTCATCAGAAAGCTCTCTAAAGGATCTAATACAATGACATGGTTTAGGGAAGTTTAGAGAAAATTTGACACTAAAATTGATCCCCTGATCAACCATACTCCTTAACAACCTATGAGGGTTCAAGAAAAAACACCTAAGAAAAGCACCACCCTGTCAACGGCTGGTGTCATTTCATCTTTTCTAGATAAAGTTAAGGAGCTAGAGATTTCCCAAAATACTTAGAATTCATACATAGGGCAAGCATGAACTTCTCCCTACCCACATAATTACGGATAAATACCTACTGCACAAAACCCTCCAGTTTATATGAATACTCAAAACCTTAGAGATCTGCTTACGGGGACATGCACCTTGGGTATGCCCCCTCAAGCCACGTATGGATATCTACAATAGGCACTAGCTGGAAGTGCATTCTCAAATGCCATACCAGTTAAGAATGCAATGTTCCCTTGCTTCATGCCATTGATTCCATATCAAGGTAATCAAACCCCCTATGTACACATGTATTCTAAATCTCCGCAGGGAGACATGTATACCTACCTGGGTCCATATGGACAACTGCAGGGGATGCCATATGCACCACAACAAATGTATATGTGCTGTCCCATTTCAACAACCGATGCAACCTCCTACCTCCCCAACAAGGATCTTCAATGGTGGAAACATACGCAATGGGGACATTTTCTGAATATCTCAAGGATCCCCTAGACTTCTCCATTCAAACAGTCATGCTCCTAAGACCCTTTCCTGATCTTCCAAAATTCAAAGGGGAGGGTGATCCTAACATCCACATCAAGGCTTATGAAATGGCCATTCAACATCTACTCCCATAGGATGCAGTCGTTACAAAACATTTCATTAACACGCTAGAAGGTATTGCTCTCGACTGGTACTATAGGATACCAGAGGCTTCAATACACTCATTCAAGTAACTCGTATAAGAATTTATTAAAGATCTTGATATGAAAAATCTTTTGAGAATAGGAATAAGGGAATTCCTTCATATCAAGAAAGAGCACAATGAGTCTACAACCCACTTTATTCAAAGGTGGCAAGAAGTTCTCTACTCCTTTGCAAGCACTCCAAATATAGATAACATGGAACTTTGTGATTTGTTCCTCCACTCTCTCAATAAAGAGAAAAAGGAAGAGGTTCAAAAGTCCCCGCTAAGAAGATATGAAGAGGTGCTAGAGGGTGCACTTCGAATTGAACAAACAACCATTGACAATGGTCATAAGACATATGGAGCTAATGGAAGGTTAGTCACCCCTAATCAAAATAACCCTAGTTACTACTACAACAAGAATAAAAACCAAGGACCGAAAATCCTTAATAAGAATCATGGAGTCACGACGGATGGAGTGAC
Source organism: Taxus chinensis (assembly GCA_019776745.2). NCBI lineage: Eukaryota > Viridiplantae > Streptophyta > Pinopsida > Cupressales > Taxaceae > Taxus > Taxus chinensis. The sequence continues at coordinate 293,207,055 of CM034154.1, forward strand.
GGACCAACCTAAGAAGCCTAATATCATTAATGCTCCCAATACTACCACTTCAAACAACCATAATAACAATAACAACAATCAAAGAAATAATAACTTCTAGCCCTCAGTCAATGCTGTAGATTTTAACCATCAACAATAGCAACAACAATAATAACCTTAGCAAGTAAGAAAAACATAGACCCAAATCCCTAACCAATTCCCAAGTGGGTATTTGAACCAATTTCAATGCCAAGGGAAAGGGTTCCCAAAGTTTAACCATAACAATCAACAACTGAACAATAACCATAATTTTAGACCACAACAAGGTGCAAACCAAAGGCCTCGAGATTACGATCCTGATTTATATTGTGGTTTCCATAGGGTTCACAAGCATGACACAAGTGTGTTCAAAGAAAGGTTGCAAAAGCTATGGAATGGGGTAAGAACACTTAAGAACCCCAAATGTTTGTGTAAAACTGATCAATGGATCATTAGATAAGAAGTAAACAAAGATTCCTAATTTATATGCATTAACCTTGAAGAAAACAAGAAAACGTAACAAATATAATTACCCTCTATTCTTGAAATCTTAAATAATTGAGCTTAATAAGGATCTAAGAAATTAGTTTGTGCTTAAGATAATGTGAGCTCACCATTAATGGCTTCAAGGCCAATGGTTCTTCCCATTTACTCCATGGTGTGTGGTGTGTTGCAAAGGATAAAGCAAATAGCTCAATAAAATGAAATAAAACTCCTCATCCTAGAAATAATACTATAGTTTATGTTAGAGGGAAGAAGTGTTCTTAGAAATGAGAGGGGGGTAATGGGATATTTATAGTTTTCCATTTGGGAAAGTGGAGGAATTTTGGTGCATGTGGGACTAAAGGATAAGCCAAAAAGTTAATTAGGGAGTCAAAGTAATATTTGACTATGTTTAGAAGAGGTTAATCATGGTTAGGACTACTTAAAATAGGTTAGGCTAGTTAATCATGTTCAAAAAGAAATTAGGTTTTGAGAGTTCTAATCAATCCAATGAAACATATTGATAGTCTGGGAAGATAATAGAAGTAACCTAGAAGAGGATAAGAAGAGGATTTAGCCAAGAAAAGGATTATATTATCCTGTTTAATTGACTTACAAGAGGAATACAACCGAAAGAGTGTCGTAAGGGGGGAGTTAGATAGGTCTAACTGGTGGTATGTCGTCAATTTGCAAGAAAGAGAATAGTTAGTGCAATATTAGGAGTAATGGTGCTTTGATCAAACTAAAAGTGTCTACATTTTCCCCTCTTCGAGGTGACGTAAGCTACGTCACTTCAAAGAAAGTAGACAAACATAAGCAAATGAAATGTTTTTAAGGGGTGGAAGAAAAATTAGTTAGCTAAAGGGATGCCCCCTCGAGTGTCAATGGGGTGATGGAAGAACTCAATCGACGACCAAAAAGAGAACAGAAGAAAGAAAAATGTGAAGATAATATTAGAGAACAACAAAAAAAAGGGATATTGAGCTATCGAGAAACCAGTGCAAACAATTTTTAATCATCATTTTGCTTAGCATCCTCATCATTGGTCCTTATTAAAATGTAAGCATATGATGGAAGTGTAAAATGACATGAAAATCCAAGATAAAAACAATTGTCCCTTGCTAAATGAGAAACTCCATGCAACATACAAACATGCAATGCAATACAAGAAGTAAACAAACTTAGCTAACAGGGAAATAAGTATAATCACACAATCTCAAACCAACAACGTTCAAGATAGTTACACAAATAATTTTTTATCGTGATGTAGTCCCAAATGTTTTGATAAACAATAAGGGATTTAAAATGATGCCCCAAGAAATTTGTATATGCAAGAGAAATGATGGAGGACACTTGGGTCTAATGGAAAAGCAATTTGCACGACGAAAACAATACTAGACAACTGATAATGCCCCAGAGTACAAACGAAGTAAGCAACATATATTTTGTAAATGATTGTAGAGTTGGGTGATTTGTGAGTTGTTGTTTCAAAACATGTGAAAGCATCAGAAAGATATGAGATGAGTGCCATGTGAGAGACACTGAGTTCAATTGAAAATGATCCTTTTACCAATTTTAGTCCATTTTCAAAGTGTTTACGATTTTTTTTGGATTTTTGAATGGTTTTATAATTTTTAAATTTTTGATTGGTCAGAGGAATTTAGGAAATGGAAGGTCACCTAAAAACATGGAAAAATGACCCAAGGAAAAAATAACAGGCATTAGGTGGCAATAAAATACCCCTGCGAGAAGACAAATGATCTAACAATAATTATTTAAAAATAATCATGGCGCTAGATAAAAATAGAAGACAAGAAGCACCTAGAAATATAAAAAAATTCCCCAGGGTGATTGAGATGGTATCATACATTTTTCACGTGAGATATTTTGGTAGATGCTAGAACTTGGGATGATACTAGATGATATTGGTGTGGGGGGGATAGATTTGTGATCATGCACAACCCCTCTTGCCCCCATTGATAATACAATATGTGATGATTAGCTTAGTATACATGCATGATGTAAAACTTAGCATTCTTATATATATGATGTATCAAATGATGCTCATATGTGATGAATGATAGATGGTAGATGTGATAACTAATGGAAGTGTGGTAAAAACACACAAGATAAAGCTAACAAAACTAAACAAATATACAACCAAAACTATACAAACTGATAACTAAAAGTAATTAAATCATCACCTTGTTTTTGCGGGACAACATTGATATATTTTCTAATGTTTTTGGGTTATCTAGAAAGATAAGTTTTTCAGGCTACTGTTCACATTGTTTTCGAGGTTCCCTAAGAAAATTTTATGAAGTTGGTGTAGCTTCATTCTCATGGGGATTTTCTGAATGTTTAGATTTTTTGTGTATCCTTTTCTGAATGTTTTTGTATTTTCTAAGGTCATGTTCTGAAAGCAATATACAAGTACAAAGAAGCGTGGATGCCCCCAATGTGGTGTGGGAATATACAAAGGGCAGAATGTTACTCATATATGTATGATAAATTATAATGTGAAGGTCCCCCCAACATTATATGGGAATATTCAAAGGCACATCCTTCACGTAAATATAAGAGCAAATAAGCTAGATCACAGTTGGGCGAAGATGGATTCGGTAGGGTTCCTAGACCTAGAAAAGGAAGTTATCTCTAGAAATTGGTGAGGATTACATGTCTTGATGCAAGAGTAGCTTGTGATTTATGAATCCTCCTTGAGTGGTGAATACTAGTTTTTACCCAAAGACCTGCCCACTGTGCCACAATTGAGTGGTTTTCACATGTGGATGACCTATTTTTTCCCCCTATTTTCTCAATTTTCTCATGTTTTGCTTGTTTTTTATTTGTTTTTCTACTTTTTTAGTTCTTATCTAATATTTACACCATAATTAAGCATAGAAGGGATTTATATGCATGGCGTTCATAGGCTCTAACATCTCTTCTCCATCCGAATATGCTAGTTTATAAGCTCTTGACCCATATTTAGTAACCACCTCATAAGGCCCTAGCCACTTGGCCTCAAACTTACCTTTCTTTTCTCTATCTTTGATGGTATTCTTTTGATTTTCTTTCAGCACTAGATCACCTACATAAAAATCATGATGAATGATCTATTTGTTATATCCTCTTGATACTCTATTCTGGTAGACCTTGAGGTGATTAAGCACTCTTATCTTATTTTCATCCAAAAGCTCTAGCTTTGCTAGCTGAGCTACTATATAGTCTTCATCCTTATCAAGATAATCCTGGAGAGATATTCTCAGGGAGGGAAGCTCCAATTTCAAGGGTATGATGGCTTTAATGCCATAAACTAGGGAATATGGGGTTGCACCAGTAGAAGTGCGGATGGAAGTTTGATAGGCCCAAAGGGCAGGATGTATTTGTAAGTGCCAATTATGGCCAGGCTTACTTACCATTTTCTCCATGATTTGTATAAGGGTTTTATTGGTAGCTTCATATTGTCCATTACCTTGGGGTAATAGGGGGTAGAAATTTTTAGTTGAATACGGAAATGTTGACACAATATCTTAACCATTTTTTTTTTGAAGGATTTACCATTATCAATGACAATGGCAGAAGGGATACCACAATGAAAGATGAGATGGCTGATGATGAATTTAGAAATTTACGCACCGGTGACGTAAGTAAGAGGTACAACCTCTACCCATTTAGTAAAATAATCGATGGTAGTGATAATGTGGGTGTGGACATTTGAAGAAGAAGGATGGAGCTTCCTTATGAGATCTAAGCCCCATTTAGAATACAACCAAGGTGTTGCAATAGGCTATAAATCCTGTGCTGACGCATGTATCAAGTTCCCATACTTTTGGCATAGCTCACATTGATTGACGAAATTACAACAATCTGCTTCCATGGTGGGACAATGATAACCTACCCTTGAGAGCTTCTTAGCCAAAACCATACCACTAGCGTGTGCTCCACAAATACCACCGTGTACTTCCTTAATAGCATGGATTGAGTTAGTAACATCCAAATAATGAAGAAGATTCCTGTCGTAGCCATGACGATAAAGGGTGCTTCCTAAGAGGGTATAACATGCTAAATAATGGATGGGGGCTTTCTTCTCAGAATGGGTAATGTCCGAGGGAGATGTTCCATCTTATAGGTATCAGAAGATAGGGTCATTTCAGTGGGATAAGGGACCAAAAATTTCACAGGTCAAAAAAGATTTCAGCATGTCGTATGTAGGTATTTGTAAAGGCCCTACAAAGAAAGGCATTTTTCTCTCCTGAGGTGAGATGCGTAAGAGAGATCTCATTATAGCCATAACATCTACTGATCTATTATGTGACATTGGTTTTTTCTCAAAGATAATCTGTGTAAAATATTCTTTCAATGTCTCAGCCAACTTCTCGTAAGGAATAAGTTTCTCATCTTTAACCTTATACTCATCATTAACTTGCTTAATAACGAGTTGGGAGTCCCCAATTACTCGCAACTGTATGATATTCCAAGTGATAACCAACTTGAGGCCAGCAATGAGTGCCTCATACTCCATAATGTTATTAGTATAAGGGAATCCCAAATGGAATGCTCTTGGAATAACCTCACCTGTGGGAGTGATGAACACCACACCTGCTCCAGATCCGTGGAAGGTGAACGATCCATCAAAATGGATTTGCCATTCTATGGATTCTTCAACATACATCATGGATGCATCTGGTAGGTCTAGACACATAGGTTCCATTCATGGTAGAGGAGATTCTGCTAACTGATCTACCAATACTTGTCTTTTTAAGGATTTATGATTCAGAAACTCAATATAAAATTCTCTCAGGAGAATGATCCAATTAGCCATTCGTCTAGTAAGGGATGGTTTGGATAAAAGGTACTTGAGAGGGTCAAATTTGGATATTAGTTTGGTTTTATTGTTAAGAAGATAATGGTGAAGCTTCTAAAAGGTGAAGATGACTGCTAAGCATGCCTTTTCAATCTTTGGGTAATTTAACTCATGGGCAATTAGGGTGTAACTGAGGTAATAAACTGACCTTTCTCTGTGGTATAGGTCATATTGGGAAAACAATGAACCAATAGAAAACTAGGTAGATGAGATATATAAGAGGAGAGGTTCACATGGGGTAGGTGCCATGAGTACAGGTGGGTTAACAAGGTATTGTTTTAGCAATGCAAATGCCTTTTGAAATTCTGGTCCCCATTTGAATGCAACATCCTTTTTCAGTAGATGTGTAAATGGGTGGTACTGATCTACAAGTTGTGAAATAAAATGATGGATTTCTCGAATCTTTCCCTATAAACTCCTAAGTTACTTAAGAGTTGTAGGTGGAGGAATTTCGATGATAGCTGTACCTTGGTAGGATCCACCTCTATTCCTCTTTATGAAACAATGAAACCTAGGAGTTTTCCTAATAAAATTCCAAAGACACACTTCTTAGGATTAAAGTGAACCTTATAATCTAGGAGACACTGAAAAATACATCTCAGTATCTCAGGGTGCTCTCCTCTGCTTTTGGATTTGGCTAGGATGTCATCAACATAATATGCCATGATGTCATTCATCATGTTATGGAAGATGTCAGTCATTGCACATTGATAGGTGGCCCCAACATTCTTTAGTCCAAAACACATGACCTTGTAACAAAATGTCCCCCAAGGAGTGATGAAGGCCATCTTATGTTAGTCCTCTTCTGTAATCCAAATCTGGTTATAGCCTAAAAAGCCATCCATTAAGGAAAAAATTTCATAACCAGTAGTGGAATCAACAATCATATCAATGTTAGGCAAGGGGAAATAATCCTTAGGACATGCTTTATTGATATCACAAAAATCTGTGTAGATTCTTATGCTAACAGGTTTTTTCTAAACAGGGACTTGTTATCCAAATTTCACCCCCCAGAGTTAATTTGATAACATGCATCAGAGTTTTAGTTCCAAGCAAGTAGATTGATTCAGGAGAAAATCGTAAAATTGGCTAAGTCCTGCTCAAGACCGCCTTTGGGACAGTTGGAAAAATTATACGTGGAAGGTGCAGATCGGTCGAAAAGCCTCCAAGCGGCTCAAATAGAAAAAGGAAATCTGGGACAAATGGACGCGAAATGCCTGAATCGACTGAAAGAAAGAAAATTTTTCCAAGTCCTTTACCGGGAGCAAGCGGGACAAGAGTGCGCGGAGGACACGAACCGGCCGAATCAGGTGAACCGAAAGAATTTGTCCTAGAATGCACTGGGACATTTGGGACAGATGGATGTGAAGGACGCGAACCGGCTGGTTCGGATGAAACAAGAAACTTTAGCAAAAGGACAAGTGGGACAAAGGGACACGCGGGACGCGGATAGCCGAAGGAGCTGAAAGCCAATCAGATCACGCCACGTGTCACCGACAGAAAAGGGACATGGAAGCCCATTTCGGGCGGATCGGAGGATTCTGTCCCGCGAAGCACTGGGACATCTGGGACAAAGGACGTGGTGGACGCGAAAATCTGGCAGGCCCGTAGACAAATCACAGCATGACACGTGTCGCCAAGGAAGAAGTCTAAAAAGTCAAAGGGGTGAGTTTTCGAGCACTGATCCGAACCAATGAAATAGTGCCACGTGTTCAAGTTTAAGGGGCCCACAAGAAAATCCCATAGAAAGGTGGAGAGAGAGAATTAATCAGCGAATCAGGGCTTGCCACGTGTCGTCCAGATGGCAGAGCACGGGAAAAGATTTTTTAAAACCTGTTCTTACCTGTTTTGTGCCCTAAATCTTCAGACCTTCGTATCTTTCGATCCAGAGATTGGATTTATACGTTCTTTATATCAAAGGAAAGTTGTTGAAATTCTCTACATGATTCTGGGATCAATCTCACATTTTGGTGTAGTTTGGAGGGAGAAAATTAAGAAAATGTCTCTGACGCGTGGTGATAGATAGAGTAATGCTTCAACAACCAACTTTAATGCAGCAGACAGCTTGCCACTCCTGTTAGACAGCCCGCCGTTTTGCTAGGATCCACCACTCTGTCATAATGAGATAATTTTAAATGCTACCAAGAAGTGGTTGGGGCAGATTCTGGATTTCCTCTCTCTCCCCTCTCATTTCTTGATATATATTGTAAAGAGGAGCTTTTTAAGGGGTCAGACATTTTTGTTTTGCATCCTCCCTTATTCCCTCACTTGCCAGAGAATTTGTGGAGCTTTCAAACCTCCCATATGGGTTGTAATGCTAGTATTTTTTCCTCTTGGCCACTGCAATGTACTGTATCGACTCTTGAGCAATAATATATGTGTTGTGATTGACTCTCAACCCTCTCATGTATTCATTGCTGTCATTTTGATCTCTTATTGCAGTTTGGTTACCTGTGCATGGTGTTCGTATTGCATCTATGTGGTCTGTGTTAAATTTGTTAAACGAATGTCTAACATTCCTCGGTGCATCACCTTTGTAGTTTAGGTTTTATTCTATGCATTTTCTTACCCTGTCTCCTTGGCAAGTTAGATTAGGTTTTAGCAAACCCTTTGCATTTTTTTGTGTGCATCTGAACAGAGGAATAGGAACCAGCCTTCTCTGGAGAATCTTTTCTCATCTTTACAAGTCCCATGCTTGGAGAAAGGATTCCATGTTGTGCAATCACACTGGATGCCTGAACATCAACCTAGAAGCCTGATTTGCATCCAGGGGTGCTGTGAGTTTGTAACAACAGTTTTGGCATGCCCGGTGGGACACTAGAGGTCTCATTTTTATTGCAGCAAAGTTGATATGCATCTGCTGCAGTTTTCTTGCTTATAAGAGCTATTATTTGCATATCTGGTGACTCCAAGGGGAAGAATCAACTGGTTTCAGCAGTGCAAGCCTGAAAACTCATGAGAAGAATCACCACAAGGTCAAGAGTTGGAGAAGAAGAAGTGCTGTTTGAATACCTACAGTTATCTCCAAGAAGAAGGCAAAGAGGAAGAAGGATTCAAAGGTCTCCATCTCCACCAAACAGAACTCTCTCAACTCCTCCACCTGACAGGCCTTTCATTCAGTATAGAAGGGTTTTAAGACCGATTAGAATGGCTTAGAAAAATCCCTACGTCAACTTCACAGGTAGCAGCCCACTTGCTCTCAATGCACATCATCCAGTTCCTATTGCAGCCTTGAAGAACATTCCCTACTTCACCGGAGAAAATCAGACTACTCCAGGTGATCATGTTAAAGATATTGCTAACCTTTGCGCAATCCATGAAATCAATGAAATGCAAGTGGCTGTCAAGTTACTGGCATCTTCCTTCAAGGGTAAAGCATTACAATGGTTTAGGAGCCTTGGAGCTGGTTCTATCACAAACTGGAATCAGCTGTGTATTGCACTTCACGAGCAATTTGGAGAGAAGGGAGACAACTTGTCTCTTTTGGAGCAGCTGACAACTATCAAGAGAGCCCCCAACGAGTAGCTGACTGACTTCAACTTTAGATTTCAAAGGTCTTGGGATAGGATTCCAGTGGCAGTCAGGCCAACAGCAGAAGGTGCTTTTCTATATTACCTTAAAGCTTTGAATTCTGATATTTCTATGTTAATTCAGTCCATGGGAGGCACAACAATCCCTATGGCTTACAGCATTGCCATTAGAGCCGAAAACTGTCTTATTCAAGCTGGTAAACTGGCTCCTAGGCCTCCCATGCCTTTGTATCCAAACTTAGAAAATCCAAGCACTAGTCAAGCACCCACTTTGGCTCCTGTTCCCACTCCTAGAAATCAGAGTTCAAGTGAAGCTTCCACTTCATCTCTAAGTGCTTCGAATGAACTCCAAGAGGTCATGAAACAGTTGCAAAATTTGGGAAATGAGCTGGTTACTATTAAGAGGCAATAAGCCCAAGGTTTCAGACCTTCCTATCAACCTCAAGCTCAGCCTAATAGGCAGCCATACCAACCACAAAGACCACCTAATCCAGTTGCAAATGTGAATCAAACAAGGCCTCCCTCTAATAGACCATTCCAGCCCTATAATCCAAATGCTATATCTGCCTCTAAGGCATTAGTGCCAACACAGAACAACATTGCTCAGGAATATGACTGGTGCTTTCCATGCAACGAGCCTCATAACCAATCCATGTGTTTCAATGGTGCTCTCAATCAAGCACTGATGGTGACAACTACTGGTGTGGAGGGCGAGGGAAGTCAAGGAAACAGTCAACAACAAGAAACATTCCAACAACAATCAGCCCCAAATGACACCATGTTGGTGAACTGGCAAGCAAAAGATTTCTGTGGCATGAATCAAGCAGTTTCTCAAGGTGTCGCAGCCAACACAAGGTCAAAGAGGAGAAATTTGGGTGAAGAACAGCCATTAGCCCCAGCCAATCCACCACCTTCCACGGCTCCACAAATGATTGGCAAGCAGAGTCTAGTTTCAAATACACAAGGGCAGCCAAGAACAGCCCCTAGGCCAACTCAAATGCCAGCTGTTGCTGCCCACGTACAAGGAGTAAGTGTATAAACCAAGGGGACAACAAAAGGATACTTCATCCCCGTTCAGTATCATTGAACAGATGAAGAAGACTAACGTCAATATATCAATGTGGGAATCCCTATCCATCCCAGGACAAAGAGATCTGCTGCAAACTGCCATGAAGGATTGGACAACTTCGAATCAATAGGTTCAGATGCAAGACAAAGTGCTTACAAATGCTGCCCAGCCTGAAGGAATCCATGGAGGGCAACAAGGTAAAATGTCGAAGCCCCCTCCTTTCTATGTTTCATTAATCATTGGGGATAAACTAGTACACAATTGCATGATTGATTCCGGGGCAAGTAGCTCAGTGATGCCCAAGCAAATAGCTGATCAGCTGGGTCTCCAATATGAAGTAATGTCTAAAGGGGTAGTGCAATTGGATGGGACAGCAATAGCAACAGTTGGAGTGATTAAAAACTTGAGTCTTACCTTGCATGCATGTCCAAATGTTGTTGTCTTACAATATATATCAATCATAGACCTTCCACCACTCTTTGCCCTTTGCTTGTCAAGGGACTTCACAGCCAAGATTGGGGGGTATTTGTCTGCTGATTGGTCTCACATGCTGTTTAGAACAAGGTATGGAACTAAGGCTACAATTAGGTCTGAACCTATTGCAAACTTCCATATTGAGCCTTACACTCCTAGTCAGATTAATGCCAATTGCTCAGCATTTGATCAAGAAGATCACCCTAGTACTGATGAGGCTGACACCAAGGTTGGAAGTATCCCAGACCTAACTCTCGATGAATGGGAAAATAAGATACATGCTTTTGATCCCTATCAAGAAGTAGAAGAATCTGAGCTGGGAGTCTATTGTATACACGAAGAAAATCAACCTGTTCCTAGCATCACCAAGCCAAGCCATAATGATGACAATGAGGTATGGCAGCTGTTTTTTGATGGATCAAGGAGTAGGCAAGGTGCAGGAGGTGGAGCCATGCTTGTTTCACCTCAAGGCATCAAATATTATTCAGCTTTTCGTTTCCAGTTTTCTTGTTCAAACAACACAGCTGAATATGAGGCCTTGATTCATGGACTTCATTGGGCTAGGAAAAAGGGGATAAATAACTTGCAGGTGTTCGGGGATAGCGAGCTAATCGTCAACCAAGTTAGAGGACAACATGCTATGAAGAACGACTTGCTGAGGAGCTACAAGAATAGGGTATGGGACCTCATTGAAGATTTTGAAGCTTTCAACATTGTGTCCATACCCAGGAAGAAAAATGAAGCCGCGGATAGGCTCGCAGCAGTTGGAGCAACGTTTGATGTGGTTGACAACATCAAAAGGGAAAAAACACAGCCACATATCCATGTGATTGTGAGGCCAGCAGTTCCAAGACAATAACACAAGCTGGTAGGTGTTTGAGAATGATCAATACATCATCAATTTTCTACAGGAAGAGGCTGAATTCTCAGCTAGAAATCAGGACAGATTAGAGCAGCAGTATGGGGATCAAGTAGTGCAGCTGCGGACAAACAAGCTTCCTAAGGGTTTAGTAACATTGGAGTCTATCTTTAACCCTAACGACCAGTTCCGTAAGGAAAAGGCTAACATACAGGTCAAGAGAGAAGATTCAGAGCCAATTCTAGTTGAGGAAGGCAAAATACTTCAAATTGGTAAAGTGGCCACTGAGCAAGAGAAATCAGATTTCATACAGCTTTGCCAAGAATTTCCAGATGTCTTCGCTTGGAGCTATGAAGACTTGAGAGGATTCAATCCGAAGTTGGCACAACATACCATAGAATTGGATCCAGATGCTAAACCCATCAGGCAGAAGCAGAGACCTGTCAACCCTCACATTGAGCCTCTAATGAAGAAAGAGCTTAACAAGCTAATAGAGGCAAGCATTATATTCCCGATCAAGCACTCAAGCTGGGTTGCAAACTTGGTTCCGGTCAGGAAGAAGAGCGGAGAAATCAGGTTGTGTGTAGATTTCTGGGACCTCAATAGGGCATCTCTCAAAGACCATTACCCACTTCCTTCAATGGAACAAATATTGCAAGTAGTATCCGGTTCAGAGAGATTCTCTCTCCTAGATGGCTACTCGGGGTATAATCAGGTGATGGTGAAAGAAGATGACCAATTCAAGATGACTTTCACCACCAAATGGGGGACCTATGCCTACAAGAAGATGCCATTTGGACTATCAAATGCTGGAGCCACCTTCCAAAGGGCAATGGATATGGCATTTAAGGGGTTGATCAACAAAATAGTTCTGATATATCTTGACGACATCACTGTATTCTCAAAAAATGCAGCGGATCACCTCTGTCATTTGAGGCAAGTATTTCAGAGATGTAGAAGATTTGGGGTATCATTGAATCCCAAAAAGTGCATATTCTTGGCTCACGAGGGAAAAATTCTAGGCCATATTGTTTCAAAGGAAGGGTTGACGATTGACCCAGAATGGGTTGAAGCAATTCAAGCATTGCCATTGCCAAGTCACAAGAAGGCTCTTCAAAGCTTCTTGGGAAGGATCAATTTTGTCCGCAGGTTTGTTCCAAACTTTGCAGCTCTTGTAAAGCCAATAACGCTGATGTTAAAGAAGAGCATGGCATTTAAGTGGACATCTGAAGGCAAGGCAAGTTTTGAGGCAATAAAAGAGGCTATATCTCAAGCCCCAACTCTCGTCAATCCAGACTTCTCCAAGGACTTCGTGCTATATGCCTTCGGTGGGGGAGACACAATTTCTGCAATCCTGGCACAACAAAACAAAGAAGGATTAGAACAACCAGTTGCTTTCTTCAGTCAAGGCTTGGAGGAATATAAAACTAGATACTCTTTCATTGAAAAGCATGTACTTGCAGTGATCAGGAGTTTAAAGAAATTCAAGCACCTAGTCTCAAACAACAAGATCCAATTATTGGTCTCTCATGCGGGAGTCAAGGACTTCCTTCTAAACAAGGATCTGAATGAGAAGCGTGCAGGGTTGGATAACTCGTGTCATGGAATATGACATCGAGATCAAGGTCACCAAACTAGTACGTGGAAAGGGACTATGTGAACAGCTAGCCTTGAGTCAACAGGTTGAAGCAGGTGATGAAAAAGAGACTGTCTTGGTACTACAGGATGGCCAAGAACATGAAAATGATGATGTGCCTACCCCTTGTTGGACTCAGAATATGATACACTTCCTACAGACAGGAATATGCCCTCTGAAAATGAGCAAAGCAAAGAGGAGATACTTCAGATTACAAGCCATTCCATATGTGCTTGTTGATGGTGTTTTGTTTAAGAAAGACATCAATGGGGTTCTATTGAGGTGCATTGGGACTAGTCAAATTGAGAGGGTGTTATGAGATTTTCACGATGGAGATTCTGGAGGACATTTTTCCCCACGAGTAACAGCTCTCAAGATAATAAAGGCAGGGTATTATTGGCCCACGGTGTTCAATGACTGCTATACATGGATAAGAAAGTGTAAGAAATGTGCACTCTTCACAGGAAAAGAAAGACTAGCAGCTCTTCCATTGCACCCAATCTTGGTTGACCAACCATGTCTACAATGGGGATTGGACTTCATCGGGGTCATCAACCCAAACTCAAGCCAAGGCCACAAGTGGATTCTCACAGCAACGGACTACTTCACCAAGTGGACTGAAGCAGTAGCGCTCAAAGAGGAAAACGAGTCTAATATACTAGAATTTTATGAAGGAATAGTGACCAGGTTTGGTGTGCCGGCCACTATCATATCAGACAATGCATTGGCATTCGTAGGTTCCAAGATTACAGAATGGGCTGTCAAGAATGGAATCTACTTGAGCACCTCTTCCAATTATTACCCGCAGGGTAATGGACAGGCAGAGTCCACGAACAAAAATTTGCTAAGAATCATTAGGAGAACTCTTGATGAGAATCAGAGGTCTTGGCATACCAAGCTGAAATCAGCCTTATGGGCTGATAGGATCACTCCCAAAAGATCCACAGGTAACTCTCCATTCAGGCTTGTCTATGGAAGAGAGGCAATCTTGCCCATGTCATTAGAACTGCTTGCATTGGAGTTCATGAAGCAGTTGGAGTTGGCTGAGTTCGAACCAATGGAGGCCAGGTATGCAGAGTTGATGGAATTGGAAGAAATTAGAGAATGTGCAGTTTAAACAATTGAGAAAGATCAGGCCTTAGTGAAAAGCTGGTTTGATAAGAAAGCAAGAGAAAGGACCTTCCAGAAAGGGGACCTAGTTCTGAAATGGGATGCAGATCGGGCAAAACCAGGAAGACATTCCAAGTTTGATGCCATTTGGAGCGGCCCCTACATGGTCATGGAATGTAAGAATAGCAATGCCTTCCAATTGGCCTCATTGGACGGTGAAGAACTGTAGATTCCAGTAAATGGAATCTATCTCAAACATTGCTACTGAAAATAAGAGGTTCACCCTTGTAAATATTAGCATAGATTTCAATTCCTCTAAGTGCGTATGCACATTGTCTTGTTGTAGTTAGGTTTCAGTTTCCCTAAGTGCTTTGGCACAGGTTTTGTCGCTCCTAGATTGAGTTTTTTACAGTTCAGCGTGCTCTCGTAGAGGGAGTTGCAGCATCAGGCTCATTTCAGGTTATTGCTTATGACTCCATGCCTAATGGATCGCTAAAAGGCCACTGATCTTCTACCTAGCAGGCAGGTGACCCCGAAAAGTCACCAAATTGTTATCCAAATTTCACCCCCCAGAGTTAATTTGATAACATGCATCAGAGTTTTTAGTTCCAAGCAAGTAGATTGATTCAGGAGAAAATCATAAAATTGGCTAAGTCCTGCTCAAGACCACCTTTGGGACAGTTGGAAAAATTATACGCAGAAGGCGCGGATCGGCCAAAAAGCCTCCAGGTAGCCCAAACAAAAAAAGGACATCTGGGACAAATGGACGCAAAATGCCCGAATCGGCCGAAAGAAAGAAAATTTGTCCAAGTCCTTTACCAGGAGCAAGCGGGACAAGAGTGCGCGGAGGACGCGAACTGGCCGAATCAGACGAACCAGAAGAATTTGTCCTAGAATGTACTGGGACATTTGGGATAGATGGATGCAAAGGATGCGAACTGGCCGGTTCAGACGAAACACGAAACTTCAGCACAAGGACAAGTGGGATAAAGGGACGCAGATAGCCGAAGGAGCCGAAAGCCAATCAGATCACGCCACGTGTCACCGGCAGAAAAGGGACATGGAAGCCCATTTCGGGCGGATCAGAGGATTCTGTCCCGTGAAGCACTGGGACATCTGGGACAAAAGGACGTGGTGGACGTGAAAATCCGGCAGGCCCGTAGACAAATCACAGCATGACACGTGTCGCCAAGGAAAAAGGTCCAAAAAGTCAAAGGGGTGAGTTTTCGAGCACTGATCCGAACCAATGAAATAGTGCCACGTGTCCAAGTTTAAGGGGCCCACAAGAAAAGCCCGCGGAAAGGTGGAGAGAGAGAATTACTCAGCGAATCAGGGCCTGCCACGTGTCGTCCAGATGGCAGAGCGCGGGAAAAGATTTTAAAACCTGTTCTTGCCTGTTTTGTGCCCTAAATCTTCAGACCTTCCTTATCTTTCGATCCAGAGCTCGGATTTGCATGTTCTTTATATCAACGGAAAGCTGTTGAAATTCTCTACATGATTCTGGGATCAATCTTGCATTTTGGTGTAGTTTGGAGGGAGAAAATTAAGAAAATGTCTCTGACGTGTGGTGATAGACAGAAGTAATGCTTCAACAACCAACTTTAATGCAGCAGACAGCTCGCCGCTCCTGTTAGACAGCCCGCCGTTTTGCTAGGATCCACTGCTTCTGTCATAATGAGATGATTTTAAATGCTACCAAGAAGTGGTTGGGGCAGATTCTAGATTTCCTCTCTCTCCCCTCTCATTTCTTGATATATATTGTAAAGAGGAGCTTTTTAAGGGGTCAGACATTTTTGTTTTGCATCCTCCCTTATTCCCTTGCTTTCCAGAGAATTTATGGAGCTTTCAAACCTCCCATATGGGTTGTAATGCCAATCTTTTCACCTCTTGGCCACTGCAATGTACTGTATCAACTCTTGAGCAATAATATATGTGTTGTGATTGACTCTCAACCCTCTCATGTATTCATTACTGTCATTTTGATCTCTTATTGCAGTTTGGTTACCTATGCATGGTGTTGTATTGCATCTATGTGGTCTGTGTTAAATTTGCAAAATGAATGTCTAACATTCCTCGGTGCATCACCTTTGTAGTTTAGGTTTTATTCTATGCATTTTCTTACCCTGTCTCCTTGGCAAGTTAGATTAGCTTTTAGCAAACCCTCTGCATTTTTTGTGTGCATCTGAACAGAGGAATAGGAACCAGCCTTCTCTGGAGAATCTTTTCTCATCTTTACAAGTCCCACGCTTAGAGAAAGGATTCCATGTTGTGCAATCACACTGGATGCCTGAACATCAACCTAGAAGCCTGATTTGCATCCAGGGGTGCTGTGAGTCTGCAACAACAAGACTATATTAGATATCCACTCTGAATAGTCAATAGGTTTAATGAAATCAACATCTATTAATTTCTCCAGTTCTTCTTTGACAAGGAGTACAATTTTAGGGTGTATCTTTCTCAACTTTTTGTTAATGGGTTTAGTGTCTGGGTGCACCACGAGGTTGTGCACAAATAATTCTAGATCTAACCCAGACATATCTACATATGACCATGCAAATATATCTCCATATTCTCTTAACAAATCTACACAAACCTTCTGTTCTTGAGCTGAGAGTGAAGCTCCCAACTTTATCATTCTTGGTTCTTCTTCTGAGTCAATGTTGACATTGATGGTTTCTTCCACAAGCATCTTAGAAGCTTCCTCCATCCAGGTAGGATCATGGGGAAGAGTAAGGTCAACCTCCTGAGGTAGCTCATCATCATCTTTGAATAGATAGCTCATTTTTTCCATAGGTTCTTCGTTCTATTTTTCCACAAGTGCTTTCAAATTTTTTTCGCTATGAGACTTGTCTTTAGTCCTTGCACAAGGTTTCTCTGAAGTATTTTTACTTTTGTTTGCGACCTTCTTATTCAAGCATCCACACATCTCTACTTCTTCTCCATAGTATGCACAAGTGTCTAGTTGAATTGAAAATCCTTTCTTATGATCTTTATCTGGAATAAAGTTCCTGAGTCTCATGAATTCTGCTAATGCCTCATCATTCTCGAAGAAGTTGATTGGCATGTGAAATTGTTGATCCTAATCTATAAGTTCATGATATACAAGGGCTACTTGGAAATTTGTGTAAGGATTGGATTCAGATAAGGTAAAGACAACTAAGTAAGGGAATAGGTTAGTTGAGGTGAGATCCTCATAGCAGCTATATTGGGAATCCATGTCACTAGCTAAATGAGATGAGTCGTCCTCATGCTCAGAAGTGGTGGCATCAATCTAAAAGCGTGGATCATCATGTGCTCTTATGCTAAGACCATGTTTTTTGATTTGAAGCGAGGGATAGGAATGGGTTCCAATCACACTTACACATTGATTCCACATCCAAACCCATTGTAACCCATGGCATACATCATATGGTGGCCTTTGACATATAGCAGGGCCTAATGGCATGAGGCCATGGTACCTTCAGGTACTCTACTGGTGGAATCTTGTAACATATTTCCTCAAATAGGAAACCATTAGGAATGAACTTATCTAATGGTTTAGGGCATTTATCTTGAGTGATTTTGAACTAAAAATAGGGTTTTCCATGTGTCTTGGGTGACACTAATAAATTTGATATTAATAAAGCTTAATCAAGTGTGAACGGCTCGCTTGGGCCAGATTTTTCTGATGTTTCCTCACATGATGTGAAAGGGTTAACCAACGATGAAAAATATTGATTGCAAGGAGTGAGTGAATCTAAATCCACACATTCCTTAATAGCCTTTATTTGCAAAGGAACAACAATGTCTACAGAAGGGCATTCATAAGCTGCTTGATAAAAACTATGCAATGCTCTACAATGTGTAAATGGTTCTGGATCACCCTGAATGGTGATTATCTATCCTTTATGGCACATCTTGATACATGGATGTAAAGTTGAAGGAATGGATCACGTGGCATGGATCTATGGGCATCCTAAGATCATGTTGTATGGTAGATCCAAGTCAAGGACATGGAACCTTGTATCATGGCAAGTCATCCCTACTTCCATTGGAATCACTATAGTGCCCATTGACTCTCTTTCCTCATTATCATAGGCCATGATTGTAATATTTTTGGCCCCTAGATCCATATTTAAATGGCCTAGCTACTTAACCAATTTCAAAGTACAAATTTTTAGACTGGATCCACCATCTACAACTACTCTCTTAATTTTGCAATAGGCAACAATGACTTTTAGGTATAAGGGTAAGTTGTGCTCTGGGTCATTACATGGGTTTGCAACATGATCAAAAGTGATATGATCATTAACATCAAGGTGTCCAATCATGGCTTGGAGGTGCATGGGATCTACATCAGTTGAGACTCTTGAAATTTGAAACATTTTATACAATATGTTCTTATGTGCAACATAGATTTTGAGGAGATATAAAATTGATATCGTAGCGGGCGTTTTATCCAAGTGGTCTATCAAATTGTATTGACCTTCCTGAGGGATAGGTAAGGGATCTAGTGTGATTAAACAAGCACATATTTTCCCTACTGCACAAATATTTTCTAAGATACAGATAGTATTAACCTGTTCATCAGATGAAAAAATACATCATATGAGAGAATCAAAGGGACTATCATTAGTGGGATAAATATAAGTGACAGTCCTATAGTCATTAAAATTTTCTCTGTGATTTGGTTTCCTTTTCTTTTTATCTGCATGGTTAGGAAAGGGCTCTTTAAAGATACCCATTTTCTCATGTGGACCTTGGCTTGATTCAGGGGGAGAATCTACATTGATATTTCCCTCTTTAATGAGGTCTTGTATGTAATGACGCAATATTAGACACCTATTTGTCTTGTGACCTTTACTGCAGTGGAAGTCACAATACTCATGTTCCTTGATCCAAACGGGTTTTGGGGCATTTTCTGGGTATAGTACCATTCTGGTTGGGTATTCCACCACGCTTGCGTTATCTAACTGTTTTAGTATGACAGATAGGGATTTTGTTAATTGCATGAACTCACATTTGGTAGGTGCCTTGGGACGAGGTCCTTGTGAAATATTTAAAAGTGGACCAGTCTGCATGGCTTGGAATATTTTTGAGTTTGTAATGCCATATCCAACCACATGTTTGTTTTTATTGAAAAAATTGAGTTTATCTAAGGATTTTGCTTCATGTTTTTCTTTGACAACTGGTTTAAGTGTTCCCTTTGCGATGATGGCCTTCTCGATTTGATTGCCCTTCTCTATAACTTCTTCAAAGTTAGAGCCAAATTGCATTTATAAATGGAAGGCTATTTTTGGGTTCAAGTTAGGCAAAAATATGCTTACTAGCTTCTTTTCTAGTAAGGCACAAGGGAAGTGACTTGCCGATCCTCGCCATTATTGTAAAAATCTCATAAATGTCTCATTGTGATTTTTCTTTATACTACAAAGATCATTCATTATGATATCATTTTCTATGTTATAGGAATAATTCCATAAAAATATTTCTACTAACGTGGACCACATCGTAATGGAGCCCTTGGGTATGCTATAGAACCATTCCAATCCTAGTGCTCCTAGGATGCAAAGGAAGAGTCCTATTAAGAAGTTATCACTGTATGTGACCTCTTGGAAAGCCGTATAAAAGTATTTTATGTGATCACGAGGATCACTCTTGTATTTATACTTATCAAATTTATGAAATGTAAAATGTTTTGGGAAGGGTTTCCTAACATGTTCTTATCGAAGGGGTAAGGGCATAGTTCTTCATACAAATATTTCCTATTATGTCCTACATTTCCTTCTTGTAGCGTAGTAAGCTTTTGGCGAAAAAATTTGTCAGGTGAACAAACTTGTGGATTTCTTACCAACACTCTGGGAATCTAAGTCCCTCTACGTAACTGGTGTAACTGTCGTATATGCAACGCATGCACATGAAAAGGTGGATTTATGTGGTGGCCTTTTGACCGGGGATCCAACAAGGGCACTCCATTGACCCTGTGACAAAGCTAGAAATCTCTTGCTAGGGAATAATTTGTCTGAAGAGTGGGGAAAGGGGAGTGAGAAAAGAGTTAGGAGAACTAATGCTGAAGGTAGAAAATTAGATTCCTGCACACTCACTAGTTAGAAACTTTAACACATGCATTTATCGGAAGAAACAACTCTGTGAATAAAAACAAGACCAAATAAAATTCACTGATCACCAAGTATCAAGAAACCCCTTAGTCAAAGAAATCTAGAAACTCCTTCTTGTATTGATTTCTCAAATCAAAGTTGTACATAATATGGGAATGGAGGAAATTTAGAAAAGGGGGAAATGGAAGAAAATGGCTATCTCCTTTAGTTTCTCTAGGTATAATGCACTCTTGAGTTTACAAGATCAATTTCCAACCCTTTGAAATGGGAATGGCGTTACGATTTATATAATATAATTGACTCCTTGTCTTCCTCATGACATTTTGAATACCTTAATATGACTTAAGACTGTTCATATTCCACTTTAAATATTTAATTCCCTTTTATAATAGCAAGGTGACTTAAAGTTACATTATATTTCTAAAGTCACTTAAGTCAAATTAAAAGTGCAACGCTCAACGCAAAAATATAACATTGAGAAGAGGGAGTGTTGTATGAGAGAGAGAGAGAGAGAGAGAGAGAGAGAGAGAGAGAGAGAGAGAGAGAGAGAGAGAGAGAGAGAGAGAGAGAGAGAGAGAGAGAGAGAGAGAGAGAGAGAGAGAGAACAAGAGGAGATGCTATCCTAGATAAAGTCTGATGATCCTCACTGATGGAAAGCTCTGATGCAATGGAGTTCTAAATGTCCCATTTTTCCGAAAATTCCCTTTGAGTGTGACTTACTATTTTTAGTAAATGTCTAGATGAGATACTTACTATTTTAAGTAAGGGATGATTCTTGCTTCTTCTTGACCATCTTGATGTAATGAACTCCCTTATTCAATCCTATGCACACTACCCTTGCCTCACTTACTTCTTGGGTTGACTTACTATTTTTAGTAAGCACCCATATAAAAGACTTATTATTTTTAGTAAGTGGTCATTTTCACTATTTTGTACTTTGAACACTCATTCTAACTTCCTCATGATCTTCAATGCATGTTGCCTTTGTCTCGGCTTCTTTTGATGATGACTTTCCAAACATAGCAAGTTTATATAGGAAAACTTACTATTTTTAGAAAGCGTGTTTCCAGTGCTCAATTTGAGATGGAACATAATTTTTTGGATTGATCTTGTGGTTACGATCACACCCTATGAATTTCACATAGTTTTTTCATCTAGAATGATTGGAAATAAATTTTGAAATTTTGACCTGGTAGTGGCTTCTAAATGGCAAACTGACATTTAGAGGTTGAGAGACATAATGGACTGAAATTTTGTATGTTTACAAATTCTTTATGGTCTTGTAAGATCGTTCCTGGATTCTGTTGTATGTTTTGTGCTCGGATATTTTGGATTGATCTCTTCAGGAAATTTAACGACGTTAAGTGGAACGAGGCTTGCTTCAGGACTATGAAGGGAATATAAGTCCTAAACCTATGAGATATATCCTAATGGTATTCTAAACTAAGGTAAATGTACCTACTTACTAGCTATGTCTACTTATACGGGTGACAATCTATCCTAATCTTCATGCTCTACGTTGGGATGGGGAAAAACCTAAGGTGATGCTAGGTATACTCTTAGCCTATTACCTACTAATAAATTGGTATGGATTATAACCTATCTTAAGTTGGAAAATTACCTAAGGAAATGTTTATAAACCTAAGGTAAATAATTTCTAAACTAACCTAAGGTCATAAACTAATTTAAGGATATCTATCCTAAACTAATGAAAGGGACCTAAGGGTCGTATGACGATTGTCGATGGTTCCTAAGGCATTTATTTGATTTGATTTTCAAAGTAATAGGAAGTAAGCCAGTTTTGGTAGAGACATGTAAAATTGGTGGATGCTTACATGGAATCATCGTTAAAATTGAAAATGCATGTAGAAGTTGAAGTAATATTCACCAATTTTGGATGATGGTGGCAAGGAGAGACAGGTAGGAGATTGGGGAGTAATGACATTAATGAATCTTGATTTTTGTGAGTAAACCATCTCAAAAACAATGAGGGTGGATTTGTTGGAGGTTGTTTGCTCTTGCATGCTTTCCAATTTTTGCTCTGCATGGAGCTATCTGGTTCTTTGGACCAATAGTTCAATTTTCACTTTATGGCTATTTTTGGTTTCCTTGGTCTATTTTCAATTCAAGGAAAGTATATGAGGCATTGGAGAAAGATATGTTTGGTTGTTGATCTTTCTTGGAGGAGAAGAAGAGTTGGAAGTCTCCTTTGAATTAGAAAAAGCACTATCAGGCATGATAGGCTCTACCCATTAAGATTTCTTGCTTTTCTCTAAATGATTCATTAAAATAACTCTGCTCTTTTGAGATATATGGATATTTTTCTTGTTCTGGTTATTTACTTCATGTTGATGGAATATCTGTGATTTTTAGATATGAATCCATTGCATGATAACGATAGTTTTGGTTGTACTATCTACGAGCAAGTTCAATGGTGAAATTCATTTAGAACTTTCGAGGCTTTTGTGTTTTGTTTATAACTCACATTCAGGACTGTCTACTAAAAAATAAAAGGAATGGGGTTTGATCGTTAATCTTTGTACTTGTTTCCTATAAGTTACAATCTTGCGAATCTAGTGGAAATACACCTTCTTGGACAACTAAGTTCATTCAATTACCCGTTGTTGTATTTTTTCGGCCCCTATTTTTTGTGATAATTCTTTTTATTGCCAAAATTAAATGAACATAAATGAAATCATGAGTTAATAATTTCATTACTGTCTACCTTACGCTTAATTAGGGATAAACTCCCTTACTGGCATGTTGGACTTAGGGTTTTCACAAGTTACTACCATCTTATCTTAATCCCAAATTTAATTATAAATAAAATACCACCAAGGGCTATGTACATCGTGATGAAGCAGTTCTAACAGATTTTGGCACACCCCAACTGTAGGATGATACCTTCGAGAAGACTAAGGGCTTCTCGAGGATAGAGTGTTGCAGTTGACATGTGGCAAAACTATCCTGTAATTGCTCATCTAGAACTACACACACTAGACTTGAATCTTAGTTTTCTCTCGTAAGGTCAAGTTAGTACATGATTAGACTCGGAATGTAGCTTTCCAAGAGTCAGGTTGTACCTAGGCACATTCGGTTGACTTTAGTCGTTGATTATTCCCATATCCCTAAGTCATCGTACTCATCTACCTATCCACAAATTATGTCACTACTTGGGTTAGGTTCAACCTGTGGCAAGTGGACTGACAAACAGTAGTAAAAGACCATTATAGATAACAGTAGATTGAGGTGAAGGACATGTTCCACATTGACGAGTATGTCATCTAGGAATAAGTAACATGAACAGTATATTGGAAATCTTTGGGCAAAGTATCACAAGCTGCTGGTTACATTGTCCTTAAAAGGAACGATAACCAATCATCAAGTCCAAGCACAGATGCTAATCAAACACCCTGATAAATAAGATTAAAGTAAATTTTTCCAGAATAACTCTACATAACCTTTGCAACAAAGAAAACAATATCATATATTTGATGAACTCCAATGCAATACCTTGAGATGGGCCTTGCTTAACTATGAAAGGAAGAACAATATAAGAACCAGTCCACACTCTCGTCGTAATCAACCGCCATAATCAAGGAAATAACTATCATCAAAGGACTAGTCAAGACCATATATTTAGGAGAGGAACTAGACCGCAAGGATCTATTCAATACCAGAGATCAAGGATAACTGATACCTAACACTTAGAGATAATCTCCTACGATCTAAATCAGATAAAAGAAATAGCCACACACATAAGTGGGTGAGGAGAAATATAATAAAGGGAATAAATACCTAGGTGAACATGAATAAAGGTACATACCTACTCCTACCACCCTCCCATAGTAAGTAGGGGTCCAAAATAGAAGTGCATTACATAGTTGAGTCCCAGCAACTAGGCTGATGAGGTACTCATGTATAATAATTGGGAAAAAGGGAACCATAAGGTACCCACAACCAGTAACAACAAAGTAAAGAAGTAAAGATCCACTCCAAGGCATCCCCAAGAATCTCGGCTCAAAATCATACAATGCTAAGATTTTTGTGTGCACTATGGTTTAAATCCACTGCTTGATCACAAAACTCACAAACTAATTGAACACACGGCTCCACAGAATGCTCCTACCAGGAGACTGTCACAGAGTGATTTCGAAAGTGCAAAAAAAATCAAATATAATTCGTTCAACGAGCTGGCAAATAGGTGTGCCATGATCCAAGAACAAAACAACAGCAAAAATCAGGACACAAAATCGGTAGTGTCACGATCCAGAAAATCCAAGGTAACAAGAAAGGACACGAAACCCAAGTAGTAGGATCAACACCACTAACCCTCCATACTACTGATGGTGAGTGATCTACAATTGTAATGAGTCATCAAAAAAAAAACTAAGACACAGTGAAACATAACACTGGAAGTTACTCAAGAGATCCCCCATAGAGATAAACCTATCCACATGCCAAAGTGTCGAAATACCGATATAAAATCTCTCTCAACAAACAAGAGAGATCCTACACCTGCTAAATAAAAGTGCTGCAAAAAAAGAAGCATCACAAGGAAGAAAGGTATATAAAGTGGGCAATAGGCCCGAATGGGTGAGGAGCCATGCTTTCTGATGCCTCTCATGAATTCCAAGTCACCTCCATGCTTGATCAGATATCCACCCAATCCCCATGGATGGATGAAGAGATGCCTGCATATGACTGGGGTGCAAATGCACATGGGTGCATGCAAAAGAACATCAGAATGTTGTCATGTTGGATCATGTTTAACACAGAAATCTAGGTTTCTCAAAGTCCTGAGTGAAGATGGTGAACTCATGTGTTACTCAGGACCTCATGAAGAGTCGATCGAATAAAAAAAAAGGAGCTCTGCAATGTGGGATCCCATGAATACTCTTCTCGAAACCAATTCATGACGATAATTTCCACTTCACATGTGGAATAGAGAAAATAATACCCTGTGACGGGCTAACCAATGCTCACTAGTGGACCCATAGAATGGAGCATGCGAGAACTAATGCCGTGGAATACTAAAAAAGCATGCAATTTGAGCAGAAGTAGGATACCACAACATTAGTACTATACATAGGCCCAAATGTTGAAGAGCAATGCAGTAATAAGCCTCACAAGGGTTAGCAGCATTCAAAGTAGGTTCACAAGTCTCAACGATTGGTAGATCAATGTTCAGGGGGTACAAGACCACAAACTGCAATTGGACTAAGCCTGGATATGTTTGTCCCATAATAGGATGATGATTCTGTAGGCTAGCAGTTTGTTCGGGCAGGGAGTGTATTATTTATATCCTTATCAGGAATGAGTGAAGTGTAGAAGAAGAATTTCCCTTCTTGTTGATTCTATTTCTTCCATAAATTTTACATATCCTCTGAAAGTCCAACATACTTCAGAGAAAGCATTCATTCTCATAATCCATGATAGTCCTAACTGGCAACTCCCAAACATTTAGGCATCGGGCTTAGCCGAAATTGCAGCCATAATTGATTACAACACTCTCCAGATTTGACACACTTTAATATAATCATAGTGCAAGTGCAAAATAATAACCTTCAATGGAAAGAGCATGAAACAACAAGAACTTTTGGGAAAAAAATGCGCTCAAAACCGAGTTACCGTCAAAATATACAAACTTTTTAATATTTTGTTTTTTTATTTATTTTAGGTGCCACTATAAACAAAATAAAATTTTTTTGCCTTCACCGCACAAATACAATCAAAGGGGGCTGAAGTTAAGCACCTACTATGAATCACACAGCATTAATCCTCAGATGACCAAGGGATAAGGATTTAATGGGTGTTTGGCCCCAACTTACTATTTTGGGGTGTCGCGTGTTTCGGAAAGTCACATCCACTTCCACTCTTAGTAAACAATTACCTTCTAAGACTATATGTAACAGTGATCTTTATTACACAAAAATACAACCTGCGGATTTTCAGAAATAGCAAAAATTTGCACAACGTCTGTGGACCCCATGCCCAAAAGAAAAGCACCTGAAAACCTTCCTACTGTAAACCAAGACACATTACGCTGCAAATATAATATTTTGCTCTGTGCAAATCGTGAAAATATACACTAGACCCCAAAAATAATCCTGCCATTTCTTTTCTGTGGGCATGAATCCCGAGGCAACTAGTGGGCTTCTCCTGTAAACCACAAAAAACTACAAAAAATGACTTCTGCAGAAATGGGTCGATTTATATTATCTTAGGAGTTTTCATGCCTTCAGATCCATGGAAGCTCTTTTTTCTATTAAATGCATTGCAACAACACATACACACAATCCCACATATTATGAATATATAATAGTTATTTTAAAATAACCCAACTTATAGACCCGGATGTCCAACAACAATCTTCCTTCTCTGACACCATGCAAGAACATACTAGATATACCAAGCCACGAACACGATGGTTGCTAATCAACACCATATCAATAAGATGACAGTCATTTTCTCAGAATAACTTCACATCAACCTTTGCAAAGAAATGAGTCAACAATATCATATATGTTATGGAACTCAATGGCAATACATTGAGACTGGGCCTTGCTTAATAAGCCAAATAAGCCTCACAGGTTTAGAAGCATCAAAAGTAGGTTCAAGCTCAAAGATTGGTAGATCAATGTCAGTGGGTACAAGAGCAACAACTGCAAGTGGACTAGAAGCATGGATATGGTTGTCCATAATATGATGATGATGCTGTAGGCTAGCAAGTTTGTTCTGCAGGGAGTGTATTATTATATCCTTATCATGAATGAGTGATTGTAGAAGAGAATTTCACTTCTTGAGTGATCTATTTTCTTCCATAAATTTTACAATATCCTCTTAAAGTCCACATACTTCAGAGAAAAGCATATCATTCTCATAATCCATGATAGGCACAAACTGCAACTCCCAAAAATTTAGGACATCGGGCTTAGCCGAAATTGCATCCATAATTGATTACAACACTCCTCCATATTTGACACTTTATAATCATAGTGCAAGTATCAAAATAAATAACTTCAATGGAAAGAGCATGAAAAAACAAGAACTTTTGTAAAAAAATGGCTCTCAAAACCGAGTTACCGATCAAAAGATACAAACTTTTTAATATTTTGTTTTGTTATTTATTTTAGGTGCCACTAAAACAAAATAAAATTTTTTTGCCTTCACCGCACAAATACAATCAAAGGGGGCTGAAGTTAAGCACCTACTAGGAATCACAAGCATTAAGTCCTCATATGACCAAGGGATAAGGATTTTAATGGGTGTTTGCACAACTTACTATTTTGGGGTATGTCGCGTGTTTTCGAGAAAGTCACATCCAACTTCCACTTCTAGTAAAAATTACTCTTTCTAGACTATGTAGACAGTGATCTTTATTACCAAAAATAGCAACCTGCGGATTTTTCAGAAATAGCAAAAAAATGTGCACAACGTCTGTGGACCCATGCCAAAAAAGAAAAGACCTGAAAACCTTCCTACGTGTAAACCAAGACAAATACGCTGCAATATAATATTGCTCTGTGCAAATCTTGAAAATATCCAATAGACCCAAAAAATAATCCCGTAATTTCTTTTCTAGTGGGCATGAATCCCGAGGCAAACTAGTGTGCTTCTCTGTAACAACCAAAAAACTACAAAAAATGACTATCTGCAGAAATGGTCGAGTTTATAGTTGATCTTAGGGTTTTCATGCCTTCTAGATCCAATGGAAGCCTCTGTTTTCTATAAAAATGCATGCAACAACAACATACAACCAAATCCCAAATATATGAATATATAATGAATTTATTTGTAAAATAAAACTTATAGACGGATGTCAACAACAATCTCCTTCTCTGATACCATGAAAGGAACAATAACTAGATTATACCAAGCCAAGAACACAGATGCTAATCAAACACCATGATCAATAAGATGAAAGTAATTTTCCAGAATAACTTCACATAAACCTTTGCAAAGAAATGAGCAACAATATCATATATTATTATGGAACTCAATGCAATACATTGAGAATGGGCCTTGCTTAAATAAGCAAGGAATAAAAAATCTAAGAACTAGTCAAGGTCGTAGATCAAGCCATAAATCAAGGAAATAAATAGTCATCAAAGAACTAGTCAAGACCATAGATTTAGGAGAGAACTAGACATCAAGGATCTAGTTAATACTATAGATCAAGGAATGAACTATACCTAACAACTAGATAATATCTCCTAATATCTAAATAAGATAAAAGAAATATCCACACACAAAAGTGGGTGAGGATAAATACAATAAAGGTAAATAAAATACCTAGGTGAACATGAGCTAAGGTAAATACCTACTCTAATAGTCCTATGTCACCTAGTTTAAAGAAACGTGATTTCAGATGGATATTGGTAACAAATATTTAGATAGGTTGTTTAAACAGATCACTCAATACCTGGAATAGGGTAGGAAAACCAAGTATACGTATTATACATAAATTATTCTATACTTAAAGACAAACATGAGAGATCGGTTAGTAACCAAGTCATTTACAATTGCATATGGTTATCTGTTATGAGATTGATTGGCATGGAATATGTGTTCTAAATTTAGAACAGAAAACATTGTGTAAAATTTTTCCCTTTTTTTAAAAGTCTTAAAATAGGATTGTTACATCTTGGTATCAGAGCTGAAGGTTGTAGCTCTTGGACCTATTGTGTCCATAATATGATAAAAATTATTTTTTTTGTTAACAGAAATTGGTTAGAACAAGAGGAAATGTTGCAAATAATCCTCCACTTGAGGAAGGAGCAGCAACTGCCCAAAAACTCGATGAGATCCTTGCTGCTCTGTTAGACACAAGGGATCATTTTACTGTACTTGAACAATAAGTAATGTGTAATAAGGATGAAGAAGATGCTGGTAATAATAATCAGCCACCTCCTGAGGACAACACCAATTTAGGTGTTGATAATAACAATATGAACATACTTGATCATCCTGAAAACAAAAAGGCTAGGCTGGCAACTGAACTCACTAATGATATAAAAAGGATAAGTCTACCTAAGTTTGATGGCACCACATTAGGAGATGGAGCTGACAATTGGCTCAACAAAATGGAGAAGTACTTTACAATAAGGAATTTCTCAAAAGAAACAAAGGTGATCTGGGGAGCATATCAGCTTTCCCATGAGGCATCTTCATGGTGGGACAACCGTAAGGATGAGTTGAATATTGATGAAACTAATGTTACTTGGGATCAATTTAAAGGTTACTTTAGGTAACATTGGCTACCACAACTTTATTATGATCAGAAAATGACTGAATTCCAGAACTTAGCTCAAGGAAAGCTAACTGTAACCGAGTAATGGGAGAGGTTTACTAAACTCCTTAAGTATGTACCTTAGTATCAAACTGATGAGAAGTTCAAGATACAAAAATTCATCATGGGATTGAATACCGTTATAGGAGGAGAGGTGTATTTTCACAGCCCAACCATGATGGAAGGGGTTGTTGAAAAATCCATAAGGCAGAAACAAAAATTGAAGGCGATTTCGGCTTATAAAGAGGAAGTAAGGAAGAAATTTCTTAACTCCTCTTCATCATCTCTTACACCTAAGAAAGGACCATGGAAGAAATTTAGAATGAAAATTAAGTTTTCAACTGATAATAATAAGAAAATAACAACAAATAAGTCTACTGGTAATGCACAAAATAACTTTGTCAAGAATAATAATAACAGACAGAAGTCCTATGGAGGTTAGAATGATAACTCTAAGGCTGGAAACAAATTTGAGACTAGAAAGGGACCTATTGGAGGCTATTATAACTATGACAAAGATCTTTATGCAAATCAATTTCCTTTGAAAAACAACAACACAAGATACACGTTGCAGTAACTAACAAGTAGGCTGAAAAATAGGCCACACCCATAGAAGTTCTGGGTAAGTTATTTGGCATACATATAACTATTCTTTTTAATACCGGAGCTACTGAATATTTTATTTCTAGTAAATTAGCATCAAAACTAAAAAGAAAACCTGGGAACATGGATGAAACATGGACTGTACATTATGGAAACAATGTTGTTTATATAGTTAGTATGTGTCTTTTCGGAGCAGTCCTTGACCTACCTAGTTTTTCCACTGAAGTTGATCTTTATGTTGCACCTTTGGGGTCTTATGATGTAATCATAGGTGTTAATTGGTTAGCTAGACATAAGGCAAAAGTGGACTATTTTGAAAAACATATTAGTTGTTTAGATGACCTGCAGAAAACAACAGAGATTCAGGGTGTGAAACATGAGATTTCTATTAGGAAGCTGTCAGCTATGTAACTTAAAAAGGCCAAAAATAAGGGTTGTACCTTGTGTGTAGTTAATATTTTAGAAATTACTGAGGAGAACAACGATGTCATGGAATGATACCCACTATTATGAAACTACAGTGATGTGTTTCCAGAAGAGTTACTAGGTCTTCCACCCAAAAGGGAATTTGACTTCACCATTGAAATCAATCCTGGAACCGAGCCTATTTCTAAGGAAACATATCGAATGACTACTATAGAATTAGTAGAGCTCAAGGCATAATTGCAAGACATTTTATCTAAAGGTTTGATTAGATTGAGTGTTTCACCTTGGGGAGCATCGGTAATTTTTTTGAAAAAGAAGGATGGAACACTTAGATTGTGCATTGATTACATAATGTTAAATAAAGAAAAAATCAAGAATAAATACCCACTCCCTAGAATTGATGATCTATTTGATCAAATGCATGGAGCATCGACATATTCTAAGATAGATCTTTGAACTGTATATCATCAATTACATGTTAAAGATGCGGACATTCATAAAACAACTTTTACAACAAGGTATGGACATTATGAGTTCACAGTTTTACCTTTTGGATTAACAAATGCACCTACAGATTTTATGAATTTAATGAATAATATCTTTCAATAATACTTGGACAAATTTGTGCTTGTATTCTTGGATGACATTCTCATATATTCTAAAAGTATTGAGGAACACCATGAGCATTTGAAGATAGTTTTGGAAATTTTGAGAAAGAGACGGTTATATGGTAAGCTATCTAAATGTTCTTTCTATGACATAGAAGTGCACTATTTGGGACATGTAATAAGTAAGAATGGAATTACTATAGATCCTTCTAAAATTGTAGCTATAATTGAGTGGCTTGTACCAAAGAATGTACATGAAGTTAAAAGCTTTATGCGTTTTTCTGCTTACAATAGAAAATTTGTAAAATATTTTTCTAAAGTGGCTGGACCAATAACTTCATTATAGAAAAAAGGATAAGAAGTTTGTGTGGAGTGAGAAATGTGAATCTGCATTCAAAATTTTGAAGGAAAATTTAACATCGCACCTATTCTAGCGGTACCAGATCCTAATGGAGACTTTACTGTTGTAATATATGCATCTGGGGAAGGTCTAAGAGGTATTTTGTTACAAAATGATCATGTCATAGCTTATGAAAGTAGAAAACTAAAATTACATGAGTTGAATTATGCTTCACATGATTTAAAGCTTGATGCCATTGTTCATGCACTACAAGTTTAGAGGCATTATCTTCTGGGTAAATATTTTGAATTAAAAACTAATCATCTTGGGCTAAAGTATATTTTCACTTAGCCAAATCTAAATGCAAGACAATGAAGATGGTTAGAGTTTTTGTCTTAATATGATTTTGACATAAATTATATCAAAGGTAAGGAAAGCATAGTAGCTGATACTCTAAGTCGTAGGAAGCACATTTCTACTGTTATAAAATTGAGAATTAAGCTTAAGGATGAAGTAAAAAGTGTTATGGAATCTAATTCTTACTTTCAAGAAGTAAAAACAATGCTTGTTGTAGATCCAAATGATGTGAGATATAAAGGTTTTCACTTTGACAATGAAGGAATCTTAAGATTTGAAAACAGAGTATACACACCGTCACTAAATGATTTAAGAAAGAAATTGTTAACAGAATTTCACAATTCACCTTTCTCTGGACACCCAGGTATTACAAAGATGCTTGCTGATATAAGACAACAATATTTCTTGAAGGGGATTAAAAAGGATGTTATTAATTTTGTGACACATTGCTTAGAATGTCAACGTGGTAAAGCTGAACATATGCATCTAGCTGGTTTATTGTATCCTCATAGCTTACCGTAGTACAAATGGCAAGTAATAAGCATGGATTTTATACAAGGGTTACCTATGTCAAGAAATAAACATGATGTTATTTTGGTAGTTGTTGATAAAATAACATAAGGAGCACATTTTTTTTCTCATAATCTGAAGGATGATTCTCCTATTTTGGCAAAGAGATTTGTACATGAAATTTTCAGATTACATGTAGTACCTAAATTAATCATATCTGATAGAGATCCTAGAATGAATTCAAGGTTTTGGAAAACACTTAATGCAGCTCTAGGAACTAAGCTGAATTTCAGTTCTGCGTATCATCCAGAAATGGATGGACAGACTGAAACAGTTAATCAAGTTTTAGAGGATATGTTACGAATGTATTGCATGGATCAACAGTATAAGTGAGAAGAGTACTTTCCACTAGTTGAGTTTGCCTGCAATAACACATATTATGCCTTTCTTAAGATGACACCTTTCGAAGCACTATACAGAAGAAAATGTAGAACCCCCGTTAGTTGGGACAACATTGAGGATAGAGAGGTAATTGGATCTGAAATCCTTTTAGAAATGGAACAACAAGTTGAAATGATTCGTGAACGCTTGAAAGAAGCAAAAGATAGATAAAAGAGTTATGCTGATTTAAAGCAGGTTGATAGCAAATTTGAACTTGGTGAGAAGGTCTTTCTTCGGGTTAAATCGAAAAAGAGCTCTATAACTTTTGGCAAGGCTGCCAAGTTATCACCTTGTTACATGGGAACTTTTGAAATAGTTGAAGTAATCAACCATGTAGCTTACCATTTAGCTTTACCTACTGCTTTGTCATGAATGCATGATGTTTTCCATATTTATTTACTTAATAAATACGTTTCAGATTTATCACATGTGTTAAATTAGAATTCCTTGTAGGTCTAAGACCTAGGAATAATCATGGTTAAAACCATATGAGTGCTGGAAACTCACCAGTTGCATTTAAGAAATCATGAAATAAGTCATATAAGGTTAAGTGGGACCAATTTAACAAAGAAAGTGTAACCTAGGAAAATTTGAAAGATATGGAAACTGCTTTTCCATATTTATTTAAATAGAATTGATTCTGATGACTAATAAAAAGTTCATGATTTTATCTTTATTTGAAAATAAGTCTGCCAGTTTTGGGTAGATATCTATTTATTTTAAATAAACAGCTATGTGAATGATTATTTCTGGAACTTTAAAATTCTGATATTGTTACAAACATATGATAAGAAAGTGAATAAAATGATTGTCCTTAATGCAATGGTCAAAATAAGATAATCATCGGGACGATGATTCTTTTTAGGAGGGAAGTAAGTAAAACCTTTGACAAACTATTATAAATATCTTTTTTATTACAAGTGTTGACATGTGATTTTCTTGATGTGGTGTGTTCCTTTGCTTGTTGAAAATCATGCTTGCCAGGGATAAATCATTTCTGCTCTTGGATTCATTAGAATGAAAAGTAGTTTCTTGCAAGAATCCATTTTCACTTCTTATAGGTGAGTTGTAATCCAGTTATGGTGATTGAAAATTTTTCTCTATTAACTGACTCATCCTTGGATCAATTCCAATGATCCAAGGAATGTTTTAAATCTCCTTACCTAGTCTGAATGGTAAAATGAAATTCATAGGTTGAGAGACATAACAAAATGAACTTTTGTATGTTTACAAATTCTTTATGGTCTTGTAAGATTGTACCTGCATTATGTTGTATGTTTTGTGATCAGATATTTCGGATTGATCTCTTCATGACATTTAACGACGTTAAGTGGAATGAGGCCTACTTCAAGACTATGAAGGGAATTTAACTCCTAAACCTATGAGATATATCCTAACAGTATTCTAAACTAAGGTAAATGTACCTACTTCCTAGCTATGTATACTTATACGGGTGAAAATCTATCCTAAGCTTCATGCTCTACATTTGGATGGGGAAAAACCTAAGGTGATGCTAGGTATACTCTTAACCTATTACCTACTAATAAATTGGTATGGATTATGACCTATCTTAAGTTGGAAAATTACCTAAGGCAATGTTTATAAACCTAAGGTAAATAATTTCTAAACTAACCTAAGGTCATAACCTAAGTTAAGAATATCTATCCTAAACTAATGAAAGGGACCTAAGGGTCATATGACAAGTTGGCGACAGTTCCTAAGGCATTTATTTGATTTGATTTTCGAATTAATAGGAAGTACTGCCATTTTTGGCAGAGACATGTAAAATTGGTGGAAGCTTATGTGGAATCATCATTAAAATTGGAAATGCATGCATAAGTTGAAATAGTATTCACCAATTTTGGGTGGTGGTGGCAAGGAGAGATAGGTAGGAGATTAGGGAGTAATGTCATTAATGAATCTCAATTTTTGTGAGCAAACCGTCTTGGAATAATGAGGGAAGATTTGTTGGAGTTTGTTTGGTCTTGCATGCTTTGTGATTTTTTCTCTGTATGGATCTATCTGGTTCTTCGAACCAGTAGTTTGTTTTTCACTTTGTGGCTATTTTTGGTTTCCTTAGTCTATTTTTGATTCAAGGAAAATATATGAGGCATTGGAGAAAGAGATGTTTGGTTTTTGATCTTTCTCGGAGGAGAAGAAGAGTTATAAGCTCGTTTGGAAGTCTCCTTCAAATTGTTAGAAGAACTATTAGGCATGATAGGCTCTACCCATTACGATTTCTTGCTTTTCTCTAAATGATTCATTAAAACAAGTCTGCTCTTTTGATATATATGGTTATTTGTCTTGTTCTGGTTATTTACTTCATGTTGATGGAATCTCTGTGATTTTTGAATATGAATCCATTGAATGATAATGATAGTTTTGGTTGTACTCTTTGTGAGCAAGTTCAATGGTGAAATTCATTTGGAACTTTCGAGGATTTTGTGTTTTGTTTAGAACTCGTATTCAGGACTGTATGCTAAAAAAATCTTGAGTAAATGGTTTTTGGTTGAGTCTGAACTGGTAGTCTCTTTAGAAATCTTCTCCTTAATGCATATTGAGTTTGAAAAAGTTGTAGTACTTCTGTCTCAGACTGTACTATTTACTTTGAACATGTATTGGCATGAAATCATGTGAGGATATTTTGTTTCCTCTGTTTTACGTAACTCATGTCTTGTTTTTAACAAAAAGTCTTTTATTGTTTTGAAAAAAGGGTGAAAGACCTTTTATGAAATTGTATCTTGTTGTGAGGATATAGAACCTCTTGTTCAATATTGTATTGTTTACTTATCCTTCAGTATGAATTTAGGCTCATTTGAAAGCAATCGATAATGGGTTATTGAAGTATACATAATTGCTATGTTCATACTTCAACTTGTGTTTTATCTGTCTAGAACAATTACCTTCTCTACATCGATCTTTAGGTGCTAGATGGAGCGGTGAAAGTTATTATAGTTGGGATTTATGTTATAGTTTGAGTTTGTGTGTAATGTTGATTTTTTTTTGACTTAATACTTGTTTTGGGTTTTTGTATTCTCTTTCAGATCCATTTAAATGGATTTCTAGGTTTTTAAAAGAGAAAGGAGTTGAATACTCTCGTAGACTATATCTTGTTTTGCTTAGATTTTGTACTTATGCTTTGGGACTGTACTGTATATTATACTCTTCATTATGAACTCAAACTTATGTTAAAATAATGTTGATTAGATGAATGTGGATTTTGGCATTATATGTGTCCTAGATTTCTGTTTGTATTTGAACTGGGTTGGTGTTGGTATTGATGATTTGATAAGGTTTGAATTTGTAAGGAAAAATAGAAGTAATGTTTTCTTTAATCTTCGCATTGGGTTTGTGCTCTCTCTTTTGGAACTTGCGAAAGAACTTCTAGGTTTTAAATGGGATTTGGAATTCAATTGATAATTTAAAGGTGAATGAATTCTAGGTTCGGATCCTTTCTATTGAGTTTCCTTTAAATTTTGGGTTGTTAAGTTCCGTTTTCTCAAACTTCTCTGTAGATCGACTCTCTTCCATGTTGTAGAGTGATTACTATCCTAGGCTTGTTCGACTTCTTGAGTTCGGATTTCTGCCCTTTCTACCTTAACGAAGTAATGTGATATCACTCTTCAGAAACAAAAAATTCCTCGTGGATTGTTTAATTTAACTTGTTCCTAGTTGGATGTGCAAGGTTTTTGGGAATAGCAGTATGTTCAGGAAACTTTGGGACTGTCATTTTTGCTACTGGGAAAACCAAACCGTTCCCGTTTAATCTTTCTTGATCTCAGCTAATTTGTATAGAGTCTAATTTCATGTCGATTCAGGAAGTGTACAACTGGGTTTGTCCTGTAGAAAGGAAAATGTAATCATTTCTAGACTAACTGTTTTGAATGAATGAGTCATGGTTTATTAGGATATTGTTTTCAGATGGAATCCTCTCTGTGCAATCAATAATAATATGAACCTTCCCTGGATGGGCATGCGTAAGAGATAATCCCTATGTAAGTATTTCTTTGATTTATGGAACGTATGGTTTCAGATCACTGAATGATATCTCCAATAATGTAGAATATACTTAAGGCTTGTAAATAGGATGATGACTATTTTGTTTCTCTCCCTTCTCGGATTGGTTTGGGATTCTGGTTCTCAGATGTTGTCTCTTAAATGGTGAATCCTTTTATTGGTTTTCTTGACTGATATAGTAATATAGGTAATCAGTTATGTACTTTCTAAACCTAATTTCTATCTCTTAGATGAATAGTGAATCATGGATAGTCCGTATTGATTCTTCTTCTTATTTATTTAAGATATAGGATGAATCACCCTAAATATGTACTATGCTGAAATGAATTTATCTGTACATGATTCTAGAAACTTGGTAAAATGAAAATAATGTTTTTGGTTCTGAAAGTAACTCTTCTTGTTACATAGTAGAGTTAATTTCTATATTTCAATTCAGAAAGAATTATGAAATAATTAGACGACTAGATATGTTGTTTGTTTTAAATAAGTAATTGATTGGGTCAATTATTATATGATATAATGTAGTAGTTTCTGATTATATTATGTTCTTTTCTTAAAAGTAAATTCATACTTATTATTTGTACTTCTTTATGGTTGTTTTTACTTATGCTTATTAGTATGATATATTAATTGTTTCATTAAATTAGAGTGGTTTTAATGGAACAATTAGTGGAATGCACTTCATTTTAATGCTTAGTGCTTATTATGCTTAGTTCAATGAACTAACCCGTGCTAGAATTTTTTGCAGATGGACTTCGTAAGTGATAAAAGAAGGCAAAATTTTTTATGATGTATTGGCTGATGTAAAGTCTGGCTCTTTTGTAAAGAATTCTGATTCATTCTTGAGTTGTATTGAAAAAGAAAAGTTGTATTCTTTTATGATCTTAATGTTGTTTGATATGCAGTATGCCTGAAATGAATAGTCTTGTAAAGTGTATATTTTATCATGATGAATTGAAAGGTTGGAGACTGACTCTGAATTGTGGTGTAAATTCTCTCTTCCTTTGAAGGAAATAGTAATGCTATCTTGTTGATATTCTTTATATCTGTTTGTATACCTATTACTGTTATCATTTAATAAGATGGATTAAGGGAATAGTTTAATCTCCCCTTACTAAGCTATAACTTGCTAGTTGTATAATATGTCATCCTCTATCTAAACAATTATTGTATAATTATGAAATGTGTATTAGACATACAATTAAACTACATGAGTTGTGAATGATAAAAAGGTTATGTTAACCCTAACATTTAATCATGTAGAGGAAGAATCTTCCTCTCTCAAAAGAATGAAAAATAAAAGGAATGGTGGTTATGATCGTTAATCTTTGTACTTCATTTTCTATGAAGTAAACTCTAGTTGAATCTAGGTGGATGATACACCTTCTTTAGACAACTAAGTATAATTAAATTAACCATTTGATGTTTTCTGCCCTATTTTTGGATAACTGCTTGTTATGCCAAATTAATGAACATAAATGCAATCATGAGTTGATGAAGTTCTTAATATTAATAATATTAATTATGGATAAAGAACTTAATGGATGTTTGAATTAGGGTTTTGCAAGGTTGCTGCAATCTGAATCTTAATCCAAATTTAATTATAAATTAAAAACCACCAATGGGTATGTACATCATGATGAAGCAGTTTTAACATATGTAGGCACATGCCAACTGCAGGATGATACCTTCAATAATACTAAGGGCTTATCGAGGATACAGTGTTGCAGTTGACATGTGGCAACACCCTCCTGTAATTGCTCATCTATATCTACACACATTTGGAATTGAACTTAGTTTCTCTCTAGGTCAAGTTAGTAGCATGATTAGAATAGGAATTAGCTTTCAATGAGTCAGGGTACCTAGGCACATTCGGTTGACTTAGGTCAGTCGAGTATGCCCATATACTGTAAGTCATTGTAAGCGTCTACCTATAACAAATTATGTCACTAACTTGGGTTAGGTTCAAACCTTGAGCAAGTGGATTGACAGAAGTCAGTAAAAGACCATTCTAGATAACCGTAGAGTGAGGTGAAGGAAATGTTATGCATTGACTTGTATGTTGTCTAGGAATAAGTTACATGAATAGTATGTTGGAAATCTTTTGCCAAAGTATCGCAAGCTGCTGGTTGTGTTGTCCTATGTCACCTAGTTTAAAGAAATGTGATGTCAGATGAATATTGGTAACAAATATTCAGATAGGTTATTTAAATAGATCACTTAGTATTTAGAATAGTGTAGGAAAACCAAGTATATGTAGTATACATAAAGTATTCTATACTTAAAGAAAAACACGAGAGATTGGTTAGTAACTGAGTCATGAAATGAGAGATCGGTAATTTATCGAGTCATTTACAACTGCATATGGTTATCTGTTATGAGATTGATTGACATAGAATGTGTGTTCTAAATGATGTCTTATTTAGAACAAAGAATATTGTGTAAATTTTTTTTCCCTTGTTTCTAAAGTATTAAAATAGGATTGTTACAAATACGACGAGTTTTTGATAGGGTGGCTTTGTACTTATCTGGAGAAAAATCTCCATTTTCTCTTCATTATTTGTCATTCCACTCCATTTTTCTCTGAGGCCTACATATTTGCTATGTATTCATGATGTGGAGAGTTTGGTGATCATGATGAAGTTGGTTCAGATCAGTAATGGCGGACCAGGTGTCTAGACAAGAAAGAACATGGCCATGACATGAAGAGAAGTTGTGAAGGAAAAATGAGGGGAAAGAAATGGCTAAGTGCTAGATTTGAACATTCAAAACTTTCATATGGAGGGGATGGGAAAATTTTTATGTCCTTGATGTCCCTGACCTTAGGGACATGAGGGAAATAAATTTCCATGTGGTCAAGGTGATGTCATGTGTCCTCGATCCGACGGCAGGGGATTTGCTTGAAAAATGCACCTGGGAGCTGAAAGTTGGTCATGTGGGTGTCTAAATGACTCCCCATAGGGGCTGGGAAATTTTTTCCATGTATGAAGTCCCCCACATTAGGGACATAAGGGACATCAGTCTCCACGGTGGTCCTGGAGCTGACACGTGGCACCCGATCGGATGGTAGGGAATGGATGCTCCAAAAATGCACCTGGGGGTTGAACTGTCAAGTTTGGAGGTCACATGAGGGTCTAAGAGGTCACATGGGGGATGGGTGAATTTTTTAAAAATTTGTGTACCTAACCTCAGGGACATGAAATCCCACCAGGCTCCTGGTGCTGACACGTGTCCTCCCAAAAAATGACTAAGTCCTGAACTAGCTTTGAGAGGGAAACTTTAGAAAGAAGATAACTTGAGCTCCCGGTGGAAGTTATTGGTGAAATTTTATATGATTATAAATGGAAATGTCCTTTTGAATCTAGTGGTGGGAGTATAATGTCTTGATTCATTCATATGTTCCTTGAAATATCATATTTTTTATTTGAGACTCCACTTATACCTGATAAAAACTGCCTACAAATCCTATGCGCCAAGGTGTTGTGAAAAATATTATTTCACCATAATGTAGGTATTTAAATCCTCTTTTTGGTGATGCTTTGTTTTTCTTCTAAATCCACCCAAAGCTCTCAGAATCTTCTTCTGAAGCACGATAGCTGTTTAAGGCCTATGTACTGCCTAGGCTTGTGAACCCTGTTTTCACTCAGACTGCTCCAAATATTTCAAAACTTCCCTAAACCTTCCAAATTTATTTCCATGATGTTCTAAGGTCTTTGATTCTCCTCCATGTTTAATTTTTCCCTTTTTTTCCACTCTAGGGTGGTTGATCTGGTCCTGGGAAGGCCAGTGATAGCCCTTCCCAATACTACCAGAAGATAGTATCTTTTCAGAACTCCCTAAAATCACCTAGGGGGAATGAATAAAATTACCTAAATCACCTAGGGGGATGATATTAAATTATTTAGGATGTCATTTGGACTAATTGGATAGACCCAGGGTGTCTTGGAATGATGGGACTTTGAAAAAATTAACATTAGGGTATCGTTGTCGTGCTTGGAAATTGTCAATTTACCTGTTGCACATTTACATGACAAGATAAGTGTATCTTTCATCGATTTTAATTATAATTATTTGGTGGGTGACATTGGTCTTTTCACCTTATTCATTTTAAATTTTGTGTCACTATATGGATCAAAGTGGAATTTGTACTATTTTTTCTTTGTATACATTCTTATTTGAAGAGACTAAGTTTGCTAATTTTTGGCTTAGTTTCAAGATCTATTTTTGAAAGATCTCTTTTTTGATTAAAAGATCCTCTTCCTCATCAAACTTGGGAGGAGGTGAGGATTTTCACTAAATACTTTACGTGAAGCTTTGTAATAAGGTCGTCATGGATCACCAAGTGGCTTGGATGGGTCTCCTTTAGCGGTGTTATGATGTTTCCTAGAAGTAGAAGCATACCATACATTAAAGGTGTTATCCATGTCTAAGAGGGAACTTCATTCTTCTGTCTTATGATTAATGACCTTAATTTCAGATTTGTGCTCTTGTGGAAACTTAGCCCCTAGTTCTAAGAATCTTGCGAGTACTTGATACCTGTTATAAAAAAGGAGTTTGTTAAAGAAATTAGGTCTAATTGATGTTTTTCTTTAGAAGAGTCAGACTCTTCTCCACTATGATCAATCAACAACTTTTTGTCCTTGACTTGTGAAAATAGAGGTGCTAAGTTATTATGACTAAATGGGAATGATTCTAAAGGATTTTCTCCTAAGTCACGATCGTTTGGTTTGGACGTAATCTTCATGATTCTAGGAATTACTAGTTAAAGCGATACTAGATTTTGTCTAAATGATTTCAAAGGTTTATGTGAAACCTAGGCGTATGTTTGTGTAAGTCACTCGATGTGATGATGAAATAAACTTGTGGTGTTCTATAAGTAACGTTTTGTGGTTATTTTTATGATTCAAAGAACACACATATGAACACTCAAATGTAATGATCCCTCAAATTGTTTCTCCTGCCAAGCCTAAACCCTAACTATGATTCTGGTGAAGGGCCCAAAGAAGATAGTGATAATATCATAAAAATAGATAGGTCAAGTTAGAAATCTAACAAGGCCTAAATATTAAAGTGGTACTGATGCAATCTCTCGACGAGGTATAATGAAACTAGTTTGAATGCCGATGAAAGCTAAGTTTTATGAAAAATGGAAGTTACGAGTATGTATAGCGTAACAATGCTATATTGATAAATTAACCAAGCAAGCAAGGTGTTAGTATAAAGATGACTTTATTTCGGTATATACAAGGCAATATTGATACCCTAAAAAAGGCTTAGATGACATCGGAATTGAAACAAAGTATGAGTATAACAAGAAGTTTTTAGTTACGTGAGCAGTGTAACTACATAATAAAAGAACTTATATCAAGTTCTCAAGAATTTGAAAACATGACGTAAGTACCAAAAATGTGTGACTAGAATGCGAGTAAAAAAATATCAACCTAACGAGACATAAATGATGAACCAAAATCACAATAGCGAAGATGATATTGAAATCAAGATCAAAGAACTATAAAAGATACGAAAATGTACTTGCACACTTTAGATGTTTAACAACCCAGCCGAAAACATGGATGGGTGTAAATAGACAAAAAAGTGGTGAGTACTATCTTTGATAAAATGCATGGGGTATGCTTCCTTCTCACTCCAAATGGGCAGTGAGAATGCAAGGGTATGGATCAAAAGGATAAAAATAAATTAAGTGCCACTTGGGCAGAGTTTTGCCTCATCTGAAGGAGAGAATCAAACCAAGCTAAGTGAGACATCGTTTAATTCCATGATGAAAGGAACTTAGATATAAATTACATGGACTATTTTCCTTGTTCTAAAAATAAGGTTTATACTCCAAGTGCGTTGTCACTTCGTGATGGCTTGACGCGAAAACAGACTAGCAAAGTGGGTTCCAAGACATAATGGCTTCCCTAATAAGATCTCTTAACTAGGTGTCACAAGTTGTCTAAGAGAGAGCTCGATTTTCCCAAAGATTCGTACTAACTGATTTGGGAGTATCTCAGCTTTACTTTACCCCCTTCTAATACAATGAGAAAATAGTGCGTTCAGTTGTACTATCACTGGGGTTACGATACAGACAACTTTGAATCTATACTTACAATGTGAAATCTAGTCAAGTGGGCAAGCAGATCGCTTCCTGTTTCATCCACGAGGTTACTCAATGAAAAATTACTTTAGGGTTCCTGGAACCACCCCCATTTTTATAGCTTAAGGTGTAATGCCAAAGGGGTTATGTTCCAGTTGAGTGGATAGAGACGTACTCTTTTTTGAAACTTACAATACATTATGAAATGAAATGGTTTGTTTTTCATCTTGCTTAACTTAATGTGGTTTTAAGTAGGCAACCTATATGGAAACACGTGTATTAGAAGGTTATATTTTTTTGACACATTTTCTTTGACAAGCATTAGGTCCTGTACGAGATGAGTTTTAGTAATTTTCCATCAAATAAGAAAGATATTTTGCATGTTATTTTTGATTCCTAAGATTGCCAAAAAGGTGCAAAGGAAGAGCATACACAACGTGAGAACCCTACTAAAATAAACCTTTGTGAAAAAAGTATTTTGAAAGATAGAGTTTGTTTTAGCCAACTTAGAAAGATTAATCCACTTATTTGAACATAACACAAATGTTTTTAAAAGTGACAAGGTGTTTTTAGAACTATTTTTGATTCCCAAGATCACCTAGAAGGTGTAAGGGAAGAGCATACAAACTTTGAAAATCCCATTTTAACTAAGAAAATGAAACACTTTAGACTACTTTGGTCAAATAAAACCAAAAATAACCCTGCAATTACTTGTTAGAACCTGCAAACAAGTTAGAAAACTAAGAAAACTTAGGAAATTCTTGAAATCGATTTTTAACAAATTTTCAATGGTTTTTAGTAGTTTACATTTTTCGAGGTAACTGGGGTACTTTGGGATTTTTGTGATAGAAGTACTAATACCAAAGGTATATTACTTTAGGAACTTCCCTCCAGAAGTTCACTTTGTTCTCTTTCCGACACCTATTCAAACTCTAAAAATGGGTCAACGGGTTAAAAGATATGACCAAAACTAAGGGCACTAAAAAAAATATGGATTAAATAGATATACCTACGCCCCCTTAGGGTGCTTGCATTCTGGTTTAAGCATGTGCACATGGGTTATGGTACCTATGCCCCTCTATGTAAAACTAACGGATCTGCAGGGTGCCTGTGCTACTTGAGAGATGCCTGTGCTAGGGTAAGTGTGCCTACACTAGGGAAGTGAAAAAAATGGTAAAAAATATGACAGGGCATGTG
Organism: Taxus chinensis; assembly: GCA_019776745.2. Classification (NCBI taxonomy): domain Eukaryota; kingdom Viridiplantae; phylum Streptophyta; class Pinopsida; order Cupressales; family Taxaceae; genus Taxus; species Taxus chinensis. The sequence goes on from CM034154.1 coordinate 293,251,081, forward strand.
CACTGGTAGAGGGCTACTTGTGCCAGCAAAAGGGTGTATGCACCACGGTTTGGGCGTGTGCGCACTTGGTAAAATTTTTGACAGAGGATCGTGAGTACACATGGTTCTTACGCGTGGGGTTGGATGCCTGCGCACCTAGTAGAAATGACAGTTGGTAGGGCTAATTTCTAATTACATTTAATGGACAATTTTTAACCTATTGAAGGTTCTTGTGCTAATAGAAAGGTGTGTGTGCCCCTGCCTGAAAAACCACAAAAAACATGGAAAATGAAAATTTAAAAGTGTCAATAGGTTAGAAATTAGCCATTAAATGCAGTTTCTAGCATAAAATTAATAAGGAAGCATGAAAATGAAGGTTAACTACTTAAAACATGGCCAAAAATCCCAAGGTAAAATATTTAACACTACAAAAAATGTAAAAAGTTAGAAACTGCAATAAAAGCTTAAAAAAGACAAATGTGTTCAAAGAAAGGTTGCAAAAGCTACAGAATGGGGTAAGAACACTTAAAAACCCCAAGGCTTTGTGCAAAACTGATCAATGGACAATCAGATAAGAAGTAAACGAGGATTCCCAATTTTCATACATTAAACTTGAAGTAAACAACAAAACTTAACAAATATAATTACCCTCTATGCTTGAAAGCTTAAATAAGTGAGCCTAATAAGGATCTAAGCAATCAGTTTGTGTTTAAGAGAATGAGAGCTCAACAATAATCGCTTCAAGGCCAATGGTTCTTCCCATTTACTCCATGGTGTGTGGTGTGTTGCAAATGATAAAGAAAATAGCTCAATAAAATGAAATAAAACTCCTAATCCTAACAATAATACCATAATTTATGTTAGAGGGAAGAAGTGTTCTTAGAAATGAGAGGGGGGTAGTGGGCTATTTATAGTTTTCCATTTGGGAAAGTGGAGGAATTTTGGTGCATGTGGGACTAAAGGATAAGCCAAAAAGTTAATTAGGGAGTCAAAGTAAGATTTGACTATGTTTAGAAGAGGTTAATCATGGTTAGGACTACTTAAAATAGGTTAGGCTAGTTAATCATGTTCAGAGAGGAATTAAGGTTTTGAGAGAGTTTTGAGAGTTCTAATCAATCCAATGAAATGGATTGATAGTCTCAGAAGATAATAGAAGCATTCTAGAAGAGGATAAGAAGAGGATTTAGCCATGAAAAGGCTTATATCAGTCTATTTAATTGACTTACAAGAGGAATACGACCGAAAGAGTGTCGTAAGGGGGGAGTTAGATAGGTCTAACTGACGGTATGCCATAAATTTGCAAGAAGGATATTAGTTAGTGCAATATTAGGAGTAATGGTTCTTTGATCAAACTAAAAGTGTCTACATTTTCCCCTCTTTGAGGTGATGTAAGCTATGTCACTTCAAAGAAAGTAGACAAACATAAGCAAAGGAATTTTTTTGAAGGGGTGGAAGAAAAATTAGTTAGCTAAAGGGATACCCCCTCGAGTGTCGATGGGGTGATGGAGGATCTCGGTCGACGACCAAAAAGAGAACAAAAAAAAGAAAAGTGTAAAGATAATATTAGAGAACAACAAGAAAAAGGGATATTGAGCTATCTAGAAACCATTGCAAACATTTTTTAATCATCATTTTTCTTAGCATCCTCATCATTGGTCCTTATTAAAATGTAAGCATATGACAGAATTGTAAAATGACATGAAAAGTCAAGATAAAAACAACTGTCCCTTGCTAAAATAGAATCTCCATGCAACATAAAAACATGCAATGCAATACGAGAAGTAAACAAACTTAGCTAACAGGAAAATAAGTACAATCACACACACTCAAACCAATAACATTCAAGATAGTTACAAAAATAACATTCAAGATAGTTGTAACAATAACCGAAGATGGTGCCAATCAAATTTTATATTATAGATTAGGAAACTAACTATAATATGATCCTTGTTCATCCTTGGATTCATTGTATGAAGGTGATTCCCTCCACTTTTTTTTTCCAGGAAGTTAGGTTCCTGCATCTAGGGAAGGTTTTTGTGGCACAGGATGATCCAAAAACCTTTGACATACACCTAGACAATTTGAAAAAGAGGCTAGGGGTCCACTCTGAGTTTGATCTTCCTACAAATCATTTAAATAAACCTATAAGCTTAGTACCAAAAGAAAATTTGGTTCCTACAACATAATTAGAGGTCATGGGTTTGATCGAATTATTTGTAAAATCTTCAACTTTGGAATTATCCACAGAATCAAAAATTAATGCTGCTATTTTACTTTCTATTAGAAAATGATAGAGATAACTAGTGAATGAATTTTTCTTATGATTAGAATCCACAATTGCAGGAAAGGAAAGAATATAAAATCATAAACACCAACAAGTTTTATCCTGGAAACCTCTAGAGGAGCAAAAACTAGTCAAGAAGGGAAATTGCTCTTTCTTCCCACTTTTCTTGGCCAATTCAAAACAATAAGTACACAATTTACAATAAGTATGAAAGATAAGTAGATAATATCTCACACTTCCTCCCAATTACTTGCTTGCTCTACCTCAACACTCCTTTCTTCTACAAAACACAATTCCAACACTAAGAACTTCTTTCTCACTTGCTTTCATGCTTTGATGATATTATTCTATTCTACAAACATATATTTATAGCATTTCTCATGTCCTCCCATGCACTGGAGAATGGGAAGGTCATGGAAGAGAAGAGACATAGAAAACCTTTCAAATTCTGGGGCTGTTCATTTCATATTTTTATTGTCTTTCTGAAAGAGCCATGACCGCCACCCAATACAGACCAACGGTCTTAGGACTGCCACCCTGGTTGGGTGGTGGTTTTGTAACCGCCACTCTGCATAGAGTAGAGATCCTGTTACTATAAAGACAAAACCTATGTGTATTACTTTTTCTTCTTCGTGCTGACTGATCTAATGAAGTAGAGTCATTTTGGATCCCTATGGATCACACCTCCCCTACTTAGGAGGATTTTGGTCCCACAAAATCTTAGTGGGGGAGTAGATGAGGAAATAATTCCTTCACTTGCTCCTTTGAGTACCACTGGGTCTACCTTGGTGTCTTTCCTTTTAGTCCAATCTACCAAGACTCCTGTGGACCTCTCATAGTCTCTCTAACCTTCTACTGTAGCACTACATCCTCCTCCAATTCGCATCGTGAGTCCAAGATGCAATTATCAATGGAAGGTAACAACTGTAGTCCTTCATCTTCATCTAGCATGGATGGCTCATATAGGTGTAAGTTCTCACAGTTTAATAAAGAGTACATCCTCATAAATACCAGTAAATCAAGTCAAAAGACATTTTCTCCAACCTGCTCCAAAATGATAAAGGGCCTATATCGTACTAGCTTGCGCTTCTGTGCTTGACCTTGTAGTATATCCTTTCTCAAGTAAAGCCAAAATCTATCTCCAACATGAAGATTACATTCCTTCCTATGCTGATTATGCCTGGATTTGTACTTGACTTGAGATTTCTCTAGGTGTTCTTTGACTTTGAGATGGATTTTCCAGATCCTCTCAATGAATTTGTTTTCTCTATTCACCTCTGTATCTCGTGTCTACTTCTCATCCTACTTCCCAAATGATATGTCTAGTGGATTTGTAGGTACATATCCCAAGCATACTTCAAATGGTGACTTCTTAGTGGATGTGTGTACTACTTGGTTATATGAATATTGAATGTTGGCTAAGGACTCATCCCAAGTCCTTGGGTATTTGTTGTTATAACCTCTGATCAACTATACCAAAGTCATATTCAACACCTCTGTCTTTCCATCTGTATGTGGATGGAAAGCTGTGCTCCTCTGTAACTTGGTATCTATCTTGTCTGACAAAGTGGTCTAAAACTTCCCCAAGAACCTGAAAACCCTGTAAAAAATAATAGACTTTGGAAAACCAAAATGCATCCATACTTTAGCAAAGAAAGGATCTACTGCCTCATGTAATTTTATTGTCTTTTTACATGCCATAAGAATACACATCTTATTGAATCTATCAAAAACAACACAAAGATAGTCATGGTCATGTTTAGACATAGGTAATCCTCCTACCAAATCCATAGAAATGTCCTCCCATGGATGAGTAGGTACTGATAGAGGCATATAAAAACCCTCCTTCCTAGTCTCAGGATTATTGGTACAACAAATTTTACATCCACGAATAAATTTTGATACTTCTTCTTATAGATTGGGACAATACACATACCTTTTCAAGTGGGCTAGGGTCTTACCAAATCTGAAATGTCCCACCACTTTCGAGGTATGTGCTTCCCTCATCAATAAAATTATTTCTTCTTTTGGCACACAAATCTTCCCCCATCAGTAGAGAATCGTATCCTTGAGATAACAATATTCAATCCCTATCCATTTAGTCCCTTGGGATTACAACTACTGAAATGTCACCCCAAAGTCTTTGTCCTGAGCATATGCTTCTCCGTAATATTCCTTTGTGAAGGGATTGATATGAGAGATAGTGGCCAAACAGGAGAACTTCTCCTCTGTGGGTGGCCTAGACAACATGTTTGCCACTAATTTTTTACTACCCTTCTTGTATTTGATCACAAGATAAAACTATTGAAGGAATCACATCCATTTATAGTGCCTTTCCTACTGCAATTTAGACTGTGCTTGTAAATACAGGAGAGGTTTGTGGTCAATGTGCACAATAGTTTCTTTACCCAACAAATAATGCTTCCATTTTTTAATTTCCTAAACTAGTGCATACATTTCCTTATCATACACTAAATATCCCCTAACTATTGAAGTGAAAGGTATCATAATGATGAGCATATATGGCTTACCTACTTGATAGCAATAGTGCACGTCCATAGACGTAATCACTTGAATCCATCTCTACTTCGAAAGGGTTGCTGCAATTTAGGAAGAGACAATTACTGGAGTAGGACTAATTTTGTACTTCAATAACTCAAAGGATTTATCTTGGTTACTTACCCCATTCAAAACCCTTACTCTTTGTGGCCACTGTGTGTAGAGGTGTCTATGATCGCGGAGAAGCACAAAATGAACTTCCACATGTACTGTACTGCTCCCAAAAAAATCCTAGTCTATGTGGCTCCCATTGGTGTTGGCCAATTTGGTGATGGATTCTCACCTTCTTCGGATCCACTTGCATAGCTCTCCTCCTCCAACGATCGTTCTCAAGATAGAAAAGTGATTGTTTGGAAAGTCTCACATTTATTCATATTGTATAGCAGTTGTTTCTCCTTGAGAAATTGTCAAAACTTGCTGTACAAATGAGTTAGATGTTCTTACCCCATGTGGCACTAAAATTTCAGGATATCATCTAGATTATACAATGACACATTAATCAATGAGATCCCACAAGATATCATTCATCAATTTCATAAATGTAGTGTGCGCATTCCACAAACTGAATGGAAGTACTAACCACTCATACAAAGCCCTTCTTTGTCTTGAAGGAATTCTTTCATATATCCTCCTCCTTCATTCATGACCTGGTGATAACCCTACTTGAGATCCAACTTTATAAATATTTTTGGCATGCTAAATCTGTTCCAGGAGATCATCTATGTGGGCAAGTGGATATATGTTCTTTATGGTGATCTTGTTTCAAAACACGGTAGTCGATGCACATTCTCCAAGAACCATCCTTCTTCGACACCATCACAATAGGTGAAACACATGGTGAGGTTCTCAAACATATCACACCCTTGATCCAACAACTCCTAGAGTTGTCTCTTTACCTCAGCAATCTCCAAGAAAGGATTTCCTATGCAACCCAATGTTCAGTAGAGGGGACTCTGGTAATAGTTGAATCATCATGCTCTACCTCCCATTTTGGTGGGAACTTGTTGGGATCCTGAAATACTTCCTAAAAATACTGAATAATACTATCCAAATCATATTTTTCTTGGTTTTAAATATCTCTGAAACTTCTACCCCATCTCGTTTATCACTTTAACAAAACTAAACAAAATTGATTATGATTTACCTGTAAATAATTTGTTTTACTTGGTTAGCACTTGCCATAGTAACCCATGTATCTTACGCTAGTGTGGTCTGGATGTTGTAGTTGATCCCATCCTTGACCTCATCTATATCTAGTCTCTCCCTTATCATGAATATATACATCCTTGATATACAAGTAAAGGAATCTTGAATAAACATCATCAAATGCATCAACCGGAATAACCTCAGCTTCCAATACATTAATATATTGGGAATTTATCCCAAACTTGACCTTACATATTTTCTTTACCTGGATTTCAACACCCTTCTTTACCCAAACCAAAGGATATGGGTGAGGATGTTCATAAGTCTCAACGACAAAGATTCTTCATAACTACTTAAGAAATCAAGTTAGAATGAGAACCATGTTTCAACCAAAGCATTTACCTTAGTTCTCTTGATTTGTATTTTGATTTAGAATAGTCTACTCATTTTCTCTTCTTGGATATCCATGTTGGTTTGCTTTACATCCAAAACTCTCGTCTACATCAAATTCATCTTTGATTTCCACCTCCCCTTCTATTTTTATAGTTGTCATGGACTTATTTAAGCCCTTTGTTCAATTCTTTAGATGTAACTCCAGATGCAACTTCCAACATATAGCGTCAATATGACCATTGATATCACAATTCTTGCAAAAATTCTTGGGATATTTACAAGTATTTAAAGTAGTGGTAGCTTGTTTACCTTTTCCTTTCCACTTACCCATGCCCAATTGTTTTCCCATGGACTCTTTCTTCAACTGGTTTGTCGAACTGTATTTTCCCTTGGCTCTGTTTCTCATTCCTTATTTTCATCATCTATATAGTACACCTGCACACATGCCTTCGTGGAGATATTTGGGCTTCGTAAAGAAGAATCTTCTTCGAAGGTAAGTGTGAAGTCTTCCCAAGTATTTGGTCAGAATATCCTTCATCCTCCAAGTCCATGTTCAGTAGCATGGAATTTCCTTCAAAACTTCATAGTATAGTCTTGTAAACTTTGACCACTACCTTGTCTGAAATACTACCATTTTATCATTTGGTTAGTCTTGTGGCAAATAGGATAGAAGTTAGCTCTAAGTAATTCTTTAAATTCCTCCCATATATGTCACAACAGGACGCTTCTTCTTTTCTCTACGTGGCTAGATGAGTTTTCCCACCAAACTAGAGCATGACCCTCAATTTTGAGATGTGCAAAGGTGATCCTTTTTGGTTCACTAACATTATGGATGCTAAAATAGACTTCAAATTGTTTTAACCATTAACCAAGCAAGTCTAGCATCTAATTTTCTTTCAAAAAACTTAATCTCAACTTTCGTTTCAACTCTCAGAAGGAGCATGATCAAATTTTACCTTCTTCTATTAAAATTGGAGTCTCTTCTTCATGCTCTTCCCCATAAAATTCCTCATCGGTGACCTTTTCCTTATGCAAAACTTTTCAGTCCAAAGCCTTGAACCATTGAGTCCATGGAGTATTGTTTCACATAAGCTGTCTTCTATGAAGATCTTGAGAGCTCTTACTGATGCCCCCTATACATCCTATCCATCATGGTTTCCAACACCTTCAATTCTACATGGACCAAGTTTTTTTCCTCCATTTGTACCCTAAGTTTTCTATGTTTCCACTTACTTTGTATAAATGTCTGGTTCGCAAGGTAAAGCCTCTTCACCTTTAAATATTGTCACTTTCATAAAAATTACAAGAACGTATACCATATTCCTAGATAGTTGTTAGCTCTGAATGCAAAAGATCATTTGTAAACTCTTCTACTCTGGAATCTATTTACAAAATCACAAATTCATAAAATTGATTGATCAAATTTCTGACTTCGAAAATGATAGTTTAGATATCTAGTGAATGGAATTTTTCAATTGTGCTTTAGAAATCCAGAATTGTACAGATAAGGAAACACACACTCAAGCTCATAAGACACAAACAAAATTTTATCCTAGAAACCTCCAGAGGAGGAAAAAACGAGTTCGGGAAGGGAAAACCAACTCTTTCTTCCAATTTTGCTTTATTGGCTAATTCAAAACAATAGAGTACAAGATTTATAACAAGTGATGAAAGAGAAGTAAAACAATGTCTCGCACTTATTCCCAGCTACTAGATTGCTCTTCTCTACAAACTCCTTTCTTCTACAAAACTCTTTTTCCAGCACTTCTAACTTCTTTATAACATGCTCTCATGTCTTCAATGGTCTTATTATCTCTACTTCCTCCAAGTATTTATAGCCTTCCCCATTTCCTGCCGGTATACTGGAGGATAATAAAGGCCATGGAGGAGAAGAGACAGGGATTAACTCATATGCTCCAGATTCTGGGTCCATTCACGCTCCATTTATTTTTATTTTCAGAAGTGACAAGATTTTTGCTCAGCGTACCATCAGCGGTCACAGGACCGCCGCCCTGGCTTGGTGTCAGTTATAGGATCGCCACCCATAGTTGGGTGGTGGTTCTTTAACTGTCACTCTACACAGAGTGGTGGTATCAGTTACTAGTAAAGAACATAACCTCCATTTCTTTATTGTTTCCTTCTAGTGTACTGGCTGAATCTAATGAAGTTGAGTCATTTTGGATTCTATATAGATCATTGAAGTTGCATGGTAGTATCTCGACCATGAAATCAGGGTTCTGATAGTAGGGTTATAATGTCTTGGTATAGGGCCAACGACATGGAGAAAGTTGAGACCCTGGAAACCAATCTTGACCCATTATCCTTAATTGAAATTTATACCTGGTCATGTGCACCATATTTTCCTCCAGAACTTTGTATTTTCCTACCACAAAATGAGGTGTATATGGTCCATGGTAACTTTTATCAGTCACATGCATAACCCTAGATTCTTGAATAGATCTATAGCCAACATTGGTCTTGATTTTTACTCAGTAACTGTTGGACTAGGCATAATCGATTCTGCCAAGTCTCCATTATAGAACTGAACTAGAGGAGTGATTCTTAAATATATTAGAGGTGAAGGTTTAACTGTACCTTTTTGCATCTATCAAGTGTTAACTTCTGAGTGAATTAAATGAATCCATGGACTGGATATAAAGCCCTTCTACTTGGTCTCATGGAAGCCAAAATAATGGAAGTTGCTGGAAATAAAATGGGTGAAAAGGAAGGTGATGTCAGATCTAGTTACAAATCAGGTATCCAATGGATCAGTGAAGTCTACCAGCTGTGCATTTGCAACTATGCAAAATGGAAAGTGCTGAGATTTCATCAAGATGTTTGACTTCATATCAACCTTGGTGAAATGAAGGTGACCAAGAATCTCCTTACAAGGTGTAATCGGAACATCCACTTATCAAAATACTCCATGTGGTGAGTTGCACACCTATAAAACATGACGGTCTATATGGTTCCTGCTGGAACATGATATACTTTGTTAGACACCAGTAATTACAACACCCTGACATATGTAGAGACTCAGAGTGATTCTTGTCATGAGCAGATCAAGTTCACATCTGGCAAAACAACTCTGGACCATATCTCAAGTCTGTGGCACTTGCGAATTTGAGATGGACCTACACATTAAAAGGTTGGTATCCTCTACCTAATTCCTAGGACTAAACTACTTCCTAATGCAATAAAAATACCTATCTAATGTCATCCTATCATTTCCAAGGGAACTCAGAGATTTGTGAGGTAGGAAACATGAAAGAAGATTTAAATTCTACACTAAAAGGCCTTAGCACCAAGAAAATGGGGTAATGCAACAACTCACTTAATTGTTTGAACAATGGATATAAAGGTGTCGAGATGTAGAGGATGGACCAAACATTTTGACAGACCAAGATACACACAATAAGATATAAACATCTAATGAGGAATAAGAAAATGTAAAATACATACCCTGTATTCATGAAGAAAGAAAATATAGAAAGAAATCACATTTAATTATACAGTGCAAGGATTGAGAAATCCATCACAAAACATTGATATTATTGCTCCTAGTTTGCACAATCCCATCACCAAACTGGAATGTATACGGCATGATTCACCAGCACAAGTTGAGGCAAAAAATGAAGGCTTGAAAAGTGGCCCATCATGGTGACCCAGCAAAGAAGTGTTGAAGAGAGCAACATGGTGAAAATCATCAAGTCCAATTGAATACTTTCAATTGAGCTCTCTTTTACAATATATCCCCATTAAGCATTAGAGAAAGAGATGAAAAGATCGAAATCTGCATTCAGATTTTCGGGATATAAATAAGCGCATTGTCCCAATGACCTGATTTCCCAGAAGCATGGAAGAATGAAAACTCATCCCATCACGTGACAACGTGCTTGTGGAAGAAGAAAATGGCTCATATCATATCAGATTCTGGTAGGTAGAATCAGACTGAGACTACATCCATTAATGATGAGGCTAAAATTTCATTCTTTTTCACTCCACCTGGGGACCATCATTAAAAATATGGTCAAACCAATTTATGTGATATAGAGGATGTTGAGAGATCTACGTACCAAAGAGATATAAATTATATATTCCAAAATCTTATACATAAGATTGGGTGAAAGTCCTATGCCCATGACCTACTGGCTAAGGCCTTAGGGGGTTGGGTTCACCCAAAGTTGCTTCATATCACGGTCCGAATTTAACTGCTTTATCGTTTTTGCTTTTCACTTTGAATCTGGAAGAGTGTGTATTCAACGTAACAAGAGGCAAGATTTTGGGGTACATCATATCTTCATGATGAATTGATGTAGACCTAGCCAAAATCTGAGTTGTATTAGAAATGATTCCACCAACGAATGAGTCTAGAATCATATATTTTTTTGGAAAACTCAGGGCAATTTGAAGATTTATCTTTGACTTGACCTTTTTTGTTCACCTAATCAACAATTTGTTGAAAAAGGATTATAGCATTGATCAGACAAAAAAATGCAATGAGGCTTGTAAGGTAGTTAAACGATTCTTATTGTCCCCTCTCACACTAATGCTGCCTAGATCAGATCACCCTTTGATCTTGTATTCACGAGCTACAGATGTTTTGATATCCTGCTTGTTGGCTCAAGAGGATGACGATAAACAAAAGTGTGCAATGTATTTTATTAGTCAGACGTTGCTTGATTATGAGACATGTAACACCTAGGAAGAGAAAGAATACCTTTCCATAGTATTTACGATAAAACACTTGAGACATTATATGTTTAATCAAGAAATGAGGGTTATTATTAAGTTAGATCACTTAAAAGCCTTCCTCACGCAAGGATCCTTATATAAGAAGGCCGGATGCTTCATAACTCTGATGGGTGAATTTGAGTTAATGCTTTCTAATCAAGAATCTATCAATGGAAAAATCATTGCGGATTGGTTAGCTGATAATCCATTTGATGGAGGTGATCTAGTAGATCTAGACTTCCCTGAAGAGTGTGTGTACTTTGTTGAGACTAGGCCCCCCATTTATACATGTACATGGTATACCGACATCATTAATTTTATAGTGGAAAATATGTATCCAGAAGGGGAAACATCTCAACAAATAAGGCAGTTACGTGTCATTGCTACTAAGTACGTTATTGTAGAGCAAGTGCTCTATCACAGGGCATTCGATGGAATTTTGTTAAGATGTGTTGATTCCAAAGAATATGAAAATATTATTTATGAGTCACATAGCAGAGTATGTGGATGTCACTTCGGTGACCACACAAATTCTCAGAAGAAACATCAGATGGGCTATTTCTGGCCCACTCTAGAACACGGCGTAGTAGAGTTTGTGCAAAAATGCCAAAAATTCCAAGAGTTCTCTCACAAGATCCACATATCAACATAAGATTTGTAACCAATCACAACCTTATGGCCCTTTTCCACGTGGGGCCTGGATTTAATAGGGAAATTCTCTCCCTCGTCAATAGATGGCTATAACTTCATAATCACGGCCACAAAGTACTTTACCAAGTGGGTAGAAGCCATGCATCTTACCACTGTACCCGGGTCTTTGATCGGTAAGTTCATCTTAAACCAGATCATTTGTAGGTATGGTGTCCCATAAGCCATTATCTCAGATAATGGGACACCTTTCAAAAATGATGAGGTACGTAAATTGTGTGCAAAGTTTAGAATAAGTCATCACACAACTTCTCTTTATTATCCTCAGGCTAATGGGCAGGCTGAGGCTATGAATAAAACATTAAATTCCATCCTCCTTAAGACCATTAAGGAGAAAAAACAAGATTGGAATTTAAATATTTTTTCGGCCTTGTGGGCCTATCAGACATCAGTTAGAACACCAACAGGGGCAACCCCCTTTTCTTTGGTATTTGGTGCAGACATAGTTTTACCAATCGAGGTTAAAATATCAAGTCTATGTATTTCACTGCATGGAATATTGGGAGAAGAAGGCTATCAAGAAGTGTGACTCTCTCAGTTAGAAAGTCTTGATGAGGTTAGACTCAATGCTGAACAACGACACAACGTTTACATTGATTGGATGGCTTAGCAATACAATAAAAATTTTACAAGCATGAAATATACAAGGGAGATTTGGTCTTAAGACTTGACAGCTGGATAGAAAAAAATTGGTGAGGTAAGAAAATTCAGACCTAGGTGGTTGGGTCCATATCGAGTAGTAGAAGACTAACAAAATGGGGAATTTTACCTGTTTACACTAAAGGGTGAAGAGTGTAATGAATCTGTAAACTCTCTTCACCTAAAGATGTATTACACATTATCCATTAGAATTTTCATATGTACATTACTGCATCTACATCACACTTTCATTTGCCAGCTCATTCTGTAAAATTTGTGATAAGGGGATTTGTTCTTATAGCAACTCCTAAAAAATTCTACTGTTTTTTGGCAAAACATTCAAATCATGTCTCTTAAAACTTTCATGGTATCATCAATTATTTTCAAATCATTTCATCAATTCAAATAGGATAAGACAAAGTTTTGACCATGATCATACCAAGGCCTGCATACTTGATTCTACTTAGAGTCTCTTTATAAATTAGGTGTCTTTGCCTATAGTTTGTTCTAGAAGCTTCATGGTGTCATATCTATCCCATAAAAATATCTTTAGAAATAAGAACATACTAAATATTTTTCCTATATGAGTAATTCAAATACAAATCCACAATTTTTTTTTATTTTACACATTTCTTTTCCCTACCAACCTTTGGTGTTGAGCCTGCATCTCTTACCGGTGATGTAGGGTTGGCAAAGGAGAGAAATGCCCTTACTCTCCCATTCATTTTCCATGGTGATAAGCCCATGCTTTCTTCTGGTAGTATGGGGCAAGGTGTAGGGGGTCCCTTTGATAAAATTTAAAGTTACAAATAATTCACTCAAATGTTGTGAAATCATAAGTCAAAATTAAAGTGAGTTGGATGTCCAAAAATCCAAAATGATTTAAAACCTAAAAACCATATTTTGTCAACCAAGTAGCCATCTACAGATCTAAGTCTAGATAAACCAAAAATTAAATCACATTCTAAGCTATGAGGTAACTTGAGTAGGGTGAGGTTGTAGTGTCTCAATTTGGTCATGTCAAACCATTTTATTTTCCTCATCATTACCATTCAATAAAATTTCTTAACTTGTGCCATTTTTCGGCTCTTGGTGTTGAGCCCTCACATCCTACCGGTTACGTGGGTTGGGAGTGGGGAAGGTGCTTTTACTTATCATATCATTGTGTTCGCATCACATTGTGTTTGCATTATCATATATCAACATTATAAAATACAAAAAGAAATCATTTTGTTGTCATTTCACACCCATTGCATGCATTCTTAAAAGCATAGAAAAGCAGAAATTCTAAACATCTAGAATACACATGAGAAATAAACGTAAAGAGGGTAAAATCAGATACAATGGATTACAAAACTGAAAAAAAGAGTTTGTATATATTATAGTGGGTCAAGTTTCTGTACAATGCCATCACGCACTAAGGTTTGGTCAAAACGTTCGCAATGAACCTGAAATATACAAAAAAATCATATAGCGATTGAAAAATGGCAACAAAGAAATAAATGGCCCAATGGCCTGTTAATCCCTATGGGATCCCTCGGATGGTGCATGGCCATGTCTAGGGCTCCTACTGTGGCTACGCCGATGCTGGGAGTGAACCAAACGAATGGTGCGAGTGCTCGTGATGGCAGATGCTAAATGTGGTATCACTATGAGAGTAGATCCACCTCATAAGATGTTCAGTGGCCTCATATCCAATGACTATAGTACAAAGGGAGGTCACCACCTCCAATATCCTCTGAACAAGAGTAAAAACGTCATTGTGTTTGTCAGAAGCTAGCAGCTGACCTAAATCATCAATCATCTTGGCTCAGTTCTTCTCTAAGGGGATCAATAGGGTGTCTATGCGCACCCATTGGATGAGATCTCTCCACTCATGTGTAGTCACTACACGAAGGGAAAGGAGAAGAAACAGATAAGTTAGGAAAACAAAAAACAAAAATAAAAAGATAATATAAAAAATAAGGTTACAAATTAACAAAGGTGAGAGAAGAGTGTCAAACATACTCAGATCTCTAAGCATCTAGATAGGGTCACTGACTACTGCTACTGATACTACTGGCAGCTATGGGGCCTCCCCAAATCCTGAGGCCAAATGCTATCCAATCACAGACTCATCATCCCCCTCCATAACTAGAGGAAATGGCTCCTCTGAGACTAAGGTCTCTCTCTCTACACTAGCCTCCTCGTGTGTGGCTCTCAGCATCTCCTGAGTGTCATGCCACTCAGGATCACTCTCCTTCTCTGCCATATGGGCTACTTCACCAGTCTTGGGATCTCCCCATCCTCCTTAGTATCCTCTCTGACTAACTCCTCCTCTGTCCTGTCTCCTGTGTGCTCATCTGAAATAGAGTCTACACTAATAGGCTCATCCTCCTCTTTGCTGTGAGAGGGAGCTGCCACAATTTGGAGTAAAGGCACTCGAGGGACACCAGCTTCTCATCAAGCAAAAACCACACACCTATCTATAATAGGCACACCTAGAGTAACTACTATCCAGCTGAGATCTCCTTTAGGCCCCTCTGGGCCTCCTGAATGGTCTTGTAGACCGATACCACTGGGGGAAGTATGTTGGCATATGGTAGTCCAAACTGCTGAGGAACCTAATCAAACGGGTGAATCTCAACTTCCTGGCCCTGTCAACTAGCTGGACTATAGTAGAAAAAGCTAGCACCATGGTCACCTCCTATCCCCATAACCTTGCCATGTCCTAGTAGGGAGTAACAACCATGTCTACTATGGTAAGAGAAGCCACTAGCTGATTAGGTGTCTTAAGAACTGACATAGTTGTCCACCTCACTTCCCAGACAACCCCTGGGTCTAGTACATGTACTCCTCTTCCATAGGGGGTGATATGATCATATACCCAACTCATGACAAGAGTGGCGTGGCTCAGTGACTTCCCCTACAATCGGAATAACCTATATAAGTCATGGTAGGTAGTCCCTAGGATGTCTTCTCCCCATGAATACCTACACCATGTCCTTAAATATATGTGATAAAGGATGCCCAACAATAGAGGAGAATGTTTCCTCCCTTGTCCCCGATCAATCACAAGGACAAGATACCAATAATGGCTCTATGAATAATCAGAATAGGAGTAGTAGCAATTGATCAGATATTCATCCCGTTCTTTGAACCAGATGAGATAATGATGTCTCCTATATATGTGGCCCACTGTGTCACTAGATCTTGTTGTCTCTAAAGTCAGTCTCCTCCCAAGAATCAGGAGCCCAAGGATGCGGTATACATCCTTTAGAGTAATGGTCCCCTCACCCCTAGCACATAGAAAATGGAAGGTGTTTCAATCTACATCCCAGTAGGAGAACAAGTCACACAATATGTCACAGGTAGGGGTAGCGTGGGGTACCCGTGCAATCCTCTAGATACCTGCCCTCTGCAGAATGTCCCTCTCATCCTGAGTCAATTGATCCAGAATCCCAGGGAGCCAATCACACACACACACACACTCTCTCTCTCTCGACTCTAATAGATGTATTCCTCCTTTTGCATTCACTAAAACATGAGAAAAGAGCAAGTTAGTAATGTCTACAAGAAGACAAGCTCACAAAAAACATGATAAAACATGAAAAATCTAATAAAAATACAAGTTAGTGAATGTTTTAGTCATTTTTTTAGAACCACCGCCGAGTGCAAGGTGGCGGTTCTAGGATTGCCACCAAAACAGGGCGGCGGTCCCGTGACCACCACCCTGCTTTGGGCAACGGTCCTGAACCAATTTTCCAAACATGCCCTTAACCCTAAAAAATGTTCAAAATTGTAAAAAAGGACCATTTTTGAGAAAATAAAAGCATGCCCTACAAGTGCCCCCCCTAGAGACTCATTTAAGACAAAAATATTTGAAAATAATCCCCCTTAGGTGAAATTTTCAACATTTTTACATTTTAGGTATAAAACAACAATAGTGAAAATAACCAACCTTTGACCACGCTAGTAAATCTCCCACATGTGGAGGCATGATCACTCTTCTTCAATGGTCATTTAGGCTATACTCTCGTCAGAAACGGTCACCGTGAATCCAAAGCTCCAAATTTTCCAAATCAACAATTCACAAATGAATTGAAAAGTGAGTTTGTTTTGATATGTATATGTTATTTTTAACCTCATTTTGAGTGTATGTGTTCACAGGGATGGAGCATTGGTGTAGGTATATTTCTATATCCCCGCACAAATGGTAAGTCCTCTTGTCGTTTTGATTTAGTGTTTATTTTTCAATATTTTATCTATATATACTTGAGTCTTCTTTTTCTCTTGCAGGTAGCGGGAGTTTGGGTAATGACATTTCAACACATGGGCATGTCAGGTATAACTTCTAACTCCCCTTTTTCAGAATTCCATACTCGAACTCTACGTTTTACGCTTTTCATGGCTAAGATGCTTCTCGGTGGGGGCAATATGTATGCACCCAAAATTACATGTGCTACATTCTCAGAAAATGATTACAAAAGTCCCCAATGATGATTCAGGTCCTTTTAAGAATATGTTCAAGCTCCAAAGCCCATTCGTAGTGTATATTTGTTACCTAGATGTATTTACTTAGCCTTCCCACATTTTTTATAGCTTCCTGCCTCTTTCTGTGCATGTGTTGACCTTTAGTGCTAGGATCGCCGCCCTACCTGGGTGGCAGTTCTGAATCCACTACCCAAAACATGATGGCGGTCCTGAAACTGCCACCCTGTGTAGAGTGGTAGTCCTGCCCACTTTTTTTAGATTCCGTCACGCATGTTTTTACATGCGATGGTTCACTTAATTTCACTTTTAACATGCATCCGTAAGCCAAATTGTCTAAAATTAGATTTGATTTCTTGGTTCTCCTCCCTCCTATTTTTAAATAGATTTAATTAGTTAGAACTATTCCTTCTTGCCTTGAGCTTGAAGGTACCTCCCATCCTCCATTCCTATATATTCCATGCTTGTGTTCAAGAAAAATCCTGAGAATTTTTATGTATCTTACATTGTATTGCTGCTACAATCTTGCTAGGAATTGCATAACCAAGCTCTAATCTCTCGTGCTATATTTCTTCTACTTTCATTGCATTCAGACTGTCATCACTCAAGCACCATCCTCCTCTTTCTGTTCTTGCATTCCCAATCCCTTGGAATCACATGAACACTCAGAGAAATAAAGGAACATACTAAGGGGACAGATATAGACACAACCAGATTTGCCAAAGATCTTGCTTGTCTAGGTTGGAATTGTGTGTTTGTTTTCCTTGTTTGTTGAATTGTTAATTTCAAATCACTAGTTTCAATCACATATCAAATAGAGTACAAATTTTTTCATATCAAATAGAGTCAAAAATCATTCATTTCAATAAATTAGTCAATCAAAAGTAGATCAAATCATTATTAAGCTTTTCTCTTTAACATAACTAGGGAAATTGTGGGGAACAATAGCCCTTTCAGGGTTATGATTTGTTCTTCACCTCCGAGGTAGGGTTTTGAGGGTTTTTGAGTGGATTAGGTTATTTGTTTTAGATCATATTCACACATTTGCACAAGTAACCAGCTACATCTAGCCGATTACTTGTCTTTATTTTATTTATTACATTAGAACACATTGCTTACAAATTAAAAAAGAACAAAAATATTTCCTTTGGTAGATTAGTTTTATTTTATTTCTTTTATTCAAAATATCATGAAAAACCCAAAAACATAGATTATATTTCCTTCAGTAATTATTTTTCTTATCAAAATCATTTTTATTTCATTATGTATGACCATCAAAGGCCCACAATAAGAAAATGCATATAGTTGTGATCCCTTGGTTCCATAACCCAACGAGCCAGAGTTGATAATTGACATTGATACCAGTTTACGTTTGACAGTCTTACATACACCTGCAACTTTTTTTGAGAAAATAGAACAGATCAATACGCTAAACATCATTGCTAATCAAGCCTACAATTATTGGATTGCTCTTGGAAATAGGGTTTGATTATGTGCATGAGCATTCAAGGGCCACAACCTCCACGAGTCTTTGGTTGTGATCCTCAAGTCCCACAACCCAACGGGCCTAGTAGTCAATTAGACATTGACACTAGTTTTCATACATTAGTATTCAAATATTCACCACTTCTACCAGATATTATTACACAAATTTCCTTACAAAACATAACAACCGATCAGGCTAAGAATTTCTAGACCAGAGCAGAAAACTACCCATAAATACCTATAGCTCCATCAAGCCTCTCGTTCTTACTTCCATGACCTTGTTTGGAAGTCTGTACGAGGCACCCATAGGTCATTTTCCACATGTTCAACAACCAAAAAATAGAATTTTGGAAGATCTTTACATTGGTTGGAGTCTTCGAGTGGTTATTATCTTAGACTGAGCCATCACACCACTTCAAGTTAGGAGAGCATTCTTTGCCTTAGAATCGCAGATCATGACATTGCGTGTTGAAGATATAAGATTTCCCAATTAGTTTGATCTCCATCACCACACTCACATTCACATTCATTATACATTAGCTATCTCGGCACGACCTTGAGAGGTCGGGTGCAAAGAAGGTCACATGTTGATTTTTTGTCGTACAAGAACCATCTATAACTTGTTTTCTTTCATCACGGATGAGATCATAAGCAGTGTGTAGGAGGGAGAAATAGTATTATTCAATAATTCCCTCCTTAACATTGTCTTTTACAAAATTAGAGTGTCAGATGGGCCGAAATTTTTTGTTTGGGAGTATCGAGACGATGATCCCTTGCCCGTAAAGAGATTTGAAAAATACACTTGTGAAACCATGATGACCACTCACAAGGCGTGCCTAGAAAAATTGTATAAATGAATGTGTGATGCATTCAGGGAAGAGTGGAGGATCCTAGAGTAGTTTCTCATGCTTGTGGATGGAGAGGCAAAATTTATAGCATACCAACATTTCTGCATTGGTAGATTTACTTTAAAACATGAGACTAAGGGTCCATGGTGTAAGATGCCCTTCTCCTTCACCACACAATACTTCTAGGAAGGGGTCAATAGGTTCAAAGAATCCAAAATACTAAGGTTTTACCTTAGTGAAGTAGACCAAGACCACTGTGACCTACGTAGAAACCTTGTATACCCTAAAAAATGCACATACGTGGAGAAGTATGTCTCCCACAAGGTTAAAATGATAAAACCAATAATGCTGCCAATCGCTAAAAGGGATGCAAAAAGGATATACCTTTTCATAAGGCCAAAGTTTGAGAAAATTTCATACATAGAGAATTATTTCTTCATTCTAGAAGACCACAAAGGAAGATAGAAGGCCACACGGAAGAAGAGAGAGAGAGAGAAGAGGGGTAGGAGAAGAAAGCACCAAGTGTGCAGACCACACAATTAGTGGGCACAAATGAAGCAGTTGCAAAGCATATCACTTACATGCAGAGAAAAAAGTATCCTACCAAGGAAAGGACCCCAAAATAAGAGGTTCTGGAGCATGAAGAGCACCTCACCCATGAGGAATCACTAATGAAGATATCACCTATCTAGGAAAAGGAAAAATAAAAATATCCTTTACTGGAATCGCTAGTAAGAAAGAAGCAGAAGGTGACATATGAGGTAGACTCAGAAGAGACAAAGAGTCTATATGCCTACATTGGTGATAATGATGATGATGATGAGCCTAAAGGAGGTGAAGACCATTTAGTCTATGATATACATGATTTTGAGGAAGAAGGAGATAAAGAGGAGTATAATAAGAAAGATGAGGAGAAGAATGATGAGGAAGAAGATGAGGCTCAAGGTAGGGGGTGAGCGAAGAATTAAGCACCAAGAATAAAAGAACCCCAAGCCCCACCTAGGAGGAAGTAGAGAAATCCTTGGAGAGAGAAGTGGCTGAAATCATGAAGAAGTTGGTGGAACAAGAGTTAGAAAGGAATGCAGATGCAATTATAAAAGAGATATAAGAAGAGAGCATTGGGAAGGAGTATGACAGCATAGGTGGAGATCCCAAATTGGCAGTGAGCTTCCCAAAGGCTGCGTAGATAGGTGGGAAAGACATAGTAGCAACATAAGGGTAGGGAATGTGACACATTGATCATCCTAGCAAGGTGCTATGTGTGATCTTCTAGAGCACTGTACCTATAGAACAACTCCTAGTAATGTCATCATTTGATGAAGAAGGCGATACCCATGGATAAGAAAGATGTTATCTTAGGCATCTGAGTCCCACGTGGATGAACCAAAATTTGAAGTGAGTTAGAGAGTGCTAATGAAGGTACCAAAAGCCAAAGGGATAAATATATTGGTGAACGCTCAAAAAATACCAGATGAACAAGTCTGTAACACACTTAACAAGGTTTCAGTCAAAATTAAGGCCAGATTGTTTAGGATAAATGATAGAATAAGATTCCTGGAGGGAAAAATGGAGAAGAAAAAGGAGCTTGTCGAGAAGAGAAAAGACCTAAAGCAAGAGGAGCTAATCAATGTTAAGTTAAGGCATGAGATGAAGGAAGAAAAAGGTAAGGTGTGTGAAGTCTCTAAGAAGGTGGAGATGATTACAGATGCAATTGTCCAAAAACACCCCAATTTAGTGCCATCTGATCACAAGTATGAATTAGCCTTGTAATGTATGGAGGACCTGACTTGCATTATCACAATGGAGAGGTGATCACTTGCTTTAGAATCCATAGAAGAGGGATATGCACGCCAAGAGAAAGAAAACAAGATGAAGGCTGTCGAGGTTGTGGCTCGATACAATAAGATTCTTGCAGAAGTAAAGGCCTTCGTGCAAGTCGCTGAAGCTGCGTATGATAACTACACTGATAGGGATAAAGTGGAAATAATCTTGGTTACCACCACTGAAATGGAACTCAAGAAGTTCTAAGGTAAAAATAAGGGGAAAAGGGTGGAAAGAGACAAGATCCTGGCCGAGGTGGAAAAGAAATAAGAAGCAATCGAGACTTTGTGAGGCTCGATAAAGAGCTAGCTGAAGGAACTATACCCCCATATCACCTGTAGGATGGATGAACTTGAGGAACTAGGAAAGAAATTGGATGGTATTTTCGACACCATGAGTGCCAAAAGGGAGGAGCCAAGTTTTGAGGAAGTGAGCACCTTGGTGGGTGACCTCTATCAGCAAGCTCAGAATGAGGTCAACGATTGGGGGAAGTTAGAGGTAGAAATAAGAAAGAATTTCCCTCTCCTCCTCCAGCAATAAAAAGTTCCCCATTCTTCCATTCCTTCTCCCAATTCTTCATTCATTTTTTCTTTCTTTCCAGCCATTATAGAGCCTTCCATTCTTTATTCTATTGAAGAGTGTTTCCAAGGATGGAGAACATGTGGAGTGTGGGGTGATGTTGGGCCCTAGAATATTGGCCAAGTACAAGAAGGTGTGTGGGTGCGTGGGACCTATTTGAATAAGGGTGTGTAGGGTTGAAGGTGCGCAGGGAAGGGTTCTAGTAGGGTTTTGTAGAACACACAATGCACGTGTGCACGGTAAGACTTGTTTTGGACTTAGCCATATTCGGCATCTCAGGAAACACACGAGAAAAGCACAACCCTTCTAGCATGCAGAATCGATAAGGTGCTAGCCTATCAATTGTATGATCAAAAAGGGAATATTTCATGCATGGGATAGAAGCTTCTAGAAGATCATCATTGTACAAAGTGGAGAGCTCGGATCAAAGGAGGCATGCTCCATTATAGGACCACTTGGACACCTGATAACCAATCTGTTACCTCAGAAGGCATGGAAGTGGAGGTAGAAAATCTATATATTGAGGTGTGTGGATGATAGAAAGGAAAAAATGGGTATGCATGCTGAGAAAAGATAAAGAGTGATTAGTGTGGTAGACTGGTGGAAGAGAGGTGAAGCTCTACAATAATACAATAGAGAGTTCTATAGGGTGGGAGTAGAGAAAGTATAGGAGTGATGACACAGTTAGAGGGGTGGGTCTGTATTCATCTTTGTAATGTGATGAACATAGTGTAGCTATGATGCATGACTTGGGTCTGCATTATTATATGAGGTTCTATTATGACTCCAAGGGATCTAACGTGGATTATTGAACATGTTAATGGAAGGATCTATTTTAAGGAATACATGCATTTATGAGTATAATATTTATGCATTTCCTTTGTGTATGAATCATTTCCATATGCTCTTGTTATTTATATTTTTTGGATGGAATGAGATGACAACTCGTCCTAGGTTCTTATAATAATGCATGGTTCTTTTCTATTAACTCACACTTGAATGCCTATCATAAGATGGTGCATTATCACAAGACTCACATAAAGGAGAGACTCGATGCCCACGCGTGCCTCAGGTGAGTGCCCAGCACCCGCTCGGTGACAGGCCAACGTGCATGGGATTAGAATTTTGGTCTAAGGGTATAAAAATGACTACAAATGATGAACATGTGAGTGATGAGGTCCATTTGTGATGCATACCCTCAATAGTCCATTATGGACCGTGAGACTAGCGTACATCATCGGATGGTGAGTGTAACACGTAAAAGAGGATATGCCAAATGTGTAATGTGCATAATGGGGTATGTTGAATGCAATACAAGATGCATGGATGACCTAATATGTGTAGTATAGTAGATGTCAGATGTGAGATGTAAAACATAAGGTGAATGATGTATAATGTAAGATGACGTGTATGATGTATGAAAGATGCACAATATGTTATAGCTATGGTGTATCTTGTAATGTGTAGATAATGTAGGATCATGTGATGATATGTGGCACCTAAGGTATAATGACTATTGTGTAATGTGTGGGGTTCATATGTAGAGAATGCCTTCAAAATTCAAGTGTGAACTGAAACACAAGAGTGTGTCATTAGTAAATGACGATGTATGTGGTGAAAATGACTTCAGGAATGTTAGAATATGGATCTATGTATATGTGATTATGATACATGTGTTAATGCTAGGATGGTGGGGCAGATGTGTGAATGCTATGCCCCCAAGTATGTGTGAGTGAATAAACTAACTAATGAAAGTAAAGGACAAAGGACCTCCATTCTATGCAAGTTGTGGTGATAGTGTATGAGCATGTTCTAGTAGCGGTGGAATAGTAGATAGTCATTGTACATGTGAGTGAAGTCTATATACATGTGATGGATGAGTATATGAAAAAAATGTAGGCAAAAAAAATGCGTAGGTGATATGGATCTATGTGGAATAAAATTAAGTGGAGATTTATGTCGAGAGGTGGTAACTACATGAGGAATGGGCCTATGCATATGTGTAGGACTAGTAAATCGGTGAGGCCATGTAGATGGTGTGCAATTGGGTGAACTAGGAGTATATTGAGCTTTAATTAATATAGGTTATGATGTGTTAGATGAAGTAGGGGATGTTTGAACTGGTGATCGAGGAGATGAAGACCATGTATTAGATAAAGGTACAACATTGATAGAAATAACTTGATTGTTATGAATGAATTTGAGTTGCAAATGATTCATATAGATGATACTTAGACCTACGAATCCAGTTGATACCTAGAAGCATGTCATAACCATCGAATGCTTGTCCAACAATGAAGGGTATTGGCATAGTAAAAGGTCCTATTGTAATGCAAAGTTTTACCTTACAATATGTATTGTTCAGCAGATAGGAGATGTGAAAACATGAATAACCGATAGCATCAAGAAGTGGCATAGAACATGCATTGATAGGCCATGATGGATCAACGTTAGTATTGTTGATGGGGACTGCTCCAATAGATGTGTTAATGTGTAAGTGATTAGAAGAGAATGTAACATGATAATCATAATCAAAGAAAGAAATAACCAATGGAGAAGCATAAATGTGAGAAAATAATAAATCAAGAGTCCTTGATTCATGTGAAGGAACTATGTGAAAAATGATTAGTCGATGCATCAACTATTTTCTTATTGTGTTGCGGAGGTGGGTTACCAAATAATTTGAGCTTACAATTTTCATTAAGTAGTGGAGAGTCTGTAACCTTAGGAAATTAAATCTTATCGCTATCAATGAGGTCTTGGATAACAATGCAGAGTTTGAAACACCTATTTGGAGAGTGCCCCACACAATGGTGATAATCACATCAAAAATTTTCATTGTAATTTCTTCCTTTTTTTCGTGATGAATTCAATTCAATCAGTGGAGGAAGCAGGATAAGATTCCTTTCGAGAAGCTTCTATAATATGAGGTTCGGGGTAATAGGAAATTTGGTGAATGTGTGCTTTAGTGGCTGGGACTAAACTTTTTTAGGAGTCATGACTACATTGACAATGATTTTGGTGTTAGTAGGTTTTGTGGTGGAATGATATGTAAACTCTTCAACTTTGGAATTATCCACATAATAAAAAATTAAACATTTTTTTTGTACTTTCTATTAGAAAATGACAAAGAAAGCTAGTGAATCAACAATTACAGGAAAGGAAAGAATATAAACTCATAAACACCAACGTGTTTTATCCTAGAAACCTCTAAAGGAGGAAAAACCAGTTGGGAAGGGAAATTGCTCTTTCTTCCCACTTTTTATTGGCCAATTCAAATAATAAGTATAGAAATTACAATAATTATGAAAGAGAAGTAGATAATATCTCACACTTCCTCCCAATTACTTGCTTGCTCTGTCTTAACACTCATTTCTTCTACAAGAAACAATTCCAACACTAATAACTTCTTACTCACTTGCTTTCATGCATTGATGCTCTTTTTATCCTCCACAAAAATGTATTTATAGCCTTTCTCATGTCCTCCAGTGCACTGGAGAATGGGAAACATCATGGAGGAAAAGAGATATGGACAAAATTTCAAATTTTGGGGCTACTCGTTTCATATTTTTGTTTTTTTTCTGAAAGAGCTAGGACCTCCGCCCAATACAGACCGACGATCTCAGGAAAGCCACCCTAGTTGGGTAGTGGTTCTGTAACTACCGTTCTACACATAGCTATGGTATTGTTACTATAAAGATAGAACCTCTGTGTATTTATTTTCCTTCTTCGTGTTGACTGATCTAATGAAGTAGAGTCATTTTGGATCCTTATGGATTAGACCTCCCCTACTTACGAGTATTTTTATCCCAAAAAAGCTTAGTGGGGGAGTAGATTAGGAAATAATTCCCTCAATCGATCCTTCAAGTACCACTAGGCCTACCTTGGTGTCTTTCCTTTCATTCCAATCTACCAAGACTCCTGTGGACCTCTCCTAGTTTCTCTAACCTTCTACTACAACACTACATGCTCCTGCAATTCACCTCGTGAGTCCAAGACACAATGATCAATGGAAGGTAGCAACTATATTCCTCCATCTTCATCTAGCATGGATGTCTCATAAAGGTGCAAGTTCTCTCAGTTTACTATAGAGTAGATTCTCATAAGTGACGGTAAATCAAGTCGAAAGGCATTTTCTCCAACTTGATCCAATATGGTGAAGGGCCCATATCATAGTGGCTTGAGCTTCTGTGCTTGACCTTGTAGTCTTTCCTTGCTCAAGTAAAGCCAAAATCTATCTCCAACATGAAGCTTATCTTCCCTCTTATGCTAATCATACCTAGCTTTGTACTTGGCTTGAGATTTCTCTTGTTGTTCTTTGAATTTGAGATGGATTTTCCGGATCCTCTCAATGAATTTTTTTTCTCTAGTCACCTCTATGTTTTGTGTCTCCTCCTCATCATGCTACCCAACTGCTATGTCCAGTGGATTTGTAGGTATATATCCCAAACATTCTTCAAATGGTGACTTCATAGTGGATGTGTGTATTGCCTAGTTATATGAATGCTGAATGTAGGCTAAGGATTCATCCCAAGTCCTTGGGTATTTTCTGTTGTACCCTCTGATCAAGTATACCAAAGTCCTATTCACCACCTCTATTTTTCCATCTATATGTGGATGGAAAGCTGTGATCCTCTATAACCTGGTACCCATATTGTCCCACAAAGTAGTCCGAAAATTCCTCAAGAACCTGGAATCCCTGTCAGAAACAATAGACTCTGGCAAACCAAAATGCACCCATACATTAGCAAAGAAAAGATCTGTTGCCTCATGTGATTTTATTTTCTTTTTACATACCATAAGAATACACATCTTACTGAATCTATCGAAAACAACATAGAGATAGTCATGGCCATGTTTAGACACATGTAATCCTCCTACAAAATACATAGAAATGTCCTCCCACGGACAAGTAGGTACTGGACAAGACATATAAAAACCCTCCTTCCTAGTCTTAGGCTTGCTGGTACAACAAAGTTTACATCCAGGTATAAAGTTTGATACTTCTTCTTGCATGTTGGGCCAATACATGTACCTTTGGAAGTGGGCTAGGGTCTTACTGACACCAAAATATCCTACTACTTTCGAGGTATATGCTTCCCTCATCTATAGAAGTATTTCTTCTTTAGGCACGGAAATATTCCCCCATTGGTAGAGCAACTCATCCTTGAGATAAAAATCTTCAATTTTTTTCCTTTTAGTCCCTTGAGACTACAACTACTATAATTTCACCCCAAAGTCTCTGTCCAAGGCATATGCCTCTCCATAAGCTTCCTTCATGAAAGAATCGATTTGAGAGATTGTGGCCAAATAGGAAAACGTCTCTATTTGGGTGGCCTAGAAAACATGTCTGACACCAAGTTTTTACTACCCTTGTTGTATATGATCACCAGATGGAATTGTTAAAGGAACCCCATCAATTTATAGTGCCTTGCATGCTGCAATTTAGAATGTGCTTGCAAATAATGGAGAGGTTTGTGGTCTACGTGCACAATAGTTCTTTACCCAACAAATAATGCTTCCATTTTTTAATTTCTTGAAATAGTGCATACATTTCCTTATCATATATTAAATATCCTTTAAATATTGAAGTGAAATTTTTAAAATGATAGCATATGAGTTTACCTCCTTGAAGTAACACTACACCCATAGCGTAATCACTGGCATCGGTCTCTACTTCAAAAGACTGCTACAAATTAGAAAGAGAAAGTATTGGAGCATGACTAATCTTGTATTTCAATAACTCAAAGGATTTTTCTTGTTCCTTACCCCAGTCAAAACCCTTACTCTTTGTGGCCACTATGTGTAGATGTGTTGCAATTATAGAGAAGCCCGGAATGAACTTCAACATGTATTGTAATGATACCAAAAAAATCCTAGTCTCTGTGGATCCTATTGGTGTTGGACAATTAGTGATGGCTTCCACCTTCTTTGTATCCACTCGTAGGTCTTATTTTCCAACCATGTGCTCAAGATAGATAAGTGACTATTTGGAAAATTAAAATTTCTTCATATTATAAAGCAGTTGTTTCTCCCTGAGAATTTACAAGACTTGTTGTAAATGAGTTAGATGTTCTTCCCATGTGGCACTAAAAATCAATATATCATTGATATATAAAATAACACATGAATCTATGAAATCCCATAATACATCATTCATAAATATCATAAATGTATCGGGTACATTGCATAACCCAAAAGGAAGTACTAACCATTCATACAAACCCTGTTTTGTCTCGAAGGAAGTCTTCCACATATCCTCATTATTCATTATAACTTGGTGATAACCTGAATTGAGATCCAACTTTGTGAAGAATTTGGCATGTTGAAGATGGTCCAAGAGATCATCTATGCGAGGAAGTGGATATTTGTTCTTAATGGTGATTTTGTTCAAAGCACAATAGTCAATGCACATTCTCTAAGAACCATACTTCTTTGGCACCATCACAATAGGCAAACCACATGGTGAGGTTCTACGATGTATCACCCCTTGGTCTAGTAGTTCCTGCAGTTGTTTCTTTTCTTCAATACTCTCAAGTAAGGATTGCCTATACAACCTAATGTTTGGTAGAGGGGAATATGAAAATAGCTGAATCTCATGCTCTACTTCTTGTTTTGGTGGTAACCCATTGCGAGCCTAAAATAATTCCTAAAAAGAATGAATAATACTATCCAAATCATGCTTTCCCTAGTTATAAATCTCTGAAACTTCTACCCCATCTTGTTTATCCTTTAACAAAAGTAAACAAAACTGATTATGATTTTCTTGAATAAGTCATTTTTCTTGGTTAGCACTCACAATAGGAACTTGTGTCTTATATTGGTGTGCCCATATGTTGTAGATGATCCCATCCTTGACCCATCTATACTGGTTTTACCTTCTCATAAATATAAAATCCCTATTATACAATTAAGGACTCCCGAATACAACATTAAAAGCATCAAGTGGAATAACATATGCTTCCAAAACATCATTATACTGAGAGTTTATCGCAAACTTGACCTTACATCTTCTTGTTACCTTCAACACCCTTCTTCACGCAACCCAAAGGATAAGGGTATGGATGCTCGTAAGTCTCAAGACCAAGCTTCTTTACAACTACTTCTGCAGTCAAGTTAGACTGAGAACCGGTAACAACCAAAGCATTGAACTTAGTTCTCTTGATCTGGAATAGTCTACTCATCTCCTCTTCCTGGCTATCCATGTTGGTGGCAGTGCATCCAAGCATTTCATCTACATCGAATTCATATTTTATTTCCACCTCCCCTTATTTTTTTACAGATGTCATGGAATTCTTTGAGTCCTTGGTTTGGTTCTTCAGATGTAACTCCAGATGTAACTTCCAACATGTAGCGTTAGTATGACCATTGATATCACAGTTCTTACAAAAATTCTTGGGATCTTTACAAGTATTTAAAGTAGTGGAAGCTATTTACCTTTCCCTTTCCACTTACCTTTGTTACTTGTTTTCCCATACTCTTTTTTTCTGGTGATTTTTCGATTGCTTTTACCTTGGCTCTGCTTCTCCTTGCTTCCTTTCATCATATATGTAGTATTCTTGCACACACGCCTCATTGAGATCTTTGGGTTTTGTGGAGATAACTTTTCTTTGAAGGTGAGTGTGAAGTCCTCCCAAGTACTTAGTCAGAATATCCTCATCCTCCTAGTCCATGGTTAGCAACATGGCCTACCTCTGAAACTTTGTAGTATAGTCCTACACACTTTGATCACTGCCTTGTCTAAAATACTATCATTTAATCATTTGGTCAGTCTTGTGGCCAATAGGATAGAAGTTAGCTCTAATTAATTCTTTAAATTCTTGCCAAGATTTCACAATAGGATGCTTCTTCTTTTCATAAGTGGTTAGATGGCTTTCCCACCAAACCAGAGCATGTCCCTCCATTTTGAGATGGGCATAAGTGATCCTCTATGCCTTAGTGACATTAAGGATGCTAAATTAGACTTCTAACCATTTTAACCATTTATCAAGAAAATATGCATCTAATTTTCCTTCAAATCTTTTAATCTCAACTTTCATCTCAAATTTAAAAGGAGTATGGTCAGGTTTTACCTTTTCTCTTGTGTTTAAAGTCTCTTCTTCATGATCTTCCCCATAATATTCCTCATGGTGGCTATTCCCTATGCCAAAATTTTCAGCTAAGCCTCGAACCACTGAGTCCATGGATTCTTACTTGACAGAAGCTATCTTCTACAAATTTGCAATTTTTTCTTGCCTTCTAAACATCTTATCCATCATGGTCTCCAGAATCTTGATTCTATGGACCAAGTTATCTTCCTCCATTTGTCCTTGAATTCTTTGTTTCCACTTCCTTGTAGAATTTTCTGGATCGTAAGGTAAATCCTCTTCATCTTTAGATCTTGTCACTTTCATACAAATCTAAGAACAAATACTACAATCCTGGATACTTGTTAGCTCTGATATAAAAATATTTGTAAACTCTTCAAATTTGGAATTATCCACATAATCACAAATTAAATCTTGTTATTCTAATTTCTATTAGAAGATGACAAAGATAGCTAGTGAATGGATTTTTCTTGTGCTTAGAATCAAAAATTACAGGAAAGGAAATAACATAAACTCAAAAACACGAACGATTTTTATCCTTGAAACCTCCAGAGGAGGGAAAACTAGTCGGGAAGGGAAAATGCTCTTTTTTCCCACTTTTTATTGGCCAATTCAAACAATAAGTACAAAAATTATAGTAAGTATAAAAGAGAAGTAGATAATATCTCACACTTCCTCCCAATTACTTGATTACTCTATCTCAATACTACTTTCTTCCACGAAATACAATTCTAGCACTAAGAAATTCTTTCTCACTTGCTTTCATGCTTTGATGCTCTTGTTCTCTTCTACAAACATGTATTTATAGCCTTTCTCATGTCCTCTCGTGTACTGGAGAATGGGAAAGGTCATGGAGGAGAAGAGACATGGACAACCTGTCAAATTATGGGGCTGTTCATTTCATCTTTTTGTTTTCTATCTGAAAGAGCTAGAACCACTGCCCAATGCAGACCGATAGTCTCAAGACTGCTGCCCTGGTTGGGTGTTGGTTCTGTAACCATCGCTCTGCAGAGGGAAATGGTCCTATTACTATAAATACATAACCTATGTGTATTTATTTTCCTTCTTCGTGCTGACTGATATGATGAAGTAGAGTATTTTTGGATCCCTATGTATCATGTAAGGTTTAAATGTTGTCTTGTCTTGAAAATGTGTAGATGATGATGCATGTTCCTGATTTTTAAGTTTACTAATGGATAAAAGCTTAGTTTCGTGAAGCTTGAGGATATTACAGAGTTGATGGAATGAAGGAGAGGTCTCAAAGAGTACACTTTATTAGAGGGGCTATAATAGAATCTAGATGAATAAATCCTTAAGCTCAGAG
Organism: Taxus chinensis; assembly: GCA_019776745.2. Taxonomy (NCBI): domain Eukaryota; kingdom Viridiplantae; phylum Streptophyta; class Pinopsida; order Cupressales; family Taxaceae; genus Taxus; species Taxus chinensis. Next base: position 293,282,137 of record CM034154.1, read on the forward strand.
TCCACAAGAACATTCGACATTTTAGCCAAGTTGTTTTATAATGCAAGACATAATCCACTAAGTTTTCAATATACCTCTATTTAAGTTGTGCATGTTAGGCATAATAGATCTTAGATCTGATGTTGATAGAGAAAAGAGTCAGAAAATCATCAGTGACGTGTGAAAGAGACTACCATATGGACATGTAGGTTATAAAACCAACACATCACATAATCACGAAGGCTAAGAGGAAAGAGCTTAGCTAGGAGAATGTGATTATCCGAAAATCTAGACAAACCACATGGAATGCTCATAGGTGATCTTGTGGGTCACCTTCATCATTGAAAATAGGTAGTTTAGGAGTGACGAAATTTGGTGGAAGTGGTTATAGAGGGCACGTATGGAGTATGCAATAATAGAGTGGAATCCAAAGATGGAGATGCATGAGAAGTAGCCTGCTGTAATTGATGAATTTGAGATTAAAGGTCTTAGTAAAGGGAGGCTAGATATTGAGTGCCAATGGAAGGAGGTTGCCGTGTATGAGAAACAAGAGTTGGGGTATGGCGATTAGTAGGAGTAGGAATAGAAATAGGAAAAATAGATATGGGTAGAAGAGTAGAAACAAGAAGTTGAGTAGAAACTATGGTGGGAATAACGACATATGCATTAAGCTCCACAAGGTTTTTAGCTTCCTCACGAGAAACATATAAAATTAAGTCTAGATCTTGGGTATGCTCAATGATATGATCATTAATGGATTTAAGATGATATTTGGTAAAATCGTCAAAAGATTAAGCCACAGTGAAGAAGAGAAAGAGATCCCTAAGTGGAAGGTGGTGTCGAGCGTGGGGTTCACCAAAATGATTATTCTAAAATGTAATATCCTTGCTAAATATGATGCTAGAGTAGTAAATAAATGAAATAATGCAATAGAAAAATTACTCAAGTAAAAAAACAAGTGAAATATGGAAACCTAATGTGCAAGATAGGGTTAAGTAGTCCTTAGCTGATTTGACGAAGGTGTGGGACTGTGTCATTGTGTAAACCAGGTAAATAGGAGGAGGAAATGACCGCAAAATCCTAAGAAAGTATAGATCTAAGATCTCTGACTGGACTGGGGTGCCTGGAAAGGGATGGGGGTACCTATGGGACCCCTAGTCTGAGATTTGGGCACCTTGGTTTGTAGAAATGGACTAAAAACCTTCTCTGAGGTGTCATTGAATGTTTTCTTATAGTTAATTCATGTTGCACTAACATCGCTGAAATACGTTGGATGTTGCTGTAAGACCTACAATAAAGAATCACCTACAAAACCCTAGACAAATCATCAAAACCCTAAAAAATAAAGATGCATATGAAGGGGTCAGACTGTCCTCAGGGGCCACAATGGTGGACTTACTAACTAAGCACTGCACTACATCTTAGACCCAATGTAGTTCTAGGTGTGTATGTGTAAATCATGCCCTAGGTTGCTCTTGTGTCAGTCACACTTTGTAAAGTAACGAGCAAATAAATAGATGTAGAATGTAGTAAATGTGTGCATGGAAATAATAGACTCCCCTCCTATGAAGTGTGATGTAGATGAACCATCTTGTGTTCCTTGTGATGGAGCTAGATGGATGCAAATGTAGGTTTAGGTGCCTTTGCTGGATGTAACACTAGATGGTGATGATAGATGTTTAATGTTTGGTCCCTCATTATGGTCACATAACTTTATATTTATATGGTTCTCTTGTTATAATTTTGTAATTAACCTTGAAAAGGTTGACCACCAAAAATATAGAAAGATTAATAGGCTAGAAAGTTCCCAAAAGGTGAGAGTAAAGTGAAAAGAGTATTAGGGCACCCTAGAGGGGACTAGGGTGCCTAGGGAACACCAGTCCTGAATGGGTGCCCTAATTAGAAATAGGGAAAAAACAATATGACAATATAGACTGGGAAAGTGTAGGTGAAAGATAAAAAATACAACATTAAGTAATATAAAAATGGCTAAAGACATAGGTTGATTATTACTATTTTCACTTAATAACCATATGAATAGTATTCTAAGATAGGGAATAAATGACTCCAAGTGCATGATTTAGTGACTACAACTACCTATTGTGTACACTTTAAGATATCTTGTAGAAACCTAATTTCAGTAGAAAAACTCTCCATTACACCCGTATCACTAGCATCCATCAAAGTTGTCAAAGTCACCCCCTTTTTGGTTGGCATGTCCACCTTGTCCATATTCTTTTTAGATACCTCAGAATGATATGTATTACAAACCTATTTGTGTTTCTAGTTAGGTAGGATACATTCTACTACATTTTATTTGTTTATGTTGTTGAACATGTTTAATTGAGTTACATTTTAAATTCTATGTAAGTTGTTTCTAAGCATAGTTATTTACTATCTAAAACAAGTGGAAGTTATATTAGTCATATACCTTTGAATTTGTGTATGAAGAATCACACAAGTATATGAGATTAATTGTAGCAACATAGTATTGACTTTGCACATGTACACATTGTAAAATTTGAATGGAATATGAAGATAGTAGCCATAGTTGTAACACATCAATTTGTTTGCCTTATTTATTATGGTTTTAGTAGAAAATTTCATTGGGTCACCACACAAGTAAATTAAAATCTACGTAAGGGTTAAGTTGACACATATCATCTTTGTATGTATTTTTCTTCCATATGCATATATTTGACAAGACACTTCTTGCCATATTTGGCTGCATAGTTCAACCATGGGAAAAGCTTTGAAAACAAACTCAAAGTACCTTATATTATTGATATATGCTAGCCTATTTCATAACATATATATATATATTTTCTATAGATTTGTAATAGTATCCTCACAAAATAAGTAAAAAATTTCAAACGTACTCCTAAATAAAGACATACAAGAGGCTATTTAATCCCTCAAGTATGCATAATGGAGGCAAAGTGGTAGTATCTTAGAGATCACATTTTTTTATTTATGTAATATTATTTTCAAGAAAAATAAGTTAAAATTCCATGATCACTATGAATAGAGACAATACACAAGAGTGTAGATAAATCTTCAAAGGATATATCTAAACATACATTTTTGTATTTATCATGGAGACCATAAATATGAAAGCGAATGGAAAAGTGACAACAAGATGTATATGATTTGATGTTGATACCCTATTTATTTGTAACAACATCATATTACTAGTGAAATGTAAGGGCACATTTTATGGAACTATTATTAGTCTGTTTTGTTTGTATAAGATAGATTTAATTACACGTGCCTATGGAATTTTGAATTTAATATTATATGTGGTCACTAACTTTACGTGCACAGAAGGGAGTCTTATTCTTTCACGTGCTTGGAATTTTTATTAGATATTACTATAGACATTACATTACAAGGGCTTAAAATCATCTCATCTTGCAGGATTAAGTAATAAACTTGCCTGCACTTGAAGGTTTAAGTAAACAAACTCAAAACAAAAAACCAAAAGTTTAGAAAGATAGTGTCAGACATGCATATGGAGAATTGAGTGCTACAAGATAAGAAGAACAACCATTGAGTATCTGTCATTGGTGTCACAAAGAAATACAAGAAGAATTGTAAGCTCCAAGAAGATTGTGAAGTGGATAGGAAAGAAAGTTTGGTCCAAAAACAAAGGCTAACTTCTAAAAAAGATTCCCAAACCATCACAAAGGTAAGGACCTTACCATATGTTATTTCTTCCAATGGATATTTGAATGAACCATTTTTTTGAAAATAATACTAAGGGAATTTTCTAAAATTTGATGAAAAATATGGGTTTATAGTAGTTGAGGTCTAGTAAGAATGGCCAAGAAATGAGAAATCCCGTAGAGGTTAAGGAAAATCCTCAATATGTTGGTCTGCAAAATTTTGGTAGCATCATAGAGTTTGGAGAATGCTTAAATGTAGCTGCAAATGATATTGTCTTCCAAAAATACTCCAAGTCACCATCTCAATAAATTTTCAAATGGGGTTCATGCTTCCAATTTTTTCCGAACAACTTGCACACATGTCACACAATATAACACTAGCAACATGAATGGACCTCCTTGGCAAAAGAAAAAAAAACATTTATTTTTTGGTGACCTTTAGCCTTAGTGCGGAAATCTTTGTTGTGGAAAGGAGGGCTCCATTTTTCTTCAGTTAAAACTATAACAAATTGTATTTTACTATAATGTAAATTTAGTATACTGAAAAATTTAGCCGATTATGGTAAATTCTGTTCAGCCTTGAAAAATTAGTAGTTGGCATCTCTGAGGAAGATGTGAGGATTTTCTCTTATTTAGAATTTGGACAATTTTGACAAACAATAATAAAGATAAATGGTAATTCTAATAAGCACCTTGTTTTATTTAAAGTGTTTGCAAACCTTTCTTCTTATACTTAGCATGGGAGATGCCAGAGGCCTATCTCTCAAACTCTACTTCAGAAGACCTCTAAAGGATCTTGAAATAATCTAGACTTCACATCAATCATTTCAATCCATTCAATAGGGATTTGATTAAAGGATATTGGGGTAAAATAGTTGTTTTCACTTAATAACCTATATTGTGATGAGGATTTAACAACTCAAGGTTGAAGAGTGTAGAAAGGACACCATGAGGTGGTAGCTTCTTGGAAGAAGATAAATGAGGAGTTTTCTACAATCCTCAATCCTAGGTCTAAGATTCATTTCATCCTGTCTTGTATTAACCATAACATTCTAAATAAGGTTAGATATGGAATTCATAGCCAGCCTAATGGTATATCTCTCTTGATCAAATTCTAGCATTCTAAATAAGGTTAGACATGGAATTCATAAGAAGGGTTGGTATATCTCTCTTGATGAAATTCTAGCAGTAAAAACATGACATGTTCTAGGTAATATTTTTATTTGACTGATCAATTACATCAAAGAGTTATCCTGGTACTTACTCAAGTTTACAATTATTGCTATGGTAAAAAAAATTATTTTCTTTATGTAGTTTTTCATTGCATATTAATAAGTTAAGTCATTATTCTACATCTTTTGTATGTTCACAATGAAATGATCAATCTATAGACTGTCTCTAAATCTTTTTTATGTAGATAATGTAATGGTAAATCTTTTGTATGTTGATAAAGAAATGATAAATCTATGATCAAATATATATAATTTATTGTCAATTACAAATAATGATGACTTTTCAATGTTTTATTGTGTGATTAATTGAGTAATAACATTGTGCATCTATCAAATTTTCAGATTCACATCGTCAACCATGATGGTTCAGACTAAAATGCATGGTGGTAGGAAGATACCTGTAATTTTCAATGATCCACCGAAAAATACTGACACATTTGGCAGTGACTCGGGTCCATCTAAGAGGAGAAGGTATGACTTGAAGTCTACTATATTTGGAAGTAAATACTATAACAAATTGTTTACTTTGTTATTTTTTTACATTAAATTTTTAATGTAAATATCGTAACATAATGTTTTCCCACAGATTCACATACCCAAAAGTTTCTGCCTTTGTTGAAAAGGTATGAGGACATGATGGAAGTCGACAAAAAACATATTAAGGTTTTAGAAGAGAAACTTGTATTTTATGAAAAAAAACAACAAACAACTACAAGAAGAAAAAATTTTTGTTAGGATGAAGCTCATGGAAATTTTCAAGTTGAAGGTCAATTTGGAGATGGAAATATGTCAACTACAGATGGAACATAAAACCCTAAAAATAATGAGTGCGACAAGGCTACAAATGTAAAAATTTTTCATGGAAAAGGTTCAAGTGATGATGACCATTCATGAGCGGGAACACAACCACTTGAAATAAGTGCTCAAAAAACATTGGGTTTTCCCAGTCAATGTAATGAGAAAACAAATTAAAAACATGTCATTAACACATGGTTTTGGAAACCATTATTATCTAATATAGTAAATATAGTAAATTTTATTGGTATTAGAGAATTATGTAATGATTGTGATAACACATTGCATCAAGAATATATTTATGAAATATGTAGATATATGGTATTTTATTTATTGTTTTGGATTCACATGTTCTTATTATAATTGTATTGTATTTTTAGTTATTATATGGATTTAGATGTCTTTTTTGTAATTGTATTGTATTTTGTATCCATTGATGACTTGTCCACATGAAAATATAATTGGCATAGTTATACAATAAATAAAGTAGGCCTAGTAATACAGTAAATATCATTTAAACTGTTTGAGTGGAACTATGCCTTTTTCTTTCTTTTGTGCTTTATCTATGGCTTGGAAGAAATATATTCTTTCTTTTTTGCAGCATATTACGACCTGATGTATTTTTGATAACATCTTTGTTAGGCATCATCCAATGTATATGTGCATGTTCTTGAGTTTTTGGTGTCCATACTATTGTAACTTTTCAGTCCAAAAAGATCATAAACTATCCATTTATTATCCATGCAAGATTTGAGAATCATTTAGATAAAATATTTGTTCATTGAACAATTTATGGTGGTTTGTAACATTAAACACATGCTAGTGTATACACATGGTTTTGTGTGTTGTTTCATTTCCATTCTATATTCTCACAAATTTATAGTGATATCTCCACTTGCGATTATGGACATAACCACAACCATTATAAGTAAAGGCATGGTGATAATTAGTCCACTCACAAATAAGAAGCTTGAAGATCAAGTGATTGGATGTGGTCATTTTTGATAAATCAGTCAAATATAAATAGTCTATGAAATTTGGAGAGAAAAAAATTTCATAGGTTAATGTTTTATATTACATCTCATACATATGTAATATTCTTTCTTCTTTATATATTTTTATAGGTTAATGTTTTATATTACATCTCATGGAATGACCTTTCCATAAGGCCTGAGACCTAGAAATGAATAGTCCTAGAATGACCCTTCCATAAGGCCTAACACCTGGAAATGAATAGTCATGGGTTTGTATCTTATCCAGTAGTTCAATCAAAACTAGAGTGATGCCATTTGTTTTGGGAGGTTCACCAGTCAACTTGGTTTGGGACTTGAGATGACCATTTTTGTTTAGGCCTTGAACTTGGAACTTGACCGAAAAAATCAACAAAAAATTGGAAAAAATAAATCTTAATCACCCATTAAGAATGAATCCTCTATGCTTTAATGATTTTTATCTATACGTAAGGGGTTTTATTTATGTGTGGAGTCTCCTAAGTCACTCATCTACACCCTGGCTCTTGGAACTGACGAGTACTATGATTGACTCTACATGCATAGCTTGGTTCATCCAAAACTAAATTACTATATGAATTTATTTGGCAATTATACTCACAAAAATATGTAGGTATTGGATTAAGGACAATGCATATACTGCATTCAAATCCAATCCTTTTCATCTATCTTCAATGAATTCAATTTAGAGCCAGGTTAACATCAATGCAACCATACATCCTTTATGGCTCTCTTTAAAAGGAATAATTTCATGGATCCCAAACACTATGCACATAGAGTTGTCAGAAAAATACATCTACATGAGTGCCAAAATACATACTACTACCACACGATATAGTAATTTACATATATTTATGTATCTAAAGAAATGGATGGAAATGCATCTTACATATACTACTGACTACTTACAATGCCAAATGATTTCCTCTTTATATATTTTTATAGGTTAATGTTTATAGTATTTTATTTTACCAAATAGCCCAAGGCGTGCTGAAACATCACTCAACTAGAACTAAGCACTCACCTGAAGTGCATAAGGGTACCAGGTCCCTCTTTTATGAAAGCTTTGTCAAAGAGTTAGCACAATGAACACATACACATATATATATATTCCAGATCCATAATAACAATGCAATGATAAACTATAAGCAGATCTAGATCTTAACCATATACAAGAATAAATTATACACAAATCAAGATTAGGTTTACCATACAAGAATCAGTAACAGATATGTCAATAAACAATATCCAGCCACAAAGATCCATTTTATTAATTACTGTAAAACATAGGATCCGAATACATACATAGTAATGTCACCATAAGTCATGCATGCTCATAAACCAACAACATAACTCTAGAAAACATGGATAACATCTAAACCATGCAAATTAATACATACATACATACATACATACATATATATTTAGGAATTTCCCTTCACTATTCATGCACCTTCCAAAATAGGCTACATGCTAAGAATAGCCATGCGCCCTTACATGAAAAATAAAAAAGCATGCAAGCTTGCTAATAATAGATCATCTAATAATATCAAATACATATCTAATCCTATTAATAGCTCAAAACTATGCATGTCCCTTTCTCTTCCACTTTCCCAAAATAGCCTTGCTTCATCCTCAAGTCTTCATGTTAATGCATGCCCTGCACTCAACATTTATCTTTAGCCTTACCATGTAAAGCGACTAAGTCCCGAAGTCATACTTTCATGGGAGTGCACTTTTCCATTATGCTTTTACGTGCTCCTCCGCACCCTAATTCTATGTGCCCAATCCTTATGCACCTTCAGTACTTAGGTTATAATTCATTAGCAAAACATTACCCCACACTTGCTTCATTGTTGTCCTCAACAATGGGTAACCATGATTCATCTTTCCATGAATAAAGAATTAGGAATGAAAGAATAAATGTATACCAAGAATAAAATAATACATGGAACTCTGCTACCCTCTATAGGAAGAGATAAATATGGATATTCACTCTTTAAATTTTCTTCTAACTCATTCCAGTCGCTAATCACCTTATTAGTTTTATTAGGGATGTCTACAAGTACTCCTGTCCATCTCATCTATAGTCATATTCCTTCACCTTCATTATGTACAATACTCCGAATGATTTGGCCTAGACTCAGAGACCATCCCTTCCATTACATTCTATTTCGCTCTGTGCGATGAGTTTCCCAATCTATTTGATTCACTCCTTATGTGGTTCTCCCGAGCTACTGTAATAACATCACACTTCTTCTTCTACTAAAGGTCAGCCTTTCCTCACACCTAAGTGACTCATGATTATATGTTCTCCATAGGACTATTTTCTTCCACCACCTCAACTTGTCCACCTCATCTTTTAATCAACTAGGGTTCCTATTGTTGTCAGTCACTCTCTTGCAACTTACTAATGTGTGACTCCTAATCATGGCCCATAAACACCCCTTCTAGATACTGTATCTCTGAAAATTGACTCTCGAGAGCATATTCAACTTTTGTTTCTACTTCTTTATGCTTTCTACCCCTTGTAGTTTCCCCAAGTTCTTGATTAGGTGCCATAATGACTATAAAAGTGTGTTCTTGCAGTCAATTTGAGACTATGACTCAAAATATGCATTCCCTAACATAAAATTTGTGTACCCTAGCTTCAAACTTGAACCCTAACTACCGATTTTCCTCCCCGTACACCTTTGTTTCACTCAAAAACTTTCTCTAATGGAGCACCAACCAATCTTGTGTACAAATACATCTGGTTTAGTCTCTTATCACAACTCTTTGCATTTCTCATGAAAATCTCTCTTAGATCAATCAAATGCTTCTTCTTCACAATCACAATCTAAAAATGACTCAACAACACCACCTTTATAATGCTTGTAATTTTTTTCACATTTATTTCTCTCCACCGACCACCATACTCAACATTAAATGGTATTTCTATTCTTTTCCACGCCCCAATCATAACCTTCTAGTGCACCCACTTCTTCTTAGCCACATACCTCCTTTTGCACACCTTCATGCGATGAAGTACCTATCCACTTCACCTTTCATCAAGTATTTTCCCATGTTACATCCTACCTCACGCTACACTATGCGTCCATCCCTTCATACACGTGGTCTTTAATCTTTAAGAGGAATTTATTCTAAAATCTATCACCTTCTACTTCAAGCACCTGGATAATATTCCCTATGTACCTATGCACTATAATCTTTAAGACAAGGCACTCAAAATCAATTCATTTTACTTGATCCACCCCACACTAAAAGTATGTGTGGTCCTCTGCTACATGATATTCACTCAGATTGTAATCAGCTACTAGCACACAAGCACACTTATTACACAAAAAATTGAACTAAAATGACAAAGCATATCAATGATGAAAGAAAACAAATATAAAGGAATGCATTAAAAGAAATCTAATCTAACTGGAAATAATACCTTATTAAAAACACCATGAAGAGTTATTTATAATAGGGGTTTAGCCTACTCTTGTTAAAATAACCGGGAAATTGCATCCCATCCAACGCCTGTAAGTGGTAAGCACTTGAATCAAGTATATAAGTCACAACATACAGTCCTAACTAATGCAATTTGAGATTTCTAGGGTGACAAAAGAACTTGAAGTAATAAAGAAGTAACCATCTGTCCAACTTCAAGCTTCTTATCCTTGATATGCCTTTCATGCCATGCCTTTCATGCCATGCCTTCTATTTGGCCTTTTCTCTCTTATGACTCGATATAGAAATGGTGCACCTTTCATCCAACTACATTAGTTTATCAATACACTCTTCAAGCGCTTACTCATTTGCTAAACCTCCTACACATGTAATATAGAGAGAAGGTAAAATGAATTCTATTGGTAAAACAACCTCCATGCCAAATACCAATTGAAAGGGTGTCGATTTGTTCAGGATTTGTTCAGTTATCCTATATGCCCAAAGTACAACAGAGACCTTATCATCACATTATTTCCTTCAAACATCACAAATATTAGTCAATGCACATCCCAATATTTTTTGAAATCCTCAGTAGTGCCAGTTATCTTGTGGGTGATAGGGTGTTGTTTTATGGTGTGCCACCATAAACTCTACCAATAGTATCTTGATTGTCTCATTAAGGAAATGAGTACCCCTATCACTTTTAAAAATTAATGGGCATCCATACCTATTGCTAATGTTCTCCCATAGAAACCTTCCTTCCATAAATTTCATGTAATCCTTTGTAGGTGCCACTTCTGCCCACATTATAAGATAATCTATACAATTTATAATGTAGCATGACCCAGTCCTACTTGTGGCTGGGGAAATATGACCCATAAAGTCATTTTTCCACTTTTCAAAAGTATTTACACTCACAATATCCCTTAAAGGAATTTCATCTCTATGCCCAGGATTTCCAAGGCACTGTAAATGGTCACATGCCTTACAATATTCTTTAAATTCCTTATACAATGTTTCCCACCACAAAATAACCAATAAAATCTTACGCGTGGTGGCATCCCCAACATAATTTCTACCTACAATCCCGCCATGAGCTTCCTCCATAATAGATTTGTTCTCATACTCAAGTACACACCTGCACAAAACTTCATCCTGACCTAGTTTGTATAAGTCTCCACTAATCAACATATAAGGCGTATCACTTATGGAAAGTTTTCTTCTCTAAACTCTTCATCCCTTCAATCACCACACAAGTACACAAAAATAAAACAATATCTTGTAAGTCAGAGGGCACGTGGCTTAATCTGAATAGCTATGCATATGACATTATATCCTAAATGCTCTATGCATCCTCACTAGAATTAATACTTGATAACTAATTTGGTCTAGAATTTCTCTTGCTTAGCATAACCACCACTGCAAATCCAAATTCTTGAAACAAAATAATCCAAAGGCATATATGCTCCTACAAAATGGGATTGTTCACCAAGTACTTAAGTTCCATGTGATTTGAATAGAAAATAAAAGGTTTTTCCAATAAGTATTGTCTAAACTTATGTAATGTGTAGATCATGGACAAGGCTTCATGCTTTGTAGTTGTAAAATTCTCTTTAGCTGGGATCAACTTCTTGCTTGCAAAAAAAATAAGATGACCAACAATACCTTCTCTAGGTAGGGCTAATACTATAGAAATGGTCATGCTAGAGGTGTCCACATGCAAGTGAAAAGGTTTGGTCCATGAAGGAAAGAAAAAAATAGGTGTTGTAGTAATCCTTACCTTCAATGTCTCAAATGCGCGCTATTGCACTTCACCCAAATGGAACTTTCCTTCAATCTTTAGTATTTCTTTCAAGGGTGCAAAAATCTTAGCATAACCTTTGATAAACTTCCTATAATTTCTTGTGTACCCTAAGAATCCATGCAACTCGCTCTAGTTAGTAGGTTCCTTTAAGCCCAAAATAATAGTAACCTTAGTAGGATCTACCAACAAACATTATTTATAGATAATATTCCCCAAAAAAGTTCCAAAGGGTGTAGCAAAAACACACTTCTTAATATTTAAGGAGATGCTCAACTGTCAGTACCTCTCAAACATAAGTCTTAAATTATCACAGTGATCTTTCATTAGCCCATAAAATATCCAATCATCCAAGTAAACATGCAAAAACTTATGAATGAAGTCATGGAATGCTTGCACAATAATGCACAAAAATACTATAGGTACATTCTTCAATCCAAAAGGCATAACTGTGCATGAAAAATTTCCCCACTCAGTGGTGAAATTTTTATTCTTTTGATTCTCTTTAGCAATCCACAACTGATGATATCTAAAAAATCCATCAGTGAAGGAGTAGATCTTACACCCTGTAATGCCTTAAGGAATTTATTTAGTAAAAGGTTTTAGAAAGGGATATATTAGACAGGAAACATTCAACTCCCTATAATTCACACAAATTCTTATCCTTCCATCTTTATTTATAATTATCACCATAGTGATAACCCACTTTGATTCATCAATGGGCTCAATGAGTGCAAATTTCAACATCTTACAATTTCTTCCTTTACCTTGACACACAAATTAGGATTCATCCTGTAATGCCTCTTCCTAATCAGGTGTTCACCTTCCATTAGCTTTATCCCCATCTCACCTAAAGATTGATGAACCCCTTTCAATTCATGATAGCCTATAGAAATTAAGTCCTAGAATTCACACAAAAAATCAATTATTTTTACAACCTCTGAGTCAGACCAGTAACAACCAATGATGGCTCCTTAGGTTCAGCATCTGTCCCATTGTTAAACTTATTCATTTTCATATGCTCATGATACACGCGTGATTTCTCATCTACACTATCTAAGACCTTTCACATGATTACAATATGGTCAACATCTAGATTCTTCACTTATTCATCATCAATTATGTAGATCATTTTATCTTTTTATTTTTCTAGGTAGGCACACCCAACCTATTTTGCATATGCCTCTTCTTCTTCAAAATATACCCCCAAATTTGAATTACCTAGTAACTCTTAAATAAGTTCCTCAACCTTTGCACTATCCCCCATAGTAAAGCACTTCAAAACCTATAATGCCTCATTTATTAGAGGTTTAGTGGAAAAATAGTCAAAGGTATGAATCATACCTACAGTCGGTTCTTGCCAATTACTTGTGTGTCTATTTAAGTCTGCATAAACATACCATACATGCACACAGCCTCATAAGGTGAAGTATAACTTGTGCACCCATAGTGAAGGTGGTAAGGCCTCCTGCCCCTCTTTCACATGGTCTCTCACACTTTTGAACATGATGCTAAGAATAATCCTTACCATGAAATTCACATGTCTTGGTAGGCACATTGCTCTGAAGAAATCTAGTAGAGAAGGCGATTCTCACTTCTCGCCACTCTAAAAGACCATCTTTGTGTACCATCCACCAACACATTGTTGTTCCATGTAAGGTATAAACAACATATTCTTATTTACACTTAATCCATCCACTGAGCTTCCATAGTGCATAGAAATACTTCAAGATTTCCTTCACTAGTGTACCTTGGTACCTGGTTACTGCCCCAAACACCTATCACATCGTGACCTTTAGATGCATTGACTGCAATTTTCATCTCTCACCCAATCATTTCATAGTTACCATGTGCATAGTTATCACAAGAAACATTGGTTTTATCACTCATAGAATGTGCATCATACCATTGAATAACTCCTTCCTTTAATGTCGCAAGTACTTTAGGATCTCTAATGGTGCACACAAAAAATTCTATTCAAATCCTCTTCACTTAAAGGTTCCACATAAGGTGTAACTTTTTTATCTGTTAAAGGAATGATGACACGTTCTTCCTTTGTTCTCAAAATTGATATAACCTTTATTGAAGAGAAAATCAACATTATTTGCATAACACCAAGGGTGCCTAGGGAATGTTGCAAAACTATCTAACTTTGGAAGCGCCAATACCTCAAAGTTCTGAGTAAACTTGGCACCTTGTATAGTAATAATAGCATCCTTCAAGACTCCAATGGGCATGGATTTAGTCCTATTTTCCATAAACAACACATTTGAAGATGGCTATAATGGGGACCTCCCCATTTTATTCCTTTCATCCAAGGTGAGTACATTCGATTTTTCACCTGTATCAATGAAAATGTTACTTAGTAACCATCCATCAACAACAACATTCAGAGTGATCTCTTTGTCATAATCTAAATTATGAGGAGGTAAGTTAGCATGTAAAATATATCTCTCACACTCAACTCCAGTATGCAAATTATTCCCCCTTAACCATTCCCCTAATAAAGGAATCATGTTTTATTGTCCCAAAATCTTATAAAACTCCTTCAAATCATTAACATCCTTATAAGGAAGCTCAACCATTTTTACCTATTCCATCTTCTGCGACTACTCGTATAAGTATTGTATCTCATCACCCCTATAAGTTTCTATTAAATTCCATGGTGTTCTTGATAAACATTCTTCTATGATAAGTAGGCTTTGGATACATTTGCATGTAATACCTCCTATTTTATAATAATAGGACTTCTACTTTGGAAATTCCCTTGTGCATACGTAGCCTCAAAATGCATGTAGTGACCAACATAGGAACCATCTCAGGATCATGTGCTACTTTTGGCATCTAATGGTCTTGCACAACATACAATTATACTCTAACCATTCCCATGCACCTTTATCCTACTTGTGCTTCCTACTTAGGTTCTCATACAAATCCTAGACATTCTTCATAGTTGTGGTTCTTTCCACAAAAGGAGAAAATAATATTCTAAGGGAATTTGTGCTTATAATGATCAGTGGATCCACATGTATAACATGTTCCACATGGGGGAGCTGACTTCTTCCACTGCTACAACCTTGACCTTTGAATCCTCCATGATAGCCCCTACTTATACCTCTACTACCACCATCGGAGCACCCCTCATTGTATTCTATGATTAAGATGTTCACCACACTCCTTTGGAATATTTTGCAATACTTAGTCTGACGTACACCAATATCATTGACATCATGAATATGATCAATCAACCTATAATTCTTCTATATCATGAGTGGTCGACCTAAAAATCTTATAGTAACAGGACATGTTCTATTCCTTATCACTGTGTTGCAAAAATGGGAACCTACTTAAATCATGATCCAAGTGACATAGATCTGTACATTCTAGCAACATAGCGTGCACTGATTTATGAGGGAAACTATCCTTAGTATGTCCTTCTACTTCACAATTTGTGCATCAAATACCACTACATGTCTCATGAGATGAATTAGTTGACAATTTTTCCAACTATTTTTCCATATCTACAATTTTAGCTTCCAAAAATGGACTAACTTCCAGTGTCTACACTCCCGACTTGCATCAGCACATAGAGCTACCTCAAGTGCCTAACATGCAGATCTATATAAGTCTTATTTGAGAGCAGCCTTTTGAAAGGGGTGATCAAACCTATAATGAACCATTGAGCATGTTGACTTGGGTGAATGTTATAGGATAAATTTGATAACAAGGTTTTGAATCGTGCATCATACTCCCTAACAATCTCATCCATGCCCTTGTTGATGTCCTTTAGTGTGCTGATGCTCTTTTGCTCAAACTCAAGCATATGCAAAACTCTGCTAAGAAAGTAGCACACAACACGATATAGTATACAAAATTTTGGTTTAGATCACATTTTCATGTATCAACTATATGTGAGCCCTTGTAATATGGTAGTAAATTTAATTTTCTTACACTGCTAGGGAGCAATAATCCCCTTCATTGTGCCATAGTATCTCACACATATGCACATGCTACAGCTACATCTTTAATTCCTCGATACTCTATGTAAGAAAAAGGGACATATCTAAAAATACAATTACTAGGGTTGGTGTGGACCGTGCCCACTAGATCCAGAACCTTGTATTACCTCTTGTGTTTCCTCTACCTCCAAAACTCCCAGAATCCACTAGATCCCTAAACCACCCAGATCCTCTTGATCCTCCTTCTTATAGTGGGGAATGGACCATAGGATGTGTTGCCTTATGTTCCAATAGTTGTACTAAAGTGAACTCCCATAGCTATGTGAATTTGTACCACTTCTAGACATTATACCAACATTCTGCGCACCCACGTTCTGTGCTGTATGACGTCGCCAGGAAAGTATACCTCCACCCAGACCTCCAAATAACATAGACGACAATTACACCATTTCCATATATGAATGGGATAACTAATTAAATCCTGAAACTTAACTAGAAAATGAGATCTACCTATTGCCACTGAAGCACATATACTAGCCAGATTCTCAATAACTATCTTAGAAACTAGAAAACCAAGAGCAAGGGATAGGTCACTAGGTAGGATCAGATGTGCACCCACAGTTATTAGTCTTTCCTCAAACATGCTCTCATATGAAACTGAAGAGGGTTATTTTCCATGCTTATCCAAATGGGGGGGTTCCAGATGCTTTGGCTCTATGTCTTGCACATGAGCTCCAAATCCTTCACAAGCCATTTTTATCTGTAACACCATTCGTTCTGTAATTTCATGCTGCTTTTCCAAGTCCCTCTCACACACTTCATTAAAATT
The DNA here is from genome assembly GCA_019776745.2 of Taxus chinensis. Classification (NCBI taxonomy): domain Eukaryota; kingdom Viridiplantae; phylum Streptophyta; class Pinopsida; order Cupressales; family Taxaceae; genus Taxus; species Taxus chinensis. The sequence continues at coordinate 293,298,845 of CM034154.1, forward strand.
AAGCATCCTTTCTTCTCTCTACCTCTATGTTGTGAGGTATTCCATCTTTCACCACACCTTCTCCTACCCCCACAGACGGTGGGGTTTAGCTAGCCATAAGATGTGGTTCCAAATCTAGGGTCATGATCAAGATCTTAATCACTAAAGGGATAATGCACAAATAAGATCCTATGGGTTCATGCAAGAATTGAAAATTAGAAACATATAGATAATAATAAGTAGAAACTACGTACTCCAAAATGTAGCTATTCAAAACACCACTCCATTAATTATCTACAATACGTGTCCAAGTTAGATCAACATTATGTAGATCCTGGAATTTTTCCTGCGTCCAAAAAAGTTCTCTATAATTCTAATTTCTCTTCAATGCGTATCCTACCATCCACTCATACATCTCTATAGGGAAAAAATAGAAGAACATTTCATAAAGCTCATGATAAAGAATCTATTCAACCCATGCACGTACATCAAATTCAGGTCTAGTGTTAAATCTATGAGCATATTGTTCCTCTAAATTCTCTAACCAATCCTCAACACTGGACAAGATCAATTGATACGTCTGCATCATGCAACATCCTTGAATAATTTAAAAATATGTCCTAGAAACAAAACCAAAATTTAGTCTTTTATTTTACCAAACAACCTAAGGTGCACTGACACATCACTCAGCTAGAACTGATCACTCACCTGAAGCATGCAAGGGTACCCAGTCCCTCTTTTATGGAAGCTTTGTTAGAGATTTAACATGACGAGCACATACATAGATACATTCCAGATCCATAATAGCAATGCAGTGATAAACCATAAGCAGATCTAGATCTTAACCATATGCAAGAATAATTTATATAAGAATCAAGATTAGGTTTACCATAATGGAATCAGTCACAGATAAATCAACAAAAAATATCCATCCATAAAGATCCATTGTATTAATTATTGTAAAACAAAAGAGAAAAATACATACATAGTAAAGTCACATAACTCTAGAAAACATGGATGATGTCTAAACTGTGTAAATCAACACACACACACACACACACACACACACACACACACACACACACACACACACACACACACACACACACACACACAGGTAGGGGGAATTTACCTCCACTACTCATGCACCTTTCAAAATAGGCTACATCTAAGAATAAACATAGACCCTTACATGAAAAATAAAAAAGCATGTAAGCTAACTAAGAATATCAATTTCATATATAATCCTATTAATAGCTCAAAAATATGCATGTCACTTACTCTTCCAATTTCCCAAAATATCCTTGCTTCATCCTCAAGTCTTCATGTTGATGCATACCTCGCATGCAACATCTATCTTTAGCCTTACCATGAAAAGTGGCTAAGTCTCGAAGTCATACTTTAATGGGTTCCCCCTTTTCCATTATGCTTCCGCATGCTCCTCCACACCCTAAGTCCACACACTCAATCCTTATGTGCCTTAAATACTTAGGCCATAATTCATCAACCCAAAAGTGTTTTATATTGAATATCATGGAATGAACTTTAAATTATTCCCATACACTTAAGATAAAATTTCCTAATATGATGGGGGATCCTTTCAAATTTTCAACAACATGGCTACACGTAATTTTCTTGGGATTATTGAAGTGAAAAGAGAAATTGACCTGATTTTAGTAAATATCAACATGAAGTATATTGTGATTGTTCTTAGAAGAAATTTCATTCTTTCAATTGTGTAGGTATTCTGTTTATACTTCCAAATAATCCACTATTTTTAATCTGTAACACCCGTTAAAACAACCAACTTGAGACCCAAGAAACAACCTAGGATTAGTTAGGAAAATTATGGAATAATTTTTTTTTGATTGAAAGAATCTACAACCAGGTTACAAGGTAACAACTGCCACTAACAAGTTCTAGAAAAATTCAAATCCACTAGAACATACTTTTCTTTTATTAATATTTATTAGAGGTCATAAGGTCCAAAACTAAGGGTTAGAAGGTTCAATAAGGTTTATAGGGTAATTCCTCACCATACCCACTCTCTAACAGGATTAAATCTTCAAATTAATTTTTCTCAAACTTAACACATTCAAAAATTTCCTAAATTACTCCCATTGGATAGGAAATTTCCTCACCTTTCCAATGATATAAATAAGTCCTCCTAACTCCTCATAAAACTCAAGTTATGGGCCGGTGGGTCTTGGGGTGAAAATTTTTCCCAAGGGCGGGCCTGCGGGCTTAGGGAAGAAAATTTTCCCTTGCACGGGTCAGCAGAGTAGGGAAGAGTTTTAGCACTTTTTCCCTCTTTAGCGCAAAATTACAATTTACCTCCGCATGCCCGTGAGCTCGAAGATGACACGTGTTAGCTTGGGAAAGCTCGGGTGGAAATTTGGGCCGTCAGTGCGGTTTAAGGCATTAAGCCTTTTGGGTCGCAAAACGGTAAGGGAAAAAATTTCCCGCATGCCTCCGCCTAACCCAGATGATGCCACGTGTCATCACCCTATTGGCCACGACCAACGGGGAGGTGAAGGAAACTAAGAAAATTTTCCCAAGAATTTTTTTAAAAGTGCTAAGGTTGAAAACGGTACCGTGCCTCTGCCGTTGCCTCATGAGGCCACGTGGCATCACTTGATTGGTCACGGGCTAGTAGAATGGCGGGGAAAACTTGGAAAATTTTCCCAAAATTTTCTGGATGCCCTAAGTTAAAAATATGTCTACCCCTTCGGCAAAACTTTGTGGTGCCACATGGCAGCCTTTGATTGGCTATGGGCTGGCGGGGTGGTGGAGAAAATTTTGAAAATTTTCCCAAAAATTTTCCTAAGTATTTTAAGGGAAAAATTCGGGCTGTGGGCCTACCAAGGAAAATTTTCCCAAAATTATCTACCAAGGAAGAAAACTTTAGAGGGTCATAACTTTTGATAGAGATCTCAAGTTTGGGAAAACAAGGAATTTCTGGAAATCTCTCGACGTCCTCTTTGCATTGAGATCATTAACTTTTTATTTTGATAAATTTTAAGGGGTCAATTTTAAAAAAATGGCCTGCAGACATTTTAAAAGCAAACTGACAAATTTTAACTTATATATTTTGTTCAATTTGATCTTCCTCCTCTCTCAACATGTTAACTAGACATGGAGAATTATTCTAAAAAGAATTTTAGGATGTATTGGAAGGTAATTTGGCTTGATTGATTTTGAATTTAATTTTTTTGCAACTTCTGACAACAAAAAGACTGTGAAAAGTTTGGGCCCGATTTTGCAATGTTTTAAAATATTTCCTTAAGTATTTTTTTGTCAATTTGAACTCATTTATACCCTGACATGTTCAATTTTATTGTTTTAATGTTGATTATTTGTTGCAGGATCAAATTGTTCATTTTAGAGAAGTATGTTCTAGTTTTAAATTTTAAAACAGAGATCCAATTAAAAGGGTCTATCTAAATTTTTCATCATTCAAGTATGGAAGTTCATTTTAATCCTAGTCAAATCCATTTAGTTGATTCAACGAACCATTTAATGGCTAAAATGTAAAGTCTGGTTTTTAATTTTTCTTATTTTCAAAAGAACAAAGTAATATAATTCCTTCATGCATATTCCTTTTTTTCAAACATAGATTTCAATAACATTTAAAGATCAAATTTCAATGCAACAATGCAAATGAAGAAAGGTAGTGCAATCCTTTATTGATTTCAATTACAAATTTACACCTCTCAATTTCTTGAATGTAAATAACAGATTTTAATTTCTTCCTTTCAAATGAACATAATAGAGTATATATATCTTTCACATTTTGAATTTACAACTTTCATAGCTCAATACAACATCTTTCCATTTAATTTTTTTTACAGTTCATCCACTTAAAGTGGGAAAGGTTACAATGGGATTTTTATTTCACAAGTCACTATCAAACTGTCTTTCTCCTTTTCTCTAGAACAACAACATGCATTCTTCTCATTCATCCAATTTCATCACAATAGGAGTAGGGGAAAGGCAACACTCTCCACCCAACCAAGACATCCAATGAAGAGGAGAAACCATCCTTTTTCATTGGCCCTCGAGCCCCAACCACAATGCAATAAGAAATGTATTTCAACTCATGGAAACAACAGGATTACACATCACAAAGCAATATTTCAACATGCACATCTCAAATTAAAAAACATTCCAAAACAATACAACAATTTTGCAACCACATGAAAGAAATCACACAAGACTCGGGCTTCACCATGTAAGAAAAAAGAAAAAGAACTATGGGGGAATCTACTTATGCCTCCAAATGGGAATTGGGTATCCACCTGTAACAAACTACCAATATAAAACATCTCACATATCCTTATACCCATCACAATCCCTCCTTATGCCCCCCACAAAGTAAGAAATGCAAGCTATTTCTTTTCCCTGGTGGATCCCAATCCAAACTCCGTTCACAATAAATATGATGCCAATGACATTCCCTTTCCCCCCCCGCCCCCCCACATGGATTCCCCATAGCCTTCTCCTACACCATTCCGAGGCAGTCTACCCAACCAACCAAAAAACACACAAAACATTCACCATTCACACAACATAAAAAGAAAATAAAAGCATATATAAAGAGCTAAGCTCCTACCTCTCCATGGTAGATTTTGTTCCAATGCAACAAGCTTTCAAAGTCAAAATACAGTCCCAAAATCACTAATGCCAAAGTATGAAATGCTCTCCAATATCCTCCAAAATCAACAAGAGCTCCAAACAGCCAAGGAAAATTCACCCCCAATGAAGTATGCAAAAATTTCAACAACCCAAAACAAAGCAATGAGTTCCAATTTTAAAGAAGAGGGAAAAGAAGAGGCTGAGGTGGATCCATGTAGGATGGTACATCACACATCCTCAACTCCAACACAAAATTCAAATTCATTCTCCAATTCACAATAAAGAGGTGGGTGAATAATATGACAATAAACTTACACACTCCAAAAAGCCCACACCCCAAAGGACTAAATTTAATAAAATGTAAGAAGAGTGAAATTAAAACTTACAATTTGTCTTCCCAAAATGCATTATAAAATTTTAAATTTAACCCTCCAACCATAGGTATGGTTGGTAAATAAAATTAAGAGATATGAGATAAGTTTTACTTGTCCCACAAGCCTCCAAAATCAGCCTCCAAGGACAAATTCGAATTTCCAAGGAGGTGGAGTGTTTCATACTCCACAACCCGACTTACACAACTCTTACACATACTTACACATCACTAACACATACTTACAACATTTAATACAAAATCCAACAACTTCTATAATTATTTATTATATCCCAAATTTGATTAATCTATTTATTTTAACAATATGATTACTCACATTAATACTCCACAATAAAAGAATTATGAAAGGGGTAAATGCATCACAAAATAAACACATGCAAACAATAATAAAAAGGAACCAAATTAATAAAATACACAAATCCCCTTGGTCACATTCAAAGGTAATCCCCCGCATGGGAATCCCTAACAAAAACAACACACACACACACACACACACACACACACACACACACACACACACACACACACAAAACATGTTGCCATGGTGACCTTGTTGAATTCATCTAGAATTCCAATGTGGTTGGTCTCCAATCCCCTAATATTTGTTGTGATATTTTAACCTGCAAAACACAGATACCTCCTTCAGCCTCATGGCCATATCAGAACATCCAACATGATATAAATATAATCACAAAATCATCTATACACATGAATCACAACAACATCAAGAAAATCAACAATATCACTTACAATTTATATCAACAATTATATTCAGCAGAGAAGACTTCAAAACTCTGGAGGGAAACCTCTAGGACATCGGATAGATATGCATGGTACATTATATCAAGGAACATGATGTTGCCGTATGGTTATTAGTTTCTTCACTTAAGGGGAAGGCTCTGGATTGGTACTGGTCCCCAACCCCTAACTCTATCGACACTTGGGACCAACTAGGAAATGTCTTGGTAAGAAGATTCAATGAGAAAGGAGATATATCTTTACTCCTATAGTAGCTCATCAACATCAACAAGGGTTCGTAAGAACTGATGACCGATTTTAACACTATATTTCACAAAACGTGGTAAAAGATTCCTGTTATAGCAAGGTTTCTTACATGTATGGCTATTGTTTTTTACTTGAAGGCTATAAATTTGGATATTTATGTGATGATTTAATAGTTAGGAGGGGACTCTTTACCATAAGCATATGATATTGCAATCCAAGAGGATAACAATTTAATATATGCCGGTAAGCTTCCCTTGAGAGCCCTTTTGCCAATATACCGTAAAATAGCTCCCCTTCCACAAGCACAGGTCCTGAGCTCTACCTAAGCCCCTACATCCATATATAATTACCCATCCTCTCATCTGGTGCCTATCCCCACTACAACACCATCATCTTCTTCTCCCAAGATGGAGAAAGTCAAAAATATCCTCAGAAACTTCTCTAAAGAGATAGTAAATCTTCAAAGGATTCACAAAACTTACCCAAGACAAAATTATCAAAGCTATCAAGGTGGTAGGCATGCCTATCCCCCACAACATTAGAATACCTAGAGACCACCATCTACATATTCATCTAACCAAATCATCCTGGTGCCAACACCACATCAGACCATCCCATCCAATAGTAGAAGGGAAATGGTACCCGGGAAATTTTTTTTGGTAGAAGTCCCCAATGCATGGTGCTTCCCTTGTAACATTCCTCACATGCCAAGAGACTGTCCCCAAGGAAATTCACAACAAAAGGTAGTTGAACAAAGAGAAAGGGAAGGGTATGATGTTAAAACATCAGGACCTTACTAGTCTGCGAGAGTCCAAAATATAGCCCTTGTTGCGCAGATTCAAGGGATATCCTTGGCATAAGAAGTGGAGATCGCACCAGAGCACACACTTTTCTCATGGGTAGAAGGAGAGGAATTCATATTTAAAAATGAGGTATATTATTCCAATCTAGTTCAATCTAATTACAAAAATATCCTCTAACCATTACAGTTTCACAGCCAACGGTTGTAAAATAATCCCTGAGAACTGTCTAGAATTAGGGTGCCTTCCATCTCAAAGTTGAAGGAATGAAACACTAGTCACCATCCAAGTCATCATCACTCAGACCAATAAACATGGTCCAACAAATCAATAAAGTTCCAATTAATGCATCCTTGTGGGATCTTCTAGGAATTCCAGAGAAAAAGGAGTTTCTCCAAGAAGCACTCAGATCAAATGACAACCCAACCTCTATTAGGAAAGAGAAAGAACAAGAAAAAATGATTCAGGCCCCAATAGAGGAAGTGCTATTAAATTAGAAGGGAGAAGTATGTAAACTAAGGCCCAACCCATTTTTTATGACTCTTATAATAGGTAGGAAATTATTGCATAACTCCATGATAGAATCTGGCACAATCACTACGGTTCCTAAAGCAATTGCATACGCCTTGGGAATTAAATATGAGCCTATAAGGAAAGGAGTCATGCATATGGATGAAAAATCAATCCAAACTATAAGAGCTATCAAGGGACTCCTGTTGCAGCATTATTCTTGGCTGAAAATAACTGTTCCATAGGATATAGTAGTAATTGAAGTTCTGCTAGTATTTGGACTATGTCTATCCTATGATTTCATGACCAAGATAGGAGGCTAAATGTCTCTTGATTGGTCTCATCTGATTCTGCAGACCAAGTATGGGTCTAAGATGAAGGTATTATTAGAACCCCTTGCCAAGGAACATATAATGGACCAAACGGTCTCAAGATTTGTGGCTTCCCATGCCGTGATTACCTGAGAATAGGAATCATATATAGAGAATGGTAACCTTTAAACCGGTATTTATTTAGTCAACCTATCTCCCAGTGATCCCTTCAGGAACTTCGATTCAATTGGTTTGGAAACTTATGTCATATTTGATGAAGAATCCATGATTCCAAATGTGGTAAAAGAAGAGGATAGAAGAGAAGGGAGTCCCATCAGGGATTCCCAGATATGGACCCTATATTTTGATGGAGCTAGAAGCAAAAATGGATCAAGATCTGGGATATACTTATTGTGCGCAAGCAGAAAGAAGATACTTTAGGAATTTTGCTTCTTGTTTACCTACACCAGAAATGAAGAATAGTATGAAGCCTTAGTACATGGATTTTCCATGACACGAAAGGTGGGCATTAAACAGTTGAGAGTCTTTAGCGACTCAGAGTTGGTGGTGACACAAGTAAATAACACCACTACAAAAAAGAATCCAAGAATGAGGTTTTATTGACACAGGGTGTGCAGTATCATCAAATATTTTGAATCCTTTAATATTAAGGTTATTCCTCAAGACCAAAATATGGAGGCTGATAGGATGGATTTAATCAAGTCACAATTCAACCCGATCCAAGACTTGATAGTGAACGGAAATAAAATAAAATTGATCATCCGCATGTTTATACCCGATAACATTGATCATTGACAGGTTTTTAATAATAACCGATAGATTGTACACTTCCTCCAACAATCCAATCAGTTTACAAACCAACTCCAACCCAAAATTGAAGAAGATTATGGAGATCAGATTATTCAGTTGAAGACGGAAAAACTTATAAAATGGTTAATAACACTAGAGAGCCTTTTTTATTCTAACGATGCTAATTCAAATCAAAGGAGGTTCCCAATGGTTAAGGAGGATTACGTCGAGCTCGAAGTAACTAATGGGAGGAAGCTAAAAATTGGGAGATTAGTCACCCAAAGGGAAAGGGAAAGACTTGTGGCTCTATATGTCATAAGTATTAAAAAGTGATGGCTTGAACATATGACGACCTACATGGTTACAATAAGGATATCATCCAACACACCATTGAACTTGAAGAAGGAACTAAGACATTACGCCAAAAGCAGTGGCATGTGAACCCAAATATAGAATCACTTATGGACGAGAAACTTAGAAATATCCTAGAGGCCAAAATAATCCTCCCTATCAAGCACACAACACGGGTTTGTAACCTAGTTGCAATAAGGAAGCAAAATGGTGAAATTCGAATCTATGTAGATTTTAGAGACCTAAATAGAGTGTCCCTTAAGGATCACTATCCCTTACCCTCCATGGAGTAAATATTATAAAAATTTGCAAGATTAGAGAGATTCTCTCTACTAGATGGATTTTTAGGCTATAACCAGATATGGATCGTGGAAGGAGACCAACATAAGACTACTTTCACGACAAAGTGGGGAACCTTCGCATACCTGAAAATGTTGTTTGGACTCATAAAAACCGGAGCTACCTTTCAAAGAGCCATGGACACCCGTTTGGAGCGCTGATCAATAAGGTAATTGATATATACCTAGATGATATCACGGTATTTACCAAGATGGAGGAGGATAATTTTGATGCCTTGGAAGCCATATTTGAGAAGTGCCAAGAATTTGGGATCTCCCTGAACCCAAGGAAATGTGTTTTCAGAGTACACTAGGGAAAACTCTTGGGACACATTATTTCAAAGGAAGGAATCTCTATTGATCCATAAAGAGTTGAAGCCATCCTAGGACTACCCTTACCAGTCAGTAAGAAAACAGTCCAATATTGCTTAAGAAAGATCAATTTTGTCAGTAAGTTCATTTCAGACTTTTTCGAGACAATCTGACTGATCATACTAGATCTCAAGAAGGACCTTAACTTCAAATGGACCACTAAAGGCTGTCAAGCCTTTGAGGTAATTAAGGGGGCTATCACATTCACCTTGGTACTGCGTAACCATGACTTCTCAAAGGATTTCATCATGTATATATATGGGAGTGAGCATAGTGTAGCATCCATGTTGAGACAGAAAGCAGAGTCTCAAGGAGAGGAACATCTGGTCGCCTTCTTTTCAAAAGTTCTCCATGACTATGAAACTAGGTATGACTTTGTAGAAAGACAAGATTACGCTATAGTCAAGGTGTATCTATGTATTAGTTAGCTATGCAAAGAGAATTGAAACTAACCCCTTAGTATTTTAAAAACATGAACTAACTACACAAAGATCATCATGCTAAAAGCTAAACAAGACTAAATGCCAACGTTGTGCATTAAAAATTTGCAACAGAAATCAAAATAATATGCTAAGCATTAGAATCTCTAATTTTTAGATCTCCAAAACAATAAATGAACCTAAATAGATCCATGACAATCAAATTTTATTGTTTGATCTTTAAGGGTTTGGGAATGTAATCTCATCAAAGTATGGCTATAAGACCATTTTTATTCTCTCCATATGACCCAAAATCTTGGATGAATGAAATGCAAGAATGAGGCTATTAGCTCAAATGAAATATGCTCTAAGAAGAAATTCCTATAGATTATCTATAAACACGTAAGGTGTAAGAAGAAAGGTAGGAGGAGGAATCCTTATATAGCCCAATGGATAGAAGAATCTCTGCATCCCTTTTCATGTGGGATAAATAGAGAGGTTGGGTTAGTTATGGATAAGGAAGGTTTAGAAAGGGTTGAGTCAACCTTAGGAGAGTTTAGTTTGTCCTTTAGTGACCCATGGGGTTTGACGGGATTTATTAATTAACCCAAGTGATTAATTAATAGGTGTGCAAGCTTATAAAATCTTTTTAGAGGAATAATTAGCATGATTTAGAATATGAGAGGGATTTAATCAAATAAATGATGATTTACTGATTTAATGGAAGAGGAAGATAATTAATTAATAATAATTAATTAGTCTAGATAGAAAGGGGGATTAATTAATGAAAGGTCGTTAATTGGTGTATTTATTGGATAGAAGGGTTAATTAACTAGCGTAATGTAGCTAATTAACGGTGATAGAAGAGGAAGTGTGCTATATTGATGATATGTCATCAATTCATGGGAAAGAGGATAATAAATGCAATTTAAGTATTTAAATTGCTTGGGTTAAATTATAGGTGTCTACACAATGGTTTGAAGAAATTTAGGCACCTTGTCACCCATAGTAGAATCAAGGTTATGGTGGCACACTATAACATCAAGGAATATATAACAGAGGATGAGATAAAAAATAAAAGAGCTAACTAGATCTCTAAGATATTTGATAATGACATTGAGATAAAGCCTACAAAGATAGTACAAGGAAGGGCATATGCTAATATATTACACAAGACCCCATGCCCCTGACTAATGACGAGCCCAAGATGATACTCCATATCCAAGAAAGTGACTCTAATAGTTGGGTCTCAGATAGGATCTGACTTCATGAACATAGGGAAATACCCAAGTCATTTCCCTCTCAAAAAGAGAAGGTACTATAGGCAACAGGGATCCAAGTTCACCATGATTGACAATTTCCTTTTCAAAAGGAACTTTAACGGGACCATTCTCAGGTGCCTAGAGAATGAAGAAGCTGAAAGGATATTATATGAGTTGCACCATGGGAGCTCGGGAGGAATTATTTCTACCCAAACCAAAACTATAAAGATCATACAAGCAGGGTACTTTTGGCCAAGCCCGTTCGTTGACTGTTAAGCAGAAACAAATAGAGTGCAGGATATTTTTCAAGCTTATATGGGATTTCAGAGGAATGTCGACATTACCTTTTAACCCCATCCTGATTGAGGAACCATTTGCACAATATGGTCTAGAATTCATTGGTATGGTTAACCCAGCTTTGAGTGCCAGGTACAAATGGATCCTCACTACAATCGATTACATCAATCGATGGGCAGAAGCAGTTCCACTAAAAGAGGCCATCAAGAATGTGATCCTGGAACTCCTACATGATATCACTACCCACTTCAGACCCCTTCACACTATTATATTAGATAATTCTAAGGCCTTTTTTGGCGCGAAAGTATCTGAATTCGTTGTAAGGTATGAGATCTATCTAAAAACATAATCCAATTATTACCCAAAAGGAAATGGTCTGGCACAAATCACTAAAAAAAATATGATCAGGCTCATAAAAAGGATGGGAAATGAACATAAGCAGGTTGTAGCCATGAACACGCCAAAAACAACCTTATGGGCTGATTGAATTACACCTACAATAAATCTTGAAACCCTTGCCATACGAGATAGTTTATGGGAAAAGACACTATGATGCTGATTACCCTAGAAATCCTTACATTAAAACTATTAAAACAATTTGAGATAGAGGAAAATGAGGGCAATGCAAGTAAGACTCGCAAAAGCTAGTAAAGCTCTAAGTGAAGCAGAGAGGCTGCTCATGAAGCCTATGTTTAGCCACCAGCTAGGTGGTGAAAACTTGGATTCGATAAAAAAATGTCAAAATCAGAATTCTGAGTTGGTACTATGGTTTTGAAATGGGATGCAAGGGCTGCCAAATGCCTGGAAATCACGGAAAGTTTGATCCCTTTTGGACATGACCTTTTTAAAATAAGCACATGCAAGTAACACAATACTTTCTAAACTTGAGACCATGGAAGGTGACCCCTTGGCAGATTCCGGTAAATGAGATTCACTTAAATCCTTTCCATTGAGTCTCTTCATTTGAAGTATTGTATCATATGTATAGTTTTTTCTTTTCCTCGCCTTTTAGCCTTATTTGTTTTTTTCCCCTTTCAATAAATTTCTCATACATGTGTCCCTCACGCGGCACCCTTGCCTCTTTTTAAGTTTTAGAGGAAGTGCATCTTCCTAATTTTCCTTGAAGTTCATGATCCAATGTATTTATAAGATATTTGGGGAAAAAGATCGAAGAATTGACGCAAAAAATATTGGAAAATGTAAAGTTCAGTGCTTGGGGTCATTAAATAAAAAGGGTCATTATATGATGTGACTCTATATACATGCGAGACATTACTCTGCATAGGTTAAGGTGGTTATTAAAGACAAACTAGGGGCATGCCAAAAATATTCATTTCAAACACTAATATTTTTCCACCCAGCCTCCGATTTTTGAGTAGACAAAAATCAGAGCCTTCTCATAGTCTTGAAATTTGCTATGACGACTTCCAGCTCTACACCATAAGTGAAGTCTTATGCAGGGAAACCTAGGCCCCCCTATCCTCTTCACCCAAGGTTGAGGTTCCCTTATGGGGGATCACAGTTCAGTGACCCTTTAGTAGTTTTAGACTTTGCAGATGATGTCTTTGACCATGTTCTTAGCAAAATGTCCAAAGCTCTGAGGGAGGTAGTCCACGCTAGGTTTCTTAACCCGGGGAATTGAGTCTTTTGGCTCAAGAATTTGGAGCACAAAACTCACTCAATTTATGGTGTCTCTCTTGTGCACCCATGTAGCTAGATCTCGTACAAATGTGGGTGAGGTGTTTCAATACTAACACCAATGTCATCCAGGGAAAAAACATTAAGGTGACAATCACACCTCAAGCTATTAGAGACATATTGGCCTTAGTCTATGACAAAACGACCAATTTTCTATAACATGGCCAAGCTCCAAAACATTCTGGGCTCAATACCAGAGACAAATCTTCATTCCTCGATAGGGAGTTAAGACATAAAAATTCAAGTGCATTTCGGGAACCGACAGGATTCCCCATTCCCATGAAGTCATTTATGGTGGATTATCAAGACATGCTTGCTCTATGTTAACATTCATTTTTGGCCAATATTTAGACAAAAAATGTCCATAATTGGAAAATAACGGCCCTAGTTCAGAATGAGGTCTGTGAAGAAATAGAAGACATACCATTTTCAACTTCTACCAAAGTCATTTCAGAGTCTATTTGAGAGCAACTAGCCATGTTCCTAGTAAGATCTACCTTCATGTATTCCTCATATTTGTTCCACCTCATTTTATATCAGAATGTCCTAGTACCTCAGCTAGTACATGGCTCTAATGCTATGGGATGTAGAGATAGACCCCCAAAAGATCATTCCAGTGTCCATTTGGACTCATGTGTTGTCCCACTGGTTGGACGTATATGATTTTTTTAACTCTTTTTTGGAGCCCCTCCTACAAAAATTTGACTTAGAAGGGGTCAAAAAAAAAATGAATAGCTCTGTTTAGTCCATCCTCGTAGATCTCCTTACACCCTTGTGATTATGTTTTGGGGGCATGACATTCTATGATTCAACTACACTGTTTCTGAGAAGAATCCTTTATGCTCCCAAGGGTCCTCAAAACACAGGTGCTGGGTCTTGAGATAACCAGGAAATTGGTACTCCTAGATGTTGAATTCAGATCCAGTTGAAAAAATAAATCACTCTTGGACCTCCCTTTGAGAAAGGGATGAATTATTGTGATTCAACCAAGAGGCTCAAGCATATTACTCACACAAAAATCTTGCTTCCTATAGTCTTCACCCTAATTTAGGACTCGTGGAGGTATGAACCTAGATTGGACGATGGCCTCCAATTTAAGTTTAGAAACAAAGTTTCAGACTCCTGCTAGCATGAGTCTAGGAATTTTTTTAAAGAAAGGTGGTCCCCTTGGGTAGAGTCACCCGAAATGTTCATCAATCTCAGTGACATTCCAATTCCAGAGTGGGATTCATTCTACCCAGTCCATCATAGGTATGACCCCACCCTCACAATGACACGCAGACTCAATGTGGTCCTATGTATCAAAGAATGGACCGCAGAAAAAATTAAAGCCTATAGGAAGTATAGGTGGGAGAATCGGAAAAACCATGCCGTTAATTTTGAGGGTGTATCTAGTGATAAAAAATGGGAGCAGTTTTGGGATATGAATCAAGGGTCTGATGTAGTAGAGTGAGGAGACAGTGAAAATCACTAAGGAGTAGGCCCGCAAGAACTACTACAGAATCCTCTAGGCCCTCTTAAATGTAATTTCCAGAATATACCCACACCCTCCACTTCTTAGCAATATCCTTTAGTTCGGGTCACCCACGTTGTAGCTCACATCAGTTCCCCAGGGTAGGTAAACCATAGTGGAGGAATTGGTGTTGAGCCCCCCACATAAAAAGTTAAAGTTGGTCAAGACCCCTGCTTCTCCTCCCTCTCTCCCTCCTCCCAAGGCTCCCTTTCAATCTCCTCCTCCACCACCATTTTTCCCTTCAGGGGGTATCACCTTATTAGTCACCCCATCCCAGACATTCCCTCCTCCTGAATCCTCCCTTTTTCCCCAACTGCCCTCCACCATCCCAACTTTCTCCCCCCACATGGTGAAAAGTCCTTATTCAAATTTGGTAACCTCATAAACTTAACCACATGTTACAATCCCATATGGTCTACCACCCAGGTTACCATTCGTAGGTGGGGTCATCCCTTCTCCCTTGGAATTTTGAAGTCAAGACGAAGTGGTCAAAGCAGCCTAAGATAGTAGAAGGATGAAGAAAAAGAAGAAAGAAATGTCGGCAGGAGTAATAAAGTAGATGTAATTATTATATGACCATCAGTAGAGTTCCTTGACCATCACATGGTTTGTCCCCTAGGTGTCCAAACCTACAGAGTAGATGCATCTCGATGACTATTCCATCAATGTCTATCGCGGTCAACCTTGCATAGAGTTTCCATCCTTAGGATAAGGTCAAGTCTAATGAACGAAACTATTTCTACTATAGTCATGAACGGACCACCTCAAGCTCAGCAACCAGCTCAAAAAGGCACAATCTAGCCTCCTTCAGGGTAGAAGGCATTGTGGCCAACCAACAAGCTGAAATTAAAGGAAAAGGAAAGGAGTTCAAACATCTCCACAAGGAGTTGAAGAAAGATCTCAATCATCGAGAAGTACTTCCATGGCTTCTCAGGAGGAAGCTAAGAATCTATAAGCTAAACTCACCATGTCCAAAGCCTCAATTTTTTAATCTCACATAGGAGAAAGGAGCCCTCTGACATAGGATGTTGATTTAAGAAAGGCAGAGGTGGCTAAGCTTCTAGGAAAAGTTGTTCACGCCATTGAAGTAGATAAAGGAATCCTTCTAGAAAAGATTAAAATCATTTGAGGGACGCAGTTAAGGACTTGACCTATAAATTGGGACAACAACCCTAGAAAGGAGGAATTTTTACATTAGTGTAGGAGCTATACACCTCTTTCTATGACCAAATTACCACTGTAGTAATGAATCTAGCCCTCACACACAAATTTATATTTGATGCATAAGGGTTACGTTTAAATGTGGAAACCACAGCCTCCATCATGAACATCACCATATCCGTCAAGGTCCCTGAATCACTATTTTTGATTTAGAAAATTTATGATTCTTCTGACTCTACCCTATAAGGGGCAAAAATCACAGAAAGTTAGATTATTACCTTGAAGATTGATGAGATCCTGATCGATATAATAAAGAATCCATCAAATGACTAAAATCTCCTAACCCAATTCCAACATGGGATCAAAGAGTGGAAGTAGAGTATCAATGAGTTAGTTCAATTACGCTTCCCCTCCCCCTTCCTTAATGCACTTCACAAGTCCTATCAAAGGACCAAATTCAGGATAGCTCTTGATCGCTAAACGACAAGATGGGACTGTCTTTCAGTATTTAAAAGAGAGCTCCAACGTCACCAAGGTGGAAGCCATCCTGAACCCAATCATATAGTTGGTGTTCCATTTGTACGTAGTAGTACAAAGTCTCCAAACTTTTTCTCACAAGGAGACAATCGAGATGGATCAGAGATTTCCAGGGCCTTACAGTGAATAACATACCATACAAAGGTTGGAATGACTCAAATTTTAGATTGATTTACAATAGCTTTGAGTGGCATTTCATAAACCACATTTTGAATTTTGAGGCAAAGAGGATTGTCAGATCCTTCCATGATTTGTATGGATTCCCTTGGTGAGTCACCAACAACTATAGAGTTTTTTATGTGTGTGAGGCTCTTTTACCAGAAACTGTATTTTGTCTCCCCAACCTTAGTTCATTTTGTTTTGTTTGTTTGATCCCAAATTTGGCTAAGTATGGAGATTAAATGCTGGAAGATATCCATGCATCCCTTTGGTGCACTCGGGGTATAATGCAGAGAAAGGAATTTTTTCAAACTTGCACCACACCACCCATGTGTCTCACACACAATAAATTTACCCAAGTAGATTAAAAATTCAAAGATACTATAAAAAACATAGGGTCTCCACATGTCGCTCGAGCGCAATTTCAAATAAAGAGAGAAAAGGAGCGTTCCCAAACATGCGTAAGACTGTCCATGCATCACGTAGGCATAGGTTTAGAGATAAATCCCCAGCAAAGTCCCTTAGACTAAGTGCACGACCTCCAAATGGTAGGGAAGAATAATCACTAAGTAAAGGAACACAAGGCTTGGGAGTTGGATGAATTAAAGGCAATCATAAATATCACAGCCAGGAAGTTGAGATCTTTCCCAAAAAATGAAAGATTTTGTAGGAAAATTGGATGCTGATGGTGAAAGATCTGATTCTGGACATTGAAATGAGAGCCAAGGGGGTCTATAAAGGAATTTTCTGATCCATAAATGGGAGGAGGGAGGAATAGAAAAAATAAAGACACCAGAACTATGAAAGAGAATTTTAGGATTAGTAATTGTGTTTGCTAGCCTTAACAAGGCTCTATTGTAGAAGAAAGTTGTAATCTGTGTCATATTGGCCTTATGTATTATTTTCTCTATGAATAAAGGGCTCTTGTTCTATGTATTTTATCTCTCAATAGTCTACATCCTTCATCCATTATTACTGGTAGTTTTTAGATAAATGTTGAATCTCTATCGTGCTATATGCCCTTGGGTTTTCTATATGCATCTATCATCTACATATAATTATGTTTTACACCTTCTCGAGCTTTGATAGTTCAATATACTTCTAAAAATAGTATACCATGCTAAACATTCTTTGACATTTCTCACATTTTTTCATAATCTATCTCTGTGCCTTTTAAAATAAGTTTCGGCGTATCGCCTTAGTTTTATACTTTGTTTTATTTTTCCTCTAACCCTTACCTCACACCAACATAGAAGAGCCAACTTCCATAAAACCTAGAGGTTATCTTAGGGGGAATTTACCATATCCCTAAGGTATCCCATGACTTTGATGGTTCATCTACAAAGATAATCGTCAACAATAAAAAAAATTGTTTAATCAACATTAAACTAGTGTATGATTATTATATTTCTACAAATAGAATTGAAGGGAAAATACTCTAATAATTTCTACAGGAATATTCTACAAAAATTGAGTCCCAAACTTTATAGTTAATGAAATAATATGTCATTACAATCCTTCCAATTGTTAAATGATATATAGTATTCATTTTCATGAACTAATATGTTTAAAGAACTTATTTCCTTTTATAAGACAATTATCTTAAGCAATTATTGCATACATTTTTACAATGTTACATATGGACATAAAGTGTTTTGGATTTAAAATAAATTTGGACATAAGGAATTCCCATCCCTTCTTCCTTTGTTTCACCATTATTATTGTTTAATCCACATACGAAGTATTCTTTGTATGGAAATGCATTTAAATCTCCATATTTGATGAAATCAGCTTTTCCCCAACGACATTGCAATGAAAATGTTGCCACACTAATAGTAATTTCATCTTTTGATAAAAATGAAAACATTGCAACACTAATAGTAACTTTTGATTAGTGCTGAGAAGAAGACACTATACATAAAGGCATAATGATTTTATCGTCTCTATATACATGACATCTAAATGGTTGCATTTTCCTACATTAAGAAAATAAATTGTAGATAATATTTGATGTTAATATGAATGAAACACCTTTTCTCATTTACTGGAAAGACATTGCAATATGAATAAAATAATGGCTTGAAAAATATTGGCTCATGAAAGAAGAAAGCCCATGGTGTGTTTCTGGGTGTCTATACATTCAATCAATATTTTTTAGTGCATAAAAAAGGGGTGATCCTGATGTTTAGCTTTGATAAATTCTAGATTCAGTCTTCGAATCCAATGCAAATCAATATAAATATGAACACCCTAAGATACATGATACACATTCTTTCATTCAAAAAATAATTATTTTTTCATCCATTAAATGCCAGTGAATTCAAACTATAATGTCAAACTATGAATACTTAAAAACTAATAAGCACAATACACATTTATTAAATCTTTTCATGTTCACAAAGAAGAGTCAACTTGCATTCCATGTCAACATAAAACTAAAATGACATCCAAATCCATTATTATCACAATATTAGCAAATGCAAGAGTCCACGATCCAAACATAAGGGTTATTAAACTAAAGATTAACAACTACATCTAAAGGAGAATTCAATAATACATTGAGTGACATGCGTTAGCAAGGATAAAGTTGGATTAAGGGTTGAAATCCTAGCTATAGTGTATTCAAAAGGATAGGACAGAGCTCAAGGAGGTGATAGAGTTTAATGAAGTAACTTACCATGTAACAGTCTTGAAAGTTAGATCTATATACAAGTCTTTGCATAGTATCAAATGATGGATGCATGAATGTGGAATGATGTGATAATGACCTTCATCAATGTAATGAACACATCTTCTTAAGATGAAGGTTAGATAAATGAGATCTACAATTCTAGAAACTTGAAATCAATTACAATTCATGAGTGGAGTAGATAATGAACTACCAAGAATATAGGTACATGCATTCATATGGTCAAATTTTGGTTATTGAGGGATAATAGGAAAGTATTGAACAATAGGAATGCATGTTTAAATTAGCAAGAAATATGTTCTTGAACACTATTGATGAGAATACATGAGTATATTTTTATGATGAAGGTTGGACATTGTGATCAGAGTACAATACTATGACTTTAAACCCCCTTGAAACTTTTAAAGCATGCAAGTCATGCAGATTTTAATATGATCATTAGGATCAAGACTACAAAAATGAGTATTATGGGTACTTCATATGAAACATATTCCAAGACTTTTATAGATCTATATAGATGAGCTAATTCTTGTCATATGTCAGACTGGTGAAATTTATTAGAAGGTCTACAAGTGTAATTCGAAGATTATATACGTCTTATAAACAAATTCAATCTAAAAACCAATGCTATACCCTAAGTTATATGAAGAAAACATTATTCACTTTCTTAACACTATAAACAAAAGTAAGTATTTAAGGAAAAAGTAAAGGATTGATGAGAATTAGTGTATCTCCTTTGTTTAATTCAGAGAGATAGTGAGAGCATGCCTTAAATGGACTATGGTTAATCACTCAAAGTCTAAAATGGACTTTGTGATCTAGATATGTTTATATTGATTTGAATTACAAATTTTGTCTTATCTGAAATGAGAGTACATTGTAATATATGAAGAGATTTTCATATGCATTGTCTTGAGTTGTTCATTTGAAAATCTATACAAAATATTACTTTAACAGGAATGAGTTAAGACTGGTAATAATTCTATTCTATTTTTTGAGTTAAGACTGGAAGTTATTTGTCTCGAGAGCAGAGTATGGAGTTGTATTATTTGTTTCAAATTTAAGGGGACCCAAGACCATATAGAAAAAGAAGGAGAGGATTGAGTGATTTTTATTTATCCTGGTATAAGTGGTTAAAGCTATCAAGAAGCTTATAACATTGCATAAGTTTGAAAATGAGAGAGTTATAGTCTAAGTTCACTAATGAAAACAAAGTTACAAAGAATATTAAAGTTATTCATGAGATAATTTACTTTCTGAGAGATCACAAATGTTGGCACATTACATTTCTAACTTGAAGAATTGATAAAGAAGGAGAAAATAATAAGAATCAACCCACTTTTCCCTCTTAGGATTACACATAGGAGAAAACCCTTAAACTAGGGTTTAAATAGAAGAAGATAATTTCTCTTGGGGTTAAATTGATAAAATTGGTTGTAATTTCAAAGATAGCTCTAAGAAGGGTTCTTCAAGGTGTTGGTGAAAGAATTAGACTGAATTATTCAGTCTCCATAAAGTTACCCTTAATAGTTTCTAAGTACAATGTAAACAATCCCGAGTCTCTTTTGGTTTGGCCAATAGTTGAGGTTTAAAGGTGCTAATGAAGGAATCATAAGCTAAAAATTGGAACTACTGGTACTTACATTTCCCTCTCAGATATTTTTGTGGATTCAAAACTTAGCTTAGCTCAAAAATTCATCAATGCATGAAAAATTTGAGTCACAATATGGTCATAGTTTAAAGATACCTAATTAGATACTCTTAATAATGAAATTGAAGAATGCTTTACAAAAAACCTCAAACTAAATTTTTGTACACAAGGAGAAAGGGCTAATGGTTTTTTAGCTAAGTCAAGTGAAGGTGAGAGAGTGAAAGAGGAATTTAGTTGAGAAGGGAGAAAATTAGACAAGTCATATGCACCATCTAGAGAGAAATGGGTCTTGAGATATGATCTTAGTTTGTATGGAATATTCCAAGGTTTCCCCAAATATGAAGTGAGAAAAATTATTGCTCTTGTACTCCTAAGAGGGAAGATTTAGTGAAGAAGATTGGAAGTTAAGTTCTTAGTTTATTATGTTCAATGTGATGGTTGACTTAACTTGGTTGAAGACCTAGGGACAAGCTGAAATGAGGAAATGAGCATAATGTGGTTATGAACTCAAAGTTGCATTGGATTTGGAGATTTTCCTCTTGAAGGAAAATGGAGCTAGTTTAATCCTAAGGGAACTTGGAGCTAAAATTAGTTATTCGAAGTCTCGGTTTGTGATAGGAACATTGAGTTAAAGGAGGAGATCTTGAGTTCAGGAAGTATACTGCATGGATATTGTACAATGTTGACTAGTTGTGCATAAGAGGATGCAAAATTAAGGCTTGTTAGAGTTTCAATCTTCAAGGCTATTGAAGGAATGAAAAAGAAAGGTATGGATGCTTGAATTATTTCCTATTAGTGATCAATTGTGAATGATATCATGACATGTAGATGTATTTGAGATAGTTAAACAAGGATATTGGATCACAAAGAAGGGTTAAGAGTAAAAAATCAAAATTTGAGTGTGTAAACTTGAAAAAAGAGTTGTGTCAAGTGTTTTAGAGGAAGAGTTAGAGATGTTCAAAGAAAGGGCTAATTGAATACAAGAAGGTTGGATTTGTGCTTGCAGAATAATTGTGCTTACACCAAAGGGTATTCATTGAATTCTATTATGAATTATATTATTTGATAAATTTGGTTTTGAGGTGAACATGATTAATGTTAGACCTCTAGAAGGTATTAGTAGAGAAAATCACCCCAGTCTAGTGCCCCAGAATGGAAGTTATTTACACTCCTAGAGGAGGAAGAAGGTGAAGAGGAGGAGCTTCCTCGAGGAAAGGATCCTAGAAAGATGAAAAAGAGTTGGATTTTGTATGAAACATGATTATACATATATAAAATAAGCTTATTTTGGATTGAATATTTATTTCATTAAAGTTTGACGGTATGAATTGTAGACTGTGGATTATCTTTTGGTATTCATGGAAGTCTGATTATTATCTTCTTAAGAAGTTTTGTTACGTGATTGATAATGGTAACTCCTTTCAAGTATGAAGGTTAAATTCTGAGGTTGAATGCATATGATTCAAGAACTAACAAGTGTATGATTTCAGCATTAAAATAAATATTGGCATCAATTATAGGAAGTTAAAAATGGCTTATATAGAGAGTGAAAATGGTATTTTAAGATGTTTTCCCCATTCAATGATTTGAGAATAATACTCTTCACTATGAACTATGGTTTTAGGGGTCATTGCTAAATAATAAACTATGTATTTATGGTAAGAAGTTTTTTTTAGATTTAACTTGTGATGAACAATGCCATTGATGTGTTTTTACACGCCTTTAATGTTGAAACCAATGAGATCCTCCATTTATATGTTTAGAAACTCTTGAGAAGAACATGACAGTGAATATACATGACAATTTTTTTTGATCTTCTCAGGATTGTGTATGTTACCCAGTTAGGGTTTGATGTTAATACAATCTCACTATGACAAACTATAGTTATTCTTGAAGGCCTAAGTGAGAGGTAAGTTTAAAAAGGAAGAGGCATTTGTAGATGTAATCAAGGTTTAAGACTTTATAGGAAGTTAGATATTGAAAATGGGTATCCTAAAATTGTTTCACTAGGACAAAAAAGTACAATTGTCAGAAGTTATGTAAGAAGATGCACAATACCAGGACTAGAAGAGTGCTTGTGAACTAAGAACATAAAAAGTGAATTGTGGAAGAAGATTAAGGAGACAGGGTTTGAAATTTGTCACACACCACCCCTCTAGAAAAGGTAACTGGAAGAAATCAATAGGTTATTGTGGATTGGATCCAATCCTCCCAACCATGAAATCACCATACTCAATATTCTTAAGAGTATTAAAAGGTAGTTTGGAGAATATTTAAATGAAGATGATAAATTCTTGTTTTTAACCCATTTATTAACTATTTATGCATGGTTATGATTTTTGAAACAAGAGGGAAGGTTTGAAATGATTCGTTGGAGTCTAAAATTAAAAATTTCTTGTTTTGGAATGGAGAACCAAGAGGCTAGTAAAGGGTGTAAGGAGGAAAAATAGATAAATTAAAGTTTTAGGGGAAAATGAGTCATTATAACATTTGCATTGGAATTTAACGAAGGTGAGGAAGCAGGGTAAAATTTTGAGATAGCTAGTTGTGACTTCAAATTTTCTAGATATATCATATTTATGACCTAGAGCTAGTTGAGAAGAAACCCAAAAACATGGTACTAGATCAAATGAATGCTATTGGATGGCTATACTTAAACACACCAAATTTATGCTTTGATCATGTTTATGCATACATAATAGAATAATACCAAATTAAACATGGAATTTGATGGAAAAACTTATAAGCTCATTTTGTGAAGTAATAATGGCATGGATGGATGTGTATATATATACTCATAACTTTGAGAGTCATAACCATACAATTCAGAGATAAAATTGCCCCTATACAATGGGGTTAACATTAATGATGTTACATATTTTGATATGAAGATCAAATGTTTTGAATATGTAGGACCAAATAAAGAATAGATTTAATGAATTGAAAATAATGTTTGAGATTCCCCTGTAACAGGGTTATTTAAAGCTTTAATAATTTTACACACCCTTCCATCGTATAAGCTATGAGAAAACCATATACCAAAATTATCAGCCACAAGATCACAAAAGACCCATAATACAATAAAAAAGAATGTGTAAAACATAAAAAACACATAAAACAATATTAAGCATTATTTGTTATAAACATGATTAAGTACCATGAAGCATTATTTTTCGTAATTACACTAAAACCATATTGTGTAAACCAAAGAACACATAGAAAATAACATTAAGAATTATTGGTCATAAAGATATAAATACCTTCAAGATGCATTCAATGTTCCAAAAGAGAGCTGACGACGTGGAACTTGAATTTCGGTCGAAGGGGTTATCCCTGTGATTCATGAAACAAAAAAATAAGTGTTTTGAATTTGAATGAATGCATCTTGTTATCACATAACAATGATACTTACTCAAACTCTCTGATATAGCTTCACAACTTTTTTTGATTGTTGTACCAGATTGTTTTTGTGTTTTCTTGAGTAGTTTTCTTCCACGAGTTGTGTCAGACGATGTATACTTTGCATTGTTGTGAGCATCATTGTTTAATTCCTCCACTATGACCTTCTTTTTCTTCCTCTTTTGAGGTTTCCTACTTGCACTGAAACATGGCCCTAAACGGGTGGTAGAAGTGCCATTTCCACTACAATATGGAATGAACTCAAATGGAAATGAACTAAAGTTGTGTAAAATGTTCTCAAATTTCTGCACACAATCTCCAAAAGAAAAAATATTTTTATCACCATCTAGCACCACATCTAATAATGATTTCAAAAACTCTTTCAATTGGTTGAGCACTTGCAAAGAATTCCCATGGTTTCTATCATGTTGTTTAGGGATGAGGTATTGTGTTGCCTGTTATATTCTATCATCACCCTCAACTGTCACAAAAATAAAATTACATTATTAATTACAAAATAGTTAACATAAATAACACTATTTAGTAATAATAAAATATGTACTATCCATGAAAATGTAGGGCTACTATAATAAAACTTCTTCAAGTGTATTGCATCCAAATGCTTCCGTAATGTGAACATCCAGGTCACCTAAATG
Organism: Taxus chinensis; assembly: GCA_019776745.2. Classification (NCBI taxonomy): domain Eukaryota; kingdom Viridiplantae; phylum Streptophyta; class Pinopsida; order Cupressales; family Taxaceae; genus Taxus; species Taxus chinensis. The sequence goes on from CM034154.1 coordinate 293,323,788, forward strand.
AAAACAATACTTTTATTAATGTATAATGAATTCTTTTAAGGATAATAATGATACAACATAGTTGAAATGATGAAACAAAAGCATACACCCTCACCACTAAAATTTTGATCCCTTGTAGATGGACTACCCTCGTGTGTCATCTCAAGTTGTAACACCTTCAAAACATGTTTGCAAGTGTTTCCTTGGATAGCCCAGGGACAGTCGCAAACATAAAAATTGGGCCAAATCTCTGAACCAAGTACCATCAGTCCCTAGATGTTTGAATTCTAACCATGTAAGACCCATGAATGGTATGGTTTACACAATAGTCACTATTAGGTATTTCTCTAGCCCTCTCAATGGTGGATAAAATTTCATTCCCCTTCTTGTAGTTTGTCAAGAATTTCGATACTTGCAACTTCCTCTTATTTTTGTAATGTGGTTCAACTCAAAACACAAATGTGTACAACAACCAATCCATTCTCCTTCTGCATTTTTTTCTTTGATTGCATAAGTATCGAGTCTTCAAGAAATAATGATATGATTCTATGGATGCATTCATATCTTGATTGGCATGGATGAAGTTGCGGAATTTTTTTGACCACATAACTACATGTGGAAACAATAAAACCATTAGAAACGGATTAAAACTTGTAACTCTACACATAGTTACAAATATAATCATATGTAGTTATGTTATCCCGTAAAATTGACAAGGGAAATTTTACCAATAACCATACCGAAAATTTTGTTTTGATCCCTCATTAGGGGTCCCTCGCGTTCGGAACGTTGCAAAATCCCTTTTCCGGGAAATCTGGTTTTCCGAACTTAGTCTTTTTGGTATTTTTTGGTTGGGCACATGGAATTGCTATGTAACATCACTTTTTGGTGTGCCCCCTTAAAACCTTTGGTGCGTATTTTATTGTGTCAACACTCCTTTTGGTGCACCTTGATATGTTGAGTCTTCCCTACGTGCGCCGTGACGCATGCGCCTTCTTGTCAGCAACTCATTTGTTGTGCATCTTTTCGATGCGCCAAAGGTGTGCATAATCATGTGTCGACACCTCTTCCGGTGCGCAAAGGGCACGTGTAACACTATGTTGTCATACACTTTGGTGCGCCAAAGGGCGCATGCTTTTCTATGTCGACAGAGACTTTGGTGCACCCTTTACAAAGTTGGTGGCACATTTATTGCTGATTCATATATATATATGTTTGCGCGTCGCCAAATGTCATTATCTCCAGACGCAAAACACGTGATTTCTGTTCTTTGAGCCTGTCAGCACATGGCCTGTTGTTGTCAACGCGTTGTGGACCCATGTGTAAGTTTTTACTATTTATCCAGGTAAGAGGTTCTTATCTCTTTCATGCATTTTACGTTTTTGGTTCTCTGTGTGCTTGGTGGTCTGGTTGTAGTTTGGAAATATGGAAATGTTGATCTAGCCTCCCCCTTTTGCTATCTATCCATATCCCTCCCCCTCTGTCCAGATCTGCTGGTAGAGGAAGTTGTTCTAAAAAGCATGGCTTTTTTTTCCCTTTTGGTTGAACCATTTTATTTCCCAAATAACCCTGCAAAAGAAGAGAGGAATGGAGAAAAAGAAGACTGTTTTTCCCTTTGGTGCATCGGCGTGTCCTGCAACATCAAAAACAGTTGCGCCCCTTTGGTGCATTTGTCCCCCTCGTGACATGAATAAAATCCACGCCAATGGCGCACCCATCACGCCTGTTGCATCAACAACCTTTGCGCCCTCAAGGCGTGCCTCCTTCACATGCTGTAAGCACTAACCTTACGCCCTCTTTGGCACACCAACCTTCTATGTTACATCGCATATACATGTGCCCCTTTGGTGCACCTTGAATCTGCGCAACACCAGCTTAATCTGCGCCAAGTATGAAGTTATAAAGGCACAGTTGCTTTCCTCGTCGCAAAAACATCATGTCATGTAAACCCTCCATGCGCCGCACCAAGTTACCTTTGGCGCATGAAAAGTTCATGTTACACAGAAGATACATGCACCTTTGGCACGCCCATTTCCCATGCAACATGAACAATCTATGCGCCTGTGGCACATCCTGTCTCTATGTAACACCAAATCCTCATGCGCCCTTTGCAAAAATGTATCCTGCAGTCTCTATGCACCATGAGCCTTTGGCGCTGATTTAACCTTTGCAACACCTCTTTTCTATGCGCCTTACCTATTTAGCCCTGTAAGCTACAGCTTTCATGCGCCCTGTGCCCTGAGCCTCAAAATTGCTAACTCTTTCTCATGCTAACATTTCAATAGAAGATCAAATGGCTAATACAACCTTTTTGGATTGGGTCTCACTTCTTCTTCATGCAGATCAGCAACTGAGTTCGAAAGAACATATGTCTACATCAAGTAGGAGACCTACCAAGTCCAAAGGCAAGGCCAAACTTACAGAAGAAGAGATGAAATACAAGTATCAGAGAGTCAGAATGCCTGACTCCCAGGCCGAATGCGACCTAGACATCAGAGACTCAGAATTGGGTCACATTGATATGGAGGAATTCTGGGTTAGAACTTAGAAGGTGACTAGAAGTCCGTGGATGGAAAAACTAATGGGCAGCACCCTACATCTTGCTGGAGGTATCCCAGTCAGCACCGTCAACAATGAATTCATGATGGTGGTCACCCGGTGCTATAACAAGGACACAAGGTGTGTCGTAAATGACAAGGGCGAGGTAGTCATTAACCTCACTGCCCGCCATTTTGAAATAATACTCAGCATCCCTCATCACAGGCACTTTGTGGCTGTCAACTGAGAAGATTGGATTAAGGCCTGGGATGATAACGAAGATCAATGTATGCAGCTGATGAACGAGGTCTATTTGAAGAATAAAAAAGTGGTGACCCGATGGCCTCAAACCATCCACCGCAACGAATTCTCAGAGGAGCTCAGTGACACTATCACATTCCTAAGCAGAGTGTTTGGGCTTCCTGAAGCCCACTTTTTCCATAAATGGATGTTGCGATACTTGGAGACCATGAACAAGAACGTGCCTGATCAGCGCTTTTGCTGGGGAGAAATAATAAGCAGCACAACCTCCGAACAACTTCAAAAATTTCTTACAATGGGAAGTTTCTACATGAACTCCTATGTTGTCTATGCTGCAGCATCAGAGAGAGACTACCCAGGCCTGATGCAAAGTGGAATTTGGCCCCAGGTCAAAATATATGAGTACTACCCAGAATTGAGGCTGGAGAATAGTATCTCCCAATTCACAAAAATTAATGATGTGTTTTTCTATCACATCATCTTCCTGTTGAGGCCAAATATGACTTATGGTCGCACGACCAAAAGCATAGTAGCAGCCACTGAGAAATGGGGGGCCTTGTTCACCCAGTTTCCCACGTTCACCTATCTAAGGGCTGCCAACTTTTTGGGAGAGCCAACCAGGCTACCGAGGTATGCTGGACCCAAACTGATTCTGTTGGAGCTGTCAAGGCAGCTGATCACCTACCATGAGAAATGCCTGAAAAGAAAGAAGGGTGGGACTCCTTTCCCCCTCACAGTGGGCCGATATACATGCACTACCCACCACAAGGCAAAGGACATGTTTGCAGAGCTGGAGCTGCTCAATTTAAGACATGATTTCCCGGCCAGGCCTACCTTTGACCCAAGGAATTGTCTACCAAGGGCAAAGCTTGATCCAATCCATGTCCCTCAGATCGAGGACATCTACATCGACATCATCCATGAGGTTGAGCTCAGGAGAAAAGATCACTCTCACTTAGCCTTGGCAGAGATCATCCAATATGGGATAGCAATTGTGCCCAAAGGCTTCCAAACCACCGAGGACGAGGTCAAGCAAGTATATACTAATACGTATGGGGACAATTGGCCTTTTCCAGCTATTGATAGAACTAAGGCACCTCAGACAATTGAGGAGAGGGTTAAGGAGACTCTGCGCAGAACAGAGCATTGGTGCCGGATGAACGGGTTAATCTACCTTGGGGTTGATTTCACAACCTCCCCACTGGGTAACACACCTCCTCGATCCAAGTAGCAGGATAAAGGCAAGGGCAAAGGCATAGAGGGTGAACCCAGCACCACTCAGGAAGAAGCTCCAGCAAGTCCTCCTTCCACGGCACCCAAACAGGTTATAACTCTGGCTTTGCCAGAGAAAGAAGTAGAAGAGGATGTTCTAATAGGCCCATCCACTCAGGATGTCGGCATTGCTACAACAACTGAGGTCCCTTCTATCCCTTCTTCTTCTCTTCCTTCCCCTCCTCGAGTGACTCAGGAGGCCATTCCTTTGGTTGTGTCCTCTCCCCCTTCTTCTACTCCTCCCCCCGCTTCTTCATCTATCTTCTCTTCCCTTGTGGATCTTTCCTTCTCTATTTCTTCTCTCATCTCTGAGCTCCCTTCCCTTCCTATGTCTTCCGCAACTGCAATTTCCCTTCCTCCCATGGACACTTCTTCGGCTATTATTTCCATGCCGCCCCCACGTGTCTCCACGTTTTCCCCCTCCACTACTGTAGCTGCCCCCTTTTCCATTTCCGTCCCTTCTCCCATAGGTCCAGCCTGGATCTCCTAGCAGCTAAGTCAGCAAAAGAAGAAAGTTCCCATCACTCCGATGGACTTTTCTGTAATCCCATCTAAGGGAGCAAAGAAGCAGAAGCCTGTTATGCGCTTCTCTCAAAGTGCTGCGGGAGAGAGGGTTATGGAGATCGCGTACCCCAATCCCCTCAAGGAGAAAAAGGATCTGTCTCTGACAGATTTTACTGTGACCCAAGTCACAATGGGGACATCTTCTGAAAGCCTTCCGGGGGAATCCCTTTCTGCAGTTGACGCCCTCTGCAAGAAGCTTCAAAAGACAAAAGAAGAGAAAAGGCAATTGAAAGAGCAAAACAAATATCTGCTCCAAGCCTTACAGAAGATGGGTAGTGTGCCTCCCACAACTGCCGCCGAGACTTCTGAGCTTCTCAGCTAGGAGAAAATTAATGAGTATGCAAAGATCGGCGAGCAGGGTATGGCCGTTTCCGCTTGGAGGAGCCAAATCATCAAAGACAGTGAAAAAGTAATCACCGAGTTCTCTAACTTGTATTTGAACATCAATAAGGGGAATAAAGAGCTCCAAGCGTTGGCGGGACCCATATTAGAAGAGCTGGAACATGCTAGACTACAGCACGAGACCTTCCAACAAATGTTCGACTGTTCAGTCGAAGATCTGGTTAAGTTCGGCGTCTTCGGCCATCCCAGGGCCCTCAACAAAATCATGTCCACTCTGGACTACCGGGTGGATCAGCTAGAATTTGTCTTGGAAAAGATTGACAAGGTAAAGGAAGAAGCCCTGGATGCGATGCACCAAATGGAACGAATCATTCTTAACATGTCGCCAGGGTTACTTACTCCTTCCTTTACTTTAAGAAAAGCTGAGGAGACCATTCATATCTTCAAAGAGATCATTTCTCAAGGCGTAGGGCTAGAGGTCACTTTTAACGCAGAGTCTATCAACAACTTGCTAGCCTACCGAGACTTTATTGGGCTACTCATTGAGGCGGAAAAAGACTATTCCAATCTCCTCGAGAAACTCACAGATGAGCGGGAAACTTGTGAGGCGATAAGTGATAGGCACAAGGATCCTTCCCAGGATCAGCTAGGGCCAATGATCAACAAGTTTATGGAATACCGCTCTCAATTCCATATCTTGTCACCTAAGCAACAACAAAAGCAATCCACCCCCTTTCGGCCGTAGGATGACGACAACGAGTAGCTATTTCTTCTTCTTCTTCTTCTTCTTCTTCTCTCTCTCTCTTCTTCAGCTTTCTCTTCGAGAATATCTGGAGTATGTTGATACAAATGGTGACATCATACATGTTGCATCATGGGATGATGTCATCCATCAAGTTGTAAAAAGTCAACATGACTTTTAGATATTTTGTAAATATCTTTGTAAATTAGTTGTTGGCTCCTTTTTGCCTTCTTTTCTCTTCTTCTTCTATAAATATCCCATATACTTGTTGTATTATGGATGGATGAATATCTTTCAGATGAAAAATAGAAGTGAAGAAAAAATACTTTGAGCTTTTTGTAACAGAAGAAAAATATTAATACAATATTTAGACTTTGTGCTGAATACATGTGTTATGTGCATTAGATCTTTCTTACGTTAGATCTGTGTGTTTATTCTGTTGGATCTGCTTCTATTTTATTGTCATTTATTTATCATCAGTATTGCTTTTCTCGTTTATGCAAGTAGGTTTGGCTCTGTTTACTACCAATCCCAAAACATAAACCTTCTGACCTTTCTGCTTTGGAATTCATTTCTTTTCTTCCTTCGGACCTACTCTTTCTTCATCCCCTCTTCCTTTCCTTTCTTTTCACAGTCGGAAACACCCCTGCTGGGATGAGATCCCAAACCCCCAAAGGCAGAATTTGTGAGACTTGCATAGATTCCTGCTGGTAGAATAGCAATAAACCAGTTTCGCTTTGCTGACTCAAAGAGGGGCTATGCCCTGCACACTGTTGGCTTGTCTATCCATAGATCTACCCAAGCGATAGATTTTCAGACCAACAAGTTAACACTTACCAATAAGTCCCTCTTTCAACCATGCCTTTCTAAAATACTCCCCAAATAATGTATCCTCCTTGAACTCCTCCATGAATTTAGGATAAGGAAAAATTTAATGCACTCATTTTTGTTGATGAAGCACATGATGTCGCCTAGCCTCTCAAACATAATCATCCCCACCTCCTTCTTCATATATCTATATAAAAAAATTCACATGACAATAATTAATGTATAAAAACAAAAACCAACCCAAGCCTGTAAAAATGAATCAAAAAATGAAACAAAACAAACCTGTAAATATTCTTTAGCCAAGCCCTGTGAACATGCCATATACATAACAAGACACAAAAACCAAATACAACTCTAAGACACAAAGAACATTGTTAGGGTTGTAAATTGTGTGCATTAAATTTATAGAACAAAATATTAGTAGATTTGTACTTTATAGCTTGTATTTAGGAAGCCACATCATCTGTAATGAATGCATTGAAATGCCAATCCATCCTTTTCCTTTTCCCTCTTCCATAGACTTCAACAAATAATACATATATGTCATCCACTTTATTACGGGATGAAATCTACCATGTAATGGGAAACCCTGTCTCTTGCTCATAAAAAACAAGAAGAATGTACAATTGGTAATGATGTAAATGTGTACTTGAAAATATGGTTAGAATGAGAATGACTTAAACAAGTATATCTGAATATCAATTATTCTTGGAAATGAGATAACAATGTCCTTACCCCATATTTATTATTTAAGAGCATGGAATCCATTGTAATGATGGAGTTGTGGGAATGATGAACCATCATTTCAATAATCCATGGTGTTTGAAGGCCCATAATGAAGGGAACGTCAATCCCACATGACCTCTGATAATAGAAAAATATATCCCTTTCTACAACATGCCACAAGTTGATATTAGTGTTGTCTTGTTAGTTATTTTAGGATCTAACACACTTCACCCTCCTCCATGTGTATTCAACAAATCTTTCCTAGTTATGCACTCATCCATTTTATTAAAAATCCTCACCAACTTTGGACTTGTGTAGTGCCTTTCAAAAATGGTGTCAATAAATGATACAACCTAGAATTTACCAAATAACTCCCTAGACACACTGGCACATCACCCATCCTAGATTGAGCGCTCACCCAAAGTGTACAAAGGTACCAAGTCCCTCTTTAGGGTTGTTGTAGCAGGATGTTAGTGTGATGAAGGAAAAAACATATTGATTCATAACTAATATATCATTCTACAATGTATGTTACTTTAAGATATATGAAAGAACAAGATTTAAATAGTAATCATGACTGAATCAATAACATGCACTACTCTATTACACACTGGAATGCCACTTAGATTCAACCAACATATTCAATCTATTAATAAACACAAAATCTCCTTACAATAATTTCAATCAATACCAATGCGTGTATGGATATGATAAAGTAATTCAGTCATATGCGTATATCTTTATAACTTCATATATCCATCTCATTCCCTCTCCTTTCTACTACGTACCTCACATTATATATAGGGTGGGGTATTTCCCTTCACCACTTATCTATTCCAGAAATAGGCCGTATGCTATTAATAGCCACACACCATTCACATGCATAGCCACACATGCAAGTGTGCTATCTATAGGCCTCTTATAGTTAACTGAAGTGTCAATGCTATTCTTAGCTTGTCTCCATGCAAAACACTTCGATCCGATCTTCCAAAAATAGACAATGCATGGCATGCATGTCTCTACATTGTTGGTGTGTTCCACACACCATTTTCTAAAAATAGGTCGTCATGCTTAAAATCGGCTAAGTCCTGAATGCTGAATTTTCCTTCCGCACATGAGTCCTTCCTTTCCTTTCGTGCCCGTAGTCCCAACCTTCTCTCCAGCACAGACTCCTTATGTGTTCTCTAACAAATATTCTCTGATCAACATTACCCCACACTAATCTCATTGTCATCCTAACAATGGGAATTCCTCCAAAAATTGAAGTAAAGAATAGAATAATGGAAAGAATAAGAATGAAAGAATGTAGACAAATAAAGGATTTTTATGAGACAACCTCCTCTATATCATTTTTTAGTATCAGTTCTGGATACTCCTCCTTTATTTTGGCCTCTAAAACCTACCATTCAGTGAGTGCTTGTTCTAATTTTTATAGGATGTCGATAGCAATGGATTCCAACTCATCCCTTGAAATCTCTCCCTTTTCATTCTGCAGATCCATATTTTGGGCAATTAGCTTCCCAAGCTCTTCTAGCCGAGTCTTGTGCAGTTGCCAGGGCCTTGCGCTTCTGCTTAACTATTGATAATCTTTCTACATGGCCCAATGTATCATCCTTCATTGCTTTCTGAACCTCATTATTTTCTTATAGGGTATTTATATTGATAAGCACGTCTGGAGCTGTGAAGATATTTAAATCTTGGTATGCTTTCTTCAATACTTGTTGAAACAACCCTTCATAAGATGAAATCTTTCACATCATTAATGCTTTCTCTCATTCTACATATTTCTCTGACTTCCTTGGCTCTGTCATGCGTAGAGGTTCATCTTCAAGTACCAAGTCCACCAACTTTCCCACATAGTGTATCACTGAAGGAAATGTCTATGGTACCTTGGCCTCCAAGTGTGGCCTTGCTCTGATGACATGTCCCCAATCTCCTCTATGATACTGATAAATACTTAATTCTTATTATGTGTGAAGTCCATCTCTTGTGTTATGCATGCTATCTCCACATCCTTTGTCTTCAGCTCCTTGCGTAACACTCTAATTGTTGCAGCTTTGTCCATGTTTCCTCTAGTCACTTCAGCAAAAATCTTCACCAATGTGTTGCTTACCTATTCATATGACATGGCAGTAGGCTTTACTGTCATGTGTCTAGCTTGGGGTGCCTTCTTCATCTGTCTCAAAATGCATGAATCTTCACATACATCAAATTTAGGCTCATCCATGTGGGTGTGTATTGACCATGATAGTTTCTTTCGAGTGCACACATTTGCCATATCCTCATCCATTAGCTCCTAGCTGAATAAATCCTTCTATGCTAATGTGCTCTAGAAGTGGGTGTTAACAATTCACCTACATCCTCTACATACCCCATAGCTAGTGGAATGTCCTCCCCACTTGTTCTTCTAGACCATTACTGCTTAGGGAATTTAGCTTCCAAATTTGGCACTTGTGTCTCCATGTCCTGAACATTCTCGGTAGCTATCTTCTTTGGTACCTTCTTGTCCTCTTCTTTTCCCTTTGATTCCTCACCTTGTTATTCTATGTTCTCTGGAAGTGTAGAAGAATTAGGCATGCTTTCCTCTAACTCTTCCACCTCCTCATCTAACTTTAGTTTCCCACTTCTTTGTACGATCCTCCTTGTGTGGAGAGAGTCTGGGTGATCTGTGCATCGAGGTTGGAGTAACACCTTGGGTCCTTGTTCTCCTAAACACTTTATTAAATTTTTGGTCCCCTTGGACTACATTCAAGTCCTTGTCATCCCCCTCTTGTGGTTGAGGTTGTGTAATACTACGCTCAACTTAACCCTTATTTATAGGACGTCTCCTACCTCTATGCTCCAAACCACCACTATCTTTGTGCTCCTCCTCCTCATCCTCCACTTCAATTGGCTCTATGGGCTTAGGCACTGGGATGTTCTCTAATGCACGCTTTTTATTTAGTGGTGTTGGAAGTGTGAAATCACCTTCCACATATTTTTTATTCTCCATCTTTGGCTTCAACTAAAAATATACGAATGCTACCCCTACATCTGCTACAACCAGAATTATTGAATTAATATTCAACACCTCTGAAATGATCCACTCAGTGAAGGATCTTCCTCCATGATACACATACTTCTTTCTCAATGTGTGGTAGTCACAGTCTACCTTATCTGCATTGAATACCAGTCAGTGAGTGTCTGTAAATCTGTGAACAGATGCTTGGAAATACCTTGTAGTGAATGTGTAAGGAAATTTACACAAAGGGCTCCAGAATCCATCTTTCATTGGGAATCATGCGATACAGAAATTTTGATATATGAAAAACTAGACTTGTGTCCCTACTACTGATGGTAGGTCCTTTGGGATGCGCCACTCTTCTGTAAATGCCACACAGAGCCTGTCATACCATTTATCTTCCCTTTTCTTTACGTAGTCTGTCATGGCCCCTTTACATAGATACTAAAACTTTTAGCTGGTGAATTATTGTCCATGGGTTATTCCCATACTTTTTCCTTCGGACCGTGTGGTTCTCCAATTTCCATGAATACTAGTGATAGTAGAATAACCCAAAATCTGATCTTCCCTCCTATGTGTGCTTCCTCGACTATTTGTTCTACAATATAGCCTATAATATTGTATATTTCTCCTTCTGACATCTTACGCACAACATGTAACCACATAGTATTTACCTATGACCACCAATCTTGATCATTCAAATTTGTAACAAGGTGTGTTACTGCTTACACAACTAGACAGTTCTTCAATTTGTCTATATTCATACCATGCAGACCCTTCAGGTATCCCAACTCCTATATGGTCTTCAAGATCACAAATTTATCTGTGAGATCATTCTTTATGTCCTCTCATGTGGCCTTCAACCCTATAACTGATGAGATAAGCACAAATGAGATTCTAACTATGTGTCCTACAATGTAGAATAAGTCCTCATGTACTCTTCTCATGAGCCACTGATACAAGGGCTCATACTTCCCAAAATATGGAAGATCATATAATTGGTAGACCCCAATTCTCTTCAGAAGCTTTTCACCTGCATCATTAAAAACTAGCATGTCATCCGCAATACACTTGTTCATCCTAGCAGTGAGCAAGAAATCAAGTTCCTTCTTGTTCTCTGCAGTCCTATGATTATATTCACTCACTTTAATTTTTCTGATGGGTGGATCCCACTCCTGGCCAATGATGACTCCTTCTGGATATTGCATTTCTAAAAAATGGCTTACGGGTGCCATATCCTCTTCCTTAACGACCACCTTCTTCTTTCCTTCTACTACTATGGAAAATGCCTTCTTGGGTGCCATTTTTACCTTGTAATCATCTCCTCTATAACTCTGTAACTTGCAAATAAAACCCTAGCTCGATTCAATCCTACCCTAGGTGGAAACTTTGTGCCCTAACTCTTCTTTGCCTCCTTGCTTCGCTCAAAACCTTCACCACCGGGGACACAAGCTTCTTTTCACATAGATCTATTTATCACGCTTTGTTTCACACCCTTCACACCTTAACCCGATCACTCGGCTCTTCGCACTTGGATTTTTCCTCAAACTATCTTAGTCACAATGGTAAAAATGAATCTGCATCCCATCCTTATATAATTTTTTTTCAATTTTTTCAAATTTTAATGCATTTATTAATCCTTCACCTACCAAATATCCTCTCATTTACTGATTAAATTCATTCATTCCAAATGGTACATCTTCACACCCCAGTTATAACCTTCTAGCGTGCCTTCCTACCCTCTGGTCATAGACTTCTCTTCAACGTGCACCCTTACGCCTAAGTACCTCATCATTGTACCTTCTCTTGGTAGTTATCATGGCCTCCACTTACCTCACGTTATATTGTCCTTTCATTCATCTCCATCCTTGGTCACTTTTGAGAAGAAATCTTCTTTTGACTTAAAACACACCCGTAGTAGCTTATTCCTTTCACCTTTCAATTCCCACAGTCTTTTACTTGGATAAATACAACAACCCCACACTAAAGGTATGTGTAGTCCTTTGCGCATAATTTTTTTCACATAGTAATTAGCTTCATGTGCACAAGTGTGCTTTACAAAAGAACAAAAACTAAATTGAAAAAGCATATTGATAATAAATAAATACAAAAAGGAAACCTAATCTAAATGGTAATACTACCTTATTACAAACACCAAGAAGTCTTATTTATAGTAGAGCTTCATCCTACTCCCATTAAATTAACCGGGTAGCCGTGTTCCATCAAGTGCTTCTAACTAAAAAGCACCTGTTTAAAGTATGTGAGTGATGACATACGACCCCAACTAATGTACTTTGAGATTTCTTGGATGGTGCAATAACTTAGAGTCATAAAGAAGTACCATTTGTCCAATATCAAAATTATTATCCCTTATGTTTCTGTCATGTCATGCCTTCTTCCTGGCCTTTTCCTACTTTTGAATCCATCGTGATATGGATCTTCACTCATCCAGTTGAATCATCTTCTTGATATTCTCTTCTAAAGCCTATTCATCAGCTAGACCTCCAGCGCATGCAATGCGTAAAGAAGGTAACATAAATTTGATAGAGAGAATGGCTTCTGCACCAAACACCAGCTGAAATGGTGTGGCTTTGTTCAATCTCTTGTAATTTGTTCTATATGCCCAAATAACAGCTGAAAATTTCTCATCCCAATCCTTTCTTCCAACATCACAAATTTTTGTCAAAGTCTGGCTCAAAATCTTGTTGAAAGCCTCAACAGTTCCATTTTCTTGAGGATGGTAGGGTGTAGTTTTATGGTGTGTGACGCTAAAATCATCTAATAGGATCCTAATTATCTCATTCAAAAAGTATGTACCCCTATTACTTGTCAAGCTTAAAGGACATCCATATCTTGTAAGAACATTCTCCCATAGAAACCTAGCTATTGTAGCTGTTGTACAATCCTTTGTAGGTACTGCTTCTACCCACCGTGTGAGATAATTTGTGTAAGTAATGATACAACATGATCTAGTCCTACGTGCGGTTGGAAAAATAGGTCCTACAAAGTCAATGGCCCATTTCTCAAACTATTCTACACTAGTAATTGGTCTCAAAGGCATCTCATATCTTTTCGCTTGTTTTCCTAGGCATTAACAATGATCACACGCCTTATAATGATCCTTACAATCTTTATACAATGTCTCCCACCACAATCTAACAAGTAGGATCTTTTGGGCAGTCGCATAACCTGCATAATGGCCTCCTGCAATACCACCATGAGCTTATTCCATAATATCCTTGCGCTCATGCTCTAATACACAACGATGTAATAATTCATCTCTGCCTAACTTGTAGAGGTCACCATTGATTAACATAAATGGTGCTGTGCATATAGAAAGTTGTTTCTTTTCTAATACCTTCATTCCTTCTGGTGCTATACCAGTCTGCACAAAGACAACAATGTATTCTAATTATGATGGCACACGTTGTAACCTATATAACTGTGCATCTGACAGATTTTCTTCAATTGTCTGTGCTTCCTCTCCTGAGTTGATTCTAGATAAATGGTTTGGTCCAGAATTTCTTTTCCTTGGCTTCACCACAACAGTGAAATCAAACTCTTGAAATAAGAGTACCCACTTGCATATGCACCCTTGTAAGATGGGATTTTTTACCAAGTACTTCAATGTCATGTGATTTGTATAAAACACAAATGGTGTTGCTAAAAAGTGTTGTCAAAACTTGTGCAATGCATAGATCATGGAAAAAGCTTCATGCTTTGTAGTTGTATAATTCTGTCCAACAGGAGTCATCTTCCTACTAGAAAAAAAATGGATGATCGACAATACCCTCTCCAGGCTGATCTAACACAACGCCAATGGCCATGGCAGAGGCATCCACATACACATGTAATGGTTTATCCCATGAGGGACAGTGTAGAATGGGTGCGGTAGTAAGCTTCTTTTTTGATATCTCAAACGTGTGCTGTTGTTGTTATCCCCAATAAAATGTACCTTTCCCCTTCAGTAACTCTTTCAAGGGTGCAGAAATTTTGGCATACCCTTTGATGAATTTTCTATAATATCCTGTATGACCTAAAAATCCATGCACCTCACTTTGACTGGTAGGCATCTCCAGGCCTAAAATGAATGTAACCTTAGCTGGATCAACGAGAAAACCTTCCTTCCAGATTATATGTCCTAACAATATTCCAAATAGTGTGGAAAATATGCATTTCTTGATGTTCAAATAGATACTCAACTGTCTACATCATTTAAACACTAAGCACAATTTGTCACAATGATCTTTCACAAGCCCATATACTATCCAATCATCTAGGTATACCTATAAGAATTTGTGAATAAAATCTTTGAATTCCAGAACAACTATGAGCAAGAATATAGTAGACATGTTTTTCAATCCAAAAGGCATCAAAGTATAGGAAAAAATGCCCCATTTAGTATTAAATGTTGTCTTTTCTTGATCCTCCAAAGAAATCCTAACCTGATGATACCTGGAAAACCCATTTTTGAAGGAATATATTTCACATCTTTCCACGCCTTCCAGTATTTCCTTAGTGAATGGCATAGGGAATGGATCTGTTACACATGCATCATTCAACTCCTTATATTCCACACATATTCTAATTCATCCATCCTTCTTGATACTGATCAAAATTGGGCTAACCCATTGTGACTCATCAAGGGTTTGATAATTATAGATTTCAAAATTTTATCTTCTTCTTCTTTTACCTTTTCACGTAAATTAGGATTCATTATGTAAGACCTCTTTCTAACTAGGCGTGCACCATCTTTAATCTTTATCTTCATTTCCCCATGTGATTTATGCATGCCTTTAAGTTGATGATACCTTTGATGGAATAAGTCCTTATAATCCTTGAGTAACTCAATGATATTTTCTACATCTGAGTTTGACCAATTGTCTCCAATTATGGCCTCCTTAGGCTCAGCCTCCAAACCTATATTCCCCTTCTTTGTCTTGATGGGTTTGTGATAGGTGTTCCTATCCTTTTCTACACTATCCAAGACATCGTGCACCCCTTATGAATGTTCAATATCCAAGTTCTCAAATTCCTCATTATCCACGATGTAAACCATGTTTCCTTTCTCTTTCTCAAGGCAAGCACATTCAAGTAGTATGAAGTCCATTTCTTCTTCCTTATCAAAATACACTCCAAACTCTGTCTCACTAAATAATTCTTAAATATGCTCTTCTACTTTTGCACTATCTCCCATAGTTAAGCACTTGATAAATTTTAATGCCTCTTCTATTGAAGGTTGAGAAGAAAAGTTGTCAAAGGTCTGGATCATCCCTGCAGTCAAATTTTCTAGTTTCTAGTCTCTCAATGTAGTTCTACATATACATACTAGGCACATGTGCATCCTTGTAGCGTAGAGTGCAATCTATGCACCAAGAGTAAAGGTGGTAACACTTCTTGTCTTGTTGTCTAGAGTCTCTCACATTGCTGAATGCGATGTTGAATAGGTTGATCACCATGATAAGTGTAGATTTTTGTAGGTGCATTGTTCCTTACAAACCTAATAGATAGGGCGATTCCAATCTCTTCCCATTATATAAGATTATTTGTGTGGACTACCCACCAGTGCGCTACTGTCCTGCACAAGGTATATACTAACATAGCTCTTCTCTTAATTTGATCTATCCACTGTGTTTCCATGGATTTAAAATACACAAGAATATCTTCTACCCCTATATACCAAGGTACTGTGCTACCTATCTTTCAGACCAAAAAAAGTCCATTATTGTGTGCAACCACACTTTTTACTTCATGCCCTACTAATTCATATGTACCATGATCCCAATTGTCGCAAGAAATACTTGTAGTACTACTAATAGAATGATAATCCTCCCACTGTAGGATGCCTTCTTTTGATGGCTTATTGACCTCTGGGTCCTGAATAGTGTGTACATAAATTAGGTTTAAGTCCTCCTCACTTAGAGGCTCAACATATGGTGAGAATTCCCATCTGTCAAAGGTATCACAACTCTTTCCTCCTTGTTCTCAAAGATGATATACCCCTTATTGAATCTTAAGTCAACGTTATTTGCATAACACCAAGGTCGTTTAAGTAAGGCTGGAAAATTGTCCACTTCTGCAAGTGTTAATACCTCAAAATCCACAGCGAACTTGGCCCCTTGTATGGTTATAGATGTATCCTTCAAAACTCCTATGGGAGTAGCATTAGTTTGGTTTTCCATAAATAACACATTAGATGATGGCTGCAATGGAGGCCTCCCCATTTTTACCCATGCATCTAATGTAAGAAATTTACTTCTGCACCTATATCAATCAATATGTTTCTCAACATCCACCCATCCGGTCTCAAGACTTGCACACAAAGTGTTCCCATTTAACCAACTTCCTAATAGTGGGATAATTTTCTCCTCAAGCAACATTCTATACACTTCTCGTAGATCATCAATATCAGTTTGGAATGTCTCTGATGCTTTCCTCTGCTCCTTTAAGTACTGTATCTCACCCTAAAGATTCCTTAGTAATTCCATGGTATCATGGTAAACCTCCTTCTGATGAGTAGGATCTAGGTACCTTGCATGTAAAACCTCCTCCTTGGTGATCGTAAGATTAAAGTGAAATGCTTCTCTTACATGTGCCACTTAAGCATGTGTAGTAATATTTACTGTCAATGCTTCAAAACCTTCTGCTATCTTGGAAATCCACTAATCTTCTACCGCGTGCTGGATTCTAACCATCCTAGCGCCTTTGTTTTCTTTCTTATGCTACTTACTCAGATGCTCATATAAGTCTGGGCACTCTTCATAGATATGGTTCCTCTCACAGAAAGAACATGCAATATTCTAAGGACACTTGCACCTATAGCGGTCAGGATATCCACACGTATAACATGTTACACGAGGGAACTCACCTCTTCCTCCACCACAACCTCATCCTCTATATCTACCATGATATCCACGTACCCTTCCATGACCTCCTTCAAAATTCCCCTCACTCCTATCATAACACATTTGATTATGATCCCAATCCTGGTGCTCATTCTTACCCTTAGAATTATTTGTTACACTTTTCTATCATACCCCAATGTCTATAGCATCCTAGATCTAACCAATAAACTGACAATCCTTAGTAACATGGGTCGTGGACCTAAAAATCTTGCAAAAGAAAGATACTTTCTTCCTTATCATATGCTGTAACAAAGGATAGTGACTAGCATCATGATTCAAATGACATATTTCACAATCCAACAGTAATGAGCATACAGATCTGCGAGGGCAACTATCCTTGGTGTGACCTTCCACTTCACAATCTGTACACCAAATTCTTGAGCACATTTCATGGGCTGAATTTGCTGATAGATTCTCTAACTAATTTTCCATAGCTACAATCTATGCCTCTAAGAATGGACTAATACCAGTTTCAATGCTCCCAACTACTTCAGCATGCAAAGCTACCTCCAGTGCTTCACACAGATCAGTGTATGTCTTATGTGATAGCACCCTTATAAATGGTGTAATAAATCCTCCAAAAAACCATTGTGCATGCTGGCTAGTGTGAATATCATAAGATAGCTTAGATATAAGTTTCTTTAAATGAGCATCATACTCACGTACACTCTCAGTAGTTCCTTGCTTGATATCCTTGAGCTCACTAATACTCTTGCACTCAAACTCAGGGATATGAAACTCTTTCAAGAAATAATTTTCAAAGCTACATAATCCATGCAAGTTTGATCAGGGTCAAACTTCCTATACCAGCTATGTGCACGTCCCTAGAAGGTAGTAGCAAATTGACTTGCCTTACGCTCAACCTCCATGATCCCTTTAGTGCGCCATACGATTTCACACATATGCACATGTTTGGTAGCATCCTTTATGCTTCTATATCCCAGAAAATGTAGAGACATCTCCATATAAATATTCTATGGTTGTTGTGGACCTTGACCACCTGATCCAGAACCTCTTGTGTTCCCTCTGCCTCAAGAACCACTAGATCCCACCGGAACTAGAACCACCTATACCTCCTGATCCTCCACTTGTAGTGGGAATATGACCTGTAGATGTAATCCCCTATGCTTTGACAGTAGTACTATACATAACCCCTATAATCTATGAGGTAGTTCCACTTCCAAAGGTGAATCCAACATTCTGTGTGCTCACATTCTATGTGGATGATGCGCCTAAGGATGTTTATCCAAATATCATTGAAGTTGTCTATCCTGCCATTGATGTACTTTCTCCCTAACTTACTCCTACTCTCTTACTTACCAAGTTAGCTTTCTAGTTACTTATTGTACTAGATACTGGAAAACCAAGTGCAAGGGATAGGTCACTAGATGGATTAAGTTACGTACCCATGGTATAGGTAGTCTCTGCTATCGCACTTCTGTGTGAGGCAGAAGGGGGATCTCTGTCATGTTTTCCAAGATGGGGGAGTTCCTGATGCTTTGGCTCCACATATTCTACGTGAGCTGTAAATCCTTCATAAGCCATCTCTCTCCTCAATGCTATACTTTCTACAACGTAACGCTGCTTCTCTATCTCCCTCTTGGGTGCCTCATTAAACTTAATCTACCTTTCTTATCTCTACCTGTCTTCCACTAGGTCTATAATATTTCACCAAACATGTTCCTACCCTCACACATGGTGAAGTTTAGTTAGCCATTGGTTTACTTTCCAGGTTCAAAGTTACCATCAAAATTTTGATTGCCAATGGAATACCTCATAAATATTCTCCTCTTGGATACTGTAAAAACTGGAATTCAGCTACCTCTAGGAAAGAGTACGTAAAAATTAAATATTCCAGAATATAACTGTTTAGAATACCACAAAACCATGTATCCACAACGTGAGTCTAGATAAAATAAATATCATAAAGGTCCTAAAATTATTCCTACATCCAACTAAGTGCATGATACCTCCAATTCCACTGAGATGCATAAGTAGTAAGCCACTCGTATAGTTCTACAAGAAAGATGGTGAAAAATCTCTCATATAAGCTGTCATATAGATTTTGTTCTACCCAAGTGCATGTGTTAAACTCAGATCCACTGTTGAACCACCATGCATATTATTCCTCCATATCATGTATCCATTCCTCAATACTTTCTAGAGTTAACTGGTACATCTTCATCGTGAACCATCCTGAAAACAACTGAAAAAGAGGTCCCAAAAATGGAACCAATGATGTAGCCTAGAATTTACCAGATAACCCCGTAAATGCACTGGCACATCACTCAACCTATACTGAGCACTCACCCAAAGTGTGCAAAGGTACCAGGTCCCTCTTTAGGGTTGTTGTAGTAGGATGTTAGCATGATGAAGGAAGAAACATATAGATTCATAACTAATCTATCATTCTACAATGTATGCTACTTTTAGATCTATGAAAGACAATCAATAACATGCACTACTCGATTACACACAAGAATGACACTTAGATTCAGCCAATATCTTCCATCTATTAATAAACACAGAAGCTCCTTACAATAATTTCAATCAATACCAATGTGCATATGGATCTAATACAGTAATTCAGTCATATGCATATATCTCTATACCTTCATACATCCATCTCACTCCCTCTCTTGTCTATTATGTACCTCATAATATATATAGGGTGGGGAATTTCCCTTCACTTCTTATATATTCTAGAAATAGGCTGCATGCTATTAATAGCCATGCATCGTTCATAGGCATAGCCACACATGTAAGTGTGCTATCTATAGGCCTCTTGCAGTTAATTGAAGTGTCAATCCTATTCTTAGTTCATCTCCATGTAAAACGCTTTGATCTAATCCTCAAAAAATAGAAAATGCATGGCGCGCATGTCTCTGCATCGTTGGTGTGCTCCTTACGCCATTTTCTAAAAATAGGTTGTCATGCTCAAAATCAGCTAAGTCTTGAATGCTGAATTTGCCTTCTGCGCACAGGTCCTTCCTATTCTTCTATGCCCTTAATCTTGACCTTCTCTCCCATATGGACTCCTTGTGTGTTCTCTAACAAGTATTCTATGATCAACAATAAATATATGAAAAAACAAAAGAGATTCAATGTATTGCTTTCATTTAGCTAATGAATTAGGAGCAAAACCAATTCGTGGATCCAAGCTTGTGTCCTTTACACCAAGGAAAAACTCATTGTTCATATCACAATGATACATATCATTGTATATGATATGTGCCACATCTAGTCTACTAAACATAACCCTCACATTGAAATGACACTGACAACTACATTTTTTTATAAAACCTCTTTATTTTTTCACTAGTAGGTGGGTTTTTTCTTGTTTTCGTCAGGGCCATAAGCACTCTAGTAGCTGAAACAAAAGGAAATACATACTGTTATTAGGTATGGAATATGAAAAACGTGACACTAACATATGTGAACACTATTCTTAAGGAAGACCAAACATAAAGTTAATAATAAACAAACCTACAGTACATAATGGTAGCATGTGGTGCTCTGCAAATTCCACCATATCTCGTGGATATCCTTTTATGTTTGCATATGAATGTCATCTCATGGTGATATCGAGAAGGAATTATCACCTTTAATAAAGGCATCGATCAATGTTAAAGGGATCGTCCACACAAAGATCCATATGATCATTATCTTTGCCAATCAGTGTCCATTCAGGATCATGTCTTATGAAAAATAAGATCTCCCATTTCCCATGTCTTGAACATCTAGAGAAAGTAATTATTTGTACTTTCGTCTTTCGCGAC
Organism: Taxus chinensis; assembly: GCA_019776745.2. Lineage (NCBI taxonomy): Eukaryota > Viridiplantae > Streptophyta > Pinopsida > Cupressales > Taxaceae > Taxus > Taxus chinensis. The sequence continues at coordinate 293,344,725 of CM034154.1, forward strand.
ATCCTAAACAAAATAATGTAAACAAAAACATATAATCAATAAGTATGGTATTGAACATATTAGTATATGATGAAATATGACAATCAAAACATAATTATTATGCTTTTAAGATATTTGTAAACAAACTTACATGAAATGATATATAGACAATATTTTTTTGTAAAAAAAAAGCATTGTAATATGATCCAAGTAATGAAAATATTCTAAACACATATTTTTTGGTATACACAGGTTGTCATGTTTTTGGGCGTATGTGACAAGTGACACAAACACCGTAATATGATACTAGTAGTGAAATTTTGTGGTATACACAGGCTTTCATTTTTAGTACGTATGTGACAAATGACACAAAAACTGTAATAGGATATTTGTAGTGAAGTTGTGTGGTATACACAGGCTATCATTTTTGTGCGCATGTGACAAATGACACAAACACAGTAGTAGGATACTTGGTAGTGAAATTATGTGGAATACACAAGTTATGCCATTTTTGTGTGTATGTGATAAATGACACAAACACTGTAATATGATACTAGTAGAGAAATTATGTGGTATGCACATGTTGTGATTCTTTGTATGTATGTGAAACAATGATGCAATACACTGTATTAGGATACTAAAAGTGAAATCTATGTGGTATACACATGCTATCATTTTTTGTGTGTATTTGACAAATGACACAAACATTCGTAATAGGATACTGAGCAGTGAAATTATGTGGTATACTCATGTTGTCATTCTTTGTGCATATTTGACAAATGGCGCAAACAATGTAATAGGATACTAGTAGTGAAACTCTGTGGTATACACATGCTTTCATTTTTTTGCATATTTGACAAACAACTGCAAACGTCGTATAATAGGATAGTAGCAGAGAAGGATGCATATGTTCCAAACAATGCAAACACCATAATAGTTCAGGCTCATATAGAGAAGATATATAGAAGGCCTATAAGATATATCTCTCTACCATATCTATATATAGGGGGCCTATCTAATTGATATATTCTCTATGGCTCGACCTCCTAGTTTCACTATGGATGGTTAATGCACATAGGGGGTAAGGTAGAGAGTCCCCCAACTCTATATAGAGAGGGGGGAATGGGAATAGATACATATATGTCTACAGTTCATTTTAGTTATGTAGTGAAAGCATGCACAATCAGTGAAAACTGCCCAATTCATATATTAGTCGTTGGGGCCCAATTTGATGTAGGTATCATCATCGAGAAGAACTTCAAATGCAAAATTTCTTGTTCATGGGGTCAATTTGAGTTGTTGGAAATCCTTAGAGGTCTTAATAGGACCATGTGAGTCATTTCAAGAAAGTAATAAGGTTTGGAAATTTGAATTCTCCTTCTTGTTGTATTTCCCTCCAAAAGGGAATTTGAATTTGTAAAAACATGAAAACAAGGAAATATGATTGTCATGGAGCTACAAAGAGATTGTAATAAGTGTAAGGGTGTGAAATTAGATTTCTAAGTGATGTCGGGACATCACTTCAAGGACATTAAAAATGTAAAATTTACACCCTTGTCATCTAAGGAAATTATGAAAGAAAGTTTGGGATCAACCTATAGTGTTAGGTGGGCTCAAGATACTCAAGAATTCAAAATACATATTTTCCCCTCCAAATGTAATTCAAATTCTCATATTGTAAAATTGGAGCCCTAAGTGTGTTAAGAAGGGTGTAGGAAAGTGGTGTGGCCATGTTGAAAGGGGTCTAAATCATATTAAATCATAAATGTTGAAAAATATTGTAAAGGAGGCTATTTCTCTAGGTATGGTGTGTAAAGAGTTACCATGAGTCCAAGAAAAGTCAGTTATTGATCCAAGAAGGAGATATATAAAAGGAGGAATTCAAGTTAGAGAGGAGTTATTTGGGGGAAAAGAGTAAGAGGAGGGCCTTGTGAGGAAGGTAGAGAGAGTGAGGAAGAAAGACTCCTCAAGACTGAGGAGCGCAAACTGATAAGAGTGTGAGTTTTGTATAAATAATGGCATTTTGTATGAAATTGTAGTTGAATAAGTTAAGGATTTGTTAAAGAATGTGAAGTTCAATGGATTTTGCATGTGCATGACTATCTTGGAAGTTTATTAATTCTTATATTTAGTGAAGCATTGAATCATGAAATGACTTTACATATTAGGTTGATTACTTAGTTCAATCCAATGTGACAAGGTGATGCCCTATTTTGGCTGGTTAAAAGCAACTTTCAATCAAGCACTAGTATATTGAGATTGTGAAAGCCTTGCAGAGGTGTAAATAATGAGTTTGTGAGGATCTTATGCATGAAGTTATTGTTAAGGAGAATATCAACCCATACAAACATATACATTTCTCTATTTTATTGTGTAAGGTGCAATATAAGACTATAATTGTCATCTGTAGCCCATGAAAGAATCTAAGCACAAGTTGATAAACAATTGTGATTTGATATCATGATCATTCAAATTCACATGGATGCGAGGAAGCTCTGCTATAAGTTGTAAGGGTGAAAGAAAAGTGGTTTAAACTCATGCATGTGTACATCTTTGTCCTGCACATGTCTAGGTAAGAAGAAATGAGTGTTATTTCAAAGTTTCACGTGTTATTTATGTCAATTGGTAAATAATTAATGAAGAATATAGTGAAACAGACCCCTGGGTAAAGTTTTGGGTCTTAAATCCATAATTATATAGAGTAAAAGAAAAATTTAGACTCCCAGGTAGACACAAGCCTGAGAAACCCTCTAGCTAGGGTTTGAAGGTTAAAAGTCCATTATCTCTCGAATACACTCATGGAATTGAGTAAAAATTTGTAGAAAATACCATCACCATGTGATTTAATTTTTTATTGAGGTTTTAGGTCAGAATAAGTAGTTCCAAGGAATACGTTAATGGTAGTCTCTTGGAGGACATCGAACACAAGTTAGAAGGCTAATGGGTAAGACCATTTAACAAAGGAACTAGGTCAAACATGGTGGAGTCTTGATACGAAACTTGGTGCACATAGGAAACTTGTAAATGGGATTATAAGAATGCCATTATTTTGTCTTGAAACCTCGTGTACGGAAAATTTATGATTGAATTTACCTGATGATAGGGCAAATAGGAAGATAGTGAACTTATAGAGGAAAAGAGGGATAACATGAAGAATAAAGTGACTTAAGGTATGAAATTTAGCATACATCTTGATGGTGGAAAAGGGTATTTTGAGAAGATTTGGGTTTGTATTGGGTATGCTTGGGTAGATTCAACTATGACTCATGCAAGAGCATTGTCTCAAGAACATTGTAGAGCAATTTTGGATAAGTGAGGGGTTAATGGATAAATTGATCTTTTGGAATCAATATAGTGAGTGGTATAACAATTTTTTTTAGGGTTGAAATAGGGTAGGAAGTTGAAGAAAATCCATCAAATACTTCAAGAGCAAAAGTTCTTTGATTTGGAGGTTAAGGACTAAGAAGGCTAGTGAAGAAAAGTATAAAAAAGGCAAGAGGAATTTAAGCTTTGTGAGTTGAGATATTTTGAAGGGATATAATGACATTTATTGTAGGGAATTGCACATGATGGACTGATTAGTAGAGCTATTTAATATGATTTTTGTCAAAATAGAAAGAATAAGCCATTTTGGGCTTGGAATGATCCTCAGTTGAAAAGGTTAAGGTAAAGTTATTGTATGAAACCTTCTTTATTGGATGAATGTATGAATGAATATCTATTTTTCTTTGTATCACTAAGCTCTTATCATGGTCCTAGGACTGATTTAAAGATGTGAAACTGCCTCATTGTGAGAGCATGAGCATATGAAAGGTCATAAAAGTTAGTTACGAGACAAGATTAAGTTACATGAGAAGAGGAAAATTTGAATATATGGAAAAAGGGGACTTAGAAGACATTCCTCGAGGGAAGGAGAATGCATGTGAGAAGGCTCAGAGAGAAAGGGAGGTAGAGAGCCTTGTAGTATGAATATATTGAACAAAGAGATAGAAACACTATTTTTTGTAAGGAATTATATGTTGTTTTCTTTATCATGAATTCTATGCATGTGTCAAAGTTGGAAATTCAATGATGATTCTTCCAGAACTCATAGGGAGTGGTTGGAATTCACTAAATAGTTATGGAAGCTTAAGATGGGAAAAACTTTATTTTATTGTGTGTGTCTTTTTTACCGTGTTTGCATGACTCATAATATCCTTGCATGTTGATGTATTGTTGATATTATTCAATGGTAGTCTCATTTTAGAAGAGATTTGGATGAGTTAATTTAACCTTTGAAGTTATTTAACCTATTATCCAATTGTGAGTATGTTGTTCTTGATAATGCATGCAAACAAGACTGAGACAAGTAGCTTGAAAGATTTGAAATGGGAAAATATCATTAATCAAAGGATGAATGCATGTTAGAAGGTATTATTTTAGGATAAAAAAGGATATTGTTTGAAGGTTCAATGCATGCAGGTGAAAGAAGTTCATTGAAGTGTAAGAAAACCCCAAGTGAAAAAGGTAACTATGTTTTCCTATAGCCTTACAATCTTCCACAATTGAAGAACACACAAAATGCAAATGTTTGAAGGAAAGACACCTTACTGGTAAAATAGAAGTGAAATGGGAAATGTCACAGAATTTTTGACCAAGTTTAGAAACTTTGATAAAAAATTAGTAAAAAATATACCAAAAGTTGTCTTCTCAGGCTAGACTCAAACCCAATTAGGGTTTTAAGAGAAAATGTGTACTAAAAACCCCTAAACAAGAAATATTTCCTTGAAATTTGGAAGTAATAGCCATGAAATGGTCCTTCAATAGAATCAAAAATAAATTTGAGATTTCATTGGTGAAATTTTTAAATAATGTCGACAATCTTCATCAAGGACAATGACACAATTTAGAAGCCTAGTTTAGAAAGGTATGTTAACAAAGGAAGTGGGGCTAGGAGTGGAGTTAGATCATGAAACTTTAGGGACAATTAGAAATCCTTAATGGGTGCCAAAATATGCATACATTATGATTGAAAAATTCATATAAAGGAAGTTAGAAAGGGAAAAGGACTTTCCCAAGGCTAGTAGGCCTAAAGTGGGCATAGGAAGAGGAAAGTGTGATAGGGAGAACAAGAATAAGAGTAGGGTTTTGAAATTTTTTACATGCCATGAGGATGATAAAGGGTCTTGGAAGGAGTTAATGGGATTTTGTGGGTAGCTATATATTTCTCCAACTATGAAGCATGCAAGAATGATTGTCTTAAGGGCATTTAGTAGGTAGTTTTGACAAGGAGGGAATTTTGGAGTACTTTGAGTCAAGTTTAAGGTTGGTTGAGGTGATTTGACAAGGTTCTAGGAATTGAAAGGAGCTATTGAAGGTAAGAAGTAAGAAGTTGTTTATTGAAACCAGAAAGCTAGTGAAGGTAATTGAAGGGGTTGTTAGGAATTTTAGGCACTGAGAGGGGGGGTCAATACATGCTGATAAAACTTTCTCAATCAATTTAGATACTTCTTAAATTTTTTACTGTCAAACAATATCGATTTTCATAAGCATGCATAATCATTTAAGAGAGATAAAGAGAGTAATTTACATACATACACATGAGGGGATGAAAATTAATGTGGGAAACCCTTCTTGGGACAAAAACCCACTAAAACTAAAGAACTAATCTTGGAAAATTTTACTTTAATGTTATAATGGTTTCAAGATTGAGATTTAACTCAAGCTAGAGCTACAACTCCAATAATTTAACCAAGTCATCACTTAGTTTTTGACAAGCTACAACTTGTTTAGAAGCCACAACTCCCAAAATGTTACAATGACAACTGAAATTTAGTAAGATACAACTTACAAGGACGCTTCAATCCCTTGGAATTTAATCATCCACTATAGATCTTCTGTAAGCTACTACTTACAAGGAGGATACAATCCCCTGTGTTCTAAGCATCTACTTCAAATTTTTTACAAATAGTTTGATCATATAGATTCTATATTGCTTAGTTGATTATGATCAATATTCTCTTGCACTCATGACTCACTCTTCAAGAATAGATATTTTGTATTCTCCTTTCCTCTCTTTCAGATCTCTCCCCTCAAATATTCATTGATTGGTTTTATGATTGATGGCTCTTTCCGTTTTAGCACCCATAGCTCTCCACTCTTTCAGTAATAGATATTCATTATATATAAATATCTCCCTCAACGCATTTCTCTCCTCTCATTTGATTAAAAAATCTTCATTTGATAACAAAGTATCCTTCAACACATTAATCTCCTCTCTTTTGATTCATAAATATTCATTTTATGGCTATGTCTCTTTCCTCTCTCTCTGTAAAAATCTTGGGCTAAATTACCCTCTCTCTCTCTCTTTTCATCAATCACTTATGATATAACATTTGAGCTTAAATAGACAAGGATAACTTTCCTTTCCTGAATCTTGTTGTTTCATGCTTTTTACATGCATAAGAGAACACAAATGATGTTACAAAACTACCTTCTAATAATAACTCTAGTTACACTGAAATTTAGGTACAAGATTCCCTTTCTGACATTCAATTATACCTCCAAATTTGGATTTTCTTATTCAATGGCATAGAGCACAAAACCACATTTCCAAAAAGTTAAAAATGACTAGATTTGGATGCCTGGGACAAGATTTATTGCAAATCAGGTTTACTAAGTGGCTTTGTTGGACCATGATTTCCGTTAGACCAAAACCCATAGGTGTTAGTCTCCAATACAATTGCTAGAGTTAGGATCTATGAGAGGTGGTTAGTCCATGTCATGAAATTCATGGGGAGCAATGGACACACATGTATAAAAACTCCCCCTCAGCATTACCCAAGTGAGTTTCGAACTCGAGACAGGTCACTCTAATACCATTTGTTGGACCATGATTTCTGTTAGACCAAAACCCATAGGTATTAGTATCTAATAAAATCTCTAGAGTTAGGATCTACGAGAGGTGGTTAGTGAAAGGAACGATAAGAATATTTTTCCAAGCCGCAATCTCATCTGATAATAGCACACCACATTAGATTTTCAAGACAAAAGAGCTAAAATACCATATATGGAAATCCATCATAATCCATAATGTTCAATACATTACAATAGAATGACTTGAATTATTCAATAAGAAAGATGTACATATAGAAGGAGGGAAGTACAACTACTACCTAAATCAGTGGTGAAGAAATCCCACTAACGGATACCGGTAGTTAAGTTAACTCCAAAAGACTAGTAAGCTAACTTCACATAACTAAGAAGCTAACTCAACACAATTAGTACACCTAAGAAAGCTAACCCAACAAGTGTAGGGATAACACAAGTGTAAGACTTATCCTGATAAATAAATAAAAGGATAAATAATAACCTACAATAACAGTTAGTCCATGTCACAAAATTCATGGGGAGCGTTAGACACACATGCCAACATGATTTTCTTAACTTCCCTTTTCTGTGGGTTTTCAACTGCCAATATTTCACTTAGCTTTTACTTTGTAGGATTATGACCACTAATAACTTCTCATATTCAAAGTGTGTTTTTGGAGTTAGCTAACTCAGATATATGATAAACTATTACTTTGAAGTTTTTCCCTATCACATTAATGCATAACATTGTTTCTTCACATCTTCGCGGGTTTGGAGAATTACTTTTCTCGGGTTTGTGAATGCCCATTACTTCTAAGTTGTCCCCTATCATATCACCGAATTACTCTCCTTCCTTTTCCTTTGTTTTTTGGGGTTCTAAAATGAATTTTCTTTGGGTTTTGGGGACCCCATTATTCATAGTCATTACTCACTGAATATCCACAATACAAATCTGCCTTGCAGGAAAAAACTATCCTTGTGGAAATTGTTCCACATCCACTTGGTTCTCTCGATTCCTTATCTTTCTGCACTTAACAGTTTCTTTGAGTTGTGGGTTATGGTGAATTGCAGGGAACTTGGTTTCATGTATGTTTAAGTGTCTCAAGTGTGTTCATGACTGTTAGAATTGTCATAGTCCATCAACCAATCAACAGAGGATTGAAGTCGAGAAAATTGTTGTTTCTGATTTTGTAAATAGTTAAGAAATGGAGTAGATTATGAGGGGGAGTTTTTAAGGATGAAAATAACTATGATGCATACTAATGAAGTTGAAAATGAGGAGTAGAAAATGACTATGAAAATATTTTTGGTAGTTCTGAGATAGTGGAGTTGGAATAAACATCTTTTATATGATTTATGAGTTTAGGAAGAGGTTGCACCTTTAAGGAAGTTTCCCTTATGTTTTCAAAACCCGAGGAAGAGTTTTTTTGATCTCTAAATTAAAAATGCCACACGGATAGTAGGTAGAGACTATTACACCCAAGAAGAAAATGTGCAGGGTGAACGGATAGAAGAACTAAACCATTTGACAAAGGAATGATTCAAGGAAAGAATCTTCAACTTATTGATTTAGCATAGTAAAGTGAAATGGCATGAATATGGTGAGACTATTACATTATATTCAAAGATAGATTCTTTGTGTCCAAGGGGAGCTATGATTTTCCAAAATTGAAGATCACTCAAGGTTGGTACAGGTGAAAATTAGTGAGCCAACTAAGTTTGAGGATAAAGTATGCTAATTTGACATGGTTGCTTGAAATGACACGAGTTTGGAACATGATGAATGACTAAAATGAGGAAACATATTAGTAAAATATTAGGGGGAGCATAAAGTTACTTTCACCAGGTATATAAACCTCATATGTTGCTGATAGGAGCAAAGAAAGGAGAAAATTCAGTCTCAAGGGGATCTTGACTTAGTGAAAATGTATCTTCTCAAAGCATACACAAATGTTGATGACTAAAATTAGTGGGACAATGTAGAAAGGAAGCAAATTTCAGTATGTCTATGTTAGATTTGAAGGAATTTCAGAAGATGTTAGAATGAATTTAGCATCAAAGAGAGATGTATGATAAGATTAAATACCATCATGGAGTGTATCATCTTAGGGGGATATTTTTGAGGTAAGATTATGGTTTATCAAGCTTATATGTATATTGACCATGATGTTGAAAATATGGCCCTTTGTTCTAGATGTCAAAAGGGGAGAGAGTATTATCAGAAACCAAGTATGGGGAGAGAGATTGCTATCAAGAGCCAATGTTGAAAGTGTTTTTTCCATCAAAGTTTTAGGGTTTCTGCGTATGTTTCCATAAATGAAAAAAGGGGATTTTTTTGGACCCTCATCATTGGTGTTGTCATTGATTTCATTTTGCATTTATAGAAAAAGAGTGATTGTGATGGAAGACTCAGTGAGAGGCATGATGAAGATCACAGCGATAAGTGCATGGTAAACTCTTAGAGTATCAAGAAGCTCTAGGCCTAATCCTAGTTCCAGTTCAAGAAGGCAAGTGAGATGGCTGATTCAGAGCATGCTTATGCAAACTAAGAATTTAAGCATCATAATATGATAACCATGATGGATAGGTGTTTTAGTGGCATGTAATGATCTTAGGTTAGCTCATTAATCATTTAGGATGGATTCAATATGATTTCAAGACACTGCAAGCATGGTAATTGAGATAGGGGTTCTCTAGGAAGAAATTTGAAAAGGTTGGTACACTTGGCTAAGTTATACTATAGGCATGAAAGTTATTTTCATAAGTTATAAGTTCTCACAAAGTTTGTTTGAAGAAGAAAAAAAATGCAATCCTTAAAATTTTCTTTTGAAGAAAATTGAGAAAAATGACTTTTCAGTTTATTATGAACATTTGGTCTGCGGAAGGAACTAGTTCCACAAGAACACAAGTTCTCTGCATTGGTCTTAGGGCCATAGGAAAAAGGATTCTATGATTTGTGGATAAATTAGGTAAATCAGGTAGAGGAGAATAGAATGGTACAAGTTACTCACGGGTCGGTGTTCTCTGTAAGCCACTACGGGTTGAAATACAAAGGAGTTAGTATATTATGGGTTGGGCTAGAAAATCAAGCATAAAGAGTGCGGAAGGAACAAGTTCTCTGAGAAAACTTGTTCCCTACAAAGTGATTTGGACCATAGGATGAAGGAGTTAATGGTTTACATATAGTGCAGGTATATCAAGAACAAAGGAACCCAAAGACACAATTCCAAGTGGGGCAGAGTTCTCTACAATAAAATTTGATCCAAAAGGTGAAGGAATTAGTTCATTGTGAACTAGGTGAGATATGTGGGTAAAAGAGGCTCGGATGGAACAGTTACATATAGGACAAAGTTCTATACAATTAAAATCAAGATGAAAAATAGAGGAATGAGAAATGAGCTAGCTAAGTGAAGGGGTTGAAGTATTGTGTGGGCAGAGAAGGATGTGGGCCCAAAGGGCCAAGCCACCTTGGCCCTTTGGGCCAGCATCCTTCTCTCAGACCACACAATACTTTATCCCCTCCACTCAAATAACTCCTCATCCATTCCTTTGTTTTTAGGTTCGTTCAAATTGTAGAGAACTCTATCCCATATGGAAAGATTTATCCTGAGCCTCATGTACCCTCATCTCTCACCCAATCCACAATTAACCTTTCAGATCAAATTGTCTTGAGGATAACTCTCCCCTAAATTGGAGTTGTGCCTTCAAGGTCCTTTGTGCTTGATATACCCAAATTATCCATAAACCATTAAATCCTTTGTCTTATGGTCTAAATCACTTTATGGGGAACAAGTTTTCTTATATAAATTGTTCCTTCCGTACCCTTTGTGCCTAATTTACTAGACTGACCTGCAATATACTAACTCCTTTATATTTCAGCCCATAAGGGCTTGCAAAGAACACCAACCCGTGAGGGACTCTTACCATCTGGTTCTCCTGTACCTAATTTACCTGATTTATCCACAAATCATATAATCCTTTGTCATGCATCCCCAAGACCAATGCATAGAACTTGTGTTCATGGGGAACTATTTCCTTCCATAGACAAAATGTCCGCAATATACTGAAAAGTCATTTTTCTCAATTTTCTTCAATTTTTTTTCTAAGGACTAGAATTTTTTTATTTCTTCAAAAAAACTTTGTGATCACTTAGATCTTATGAAAATGAATTTTAGGCCTATATATTAATTGATCCAAGTGTACTAACCTTTTCAATTTTTTTCCCAAAGAATCCCTATCTCACTTACTATACTTGCAGTGTCTTGAAATCATCCTGAATGCATTCTAAATGCTTAATGAGATAACATGAGATCATTGCACACCACTAAAACACCTATCCATCACTATCATCATATTATTATCCTTCAATTCTTTGTTTCAATCAACATGCTCTAAATCAGCCATCTCACTTTTCTTCTTGAACTATAACTAACATTAGGCATATAACTTTCTGATACTCCAAGAGATGACCATGCACTTATCACTGTGAGCTCCATCATGAATCTCACCGAGTCTTCTATCACTGTTACTCATTTTCCATCAATGCTACTTGACATCAATGACAACACTAATGACCAGGGTCAAACATGGACACTTTAGAAAAAAGGGAAAGAGTGATTATTTCTTTGACATTAATTCATTAAGATTAATGCTTTGGTGATGAATGTAGGGTATTGCACATAGCTTTCATTTTTGTGTGTATGTGAAAAACAACACAAACACCGTAATAGGATGCTGGTAGTGAAATTATGTTATATACAAAGGATTTAATTTTTGTGTGTAAGTGACAAATGACGCAAACATTGTAATAGGATACTAATATTAAAAATTTGTGGTATATAAAGGCTATCATTTTTGTGCATATGTGACAAATGATGACAACACCGTAATAGGAAACTTGGAGTGAAATTATGTGGTATACACATGTTGTAATTTTTATGCGTATTGATGGATTTAGAAAATAGGTAGGGGTTTGGATGTTGGTTTGGAGAGGCTGGGGATTGAGGATCAAAGGCCATGGTATGATAGGATGTGTGGGTGATTAGATTAGGATTAGGTTAGTTGAATAAGGATGGTAATGGGATTTGGGCTAGGATTGTTTGATTAAGGATGGTTGATTATGATGATGTTTGATTGATTAAAATTTTAAGGTGATATGATGGTTAAGGGTGTTCACAAGAAATCAAAAAACATACAATACACACCCTAACTAGTCTAGTGAGATTACAATCAATATATTACCTGATTTCAATTCTACACACTGACGATGGTGCCATAATTGGCTCTCCACCTGTGTTAATTTGGGGCCAACTAGTGAGTGATCTTGGGGAGTGTGACCTCCTTGCACTATAACTTGATATGTGGCCAAAAGGTTTCCTAGAATAGGATATACGAGCTCAATAGGGGAGTCCCCTATATACCTTGTGGTAATTAGACCCAATTCTATGTTATAAGGATTTTGTTTAAGGCTTGGGTATTAGGATGTGGAATCCCCTCACTTCACGCAACTCTTAAAACAAGATATCCCTTATCTAATAATGACAGATCTCAAAGAATTTATATACCCTGTTAGAATGTGTCTACGTGTGTGGAGGTGAATTCCATGGTCACAAGATCCTTAAGACTATGAAAAGTGTGTGGATACCACTTCCACGCCACATTTACTCTATACAAGAAAAAGGGGCAGGATAGCCACTTTTGATCCTCGAGATCATCCTTGGACACGGAAGGAGAGCATACACATTTTTCCTTTGGGATAAACAAGTAACAATGCAAAACACATAAGAAATATGATACAAGATAATAAAATTAAATGATAAAGATTATGTGATTAGGTATTCAAGAGGAGGCCCTGCAAAATAGAGATTAGTAATTTGATTTATAAACCCAAATGTCTTGGACTGATCATCCTACAAAATAAAGGGTTAATAGTTTTAGACTGATTTTTATCTTTGGTAAGTGTAGGAATATGAACACAAAGTGTTAGTAGTTTGGAGCGAGAAGAATATAACTCAATGTATAGTTAAAATGACAAGATTTAGGAAACTTAAAACCATGAATAAATTATCCTATAAAATTCTAAATTAATGCTTTCATTACATAGGATACTAGGAGTGAAATTATATGGTATACACAGTCTCTCAATTTTGTGCATATGTAAAAAATAACGCAACCACTGTAATAGGATACTGGTAGTGAAATTCTATGGTATACACATGATGTCACTTTTGTGCGTATGTGACAAAGAATACAAAGACCCTATTAGGATACTAGCAGTGAAATTATGTGGTATGTACACGCTGTCATTTTTTGTGAATATTTCATAAATGATGCAAACACACTATTAGGATACCAATAGTGAAGTTATGTGGTATACACAGGCTATCATTTTTTGTACGTATGTGATAAACATTGTAAACACCATAATATGATACTAGTAGTAAAAATCAGTGGTATACACATGATGTCATTTTTCTGTGTATGCAATAAACCACACCAACACCATGATAGGATACTTGGAGTGAAATTATGTGGTATACACATGCTGTCATTTTTATGCATATTTGAAAAATGACGCAAACACTCTATTAGGATACTAGTAGGTAAATTTTGTGGTATACACATGTTGTCATTTTTTATGTGTATTTGACAAATGATGCAAACACCCTATTAGGATACTAGAAATGAAATTTTGTGGTATACACAGGCTGTCATTTTTGGGTGTATGTGACAAATGATGAAAACACCATAATATGATACTAGTAGTGAAATTATGTGGTATACATAGGCTGTCATTATTGTGTGCATGTGAAAAATGACGCAAAAACCGTAATAGGTTAATGGTAGTGAAATTTTATGGTATATATAGGTTGTCATTTGTGTGCATATGTGACAAATGACACAAACACTATAATAGGATACTAGTAGTGAAATTTTGTGGTATACACATGCTATCATTTTTGTGCGTATGTGATAAACGATGCAAATGCCATAATATGACACTAGTATTGAAAATATGTGGTATACACAGGCTATAATTTTTGTGCGTATGTGACAAATGATGCAAACACCATGTTACGATATTAGCAGGGAAATTTCATGGTATACACATGCTGTCATTTTTGTGCGTATTTGAAAAACAACGCAAACACCATAATAAGATACTAGGAGTGAAATTATGTGGCATGCACAACATGTATTATTTGTGTGCATTTGAAAATATATATACACTTACTTGACATATATACATCTACTATATATAATATTTATTCTATCATGGGGTAGATATGTCATATGTCTATGTAAAATCGTGGTTTTCTTATTAGAAAATTTAAAGTAAAATTTGGATATGATAGATGTAGCTAAAAAAAATGCATTTCCTAACATTACTCCTATAGAAAATTTGATTAATTTTTCTTATATAAGGAAAAACATTCTAAGCTAGGTTCATAAGAACTTTTCAAGATCTTGAATGACATGCATAACTTATCAAACTAATAGGTCTTTTACACATTTAAATATTTGAGTTCTTGTTCGGTTTAACAACAAGAGTGTGAGGGATGATAATTATTTTGGTTCATGTCTATTATTTCGGTTCTAAAGCAAGGAACATGAAGGTTGATCATAAGGATGAGAGAAACACAAAGAAATATGGCACATGTCAACCAAGGTAAACTTTACACATGGAGATAATTTGGTACACCAATCTAGAGGAAATTATGGGGGTATCCTGATCATTTTATATAGATGTGTACTCCCTGAGAGTTCTCCTTTTTGAGGTATATGAAGTTTAATTTGATCTTATTTTTATTTTTTAAAATTTAATCTCTACTGGAATAGGTAATTTAAGTCTCAATATATAAGTATTGTTATTAAAACTATAGGTACATTTTTCATGTAAAATACTTCACAAATCTATAAAATTTTTTTTTTAAAAATGTCTGTTTGTGAACAATGTTAAAATCTAAAAATCTCATAGTTTCATTCAGCTAAATATTATTTTTATTTCTAGTTATTTTGCACCTTTAGTTTAGAAGATTAACAATGTAGAATTATGTTGGATCTAAGGCTTCTTGAATAAATACTCTTTGCATCTCCTCTCTGCCCTACCAATTCTCCCATAATGGAGCGTAGGATGGATATTCAAAAAAAAAGTTTCAGTGTTTTGGAATTTAAAATTTTTAGTGTTTAATCAATGGAATGACGAGTCTCACAATTAAGTAAGGCTAGAAAACCAAAGTAATTCATCTTAAATTCTTGCTACCTTGTTCTGTCCTATTCTTTTCCTTTCTCTACCTTAGGATCTGATTGGTAACTAACATCTCTTGGCTAGTGAGTCACTGGCGCATGTTGGTGACTGGGCTGTGCTGAATAGACTTCACAAAAGAAGAAGTGGGTCCCATAGATGGGTTTTGCATGTATGACATCCTATATGGAAATTTATGGGATTTTTTATGGGGGTCATGAAATCCTGTTACTAGGATAGACACCTTCTTTTTCAATACAAGTTTGAACTTTCCATAATTTGCAGTTGAGACATTAATAAAATCAATTTAGGTCTTTTGGAAGTTTCGTCTTGGATAACCAAAGAAATAACATAAAGTGAATGTGGTGTTAGATTATATTCATGTATAGATTCTAGTCTATAAGAAAACATATTCTTCCTAAAAATATCACTATCTAAGTAATAAAAAATAAACATGAAAGGAAAATCATCTATACATGCTTATTGAGGCCTCTTACAAGGATTCTCCAAATCAATCCATGGTTGTTGATACTTAGTCAAAATATATCTCTCGTTTCAAATAAATTAAGAGGAAATCAAGAGGCCTTTCAATCAAACCATTGAAAGTTGTAACTTACACTTTAGATGTCACCACTATTAGCCTCCATAAGCATAAATTAATTTCCATAAAGTATCTCCAGATGTAACAATATTTATGAAAATATTGAGAAAACAATTGTGCTGAAATCGTGCATGAATATTTTAAGGGCATTGTATGATAATACCATAAATAAGGAAGATAAATAACAACTATGTAAACATTTTCAAATGCATATTTTGCATCTTTTCCATATTTTCTTTTCACTTACACAATTGACCGATGTTTGTGTCATATCCTGAAACTAGCCATTTATTATTTTGATACATTTAGAGAATTGAGATGCGATGATTGTCATAGATATAGTATGTTTTTGATTGATTGATCTCACTTGAGTTGTATTTTGATATCTTAAGGATAAAAACATTTATTTTTCTATAATTGAACAATTTCTTGAAGATTATTAAATTTTGTTATAAATTACTCTTGAAAATAACATGCCATTATTGATTTTATAGAAGTTGATTTATTATTTTGGACATATAATGCATTGGGTATTGTTGTCGATGCATGTGTACGTTCTTGGGAAATGGAAAGGGAATCATCTAAGAGAGAAGGAAAGATGCGGTAATGGATATCGAGAGAGAGTTTTCATGGGTACGTCAATGCTTGAAGATTGGTTAAATGGTAAGTTAGATAATAAGACCTTTTTGTTTATTAGAGTTTCACTTAAGTGTGTTGCATTGTGTGGTAAGAGTGTTAGTGTATCAAGAAACAATACAAAATTGGCACATCATATTGTTATGAGTAGCATGATATCGCCACAAAATACAAGTGATTGATTATAAACTGGAAATAGTTAGTGTGCTTGCAAACACAATATCGAAATTATATATATTCAAGGTTTTATTATAACACTTCGTTCCTATGGTTGAGATGCATTTCAATGCATTACATTATCATTCATGATCAAGATAATATTACAATCCAATCTAGCGAATATCTTATTTGTTTTCATTACTGACGATAAAATTATGAGTGTAAGGATAATCTAGACTTTGCAAAATCACTTTGTTTATCTAGTGAATTTAAATCGAGCTCCAATAAGAATCCATCCACCATCCTCCTATTATCAGTGAAAGAGGCTTCCTTGTGTTTTCATTTTGTTTCATTATCATAGAAATGAGGATAGTTATTTGTATAACATTTTCACAAATAAAGGAATTAGATCTAAATTCTAAATTACCACTCCCCAAAATGGTGGTAAACAAATTAGATGAATGACACACCCTCAAAATATTCTGCAAGGAACTAATTGGACCTCCATAGTTCTAGTTCATGATTAAGGAGAGGAAATTAAGAACTTAAAAGATTAAAAAAATTGGGAGTTAAACTCCACACCTATGCCATAATAGAAAGTTGGAAATAAATATAGTTAGGCTAAATTGAACCTTTAGGAATTCCACGTGGGAGAAAACTAGGAGTTAACATTAGTTGGTGAACATTCTTGAGAATTGCATGGGCAAAAAAACTAGGAGATAACAAGGGCATCACATGGAGTGCAAGGAATTTTTTATGAATAATTGAGAGAAAAAGAGGGAACATGTCCAGGAGTAAGATAGTGAGTGGAATATTAAATACACACAACAAAGATATTAAAAAAGGGAGAAAAGTTAGCAGAGAGGGACATGTGGAAGGAGAAAAAGGCATAGCAAAGAGTAGAGGGATGCCCCAAATAAATAATAAAAAATAAAAAATTGCAGGGAAGGAAACACATGGTGATAGGGGTGATTTACATTGATTTTCAAGAAAATTTATAAGAGGCATGAGCTATATAAGAGGAAGAGAGGAATGAAATTGAAGGAGGTAATCAGTAGTAGAAGGTATTGCACATAACAGAGAGGAGATATAGGGAAGAAAAGGAGGAAAATATGTGTAGGAGAGAGAATTTTAAAGAAAACGTGCACAAACATCTGGTGTGAGATAACTATATGAAAGATTTGGGTGTGTTGTCATACAAAATGTTTAGCATGAAAAATTCAAAAAAAAATGTCATGAAAACCTAGTCCTCATTTGAAAATACCTCTCCCAGTCAATGTAATCCTATCCTCCGACCAACTCAATTACTATGTTACCCTTATAATGGTCAAGAGGGATGTGATAATGTGATTTTCAAGTTTGTTTCATATGTAGAGAGGTGATTCATGGATTTAATCAGAACCATTCAAAAGGAATTTCTCCCAAAGGCCCAAAAAGGCCTATTTTCGGGCTTTTTCTCACTAGCGGACACCCCTCAGAATCTGAATATTAAGGAACAACCAACTTGGGAGTTGTTTTTATGAGATATAAGATGCATTGAAGTGATTTAAGAAAGTTATGGAATAAAAATAAGGTTTAGGAACAAGTTATGTAATACCGGGCTATTTTTAGCATGGTATAAGGAAATGAAAGTGATGAAAAAGATACTTAGCTTGTTCTGGAAATATTAGGAGCCTCAAGAGGATTTGGAAAAAAATAATATACTCATTGGAAATATAATATTTTCTACTTAATTTTGCAAAAGGTTTCAAGGGATTATGAGGAGTATATTTTCAAATATTGGCTTGGCATTCTAGATAAAGATCTTTGATCTGAGTGAAGATTCAAGTGAGGATTATGAGAGTTCCAAGGATATTTAGAAGATTATTAAAATTCAAATGTGACATATGTGAGAACCCCTTAACATAATTTTTTTTTTCTTCTTTTTATCATCATGATCTTTGATGACAATTTTTTTCACCGACGCACATGTTTGGACATAATTGAAAAAGTCCCAAAATTTCAAATTGTAGAAAGAATTGGATCTTGAAAAATATTTGGAATGTTATAATAATTAATTTTGGAATAAAAATCATATATTATTTCCCCTCGTAAGTATACTCCTAGCTCTAATGGTGAGAAAAGGGACTCAGATGGTTATTTCAGGAAGTGTTCGGTGAAGGAAGACATCTATTTTGGATAAATGCATAACTTTTCACCCCTGGTGTCCCTTTTTCCTTTTTAAAAATTCAAAGGGGACATAAGGGACACTTAGGTGAGCCACTATGGAGGAAAGGAAGTTGTGTCACTTAAGTGACAATTTTGGTGGTTAGAAAATGTTATCAACTCACCTAACCCCACCTACCCCCTCTCCATGATTATTTGACCCATGGCACACTTTTTTAATGCCCATGTCCATTCTTTTACTTTACTAAGGGGACATGGGGGACACAAGAATACACCACCACATGATGAGTTCAACTTGTGTCACTTGAAATACAACTTGGGTGGTTAGGCATGTTGTTTTCACCCTCACAAACTCATGTTTTCCATGTTGCCCTCTCATTTTCCCATCACTCTTGGTGAATTTTTGAGATTTTGGTGCCCCCATGTCTTATTTTATCATATTTTTAGTGGGGAAACCATAGTGTGTGGTTCCACTTGGGTTGGATTGACTTGGGTTAAGCATGGTGAGTTAAAGGGTGAGTTACCTCAGTTTTAAAAGGGGAAATGAAGGATGGTATAAAATTCATCCTTCATCATTTTTGAATCTAATTTCATCTTTTTAAATCTCACATCATGTGCTCCCTTTTTTTTATGCTACCAAAATTTCCAAAAATTCTCTTGCTCCAAAACACAAATTTGCTCATTTTTCCCAAACCCCTGCTCCGATTGCCATGAAATCCAAATCATAGAATCCTTGCAAAAATTCATTTAGTGGAGTATCTAAATGAATCAATTTATTATCTATTCCATTTTCTACATCTATCTAAAAATTTCATACAAAAATATCAATTTTTCATATTTACACAAACGTAGTGATGGAAATGCTTCGAAAATTGGAGCAAAGGCCTAAAATGCAGAATATAAACTTCTGTAAGTGGTTTCATTCAAATCTGAAAAAGGGAAGAACACTTCATATTTTTAGTAAGTATCCATTTGAGAACTTAGTAATACTACTAATTCTGAGAAAAATGTGAATCCGGATACCTCATTTCATTCTCCCATGTTCAAGACACTCAAAATTGGCAAAATTGGCAAGATTGTCAAAAATTACTAAAATGGGACAATCATAATGAACATGAAAAAAATAATAAAAGGCTTAAATGAGATTAAAATGAGAAATTATCATTCCTTCATGTATTTTCTAATGATCCCATCACTCGTAGGATTCTTTCTCTTAATTCTTAAGCAAAATCCCACATTCCCCGATGCAGTGAGCATAAAGTGCCTAAATGGAAAACTACCAATTTTATCTAGAGAACCATTTCACTTAATCTCACATTGAGTGCATGATAATAATATAGATGACATTTATTTTGGTTTATTTTTCCTTTCCTTACTCTAGTATCATAAGGATTTGGCTTCATTCTTCATTCACCATCAGTGCTCTCATTGGTGACAAAATCATGATCATGGTTGTGTGAGCAAAAATGCCCCAAAATCTCCCCATGAAAATGATTGATCATAAAGATATGGAAGTGTATCAATAATCATATGTATTTAATCAGTTAGGGAATTCATCTTTCAATACTCTTGGTGTTCTACCTGTCAAGTGTTCATCACTATTTTTCTCAGTGTGTCCAAACAATGTTGTAGAGGCTCATCATTTCAAGAACTTTTCAAAGGGAGTAAAGTTTTCAAAGGATATTCATCAAAGAGGATCTACATCAAGGGAGGAGGAACCTTCATCCATGATTTAGATCATAATTCTCTCCTCTTTTCATTCTTTCTCCTCTTCTCTCCCCCATTTCTAATTCTTCATTCTATGTAATCATGATATTTTGTCATATTCACTTAAGTGACTCTCTAATGTTGTATTGTAAAATTCCCTTTTGATTTATAAAAGTGGGAATTATTTCCTCACTCCTAAGGAAGATGAAAATTCACAAGTGGAATAATAACTTGAAATCTCATGTGGGGGGTAGATGAGAAGATAATTTGCTATGCTATAAATTTGAATGACTTCTCCATTCCAAATGAGTTGAAAGTTTAGTTTTTGGCTAGAAATTTTGGATTGTTTTATGTTGCTGAGCTTTGTATCACCACTACAAAATAAATAAGAGTTGCATTTCTTCCATTTATTTTCTCATGATTTCCTCTATTCTCCCTCTATCTCCTAAATTTTCATGCATAATGATCTTGAACAACCAAGGAAAGGATTTGTACTTTTGAGGAACAAATTAATGGAGCTTTGTGTCTATAATTTGTTAATATAATTATTGTTTTCATAAATTATATTATTAAAATTGAATGTTGACCTACTTTGATTATTATATGTGAGCTCTTCTAGTGCCCACTAACAACATTATCCCCCTTCTCCTTATTTCTCCTATCCCCCTTTATCTCCCTTTAGTGCAATTTTCCTCCCTTGTACTCCATACAAGTAATTTTACACAGGTTCAATGGAGTGTTCATGTGTGATCCATGGCTTATTGTCCACCCCATATAATTAGGATAGTTTACATTCAATAATGGGAGCCTCCCCATACACAAAAATGAGGAGCATATCCCCGTGATTGTTGGTGGAAACACATAATTTGCAACACAAAAAATTATTTCACTAACACTTTTTAGCAAATCTATTGGGGAAATATATGCCCTTGTGCACCCGTAAAGATATTTGAAAATACAAAAAAATAGATATTTAAAAATCCATAAAAACCAATAAATTAAAAAATACCAAAATACCATATGAGTTTTTAAAAGCCTTATTGCAATCCTTTTGAAACATCTACTCTTTTCCAATTTATTTCCTTTCTAAGTACTTGAGAAAAACTTGTAAAAAGAAGTCACACTCGAGTTGATCATGGAGGTGGCATTATTGATCCAACATTTGAAGAAAAACTGCAATATGATTTTTAACTTCCCATTATACATGAAAGAAGACAAGTTCCTAAAAATCCTCTTGAGGGTCATATTAAAGAACTAGTTATAGAACCACTAGTCCTCATTCCTTCAGAAGAAGAAAGAGAGGAAGAACCAGAAGAAGAAAGAGAAAAGGGAGAAATGGTAGCACAATCACATGTACCATGGGGAAATAACATTGGTCTATTGTCTTTGACCCCTCCACTTCATGAACTTCCAAAAGAGTCAAGAAAGAACTTTCCAAAATTCTATGGAGATGGAAAGAAATTACCATAGGATCATATCACAAATTTCATCACACCCTGTGGCATTCTTAGGGCATAAAATGTAGATGTTGTAGTACATATATTCATAGAAAAATTACAAGATGCCGATGTGGACTGGTTTTACTATTTTCCATCACGCTCAATTACTAATTGGGATGCTATAAAAAATAATTTTTAAGAAGTATTCAAGATTTTCAAAGATGTTCATTCCATCCTAGATCAACTTACTCAGATGAAGAAATAACCATAAGATTCCATGAGATATTTTGTGTCAAAATTTAATAAGTTGATCAACAAGATTTTGGTTATTGTTCTTCCTACTATGGATAATATGAAGAGGTTCTTCGTTAGTGCCTAAATGCCTGAAATTAGATTCACACTATGGAGAGTTCAACCAAAAAATTTGGACAACACTCAAGAACTTGTCATTAGAGTGGAAGATGACTTGATCATGTCAGGGAAGATCAAGAATTCCTCAATGAAGGATAATACCCCAAGCTCCAAAGATGAGAGAGTTGATCAAATGTTGCAAAATTTGGCTAATAATTTGACAATGTTTAAGAAGGAAGTTTATCAACAAGTATCCCACCCAAACTGGAACATGAATAAGATTATATCAGCACCTAAAGGATTTATTTGGAAGCTCCATCAGTCAATGCAATATGTGGAACATATGAAGATGAAGGATAAGAAATTGTTTAATCATAAATTGAAGAGGAAGATGATGATGAATGTGCAAGGATTGGATATTTTAAATTCACACCAGATGAAGATATTGAGGAACATACATGTAGTTACTTCTATGTATTTTTCACTCGATCACAAAATGATAAATTAGGTTCTTATTCTATTTTCCAAGCCAAGCAATTGAATCCTCAAAAGGTGACCCTACGGAAAACAAAAAGGAAGGGAGGATCATCGAATTCTACTTCTATAGGGTCAGATGAGAAGAATTATGTGAATACTTCAACCAATAATCCTTCTGCCTCTTTGGGTAAGTCTCATTCAACCTCCCTTGAAAAATTAGTTTCTGTTGATCCTAAGAATAACCATGTCAAGGATTTTGTAACTCTTGATATGCTTACATGTTATCCACATTTTTATATCATTAACCATTTCAAAAAATCCAAAATTCAAATTTATGAGTATGAGTGCGTAAAAACCCATCCCAAAAAAATTGATATGCTTGTTCATATCGGAGACACACCATGGATCTGCTGGTTTGAAGAATGCATATGTGAACTATGTAAGACTTGAATTGTTCCAAGAAAAAACAAAACAAGCATACGAGAATGTAAATTATGAAAATATAAGAGAGATAATTGTAATAACATAGAAATAGCTCCAATTCAATATGATCAAATAGAATAATGCAAGATATTTACATATAAGAGGTGAATTTGTATCCTCCTCTTATAATCATGGCAATATCCACCTAGAAGAGTGGTAACCAACACCTAGAATAGTGCAATCATGTGGTAACCACCACTTAGAATAATGTAGTCAATTTTACACCTAAGAAAGCATACCCCATAAGTGTAGGGAAACTCCAAATGAGGTGGAATATCATGAGTAGGATAATACAAATAAAGTGAGGAAGATAAATCCTACACTAATACCCCCCATAAGCACAACTTAGGTGGGCATTGAAAAAGGAAATTGGGTCCTAAAAACAAGGCCTGATGAGGTACCCACATACAATGTAATCTCTCATAAGATAGCGTAAAAGGAGAAAACCTAGTAGGAAAAACTCCCCCAATAGAGATACATGAAGAAGTGGAGAGGATAAACTCCCCCCCTAAAGATGATGAATTTGATGTTGTAAAACATACCCCAAGAAGAGATCACAGATGAATGAATTTGATCTCAGTGAAATGTTTAGTGAAGATGTTAAAAATATGCTCTAAAGGTTGGCAAAATATCAAATTGATGACTTGATCATGAATGAGCTCCCAAATGAAGTGCATGTGAATATCAATATGATTGGTTCTCTGATGAAGGAAAAGATTCCTACATAGTTGGATGGTGCTCTGGTTATCACAAAAGATGATTGTAGGCTTCCTGATCTAGATTCGAATCTCATAAATAATACCCTGAAGCTAAATAACCTCAGTAGATGTGTTAATAAATCCCTTGTACTCTTCCTCTATGGATGATATAGCTATAACATTTTTCTTGTTACTTGATCAACTGATAGGACAAGAACCCAATGAGAAACTATAACCTGAAGTGGAATTACAACACTTAGTGTCACCAGACCAATCTAAATATGTGTAGATTACTAAGTCAATGTATGAACCAACCATGTAGTGAATCAAATTCATCTTGGTTATTGGTGCAAAAATCTTTGAGTAGTATATTTTGGATACTTGTGAAAAAACCTTGGCTACTAACTAAGCCTTGTACTTATCAATTGACCATCTGCTATAAATTTGGTTTGATATAGCCATCAAAATCAAACCATCTTCCTTCCCTTAGGAATTGAAGTAAAATCCCAAGTGTGATTGTTGATTAAGGAATTATATTCCTTATACATAACACTATCCCACTTAGGTATGCTTGATACATCTTGGAATGTCTATGGATCTATCATGGAAGCAGAGAAGGCATGTGACCTACTTTTATAGTCTTCCCAAGTATGTATCTCATCCTCTGGATCCCCTTCCCAAGTGTGTGCACTCTGAAGTATCTTCCTATCCCAAATAGGTCCTGAAGTGGGTGAGACATGTGTTGAATCGTCATCCTCTGAAATATGTCTAGAAGTAGACAAGAATGACTCCTCATTACTTTGTTAACTATCATAACCACTATTAGAAATGGAAGAAATATAATACTTTTCCTCATATGTGGATGATCTGAATCCTCAAACTACTCATAAAAACTAAGTAAAGCCAAATTAGATAGAGAAACATCAAGTAAAGAATTAGTGGGATTCTCCTGAAAATTAACACTTCTCTTGATGAAAAAATCATGAGTAGTAATATAGAGAATTATATAGCCCTTGACCCCCTCTAAATACCCAAAAATGATGCAAGGTTTGGATTGAAGCTTTATTTCCCCATGTTTTGTTTTGGGGATGTGTGCCATTTCTAGTGATTAGAAGACCCTAAAGTGATTAACTTATGGTTTATTGTTGTACCAAGATTCAAAGGGAGTTATACCTTTTAAAGTTTTGTAGGGAACCTGATTATGTATATAATAAACACAATTGATGGATTCTACCCAAAACTACAGAGTCAAAGATTTATAGTGGATCATATAGTTTTCCATATGCTTCAAGGACCTATTTTTTCATTATGCTAAGGAGTGTAAGGCATTTTCCATTATAGACCAATAAACTCTATGGTGTAAAAATACTCAAATCTATTACTAATGTACTCCCCCCATTATCTGTTTGAAGAAATTTTATGAATTTCCCATATTGTTTCTCATCTCAATTTCCTTGAAGTATCAAAATTAATTGGAAACTTCATATTTTTTCCTAATTAAGTAGAACCATGTATATTTGGAAAATTCATGTATAAAGGTTAGAGCATATTTGTCCTTGGTGAAAGAAGGATGGGGAAAAGACTCATTGACATCACTGTGAATCAAATCTAAATGTGTTGAAGCTATCCAAGCTTTACCTTTATCAAAATTCTCTCCATGATGTTTACCAAGAGCACAACCCTCACAAAGTCCCTTTGAGAAATAGACTCTAGGAAATACTATAACCATGTCATGCTAACTGAGTTAATCAATGTAGTGGTAGTTAAGATAGACAAACCACTCATGTTATAATATGCTAACTCCATATAAATGTGTGAGAAATGCAGTAGGGGAAACATCAGGTGCAAAGTGTGAGAATGGATATAACCTAGCATGGTGATCTACCCTTCCCACTGCTATTGTAGTGTCTCTATATAACTCCCTAATCTAAAATGAATTTAGATCAAATATGAATCTCATGACCTTCCCTATATGATTCATCTGATACACTGATAGGAGATTAGTTGAAAGTAAAGGTACACTAAGAAATTTTTTGAATGTTTCACCTTCGACTCCACTAAACCATGTTCCTAAAACTATGGCTAGAGTATCATAACCAAAAGTGATGGAGGGCATGCTATTGGGTTCTAAGGAAGAAAACATGACATGTTATGAACGCATGTGGTTTGAAGCACTAGATTCAATAACCTAAGAAGAAGTAGATGAGGATGTAATTACAACTAGTGCCTTTCCCTTATGTTTCTCTTTATATTTTTCCTTTTTCTTAGTAGATTATTAGGTTGATAAAGATTATTTGATAGTTTCAAGGACACCTATATTTTTATTCTAAAGGAGATGACTGAGGTGGTAAATCTATTTATTCATACATTTGTTCTCATCATGCCCAATTTTCTTGCAATAGGAACTATTAACCTTTTCCTTCTTAGGTTTCCCATTTGAATTGGAGGTTTCAGTGGTAGACTTATAAGTGGTAGTGGATTTCTGTTCTTTCTTATTTTCTAGATCCTTGCTCTTTTTCTTCTTCTCTTAGTTTCTAGAGGATTTTTATTTCCCATTCCTGGCAATAAAGGCTTGAGGTTTGGATGACTTCAAAGTTCCCATTCTGATTAACTTGTCTTTATCCTTAGTCAAATCGGTAATAAAGTCATCTAAATATTTCATAGACCATGTGGATCTAAGATCCCTCTTGGTAGCATAAAATGTAGAGAAAAATATAGAGTAGTCAAGACTTAGTTTGGCAAGCATTGAAAGAACTATTTATTCATCTTTTTTTTTTTTCCACATTCCTTTAACTACAATCATAAGGACTTGAGCTTAGTAAATAAATATTCCAAAGTGTCAAAGTTACTAGGAGTTAAATTGATAAGTTCTATTTCTAGCTCATGATCCCTCATAGTGTCAACTTTTTCAAAAAAAGTTTCTAAGGTTATATATACCTCGTTGGGAGATTTGGCCGACTCTATGTGAAAGAGAAGTAACGAGACACTAAAAGATGAAAGATACCAAAAGCTTCATCACACTTATTAAACCACTTAAATTTTTTTACATCTTCATCAGACTTAGTCTCTAACCCCATTGTGATATAGTACAACCCTTTACTCCTAAGTACAGTGGTCATTTTTAATTTCCATTCCTAGTATTTAAAAGGTGTAAGTGCATTAACTGGTCTTATATCCATTTTGTAGAAAGTAAAGTTGTGGTAGTTGTTGTAGAAATCAATTAATTGTGCAAAAAGAAAGAAGTGATTAAAAAAGAGGAAACACATTGAACACCCCCCATGAGACTATATCATATAGCTCCCCCACAATTTTGGCACTTTATAAATTAGTGTGTTTTACATATTTAATAGGTCCAATGTGAGGGAAATGAAAAAATAATTGAATTTTGTAAAAAATGGAAATCAATTTTGAGCTATTGTTTAAAATTTATTACAATGATTATTTATCATAAATAAGCCCTATTTTAATTGAATTTGCACTAAAACTTGAAATGCACTTTTTACTAAATTTTTTTTTAGAAAAAAAGGAGGTGGATAGATATTAACCCAAGATAAGCATGCTAAATATTTTTTTATGTCTGTACACATTCTGTGGCCATGTTGGATCAAGTAGATATGCACCGTGACCCTTAAATTTCCACAAATTTGAGTGTAGTAAAAAAATCTACCATGGGACTCAAAATAATAACTCAAGAAATATATTCAATGCATATATGGGCTATTGGAAACTTTGTTGTAGGTCTGAAATTCCTCTTGATAAAAAGATCCCTTTGCAATTTTGAACATTCATGTAAAGCACTACCAAAGGTGGAAACACCCTTCACATGTTTGCAACTCAACCTCTAGATTTTCATAAATCTTCTAGGGAGCCTGCAACAATGCTTTAGGGCATATAAAATACCAATCTCTAGAACTGTATATGCACTATATAGGAATGTAAATCTTAAAATCCTCCAAATAGGCTATATTCGCACAAACCAATAAAAACCAACACCAAAAAACACCAAAATACTTGCAAATAATGACCTCAAATGAAAATAAACTTGTATAATAATAACTAGACAAGATCAATACCAGATCAAATCTAATACTATATCGGAGAAGCTCCATGGATATGTTTTTTCGAAGAATGCATAGGTGAATGATGCGATACATGAATTATTTCAAAATAAAACAAAGAAATCATACAATATTGTAAATTACAAAAATACAAGAGCAATAATTGCAAAAATGTAGAAATAACTCCAACTTAATACAATCAAAATATAATATTGCAAGAGATGTACATATAGGAGGTGAATGTGCAACCGCCTCCTATAATAATGGAAATATCCACCTAGAATAGTGGTAACCAACACCTACAATAGTGTAGCTAAGTGGTAACCAACACCTAGAATAGTGTAGTCAAGTGGTAACCAATACCTAGAATAGTGTAGTCAAGTGTACACATAAGCAAGCATATCCCATAAGTGTAGGGAAACTCCAAGTAAGGTGGAATATCCCGAGAAATATAGTACAAATAAAGTGAGGAAAATAAATCATAAACTAGCAGTTCAATTTATCAAAGGAAGTAGTTCGGTTTCATATTCTAAATAGGCAACTACTAAAGAAATAACTCATGCCTCTCATTCAACTCCTCTGAATTATCTCACTTACACACCCTCTACCTCTGGAAAGGTAGAACATTTCTATATAGCCTTGTTGATCAATGGGTATAAACTGAATAATTAAATCATTGAAGCTAGTGCTTCTGACAACATTATACCTGTAAAAGTTGCTAAATCTCTCTCTCTCTCTCTCTCTATCTATGTCTCTCTCTCTCACACACACATACCTCTGGCTATTTTTATTCCATGGAAATAAAAGAAGTGTCTCTTGTTCGACATATCAAGGATACGTAGGTAGCATTGGTAGATTTTACTAACAAAAAGATCATGATGTGAATACTTGTAACAAACATGCCCACCTCATATGGTATCTTGTTAGGAAAAAGATTCTGCCAAGATATTGGTGGAGTTATACAACTGGATTGGTCACATGCCACCATTTCAATCAACGGAAAAGAGAAGAAACTTCTTCCCATCAAGAAAATGAAATATAATGTTCAAATACTAGATGACCAGTAACAAATATCTCGTGTCAAGACTCAATGTCTTATAAATTTTTCATGACTTTTGAGGAAGATGTTGAGCTTCCCATGTTGGTGGAAGATTATTAAAGCATCACATAGCTATTCAAAGAACATCATGATGACTTGATGGAATTATAATTTGAAAGCATGTACTTTCCATGGGATGTGAGCATGAATGCAGTTTCTCTACTGGATGTTGATGATGGCCATAAGATTATTGATTTGCAACAAAGAAATATCAAAGTGATGATAAATACAGATTAAGAGGAAGGAGTGATGCCCATCAAATTATTGTTAGGTGAGTTCAATATTTCAAACCATGATCTCAATGTTCGACATGAAATTCCATTAAATGAGTGTTTTTGTAAATATGAAGTCTTCTATTTCTTTTTGGGAGATGATGATAAGAGATGCGATATTGACAAGATGTTTCAGCCTATTGAATCTGAACCTATTCAAGGAGATGATGATTTCATCATGGAAATAGACTCAGTTCTTAGTGGTCAAGGTTGGGAAGATGACAATATAAATATTTTAGCTCCAATTTTGTGCTCATTCCCATTTCATGAATATGGAGACATTCTCAACAAAAAATGGATGGATGAAATGGTGCTTGATCCCAAGGCCGAGTTTATTCAAAATGAAAATATTCTCAATGCAATATAATCTTTCAGTGTTCACCCTACTAAATAAAAAAGGTACTTTCACAATTAAAATGGATTTTGAAGTTCAAAATGAGAAAGATGGAGAATATGATGAATTTCAAGTTGCATGCACAACCTTGTGCTCATTATCTTTCCAAAATAATAAATAAATTTTCAAAACAAACTATACATAAAAACAAGTCAAGAAAGAGTTGGGGTGTATAAAATAAGATTGTTTGGATCAAGTGACAAATAAAGAACATTAAAAGGCTTGTGATAGTAATTAAGATTTCAAAGCATCTTCCGAGAATCAACCTATGGAAGTAGAAGTCATGAAGAAGATAAAAAATGAATAACAAATGATTATCAAATTACATAGGCCTTGGTACAAAAATAATAAGCCAAGTGCGATCAAGGATTAGCTTCACACCAATGATGAAAAATCAGCAATTGGAATGAACTTGGAAGTTAATGAGAAAATGGAAAGAATGCGTGAAAGAAATAGAGGGAATGAATTGAGTAAGTGGGTCATTAATTGTAATAACAAACATACTATATTTCTCAAGAAGTTGAGGAAAGGTTCATATTTTAGTGAGCCTATTAATGGATTTTTGGAAGAAAGGCATTTAGTGCTACCCGTATTTGGGTAAGAACTCAGTTTGAGTTGGTGCTTTAATGAAAGTGGGCTGTCCCCTACATGTATATAGGTGATTTAGGATGTTTCCATTTTTATTGTGTGTTTGTTTCTTGTTGTGTTTTTGTGTGTTCAATAAAGGAAGTTTCATATAAGCCCAATGGATAAGGCACTGGTCCATGTAATGTCTTGATATTTTGGAGTTCCTGTTTTTCCTATCTTCATTGTTTTCAG
Source organism: Taxus chinensis (assembly GCA_019776745.2). NCBI lineage: Eukaryota > Viridiplantae > Streptophyta > Pinopsida > Cupressales > Taxaceae > Taxus > Taxus chinensis. The sequence goes on from CM034154.1 coordinate 293,375,157, forward strand.
TCCATAACAAGTCCCTAAGATTGATCTAATTGTTTTTTTTCAAAAAATTTAACATGATTTTTTTTTACCATGACAACTAGTGCTCATATGAAAATCCCTCTCTCGGTCAATGTAAACCTGTCCTCCGGTTAACTCAGCTACTGTGTTACCCTCATAATGGAAAGGATGAATGTGAGAATGTGATTTTAAAGTGTGTTTTATGTGTCAGTAGGTGATTCATGGATTCATTTAGAACCATTCAGAAGGAATTGCTCATGGAGGCCCAATAAGGACTATTTTCAGGTTTTTTCACATTGGTGGACACACCTTGGTAGCTGAATATTGAATAAAAACCCATATGGGGGTTGTAAAGATAATACAAAGGATGTAATTGAGTTATTTAGGGAAAATGTGGAAGAAAAATAAGGTTTAGGAACAATTTATGTAAAACCAAGTTATTGCTAGCATGGTATAAGGAAATGAAAGTGGTAAAAAAGCTACTTGGCTTGTTCTAGATATATCAGGTTCCTTGAGAGGATTTGGAAAAAATTAGTTATTCATTGGAAAGCTAAGAGTGTCTGATTAATTATGTAATTTTTTTAAGGAATTCTGAGGAGCATATTTTTAGATATTGGCTTGGCAGTGCAGATAAAGATCTTTGATCTAGGTGAAAATTCAACTAAGGATTCTAAGAGTTCAAAGGAGAGATAGAATTTGTTTCTAATTCCAATGTGAACTATGTAAGTCATGCTTCACATCCAAGGTTTGGTTATTATTTTTATTATCATAAAATTTTGTGACTATTTCTTTCACCAACATACAGGCTTAGGCAAAATTGAAAAAGTTCCAAAATTTCAAAATTCAAGAAAAATTGGCTCCTATAAATGGTGGTAATTTTCTCATCAGACATTTTTGAGTCAAAATCCTAAAAGTTTTTACCTTGGAATTCTAATCCTATCTCCAATGGCAAGAAAATGGACTCAAATGCTTATATCAGGCAGTGTTAGGTAAATGTAGACATCTATTTTGGGTAAACGCACAAATTTTCACCCATGATTTCACTTTTTCCATTTTGATAAGTCAAGGGGGACATAGGGAGTACTAAGGTGTGCCACCATTTATGAAAGGAAGTTGCGTCACTTAAGTGACAACTTGGGTATTTAGAAAATCTTATCAACTCACCTAACCCCACCTACCCCCCTCTCCATGATACTTTGACCCATGGTGAATTTTTTTCATGATCATTTCCCTTTTTACCTTTTCTAAATGGACATGGGGGATACAATAATGTGTCACCATATGAGGAGTTCAATGTGTGTCACTTAAAACACAACCTGGGTGGTTAGGTATGTTGTTTTCAACCTCACAAACTCATTTTTTCCATGTCCCCATCTCATATTTCCCTCACTCTTGGAAATTTTTTGATATATTTGTGTCCCCATGTCCCTTTTACCCCTAGTTTTTAGGGGTAAACACCATAGTGTGTGGTTCCACTTAGGTTGGGTTGACCCGGGTTAAGTAGGGTGAGTTAAAAGGTGCATTAACTAGGTTTTAAAATGGGACATGAATAAGGGATGGTATAAAACTCATCCTTAGTAATTTTTAAATTAATTTTCATGTTTTTAAATCCACCATAATGAGATCCCTTTTTTTATCCTGCCAAAATTTCCAAAAACCTTCTTTCTCCAAAACAAAAGTTTGCTCATTTCTCCAAAACTCCTGCTCTGATTGCCATGCAATCGAGACTCTAGAATCCTTTAAAATTCCTTTTAGGGGAATATATACATTCCTCCATTGATGATATCTTACATTTTATATATTAATATGAAATTTTCAGCCTAAGTTATCCTTTTTTCATAGCTACACTAACTTGGCGATTGAAATCCTTTAAAAATTGGAGTAAAGGCCTAAAATGCAAAATATAAACTTCTGCAAGTGGTTTCATTATAATTCGAAAATGATAAGAAAAAATTATATTTTTAGTAGGTATATATTGTATCACTTACTAATAATATTAATTATGAGAATAATTTTAATCCAGATACCTCATTTCATTCCCTCATGTTTGAGACACTCAAAATTGGAAAAATTGGCAATATTTTTCTAAAATGGGACAATCATGATGAACATGCTAAAAATAGTAAATGGATGAAATGAGTTAAAAATTATCACATATAACTACTTCATTAATTTTATAATGATACCAAAACTCACAAGAGTCTTTCTCTTAATTCTCAAGAAAATTCCCGCATTCCCCGATGCGATGAGCATAAAGTGCTTAAATGAAAAACTATAAGTTTTATGTCGAGAACCATTTCACTTAATTTTGCATGGATTTGATGATCATAAGATAGATGAAATTAATTTTATTTTCATTCACCTTCCATTTCTATGGTATCAAAAGGATTTGGTTTCATTCTTCATTCACCATCAGTGCTCTCACGGTGACAAAATCATGATCACGGTTGTGTGAGAAAAATGCACCAAATTCTCCCCATGAGAATGATTTATAATAAAGATATGACACTGTATAAATAATAGTAAGTAGTGTCTCAATGAGGTAAGTCATACTTCAATACTCTCGGTAGTCTACTTATCAAGTGTTCATCACTCCTCTTCTCGGTGTGTCCAAATAGTGTTGCAGAGGCTCATCATTTCAAGAATTTTCAAAGGGGGCAAAATTTTCAAAGGATATTTATCAGAGTTTATCTATATCAAGGGTGGAGGAACCTTCATCCATAAATTGGAGGATTTTTTTCCTCCTCTCTTCATTCTTTCACCTCTTCTCTCCCCCTTTTCTAATTCTTGAATGTATGTAATCATGGTGTTTTGTCTTATTCACTTAAGTGACTCTCTAATGTTGCATTGTAAAAATACCTTTTGATTTATAAAAGGGGAATTATTTTCTCACTCCTAAGGAAGATTAAAATTCACAATTGGAATAATAAATTGAAATCTCATGTGGGGGGTACATGAGAAGACAATTTTCTATGTTATAAATTTAAATGGCTTCTCCATTCCAAAGGAGTTGAAAGTTTAGCTTTTTGAATTTTTAGTTTTTGGCTAGCAATTATGGATTTTGTATGTTGATCATATTTGTATCACCATTGCAAAATAAATAAGTGTTTCATTTATTCCATTTATTTGCTCATTATTTCCTTTGTTCTCCCTTTATCTCCTAGCTTTGCAAGCACAATGATCTTGAACAATTAAGGAAAGGCTTTGCACTTTTGAGGAAAACATTAATGGAACTTTGTGTCTATAATTTGTTGATCTCATTATTGTTTACATAAGTTAGATTCTTCTAATTGAGTTTGGAACTACTATGGTTATTATATATGAACTCTGTTAGTGTCTACTCACAACATTAACCCCCTCACCTTATTTATCCTATCCCTCTTTATCTCCATTCACTACAATTTTCCTTCCTTGTACTCCTTACAAGAAATTTTCCACAGGTTCAGTGGAGTGTTCATGTGTGATCCTTGGCCTATTGGACACCCCACAAAATTGGGATAGTTTAAATTCAATAATGGGAGCATCCCCATACACAAGAAGTAGGGACTTAGCCCCATGACTATTGGTGGAAACACATAATTTGTAACAAGACAAATGATTTCACCAATAAGGTGCAAATATTAGAGTTCTAATAAATTTCTTCCAAATTTCAGAGAGTTAACAAGTTTTATTCTCTAACCTCTATTTCTTTATATATCTAATATCAAGGAAATAATGGTAGATATATTTGCACTTGTTATAAATCATTAACCAAAGGGGATTATATCCTTGTATTACGAGAAATCAAACCATAAACCATAATATTAGAATAAATATTAAATAAGATTTGTAAGAAGATCTTATTTTATTTCCTTTTTAAAAAATAAATTTTAAAATTTAGTTTCATTTAGAAGTTTTTGGTGTAATTATAATAAATAGAAATGTACCATGAAGACTATAAGATAATTTAGTATTGTAGATCACGGGGAACCAACCCAAGTTAAAACTTGGTTTACGATCAAAAGACTGACACCCCATTTAAAACAAAAGGATTAAATCATGAAGTTGTTTTCAACAATAAATGGAAGGAATCACTAAGACATTAACCACCCTAAAGGAAGTTTCGCATGTATTTCCCCCATAATTTCTATGAATCTGTGTAAACGAGTAATGATATTAAAAAAAATTGCTAGGGTGCCAATAATAGATAACAAAGCAAATTGACGATGAAACCTGTAAATGTATATATTATAATTATGAAAAATTATCTGAACCTAGAATGAAATGATTGATAACGTATGGTAAGAATAAAATTTGAAGCTATGGAATAGTGAAAATGATGAATATACGAGTTAAACTTCATTATATAACATACAATTATTAAAGGGTCGATAATTTATTCCCCGCTAAGAAAATATTAATTAATGTAACATCAAACCATAAACCCTATATTATGAACTATGGTATAAAACATGTAGAAAGCTTGTACACACCCGATAGTAATGAATTTGAGTACAGAAAACCCCTTTTATAGAAGAATACTTGGATGTTATCAAAACCCTAGTATATGGAAATGGAAACCTAGTACTACTAGTGTTCTGATTGGGGGTTGTTAGTGTCAAAAAGGTAAGAAAACTAGACTAGAATCCATAAACATTAACATGAATGAGTGGTATGGGACAATTACAAGGGTTAGTGTACACATGCTTCCAACATTAGTGGACTTTTTTGTAATTTTGGGATAGAGAATGTTTTGTTGTAAAGAAAAATTTCTAGTTTAGAGGAGAGTATAATTTAGAGGTGTATTAAGTTTAGGGGAGTGTGAAAGTACTAATGTGATAGATAACCTAGTGGGTAGAATCATATGAATAATGATAAGAAGGGACATGGGGTAGGATTGGGGATTGATACTCAGACTAGCCTTTTGAACTATCACTTCAGATTATTCATACTCTAGCATTCAGTCAGATTTCAGGGATTAGGTGGGTTCCTACTGTTATCCATAGAATTTTGGCCAAAATAAAAATCCTATGGTTATGATTTTAAGATGCATATTATTCCCACCTCATATTTTTTATGAGTTGATCAGGTAATGGATTACACATGTGACTCTCTCTTTTGTCATTGATTACCACATCTTCCTTCTTGTGAAGGGTAGGGACACTCTCATGATTTTAGAAGTGTACAAAGATCTATATGGCTCATGGTTGGAGGTAAAGTGCTCCAATGATACTCTTTCTATCGTTGCAGTAGGACAAAAAAATGGTTCTCTACATATTGTGTCTTGATATTCTAAGGTAAAAATTTTATCAATGTATTTCTAATGTGATTTATATAAAACGAACATGAGTGAAATTATACCTTTTAAATTGGAATGTTGAAGATTACGTAAGTTTATAAACTTGTAGATTGGAAATATGATGATTACATTGTATAAAATATTTAGGATCCTTCGATTGAAATGTATATTTTAACAAATATTTTATTAGAAAATTTGAACTAAAATGAGGAAGACCTTAGATCTTACTAATAAGTGGCTAAGTACTATTAAAAAAAAATGTGTACATGTTATGAAGGATAAACCCATTTTATTAGAAATATAAATACAAAATGATTTCATATGGACAAATTGTGTGATGGAATTGTGTAAATCGTTATATTGTTAAAAGAAATGTAAATGAATAAATAAGTGATCTTAATTTACCAACTAGACAATCAAACAATGTTGATTATATGCATGGTGGTATTCATTTGAAATTATCAACTCATTTGTATTGAATTATATGAAGTGTTTCTGTAAAAACAGGTGAATGAATAAACATGTACTAAATTGTAATTTACATTTGAGGATCAAACATTTAGAACTCTTATCCCATATAGAGACACATTGTACTAATAAGTCAAATATTTATTTTGATGTTTAGCTTGAAATGAAATTGGAATGCATGTAGGATAATTATGGATATCGTAAGCCTCTCAATGTGCATGTGTGATGGGTAGAAACAGGTAAAATTTACTAATATTTCCTTCCTAACTTAAGATAGAGTTTTTAGATTTATCTTAATCATTGTTTTTTTTTTAAATAGACATTTTTTCATGCTCAAGATTAGGAGGGATCTTACATCTCGGTATCATAGCCTATGTTCAACACTACAGGCTTATATGTGTTCACTATGTTTTCCAAGGTTGTAATTATTTTTCATGTGATATGCTAGGATTCGAAATGGAAAAAACAAGGGGGTAATATGTAGGTGGTGAAGCTAACAATACCATTGACATGAACGAAATTCCAAATGTTGCAGAAGAAGTTGCGAGGAAAAAACAAGAAATTTTGGATCATATTATTTCCTTATTGACTGACACTCGAGACAGGCTTGCTGCATTTGAGTAGAAGGATTCAGATGAGGATCCAATTACTAGAAATAATCTGAGAAATGAGGCTGAACAAGGTGATGAGTGTTCCTTGAAAAATTCTCATGATAATACTACTAAACACTAATAGGAGCTTAAGAGGGCTAGATTTGAGACAAAATTTTCTAAGGGCCTTAAAAAAATTGTCCCACCAAAGTTTTTAGGAGCGGTATTGAGAGATGGAGATTAAGCATGGATGATTGAAATGGACAAGTGTTTCAAGATTCAAAACTTATCATAGGAAAAAAAGGTAGTATTGGGATGTATATCAGTTGATAGGTGAAGCATCTGCTTGGTGGAACAACAAAAAGGTTGAATAAAATTTAAGTTCTGATAATACCACTTGGGAGTTGTTATTGGCTCTTTTTAGGAAAATATGCTTTTATCAGCTATATTTTGATAAGAAATTGATAGAGTATTACAATCTAATCCAAGGAGAGCTAATAGTCACTCAATAGTAGGAGAAGTTTATTAAACTTCTCAAATATGTGCCCTATATACCAAAAAGATGAGTGGTTCCAAATCCATACGTTTATTATGGGGTTGAGCTCTCGTATTGGAACATAAGTGGATGTTTATGGGCTGAAAATGATGGATGAGGATTTTTAAAATGCAATGAAGCATGAGAAAAAGATACATTTATTTTATGTTTCTAAAAAATATTCTAAGGCACCAATGGATGGACTGAATTCAAAGTCAACAAGAACATTCAAGAAGAATTCCAAAAAGTTCAAAAGGAATGGGGAAATAAAAATGGTAATACATAGAACCCAAACAAGTTTCATAGTTCCCCAAATCCATGAAATAATAAGAGGAACCGATTAGGTGGGAACGATGGAAATAGATAGAACATGAGTGCAGGAGATAATTTTCCATGTAGGAAAGGATCAGTTACAAGATGTTATAAGTGTGGAGGTGATAAATATGTCATCAATTATCCCCAAACACCACTAAATATCATTCTACATGATCTTAGATTCAACACCACATTCACCCCATAGTTAACAATCTCCAAGTTGATTTTAAGGCAACTCTAGTAGAAGTGTTAGATAATTTTTTTGGTATTATTGTTTCTATTCTAATTAACAATGGAGCTATTGAATGTTTTTTTGCACTAGAAATTTTGAGTAAAATATATAGGAAATCTATTTATATGGATAAAAATCGGTCATCACAGTATGAAAATTGGATTTAAAAGAGATTAGAGTAATGTTTGTTTGTAACAAAATTAGAGCTACCGGTTATTACAACTAAGGTGAACTTATATGTTGCACCCTTGGGATCCTATGATGTCATTCTAGGGGTGAATTGGTTTTTTCAATACAATGCTAAGGTGGATTGTCATGCAAAAAAACTAACATGCCAAGACAACAATGGTGACCATCAAAATTTCATAGGGATTCAGAAGGCCACTAAGTTAATGAAAATCTCATCCATGTAGCTAAAGAAGGCATGAAGGAAGGGTCTTATGATGTATGTAGTTCATATTGACGATGTGGGTGAGGAAATAAAACCTACATTTGCGGAATACCCTTTCCTTCGAGATTTTAGTGACATTTTTCCATAAGAGTTACGAATACTTCCTCCACATAGGGAATTTGATTTCTCTATATACTTAATCTAATGATATGAACCAAAATTAAAAGGAATTTTTTGAATGACCACAACAAATTTTTTTGAATTAAAATCACAATTGGAAGATTTTTTATCTAAGGGATTGATTTTTCTAGTGTTTCACAATGGGGATCACTAGTTACTTTTGTGAAGAAGAAGAGTGGAACCCTTAGGATTTGCATTGATTAGAGAATGTTGAATAAGGAAAAAATGAAGAATAGGTACTCTTTAACATGCATTGATACATGGGTATCATATGTTGAGATCTGGGTATCATCAGTTGAGGATAAAGGAATATGACATACCTAAGACAACTTTATGAACAAAGTATGACCATTATGATTTTATTATTCTTCCTTTTGGACTCATAATTACACCAAAAACCTTCATGAATTTAACAAATAGTGTGTTCAGAGACTGTTTAGATGGTTTTGTTCTAGTTTTCTAAATGATGTATCGATATACTCATGAACAGAAGAGGAACACATCCATCATCTACAACTAGTGCTATAAAGGTTGAGACAACATAAGTTGTATGTCAAGTTGTTAAAATGTAGTTTTTTCCAAAGGAAGGTACATTATTTGGGTCACATGATATAAACAAATGGAATTATAGTTTATTCGACCAAGATAAAGGATATCATAGAATGACCAACACCTAAAAATGAGCACGAGGTACGTAGTTTTATGGGAGTTGTAAGTTATTATAGGAATTTTTTTGAGGGATTATATAGAATTGGTAGTCCTATTACCTCATTACAAAAGGAAGGGAAGAAGTTTATATGGACAGAAAAGTGTGTGTTTGTGTTGATTTTTGGTTTTTCAATTATATGATAAAACACCAAAAATTAAGAAGATAACAAGGTTTAAGGATATTCACGCTGACAATTAAATGTCAAGATGAATGGATGTGCAACAAACATGAGGCTCCTTCTTCTTGTGAATGAAAGAACCTGCATATAAAGATAACTAAACAAGATAAATATTGGATAGAGATTTAGCACATTTATCAAAAAAGGTCAATCCCAGGAAACAATGGGATTCCTCGAAGGGTGTCAAATCATTTTGCAATTAAGTGATAAAGATGACAAAATGAAAATTAAAAATACAAGGAATTATTAGAATTCCAATGGGATAGATAGATCGTGTTCTACGTGATAGGCAGCAAGCGAGGGCTATAACAATAAGCTCAAACTCTTAGAAGTAGTCAAATTAAAATTGTTCAACAATGTCCCATTCTTCTTGTATGATTTCAAGTTAGTTATTCTATGTCTTCGATCTCAAGTGTCGATGATGGAAAAAAGGATAAGTTCATTTGTACGATGTTTAACTATTCCCAGATGAAGGGTTTTGGTACGATCAAGAAGATCATAAATGTTAGTTATGGGATATGATTCACGTGGAATTATCATCTACATAGAGAGACATATCTTGAAAATAGATTGATTAGATAGAAACATAGTGATAAAATTATTGAAAGTATGCAATTGTAATTAGAATGATAAAATGAAAGTAATCGTTGGTGATTCAAGTAGAATTGCTGACGATTCAGACAGAATATCTAGAGATTATTGTTACAAGATGAATTCTTTAATAGAATGTAGATTGGATGTAAAACTGATTAATTAAAATGTCAAATTTGACTAATAGATGATGTTTAAATGACTTGATAATGCAAATGACAAAAGATACTTACCTTTGACTATGTAAACAAGTGTACAAAGCTGAGGAATAATTACAAAGATTTTTGGATGCTCCAAAGGATGAATTAATGTGATGAAAGTGATAGGATGCTCATAGTGGTGTCATCTTGGTCTTGAATGCAACAGAGATTCGCTATTATTGATGGATAAGGATCCATTTAAGAGAGGCTTTGTGATCTATTTATAATCAATGGAAATTATTTTAGAATCATTGGTGATCTGTGAAAAGTGAAGAAACCTGACTTGGAATTGATTTCAACCACTTCCAAATGAAAGTTTTCTTAATTGTAAATGGTTTTTGGTTTTTGGGAGGTTAAGAGGTTGGGTGGTAAAGGATAAAAATGGATTTAGATAGGCTAAGGGTGGTTAGGGAGGTTTAGGATATGTGAATATGTCTTTTTCATGGGGTAAAACATGATTTTATAGGGGGTGGAGTGACGGTTTAGGGTAATGAGATAGGTTTATGTGATTTTTGAATGAGGGTGTGAGGGTTGTAGCCAGGAAAAATGTGTCTAATGTTTTCCCCTTTTTGTCAAGTGGTTTGTGATGGACAAGCTGCTAGATCAAAAACTTGTGAAATGGTCAGATTTGTGTTAGATAGGTGGTCCCTCCTCATGCTGGGGGATCATTGCGAAAAAGTGCAATAGATCATGAGTTTGAAAAGGTTACTAGATGGGATAGGTTTGTAAGATGGTGTGTTTTGATTTAATATTCCCAAGGAATAGGCATGAAAACAAATTGCCACAAAGGTGGACTTGCGCCAACAGAGAGTCAAGTGATAGGGGAGCTAAAGGGTTCACAACCTATAAACATATGACTCATAAAAAGAAACTATGGGAAAAGATCCCAGAGGCATATAATATCCACAGTGTATTAAGAGACATGAGGATTTTGAATAAAGGATGTTGCCACAAAGGTGGGCTTACGCGGCTAGGAAGTCAAGTGATAGGGGAACCAATGGGTTCTTTTCCTATAGACATATGACTTAACAATGACAAGGGAAAATATTTCCCTCATGAGCTGTGAAATCCATGAAATGGATTCGATAAAGGAAATAGCTTGATATAGATTTATTGATTCTTTTATTTTATTTTCAAGGATCTTGGGGCCCTAATAAGGAAGCACGTACTTGAAAAATGTGGAATTTTGGAGAGGAATGATGAAAATGATGTTTTGTCTAGGCTTGGAGGTAATTTAATGATGTTTTGGATTAAAATGAGGGAGTCGCTAGCAATTTTTCATAAATCACCAGACGATTAACCCAATAATCGACGATTGTGTGGGAGGAAAAAATTTGGATATATATAGGTGGTTTGGAAGGTCATTTATTACATTACAATTTTTAGACAACCAAAAGACCTAAGAAAAACCTTAATTTTTGAGTTTTTACGATTTCGAGTGATATGGAAGCATTTGGAGGTGTGTCAGAGGTGACGGAGGCCCACACGTATCGAGGTAGGGTGGTGTACTTAATATTTTGTTGTTTTTTCGTGACTTTGTAGTGTTTGTTTTTTATGAAAATTGGAATTTCGATGAAGGAACCGCTAGTTATTTCATATGAAACTGCTAGCAATTTATGGGTCACTGGAAATTCTAATGGGGTCACTGATGATTAGGTTAGATTTGTTAGAAATTTTAAAGATGTGATTTTATTTATTTTTGATTTGATTGTTGGTGGATTTAGATTGATTTTTTTTGTTTTATTGTTGGGTGCATGCTCAAGAGAAATTGACCACATGAGATATAGTATCGAAGATACTTGATGATGTCTGAGATTTTTCGTCACTTGAGGATTGGGCCCACTTGGAGGCGGTTAGATTCAATGGGTTGCCTCATTACAAGAGTATCCATATGGACATGGGTTTACTATTGGAAATGTTTGAGAGATATGACCATGTGAAAGACATATTTTGGTTTCATACTAGAGAGATGACAATCACTTTAGAGGATGTGAACCGGATATGACGCTTGTTGATACAAGGTGAAAAGATTGATGTGATTGAAGAGGATGGTAGAGGTGCGGTGATGCAAAATTTTTATGGTGATGATGGAGGGGACGCAGTGTATACTTCAAGGATTTTTCATATGGGGCACCAATATAAATGATGATGAGGAGGGAAGAGCATCAGTGATTATGATGATGATGTGGATTAGTTGTTATGACTTACCAAATTCAGCAGGAGGGAGGTTCTCATGGATGTTGACAGGGGTAGTAATGGATATGTTGGTTCATAGGACATTGTTTTCTAAGGACCTGATCATTTATTGGTACAGGTGTAGAAAGAGTTATGGTCCTGGAGAACTAGATGAAGGTTCGAGATCGATGTATCATTTTTGTTAGATTGATGGGCATATGAGCACATTGCAATGGTTCAGACCAAGAGGAGTGCCTATGGGATGAGATGGGTGACTTTATTACATCTAGTTGGTTTTATGAGGTGGAGGTATGATTTTGTAGGTGACAGGGCTTATTCGAGGGAAGGCTTCATTATAGGCAGCTTCTATCTTGTTTACAAGACGTGGATGTTATTTGGAGGCCATATATAAGTTTCACCAGTATGGCCTAAGTGTAGGGTGAGTTAAGGGCACAACATTAGGATAGATGGAGGATGGGGGAGGAGGGAGGATCAGTGGGAATTGATCTGGTTTGGTTTTTTCTGAAATAATTTGGTTTGATATATGATATGTCAGAGGTAGCAGTGGTCTTATCAGTGTGATGATGCAGATACTAATGTGGCACTTCCCTAGATGTTTGGGAGACAATGGCTATGACAGATGGAGAGAGGGGTGGGGGTGAGGGTAGATGGGAAGGGATTGATGGTGGGATATGATGATGCACAGGGTGACCAAGGCCTATGATGGTGTGGTGGTAGAGGAGGATGGGATGAGTTTGTGGAGGTGGCTACACCTGTTTGTGATGAAGGTGCAGATGGTGGTGGTGGAGATGATGAGGATAGAGTGGAAGTATTGGAGGCCACTATATAGCATTTAGAGGCTAAGAAGGCCGCATTGTTGGCTGAGCAGGCTACTTTAACTAGTGAGAGAGATGAGATGAGACCAACAACTCACTAATGTGTAGGCGGAGTTTACACGGACCAAAGCTAACAAAGATAGATATCGAAAGTGGCACATGGAGGCCTTGCAAAAGGATCCTTTGGGGAGACAGGTATTTTGATTTTAGGAGCTGAGCTACATGCTACTTAGGCTTAGACTAGCAGTCACATGGGACCTCCTGGTATTGTGAGCATGGCCAACTACTAGGATATGTGTGATCGAGTTATGGTACTATGAGGAGATAGTGTGACATTGGCTTCCCAATGAACCTTGGTATACAATGTTTTAAGAATGAGTGACAAATGGATCCATTAATAAGTAATGGGAGTGAGTAGGTTAGCCACCGTAAGGTCTGGATGGAGGACCAGATAGAGGGCTGGATGGAGCTTAGGGAAAAAGCATAGGAGGGAGTGTTTGTTTGAGAAATATTTAGCTTACTCAGTAGTCTTTTGTAGATGATGAGGAAAATTTGAAGTCCTTTTTGATGATGTAATGATTTTTGATATATAGAGTTTTTTCATACCCTTGATGATGTACAAATATTTTGATATATATGATTTTTTCATTTTGAGTTGATTTTTTATGTTTTTAATTTTTAATGTAATGGATGTAGATGTGATTGATGATGTTTACATTAATAGATTTCTGTTATGATGTGAATGAGTTATGGAAATATTTGCAATCTATTATTTAGATTATAGATGCATGCGATCACGAGCTGAGACTTTGGTCATGACATATGGTGATATTGTATGATTCACACACTTATACAATGGATAAGAATTATTTGTGGAATGTTTGCTTTTTTACTATTTTGGACACATATAGTGTATGGCGGTAAACTAATTTAAACATATGATACCACACATATATTCCTATACTAGATGTTAACGTATGAACCACAATGGTTAGTCATACTAGGATCATAGATAAATGTGAGATAGTTCAGATCTTATCCTTTTTTGATACATGGAAAGGTTTTATGTTGCAGAAAGCACAGGGAAATGGGTTCTCCCTGACGGTTCCCAATGGTTTTTCCCCAACTTTATTTTGTTTGATAAAAATTGATCAATGTCGAAATCTTTCATTTGGGGAAATCCGATCAATGTGGGAAGCTTTCTTGGGATGGTTTCTTTTTGAATTTTTTTGTATGAGGGATGATCGATGCGGGAAGACACTATTTTTTATATAAGGACTGTTCTAAATACATGAAGTCCTTATTCATTTGATTGGGTATCCATCCTTCAAGGGAGTGGTCTACAGTTTTATTTGACATGTTTTATTTTTGAATATCCTTCCTTCGAGGGATCGGTCTATATTTTTATTATATCCATCCCATAGATATTTTGATTTTAAGAGCTGAGGGAAACCCTAGGGTGAAACACGTAGAATGGGATAAGATAAGTGTGTAAGTTACACTTATGTCCTTGTCATGTTGTTTAACAGGATAAGATGTGGGGATGGTGTGGCTAATGATTGTGGGGTTCCCTAGCCATAAGTGGGGAACTTGTCCATGAGGAATATGATATGCGTAGAGCCATGGTGCACATATTTAAGATGTTGATAGGTATACTGATGGAATAGACCACATGATTCCAAATAATTATGATATATAGAATGTGTGGTTTTGTATACGAAGATCATAGTTTGAATAAGATCTCCTGAATTGATAAATTAACAGTAGAATGACTGCAAGTGTAGTGTGTTAAGAGGATATTTTTTAGGTTTACCATTGAGGGAAGCTAAGAAATAAACCTTAGAACCATAATTATGAGAAATAATATATGGTTTAAGACAGTTTGGATAATTTTTTCCACGTTTACTCTTTTCCATGTTAGTGGCGTGTTGGTTTTCTTTGAGAACAAGATAAAAAATATTAAATTCACATTTCTTGAGATGTTTTTTTAGGCTTATTCGACATGTTCTTGATATATATTAATGTGTTCAAGGGTTATTATACCATGTTCATCTAATAGTTAAAGTTGTGATAAGTGTCCCTGACAATAATCCTTATCAAGGAGGATATATTTAAGAGAAACACATAGAGATGGGATTTAGAATTTGAGAGGAAGGACGAATTTGGTGCCATAAACTAAAGAGAAAGGTGTAACACCCATAGGTGTGTGAAAAAAGGTTTGATATGCCCATAATTAAAATGGGATTTAGAGATGCCAAATTCTATCGGTATGGTCAACAATTTTCATGAGGATTTTGTTTAGTATTTTGTTAGAGGCTTTTTCTTGACCATTTTCTTGTGGATAATAAGGAGATGAAAAGCTAAGCTTGATGTTGTAAGTGTCACAATGTTTTTGAACCTTTTTTTGTTTTAAAATGATTTTCCATTTTCTGTGATGATCTTATGAGGAATACCAAAGAAATAGATAATGTGATGATGTGTGAAGTCAACGATTTTATCTAATTTTGTAGAAATGAGGGGGATTGATTCCACCAACTTAGTAAAATATTTAGTTGTACATGTAATAATGGAGTTGTGTCATCTATGATAAGAAAGGGTTGATAAGGTTGATGATGTCCTCAAGTCCCCATTGTGAAAAGGGAAAAATATCCTGAGGCTAGTTTCGAAGAGCTGTGATTAGGAACATGTGTGAGGTTGGCATGTAGTTAAAATTTAACAAATTTCTTAATGTAATCAAAAAAATATTGATTAAGTGTAGGTTCAATAGTAGCCCTATGCACAAGATGTGTTTGGAAATAACCAGACCATTGAAGTGTTCCACCACATATTTCATCACGTGGACTTCTTGGACTAGCTAGATGAGCCTCTGAGGTCTTAAGAAACTAGAGGAGGAGGCCGTCAAATCCCCTTTTGTAAAGGATACCCAATAGTATGACGTAGCGAGACACTCATTGTTAAAAGGATATTTTTCCATTTCTAGATAGATCCTGACGATAGTTTGTTATAGGAAAGATAATCATATGTTTGATGTGTACCATGTGTCATATGATATGTTCTCATATATGATTGATGGTCTGGAAGATCGAGTGCTGGTGTAATATGGTTAATCAAGTTTGTGTATAATGACAAACAGTTTGGAGTCGTCATTGAGTGATAGTGAAATGAGGGAAGTGAGGAGAATCCATTGTTTCTGTTAATTTGTTAGATGAGCAAGGAGTGGTTTTAATTTTGTAATGGTTGAAATTTTTTAAGAGATATTCGACGATCGTTTTGTATTTTTGAAGGATTTAGTTTTTGCATTGGTAGAATCCTTTGATTCGATTGATGACAAGTTATGACAAGTTGTGAGTCACCATAGATGTCCAGGATTTGTACAATTAGGCAATAGTATGGAGCCCCATAATGAGAACTTCATATTCTTCCATGATATTAGTGCATTAAAAGTTGATTTTGAAAAACAATAGAATAGGGGTGTCTCAAGGTAGTTTTATTTCTATTCTGACTGCCTCCCCCTTCCTGAGATTTGGACCCGTATTGAAAAATAAGGTTATTTTGAGAAGGGCAGTTGTCTTGATCGAGAGTGTTGATTGCATTCATTCAGGAAAGTCCTTCACAAGGAAGTTGATTAGTAGGAAGGGGATATTTGACGAGGTAATCAACACTGACATACCACTTAACATATTTTTGAGAGATGAACTTGAGGTCAAACTGAGTCATGAGCATGAGCCATCTAGTGATGTGATCATTTTGATTTAGAATGCATGGTTTTTAATGGATTGAAATTTGTGAAAACATAGGTTTTTTGATTGATAAGGTAGTGACTAAGTTTAGAAGTTATGAGGTATAAGGCACACCACAAATTTTCAATTTCAAAATAGTGATTTTTTTACTCATGAAGTATTTGACTTATGTAATAGAAAATATGTTATGTACCTTTTTCATCTTAATGTGTAAGCATGGAGCATAAGGTGTGGTCATTTTTAGAAATATATATATATATATATATATAATGGTTCCCCCTCATGTGGAGGTGTGAGTACGAGTGGTGTGATTTAATGTAAATTTTATTAAATTTGATTGTAGAGTAACTATTGTAATAAATAATGTATGAATGCTAAAATACAGTAATGACACAACTAAAAAATCATATAATGTGAAAACCCTAAGCAATAAGGAGAGGTAGGAATAATTTTCTGATTTCCAAATAAATAGGAAGTGATTTAGGTAGGTGAAAGTGTTGGGAAGGTTGTAGACAACGTCATTACTGCTCACTATAAATTCTAGAAGTGAGGAATAAAGCAAAGCATGGACACCCATTTCAGGGCAGAGGCATCTGAGCATTGGTGACTAAATCTAGGTATTGGTGATTGTGTAAGAGATCAGGATCTGCCTTCTTATGTGTTGCAATGGTTTTACTTTTGATTCATGTTGATCACCTGATATTCACTCCTTGATTTTTGAAAGATGATATTCACTCCTTGATGAAGGTACATGTATCCTACAAGAAATAAGTTCAACTACACATACCCACAAACGAAATCAAACCTAAAAAGTAAAATGTAGAATGGGGAATCAGATTGACCCCGATGGTCACCCGAACAGTGAACTTAAGACTAAGGACTGCACTACATATCAGACCCCATGTAGTTCTTGTGTGTGTAGAAATGATGCCATAGGATGCCCTTATGTAAGTTACACAAATGATAGTGATCTAAATCTAGAATTTAGAAATGTACAACATGCGTGGATGGGATAGAATAGAATTCCCTTCCTATGCAATGTATGTATAAATATGCATCCCTTATCTCTTGAATGGATTCTAGATGGATGCCTTTGAAGTGCCTTGGTGCCTTTGGATGCAAGCTTATGTAGTAATATTAATGCTTAGTGCTTTGTCCCTAATTTTGAAAAAATAACTATGTATTTATATGGTTCCCTTATTTGAATTTCCTAATTGACAACTAGAAGGCCAACCCATAAGTGAAAAAGATGTCCAAAAGATAAAACAGACCCAAAAAGAGTGATTAAGCTTAGAAGGGTTAGGGGATCCCATAAGGGACATGAGTGCCCATAAACTATTGTCCTAGCTGGGTGCTGGTGTCTAAAGCCATACAATATAAATAAGTTAAGTTCTGACTGGGCTAAAGGGTGCACAATACCAAAAAGAAAGCAAGAAACTAAGAAAATAGGCCAAATATAGTTTTCCACCACTAGTTTTCTTTCTTAGGAATAGTATACATGATTGCATGCTTTTAGAACCTAGAAATATACCCAAGTGTTGGGTTAATTTATGTATTTACTTGATTATTTATTTACTTCTACAATAACATCATATTATTTATTATTTATTTCTGATGTTATTGTATAAGTAAATAAATAATCAGTAAATTTTGTGTTTAGAGGCATTTTACTTGATTAATTTATATATTTACTTGATTATTTATTTACTTCTACTTGATACTGTAGAACTACTCTGTAAACTGTTGTAGATTGTGCTAATATGAGAAGATGAATATTTGTACCCCTAGGAAATTATCATCTAGGGGAGGAAATAGGTTCCTAAGCAATACTATCTGATACTGGGTGCCAATTTCTACTTTGTGTTTTGGACCCAAGTCTGATTTTGGGTCATTCTGTGACAGTGTTCATGTGCTTTTTCTATACTATGTTATTCTTAACTATATCTATAAGATGATATAGGGGTGATTTGTTCATGATTAAGATAAATGTGGAAATACAAGCCTAATCTGATGTTATTGTAGAAGTAAATAAATAATCAAGTAAATACTTAAATTAACCCAAGGAAAAAAATAAATGAAATGTAAACCCTAAGTGCAAAGAGAGGGTAAGAAGCCTTAGCTGATGTGAAGAGATCCTAAAGGTGCACAGAACTGGAAAATTAGGAAATACAAAGCATAATTCATCACACCAAAGTTTAGGAAGATATAGATCTAGAGGAATATGCTAGACTAGGGCACCTAGAGAGGGATAGGGGTGCTTGTGAGTACCCTAGGCCTATTTTTAGGTGTGATATAGCCTAGCATTTGTAAGATAACACCCTAGTCGCATTGACACATCACTCAACCTAGAATGAGCACTCACCTGAAGTGCACAAAGGTACTAGGTCCCTCTTTAGGGTTGTTGTAACAGGATGAACCATAATGAAGAAGAACCATAAAGACTCATGACTAATCCATCATTCTACAACGCATAATACCCATTGAACTATGAAAGAACAAGTTTAAATAGTAATCATGATTAAACATTAACATGCACTACTCAATTACATAGAGTAACACTTAGATTCAGCCAATATCCTTAATCTATTAATAAGTATAGAAGCTCCTTACAGTAATGTCAATTCATCTTAAGGTGCATATGAATGTGATACACATATTAAGAATCATACGTACATGCCTATATCCCTCTGATACATTGTACATATATCTATTTTACTATGCACCTAACCATCATATATAGGGTGGGGACTTTCCCTTCACCTCTTAACTACTCCAGAAATAGGACGCATGCTATTAATAGCCATAGACTGTTTACAATTATAACTGCACATGTAAGTATGCTATCTATAGCCCTCTTATAGATAATTGAAGTGTTCATTCCATTCTTAGCTTTCCTTCATGCATAGATGTTTGAACTGATCTTCTAGATATAGACAATGCTTAGCACACACTTCTTTGCATCATTGATGTGTTCTGCACGCCATCTTCCACAAATGGATCCTCGTTCCAAAAATCAGCTAAGTCCTGAAATCCAAACCTTCCTTCTGCACGCGGGTCCTCCCTATCCTTCTGTGCCTTCAATCGTGGCCTTCTACCCCACACGGACTCCTTGTGTGATTTTTGCCAAGTATTCTTTGATCAACATTACCCCACACTAATCTCATTGTCGTCTTGACAATGGTTATCTCCAAATTTTGAAAGAAATAATATGGATGAAAGAATAAGAATGAAGAATGTTGAAAAATTAAGAATTTATATGAGGTTATTCAAGTAACCTCCTCAGTATCAGTTTGTAGTATCAGCTCTAGATACTCTTCCTTATTGCAACCTCCAAATCATGCCATTCAGTGATTTCTTGTTCCACCTTCTCTGGGATGTCCACAACTATGGACTCCAACTCATCTCATGTAATTTCCCCTTTCTAATTCTACAGAACGAACACAACACTTGACATGGATGTCATCCATCCTTCCAAAAGTTTCATCTTCTGTGCAATTAGTTTTCCAAGATCTTCCAGTCTATTTTTATGCGGCTCTTGTGTTATTGCCAGGGCCTCGCGCTTTTGTTTAACCATTTCCAGCCTCTCTATGTAGCCCAAGGTCACATATTTTCATGGCCTTTTGGTTTTTATTGTTCTCTTCCAAGGTCTTAATGTTAATGAGTGCATATGGAGCTGTGCATATATTCAAAGCTTGATCCTCTTTCTTCAAGACTTCTTGTAATGCCTGGAACAACCCTTCATACGATGCAATTTTCCTTATCACTAATGCCTTTTCCCATTTTAAATCCTTCTCTGATTGTTTTGGCGCTTGAATACATAGAGTTTCATCTTCTAGCACCAAGTCCATGAACTTCCCCACATAGTGTATCACTGAAGGAAATGTTTGTTGTACCTTGGGCTCTAAGTGTGGCCTAGCTCTGATTACATTATCCCCAATATCCTGTGTGACGCTTATGAATACTTCATTATTCTTCTATGTGAATTCCATTTCCTGCATTATGTGTGCTATCTCTACATACTTATTCTTCAGATCTTTGCGCAACACCTTGACTATGGCAGATTTATCTATGTTCCTTCTGGCCACCTCCGCTGAAACTTTCACCAGTGCATTATTGACCTGCTCATCTGACATGATACTAGGCTTTATTATCATGTGTCTAGCCTAGGGTTCCTTCTTTAATCACCTTAACACACATGAATCTTCACATAAATCAAAATCAGGATCGTCCATGTGGGTGTGCATCGTCCAGGATAGTTAATTTTGTGTTAGTACGCTCACCATATCTTCATCCACCAACCCCCAGCCAAATAGATCCTTTTGCACTATTATGCTCTGGAAGCGGGTGTGGATAATCTTTCCTATTTCCTCTGTATACCCCATGGCTTGTGGAATGTTCTCTCCACTCACCCTTCTAGACCTCTGCTACTTAGGAACTCTAGCTTCCAAGTTTGGAGCTTGCATCTCCATGTCCTGTGTTTCTTCTATAGTTATTTCCTCTCATCTTTTCTCTTCTTCATCATCCTCCTTTGATGCCTCACCATTTTCTTCTATGTGCTCTAGGGTGTAAGAGATGTAGGTATGCTCTCCTCAGAATATTCTACCTCCTCTCTCAACTTCAGCTTCCTCCTTCTTGGCACATTTGCTTCCTTCTGTAGGGAGAGTTGGGGTGATATGCGTACAGAGGTTAGGGTAACACCTCGGGTCCTTGTTATCCTAAATACCATCTTAAACTAGTTATCCCCTTAGACCACATTCAAGCCCTCTTTCTCCCTCTCTTGTGGCTGAGGTAGTGTAACAACATGCTCAACTTCTCTCTGACTTGTAGGATGTTTCCTACCCCTATGCTCCAAGTTACCACTATCTTTGCACTCTTCCTCCTCATCCTGCACTTCAATTTTCTCTAAGGGCTTAGGTGTTGGGACATTCTCCATTGTGTACTTCCCTTTTAGTGGTTCTGGAAGTGTGAAATCACCTTCCACATATTTTTTATTCTCCATCTTTGGCTTCAACTGGAGATACACCAGTGCTGCCCCCATATCTGCTACAACCAAGATTATTGTCTTGATGTTCAACACTTCATAAATGATTCTCTCTATGTAGGCACTTCCAGGGTATACGTACTTCTTCCGTAGTGTATGGTAGTCACAGTCTACCTTGTCTGTATTGAAATTTAATCTATGCATGTTGGTAAACCTATGAATAGACTCCTGAAAATAGTGAAGGCATAAGGCAACTTGCACTAAGGGCTCCAAGTTCCATCCTTCATTAGAAATCACACAATGCAGAAATGCTGGTATACAACAAACTGAACTTTCTTTCTGACCACTACTGGTAGGTCCTTTGGTATGCGCCATTCTTCTCCAAATGTCGCGTGAATCCTATCCTACCACTTCTCTGCCCTTTGTTTCACCTCATCTTTCATAGTCCCCTTGCATAGATATTTGCTAAATATTTCAGCTAGGGACTTCTTCTCTGTGGGATATTCCCATATTTTCTATTTTGGTCCATTTGGTACTCCAATTTTCATGAAGACCAGTGATAGGAGAACAACCCCAAAGCTGATCTTCCCTCCTATGCATGCTTCCTCGACTATTTTCTTTACAATATAGCTAGAAATGTTGTATACTATCCCTTATGACATCTTCTGCACCAAATGCAACCACATGGTGTTTACTTGTGACAATGCTCATGATCATTAACTTGGTAACCAAGTGTGCTACAACTTGTACAACTAGACAATTCTTGAATTTGTCAATGTCCATTCTGCGTAGACCCTTCAGGTATCCCAAATCCTGTTTGGTCTTCATAATCATGGTTTTCTATGAGGTCACTTTGTATATCTTCTCCTGTAGCCTTTAGACTAGTCACTGATGAAACAAGTCCAGATGAAATTCTAGCTCTGTGTCTTGCAAAGTAGAAGTAGTCTTCATGAACCCTACTAATGAGCCACTGGTACAAGGGCTCATATTTCCCAAAGTATGGTAGATCATACAACTGATATACCCTAATTTTCTTCAAGAGATTTTCACCCGCATCATCATATACTAGCATGTCATCTGTCGTGCATTTGTTGGTTCTAACCATGAGTAAGGAGTCGAGATCCTTTTTGTTCTCTGATGTCCTATGATTATATTCACTCACCTTACTTTTTCTAATGGTTGAATCCCATTCTTGGCCAACAATAACCCCTTATAGGTATTGCATCTCCAAAAAATTACTTTCAGGTGCGATCTATTCTTCCTCAAT
Organism: Taxus chinensis; assembly: GCA_019776745.2. Classification (NCBI taxonomy): domain Eukaryota; kingdom Viridiplantae; phylum Streptophyta; class Pinopsida; order Cupressales; family Taxaceae; genus Taxus; species Taxus chinensis. The sequence goes on from CM034154.1 coordinate 293,397,820, forward strand.
GACCACCTTCTTCTTTTCTTTTGCTGTTGTTACATATGCCTTCTTTAGTGCCATTTCTATCTTTCTAATGTCTCTTCTTCAACTCTGCAACTTTGTGAATCAAACCCTAACTTGATCCAACTCTGCCCTAGGTGGAAACCTTGTAACCTAACTCTTTTCTATCTCCCTACTTTTCTCAAACCCTTCACCACTGGGGACGTAATATTCTTAAAGCATAGATCTAGTTGTCAAGCTTGATTTCACACCCTTCGCAACTTAAAATGATCACTTGGATCTTTACACTTGGCTCTTCTCTCAAATACTCTTAGTTGCAATGGTAAAAATGAATCCGCATCCCTTATATAAAATTTTCAAATTTTGATGCATTTATTGCTCCTTACCTACTAAATATCCCTTCATTCATTGGAAAAATTTGTTCATTCCGCATGGTACATATCTGTGCCCAGCTATAACCTTCTAGCACGCCTTCCTACCTTCTAGTCACAGACTTCTCTTCAGGGTGCGCTCTTGTGCCAAAGTACCTCATCACTACACCTTCTCCTGGTAGCTATCATGGTCTCCGCTTACCTCAAATTATACTGTTCCTTCATCCATCTTCATCCTTGGTCACTTATTGAGAAGAACTCCTTTTTAAAGAACACCTGTAGTAGCGTATTTCTTTCACCTTTCAAGTCCCTCAATCCTTTTCTTGGATAATGAAAACCACCCCACACTGAAGATATGTGTAGTCCTCTATGCATAAACATTATTCATACAGTAATTAGCTTCAAGCGCATAAGCGTACTTATTACAAAAATAGCAACTAAATTGAGAAAAAATAACAATAATAAAGGAAATACATTAAAGAAATACCAAATTGAAAACCGTGTTCCATCAAGTGATTCTAACTGGTATGCAACTCAGTCAAGTATAGAGGTTATAACATATGGCCCCAACTAATGTACTTTGAGCTTTCCTGGATGGCACAAGAACTTTGAGTCATAAAGAAGTACCATTTGTCCAATCTCAAACTTCTTATCCCTTAAGTTTTTATCATGCCATGCCTTCTGTCTGGCCTTTTCCTACTTCTGACTCCATTGTGCTATGGCTCGACACTCATCCAGCTGAATCATTTTTTCCATATGTTCTTCTAAAGCCTGTTCATCAGCTAGACCTCTAGCATGCGTAATGCGCAAAGAAGGTAACATAAATTCTATATGAAGAACAACTTCTGTGCCAAACACCAATTGAAATGGTGTGGCTTCATTCAATCTCTTGTAAGTTGTTCTATATGCCCAAAGCACAACTAACACCTTGCCATCCCAATCCTTTCTTCCAACATCACATATTTTTGTCAAAGTCTAGCCCAAAATTTTGTTGAAAGCCTCAGAAGTTCCATTTTCCTGAGGATGGTAAGGTGTAGTTTTGTGGTGTGCAACCATAAACTCATCCAATAGCATCTTGATGGTATCATTCAAAAAGTGTGTACCTCTATCACTTATGAATCTTAGAGAACATCCATATCATGTAAGAACATTCTCCAATAGAAACCTAGCTACTGTAGCTGTTGTACAATATTTGGTAGGTGATGTTTCTACCCACCGTGTGAGATAATTTGTGCAAGTAATGATATAGCATGATCCAGTCCTATGTGTGGCTGGAAAAATAGGTCTTAAAAAGTCAATGGCCCATTTCTCAAATGGTTCAACACTAATAATTGGCCTCAAAGGCATCTTATCTCTTTGCCCTAGTTTTTCTAGGTGCTGACAATGATCACACACCTTACAATAATCTTTACAGTCTTTATATAATGTCTCCCACCATAATCTAGTAATTAAGGTCTTCCGAGCAGTCACATCACCTACATAATGTCCTCCTACAATACCACCATGATCTTATTCCATGATATTCTTGCACTCATGCTCTAACACACATCAGTGTAACACTTCATCTCTACCTAAATTGTACAGGTAACCACTAATTAACATAAATGGTGCCGCACGTATAGCAAGTTTCTTCTTTTCTAATGATTTCATTCCTTCTGGTGCCATAATTGTTTGTAGAAAGACAACAATGTCTTCTAATTCCATGGGTGTGCATTGTAACCTGTATAACTGTGCATTAGGAATTGTTTCTTCAATTGTCTATGCATCCTCTCTTGAATTGATTCTAGATAGATGGTCTGGTCTAGAATTTCCTTTCCCTGGCTTCACCACCACTATGAAGTCAAACTCTTGAAATAGGAGCACCCATCTACATATGCGCCCCTGTAAGACTGGTTTATTTACCAAGTACTTCAATGGCATGTGATCTATGTAAAACACAAATGGGGTTACTAACAGGTACTATCAAAACTTGTACAATGCATAAATCATGGAAAAAGCTTTGTGCTCGGTAGTTGTGTAATTCCATTCAGCAAGAGTCAGCTTCATATTAGCAAAACAGATTGGATGATCAATAATACCTTCACCAGGTTGAGCTAACACAATGCCAATGGCCATACCAGAAGCATCCACATGTACATGAAATGGTTTATCCCATGATGGAAAGTGCATAATGGGCGTGGTAGTTAGTTTCTCTTTTAATACCTCAAATGCACTCTTTTGTGGTTCTCCCCAATAAAATGTACCTTTCCCCTTCATTAATTCTTCCAAGGGTGTTGCAATTCTAGCATACCCTTTTATAAACTTTCTATAATACGCGGTATGACCTAAAAATCTGTGCACCTCACTTTGACTAGTAGGCGCTTCTAGCCCTAAAATGACTGCAACCTTGGCAGGATCAACTAACAAGCCTTCCTTGAAAATGATATGTCCTAACAATATCCTAAATGGCATAGAAAATATGCACTTATTTATATTTAAAGAGATACTCAATTGTCTGTATCGTTTAAACATTAAGTGCAGATTGTCATAATGATCTTTCACAATCCCATGTACTATCTAATCATCTAGATAAATCTGTAAGAATTTGTGAATAAAATCTTTGAATGCCTGAACAAATATGCACAAAAATAAAACAGGCACATTTTTCAATCCAAATGGCATCACAACATAGGAAAAAATACCCCATTCAGTTGTAAATGTTGTCTTTTCTTGATCCTCCTGAGCGATCTGAACCTGATGATACCCAGAAAATCTATTTGTGAAAGAATATATTTCACATCCTATAACTTCTTCCTGTATTTCCTTAGTGAAAGGCGTAGGGAACGGATCTATGACACATGCAGCATTTAGCTCCCTGTAGTCCACACATATCCTAATCTGTTTGTCCTTCTTGATACTAATCACCATTGGGCCGACCCATTTTGACTCATCAAGGGGCTTGATAATTCTGGATTTCAACATTTTATCAATTTCTTCCTTTACCTTTTCATGTAAATTAGGATTCATCCTATAAGGTATCTTTATAACTAGTCATGCACCATCCTTAAGTTTGATTTTCATTTCCCCAAGTGATTCATGTACGCCTTTAAGTTCATGATATCCTTTAGTGAATAAGTTGTGATAGTTTCTGATTAATTCGATGATCTTTTCTACCTCTGAGTCTGATCAGAAATCTCCAATTATGGCCTCCTTAGGCTTAGCCTCCAAACCTATATTCACCTTCTTTGTCTTCATGGGCTCATGGTAGGCACGCATATCCTTGTCTATACTATCCAAGACCTCACACACCTCATGTGAATGTTAAATAACTAGGTTCTCAAATTCCTCATCTTCCACGATGTAGACCATCTTTCCTTTCTCTTTCTCAAGGAAAGCGCACTCAAATAGTTTGGAGTCTATTTCTTCTTCCTTTGAAAAACATGCTCCGAACTCTATCTCACCGAATAATTCCTGAATATACTCTTCTACTTTTACACTATCTCCCATAGTTAAGAATCTGATAATTTTTAATGCCTCTACTACAGGAGATTGAGCTGAGAAGTAGTCAAATGTATGGATCATACCTACAGTCAAATCTTACCAGTTCCCAGTTTCTCTATGTAGTTCTGCATATACATACTAAGTGTGTGTGCATCCTTGGAGAGTGGATTACAATCTATGCACCCAAAGTGAAAGTGGTAATGCTTCTTGTCCTACTATCTAGAGTCTCTCACACTGCTGAATGTGATGTTGAACAAGTCAATCACCATAATAAGCACATATTTACATAGGTGCATTGTTCCTTTTAAACCTGGTAGACAAAGCTATGCCAATCTCTTCCCATTTTATAAGATTATCTTTGTGGAATACCCACCAACACGTTGCTATACCATGCAGTGTATATACTAACATCTCTCTCCTTGTAACTGGATCTGCCCACTACATTTCCATTTCCTTTAGAAAGTTAAAAAATATCTTCTATCCCAGTATACCAAGGTACCGTGCTCCCTATTTGTTCAATTGAGTGAAATCTATTTGTGCACACAACCACGCTTTTCACCTCGCGCCCAACCAAGTCATATGTACCATGAGCCCAATTATCACAAGAAATACTCGTAGTATCACTAATAGAATGAGAATCCTCCCACTGTAAAATAACTTCTTTTGATGACTCGTTGACCTCTAGGTCTTGAATAACACGTACATAGACTCTCTTTAAGTCCTCCTCACTTAGGGGCTCAACATAGGGTGTGGATTTCCCATCTGTCAATGGTATCCCAACCATCTCCTCCTTATTTTCAAAGCTGATATATCCCTTATTAAATCTCAAGTCAACATTATTGGCATAACACCAAGGGCTTCCAAGTAAGGCTGGAAAATTGTCTACTTCCTCAAGTGCTAACACCACAAAATCCCCTGTAAACTTGGCCCCTTGAATAGTTATAGATTCATCCTTTAACACTCCTATGGGGGTGGCCTTATTCTAGTTTGTCATGAACAACACATTAGATGATGGCTACAATGGAGGCCTCCCCATTTGTACCCAAACATCTAATGTCAGCACATTTACTTCCATGCATGTATCAATCAATATGTTGCTCAACAACCACCCATCCATAACAGCATGAAAACTAATTTCCTTGTCATAATCGATGCTATCAGGGGGGAGATTTACATGCAGAATATTTCGTCTGGTCTCAAGACTTGTGCATGGAGTGTTCCCTTTCAACCAATTTCCCAATAGTGGAATAATGTTCTCTTGGCGCAACATCTTGCATACCTCCTGCAAATCATTGATATCAGTTTAGAATATCTCTGACGCTTTCTTTTGTTCCTTTAGGTACTGTATCTTTCCCTAAAGATTCATTAGCACTTCCATGGTATCCTGGTAAAATTATTTCTGATGAGGAGGATATAGATACCTCACATGCAAAACTTCCTCATTGGTAATCATACGCTTTTGATACAATGCCTCTCACTCATGCATAGCTTTAGCATGTGTAGTGATCTTTAATTTTAATGCCTCAGGTCCTATTATCTTGGGCATCTATTGGTCTTCTACCATACACTGGATTTGAACCATCCTAACACCTTTGTTTTCTTGCTTATGCTATTTACTCAGATGCTTATATAAGTCTAGACACTCTTCATAGATATGGTTCTTCCCATAGAAATAACATGCATTGTTCTGAGGAAATTCATGCCTATAGTGATCAGGGGATCCACATGTATAACATGTTCCACGAGGAAACTCTCCTCTTCCTCCACCACAACCTCATCCTCTATAGCCACCATGATATCCATGTCCTCTTCCACGACCTCCTTCAAAATGCCCCTCATTCTTATTGTAGCGTGTTTGATTATGATCCCGATCTTGGTGCTCATTCGTGCCCTTAGAGTTATCTGTTATACCTGTTTATCATACTCCAATGTCTATGACATCATGGATCTAACCAATCAATCGACAATCCTCAATATCATGGGTCATGGACCTGTAAATCTTGCAAAAGCAAGATACATTCTTCCTTATCATGTGCTATAACAAAGGACAGTGACTAGCATCATGATTCAAATAGAAAATTTCACAATCCAATAATAATGAACATACAGATCTGCAAGGACAACTATCTTTGGTGTGACCTTTCACTTCACAATTTGTACACCAAATTAATGAGCATGTTTCATGGGCTTAATTTTCTGATAGCTTTTCTAAGTGATTTATCATAGCTATAATCCATGCCTCTAGAAATGGACTAACACCAGTGTTAATGATCCCAACTACCTCAGTGCGTAAAGCTACTTCCAGTGCTTCACGCAGATCTGTGTATGTCTTATGTGATAATGCCCTCCTAAACGGTGTGATCAATCCTCCAATGAACCACTGTGTATGTTGTCTAGCGTGTATATCATAAGACAACTTAGATAGAAGTGTCTTAAAATGAGCATCATACTCACGTACACTTTCAGTAGTTCATTGCTTGATATCTTTGAGCATACTTATACTCTTCTACTCAAACTCAGGAATATGGAACTCTTTTAAGAAAGCATCCCTCAGTGCTACATATTCCACACAAGTTTGATTAGGGTCAAATTTCCTATACCAGCTATGCACGCACCCATGTAATGTAGTAGCAAATTGACTTTCCTTTTATTCAACAACCGTGATCCCTTTAGTGCGCCATAATATTTCACACATATGAACATGTTTGGAAGTGTCCTCTATACCTCTATATTCCAGGAGATGAAGAGACATCTCCATATAAATATTTTGTGGTTGCTGCATACCTTGACCACCTGATCTAGAACCCCCTGGGTTTCCTTTACCTCCAGAACCATCATATCCACTAGAACTAGAACCACCTATACTCTGACAGTAGTGCTATACTAAATCCCTACATTCTGTGAGGTAGCTCCACTTCTAGAGGTGAATCCAACATTCTGTGTGCTCATATTCTATGTGGATGATGTGCCCAAGAATGCTCCTCCATATAACATTAAAGTTGTCTGTCCTGCCATAGATGTACTTGATCCTTGGCTTACTCTTGCTCTCCTACTTCCCAAGTTAGCTTACTGAGTACTTGTCGTACTAGATACTGAAAAACCAAGTGCAAAGGCCACATCACCAGGTGGATTAAGATGTGCACCTATGGCCCAAGTAGTCTCTATTGGCGTACTTCCATGCGAGGCTGAGAAGGGATCTCTATCATAATTTCCAAGATGGGGGAGTTCCTAATGCTCTGGCTCCATGTATTCTACATGCGTTATAAATCCTTCACAAGCCAACTCTCTCCTCAATGCCATAATTTTTGCAATAGAACATTGCTTCTCTATTTCCCTCTCACATGCCTCATTATACGTAAGCTGCCTTTCCTCCCTCTACTTTTCTGCCACTAGGTTTGCCATCTTAATACAAAACCTGTTCCTACCTTCGCATGTGGTGAAGTTTATATAGCCATTGGTTTATTGCTTAGGTTCAAAGTTACCATCAAGATCTTGATCACTAGTGGAATACCATGTAAATATGTTCCTCTTGGATACCTCAAAAAATTAAATTCAACAACCTCTGGGCAAGAGTACATCGAAATTGAGTATTCCAGAATATAACTATTTAGAACGCCACAAAACCATGTATCCACCACGCAAGTCTAAATTAGATCAGCATTATAAAGAGCCTAAAATTCTTCCTGTGTCCAAAAAAGTGTGCGATATCTCCAATTCCAACGAGATGCATAAGTCGTAAACCACTCGTAAAGTTCTATTGGAAAGATAACAAAAAATATCTCATATAAGTTGTCGTACAAGTTCTGTTCTACCCAAGTGTGTGCATTAAACTTAGATCCACTACTAAACCATCGTGTAAATTCTTCCTCCATATTGTGTATCCATTCCTCAATACTTACTACAGTTAACTAGTATGTCTTCATCGTGAACCATCCTGAAAATAACTAAAAAAGAGGTCCCGGCCACAGAACCAATGATGTAACCTAGAATTTGGAAGATAACACCCTAGTCATGCTGGCACATCACTCAGCCTAGACTGAGCTCTCACCCAAAGCACGCAAAGGTACCAGGTCCCTCTTTAGGGTTATTTCAATAGGATGACCCAGAGTGAAGAAAGAGCCATAAAGACTCATGACTAATCCATCATTCTACAGTGCATGCTACCCACAAACCTATGAAAGAATGAGCTTAAATAGTAATCATAATTAAACAATAACATGCACTACTCAATTATGTAAAGTAACACTTAGATTCATCCAATATCCTCCATCTATTAATAAGTATTGAAGCACCTTACAGTACTGTCAATTCATCTTAAGGTGCATATGAATTTGATACACATATTAAGAATCATACATACATGCCTATATCCCTCTGATACATCGTACATATATCTATTTTACTATGCACCTAACCATCATATATATAGTGTGAGGACTTTCCCTTCACCACTTAAATACTCTAGAAATAGGTTACATGCTATTAATAGCCACACATGCAAGTGTGCTATCTATAGTGCTCTTATAGATAACTGAAGTGTTTATTCCATTCTTATCTTGCCTCCATGCATAGAAATTTGAACTTCTCTTCTAGATATAGACAATGCTTGGCGTGCACTTCTATGCATCATTGATGTGTTTTACATGCCATCTTCCAAAAATAAATCCTCATGCCAAAAATTGGTTAAGTCCTGAAATCCAAACCTGCCTTCCACACGTGGGTCCTTCCTGTCCTTTCGCACCTTCAATCCTAGCCTTCTACCCCATGTAGAATCCTTATGTGATTTTTTGCAAGTATTCTTTGATCAACAGGGTGCATGTGTTTGTAAAAATTCTCAAAAAACCACCTCTGAGTGGTTGTAAGTTATTTAGTGTTGTTTACCTTTGGTTACAGGATGATCACCGAAGTCATTAGAAACCTGCAATGAAGTAGTGACCTATAAAACCCTTAAAGAGACATAAAATCCTAAAAAATAAAGATGCAAAATGAGGGCTTAGACGGTCTTCAGTTGCCATAATGGTGAGCTTATGAATGAGTGTTGCACTACATCTCAGACCCAATGTTGTTCTATGTGTGTATGTGGAATTGTCCTTTAGGTGGCTCTTGCGTGTGTCACACTTGATAGTGATTAAGTAACTAAATGTAAATAAATGTAATAGAATGAACTCCCCTCCTATGAAGTGTATGTAGAATAACCAACCCTTGTGTCCTTTGGATGGTGATAGATGGATGCAATGGAGCTCTTAGATCCTTGATGGATGTAATCTTAGCTGGTGATATCTAATGCTTAGTGCTTGGTCCTTTATTATGATCACGTAATTTTATATTTATATGATTCCCTTTCTTGAATTTTGTAATTAACTCCAAAAATTCTTACTACCAAAAATATAAGATGTGAAAAAGTATACTGAGGTTGGGGGCACCCAGAGGGGACGAGGGCACCTGATCCTGGCATCCTAGCTGGGCGTTGGTGTCCAGGATGATAAATGTCAAAGTATAAAAAATTATACTGAGCAAGTAAATGTGTAAGACCAAGAGAGGTAATAAAAAGAAAAGAAAGGTAACCAAAGACATGGAATAATTAGTACTTTTCTTACTTAGGAATCATATGAATAATAATATGTAATCAAGACTAAATAGTTACCCAAAGTGTGTTATTTTTTGTCTACATTTGCCCCCATTTTATGTTGGTGAGAGGAAATCTCAGTAACATAAAGTAGATAGAGATGTGTACCTGATAACCACGTAGATCGATGTAGAGAAGCATGCTGAGGAACATGACAAAGCGTGGAGTGATAAAAAAAAAGTGAAGCGTGGTGTTTCTTCAATAAGTTGCGTAAGTATGAGTAAAAAATATACGGCAAAGGTGAGGAGGAATACCTGTGAAATGAAGGTGGAAGGTAGAGTGCTTACATTCTAATTTCCCGATCCAGTGCTGATTGCGAGAACTTCCTTTTGGCTAGGAGGAACTACCTGAAAGGCAAAATAAGACCACAAGAGGAATATTAAACAATATATGTCAGTGGACTACCTAGCTTATGTTAGATCCAGGAAGTGTGATACTTCCTATATGGTTATCCATCCACTTTTTATCAAATCAATGAACAAAAATTTGAGAAATAGAGGTTCTATTGCTAACAAGTTGATTTTGGTATCTCAAGTTATTAACAATATATTAGATAAAGTTGAATATAACATGTATGATTAAATCTAACTAAGTTTGGGTGTTTGTTTTAGGTTACGTAGGTTGGCAAGGTGGTTGGAGTAGGACAAAGTCAAATCTCTAGTGATTCGGGCTATTTGGATGAAGGTTATTAGTTACTATTCTAGGTTGGATTACTAATTATAGAAACCAATGTCGGTGTGGTATGACTGATGACGGTTTAGGGGTAGTCAAAGATGGTTAAGGTGACCAATGTTAGTAAAGGTAGAATGGTGGAAACTCAATAAAACTTTGTTTTTGGTGCTTCTCTTTGATTACCCAGAGAATAGACGGAGAATGGTGAGGTTGGTAACAATGTTGGGAATGCTCAAAGATGTCTAGAGTCGGGTATGAAGAGCTGGGACGTTGTAGGTGGTTAGGTGGATGGATTGACAGCAAGATTGGAAATGATGGGATGCAAAGGAGATTAGGACCTACAAACAAAGATAAAGAAATTGATCTAAATAAGTATAAGATGATGTAGATCAAAACATACTTCCTTGCATTTATAGACTTGGTGGGTGAGTGATGGCAATGGTTAACCTATGAAACTAGTGTTCAATGTTGCAGTAGTGCTTCCCAGAATGTTACCGTGAATGCCTAGCCTTCATATTAGTCTTGTTGTTGATCAGGATGTCTAGTTTGCAAGAGGGATTTGGTTCGTGCTTGCATGTAGATCTCTCTCTTCTCAAAATCGAATAATGATCAACAAACCTTGAACAAAGGTTACTAAAATTAATATATGGTAACCTGATGGTCAGGGTTACTGGCGTCCTTTAAGGAGGGAAATCATAGGTTGACAAAACAACAGATCTTGGCTATATTTTGGCATGTTCTGTCTGTTGTTGCAGATCTTGAAATGGTATTTTCCACTTAAGTAAGTGGGCATGCTATTAGAGGGAAAATAGGCATGTGATTTTAGGGTTAAACTAAGTCTTAGTTAGTTTAGGTGAGTAGATTTGAGTCTTAGTTAGAAGGAAACATGCTAAGAATAGGTCTATCATGAGGTTTCTAGGTGATGTGGTGGGGTGAGGCGTTTAGGTGAGGTGGAAATTAATTTAATCAAGGTAATTGAATTAATGAATATCATGAGAATGGGAATTAATTTAATTGGAGGTAATTAAATTAATATACATGTGGGGTAAAATGGGAGTGCGACCCAAATTTGGTGTCTACATTTTTCCCTTTTTGTCACGAATTTTTTATTGATAAGCGACGCCGAAAAAAATAGGAAGTGGTTTCCCCAAGTGGGGTTAAAGGTGAAAAGGCCCCAAATGTGGGTAGAGGTGATCCCCCTCAAACCAGGAACTGAAGAGGTTGAGGAAGAAATCGGGAAGTGGTTTGATAAATAGGGAAGTGATGAAAAAAAAGTAGGTGGGTATGGGTGTTAATATTGGCATAGTGTGTCAATCGAATGCACACATACATATAGACTGTGATATAGTACCAGGTATAAAATCATGCAAAATATACATCATCCAAGGTCGAAAGGTTTATCCAAACAAGGTTTAAGTTATTCAGGTACCCAAGGTGTAGGATATGGTTTGAAAACACAACGTAGGTTAGGTGTAGGAACATGTAGGTATGTTCCGGTATACCAAAGGTTTGGTCAGGATAAACGACACAATAATAGGTAAGGTATGGTTGTTAGGGTAAAAAAACATGGGTAACAACATCGTAAGGTATAGTGAGTACACAAGGTCAATGGTCACACCAAGTAGGTCAAGTCTAGGGAAATAGGTCATGGAACAGGTAAGGCCGAGGTATAGGTAAATAACAAATTTTGAGATGTAACTAAGGAAATGTAGGGGTAGTTTGGGCTTGTAGGTAGGTTGCAATAAGTGTGGATAAGGTCAAAGGGTATCTGGAAATAATTACTTGAGGTCAAAATGGGAAAATGGGGTAAAAATGGTAATAGAAGGAGATCGATGTTGGTTATAAAGTAATTGATGTCGATTTGGTATGACTGACATCAGTCATGTTGGGTTAGGGGTGATAAAAATAAAAATCTATATTTTATGGATTCATTTTAACAAGTTATTTGAGAAAATGACATAACAGTTAGGTAAGAGTGGAAGGTGACGATACGAGGGATTTGAGCTGAGTTGGTGAGTGACTAGTGTGAGATTGGAATTCAGTAGGCAGGTACATGAGATTGATTGGATATATTTGATTAGTGGTGAGGTGAGAGGTTGATTTGTGGCATGACAGAGGATGGAGAGGGTTCTAAGTGGGCTAGTGGCATGGAGGCCAAACATACCACCACACAGACAACACCGATATGAGGAAGGATTCAATTTGCTTTTGTCTTTGGGTTGAAAATAGTGTTTTAAATTGGTTTGGGTTAAAGGGGGTTTGGGTGGAAATTTATTTTTCATTTGTAGGTAAAATGAATGAAATGAGCGAGGGGGGGTCCAATATAGTGTAAATAGGGGTGGTAATGAAGTTAGGGTAGGTTTGGGTAGGGTAGAGTAGGTGTTTTGGGTGTTTTTGAGAAAAAGTTTATTAGGGGGGTTTAATTTGAACATCGTGATAGAGAACGACATCGATGGATGTTTGGTTAATGTCAGTTAGATCTAGCTGACATCAGTCTGATATTAGGTGACCGACATCAGTTTAAGTGGACCAATGTCGGTTACAGATAACCGGTGACAGTCAGGTTGTATGAAAAATAGGGCAAGAAAGGTTAAGTGGGCAAGAAAAATAGGCGAGAGGGGGGAAGGGAGGATACATGTAGAGTGATGCAGGTAGAAGCTTGGCATTGGCATAATAGATAGGTAAGTAGCTAAAATAATGTTGCTAGGATGGTGAGTCATGACTACAAAAAGGTAGGAAGCTGGTAGGAGAATTAGGTAAAAATGGGGTGAGTAGGCTTGATGTGGTTGGGCATGGTTCAGGGGGTTAAGAGATAAGTGAAGGTTGTCAAGTTTTTTATAATGTTGTGGTTTTGTTGGATGTAGGCGAGGGATGAGCTACGAATGTGGGATAGAGTACCACCTCTATTGCTTGTGATACGACTAAGCGTGACCGCAGAGGAGTGGAGGCATGTGACTGATGTTTTCCTCAGTGGGATCTAATGCTATAGGTGTGTTGTTTGAGATCTAAGTTTTATGGTTTCACTCATCGATAGATGGGACTCAATGACCAACACATTCCACTTACTGATGGGTGAGATCATGGTCACCCTAGAGGATGTATATAGGATCCTACGGGCACCAATAGTTTGGGTGCATGTATATTATATTACTTCAGAGGCTTCAGAGGAGATGATAGTGGCTATTTTTAGGGTGGCTATGGTGGAGCTGAGGTACCATAGTGTGAGTCAAAGCTATAGAGATATGTATGTAGCTCAGCCTCAGGAGATGCGGTTATTGGTGTTGTTGATGGAGGTAGTATATTTTTTTCCTTACCACATGTGGAGGGCGGGAGATTCCCACGAGAAATGATGGGGGTTCTCTAGGACATGATGGAGGAGTGGGTCTATTTTTCTTGGGCATTGGCATTCTTAGTGTAATTGTATAAAGTGTTATGGGCATATGGGAGGATTCAAAGATTCAATTTGTGTTGTACCTTCCTTCTACATTATTGGGCGTATGAGCACATTGTATGCATACAAATAGTTAGCTTACCCTGACAAGATTGGTTTAGGGGTGGTTTAGTCAGGGTTAGTTACAGGGAGTGGGTACCACTTGGTGGAGAGCACAAGGCGACGAGGGCCACCCATAATGTAGCATATTACAGGTGAGTACTGGAGAGGTTATCTGGGGTGTATATTATGTATAGGCCATATGTTGGATTTCCTTCATATAGGCACATGGCCGAGGAGTTGGAGGAGTTACAGTTACTCAGGAGGATAAAGGGGTGCCATGTCAGTGAGCACGAGATGATACCAGTGGATAGGGTTAGGTGGAAGTTTGGGCTGCCCCAAGACGTGCCTCCACCATTCCCATATACAAGAGATAAGACGTGGAGAGGCCTATGTCTCTACCAACACCAACTGTGCCAAGAGGGTAGGAGGAGCAGGCGGTGGATAGGTAGATTCATGACGTTGGTGGGCAAGACAGCTCCTGGAAGCACCACTGATTCCAAGGCATCATGACTTAGCCACCATCATGGTACAATGAGATACCTTGCAGGGCTAGGTGGCCACCCTTTTGACATAGCTTGGAGTATTGCAGGGGAAACTCACAGGATCAAAGGCACAAGTTTCCACTTTATAGGTGTATGTGGTAGCCTTGCAAGCCTAGGTTAGATAGACAAATATACCCACATAGGGTGGTGATGGTGATGGGGGATAGGTAGCTTCCTTACACGTAAAAATAGTAGGTTTATAGGGTCATTTGGCCACTACACATGCTCAGATTATGGCCCTACAGGCTCAGGGTACAGTGTAGGAACTTCCATAGGTAGCAGCAAGATAGGGTCCCATAGTATAAGGAGGAGGAAAGGGTACACATGTACATGGTCCGAGACCAGAACCAGTAGGGAAAATATCACAAGTGGAAATGAAACTGATGGCAACACCACAGATAATGCTGATGGAGATATTCAGGGATGCCTTGAATGAGGCCAGATATTACTAGGACTATCTTACGACTACAGGGATAGATGTCCCCTCCTATGTTGAGTACAGGGCATAACAGGCATTGAGTGAGAGGACTAGCTCTCGCACTCATATCTTAGAGAGCATAGGGGTCTAACGAGCCTCGAGATAGGTTCAAGGTGAGGCCACAAGTTCATGAAGGCAAAACCTAGTTGTAGGCCAGGAAGAGATGAGACGTAGGTGAGGTGGAGAGATGTTGAGAGGGTGTTGAGATAAAGGAGAGGAGGAGGAGACAGATGAGAATGACATGGATATCAGGTGGGGTGATTATTAGTCACCGTTTGTGATCATTATATTTATTTTCTTTTTTATATATTGGCCTATGTGTTGATGATAGTGAGGCTGTACATGAGAGTTTTTGTGAGTTTATTATTATACTGTCTTGTGTGCCAAATATTTTGAGGTTGTACCGTAGAGATACTTTTATTATTTTTTATCAGTGTATATTTGATGTATAGATAAAATTTCATTTATAGATGGTGAGATTGATGGTATGGATGATGTACTTGTGTTTTGAATTTTCTATTATTATTTGTGTATGGAAGGAAACTAGGTGGATTAGGAATGGTGGAGTCAGGTCGGTTTAGGCATGGTGGAGTTAGGTATAGGAATGGTTAATTTAGGTATAGGCATGGTTGAGTTAGGTTGGTTAGTCATGGTTGAGTTAGGTCAGTTAGGCATGGTTGAGTTAGGTCATTTAGGCATGGTTGAGTTAGGTCGGTTTAGGCATGGTTTGATTGGGTTTTTGGTTTTGATTTAATTTCCAAGTTATTGGTAACATGGGAAATAAATGATGAGTTATATGTATGTTATGGTGTAAATTTTCAAAAAAATGATATTATAGAAATGTGGAATGAATGATTGGTTATTTTGATGGTGTGATAAAATTCTAGATATGTATGAATAAGAAATTTCCAAATGTTATGAAAAATGGAAACTAATTAAGGGTGAATGTTACTAAAAAAACATGTGGGAAAAATGGGCTAGGGAAAGAGTGGCTGAGCTAACTTCTAAGGGCCCCATGCCCTCAACGTGCTGCCTACATAGTCCTGGCAAAAAGGGCCCTCATGCCGATGTATTTCTCCCATAAGCTAGGGAAGAATAAGATGAATTATGTGACTGGGTTGATGTGTTGTAGGTATGATTGATTCTAGGTCATTTAGGCATAGCTGAGTTTAGGTCATATAGGCATGGGGATGTTGGCGAAAGGGGAATCCTTAAAACGTAGGTATTGATGGTCTAGTCCTGTATGTGGTAATCAATAAGTAATGAAGAAATTGAATGGTAAGAGGTAACAAAAAGAGCTACCTAATTGATAAGAACCATAAAAAGGCTACCGTACTAAATATTTTCTTATGAACATAAGACCCTATATACATTGCATGATTGATTATGCTCAGGGTGAAGAAATTCACATGATCACGAAATGTCATTTTACAAAAATTCCCTTGAGAGGATAGGAAATTAGGGTGAAAAGGAAATGAGGTGAAAATGGGTGGTTTTAGCGCAACTTAGTGTAAGATGACATGTTTACCTGGAAAGAAACCCATGATCAAAATAGGAAATTCCACGACAAAAAAATTATCATTTTCACTATTTGTTTTTGTGTTTGATAGACTGATCAACACAGGAAGTCTACGTGGGATGAGTATATTATCTCCTTGAGGTCTTCATGAATATGATCAATGCGAGAAGCTTTTGAATATTTTATTTTATTTTTGCAAGGATAGTCCCTTTTTATCATAGACTGTGTAGTATGGAAATCTTTGTATAGTTTTCTTGCGAGGGATTAATCTATTTTTAATGGCAAGATAGAGAGAAGAGATGTCCCTTTTGAGGGATTCATCTCTTTGCTAGAAGTTTGACACAACAAGTTGAATCCCATTTTCTTTTGAAATTATTTTACTTTTTGGATGTTTTAAGTCATGGACAAGACTATAGTGGAAGATTGGGCTCTTATACAGAAGACAAAAACCATAGCACATAGAGGTTAACTATGAAAGAGATGGTTTCAAAATGATGAAATACCATGGGATTCGATCTTGAAAAAGACAAAAAGTATCCATAAAAATAATTCCATGAGTAGAGCCGTGGTACTCATATTGAAGATAAGGCTAAAAGGTGACGGGTAATCACATGATTTCTGTTTAGTCGTTGACTGTAAGGATAGTGTTGTCTCCCAAAAACCATTTTGTTTTGTTTTCCAAGTTAAATTCAATATTTTGAGATCTCACACTCCTAAAGTATTTAAGCCAAGTTGAAAATCTGAAGAGATAGAAAATTCCATGGCCTAGAGTTGTTTTCAAATCCACAGTCTGCTTGTTTCGATAAATTTCCCATTTTCCTGTCAGGACGTGTGAAAATTTTATTGTTGTCCTCATTTGAATGAAATTGTCAATCTTTATATGCCCCTAGATCATCGAACCTTGTATTCTATTCAATTCCTCAACTTTTGAAAGAAATTTGAAAATAGGGCGTAAAATGGTGGAGCCTTCTTCTTCTCTGCATTTTTTCCACAGTCAGGAACGACGGGAAAATCTTCTCTATTAAATTTTGCCTCAGCATCCGTAGATAATACATGGGTCTCTCTGATTGGATGCGGTTCAGTCAAATTTTAAGGTCTAGTAGAAGCTTCCATGCATCCAAATGACACAACTCCAGAGGCAAGGCCCAAGGGGTAGTATTTAATTAGGTAAAGGCCTTCCATGTGTCCTAGGTACGAAATAAAGGTAAAACCGGCTAAATTTTTTTAAGTATGGATAGCTCAACAAATGGCTCCACATGGCTCATCAATGTAGTTTCAAGATTCAAAGTTGAGGGAAGTCCTCAAACTTACACCAATCCTCCATGTGTCCCAGGCCCAAAAGGGACAAATCCGATCACTAAAATTGGCTACGTATGGCAGGTCGATGGAGGTCTCCACGTGCCACAACGACACCATTTCAAAAGTAAAACCCAAGAGTTAGTCTCCAAGTAGTGCCACCTCACCACGTAGCTAAGGAGATAGAGTTGGCCATTGAAGATTCTAACCCCGGTGGAAGGAGACACGCGTCAACTTGGCACAAGTTCAGATGGTGCTTCCAAAGTGGAAAATCAAATTAGCACCAGATCTCCACATGTCTAGGAGTCAACATGAATCAAACAAGAACAAACTTGGGATTTACTAAGTATGAAAGAACCCGTGGAGCTCTCCACACGTCATCTTGCTGCAATTTCAGAAGGTGCTTCCAAAGTGGAAACTCAAATCAACGCCGACTCTCCACATGTCTAGGGGTCAACATGAGTCAAACAAGAACATATCCCAGATCGGCTAAGTATGAAAGAACCTACGGAGCTCTCCAAGTGTCAGCTTGGTGCATTTTTAGAAGGTTCTTCCAAAGTAGAAACTCAAATCAGCATTATCTCTCCACGTGTCTAGGGGTCAACATGAGTTAAACAAGAATAGATCCCAGATCAACTAATTATTAAAGAAGCTACGGAGATCTCCACGTGTCTAGGGGCAGGTTCCAAATAAGCGTTAGCCTGCCACGCATCTAGGGTCAGATATACAGCCTTGCTGAACAAAAGGTAAACTGTCAAAGCATCTGTGGGTCTGTTCCAATCAATTCCTTCCACGTGGATGACTCAGATATAAAGTTGTAAAATCAAATTGAATGGCCCGTCTTTTCATTGGAAAAATAATGTAACAGTTGAATCTTTTAAAAATTGTTTGTTTGTGCCATAAGCGTTTCTCTTTGAATCAAGAAATTGAAGGGGCGTGAATAGTTAGAATAAGGAGTAACTGTTTCTTGCTCACTTGAGTAGATTGTAACCATTTCTTATGGGCTATATGATGGACTCTTAAAGTCATTGTAAGGGCTACGAATTGACCTAGAAAAATGACGAGTGCATTGTACTAAGAGGAAGAAAAGGATTTAGCCATTTTTCGTCCATTTCCCCCCTTATTTCAATTTCCTCCATTTCTCCACTATGTACAACTTTTGATTAAGCATCAATACAAAAATATGGATTTCTTAGCCTCTTTGGTGAGGAGATTTTAGAAACTTTGAGTTCACAATCTTATCTCATCTTGTTTCCATTTGCAGGGTTGTTTCTTCCCATGAATGCATGAGATAAATTTTCTAAGTAGTGAGTGCAAGAATCTAATTTCCTACCTGCAACATTAGTTATCCTACCTCTTTTCTCACTCCCTTTCCCACTTTCATAAAAATTTTCTTTCTTGCAATTATTAACAAGATTTTCCATAGGGTCAGTGGAGTGTCCCTACTAGATCCTTGGTTGAAAGGCCATAGCAAAAATCCATGTTTTCTCGCACATGTATATATGGTACTTACACCAGTCAAGTAGAGGGACTTAGATTCCCATAGCATTGATAATGAGTACACAAGTTTTCCCACTCGACAAATTTCCTTACCAACAGTTTTTGGCACCCACCGTGGGGTAGATTTAGCATCGTCTGCACCTGAATGTGAAGGTCAAGAAATTAAAAAAAAAGAAAATTCTTGGATTTTGAATGGCTATATGAGCCACATGGATTCAAATCATAGCTACTCGGGGAAAACATCTTATTGAAAGACCCAAATTTCTCTTCCACATCCAAGAATACATTGCTTTAGATTTGAGGGAAGCTATCTAGCATAATAGGTAAAGTTCCAATCACTACTTCATTTCCAAGAGAATTCTAGACCTTGAAGATGAACGTGTTGCTAAATTAGAGAGGCAAAGAAAAATTCCAGCACCCCAAATAAGAGCATAGATTTTCAAGCTGGCGGATAAAAGATACACCTAGAAATAGAGACAAGGAGGAAAAACTAATCCCATTTTTGAGGAACTTCAAAGGAGACAAGAGCTACTCGGAATCCAGAGGATTCCTTCTCAAGAAACCAGTCAAGTTGGGAACCTGAGTGTTGCCAATCCTTTGGATGGTGAATTTCCATACATCAATGAGAACCTTGAAGATTTCACTGACGTAGAGACTGAAGAAGAAGCTAGAGAAAGAGAAGCAAGAGCAGAAGAGGAAATAAGATCTCAAATTGAAGAATTCGAGAGACTTCAAGCAGAGACAGACGAAAGAGAAAAAATAAAAGCCACAGGATTAGCAAGGTTAGAAGATAGAAACATACATAGAATGGACGATTGTGATCATGAGCGTGAACATGATCGTGAAGTGTGAAGGCCTAATGTACCATGGGGAGGAAACACCAATCCAATGGCTCTCATTCAGCTACTCCATGAGCTACTGAGAGGCTCGAGGAAAAACTTCCCAAAATTCAGAGGGGATGGTTCTCAACTCTCTGAACAACATGTAGCAGTGTTTATCATTGCTTGTAGCATGTTGGGTGTTGAGAATAAGTATGTGTTAGTCTGTCTCTTTATGGAGTCACTCCAAGAGAAGGCTGCCGAATGGTTCTACATGCTGCCCCTGAGATCTGTCACCTGTTGGGAAGATATAAAAAGTGCATTTGAACATAGGTTCAAGACCATGAAATATTGTTAGGATCTTTTGGTCCAATTGGTACAAATGAAGAAAGAAACCTCTAAGTCAATGAGGGAATTCATAACAAGATATGACAGAGTGATAAGAAGGATCCCTAAAGATGTGGTGCCTCCCAAAAATAATTTGAAGAAGTTTTTCATCAGTGCTTTTCCATTAGAAGTAGGTTTCTTCCTTAGAATAACCCAACCAAAAACATTGAGGCAAGCCCAGGACTTTTCAATAGAAACTGATGATGACCCAATCCTTTCTGGAAAGGTGAAAGGTCCTATTAGAAAGTAAAAGGGTCACAATTCAAACTCTGTCACCACATATCTGATGTTTCAAAAAATGGCAAATGACTTCACTTCCTTGAAGAAGCAACTATCTTAGATCACAGTGTGAAATGCTTCAAGGAGACCAAACCCTCCAGATAGGCCAAATATTGCTCCACCTCCTCATCGGCTTGCTCTTGAAGCACCACCAGTCAATCCCATCTGTGACACCAAAGAGCTAGAGGAAGAAGTAGAAATTGATGAAACTGAAGAAGAAAACATGGAAGATTACAAAAACTTTCTTGAGATTGAGGAAGTTGATATGCACAATGGCTTGATTGAGTATGTTGATGATGAAGATGAAGGTGATGAAGAAGTTCCGAGTTTCTCATGTGCTATTTTCACTCGTACTCAATCTAAGAAAGGGATTTCAACCCCAACAGTTGTAGCAAAGGATAAGAAGAAGAATAAATAAGATTTTCCTCCAGAGGTTACATAGAATAAAATCATCAATAAAGGATCACCCTTACCACCTTCCATGGAATTAGCCAAAGAAAAACCAGACTCACTAGTTTCAAAAGAGCATGCTACTATACCAAGTAAGTCATTTGATCCTTCTTCCAGCTAAAAATTTGCTAAGAATACTTCTCTTCTAAATGTTGGCCCTGTAAAAACATCTAGAATTCAGTCAAAGGCTACACCCTCAACCCCTTCCAAGCGAATTGTTACATCTGAAAAAGAGAACCCAACACCAAAAGTAGAAAAGTCTCTACCATGTTGATCTTCCTCCATTTTAGGAGCCTCTTCCTCACCCACCATTGCCCCATTTGACTTTGTAGAACATGCAAGTAAAACCAAAGTCCAACTCTCCAAAATAGAATACATACAAACACATCCTATCCAATTTAACAGATTCATCAATGCATTTTGTAAGGGTAACCCTATATCTTCAAGCCCAAATTATAAAGGATTACTCCCCACACCATCCACACCACCTTCCCAAAACATGCTAGCCCTTAGTTCCCCCAACACCAACAGAGTTGAACCTTTTTATCCTTCACTCCTCGTCAAAGGTTTCTAGCTAAATAATCACGTCATAGATTCTAGAGCCCCAGACAATGTGATGCCAATCAAAGTTGAAAATGCTCTAGGCCTCACCTTGACCTGGGTAAATGGAACCTTCTACTCAATGGAATCTAAACAATTTCCATTAGTAGGAACAATCAAATATGCACAAGTAGCACTAGCTGATTTTCCAGACAAGAAGGTGCTCCTAACCATACTATTAGCAAACATCCCAGCATCCTTTGGTATGTTGTTGAGTAAGAGTTTCTGCAGAGACCTGGGAAGAGAAATAAAAATGGATTTGTCATATGTAACTATCCCAGTAAAAGGAGAGATGAGGAAGTTTCTTCTAGTAAGAAAGATGAAGTTCACAGTATGAAAGTCTGATGATCTAAGAGTTAAAATTATCTTTCAAGATTGTGCGTAAGGAAACTACTTCCTCACATCAGAAAATGAGGATAACCTACCAATTCTCATGGAGGAAGAGGAAGATCAAATTTAGACATTGGAATTTTATGGTAGTCACTCCAGAGCGGGCTCGGGAGATGGTGTAGTATTGTACTCTCCGACCAATGAGTTGTATCCGTTTACCTACAAGGTACAATTTGATAATACGAATAACATCACAGAGTATGAAGCACTACTCTTAGGCATGAGTGTAGAATATGACATGGGAATCATGAAACTGAGATTCCAAGGTGATTCAGAGTTCATAATGAAGTAGGTCTGCCAACAATATCAGGTGAAGAATCCAAGACTCTGGCATTATAGAAACAGAGTGTGGGACTGCATTGAATCTTTTGATGCATTCTCCATAGAAGCTTTTCCAAGGGAATAGAATGAAAAGGCCAACTCTCTTATAGTGTCATCTTCCCTAGTGACACCTCATCCTTCTTTTAGTAAAGACAAAGTGACCATCGAAATGGTATTCAGGCCTAGTGTACAAGACGATGCAAATCATTGGCAAGTCTTCAATGATGATAACCAAATTCTGTCCTTTTTAGAACAATGGGATAATTTCAATAGTATCTTCTTTGAAGGAGGTGAAAATACACACTGTGAAGTAGCACCTAAAGAAGAGAAAGAAGGAATTGAAGGGATTAATGATGAGGAAGTAATCAAATTGAAAGGGAACAAAATTCCTAAAGGCCTAGTCTCTTTAGAAGACATCTTTGAAAAACATGACATATTCATTCAAGAGAAAGAAAAGCAATATTCTTAGTGCCCAGCTGATTTTGATAAAGAAAACATTGGTACACCAGAGGAGCCAAGGATGGTCAATATTGGAAAATGTTGCTCGCCTGAAGAAAAAATAAGGTTTGTTGCTTTACTCAAGAAATACTTAGATGTCTTGTCCTACTCTTATGATGAACTCAAATCCTTCCAACCAAAATAAATGCACCACTCAATTCCTTTGAAGCAGGGTGATAAGCCCTTCAGGTGACTCAAAGGCCTTACAACCAAAATATTGCTAATACCATCAAGGAGGAGGTGAAAAAGATGCTCAATGCAAGAATAATCTTTCCCATCCACCATTCGACATGGGTAGCCAACATTATGTCAATGAGGAAGAAGAATGGCAAAAGAAGGATATGTGTAGATTTTTGAAATCTGAATTAGGCATCCCTAAAGGAAAATTACCCTCTTCCAATCATGGACCACATTTTGCAAGTAGTCACTAGATCTGAAATTCTCTCATTGTTGGATGGATTCTCAGGGTATAATCAAATCAAAGTGGCAGAAGAGGATTGCAACAAGACAACATTCACAACACCTTGGGGCACTTTTTCCTATAGCAGAATGCCTTTTGGCCTAATTAATGTAGGAGCTACTTTCCAAAGGGAAATGGACTTGGCCTTCAAAGATTTAAAAAAATGCATTTTCATATATCTCGATGACCTCATAGTATTCTCAAAGAATAGGGGAGATCATATCTGTCACTTGGAGTAAGTTCTTGTCAGGTGTAGAAAACATGGCACATCACTAAATCCAAAGAAGTACATTTTTGGAGTCACAGAAGGAAAATTGTTGGGGTACATTGTGAACAAACATGGATCTCACATTGATCCTTAGAGGATTAGAGCCATTCAAGCATTAGCCATGCCCACAAGCAAGAAAGTAGTTCATTCTTTCTTTGGAAAGGTAAACTTTCTTTGTCGTTTTGTGCCTGAGTTTTTTGAATTGACAAAGCACATCACTTCCATGATGAAACCACAAGCAAGTTTTAAATGGAAAAGTGAAGGGAAGGCATCATTTGAAGAGATCAAGATATACATTTCTAAAGCTCCAACTCTTGTAACTCCAGATTTCAACAAAGAGTTCATCATGTATTGTTATGCATTAGAACATACACTCTATGTTGTTCTTGTTCAGAAAAATGATGAATGTGTGGAAGCACCTATTGCTTTCATGAGTTGTCACAAGATAAAGTATAGTTAATTAGAGAAACATGCCCATGTAGTGGTCAAGGATGTAAAAAACTTTAGGTTTTACATTCTCAATTCCCATACTGCGGTGTTGGTCCCTGGAAGTGCAATCAAATCCATTTTGAATCAGCAAGATCCTGGAGCTAAGAGAGGAAATTGGATTGCAAAAACTCAAGAGTATGAATTAGAGATTCGAACCTCCAATATGCTAATAAAAAAATGGCTTGTGCAAGTTGATTGCTGAAGATGAAATACTTAAAACTCAACATGGTGAAGAAAATTGTTCTTGCTTAAATTGTTCAGAAGACAACCCACATGTTCTCTTTGTCACCACTACCAATGAGTGGTACGCTAATATTGCCTACTACTTGACTTATGGAGAATTACCTCCCCATCTTGATTACAAGAAAAGGAGAACACTCAAGCTGAAGGAAACTAAATTTGTAATCTGGAATCATGCGCTCTACAAAAGATTCCTAGATGGTTGTTTCCTCAGGTGCATAGATAAAGAACAACAGGAAAAGCTGCTTAAAGCATACCATGACCAAGCATGTGGTGGAAATTTTTAGAAATGGTCACTACACACAAGATCCTTTAAGGAAGGTATTATTGGTCCACCATCTTTGCGGACACTTAGGATTGGGTTTCCAAGTGTAAAGCATGCCAAAAATTTGTTGGAAGGCCACAACTAGCTATATTACCACTCATGCCTGTAGTTATTGAAGAGCCATTTCAACAATGGGGGCTAGACTTCATTTGTGTTTTGAACCCTCACTTAAGTGTAGGGCATACCTATGTGCTCACAACAACAGACTACTTCACCAAATTGGTGGAAGCAACTCCAAATAAACAGGCCAACACTGAAA
This sequence comes from Taxus chinensis, assembly GCA_019776745.2. Classification (NCBI taxonomy): domain Eukaryota; kingdom Viridiplantae; phylum Streptophyta; class Pinopsida; order Cupressales; family Taxaceae; genus Taxus; species Taxus chinensis. Next base: position 293,422,575 of record CM034154.1, read on the forward strand.
CAATATGCAAATTCATCAAGGAGAATATCATAGTCCGTTTTGGAGTGCCACAGAAGATTGTAGTAGATAATGCTACCTATTTATCTTCAAGGGATCTAACAGATTTTTTTATGGCTTTGGAATCTCCCTATCTCATTCTTCTGACTACTATCCCCAAGGAAATGGGAAAGCTGAGTCAAGCAAAAAGAAAATTGTGACAATTTTTCACAAGCTTGTAAATGAGAATCAAAGGAATGGGCACAAAAGGTTGTATGATGCATTGTGGCCAAATAGGATCACTCCCAAAAAGGTAATAGGTATGTCACCATTCCAACTATTGTATGGAGTTGAAGTGGAAATTCCTCACATAATTGAGATGCCAGCTCTGAAGTTTTCACAGGTAATAAAAGATGGCCAGTACAAGGATTCCATTGACAAGAGGATCCTATTTTTGGAAAAGCTGGAAGAAAATAGATCCCAAGTGGTGGATCGAATCAAGGAGCATTAGTTGAAAGTGAAGAATATCTTTGAACAGAAGACCAAGGCAAGATAATTCAAGGTTAGAGACTTTGTTCTGCTATAGAACAAGAGAAGAGAACCTAGAGGTAGCCACAAAAATTTTGATTCATTATGGCTCAGCCAATTCCTGATTCATGAAGCTTGTGGTGAGAAGGTTTTCCTTCTCTCATACTTGGATGGAATGCCATCGGAATTTCTTCAAAGAGGGAAATACTTGAAATTATATCATTAGTGAAAGTGGGTTGTCCCTCGCCTTGTACCATAGGTGTGTTTCCCTTTCCGTTATGTGGTTTTGTTTCCCTTTTTTGTTGTGTGTCATGTGTTTCCTTCCCATTGTGTGCTTGTGTGTTTCCTTCTTCTGATATTTATTTCTCAAAGTTGTTCACGACTCTACAAGGCCCAAGGGATAAGGCACTGGTCAATGAATTACAGGGTTTAAAAATTGAGATTTTGGAACCTCATATCATGTCTTCGCCAGGCTCAGTCCATGCCATGTCCCCAAGCTAGAGCCAGCCGTTGTCTCCAAAAAACCATTTTGTTTTTTTTTTCCAAGTTAAATTTGAGATTTCTAGCTCTCATTCTCCTAAATTATTTAAGTCAAATTGAAAATCCAAAGAGATAGAAAATTCCATGTCGTAGAGTTGTTTTCAAATCCCTAGTCTGCTTGTTTTGATAAATTTCCCATTTTCCTATCAGGATGTGTGAAAATTTTATTGTTGTCCTCAATTGAATGAAATTGTCAATATTTCTATGCCCCTGGATCATCGAACCTTGTATTGTTTTCAATTCCTCAGCTCATGAAAGAAATTTGAAAATCAGGTGTAAAATAGTGGAGTCTTCTTCTTCTTTGCATTTTTTCCACAATCAGGAATGATGAGAAAATATTCCCCATTAAATTTTTCCTCAGCATCCATGAATAATATGTGGGTCTCTCCAATTGGATGTGGTTCAGTCATATTTCAAGGTCTAGCAGAAGCTTCCTAATGTCTAAACAACACAACTCCAGAGGCAGGGACCAAGGGGTAGTCTTCAATTAGGTGTAAGCCTTCCACATGTCCTAGGTATGAAATGAAGGTAAAAAGGGCTAAAATCAAGTATGGATGGCTTAGAAAACAAATCAATGTTCCTCATCAACGCAGTTTCAAGATTCAAAGCTGGGGGCATTCCTCAAACTTATGCTAGTCCTCCATGTGTCCCAAGTCGAAAAGGGACAGAGCCAATTGCTAAAATTCACTAAGTATGGGTGGGTCGGTGGAGATCTCCATGTGCCACAACGACACCGTTTCAAAACAAAAACCTAAGAGTTAGTCTCCAAGTATCGCTAGCTCTCCGCATAGCTAAAGAGATAGAGTTGGCCATTGAAAAGTCTAACCTCGATTGAAGGAGACACTTGTCAACTTGGCACAATTTAAGAAGGCACTTCCAAAGTGGAAAATCAAATCAGTGCTAGCTCTCCACGTGTCTAGGAGTCAACATGAGTCAAACAGGAACATACCCCAGATTGACTAAGTATAAAAGAACTCGTAGAGCTCTCCACGCGTCAGCTTGGCGTAATTTCAGAAGGTTCTTCCAAAGTGAAAACTCAAATCAGCATCAGCTCTCCACATGTCTAAGGGTCAACATGAGTCAAACAGGAACATACCCCAGATTGGCTAAGTATGAAGGAACCTACGTATCTCTCCACATGTCAGCTTTGCATAATTTTAGAAGGTGCTTCCAAAGTAAAAACTCAAATCAGCACTGGCTCTCTACGTGTCTAGGGGTCAACATGAGTCAAACATAGAAAGACCCCAGATCGGATAAGTATGAAAGAATCCATAGAGCTCTCCATGTGTTTTCCTGGTGCAACTTCAAAGATGAAATCTAGGGGCAGGTTCCAAACAAGCACTGGCCTGCCACACGTCCAAGTTCAGATATACGGCCCTGCCAAACAAAAGGTAAAGAGTTAAAGCATCTGTGGGCCCATTCTAATCAATTCCTTCCATGTGGGTGGTGTAAATTTAAACTTGTAAAATTAAATCAAACAACCTATGTTTTAACTGGAAAAATAATGTAACAGCCAAATCTTTTAAAAAATGTTTCTTTCCACCATAATCGTTTCTCTGTGAATCAAGAAATTGAATGGGCACGAATAAATAAAATAGGGTGTAACTTTTTATTACTCACCCAAGTAGATTATAACCATTTATTATAGGCTATATGATGTACAATAAAAGTCATTGTAAGGGCTAGCAATTGACTTGGAAAACTGACGAGTGCATTGTACTCCGAGGAAGCAAAGGAGTTAGCAAATTTTCCTCGTTTAATTTTCTCTTCTTTGGTTACATGTTGATTTTTTTTCAGGATGAGGTCACCAACCTAGAAGGTTCACTCATGGACATGTTTTTCATAGGAACATTTAATACATTTTTGGTATATTTGGAGATGATCAAGAGAATTGAGACAACACTCATCTAATAACTCAAGTTGTGCCAAATGATCCTGGAAAATGTCATCATCATTGAGCATGTCCTGGAGTGAGATGCAGAGAGATGGAATCTAGACTTCAAGAGGCAAGACAACCTCAGTACCGTAGACCAGAGAGAAAGGTGTGGCAGCATTTGAAGTGTGAATACTAGTGCGGTAAGCCCACAAGGTGAAAGTAATGTGAGTATGCCAATCCTTCCCAATATCATCAACTACTTTCATAAGAATTTTGTTCAGGTTTTTATTCATTGATTCTGCTTGGCCATTTGTTTGTGGGTAGTAAGGTGAAGAGAAACTAAGTTGAATTCCAAAAGCCTCACAAAGATTTTGTAGGGATTTTTTTTGAATTACTAGTTGTTATTAGTGATGAGGTGGTGAGGGACACCAAAGCAAAAATTAATGTGATGGTTGATGAATTCAAAAAAAATTCTTGGCTTTTGTAGAAATGAGGGGGATGGATTCTAACCATTTAGTGTAGTATTCAGTAGTGGCTATAATCCATTGATGGAATTTTGAGGAATGAGGATTGATCTCTCTGACAAGATCCAAACCCCATTGAGAGAAAGGTGAAAGGTCTCATGTGATCTATAAGGCATGACTAGGTATATGATGAAGATTAGCATGTTGCTGGAATTTCACACAATGTTTGACATAGCTGCAATAGTCACGGTTTAGGGTTGGAAAATAATATCCTACGTGAATAATGTGTTGAGCAATAGCTAAGCCACTAAAGTCACCTCCACAGATTCTGTCATGAACTTCCTTGATGGTGTAGGGAATTTTAGAACTTGTAAGGCATCGTAAGAGAATACAGTCAAAGATGCATTTATAAATAAGACCACCCATGATGACATAATGGGAGACACCTTTAGGAAAGGTGTGTTTTCCATTATGAGTAAGATTGGGAGGTAGAATGGAAAGGGAAAGGTAGTCTACTAATTGTTTATAGAAAAGATCATGTGGGTCAGGTGCAATGGTTTTGACGGAGTTGAAATCTTGAGATAAATAAGGTGTTTGCAACCTGTGTATTGTGACAAATATTTTGGATTTGGCCAGTGAAGCGGGTATCTAAGAATCCAGACAGGCCACAATATCTACAAACTTATTAGTAGAGCATGGGGTGATTTGAATTTTGTAATGGTCAAAGGTAGTCAGAAGTATGTTGACATGGTGTTTGTACTTTTGGAGTATTTCATTATGAAATTGGTATATACCATTTACTTGGTTTACAACTAGTTGAGAGTCCCCAAAGATACTAATTTATTTGACATCTATGGTGATGGCAGTTTGAAGGCCTAAAACGAGTGCTTCATATTCGAAAATGTTGTTAGTGTAATCTAAATCTAGTTTGAAAGATAAAGGCATAGGTTCACCATCAAAAGGAATGAGGATAATGCTTACACCACCTCCAGCTGACTTTTGGAACCATTAAAGAATAAGGTCATCTGGTAAGTGATATCATCCAAAGAGAGGGTAGCAATGGATTCGTCTGGGAAATCAAAGTTAGAGGGTTAATTTCTAGAAAGAGGTGCATCTACAAGTTGGTCAGCGATGGTTTGGCCCTTGATAGATTTTTTATGTCTGAATTTGAGGTCGAGGTCTGCAAGAAGCATAAGCCAACATGAAACACGTTGATGCTAGTAGGGTTTGGCATACTTGTAATGTAAGGGGTTAGTATTAGTGATGAAAAAGGTTTTGTGTTTGAGTAGGTAATGAAAAATTTTAGTGGTGACAAAAACTAATGCTAAGCAAATTTTTTCGACATGAGTGTACCTAGTTTCGTAGTCCAAAAGGGTATGGCTTATGTAATAAACCACTTGCTCCCGGTGTTACTCGTCACGATGAGCAAGTAAGGCACCTAAGGAATTATCAGTAACAAAAATGTATAGGTAAAAGGGTTGGTCATCTTTAGGAGGAATGAGCACTGGTGGTAGGAGAATGTATCATTTTAAGGTATCAAAGGCTTTATGGCATTCATCATCCCATGTGAAGGAGACACCCTTTTTGAAGAGATGATGAAATGGTTGGCAGAGGTCACAAAGTTGTGAAATAAATCGATGAATAGATTACATCTTACCTTGTAAAATTTGAAGTTGGCAGAGATTAGTAGGCATAGGAATTTTGATAATAGCCATTACTTTAGTAGGATTGACTTATTTTCCATGCAAAGAAATGATGAAACCAAGGATCTTGCTTGAAAGAATAGCAAAGCCACACTTCTTGGGATGAAGGAAAACATAATACTTGATGAGATGGTCAAAGATGACCTTCAAGAATGTGAGATGTTTGGCCCACAGGTTGGATTTGGAAAGAAGATCATCTACGTGCTATTCCAATATGTGATGCATTATGTCATGGAAGATATAAGTCACATCCCACTGATATGTAGCACTAACATTTTTATGGCCAAAAGGCATGACTCGATAGCAGAAGGTCCCCTAAAGAGTGATGAAGGTGGTTTTGTGTTGATCTTATGGGGTGAGTAATATTTGGTTATAACATGAGAAATGATCCATGAGTGATAACATCTCATGACCAGTGGTGAGATCAGCCAACTGGTGAATACATTGTAGAGGAAAGTTGTAATTAGAGAAAGCTTAGTTGAGGTCATGAAAAATCCATGTAAATGTGAATTCCTCTGTTGATTTTTTGACTTAGAAATCCATTGGGGATAGTCAATGGGTAGGATAAAATAAACTGAGATAATGCGCCAAAGTTCTTCTTTGACAAGAAGTACAATACGATGATGTATTTTCTGCAACTTTTGTTTTATGGGTTTAGATTCAGGAATGGTTATGATATTGTCAACCACAATATTTGGATTAATACTAGGCATATAAAAATAGGATCAAGAAAAGGCTTCACTAAGATCCCAGAGGAACGAAGTAAAAGCTTCATGTTTAGCAATATCTAAATATTGGCCTCTCTTTAGAATGTGTGGGTCATCCTGAGTGTGAATGTTGATTTCAATAGTCGATTCTTTCAACATGGTTTGTTCCTCAGAAGGAAACCACTGGTGAATATAAGAATCTTCTGCACCAAGCTAGGTGAGGATAGACTGATCATCTTGACATTAATAGAAGGTGTATCATCATTGATCATGTTAGGATATAGGAAGAGAAGAGAAGAGGGAGCCTCACCATCGCGTTGATAAATTAGAGGTCCTAGGGAATTTGTGTTCACAAAAAAAAGCTAGAGGAATAGATTCAGGATCTATGGAGTCTATGGGTGAATGTAGTGACATTTTTGAAAGGGGTGGAGAAGGTTTTTTGTCCTTAATGAGGTTGATACAGGACTTCTTGGAAGATGGTGTGGCAAAGCCAATGTAACTGCAATCTTTGTGTTTACAGTTAGTACATGGGATGATAGTATGATGACCTTGTTTGTAAAAACCAAAGCCAAATTCTTTCCATGCACAAAATTGAAGTAAAATGCGGGCAAAGTTTCAGTTAGTGAGACATTAGAGGTCAGATGAAAATGGTCATGTATGGGATGGTGGTTTGGGTGAATAGGTGGCAGTATCAAGTCTCCCATACATTAAGTTGGTGTGAAAGTGGGGAGGACCATAAGGGAAAACCTCTCCTATGCAATAGTCATAATGAGGATGTTGGCATAGGTTACCATAATCTTGCGGAGTGAGGAATGTATTGACATTATAGATTTGGTATTCGCCCAAAGTGAGGCATTGAAAAAAGCTTCTAAGGGATTGGTAGTAGATATGTGGGTAGTGGGGATAGATGAATTACTAGGTGATTGGGCAGGAGGGGTATCAATCAGTTGGGAAGTAGATGGGCCAGCTGTAGAGGCTGCGCTAGTAGTAGGAATAGAATAGTTAGGTGTGGGAGAGGTGGTGAAAACATTCATGGATGGGGTTGTGGGTGAAGGAGAAGTGGGGGTAGTGGTAGATGCCTTAACTAGTACAAGGACATCGTTAGGTCGGTACAACATTTCATAGGTTTTGAATGGTGACGGGTCAGCTGGGATGGTATAGTTATTCCCTTCATGTTTGAATTTTACATAGTGGTGTAAATTTGAAGGAACACATCCCATGATGTGAATCCAACGTCGGAAAAGAAACAAGTTGTACTTGGAACTCCCCCTCTAAGATGTAGAACAATGTCAGGACAGTGAGGGCCTACCTGCGTGAAGAATAATGGTGCCAAGGGTGGAAGTGATGGCATGATTGAAGGAGTGCTACATAACTATGTTATTATGTATGTAATTTTAAGGAATGCACATTTTATTATACACGTGGGAGGAGATGATTTTTTATGCTAGCACCTCTGTAGATCATAACGCGTTGTACGTGGATATTATCGATATAGACATAGATAAAAAGGGATCGGGATCATTTGATTAGAGAGGTATGATCTCCAAATAAAAAAAATAAGGGCGTCTACTTGATAATTGGGCATGGGGCTAGAAGTAGGTTATGATTTGGTAATAGAGGCCACGTGATGAGGGGTGAGAATGGAGGCTACTGGTGTGGGGTCATTAGGTAAAACTTTGATGGATTGCAAAACCTCCATAAGGGCTTGTCGATGAGATTCAAAGGTTTGGACGAGATCGTACAAAGACACATTTTTAGAGGGGATTGATGTAAATTTTTTTATCATTGTACGAAGGGTAACCCCGTCGGAAATAGGGTATGCAGGTCCTTGAATGGTGATTTTGGGTATGGGTGCATATGGTATATTAGGTATGGGACTGGCTGATGGACTACTTGCTTTTTCTTTTCCTTTGTCCTTTTGGGAATGAGTGGCAACTTAGATCATGTTAATATGAGGGAAAAAGGTATATGGAGAAGTTATGTCATGAGTAGTGTAAAACCATGATGGGAAAAACCCTAATGCGGGGTAAGATCCTTGCGAAATGAGTAGGGCACACTTGCATTTAGGTAATGGTTTGGCCAACTCTCTGATACGGACCATGTTGATCTTGAATTTCAGAGGAAAATAAAAGGGTTGTGGAAGTGGTGATGTAGGTCACTAAAGAAGCAAGGGATGATGGCGTGTGGTGACAGGTGAAGGTGGAATAGGGCCCTCATCAAGGAGATCATCCTCGTCAAAATTTTCTTCAGGAGGACATAATTGGAGGAGAACGGTTTTGAGAGCCTTACAACCTTCTACATCATGTCTTGGCACACGATGGTAGGAAAAAATTTTAGTTTCATCAAACCCTTTTGGTTTGGGTTTGAGGGGGTCATAAGGCCTAAGTGGTGGTAAAGTGATGACTGAGGTCTCTAAGAGGTTGGCTAGAATGTTGGCGTAGGACCCTGCTAATGGATCACAGTGGGAAGTGAGTGTGGGTTTGGGTAAAGGTACAAAAGATTGTTGGGTAAGAGGAATTATAGGAGGGGGAATGGGTTGGACCACTGGTTTGGTAGGTGGTACTATCTTAGGTTTTGATGGTATCTACTTGGGTAAAGGTGTGGTAGAAGAACTAGCAATGGCAGGTGTTGTTGGCTTAACTACCCTGTTGGAGGGTAGTGGGTTCTTGTCTTTGGATTGCACCTTCTTGGGTAAAGGTGAGATGGGAGTAGGTGATGCAGAAGGGAAAGAAGATGGTGGAAGAGGATGGGTTACCCATGGGGACAATAGAGTTGTGGCAGAAGTGGTTGGTAGAGGATGGGTGGAAGGTATGGGTTGAAGTCGTATAGGAAAAGTTGGGGTTATAGTAGCTGGTGGAGGTATAGGTGGTAAGAAATGTATGGGTGAGGGTGAGGGTGTTTTTTGTGTAGGTAAATTGGATGTAACAAAGGATCATGATGATGAGGTAGGTTGCTTAGCTTTTGATTGGCCTTGGGTAGGGGGTTGTTTGGCCAAGGTTGATGGGTGAGGTCCTAGGATGGACGGAAGGGGTGAAGGTGACAAAGGCATGGTAGGTGAGATTGGTGTATGTGGCCTAGAAGATTGGGTCTTCCTTTTAGGTGGAGGAGAAATTTTGGTGTAGGTTTGGGAAGATGTGAATAAGTCCAATTTGATGGGTGGATGGGTAAGGATAGACATCGGCATGAAACCAAAGGTAGTGATGGGTCTAGATATGGATGAAGATGTAGGTGTGGGTAGGTTTTTAGGCATAGGAATGGTTTTAGTCATAGGTAAAGGTTCAGATGTAGGTAAAGGTGACAAAGAAGAATCCATTTTGACAGGCATGGTCAGGGTCGATCTAGTTGCTGGAAATACCTTTGGATAGATCGTGGAGGTATCTGTAGGTGAAATTTTCATTTGAGTCAAAAAGGGGATTCGAAGACATCCCCAAAGCATGGAATTATCAATGTAATCCAAGTGATCGGTCAGTCGTGAAAATAGGACTGCTGTAAGAGGAGATGCAGTTGGTTTAGTGGAAATCCCTGTAAAATATGTCTGTGAGAAAGGGAATTGGTTAGCCTCAGTCTCTGTGGGTAGAAGATCCGAGACCAGATCAACAAGATCTTGGAATGCTAATGGAGAATTATCCCCAATAGGTAGTGGCATGTCCAAAGGATCTCCCATGGGTAGGAGATACAACATGTGGGGTGAGATAGATTTCTATTTTCATGGAGGAGAAAACGAAGATGATTATCCTATGAGTAGGAGAGTTAATATCGTTTATTCTTCGGTAGGTTGGAAGGTAGACAATGAAACAACATCAGTAGAAATTGTAGACTCTCCCATGGGTGAAGGAGGAGATGAAGGGGACTCCTCTAAGGGTGAAGGAGTGGAAGAGGTATGCTCCTCCGTGGGTAGAGGAGCTTGTGCTAGAATTTCCTTGATAGATAAAATAGGAGGAAATTACGGAATAGACGGTATGATATTGAAAACAACATGGAATTCAAGGACATTGTTGTTGTTGTTTTAAGGCTTAACATTTTCATTAGATGATGGTTTTTGGTTAGGGAATGAATTATTAAAGATATGTAAGTTTCTACTTTTTGGTGCGTTCGGGTTATCCAGGAAGAGATCTCCATTATCTAACATTTCTTGGACAATGTTCATAAAAGTTATGCAATTACCATTACTATGGCCTTTGACGTGATGATAATTACAATAGTCATGTTCCTTATACCATGCGCACATAGGATGAGTGGGATCAAAACTAGTATGAGGTTTAATGGGGGGTAGAGAAATGGCTTCAGCTTTAAGAAGCTTTTCCAAGACTGAAGAATAGGGCTCTCCAACTAGATTTTACTTTCATTATTCCCGTCGGAACTACAAATTCTAAATAGGGGAAAGATTGGAGGAAGGTTTGGCTTGATTCGATGGATGAGATGGACCAACTTTGAGAACTATCACGTTGGTAGATCCTTTGGATTTTGAATAATTTTTTTTGGGTTTTGAAGACAAAGAAGAATCATTTTAATTAAATGTGACATTCTTTATCACAATTGGATTTTATTTTCTTCGATGACATGAATTTCCATATTTTTGTGCCATGGTAAATGCTTCATTGAAGGTATGAAAGGTTTGTACCTATAGATTTGGTGAGATGTGTCTAGCACAAGCTCTAGTGAACAACTCTATAAGTTCAGCTTGAGGTAACTGGAATGTTAATTGGTTGATAAGACTTCACCAGTGAGCAATGAAATTTGTGATAGATTCATCATCATACTGTCATGTCAAATATAGGTTGGTCATGGTGACGTTTTTGACTATATTGATTGAGAAGTGGTCCAGGAATGCTTGAGCCACTTGGTTAAAGGAGTAGTGGAATGTCTAGGCAAATTTTTTTACCAATATAAGGCGGGTCCTATTAGGGACATGGGAAATGTTCATAGGAGTAAAGCATCATCATGGGAAATTAGATAACACCCATGTTTGAATGACCGTAAGTGTTGTTGCGGGTCTTCTTTACTGTTGAAATGGTTGAACTTGGGCATTTCCCAATGCACAGGGTATGGGTGAATAGGAATAGATGGATGAATAGGCTCATTATAGATTTCATCATAAGTTAAGGAGTTACGAGAGCCAGAAACTGATGCTTCTAGTGTTTGCATCTTTTCCATCATCATTCTAATGAGGTCATTGGTGGGTTGTGAGGAATGGGAGCCTCCTACAAAAAAGGGGAGGTTGATGATGGGTGTATGATGTGGATGGAATCCTAACATATGGGGGTGCCAAATATGAAAAATGTGAAGGGGGAATAGATGCGGGTGGAGGGTATCCTGAATTAGTGATAAATGTGATTAGGGGTTGTTGGTATGTGTGTAAATAGGTGGAATGGTCATAACAAATCTCATAGTAATTGGTGGTAGAGATTGTGGGATGGAAAGGATGAGGTTTTAGAAGGGGGTGTGGATTACCAACACTATGGGTGGTTATGATGTAACTAGTACATACGAGGTAAAGGGGGTAGATGGGGCCATGCTTAGGATGGTTTGTGAAGGGATGTTCGACACCACGTGTGTGATAGATGTCATTGGTGAAGCATTTATAGTGGATGTGGGGTCTAGTTGAGATACAACATGGGGTAAGGTGGATGAAGGTAATGTTGAGCTAGTGGTAACCGACGTGGAAGTGGGGTGAGGGTAGGAGGAATAGATATGGGCATGTCATATACTAGTTTTCATGATGAGTCTCGAGTAGATGAGTGGGTAAGATAGTATTATAGGGCCATGGGATTCTAGTCAAGGAGTCTTGTGAACTCCTCGTTTCCGGTAGAAATGGTGATAGGCTGAGTTGGATCCATAGGTGACAGGATGGAAGGTGGTGATGGGATAGGTGGTAGTGGCTGAAGGACTGGCATGAAATATAAGGGCATTGGCTTGGCTGTCAGTCAATACCATGTGAATTATCATGTATCAGGTTAACTTTATTTTTTAAATGACACAAAGAATAATAAAAATGGAAAATAATAGATAATGGTAGGTGGACTTGGTCAGTGTTTCAATTAAAAATAAAAACAAGGAAATTGACACTGGTTAAGGTGACCAATGATGGTTAAAGGGGACTGATGAGAATTACAATAAGTGATATTGGTTACTATGGGAAAACACCAGTTTGAGAAAATGAAGAAGAATTAATGAAAATGAAATGGGGAAACTGTACTTGACAGTGATATTAGAATGTTGGGAATATGATGATGTCCTGAGGACTACAAATAGAAAAGAAAAGGTGATGAAAGTTGTTTTGGGTAAAATAACCAAAAGAGAAGGTAACTGACACTAGTTAGGTAAACTAATGACGGTCAGATGGGAACTGATGACGGTCATTGAACCAATGCTAGGTACTATGAAATATGAAGAATTGAAGAAAAATGAATTTTATAAATTAAATCAGATGAAGAATCAATCCAAAAATCTGAGAATGATAATATGAGGCCCTGACACACTTAGAAATAGTTGGAATACTCCAACTATGATGGTGGAGTGTGAAAGGAAGAAGAAAATGAAGAAACATAATCCTCACAACTCAAAACGTAATTCAAGAAGAAAGCTAAGAAAAACATGTAATCCTATGAGTGAATTTTATGTTACTTTATCTTATGCTATTTGAGACTGACTTGTGAATTTAGAATAGAGTTTTTTTGGTTGGGAAGTCATCCTATGAGGAGGAAAATTCTAAAGGGTGGTTTCAAGTTATGTTTTTGCGGGGGTGGTCCTTTCTCTAAGATAATGACTGGATAGAGAAACCAGTTGGGTGCCCACTGTCAATCCTCTGATCATGTGATCGTTGACAACTTCTTCTAGGTAAGATGTTGTTTAAGAAGATGTGTGAATTTTGTATTTTTGTAGTCTAGGAAAGAGAGAGAGAAGAGAAAGTGCTTTCTACGATTCAATTATGTCAACCATCAGCTGGGCATGACTTCCAACATATAGGTTGCCCTCAGTTAATGTGAGCTAATAATGCAACATACAAGGATGAAATGCAAAAAAATTTATAACCCAAATCTACAATTATACTCGATGTAGCAAGTGATGAATAGGTCAAGAACATGATATTTCACTACTATGAAAGTTCTAGAAGAAATAAATGATTCCTTTTAAACACCAAATCAAAAAAATGACGTTTAGACAATTAGAAGAAAAGAATGTTACCAAGGGAGAAGAGTAAATGTGTATTTTTCAAAAAGAGAAAGAAACACACAAGATTTCCCCATATGAAGAAAATGTAAATAACCAAAGAAAGGATCCCATCGGGTGTGCCAAAATGTTTCACCAATAAGCTGCATACGTATGAGTAAAATAGATAAGGTAAAGGTGAGGAGGAATACCTATGAAATGAAGGTGGAAGGTAGAGTGCATGAATTCTGATTTCTTGATTCAGTGCTGATTGTAAGAAATTATTTTTGGCTAGGAGGAACTACCTGAAATGCAAAACAAGACCACAAGAGGAATATTAAACAATATATGTCAGTGGACTGCCTAGCGTATGCTAGATTCGGGAAGTGTGATACTTCCTAGATGGTTGTCAATCCACTATTTATCAAATCAATGAACAAAAATGTGAGAAATAGAGGTCCTATTGCTAACAAGTTGATTTTGGTATCTCAAGTTATTAACAATATATTAGATAAAGTCAAATATAGCATGCACAATTAAATCTAACTGAGGTTAGGTGTTTGTTTCAGGTTGGGTAGGTTGGCAAGGTGGTTGGAGTAGGTCAGGGTCAGATCTTTGGTGATTTGGGTTATTTGGATGAAGGTTATTAGGTTACTGTTATGGGTAGGATTACCAGTTACAGAGACCAACGTCGGTGTGGTATGATCGATGATGGTTTAGGGGCAACCAATGACGGTTAAGGTGACTAACGTCGGTAAAGGTGGGATGGTGGAAACTCAATAAAATTGGTTTTTGGAGCTTCTCTGTGATTACCTAGAGAATAGATGGAGAATGGTGAGGTTGGTAACAGTGCTGGGACTTCTCAAAGATGTCTGGAGTTAGGTATGGAGAGATGAGATATTGTAGGTGGTTAGGTTGATGGATTGACAGGAAGGTTGGAAATGATGGAATGTAAAGGAGACTACGACCTATAAATATAGATAAAGAAACTGATCTAAATAAGTATAGGATGATGTAGATCAAAACATACTTACTTGCATTTACAGACCTGGTGGGTGGGTGATGGCAATGGTTGATCTATGAAACTAGTGGTCAGTGTCATGACAGTGCTTCCCGGAACATTACCATGAATGCTTAACCTTCAGATCAGTCTTGGTGTTGATTCAGGATGTCTAGATGTACAAGAGGGCTCTGGTTGATGCTTACTTGTAGATCTCTCTCTTATCAAAATTGAATAATGATCAACCAACCTTGAAAAAGGTTACAAAAATGAATATATGGTAATTAATGATGGTCAGGGTGACCTACGATTTTTAGGGTTAACCGGCGTCAGTTAAGGTGGGAAATCCTAGGTTGCCCAAACAACAGATCTTGGCTATCTTTTGGCCAGTTCTGTCCATTATTGTGGATCTTGAAATGGTAATTTCCACTTAAGTAAGTGGGCATGCTGTCAGAGGGAAAATAGGTATGTGATTTTAGGGTTAAACTAAGTCTTAATTAGTTTAGGTAAGTAAAGATGAGTCTTAGTTAAAAGGAAACATGCTAAGAATTGGTCTATGATGAGGTGTCTAGGTGAGGTGGAAGTTAATTTAATTAAGGTAATTAAATTAATGAATATTGTGATAATGGGCATTAGTTTAATTGTAGGTAGTAAAATTAATATACATGTGGGGTAAAAGTGGAGTGCGACCCATATTTGGTGTCTACACATGGATGTTAAGGAGGAGAAAGTGTAAAATGTGGTAATGAAAATGAATCTAGGGTGGAAACACATGTGTAGATGTCACGATGTGCTTGTTGTTTATGTCAATGTTGTTGTTGTTGATGTTGTGAATGATGTTGTGTACCGTTTCCCATATGGAAGGACCAATAAAAGAGAATAATGAACAAGGATTCAAATACGCATGTATGTGATTGAAATGTGTAAAAAGTATGTAAAATACAAAAAAAATGAAAAAGGAACATGTACACCTAATCCATGATGAGGAAAGAGTGTAGAAAGGATCCTGAAGATGTTGTAAAAGAATGAGATTTTTTGGAGATCTCAGACCATTTGCACCAGCCACAATAAATTGGGGCGATCTCACGCCAATGATATGGAACAAGTATATGGATAAAATTCTAGTGTTATACTCCAACCTTTAACCACTTCCTGCAATGTAGAACACCACTGCAAAATGTGAGTAAAATTTGATCTAATGTGAAAGTGCTAAGGACTATATGCCCTATAAAACCTTATGTGTGTGGAGTTTTGTATACTGTGTTGAAATGCTAAAATGTTGTGTAATTTCCCCCTTGTTATAGGAACCCAAGAAGGGTTATGCTGTGCTAAGGACCAAAATATAATTTTGAGCCTTGACACTTAAATTTTTGATGTACTAGTATTGTGTTGTGATGTGTAATCATTGTATAATGTTGTATGGGGTGACTGATTCACCCAAATGATGCCCCTCCTCATTTTGAGCTCATGAGATGTCACTCAAGGATTATGTAGCCCAAAAGAGGACTGATCACTATGGTGAAACTATGTTCTATAGGGGGGAGGGAATGTGCTTAGTAGAAACCAAGGCACACACATACAAATTGGATGGGAGACAAGTGTTATTACAAGCAAAGAAAAGCATGCATGTAGCAAACAAAATGAATTCTATGTAGACAATATGTAAGATAATATGAAAGAAGACAATGTAAACACACAAGAAGATAATGTAGACCAAAAAAACCAGGTTGCAAAAATGAGACACCACTCACGATGTTATAATACAATCAAGGACGACATAGCCAAAAGTAAACAATGTGCACACAAGGAAAAGTAAAAATTCCGCAAACAATGGCATCTAAAGGGAATGCAATGAAAAGAAATGTAATAGAAAACCATGGAAACATATAGTCCTACAAACAAAATGTTCCACATGAAGCACCCATTAACATTTTATAAAGATAAAAAGTATGTCAAAACATGTATAATATGATAAAATAATTTACTATGAAACAATAACACTTGCAGTATACAAAATTAGATGCCCCTAGGAGCCCTTATGGGATTAAGATGAGGTATTGTGCCAAGCATCCATGCTAAATGTATAGATCGATATGGTCTATGATCACAACTAGAAAGGAAAGTGAATGCACATGTGTGTATGATAAATAAAATGACATACAATATATCTATCTAGCATGTGTAATAAAGTGAACATGTAAGCAAAAGTAAGTAAGAGTAAATGTAACCAAGATATGTAGTATGTTGTGGATGTGGTAGAATGGAATGTGGTGTGAATGATAGGAGTCACATACCCCCCGAGTGGATGTGTATCCATACAATGAGGTTCATTTATTTATTCCCCCTTAGTAGTTAAGAAAGAACTGTAAATGAGACTGCATCATCAAGAAATGGTTTGAATGTGTGTATTAGAAATATGTGATCGTCAAAGCGCAAAGTGTAGAGTGTAAATGTGTGATTGAATAAGATATTGATTAATTGATTGAGTGATTAAATGCATGAGTGTGATGAGGTCCATTTGAGATGTATACCCTTAGCAGTAAAGTATGGACCGTGTGACTAGAGTGCATCATAGGGTAATGACCACAACATGTAGAAGTAGTTGTAATAGAGTTTTAGTGTGAATTTACATAGTGAGAAATACGTAAAGTGTATAGTAGATGCTACAAGAGAAAATTTCCTAAGTGTATGATGTGAAGTGTGTGAGGTTCATATGTATAAGATGCCGTCAACAGTCAAGTGTGAACCGTAGCACAAGATTGCATCATCGGGAAATGATGAGTACATGACTTGAAATGTGTATGATGAATGTGGTAGTTGATGAATGATGTTTGATGACAGATGATGAAAGAGTGTATTTTATGTGTAAATATATGGTGGTAAATGTATGCATGTAGGAATGAGTATGTAGTAGATAGATATATTGGGGAAATGTAATGGGTTCTTATTGAAATAGATCCCTCAACAGTCATGTAATAACAACAAGAACACAAGTGTGTCATCAGGAAATCATGATACAAATGTATCAAAGGGTTTGAAACTGCTAAGAGAGATCAATCATGAAGCGCATAACATTAAGTGTGATACACCATGATAGAAATAAATAATAGTGATAAAAATGGGGGAGAATAATAATGATGCCCCCAAGTGTGACAATGATGAATATTTATGCACCAACGTGAGAGATACAATTCCATTATGGGAGAGTGTTATTTGTGTCATGATAAGAGAGAGGGAAAACACAATGGTAGGCCGAAGTAACAATAGAACCATGCAATGGTGGTGGAATTTAAAATGTGTCTTGCCCATTGGTAGAAGGATTAGTTTCTTTGACAAAATGAATTGGAAATGGAAGTGGATTAGGATGGGAAGGAATATTGAATGGTGGTAACTTAGGTGGGATTGATGACATTGCAGAAGACTTGATATGAGAAGAAAGTGGACTAATTTTTAGAGACAGTTGCATATTTTTATGTGGTAATGCTATAGAATAATTGAGAGGAGGGGGTGCTATATTGATTTTTATAGGAGGTTTATTAGGTGGATCTTGACTCTCCGTAGAAGAAAACTTAGAAATGATGGCATGATTTTCATTAGACATAGACAAATCAGATTTAGGAACCCATTCGGATGTAACAATTGGAGAGGATAATGTTGTATGACATTATGCAAAAAATCCTTGTCTCTCCCTTGATGATCACTCAAGATGTTTGATTATTTATTGTAAATCATATCAATCATTGTCATTACGTCTATTAATTTGATGATAAGCACATAATGGCAGACCATGATATTTGACCACCTGATAAGGAGGGTAGCAATGAGCAGCTTGAAAACTGATCAATTGATGAATAAGGAGATTAGTAAGAATGTCATGTTGCTTAGTATTGTGATCAAACGTGAGAGGATATGATAAGGGTAAGGCTTGCGGCTCACTAATATGAGCACATGTAAAACTCATCTCTATGCTTCATGAGAATCTATCTAACATGATCCTGAGAAGCATCCATAAGATGTCTTCAAATTTTAGAGATGTATTCATGGATTCCATAGCATGAAATTTGTCTTGAAATATATAATTCAAATAGTAAATTTATTCCAACATGGATTTATTAGATGGAGGATAAAAAACTGGGTTCGTTAGATAAACGATCTAACATAGTACTCACTTGATGTGACGATGTATTGCTAGGGAGATACATGGTGTCCAAGGATTTTTTTAGAACAACTTGGAAATCAAGATGCATTTGAATTAAATCATACAAAGAAATTTGAGGAATTTTAGGATCATATGTGCTTAGAGGATGATATGCCAAAGAAGGATCTAAAAGATCGATCATGAATGGGGTTCACCAAAATGATTAAGATAAATGTTGAAATACAAGCCTAATATGATGTTATTGTAGCAGTAAATAAATAATCAAGTAAATATAGAAATTAACCAAACACACTAAGAAATTAAATGTAAAACCTAAGTACAAAGAGATGGTAATAAGCCTTAGCTGATTTATAGAGATCCTATGGATGCCGAAGTCGTGACAAACTAATTAGCACTGGAATACCATCGCACAAAAATAGAAAATTATAGATCTATGAGGAATTAAACTAGAATGGGGTACCTGGAGAGGGAAAATGGCACCTGCTGGAACCCTATGCCTATTTATGGGTGCCATGTATATGGAAATGTTTATAAAACCACCTCTTAGTGGTCATAATTTGTTCGTTGTTATTCTCCTTTGATCGCATGTATGTCACACTTAGATCCCTGAGTCACTGGAAACATGCAATGAAGTAGTACACCTACTAAAACCCTCAAATAGACATCAAATCCTAAAAAATAAATATGCAAAATGATGGTTCAGACTATCCTCAGCTTTCATAATGGTGAACTTATGACTGAGCCTTGCATACTACATCTTAGACCTAAAGTAGTTATTTGTGTGTGGGTGCAGAATTGTTCCCTAGATGGCTTTCTCTAATGTGTATCACACTTGATAGTAATGAGCAAGTAGATAGATGTAAATAAATGTAAATAGATGTGTGCATGGAAATAATAATTAATTTCATCCTCGTATGAATTGTGATGTAGAAGAACCAATCCTTTTGTCTCCTTGTGATGGAGATATATGGATGAAAACAAAACTCTTAAATGCTTTAATGGATACAACCTTAGGTGGTGATATATAATGTTTATTGCTTGGCACTTTATTATGATCACATAAATTTATATTTATATGATTCATTTTCTTTAATTTCATAACTAACCCCAAAATGGTGAAATACCAAAAAGGTAAGATTCTCAAATGGATAAAAAAGACCCAAAATATGTGATCAAAGTATACTGAGGTCAGGGTCGCCTGGTGCTGATGTCCTGGCTGGGAGATGGTGTCCAAGATGATAAATGTTGAAGTATAAAAAGGAATACTCAAAAAATAAATGTGTAAGATCAAGATAAGTAACATAAATCTAAGAAAGGTGGCCGAAGACATAGGTTAATTAGTAATTTTCTTTCTTAGGAATCATATGAATAGTAGTATGTAATCAGGACTAAAAAGTTACCCAAAGTGCATGATTTTGAGTCTACAGTTCAACCAATGTATGCTCTCCCTCATTTTGGGTGCATCTGACAAGTATAAGAGGATACAGCCTAAAGGAGAGGAACCTAATATAATATATATATCTGAAGTGAATATAACTGCAGGAAGTAGGGGATGTGCTTGGTAGTAACCAATGCACATGAAAACAAAGTGGGCTAGTATAAGTGTTAGTAGTAAAGCTAGCATGTAAGAGAATACAATGTAAAAATCAAGTTGGTAGACAAGATAAACCATGAAAAGTGGGTTTAAAACATAGGAAGTCACTCACAATATCACAAGAAAATCATCGCTGAAGTGACTAAAGAATATAATGATCAAACAAGACATATGGCATAGCCCGCTAACAATAAGATACAATTTCAAACAAGATTAAGTAAAATGTATCATATAACCATGGTGGCATATAGTCCTGTGAAAAAAAATGTTACACATGAGGCACCCGTTAGCATGTTAGAAAGATAAAAAATATGTCAAAGTGTGTATATAGCAGAGAAAAAGTAGAGTAACTTGTTATGAGAAATAGTGAATAATTTAGCAATAGAACTTGAAGTGTGTAGAATTTGGTAGTAATAAAAGTTGATGCCCTCAGGAGCTTCAGTGGGACTCGTAAAAGGTAAAGTACCAATAATAATTATAGCATGTAATAACCTATAAGAGATCTACATTCACCTCAACTTACCAATTGAATACATGTGTGTATATATAGAAAGATGATGGCATATTAAGAATCCATTTGGCATGGAAAAAGAAGTGTAACATGTAGATATAATAAGCTAACAATAGTAAATGAAACCAATATATGTAAATGCAATGTATTAATGTGATTTTCTGGTATGAAAAATATGGCGATGGTAGGAGGATCATACCCCCAAAAAAATGTGTATGAGATGAATTTCATTTATAGTAACCCTCAACACTCAAGAATGAACCATAGAACAAGAGTGTGTCATCAGGTAATAGTTTTTTCATGTGCTAGAAATTTTATAACGTGATGCTTGGAGCGTGAAATGTGTAGTGGATGTGAGGTTTATTTCAGAATAAGACCCTCAACAGTTGAGTATGAACCTTGGAGCTAGAGTACGTCATAGGGTAAGGACAATACAATGTGTGTATCAAATGGTTTGATAATGCGTAGGAAGATTAGTTATGATGCACAAAGTGAAAAATGTAATAGTAGGAGCTGAAAAGAATTGGTAGTGATGGGAGGGGAGAAAGTGTGATGCCCCCAAGTGTGTTAGTGATGGAGATATATATGATGACATGAGAGATATTGTGCCATTGTGGGAGATTTTGAGATGTGTCATGAGAATAGATAGAACCATCACAATGGTGATTAGGAGAAAGATTAGGAGCAAGGTTTGATTTGGGGTTGACAGAAGGAAATTTAAAGAGGCTAGCTATGAAAGGGTGAATTGGTTTTTCTTGCTTAGTTGGAATGGGTTAGATAGGGGGATCTTGACTTATCAAATAAGGAACATTTGTAACTATGACATGAGGCTCATTAGACATAGAGGGTTTGAATTTGGGAGCCCATTGGGATTTATCAATTGGAGATGTAGCATAATTTTGTGAAGAAAATGAAATAAAACCTTGATGTTCAAGGTGCTTAATTATTCATTTTAAAACATAAAAATCTTTTTCATGATTTCCATTAAGTCCATGATAATTATAAAATTTGAGACAAATGAAGTTGATTAATTGGTGATTGTGAAGCTCAGGAAGGATATCATGTTTCTTAGCATTTAGATCAAACTTGAGAGGTGCTGGTAGCAATAAGACTATATGTTGAGTGATATGAGAACATGTAGAAGACATAGGATTGGGATAAGGTGTAGAACAATAACTAGGATGAGCATGAGAAGAATCCTTGAGATGTTGGATTTCAGCTTTGAGAGATATAATCGTAGTTTCCATAGCTTGAAATTTATCTTGAAAATCATGGTGTAGAGCTTGAATCAACTCTGAGATAGTTGGATTGGTTGGAGGATTAAGATTGATAGGGTCATCAAATAGGTGATCAAAAATGGAACTTACTTTTGTAGGTGGCATATTATGAGGGATATACATAGTGTCTAAGGATTTTTAGAGAATATCTTTACAAGGTGGGTGCATTTTAAGAAATTGATGCAAGGATACTTGAGGAATTTTAGGATCCATGAAATAAGATTAGAGAGAGTAGGAAAAAGAAGGATCTGAATGTTTGATCAGGAGTGGGATTCACCAAATGATTTAATGTAAATTATATTAAATCAAATTGTAGAATAAATATTGTAATAAATAATGTATGAATGATAAAATATAGTATTGACATAAGAAAACAAGCATATAATGTGAAATCCCTAAGAAAGAAAGATGTGTATGATGACTTAGCTGATTTTTGAATAAATAAGAAGTGATTTGGGTAAGTGAAAGTGTTAGATAGGTTGTAGAAAACGTTGTTACTATTCACTGTAAATTCTGGAAGCTAGGAACAAACCCAGATAGGGGCACCCAGTGCAGGGTAGAGGTGCCTGATAGCTAGTGAATGGATCTGGGCATTGGTGACTATATAAGAGTTCATGATATTCCTTCTTCTGTGTTGTAAGGGTTTCATTGTTGATTCTTATTGATTTCTTGATATTATATCCTTGATTGCCGAAGGTACTGTTATCCATATTTTACCCCCTAGAAAATTTGATCAGCCATGACCCTGCACAAAAGGAACCAGAGAAACCACATTCAAACCTTGCAAATAGGTTATAGAGGGACTCTACAATGGAGTGGCAGGGCCTGCAAAAGATCAAGTGATCCCATGCAAGAAGAAATTCAAGAAATTTCTCTATCGAGTGAATCCATGCCTTCAATTCATTAAATAGATTACATGCGGGCTCAAAAATGGAATAGTAGGGTCGGGGAAGGAGAAAACAGTGTCAAAAGAGGCCAGAGGCTCAAAGGAAAAGAAATGGAAAATATTTGAAGTCTTCGGGCTTTGCAAATGGTTTAGAATGGGCCCAAACATGACTAAGTATGGAGGAGATAGTGGAGGGAGAAAAGTGTCCAAACAACGCACCTCCAAGTGTCCAAAGGGGCATACCCAAACAAGTTCTAATCTCTAGCGCCCCAAACCGGCCATTGAATCCAAAAAGGGTGAGGTCTAAACGACATATCTCAAAAATTTGAATCCAGAAAGGGAGGCTAAAAAAGTGCCAGGCCTCCACGTGTCCTTGGCCCAAAATAGAGGTAGAGTCAAAGCTAAAAGTCAAAGGTAGGAAAGGCGGGCCTCAAAAAAGGATAAGTATAGAAGTGCTAGTAGAAGCTACCACACATCAGCTTGGCACATCTCCAAAAGTTAGTCCAAAAGTGGAGACTCAAATGAGCATGGGCTCACCACGTTTCTAGGGTCAAAAAAGGTAAGGGAGGCTATTGAAAAGTACAAAGAACCTACGGAGGCTTCCACATGTCAACCCGATGCTCCTTCAAAGGAAAATACTGAGCGGGATTTTAAGTGAGTGCGGAGCCTCCATGTGTCTAGTTTTATAAAGGGATAAGGTCAAGTTGAATAGTTAACGCATTGAGACAGGCCACTAGAGGGTGCCAAGTGTTATCACAATGCTAATTCAAGAGTAGAATTAAGGGAGGGTTTTCAGACAAGTGCCAGGCCACTGCGTGTCCTCGGTCAGATATATGACCCCACTGAGCAAAGGACTTAGCCAAAAACATAAGGAAATCAAGCAGGTCGTGGAAGAAGCCATGTGTCAACCCCACGCCACTCAAAAAGTAAAATATAGAGGCTGCCCTTAGACATGTGCCAGCCCTCCACATGTCTAGTTTCAAAAGGGGGCCCATTTTTGAACTTGTTTTCCCACTATTTTATGCAGACTCGATCCAAATTTCAAAAGGGAATATATTTCGACTCAGGGCTCAAAATCTAGAAAATATAGCACCATTAGAAAGATCTTGGCCTCATCTATGCCATGAAGATCTGAAAATTTAAGTTTGGAGAAGTTAGGTAGGAGAAAAATGGAGAAATGTCTTTAGTCCATTAATTCAGGATCTATTTTTCCCCAAAAACTAGAATGGATTGAATCTCATCCACCATTTCCCCCTTCTGTGAGGTACCGAACTAGTAATTGATGTAGTCAAGATAGATTTGGGGTGGATGTTTTGCAGGAGGCATTGATGATAGTGGTTGAACTTCAAACTAGTTTTTCTGGCTTCTCTCTCTTTCTTCTCTCTGTGTTGAATCTATAAAAGGAGGGTTAGGACTCATTGTAAAGGGTTGGACATTCTTCTATTTTGCAGGCTCCCCTTTTCCTCTGGAAAATGAATTCATGGAGTTTTAGACCTTCCATTAGATTGCAACACATTTTCTTCCTTTTGGTCATTTTTTAAATGCATTGTATCAAATCTACAGAGAAATAATACATGTTTGTGACTGATTTTCAACCCTTTCCTATCTTCATTGCTCTCATCTAGTCTTTCATTACAAAATTGGTTATTTGTGCTTGATTATTGTATGCATTTTTGGTTTGTGCCTATCAGCAAAATGAATTTTCATCATTCCTTTGGTGTATCACCTGGTTAGCTTAGTTTTAATTTCTTGCATTCCTTTCATCCTTGTCTCCTTGGAAAAATTAGATTAGGTTTAGGAATCAATCCTTTGCAAATTTCACGTATGCACCTAGACAAAGGAATAGGAACCAGCCTTAATCTGGAGAGTTTTCCCATTTGCAAAGTCCCACACTTTTGGGGAAGACTCAATGTTATGCAAATCACATCAAATGACAAGTTTGAAACACCAAATTTGAGAGGTCATTTGGGGGTGTTGTGATTTTGCACTAACAATTTTGGCATGCTTAGTGGGACTAAAGAAGTCTCCATCTTTACTACAGTAAGATTGATGTGTGCTTGTTGTGATTCTAGCTTTTAAGAAGTTTAAAATTACACATCTGGTGACTTTAAAAGGGAAAAAATTCACTGGTTTCATAGTCCAAGCTTGCCAAGTTGATGAGAAGAATACAAACAAAAGTCAAGAACTAGAGAAGAGGGAAAAGAGCTCAGAGGTCTCCATCTCCACCAAATAGAGCTTTATCAACACCTCCTCCTAGTAGGACATTCTTTCAATCATGAAGGATCCTCACACCAATCAAGATGGCACAACCAAATCCCTATGTCAATTTCACAGGTAGCAGCCCACTCGCTCTAAATGCATAAAATCTAGTCCCGGTGGCATCATTAAAGAGCATCCCATATTTCACTAGAGAAAACCAGAATTCTCCTGGTGACCACATTCAAGACATTGCAAATGTCTGTACAATCCATGAGATCACTGAGATGGACATTACAATCAAGTTACTAGCCTCTTCACTCAAGGGTAAAGCTTCATAATGGTTCAGGAGCCTAGAAGCAGGCTCTATTCAAACTTGGGACCATCTATGTAGAGCTCTTCATGACCAGTTTGGAGAAAAGGGAGATAACCTATCCTTGTTAGAGCAACTGACAACAATCAAGAGAGCTCCGAATGAGTAGTTGATGGATTTCAACCTCAGATTTCAATGGACCTAGGATAGGATTCCAGCGGCAGTAAAGCCCACAGAAGAAGGTGCCTTCTTATACTTTCTTAGAGCTTTAAATTATGATATTGCTTTAATGATTCAATCAATGGGAGGCACCACTCTACCTGTAGCCTATAGCCTCTCTATAAGAGCTGAAAATTGTTTAATTCAGGCTGGCAAGCTTGCTCCTAGGCCCTCCATGCCTCTATACCATGAATTAGGAAACCCAAGTACCATCCAGACACCCACATTAGCTCCTATACCTACTCCTAGGGATCAAAGTTCAGTTGAAGCCTCCACCTCATCCTCTAACACCTCAAAAGAGCTTCAGGAAGTTATGAAACAACTTCAAAACCTGGGGAATGAGTTAGTAACTATCAAAAGACAACATGCTCAGAGCTCTAGGCCATATCAGCCTCAAGCTCAGTATCAAGCTAGACCCCCATATCAGCAAAATAGACCACCATCTCAGACTGTAAATTAGAGTCAAAACTAAGGACAACCTCAAGTTAGTAGACCTTTCATGTCATATGATCCAAATATAACTTCAACATCAAGGGCATTGGTTCCAACACAGAACAACATGACACAAGAATATGATTGGTGTTTCCCATGCAATCAGCCACATAACCAATCAATGTGTTTCAATGGTGCACTAAATCAGGCATTGATGGTGCAAACCATTGGTGTGTCACAAGAACCTAGCCAAGAAGGCAGCAAGGAGCTCAACAAGAGACATCTCCAAGTGAAACTATGCTTGTCAATTGGCAAGCTGAAGACTTCTGTGGAATGAATCAGTCCCCTTCTCAAAGTGTAGCTACCAATACACGGTCCAAAAGGAGAAATATTAGAGAAGGACAACCACCAAACTCAGTTAACCCTCAATCCTCCATTACTCCACAAGGTTTTGGCACTCCAAATGTAACTCCCAACATGCAGAGCCAATCCAAGCCACCTTCCAAATCCACTCAGGCACCGGTTGTAACAACCCATGTGCAAGAGAAAAATGTGCCAGGGAAGGGGAAATAGAAGGATAGCTCATTTAATATCATTGAGAAAATGAAGAAGACAAGTGTGAACATTTCACTATGGGAGTCACTGGCCATTCCAGGATAGAGGGATCTATTACAGACTGCTATGGCCAATTGGTCAAGCTCAAATCACCCCCCTAACAAGTAAGAGAAAGTGCTTACCAATGCAGCTCAACCTAAGGAGAAACATGGAAAACAACAAGGTAAGAACCTGAGGCCTCCTCCATTCTATGTTTCATTAATCATTGGGGAAAAACTGGTGCATAATTACATGATTGATTCAGGGGCAAGTAGTTTTGTAATGCCCAAACAAATAGCTGATCAACTGGGTCTCCAGTATGAAGTCATCTCTAGAGGGGTAGTACAATTAGATGGGACAACAATGACAACTGTTGGAGTCATCAAGGATTTGAGCCTCACACTGCATGCCTGCCCCAATGTGACTGTATTGCAGAACATATCAGTCATAGACTTGCCACCACATTTTGCATTGTGTTTGTCCAGGGACTTCACTGCCAAAATTGGAGGCTATTTGTCTACTGACTGGTCGCATATGCTTTTTAGAACAAGGTATGGAGCTAAGGCCACAATCAGATCTGAGCCCATAGTGGATTACCACATTGATTCTTATGTGCCTAGCCCAATCAATGCAAATTGTTTAGCTTTTGATCAGGAGGACCTCCTAAACACTTGTGAAGTAGATACCAAGGTGGGGTGTATCCCAGACTTGACTCTCGACGAATGGGAAAACAAAAGACATGCTTTTGACCCCTATAAGGAGATGGAAGAATCTGAGCTAGGATTCTACTGTCTACATGAGGAGAATCATCCTCTTCCTGACATCATTAAGCCAGAACACAAAGATGACAATGAAGTATGGAAATTGTTCTTTGATGGCTTGAGAAGTAGGCAAGAGACGGAGGAGGAGATATGATTATTTCACCCCGAGGTATAAAATACTACTCATCTTTCCATTTCCAATTTTCCTGTTCAAATAACAAAAAAGAATATGAGGCTTTGGTTTATGGATTGCATTGGGCAAGAAAATGAGGAATAAATAACTTGCAAGTGTTTGGTGACAGTGAACTAGTTGCTAATCAAGTCAGAGGACAAAATGTTGTCAAGAATGACCCGCTCAAGAGCTATAAGAATAGGGTATGTGATCTCATTGAGGATTTTTAAGCCTTCAACATTGTGTCCATACCCAGGAAGGAGAATGAAGCTGCTGATAGGCTTGCAACAGTTGGAGCAACATTTGATGTGGTTGAAAGCATCAAGAGGGACAAAGGACAGCCACATATCCATGTGATTGTGAGGCCAACAGTGCCAGATAACAACACATGCTGGCAGGTGTTTGAGAATGATCAATAGATCATCAATTTCTTGCAAGAGGAAGCTGAATTCTCAGCTAGGAATCAAGACAAATTAGAGCAGCAATATGGAGATCAAGTAGTGTAGTTGCGTACAAACAAGCTTCCCAAAGGTTTGGTGACATTGGAATCTATCTTCAATCCTAATGATCAGTTTCGAAAAGAGAAGGCTAACATACAGATCAAAGGAGAAGATTTAGAGTCAATTCTAGTTAGAGAAGGAAAAACACTTCAAATTGGCAAAGTGGCCACCGAGCAAGAAAGGTATGAATTCATGCAACTTTTCCAAGAGTTTCCAGATGTATTTTCTTGGAGCTATGAAGACCTAAGAGGGTTCAATCTGAAGCTAGCACAACACACAATTGAAACTAGATCCAGATGTTAAGCCCATTAGGAAAAAGCAGAGACCAATCAATCCACACATTGAACCTCTGATGAAGAAAGAGCTAAACAAGCTGATAGAGGCAAGTATTATATTTCCAATCAAACACTCAAGTTGGGTTGCAAACTTGGTCCCAGTCAGGAAGAAGAATGGAGAGATCAGGTTGTGTGTGGACTTTCGTGATCTGAACAGAGCATCACTTAAGGACCACTACCCACTCCCCTCAATGGAGTAGATTTTGCAAGTGGTGTCTGGATCAGAGATATTCTCCCTCCTAGATGGCTACTCAGGGTATAACCAGATAATGGTGAAAGAATATGATTAGTTCAAAATGGCTTTCACCACCAAATGGGGCACCTATGCCTACAGAAAAATGCCATTTGGATTGTCTAATGCTGGAGCCACTTTCCAAAGGGAAATGGATATGGAATTCAAAGGGTTGATCAACAAAATAGTATTGATATATCTGGATGACATCACTTGTGTTCTCCAAAAATGTAGCGGATCACCTTTTTCACCTAAGACATGTATTTCAAAGATGTAGGAGATTCGAGGTATCATTGAATCCTAAAAAATTCATATTCTTGGCCCATGAGGGTAGGCTTCTAGGCCATATTGTGTCAAAGGAGGGTTTGGCAATTGACCCAGAGAGGATTGAAGAAATAAGAGCATTGGCATTACCAATCCATAAGAAATATCTTCAAAGATTCATAGGAAAGATTAATTTTGTCCACAGGTTTGTACCAGACTTTGTTGCCCTTGTCAAGCCAATAATGTTGATGTTGAAGAAGAACTTGGCATTTAGGTGGACAACTGAAGGAAGAGCAAGCTTTGAGGCCATAAAAGAAGCTATATCACAAGCCCCAACTCTCGTGAATCCAGACTTCTCTAAGGAATTCATACTATATGCCTTTGGTGGCAATGACACAATTTCTCCAATCTTAGTACAATAGAACAAAGAGGGTACATAGTAGCAAATTACCTTTTTCATCCAAGGTCAAGAAGATTATGAAGCAAGATACTCCTTCATCGAAAAGCACATCCTTGCAGTGATCAGAGGGTTAAAGAATTTTAAACATCTGGTTTCAAACAATAAAATCCAACTGTTAGTCTCCCATGCAGGAGTTAAATACTTCCTTCTCAGCAAGGATCTGAATGAAAAACATGCAGGATGGATCACTCATGTCATGGAGTATGACATTGAGATCAAGGTTACTAAGCTGGTCTATGGGAAGGGATTGTGTGAACAACTGGCCTCAAGTCAACAAGGTGAAGCAAGTGGTGAAAAGGAAGTTATTTTTATCCTACAGAATAGTCAAGAGGGAGAAAATGATGATGTGCCCACTCCTTGTTGGACTCAGAACATTATGCACTTCCTACAAATAGGCCTATGCCCTCCAAAAATGAGTAAAAAAAAAAGCAGACACTTTAGACTACATGTCATCCCATACGTGCTTATTGATGGCATCTTGTTCAAAAGGGACATCAATGGCGTTCTGTTAAGATGCATTAGGACAAATCAGATTGAGAGAGTGTTACAAGAGTTCCATGTTGGAGCAGCTGGAGGCCATTTTTCTCCATGGGTGATAGCACTCAAGATCATGAAGGTGGGTTATTATTGGCCTAGGGTGTTTAGTGACTGCTATGCATGGATCAAAAAGTGCAAGAACTATGCATTCTTCAGAGGTAAAGAAAGGCTAGCAGCACTTCCATTGCACCCAATTTCAATTGACCAACCATTCATGCAATGGGGATTGGACTTCATTGGGGTCATCAATCCAAATTCGAGCCAAGGCCACAAATGGATTCTGACAGCAACAGACTATTTTACCAAGTGGACTGAGGTAGTGGCACTCAAAGAAGCTAATGAGTCTAGCATACTAGATTTCTATGAAGGGATAGTGACCAGATTTGGAGTGCCAACCACCATTATATCAGACAATGCATTGGAATTCATAGGTTCCAAAATCACAGAATGGGCTGTTAGGAATGGGATTTACTTGAGCACTTCATCAAACTATTATCCTCAAGGTAATGGCCAACTGAGTCCACAAACAAGAACCTGTTAAGGATTATTATAAGAAATCTTGATGAAAATCATAGAAATTGGCACACAAAACTCAAATCAGCCTTATAGGATGATAAGACAACACCCAAGAGGTCTACATTCAATTCTCCATCCAAACTTGTCTATGGGAAAGAGGAAGTGTTGCCTATATCACTTGAGTTACCAGCATTGGAACTAAAGAAGGAGTTGGAGATATTTGAATTTGATCCAATGGAGGTCAGGTATGCAAACCTGATAGAATTTGAAGAAACCAGAGAGCATGCACTTCGAACAATGGACAAGGACCAAGTCTCAATCAAGAGATGCTTTAATATGAAATCAAAAGCAAGGAATTTTCAAGAAGGAGAACTAATTTTGAAATGGGATGCAAATAGGGAAAAACCAAGAAGGCATTCTAAGTTTTATGCCATTTGGAGTGGCCCCTACATGGTTACAAGATGTAAAAGTAGCAATGCTTTTCAATTTTCTGCATTGGATGATGAAGAATTTATAGATTCCAATGAATGGAATCTACCTTAAACATTGCTACCAGATCTCACCTTGTACAGTATCTTACCTTATACATACTAGTTTAATTTCTCATTCCTCTTAAGTTCCTGTGCATATTTCCTTATTGTGGTTTAGGTTGCTTTTTTCCTAAGTGCTTTACACGCTCTGCACATTCTAATTAGAACATTTATGATTTCAAGTTTTGTACATAGTTGTGTAGTGTTGTTTTGTTGCTCTTACACAGTCCATTTCAATGGAAGTTGGTGACAGCTCAGCTTCTAGTTTCAGTGGGTTTCCAAGTGGCTTCGGGGATCAATTTTTAAAGTTAAGATCAGTTTCAGGCTATCACTGATGACTCCATGCCCAATGGATATAACAAGGCAACTAGTCTTTTCATCTAGTAGGAAGATACCCCTGCGAGTTTCTAAATTATTATCCATCTTTTACCCCCCGCAAAAATATTGGATTAGCCACGACCCCACACAGAAGGGAACCAGAGAAACCACATTCAAACCTTGTACAAACAAGTTACAAAGGGACTCTACTATGGAGTGGCGGGGCCTGCGAAAGATCAAACGACCATATGTAAGAAGAAATTCAAGAAACGACTATGTCAAGTGAATCTGTGCCTTAAATACTTTAAAAAGATTATAGGAAGGATCGGAAATCGAATAACGGGGTCAAGGAAGGAGAAAACAGTTTCAAAAGAGGCTAGAGGCTCAAAGAGAAGAAATGACGAAGGTTCTAAGTGTTCGGGATCTCCGGAACAGTTTAGAATGAGCTCAAAATTGACTAAGTATGGAGGAGACAACGAACACATGCATGGAGGAGACAGCGGACGCTACCAAGTGTCTAAATGATGTATCTTCAAAGTTGAATCCAAAAAGGGAGGCTTGAACAAGCACTAGGTCTCCATGTGTCCCAGGCACAAAATAGAGACAGATTTAAAGCTAAAAGTCAAAGAGGCTAGCAAGGGCGGGCCTTAAACAAAGGCTAAGTATAGAAGTGCTAGCGGAAGTTGCCATGCATTAGCTTGGTGCATCTCCAAAAGTTAGTCCAAAATTGAGGAGACCCAAATGAGCGTAGGCTTGTCACATTGTCTAGGGTCTAGAGAGTTTAGGGAGGCCGATGAAAATTCCAAAGAACTTGTCGAGGCTTCCACGTGTCAACCCAATGCTCCTTCAAAGGAAAATCCTTGAGCGGGATTTTAAGTGAGTGCAGAAGCCTCCATGCATTTAATTTCATAAAGGAACAGGGTCAGGTTGAATAGTCAATACATTAAGAAAGGCTAGTGGGAGGGATTGCCAAGTGTTAGTACAACGCTAATTCAAGAGCAGAATTAAGGGAGGGTTTTCAGACAAGTGCCAAGACTACTACGCATGTCCCTGGTTAGATATATGACCCCGCCGAGTCAAAGGACATAGCCAAAAACATAAGGAAGTCAAGTAGGTCATGGAAGAAGCCACATGTTAACCCTACACCAATCAAAAAGCAAAATATAGAGGCTTCCTTCAGACATCTGCCAAACCTCCATGTATCCAGTCTCAAAAGGGGGCATGTTTTCGAACTGGTTTTCCCCGCTATTATTTAATATGGACTCCAATCCAAATTTAAAATGGGTATATCTTTCGACTCATGGATCGAAATCCAACAAATCTGGGACCATTAGAAATATCTCGGCCTCTTATATGCCATGAAAATATAAAAATTTAAGTTTGGAGAATTTAGGTGGGAGAAAAATGGAGAAACATGTCTTTCAGGTCATTAATGCAAGATCTATTTTTTTGCCCCAACAACCAGATCAGATTTGATTTGATCCTGCTCGTATCCACCTCCTTCGAGGCACCAAACTAGTAATTGATGCAGTCAAGATAGATTTGGGGTGGATATTTTGCAGGAGGCATTGATGATAGTGGTTGAACTTCGAACCGGTTTTTTCCCGCTTCTCTCTCTTTCTTCTCTCTGTGTTGAATCTATAAAAGCAAGGTCGGGACTCATTGTAAAGGGTTGGACATTCTTCTGTTTTTTTGGCTCCCCTTTTCCTTTGGAAAATGAATTTATGGAGTTTTTATACCTTCCATTATATTGCTACATGTTTTCTACCTTTTGGCCATTTTGTAAATGCATTGTATCAAATCTGTAGATCAATAATACATGTTTGTGGCTGATTTTCAACCCTTTCTTGTCTTCATTGCTCTCATCTGGTCTTTCATTACAAAATTGGTTATCTATGCTTGATTATTGTATGTATTTTTTGTTTATTCCTATCAGAAAAATTAATGTTCATCATTCCTTCGGTGCATCACCTGATTAGCTTAGTTTTAATTTCTTGCATTCCTTTCATCCTTGTCTCCTTGGAAAAATTATATTAGGTTTAGGAATCAATCCCTTGCAAATTTCACATATGCACCTAGATAAAGGAATAGGAACCTGCCTTAATCTGGATATTTTTTCCCATTTTTAAAGTCCCACACTTTTTGGGAAGACTCAATGTTATGTAAATCACATCAAATGACAAGTTTGAAACACCAAAATGTATAACATGTGTGGATGAAATAGAATATACTTCCCCTTCCTATGCAGTGTAGGCAGAAATATGCAACCCTTGTCCCTTGAATTGATGTTATATGGATGCCTTTGAAGTGTTTTGGTGCCTTTAGATGTAATATTAGGTGGTAATAGTAATGCTTAGTGTTTGGTCCCTAATTTTGAAAACATAATTATGTATTTATATGATTCCCTTGTTTGAATTTTGTAATAAATAACTAGAAGGCTAACCCATAAGTGAAAAAGATGCCTAAAAGATAAAAGAGACCCATAAAGAGCGAGTGACGTAATTGTGTTCATAATAAACTTGTATTGCTAATCAAAAGATTTTAAAACCTAATAATTTCAAAGAAAAATCAAATCTACCATGGAACCATCATGATAAGAGTTTATAGAAACTAACTTCTTCAATGCATAAACAACTAAATACTAAATTCTTTCGTACTCTTTAGATTGCTAACTAAACATGAACCTAGTCGAATCGTTTAGCAATCAAAGTTGATGTTGTTGGACTCAAGAATTGAGGATGTAATCTCACCAAGAAATAACTACAAGGTAATTTTTGGATCTTCCCATAATACTCAATTTTAAGTGAATGAATGCAAGATGGAGAAGCTAATCCAAATCAATGGAGAATGCTTAAAGCCAAATGCCTATAGTTTTCACCATTCAAAGCATGGTGTGTTTAGAAAGAAGGAGGAGGGTTCTTTATATAACCTTCCTATTTGAGAAGGATTTTCAACTTGGTGCATGTGGGATAAGGGTAAAGAAAAATTAGGAATGGATAAGGCTGCTTTAGAAAAGGTAACCTTGATGTAGAAGAGTTTAATTTGTCATTAGCAAATCATGGGAATTGGGGGAGTTTTTAATTAATCAAAGGTGATTAATTAATAGGTAGATGTAAGATTGTAGAATCCAATTAGAGGAAAATTAGCATGATTCGAGGGATTGTAAGAGAGGAATTCAATCCAATAAAGTGTAATTTATTTAATTAAGGTTGTGAACATAATTAATTAATAATACTTAATTAACCCAAGTAGCAGTGGACATTAATTAACGAAAGGTCGTTAATTCGACATCCTAGAATGGGGGATAGGGTTAATTAATTAATGAAATGATCGTTAATTAAGGAATAATGAAGGGGAATGTTAACTAATTAGAGAAAAAATGCTAATTATTATGGAAATGACGGGAAAGAGGATAATTAGTGCAATTTTAGTATTAAAACTACGTAAACATATTTTAGGTGTCTACATTTTCGACACCTCTGTATGACCCTGGCCTACATAGATGCCTCTTCATATCATTGTAATCACATCTCGATTAGGAATATGATAAGTTTTGGTTGGAGGGATATTTGACCAAATTAACACAATAAAGGATTCCCCCTCGATATGTTTGTATGGGGTGATGAAAGAGAATGATCAAATATTGAAAGTGATTTGAATTCTCATATCTTTCAACTACTCATTTATAATGAAGGGGGGGAGGGGAGTTACAAGGTCATCCCATATTGCACTAGGTCTAACTTTAGAATGTAACAGTATCCTAGAATAAAATCTCTCACACCTCATACAAAATTAAGGTGCTATTAGAATGGAAATAGATTTCATCCTGTTGATGTAAAAAACAACTTTGTTTCATAATTTTTATACATCATCTACTCTTATTAAAATATACGCATACAACAAAATTGTACGACAACATGAAAAGTTATGATACTAACATTTTTTCACCCCTAAATAGTGCGCAACTCCATGGTATACAGAGAATAATGCATTATGCAAGATGAGAAATTCCCTCTGAAAAAATTCCTTAGACCATGATAGGGAAATCCAGTACAAATTGTCTCTTTACCCTTGGGTAAAACCATAATATTTTGTCTCAAGATAGTTGCGACAAATATTAAAAAATTTGTCGACTGAATCAAGATCCTAAACAATACATAACAAATGTTTAGAATTTATATGAAACAGGGTTACAAATGCATTGCCTTTTTATCATAGGATACATGCGATTTTAATAAATATATGTTTAGTTAAGGGTTTTATTAGAGGGGAATTATTTTCTGGTGTATCAAATATTAAAAAAGTGGGACTCATAGTGTATAGGAATTGACATACCTAGTAAGCAAACCATGTTTGTTAACTGGACGTAGATCCTAATGTTCCATGGGTTGTTTCCCAGAACAATTGAGGCTCTTAAATTTCAAATATGTTTTGTAGGATAAATCCTAGATGCTCAGAACTACAATGCTTTTGACAAAATACATATTGAGTTTATGTTCAAAATGCTTCTTCCCACATTTGTGAAAGTATTTTGAATTCTTCAATTTTTTATGGATTACTTTCTGAAAATGTCACAAACGGTTTAGGTTCTACACCCCACACAAAACAAGAAATTTACTAAGAATAGTAATAATGAGAAATCAGTCCTTGGATTTTAACTTTTTATGTAGCCATTTCTAGGGTTTTTAGACCAGTTTTCCTAAGCTTTGTATCAGGAAAATGAAGTATGTAAACGATCTCCACTACCACCTAGAGGTGAGAATCATCATAAGGTTCAAATATTTAAGTGCAATTATTTAATCAGTAATGATAATTTCGTTGCCTTGTCGCTAGTGACTGATGAGAGGACATTGTGATGATTAACTCCAACCAATCCATTTCTAAGAATCCTTTAGTTTGATGCCTTCAATACAACTTGGCCATGAAAAATAGGATAGAAAAGAAGTCATATGCATTGTAATTATGAATAGGGAACAAAGGCCCCCCTAAACATTGTTGACATGTAATGCTTATAGATGTTAGGCTCACCCAAAATGCATATGCTTACAAATAATAGAAAATGTTATTAAAGGATATTAGACACTGTAGCTAGCAGATTACACCTGAAAATGTGATTATCCAAAGACACAAATCATGAGACTAATTATACCTTCATAATTAGCCAGACCTTATAACAAGGTCCCACAACAACCCCTTCATGTCATGTATTAATCTTCCTTAATCAATCATCTAGATCATAGTCATGTCATATTTTAAGAATTAATTATATTCTTGGATACCTACCTAAACCTACCCTCCTAGACATATAAGTACAAGATCCTCCGACTCTATCCATCATTTATTCATCAATAACATAATATGATCAAGGTGATTTATTGTTCTCTATGGTCTAAGGAGACCTGTACCTCTCTCTACCACCATCCATGAATCCATAGCCCTCAAGGAAAAATCTATTTAATCCTCCATGCCTAAAATATTTCTCATACTTCTAATCAGGTGTTCATAGCCATTGATCTAGAGATACTATTGTGGCTTCATCCTAGCCATTGAACACCATTGAATATGTCATTTTACAATTCTATAAATCAAGCTCTCCATAACCTTATAAAATAATGCATGGGATGAAATAAACCAATATCCTTCCATCTAGATCATAAACCAATCCATCATTAATCAACTCTCTCGATTGCTTCCATAAGGGGTTAGGAGCTACTGAAAACTTCATGGCACAATGTGGAAGTGATTTTGAAGTATCCAACATTGGCTATTCATTATCTTTGAGGATACATCCAAGATTTATTTGCAACAAGTTTAGTTATATTTTAGATAAGTGCTAGGTATATTTCAACCCCTCAATCATTCTTCAATTTGAGTAAGTTTACTAAAAGAGTTAGAGTCAAGGGAGATACTAGTAGTTGCATCCACAACTTTCTTGTATTATGAGAGTGAATTTTCTTATACCAAAACATTTTTGGCACGCCCCTGAAAATGGTACTCCCACACATTTTTTAGTTCTGGAATGTTTTTTAGGACCTAATATTATACTTGTGAATGAAATACCTTAATAAAATGTTAGGTCTGTGAAAATTCAATTGTTTTCTGTTTTTTCCTAATGTTGTATGTTATCAGTTCTAACATGTATTTTCGCTAATTGATATCACCATATTCACGAAGAAATTTTTATTTTTGGGAAGTTGGGACCAACAATGTTACTCTATATGGTAAGATCCAAAAACAATGTTTTCAATTTATTTTATAAGAAGACGAGGATTTTTTGCTTAACAAGAGTGATATTATCTCCAATCTTGATGGATGTGGTGAGCTCATACTCGATAAGTGACTGTGACTTATCTTTCAATATGGATTTTGTATATGAGAGTTTGAGTTCCCTATCCATAGGTTTTTTCAATTTTGGCCAGACTTGATGGCTGCATTGGTGTGCATTGTTGAATCATGTTTGATTTTTAGACTTGTGAATGTTGATTTTTCTTGGAGCTTTAGAGCTCTTCAGATGTTTGATCGTAGCTTTATAAAGAAACTATTTGGGTTTCCTATAAGCTAATACATGATTTTTCTAATCCTAAGAAGTGGAAGAAGAGAGTGGATGTTTAGGATTGATGATAGGAATGCGAGGAATGATGGTGGGCTATCCCCAGTTATTGATAGAATGATGATATGATGGAAAAATAGGATATGGTCCAAGTATTGAAGAGGATGGGCTACTGAGAGGTGTCCCATAGATAGAAGACGAAGGAATACTAGGACATGGCCCAAGTATAAAAGATGATGGGATATCAAGTGGTGTCCCATAGATGGAAGACAAATGAATACTAGGGCATCACCCAAGTATAGAAGATGATGGGCTACCAGGAGGTGTCTTATTGATGGAAGACAAAGAACTTCTAGGGTGTGGGCCAAGTATAGAAGATGATGGGCTACCAGGAGGTGTCCCATAGATAGAAGATGAGGGGATACTAGGACATGGCCCAAGTATAGAGGATAATGGGATACCCAAAGGTGACCCACAAGTAGAAGATGGAGGGCTACTAGGAAGTGGCTTACATATAGAAGAAGATGATGGGTTAATAGAAGGTGATCTAAGGCGAGATTATGATTAAGGAATTGTGATATGTAATGAATGATTGGGTGATGAGAAGATAGGCTAGGGATCATTGACAGACCTAAGATTTTGTACTGCCCACTTCCATTTGACACCTTTTGATGCTTATGTTGATACTGTTGATTTCATTATATACATTACTATGTTTTGATCTAGTATGTTTTTAGACATTGGATTATGGATTATTGTGGATTTTTACTTGACTATGATGCATGATGATATATTATTGGACATGGATATTTTATAGATGTTTTCAAAAATATGATTTTGAATATTATGAATAGATCTAGAAAATGGATATTTTAAGATACTGATATAGTTATGGATTAAAAATACAAATGATGTAGTTGTTACTTCGATATTGTTGTGATTCATTTTATAGTTAATTTAGTGATTCTATTTGTATCATATTGGATGTTCTGATATGGCCACGAGGCTGAAGGAGGTATTTGTATTTTGTAGGTTAAAAATATCACAACAAAACATCAAGGATCAGAGACCAACCAAAATAGAATTCTAGGTGAATTCGACAAGGTCACCATGGCAACTCGTTTTATTGTGTTGTGTGTTGTTTTGTTAGAGATTCCCATGGGGGGAATCATCTTTATATGTGACCATGGGTTGTGTATTTTTGTTGATATGGTTAATGTTTATTTATTATTGTATGTATTTTATTTGTAATGTGTTCTCTTCTTTTAATTAATTAATTGTGATAGATTAATGTGAGGAGATCGTATGTTTAAAATTTAAATAAATTAAATTGGGATATAGAAAGTACTTATTAGAGTTTTTGGTTGTTTGTAATTAATTTGTAAGGGATGTGTAAGATGTGTAAGAGCTTGTGTAAGTCATATTTTGGAGTGAGAGATACTCCACCTCCATGGAAATTCGAATTTGACCTTGGGGGTTGTTTCTGGAGGCTTGTGGGACAAGTAAAACTTGTCCCATGCCTCTAAATTTATGTTACCAACCATATTTATGGTTGGGAAAGTGATTTCTGACTTTTTATAATGCATTTTATTCATCTTGTTCATGTTTTTAATTCCACTTTATTACATTTTAATTAATTGCTATCCCTTGAGGTGTGGGCTATTTTGGAGTGTGCAAGTAACTAGTCATTCTTCACCCACCTCTTTATTAAGCCTTGGAGTTTGGATTTTGTCTCTTGTGTTGGTTTGAGAGGATGTGTGATGTGGCATCCTACATGGATCCACATCATCCTCTTCTTTCCCCCTTCTATATATTTCAAACTCTCTTCTTGTTTTTGGGGTTGTTGAACCTTTTTGCATTCTTCCTTGGGGGCGCATTTTCTTATGGGAGCTCTTGCTTTTGAAGAAAGTTTTGGAGACTGATTTGCATGCTTGGGAGGTTGTTTTTTTATATGTGTTTGGCACTTGAATATTGTTGTTTGGAGCTGTGTTATTGTCTTGGAAAGCTTGTTTTTTGGAAGAAAAGTAACCACGGAGAGGTAGGAATTTAACTCTCTTTTATTTCTGTTATTTTCTAGTTGTATTGTGTGGAAAATGCATGCTTGTTTTATTTGTTTCTTGGTTGGGTAGACTACCTTAGGGAAGGTGTAGGAGAAGGCTATGGGGAATTATTGTTGGGGGGCATAAGGAAATGCCATTGGAATCAGAATTTTGTGGAGGGAGTTTGGGTTTGGGATCCACCATGGAAAAGAAATAGCTTGCATTTCTTACTTTGTGGGGGGCATAAGGAAATCTGTGGGGGACATAAGGAAATTTTTGTGATGAATTACTTGGTGGTTTGTATTTTTTGGATGCCCAATTCCCAATTGGGAAGCATAAGTAGCTTCCCCCATATTCCTTGCTCCTTTGGATTGCAAAATCAAGCATGAGTTCTACCTTGATATGTTTCTAAATGTAGTTGTGAACTGTTGTTTGTTTTGTGTTGCATTATGTTGCAAAAAGGAAATGTGTGTGTGAAGGAATGTTGTGTTGTGGAAGCTAGTTGTTGCCATGGTTGTGTTATCCAAAATTCACCCCCCCAGGGTAATTTTGATAACATGCATCAGATTTTTCAGTCCCAGGTAGGTAGATTGATTCAAGGCAAAAAATCATGTTTCTGGGGTCCCCTCGGCTTCTTTCTAACTCTCATGTCCAAGAAGAAAAGAGAAAGTTCTAAAAAAGGGTAAAAAATTTGCAAAAAACAAGCTTGGGGCAGAAAAAATCATGAAAATTGGCTAATTCCTAGTCCAGGCAGTCCTTGGGACAGTTGGGACGTTGGGGCGTGAACCGGCTGAAAAGCCTCCAGGTGGTCCACGCAGTAATTGGGACATCTGGGCCGTAGGTACGCACGGGATGCGAAAAGCCGATTCGGCTGAAAAAGGGAAAAAATTTCCTAAGTATTTGTTTCGCACAGTTGAGACAGTTGGGACAAAAGTACGCGAAAGACGCAGATCAGCTGGTTTGGCGCAAGTCAATCCATTTCAGGTGGTTTGGAGAGATTTGTCCCAGGCAGTCCAGGACAGTTGGGACAAAAGTACATGGAGGACGTGAACCGGCCGGTTCGGTTGAAACAGAGGAATTTCGTTTGGGACATCTGGGCCAAAAGTACGCGCGGGACGTAAAAAGCCGAAAGAGCCGAGAGCGAATGAAATCTTGCCACGTGTCTTCGCCGCAAAGAGGGACAAGGAAGCCCGAATCGGGTGGTTCGGAGAAATTTGTCCCAGATAGTTTGGGACATCCAAGCCAAAATTATGTGAGGGATGTGAAAATCCGAATGAGCCAGCAACCAATCAGGTTGTGACACGTGTCACAAAAGGAAGCACAATGAATTTGCTAAGCGTTGGCCGAAAATTTCAAAGGGCAAGGTTTGAAGGGTCGGCCCGAGCTAATGAAACAACACCACGTGTCCAATGGAGCAGGGAGGTACAGAGCTCGGGGAAACTTTGAAGATCTTGCAAAATTTCTTCGGCCAAAAACTAAAAGCTAAAGGTTTTCCCCGCGCCCCTGTCGACGAACCAAATGATGCCATGTGTCCCAAGTGCCGGGGCGCGGGGGAAAAATGGAAATTTTTCCAAAGAGTTAAAAAATTCAAAATTTTCAAAGGGAAACCCACAGGAGGTAGAGGAGAGAGAATTTATCATCCAATCAGTGCCTGACACGTGTCATCCAAGTGGTAGAGTGCGGGAAAAAATTCAAAATCCGTTTTGGCCCATTTTTTGCCCTAAAATCTTCAGATCGCCATAACTTTCGATCCAGAGCTCAGATTTTCACGTTCTTTATATCAATGGAAAGCTGGTGAAATTATCTACATGATTCCAGGATCAATCTTGTATTTTGGTTCAGTTTGGAGAGAGAAAATCAAGAAACATCTCTTGCACGTGGTAATGGCCAGAACTGACGTTTCAACAACCAGTTTTAATGCACATGGGTCGCATTCTTCTTCAGCATGGCTAGAAGTAATGTTTCAACCACTGATTTTAATGAAGAATGTGTTTTGGTTAATGGTTGGATGGCTTGCACATTTTCCCATGTTTTCTCTCTCCTGGGCTCGACCCATGCATTGTAAAAAGCCAGATTTGGCTCGGGGATTACAAGTGGTTCATCTTTTCTACTCTGCCCTCCCTTCTTTTCTTCTCCAGGGTTGAAAATGGAGTTCAAACCTCCTCCCTTGCTCTGTAATGGTATTTTTTCCTTTTACTATTGAAATGATGTTCTGTGTAAACTTCTGAAGCAACAAAAACGTGTTTTGTGATGCATCTGTCCATCCTTGCTTGTTTTTCACTTGTTTTCTTCTTACCTCTCTTCATTGCAGGTATTTGTGCAAGTTTGAATGTTCATTGCAGGTCTGGAGCTGTGTTCATGGAGTTTTGGGACATTTTCTATGTGAAATCTATCCTTGGGCCTGTGATGCATCTGTCCATCCTTCCCATTGCTCACCTCTCCTTGTTCCATGGCAGTTTTGATAGATGTTCAACATTCTCCTTCTCTGGTGTATCACCGTTTTAGTGTAGGATTTTATTGTTTTTCCCTTTTCTCTCTCTCTCTGTCTCCTTGGCATGGTTAGATTAGGTTTATATTAGCTTTCCTGCACTGCAATAGCTTGTGGCAGGTAGTTTAGGAGCAGGAACCAGCCTTCTCTGGAGATTCCTTTCTCATTTCTGCAAGTCCCACACTTGGAGAAAGGTTTCAATGTTGTGCAATCACACTGGATGCTAGAGTGATCAACCTAGAAATCTGATCAACATCCAGGGGTGCTGTGATTTTGCATCAACAGTTTTGGCACGCCCGGTGGGACCTTAGTGGTCTTCCACTTCATCTTTTACAGGTTGGTGTGTTCCTATGAAGATTTTAGCGTTTGGAGGCACTTGCAAACACATCTGGCGACTCCATCTAATCAACAACCTATTTTTGAAGTTGCAGACCTATTTTTCATCCATTCCCATCCATCCTTCTTTCCATCTCTTTCATTATTTTCCATTCCATGAAGTTGTGCAATCATGACTTCATTTCCATCATGGAACTCACATTTACAACAGCAGCAATGTTTCCCACCTCCAACATGTTTTTTAAATCCTCCAAATCAACATTTTGAACAAATTAAAAATCAGCATGCATACCCATATGAGCAGCAATGCCAAAATCAGTTTGGCTATGGAGCTTTCCAAGAGCAAGAGTATGCATATAATGAAGACAATCAGATGCAAGATGCTGGTCTGTTGGAGAAAATCCAAAAGATGGAGGTAGAGATGGTGCAGTCCAGAGCAACAACTCAAATGAGAGCTTTCAGAATTGGTTATAGGACTCCTTGTCCATGGGGAGGCCCTTTTCCAAGACACTTCAGCCCTCAAGAGAATCTTGACTTCATGATTGCAATGCTGCCATCGCTTGTAAAGTGGATTGAAGAAATATAGGTGTATGAGAGGAGTATTCAGCAACCTTGTCAACAGGTAAGCACGCCATCTCATGCCTTTCTTTTTCCTCTTTCCCAATCTATTTTATCTCAGCAGTGTCAAGTTTTAAACTCTCCATCTGCTGTCCCAAATGTTGATCCCATGTCTCCACCTCTCAGTCTTCCACCACACCTCAATTCTTCTTTCCTTTTTCCTTCCAAACAGTCATCCTCTCCACAAGAGCTAAAAGAAATACTCCCTCCTCCAAAGAAACAATATTTTCTACCTCCACCACCATGAAAAATTGCAAAATCAATCGAGTTACAGCCCATCCCTCCTCTTGCATTCCCAATTCCATGTGGGGAAGAAGAAATTGCAAAAATCGGCCATGAAGGACAGCAAGAAGAGGAGTCCAACAGAAAAGAAATGACAGACAACTTGAAGGTTTGGGCTACCAAATTTGGGATGACAAAGATCCCCTTGATGGTTAAGCCTTCAGAAGAGGCTAAGGTTGAACAAATGGTGGTCAGGACTGATTTTGTTGCAGAATGCTCAGAAGAAGATCTTGCAGTCCCAACTTGTCCTCTAGAGCAACAGATTGAAGAGTTTGACTTGAAAAACTTCATGCTGGAGGAAGAGTTAAATCAAGAGCAATATTGTCTTCAAACATTAGAGGAAGGAGAAGCTGCTCCAGATCCAAAATAAAAGGATCACATTTTAGTTTTGGAGGAGAAAATTGCAGATCCAAGGGCTTTGAGCA
The DNA here is from genome assembly GCA_019776745.2 of Taxus chinensis. Lineage (NCBI taxonomy): Eukaryota > Viridiplantae > Streptophyta > Pinopsida > Cupressales > Taxaceae > Taxus > Taxus chinensis. Next base: position 293,466,062 of record CM034154.1, read on the forward strand.
CAAAGTAGGCTACAGGAGAACCTTCAGTTCTTCTTTCTACTTCACCTCTCTCAAGTTCTAGTACTGAAGAGGAGTTTTATCTCTCAAACTCAATATTGGAGGGTGAAAGAAACCATGGTGGTCAAGTTACAGATCAAGAAGACACCACGGAGGAAGTAGAGCATTTGCAGGAGGACAGCCATGAGGCAGTTTATCTGTCAGATTTGGAGGACTGTCTTAATGGAGAAGAGCCAGTTGAGTTTCCATGATTCTCTCTTTCATCATCCACATTCCAAACACTTGAGTCTGCTGTCATGAAGGAGAACATTCATTTGCAGCTCTTTGGAACCAAGATTGGAAGATCTTAATCTTTCATGTTCTTCATTGGAGGAAGAGAAAGGACAGAGGGATCTCACCATTTCTTCCACACCATCCATTCAGGAAGGTCTACAAGAAGACTCCATTTTTTGGAGTTGAAAGTCAGAGCTATGGGCATATCAAACGGATCAGACCTTACCCAATCAGGTATTTGGCTTCATTGGAGCCAAAGGAGAAGTCACAACCAGTCATGCTTGCTTCTGAGCATGAGGATGAGCTACAAAGAACCAAGGATCAGCTGTCATACCTCTTCAATCCAAATGCAGAGTAACTAAAAGAGGTATGGAATTTGCCTTCAGCTAATACCTTGATGATTTGGGTGGAAGACCAACTTCTTTTTTATTTTCCATCCATCCAATCAGCCATGTTCAATGCCAAATCAATTGCATGGCTGCCACTTTTGAGAAAGGGAAGCTATTTCTCACAACCAATTGCAGGGTTTGTTTAGCTTGCCTTTGCTTCCAGTTAGAATAGAGTAGGTAGGTTTGCTTTTAGCAAAAGAAGTGCTTATGCACACTCTGCATGTTTCATTTGGAGCATGTATGATTTTCAGTTCTGTACATAGTTTTTGTGGTGCTAGTTTTGCTCTTGCACAGTTCATTTTAGTGGCATTTTGGTGAGGAACAACTCCATGTCCAGTGGGTTTCAAGTGGCTCAGAGGGAATTTTTTTAAGTTCAGATCAGTTTGCAAGCTACAACTCATGACTCCATGCCTAATGGATTGCTTCAGGCTACTGATCATTCATCTAGCAGGTAGATGACCCCGCTGAGTCGCCAAAATTGTTATCCAAAATTCACCCCCTAGGGTAATTTGGATAACATGCATTAGATTTTTCAGTCCTAAGTAGGTAGATTGATTCAAGGCAAAAAATCATGTTTCTGGGGTCCCCTCAACTTCTTTCTATCTCTCCTGTCCAAGAAGAAAAGAGAAAGTTCTAAAAAAGGGTGAAAAAGTTGCAAAAAACAAGCTTGGGGCAAAAAAAATCAAGAAAATTGGCTAAGTCCTAGTCCAAGCGGTCCTTGGGACAATTGAGACATCGGAGCGCGAACCAGCTGAAAAGCCTCCAGGTGGTCCACGCAGCAATTGGGACATTTGGGCCGTAGGTATGCACGGGACGCAAAAAGCCGATTCGGCTGAAAAAGGGAAAAAAATTGCCTAAGTCTTTGTTTCACACAGTTGGGACAGTTGGGACAAAAGTACGTGAAAGACGCGGATCGGCCGGTTTGGCGCAAGTCAGTCCATTTCGGGCGGTTTGGAGAGATTTTTCCTAGGTAGTCTGAGATAGTTGGGACAAAAGTACATGGAGGATGTGAACCGGCCGGTTTAGCCAAAATAGAGGACTTTAATTTGGGACATCCGGGCCAAAATTACGCGTGGGACGCGAAAAGCCAAAAGAGTTGAGAGCGAATGAAATCTTTCCATGTGTCTTCGCCGCAAAGAGGGACAAGGAAGCCCGAATCAGGTGGTTTAGAGAAATTTTTCCTAGACAGTTTGGGACATCTGGGCCAAAATTATGTGAGGGATGTGAAAATCCAAATGAGCCGCCAACCAATCAAGTTGTGACACGTGTCACAAAGGGAAGTGCAATGAATTTGCTAAGCGTTGGCCAAAAATTTCAAAGGGCAAGGTTTGAAGGGTCGGCCCAAGCTAATGAAACAACACCATGTGTCCAATGGAGCAGGGAGGTGCGGAGCTCGGGGAACTTTGAAGATCTTGCAAAATTTCTTCAGCCAAAAACTAAAAGGTAAAGGTTTTCCCCGCGCCCCTGTCGACGAACCAAATGATGCCACGTGTCCCAAGTGGCGGAGCGCAGGGGAAAAATGGAAAAAATTTCAAAGAGTTAAAAAAGTCAAAATTTTCAAAGGGAAACCCACAGGAGGTAGAGGAGAGAGAATTACTCAGCCAATCAGCGCCTAACACGTGTCATCCAGGTGGCAGAGCGCGGGAAAAAATTCAAAATCCGTTTTGGCCCGTTTTTTGCCCTAAAATCTTCAGATCGCCATAACTTTCGATCCAGAGCTCAAATTTTCATGTTCTTTATATCAATGGAAAGCTAGTGAAATTCTCTACATGATTCCATGGTCAATCTTGCATTTTGGTTCAGTTTGGAGAGAGAAAATCAAGAAATGTCTCTGGCGCGTGGTAATGGCCAGAACTGACGTTTCAACAACCAGTTTTAATGCACAGTTTGGACCTGCACAATTTTATTACCTTGGAGATGTTAAAATTTAGTATGTTGGTTCACAAATGAACCCAAATTGACAAAGAAAAACTCAAGAAAACAACTTAACCATTTCTAATTTGAATACAATCCCTCTAACAGTTGTTTTTCCATCATTTGTTGGAAAAATACAATTTTGAATCAACTGAACAAATCAACTTCTCTAAAACACTTTAAACCCTCCCTAGATCAATTCTCCATGCCTGTTTGGCATGTTCAGTGAAGGAGGAGACCCAATTTAAACAAAGAAAAGTTTAAAATTGCCCGTTTGCTCATTAAAAGCCTGTAGATCATTTTTGTAAAATTGACCCTTTAAACTTCATCAAAAGGTAAATTTTATGTTTCTTGTGTAAAAAGGGCATCAAGAGATTTCTAAAAAGTCCTTGTTCACCCAAATATGAGCTTCCTATCAAAATTTATGGCCATTTGAAATTTTACTTCAATTTGGCCTTCAATAATAATAATAATAATAAATCTAACTCTTGAACTTTAATTTTTAACTTTGGAAAAATTTCCACAAAAATTCTGTGGCCCCCGCCATCCCACAACCAATCAAAACCTGCCATGTGGTACCTTGGAGGGGTGGACCAAATTTAAACTTGTTAATTTTAAAATTTTACCCTGGGAAAAATTTCCCACTTTCTCCCGCATCCTCGCTCACCCACTGCCAATCACGTGATGACACTTGTCAAGACGGGTGCGCGGGAGGGTTTTTGGAATTAGTGCTTTTGTTTTCTCCTTTGGAAATTCTTTTCCTTTTGTCTCCGCAGCCCCGTAACCCTACCTTGCTTGGAATTCTTCCTTTCACGGATGCACGGGCCCGCGTGAGATTTTTGGACTCTGAAACCATTTTGGCTTAATGCCTTAGGTTTTCCGCCATCCATTTTCCCTATGCCAATCCCTGAGTGACACATGGCATCATAGTGTCAATATGGGCATGGACCAATTCAGTTCCATTGCATTTTTTAGTGAAAGAGACTTACAGTCTCAACCCACTCCGTCAGCCTGTCGTTTCTCCCAACCAACCAGGGCGTGACACGTGTCTCCCTCGTCGGGCTCGCAGGCGTGCAAAGGTGATTTGTGCTTTTGTGCCAAAGGAAGGAAAATGTGTTAAGTTTTTCCCTACCCCACCGACCCGTGCATGGGGAAAGTTTTCCTCCCTAAGCTAGTGGACTATTCTTTGCGAAAATTTCTACCCCCTAAAGCCCATTGGCTCATATCTTGCAAAATATAAGGAGTTAGGAGAACTTCTTTATATCACCAGAAAATTGAGGAAAAATTCCTATCTATTGGGATATGATTTAGGGAATATTTTGGGAGTGCATTAAGTATGAGAAAAATCCTGTTGAAACTTTGAGGATGCTAGAGAGTATGCATGGGGGTAAATTACTCCTTAAACATAAGTAAAACATATAACCTTAAAATTTGAACCTTCTGAACTTGTTATTATTTAATGAAGGGAAAATACGTTGTGGTACATTGGTCTGGTTCCGGAACATGTTAGTGAAAACTGATGTCTTGCAACCTAGTTGTAGACACTTCAATTAAAAAAAATTATCCCATAATTTTTCTAGCTAACCCTAGGTTGTTTCTTGGGTCTCAAGTGGTTGTTTAAATTGGCACTACAGTTTGGTATTAGAGCAGTGGTTCAAAGGCTTGGACCCTTGGGCACACTAGGAAAATTGAGACATGAAAACCTAAACCTAGCACACTTTAAATCTAGAAAAACAACTTAGCTAGAATTTGTATGTTTTAGTAAACATGGAAGTTTTGTAAACTTAGAAAAATGAACTAACTCTCACTTTGGTCTATACAGGAGGCTCAGATGGAGTGGGAGGAACCTTCATAGAGACTCAGACCCACCACCACCACCACCACCACCGGATCAGGGTGTGGTAGCCATTATACCTCATATTCTATAGACCCTTCAGGATGTCAATGCCACTCTATGCGGAGGATTAGGTGGAGGACATGCAAGACTAGTCATGATAGAGCCCCTTCTATCAAGGGTTAGGTATCTCCTCAACTCAGCGAGGAGCATAGAGGAGAGAAATCCCATGTAGAGTCAACCAAAGTAGAGTCACCACCTAGGAGGTAGGGTGATAGAGTTCTAGAGCATAGATAAGAGGTCTTAGAGCCCTGGGCTTAGGGATGAGCATGCTGAGAAACCTAGAGGGAAAAAAACCACAACTACAGATCACATCAGGGAGATCCTAAAGCTTCGGCCCTCACATTACTCAAGTGATACAGGTGGATTCCAAGAAAAGGCCTAGCTAGTGAGCTTGAGCAGTTGCTTCAAGCTTTGTCCTTGTTCTAGCAACGTGAAAGCTTGTGTTGCGATCCATATATTAAGGGATGGAGTAGGAGTGTGGTGGAGGATAGAGAAGTAGAAGCTCCATGTAGATTCAGAGACAGTTACCTAGGAGCTATTTGAGGAGAGATTTAGGAGTAGTTATTTATCACGGAGGTTCATTTAGTAGAGGATTGATGAGTTCCATGACCTCCAACAGGCTTCTCTTTCAGTAGCAAAATGTGATAGTAGATTTTTGGATCTACTCCAGTATGTAGAGTATATGTAGGATGAGTAGGTACGGATTCACAAGTTCATCTGGGGCCTAAATTTGGATATTGGAGGTGCAGTGTGGATTCATAGTCCGTAGAGATTAGCTGAGGCTGTTGAGAAGGATTATATTATAGAGGAGACTCGGGGTAAGACCCAGCAGGCTAGAGACCAAGTCCAGAACCCGCATACAGTAGATGCAGGATGGTAGATCGAGAGGTTCAGTACCTCTTCCTGTGTGGTGGCTAGGGTACAACATAGTCATCCTTTAGGCCATAGCAGCAATAGCAGCAGTAGTCTCATGCACCTCATAGACCTCTATAGATAGCTGATGCACAAAGAGGTTTAAGTATAAGGCCTCCTCCTAGGGGTCCATCAGGACACAGGGTGGACCTAGAGCTCAGTCAATAGGATATCACTAGCAGAGGCCATAACAGACCAAAACCGGATCATTAGGATCCATACCATAGACTTCTAGGGCACATGCTGAAGGTGCTACTCATTGGGGTGGATCAGGGGGATGTTTTGGATGTGGAGTTACTAGACACTTTTGGAAATATTTCCCATAGAACCTTAATAACAAGGGTAAGGCATAGATTTTAGAGCCAAATGTTGGTGACATGGGATGTAGCCACATGATTTATGCAGTGGTTGAGAACTGTGAGGTAGAGCATCAAAGCACAGTCATTGAGACCACATGTAGCATTGGTGGTATTCCTACCTCTATATTATTTGATTTTGGTTCTTCTAATTCTTTCATTACACCATCTTTAGTAGAGCGATATAGGCTGGTGGTAGTTAGGCAAAGGTCTTAGTTGGGATGTCGAGATGGCTTCGAGAGCCAAGATCTCTGTAGACTCCTTAGTTAAGGAGTGTGTAGTAGATTTGGGACCTTTCACCACTACCTCAGATCTTTGTATCCTTCCTTTGGGCTTATATGGAGTCATTTTGGGTATGGATTGGTTATCTACACACAGGGCTAGGATGGATTGTTATCACAAGACTATATCTTGTGCAGATGATTTAGGAGTTGAGTCAATGATTTTAGGGGTTAGGAGACCCATTTCTATTTGCACCATCTCCGCTATGCAGCTTAAGTGGTGTGTGCGATGGGGTTGTCAGATGTATGTTGTTATAGTCAGTGATAGATCAAAGGATGGGTCTAGTGGACCATCGCTAGATGATCATCCCATCTTGAGAGATTTTTCTGATGTTTTTCCTGGGGAGCTACCGGGGTTACCACCCCCACATGAGATTGATTTTCATATAGACCTAGTTCCTGGAGCAGAGCCTATCTCATGAGCACCTTATCGGATGACCACCCCAGAGCTCTGTGAGCTCAAGTTACAGCTTGAGGGCCTTTTGGAGAAGGGCCTTATCCATCCTAGTGTATCCCCTTGGGGTGCACCAGTGATCTTTGTGAAAAAGAAGGATGGATCCTTGTGGTTGTGTATTGATTACCACCAGTTGAACAAGGTAATGATCAAGAATCGTTATCCTCTTCCTCGTATTGATGACTTGTTCGATCAGATGAAGGGAGCCACAATTTTCTCTAAGATTGATCTTAAGTCAGGCTACCATCAGCTGAGGATTTTAGAGGTGGATATTCATAAGACCGCCTTCCATATGAGATATGGGCACTATGAGTTCACAGTGGTGCCTTTTGGTTTGATGAATGCCCCTGTAGTGTTTATGAGTTTGATGAATGGGGTATTCAGGACCTTCTTAGATCGCTTCGTGCTCATCTTCCTAGATGAAATTTTGATATACTCACATACACGTGAGGAGCACGAGGGGCACCTTCACTAGGTTCTTCAGTGTCTTCATGAGCAAGTAACTTTACGGGAACTTGGAGAAGTGTGCTTTCTTTTAGACAGAGGTGTAGTATTTGGGCCATATCATTTCTGGGGAAGGTATCATAGTCGATCCTTCCAAGATTAGAGCCATTATGGATTGGCTAGCACCCACTACAGTGACTGAGGTGTAAAAATTCATGGGATTAGTAGGATACTACCAGAGATTTATTTAAGACTTCTCTCAGATTACGCACCCTATCACTTCCCTTCAGAGGAAAGGGAAGAAGTTTGTTTGGTCAGACAGATGTGAGCAGGCCTTCAGGACACTGAAGGAGTGCCTCACTACAACACCTATTCTTGCAGTACTGGATCCACAGGGTGAGTTCTTTGTTTTCAAAGATGCTTCATTAGCAGGGCTTGGAGGTGTGTTGATACAGGATGGCAGAGTAGTAGCTTTTGAGTCTCACAAACTCAAGGATCATGAGCTTAATTATCCTACCCATGATCTTGAGCTTGCGGTAGTTGTGCATGCTTTGGTTAGATGGAGACATTTTCTTCTTGGATGGAGATTCACACTTAGGACTGATCATTTGAGTCTTCGCCACCTCTTCACGCAGCCCAATCTCAACACTCGTCAGTGGCATTGGATGGAGTTGCTTTGTGAGTATGACATGGAGATCGAGCATGTGAAGGGGAAGGAGAATGTGGTAGTAGATGACCTCAGTAGATGGAGACATGTGGCTATGGCCACCTCAGTGAGTATAGATTTGTGGAGCAGGATTCTTTAGCAGCTTCCTCTTGACAGCTTCTACATTGCAGTACGAGTAGAGATCAAGTCACAGAGACCCCTTGAGGGGAATTTTGATGGTTATTCCTTAGAGGCAGATGGTCTTCTCAGGCATAGAGGCCGGATATATGTTCCTAGAGATGGAGGCTTGAGGCAGGACATCTTGGTAGAGGCACATCGTGCACCCTATTCAGCCCATCCCGGGGTGAAGAAGATGCATGCCACCTTTGATAGTTGTATCATTGGAGAGGACTTCATAGAGACATGGCTTAGTTTGTGTCACAGTGTTTAGAGTGCCAGAGGGTTAAGGCTGAGCATCAACATCCAACAGGCCTTCTTTATCCTCATGCCATACCGGAATGGAAGTGGGACACCATTTCCATGGATTTCATTGTTGGGCTACCAATGTCGAGATATCACCATGACGCCATTATGGTCACGGTTGATAAATTGACAAAAGTGGCTCACTTTTCTCTAGTGAAGACCACTTATACAGCTAGAGAAGTGGCACGAGTATATTTGGATGAGATTTTCAGGTTGCATGGGATTCCGTGGAAGATCATTTGTGACTGCGATCCTTTGTACACTTCACATTTCTGGACTACCATGCAGTATGTCCTCGGGACGAGGATCAACTTCAGAACAACATATCACCCTGAGACAGATGGACAGACTGAGTGAGTGAATCAGATTTTAGAGGATATGCTCAGGATGTATGTGATGGATCAACAGTCTAAGTGGGAGGAGTACCTATACTTAGTGGAGTTTTCCTACAATAATAGTTTTCAGAGTTCTATAGGCATGGCTCCTTTTCAGGCTTTGTATGGTAGAGAGTGCAGGACACCTCTTAGCTGGGATAGGTTAGAGGACAGAGTATCTCTTGGACCAGCTCTTCTACAGGACATGGAGCAGTAGGTAGTGTTGATCAGGTAGAGATTACAGGAGGCACATGATAGGCAGAAGAAGTATGTGGATCAACATAGGATTGACCATCGTAGCTTTGATGTGGGCATGAAGGTGTTCCTTTGTGTTAGGCCACACAAGAGCCCTATCCATTATGGAAAAGGTTCTAAGTTAGCTCCTAGATTCATTGGACCTTTTGAGATCTTGGAGTGTATCAGCCCTTTGGCCTACCATCTAGCATTTCCACCCAGCTTGTCTCGCGTACATGATGTGTTTCATGTATCGGTTCTTAGGAGATATATTACAAACCTGTCTCATGTGTTGGATTGGACATCATTACAGGTGCAGGATCAGGGGCAGGTGATGGTGGAGCCCATTCACATCCTAGATCACAGGACCCTGGGCCTTCGAGGTAGAGAGGTTGATCAGGTTTGGGTGCAGTGGGATAGATATGATGAGACTGCAGCTACCTGGGAGGATGCTACTTCATTACGAGTGTAGTTTCCACATTTTTTCCAGTGACTTCCAGGAGGAAGTTGAGTCTAAGGGGAGGGGGATGTAGTGCCCACTTCCCTTTGACACCTTTTGATGCTTATGTTGATACTATTGATTTCATTATAGACATTACTATGTTTTGATTTAGTATGTTGTTAGACATTGGATTATGGATTATTACAGATTTTGATTTGATTACGATGCATGATGATCACTAGAGACACCTTATATGAAGATGATGATATATTATTTGACATGGATGTTTTATGGATATTGCTTAGACATGTGATTTTGGATATTATGAATAGATCTAGAAAATGGATATTTTATGATACTGATATAGTTATGGATTAAAAATACAAATGATGTAGTTGTTACTTCGATATTGTTGTGATTCATTATATAGTTGATTTAGTGATTCTATTTGTATCATATTGGATGTTCTGATATGGCCATGAGGCTGAAGGAGGTATTTGTATTTTGCAGGTTAAAAATATCACAACAAAACATCGGGGATCAGAGACCAACCAAAATAGAATTCTAGGTGAATTCGACAAGGTCACCATGGCAACTTGTTTTATTGTGTTGTGTGTTGTTTTGTTAGAGATTCCCATGGGGGGAATCATCTTTATATGTGACCATGGGTTGTGTATTTTTGTTGATATGGTTAATGTTTATTTATTGTTGTATGTATTTTATTTGTAATGTGTTCTCTTCTTTTAATTAATTAATTGTGATAGATTAATGTGAGGAGATCATATGTTTAAAATTTAAATAAATTAAATTGGGATATGGAAAGTAATTATTAGAGTTGTTGGTTGTTTGTAATTAATTTGTAAGGGATGTGTAAGATGTGTAAGAGCTTGTGTAAGTCATATTTTGGAGTAAGAAATACTCCACCTCCATGGAAATTCGAATTTGACCTTGGGGGCTATTTTTGGAGGCTTGTGGGACAAGTAAAACTTGTCCCATGCCTCTAAATTTATGTTACCAACCATACTTATGGTTGGGGAAGTGATTTGTGACTTTTTATAATGCATTTTATTCATCTTGTGCATATTTTTAATTGTACTTTCTTACATTTTAATTAATTGTTGTCCCTTGAGGTGTGGGCTATTTTGGAGTGTGCAAGTAACTTGTCATTCTTCACCCACCTCTTTATTAAGCCTTGGAGTTTGGATTTTGTATTTTGTGTTGATTTGAGAGGATGTGTGATGTGGCATCCTACATGGATCCACATCATCCTCTTCTTTCCCCCTTCTATATATTTCAAACTCTCTTCTTGTTTTGGGTTGTTGAACCTTTTTGCATTCTTCCTTGGGGGTGCATTTTCTTGTGGGAGCTCTTGCTTTTGAAGAAAGTTTTGGAGATAACTTTGCATGCTTGGGAAGTTTTTGTTTTAGGATGTGTTTGAAGTTTGAAGCTTGTTGTTTGGAGCTGTGTTATTTTGGCATTTGAAGCTTGTTGTTTGGAGACCAAATAACCATGGAGAGGTAGGAATTTAACTCTCTTTTAGTTCTGTTATTTTCTTGTTGTGTTGTGTGGAAAATGCATGTTTTGTTTTATTTGTTGGCTGGTTGGGTAGACTACCTTAGGGAAGGTGTAGGAGAAGGCTATGGGGAATTCTTGTGGGGGGGCATAAGGAAATGCCATTGGCATCAGAATTTTGTGGAGGGAGTTTGGGTTTGGGATCCACCTTGGAAAAGAAATAGCTTGCATTTCTTACTTTGTGGGGGGCATAAGGAAATCTGTGGGGGCATAAGGAAATGTGTGTGTGATGAATTAATTGGTGGTTGTTTTGGTGGATGCCCAATTCCCAATTGGGAGGCATAAGTAGCTTCCCCCATAGGCCTTGCTCCTTTGGCTTGCAAGATCAAGCCTAAGTTCTGCCTTGAAATGTTTCTAAATGCAGTTGTGAACTACTATTTGTTTTGTGTTGCATTGTGTTTCAAAAAAAATGTGTATGTGAAAGAATGTTGTGTTGTGGAAGCCAGTTGTTGCCATGGTTGAATTACATCTTTTATTGTATCTTGGTTGGGGCTCGGGGGCCAATGATGAAGGAAGGATTCTCCTTTCATTGGATGTCTTGGTTGGGTGGAGAGCATTGCCTTTCCCCCTATTTGTTGTTGTGATCTAGTTAGAAGATGAAGAAAACTGGAGCATGTTGTTGTTTTGGAGTAAAAGAATTGTACAGTTTTGACAGTCCTTCTTATGAGCAAGTTTATTGTAATCCTTCCCACTTTGAAGTGGATGATTTGTATAATTATTTGTAATGAGAAGATGCTTGTATTGATGATGAAAGATTGAAATTGAAATGTGAAATGTAAAGAGTTGTATTCCATTCTCTGTTTTGAAAAGGAATGTGAAGAATGTTATATGTATTATATATTGTATTTTGAAGTCATTCAAGAAAGAGATAAATTGTAAATTTGTTGTTGGAAATCAATAAAGGAATTGCTCTACCTTCTCAAACTTGCATGATTGTATTGGAATTGAATTGCTATTGTGAATTAAAATCTTTAATTGGAAAGGAAGAATACGTATGAGAGGAAATTAGTATTTTGTCCTCTTTGAAATAGTTGAAATTTGGAAATCAGGTTTTTAATAATCTCTATTAAATGGTTGATTGAAACAACTAAATGTAATGGACTAGTTAGAAATAAGTTGTTACACTTAAATGATAAAATTGATATACATCCTTTAAAAATTTGATCACTGGCATTGTGACTTTTAAACTGGTAAATTTTAATAAAAATGTACAGTTCAAACCTGTACACACTTTAATTAACTTGGAGATGTTAAAATTTAGTATGCTGGTTCACAAATGAACCCAAATTGACAAAGAAAACTCAAGAAAACAACTTAACCATTGCTAATTCGAATACAATCCCTCTAACAGTCATTTTTCTGTCATTTGTTGGAAAAATACAATTTTGAATCAATTGAACAAATCAACTTCTCTAAAACACTTTAAACCCTCCCTAGATCAATTCTCCATGCCTGTTTGGCATGTTGAGTGAAGGAGGAGACCCAATTTAAACAAAAAGAAAAGTTGGAAATTGCCAGTTTGCTAATTAAAATCCTGCAGATCATTTTTGTAAAATTTACCCTTTAAACTTCATCAAAAATTAAATTTTATGTTTTTTGTGCAAAGAGGGCATTGAGATCTTTCCAAAAAGTCCTCGTTTTCCCAAATCTGAGCTTCCTATCAAAAGTTATGGCCATTTGAAGTTTTACTTCAATTTGGCCTTCAAAAATAATAATAATAATAATAAATCTAACTGTTAAACTTTAATTTTTAACTTTGGAAAATAATTCACAAAAATTCCACAGCCCCCACCATCCCACAACCAATTGGGACCTACCACATGGCACCTCGGAGGGGTGGATCAAATTTAAACTTTTCCTTTTGATAATTTTACCTTGGGAAAATTTTCCCATTTTTTCCCTGCATCCCCCCGCTCACCCGACATATGGCACGGTGGAAACCCTTTTTCAATGTGACCTGAAAACAATTTTTCCCTGTCAAGACATGGACACATGTGGCCACGTGGAGGGAGGGTTTTTGGACTTAGAACTTTTGTTTTCTCCTTTGGAAATTTTCCCTTTTTTCTCCAAAAGCCTGTTGACCCAACCCTACCTTGCTTGGAATTCTTCCTTTCACAGATGTGTGGGCTTGCGTGAGCTTTTTGGACTTTGAAACCGATTTGGCTTAATGCCTTAGGTTTTCCACCATCCATTTTCCCCACACCAATCCCTGAGTGACATGTGGCATCACGGCATTGGCGTTGGTGGCATGGACCAATTTGGTTCCCTTGTGTATTTTTTGGCGAAAGAGACTTAAAGTCTCAACCCGCTCCGTCAGCCCACCATTTCTCCCAACCAACCAGGGGGCGACACGTGTCTCCCTCGCCGGGCTCGCGGGGCATGTGAAGGTGATTTGTGCTTTTGCGCCAAAGAAGGGAAAAAAACACCACCAACCCCTCACTCCTTTTACTTTTTTAAGTTTTTCCCCACCCACGGACCCACACATGGGGAAAATTTTCCTCCCTAGGCCCGCGGACTATTCCTTGGGAAAATTTCTCCCCTAAAGTCCTGCCGGCTCATATCTTGCAAAATATAAGGAGTTAGGAGGACTTCTTTATATCACTGGAAAGGTGAGAAAATTTCCTATCCAATGGGAATGATTTAGGGAAATTTTGGAAGTGTTAAGTATGAGAAAAATCCTTTTGAAACTCTGAGGCTGCTAGAGAGCAGGCATGGGGGTAAATTACTCCTTGAACCTAACTAAAACATATAACCCTAAAATTTGAACCTTGTGAACTTGTTATTAGTTAATGAAGGGAACATATGTTGTGGTACATTGGTCTTGTTCTGGAACCTGTTAGTGAAAAATGATGTCTTGCAACCTGGTTGTAGACACTTCAAATAAAAAAAAATTATCCCATAATTTTCTAGCTAACCCTAGGTTGTTTCTTAGGTCTCAAGTGGTTGTTTAAATGGGCAAGTGGAAGAAGATGTCGATTTGGAAGGGGTTGGTATTAGTTTTCCTAGAAGATATCATATTGCATGTAGATAAAGAGGATCACGTATCCAGTCAGTAGATTTTGATGTGGGGGTCAACTTGGATGATTGATTAGAGGAATTTTGAGTCACATGGATCTTTGATGGAGAAAGAGGTTGTTGAGGTAACTGATAAAAGGGGTCCTGCTAAGAAAGGAAGGACCGTGACTCAGGAGTCAAATTAGAGGAATTATTGGAGGAACTTTGAGTTGTACGGATCTTCAAAGGAGGAAGACATCATTGAGGAAACTAATAAAGGTGGTCCTGCGAAGAAAGGGAAGACCGCGACATAGGAGTCAAATCAGAAGAATGATGGGGAGATTTTGTGGTGACATAAATCCTTATAGGAGTAAATTATTTTTAGGTGATTAATTACACCCTAGCAAAAATTTGATTCGATGAAGCTTAGGAGACTGAGAGGAATTTGAAAGATAGTTTGGATTAGAATCATTGGAAGATTGAGAGGAATCAGGATAATAGTTTGGATTAGAATCATCAAAATCATACCCTTGACTATGAGATGAAGGCGGGGAAAGGGGTAACTAAATGGGTTCTCTAGTGTGAAGAACCAATCAAGGTTTAGTCATTATGGGCATGTTTTGATGTGGATTCCGAAACCTAGGATCCCTATTGTCATAAGTGTGAGGAATCATGTGATAGTTATTCATTGTTGGTATCATTGGGTCCAAATGCCTAGACATAGATTATGTGATTGAATTCCTTCAAATGGAACTAAGTTCCATGTTGATTCGAGAAACATAATGGTGGAAAATAACTAGACATTTCGTAAGTATAGATATGTTTGTGTGATTTTTCGAAGGGAATCTAAGGAAAATAAACATTGTGATGACATAATTTTGATAATTCAACAAGTTTTAGACAATAATTTGAAAGTGTAAATGTAAACATGAAGAACCAAGGGATCAAAGGATTATCCTTAGAAAATAAATTCTACATGATGAAATATCATAAGGAATAATCATGCAATTTCAAAAAGCCAATTCAATCTATAAGGAAATACTCCCTATGAAATTTTTTCTCAATGGTAGTTTGATGCGAGATGATCAACATAATCTCAACACTTAAGTCAAGTTTAAAATAAATAAGGAATAATTATTAACAATGGGTTGATGTGAGTCCCAATAAAAGTATACTATAACTCATTTAAATATAAACAAGCGCTAAACCCCAAAAATTGGAAGTTATAAGTGAGAGAAATACAAAAATACCACTTGGATACGTTAACCAAGATTTTTGAGAAAGCAATATATTAGTATCAAAATAGTATTGACACAACACTAACAAAATAACAATAACACCTTTCAAATTTTTAGGTAATGTTTGAAAAGAAACAAGGCTAAAGTATAAGAAGGAATTGTTAAGATGTGGGCAGTGTAATGGTATACTCTAGACACTTAGATCAAGCTTACGAGAAACAAGATGTAAGTATCGAAATTGTATCAAGGTGATGTAAAAAACATAAAAATTCAAAGGAAGGTCAATGATGAACCAAAGCTAGCTATGATGAAGATCTTGATGTGGGTATTAAGATCAAATGGCTATCAAGATGTGAATACATACCAACACACTTTCAACGTTTACCATATAGTCTCAAGAAAGGACAAATGAAAACGGGTTCAAAAGTGGTGGACATAATCAATAAATAACGCACATATGTTTCTCTTCTTTTGATCCAAAATATGAACAAAAAATCAAAGGAGTAGATCAAGTGGGGTTGAAAAATACTTGGCTTCACTTTGAAAAAGTTTCACCTCACCTTGTGGCAAATGAAAAACTAAGATAAAGTAATGCTTCACAAATTTCCTTATGAATTAATCTTGGCTCAAACTTTTATAGACTCTCCCCCTATTTGACTAACAAGGTTTTGACTCTGAAAAAGTTCTTTCTTTACGAAATCTCTTTGAAACACAAATGGTTTTGAGTTGGTCAAGTTGGCTCCAAGACAAAATGGATTTCTATTTTTTTCTCTTTCCTAGGTGTCACAAATTACCTCTACAAGATTGTTTTGCCAAGAAATTCACACTGAATAAACCTTGGAGTATCCCAGCTTTACTTTAAACCCTTCGATATAATGAGAAATAAATGCATTCAGTTATATTTTCACTAGGGTCACTTTTAGATAATATTGAATCTAAATCTCACAAGTGTATACTAGAAAAGTCAGTACGCGGAGCACTCCCTGTTTTTGTCCACAAGGTTCCCTCTTGCATGAACTACTTTGGGATTCCTGGGAGCATACCTATTTTTTTCTTAAGGCTTATGTCAAAGGGCACTTCTCCCAGTTCAAAGCAGATGAGTCGTAGCTCTTAATTGAAACCTGCATATACGGTGTTTTGAATGTGGTGTTTTTTTCTTATCTTTGAACTTAATGTGGTTTCGTTGTACACTCTTTGAAAACTTGCATCAAATTGTATTAGTATTTGGTTTATATCCTAATTCTTTGACTTTCGAATTAGGTCTTATGCATGAAAAATTAGTAGTTCTCCACAAGATCATAAATATCATGAAAGAGTAGTTAAGTGTTGTTTTTGATTCCCAATATCACCTAAAAGGTATGAGGGAAGAGCATACACAACAAAAAATACCCAACTATAATGAAAATGGAGAATACTTGCAAAATCAAAGTGCAAAACAATTCATTTTAACTAAATTATTGTTCATTCCCTTAATCAAGAATTTTAATGGAGTGTTTTAAAATCGTGGAAAAGGCCTAGAGTTGTTTTTGATTCCCAAGATCACGTAAAATGTGTTAAGGAAGAGAATATGAAATTCTATCATAGAAAATGAAAAAAAAACATTCATTAAATTCAATCAAACAAGTTAACAAAACACATGATTCAACAGATATCCTACAAACAATAGTTAGCTTCAAGGAAACCTATAAGATGTTAGTAAATTAGAGATATTTTTTTTCAAAACTTGAAAAAATAGTACCTAAACCCCAAACTATCACACTTTTGCGGACCATATAACTCCTTTGCATACTTTAGAGCACATGTGCTCCCCTAATAGAATATGTGTGGACTATACAATGTATGCTCAGCTCTGCTAAAGAAACATAGATAATGGAACATACATGTGGCCAGAGAGATAAGGAAATAGACTTAAGGGTGTATATGCGGATCTGAAAAGAAAAGGATTGCAAAGACATAGACTGATGCATGCACAGAAAGACAAGCACCTATGTCGACTTATAAGCGTATGCGCGGTTTTTGACAGAGTAACACAGGGAAAAATAGTAATGCAGTATCAACTCTCTATGAGGTTATTAGGAAACATCCTCTGTATCAGTTTATAGTATCAACTCTGGATGCTCTTCCTTTATTTTGGCCACTAATATATGCTAGTCAGTGAGTGCTTGCTCTACTTTTTCTGGGATGTCCATAGCAATGGATTCTAACTCATCCCTTGCAATTTCTCCCTTCTCATTTTGCAGAACCAACACAAAACTAGACATTGATGTCATTCTTCCTTCTAAAAGGTCCATCTTCTTTGCAATAAACTTTCCAAGATCTTCTAGCTGAGTCTTGTGTAGCTCTTGTGATGCTGTCAGGGCCTTGCACTTTTGTTTAACCATTGAAAATATTTTTACGTGGCCCAATGTCTCATATTTCATGGCTTTTTGGACCTCATTATTCTCTTCGAAGGTCTTAATGCTGATGAGCACCTCTGGAGTTGTGCATATATTTAAAGCTTGGTCTGCTTTCTTCAACACTTCTTGTAATGCCTGTAACAACCCTTCATAGGATGCGATTTTTCTCATCACCTATGCTTTCTCTCATTTGGCATCCTTCTTCAGATTTTTCTAGCACTTTGCATACGCAGAGTTTCATCTTTGAGCACCAAGTCCACCAAATTTCCCACATAGTGTATCATTGAAGGAAATGTCTATGGTACCTTGGCCTCTAAGTGTGGCCTTACTTTGATTACATTGTCCCCAATCTCCTCTGTGATGATTATGAACACCTCATTCTGCTTATGTAAGAATTCCCTCTCCTATGTTATGCACGTTATATTTGTGTCCTTTGTCTTCAACTCTTTGTGCAGTGCTCTAATCGTGATAGATTTTCCATGTTTCTTCTAGCCACCTAAGTAGAAACTTTCACCAATGTAGTGCTAACTTTCTCATCTGACATGACAGTAGGCTTTACCATCATGTCTCTGGCCTGAGGTGCCTTCTTCAATCTTCTCAAAATGCATGAATCTTCACACACATCAAAGTTAGGCTCATCCATGTGGGTGTGCATCAAAAACGATAGTTTCTTTTGAGTGTATACCATTGCCATATATTCATCAATTAACTCCCAGCTCAATAAATCCTTTTGAGCTATCATGCTTTGGAAGTAGGTGTGGACAATTTTTCCTACATTCTCTGCATACCCCATGGCTGGTGGAATGTGCTCTCCACTTGTTCATCTATACCTTTGCTTCTTAGGAACTTTAGCCTCCAACTTAGGGACTTGTGTCTCCATGTCCTGAATATCTTCTGCAACTTTTTCCTCTAGTCTTTCCTCTTCTTCTTTCCTTCTCCTTTGATGCTTCATCCTTTTCTTTTGTGTGCTCTGTAAGTGTAGGAAGATGTAGGCGCACTTGTCCTCAGGACTCTTCCGCCTCCTCGTTCAACTTCAGCTTCCTCCTTTTCTGCGCGGGTCGCTTCCTTTTGTGGGGAGAGTCGGGGTGATTTGCGCACAGTGGTTGGAGTAGCACCTTGGGTCCTTGTTCTCCTGAATAACTCTTTTAAACCTATGCTCCCCTTGGACCGCATTCAGATTCCTCTTCATTCCCCTTCTTGTGGCTAAGGTCATGTAACAATGCGCTCAGGTTCACTCTAACTTGTAGGATGTCTCCTACCCCTATGCTCCAAACCACCATTATCTTCACGCTCTTCTCCTCCTCATCCTGCACTTCAATTTGCTCTGTGGTTTTAGGCGCTTAGATATTCTCCATTGTATGATTTCACCTTTGGCGGTGCTAGAAGTGCGAACTCACCTTCCACATATTTGTTGTTCTCCATCTTTAGCTTCAACAGGAGATAAACCAATGTTGCCTCCAAATCTGCTACATCCAAAGTTATTGGCTTGATAGTCAGCACCTCTAAAATGATCCTTCTTTGTATAAGCACTTATGTCATGATACACATACTTCTTCCTCAATAGCATATGGTAATCACAATCATACCTTATCTGCATTGAAGATTAATCTGGCACATGTCGGTAAATCTATTAACAGATTCTTGAAAATACCTATGCAATGAATGCGTAAGGTAACTTGCACCAAGGGCTCCAGAATCCATTCTTTCATTGGGAAGTGCATACGATGCAGAAATGCTTAGTATACAAAAAACTGAACTTGTTTTCCTACCACTACTGGTAGGTCCTTTGGGATGCTGTCACTCTTCCCCAAATGCTCGCGTGGAGCCTATCATACCACTTCTCCTCCCTCTGCTTTACATCATCTGTCATGGCCCCCTTGCATAGGTATTTGTTGAATCTTTCAGGTAGGGGCTTGTTCTCTATGGAGTATTCCCATACTTTCTCCTTTGGTCCGTTTGGTACCCCCCAATCTCCATGAACACTAAGTGATAGTAGAATAGCCCCAAAGTCTGATCTTCCCCCCTGTGCACACTTCTTCGACTATTTTCTCTGTAATATAGCCTACACTATTGTAGATTGTCCCTTCCTGACATTTTTTCGTGCCACATGCAAACACATAGTGTTTACCTGCGACCACCACTCTTGATCATTCAACTTGGTAACAAGGTGTGCTATAGCTTGTACAATTAAACAGTTCTTAAATTTGTCTATGTCCATTCTACACGGACCCTTCAGGTATCCCAACTCCTATTTGGTCTTTAAAATCATGGCTTTATCTGCAAGGTCACTTTTTATATCTTCTCTATGTGGCCTTCAAACCTTTCACTGATGAAACAAGTGCAGACGAAATTCTAAACTCTGCGTCTTGCAAAGTAGAAGAATTCTTCATGTACCCTGCTCATGAGACACTAGATACAAGGGCTCATACTTCCCGAAATATGGCAGCTCATACAATTGAGTATACCGCAATTCTCTTCAAAAGTTTTTCACCTGCATCATCATATACTGGCATGTCATCTACTCATGCGTTTGTTTATTCTAGCAGTGAGAAAGGAATTGCAAGCTCCTTTTTGTTCTCCGAGGTCCTATGATTATATTCACTTACTTTGCTTTTTTTAATGGGTGAATCCCACTTCTTGGCCGACATGATGACTCCTTTTGGGTATTGCATCTCCAAAAAATGGCTTTTGGGTGCCATCTCTTCTTCCTCGACGACCACCTTCTTATTTTCTTTTACTTGCTGCTACAGATGCCTTCTTTGATGTTCCATTTCTACGTTGCAAATGTCTCTTCTTCACCCCTACAACTCCACGAATCAAACCCTAGCTTGATTCAATCATGCCCTAGGTGGAAACTTCATAACCTAACCATTTTATATCTCCCTACTTTGCTCAAACCCTTCACCACCAAGGACGTAAGCTTCTTGTCACATAGATATGGTTGTCATGCTTGGTTTCACACCCTTCACACCTTAACTTGATCACTCAGCTCTTTGCACTTGGATCTTTCATCAAATACTCTTAGTTGCAACGGTAAAAATGAATCCGCATCCCATCCTTATATAAAATTTTCAATTTTTTTAAAATTTTGATGCATTTATTGCTCCTTCACATACCAAATATCCCCTCATTCATTGACCAAATTCATTCGTTCCATGCGGTACATCTTCGCACCCAGCTATAACCTTCTAGCACACATTTCTACCCTCTGGTCATAGACTTCTCTTCACCGCATGCTCCTATGCCTGATTACATCATCATTGTACCTTCTCCTGGTAGCTATCATGGCCTCTGCTTACCTCACATTATAGTGTTCTTTCCTTCATCTCCATCCTTGGTCAGTTTTGAGAAGAAATCCTCTTTTGACTTAAAGCAAACTCGTAGTAGCTTATTCCTTTCACCTTTTAATTCCGATAGTCTTTTTCTTGGATAACTACAACCACCCCACACTAAAAGTATGTGCAGTCCTTTACGCATAAATATTCTGCATATAGTAATTATCTTCATGTGCGTAAGCACTCTTATTACACAAGAAGAACAAAAACATTGACAAAGAATAGTAACAATGAAGTAAATACATTAAGGAAATATAGAATTGAAAACCTAAACTAAATAGAAATACTACCTTATTACAAACACCAAGAAGACTTATTTATAGTAGGGCTTCAGCCTACTCCCGTTAAAGTAACCGGGTAGTTGTGTTCCATCAAGTGCTTCTAACTGGAAAGAACCTGATTCAAGTATAGAACTAATAACATACGACCCCAACCAATGTACTTTGAGCTTTCCTGGATGGTGTAAAAACTTTGATTCATAAAGGAGTATCATTTTTCCAATCTCAAATTTCTTATCCCTTATGTATTAGGAATTAATAGAATCTAATGCAGAATAATTCCTCAGAATCACAATAATAAGAAGTATGAATAGAAATTATAGAAATGAAATATGCAAAACATGAAGACAATATTTAACGTGGTTCACCCAATGTGGGCTACATCCACCAAGAACACTTGCTCAGATATTATTACAAGCCAACAGTCTTCACAATTACAATAAACAGATCTTGTTTGGAGCTGCACTCAAAAAACCCTGGCGAATTCACACTTGAATTCATACACACTATTCACCTTCACAAAAACACTCATATCAATCCTATTATATGTCCATCTATATATAAGTACATCAATAGGTAGCCAAAGAGGTGGTTTTACAAAACAATGGGTACCGAAAAGCCATGGGCCCAAAACCAGCCCATAACGGTTACCCATTACCCATGGGTTAATAAACCACCCATGAAAATTTTCTTCACGGGATTCACCTCCAAACCCCCTTGACCCACTCACAAGTGAGCGAGACCACCAAAAAAATATCCGAGTGTAACACACGGAAGGTGTACCAAAATCTAACATGAAAACAGGCTCCAGAAACATAACATTATTTTCCTGTCATGCCATGCCTTCTGTCTAACCGTTTCCTTCTTCTGACTCCATCTTTCTAGGGCTCAACACTCATTGAGTTGAATCATATTTTTGATATGTTATTCTAAAGCTTGTTCATCAGCTAGACCTCCAACGTGCACAATGCGCAAAGAAGGTAACATAAATTCTCTAGGGAGAACAACTTTTGTGCCAAACACCAATTGAAATGGTGTGGATTTGTTCAATCTCTTGTAAGTTGTTCTATATGCCCAAAGAACAATTGACCCTTTTTCATCCCAATCCTTTCTTCCAACATCACAATTTTTTTTTCAAATTCTAGCTCAAAATATTATTGAAGGCCTCAGTAGTTTTGTTTTCCTGAGGATGATAAGGTGTAGTTTTATGGTGTGCAACCATAAACTCATCTAATAGTATCCTGATTGTCTCATTCAAAAAGTGTGTACCTCAATCACTTGTCAAGCTTAAGGGACATCCATATCTCATAAGAACATCCTCCCACAGAAACCTGGTTGTTGTAGCTACCATACGGTCCTTAGTAGGTACTGCTTCTACCCATCGTGTGAGGTAATCTGTGTAAGTAATAATACAACATGATCTAGTCCTGTGTGCGGCTGGTGAAATAGGTCTTACAAAATCAATGGCCCATTTCTCAAATAGTTCAACACAAGTGATCGGTCTCAAAGGCATCTCATCTCTTTGCCCTATTTTTCTTAGGCACTGACAATGATCACATGCCTTACAATATTCTTTACAGTCCTTATATAATGTCTCCCACCATAATCCAACAAGTAGGATCTTTTAGGCAGTCACATCACTTGGATAATGGCCTCCTAGAATACCACCATGAGCTTATTCCATGAGATTTTGATGCTCATGTTCTAGTACACAACGTCATAATACTTCATCTCTACCTAGCTTGTAGAGGTCATCATTGATTAACATAAATGGTGTCGCACATATAGCAAGCTGCTTCTTTTCTAATGCTTTCATTCCTTCGGGTGCCATACTTGCTCGTAGAAAGACAAAAATTTCTTCTAATTCCATGGGCGCACGTTGTAACCTATATAAATGTGCATCTGGAATTGTTTCTTCAATTGTTTGTGCATCCTCTCCTGAACTGATTCTAGACAAATGATCTAGCCTAGAATTGATTTTCCATGGCTTCACCACAACTGTGAAGTTAAACTCTTAAAATAGGAGCACCCATCTACATATACGATTTTGTAAGACGGGATTATTTACCAATTACTTCAATGCCATGTGATCTATATAAAACACAAATGGTGTTGCTAACAAGTACTGTCTAAAATTGTACAATGCATAGATCGTTGACAATGCTTCATGCTATGTAGTTTTATAATTCCATTATATAGGAGTCAGCTTCCTACTAGCAAAACAGATTGGATGATCTATAATACCTTCACCATGTTGAGCTAACACAACACCAATGGCCATGACAGAAGTGTCCACATACACATGAAATCGTTTATCCCATGAGGGAAAGTGCAAAATGGGTGCGGTAGTAATTTTATCTTTTAATATCTCAAACGCATGCTACCGCGGTTCTCCCCAATAAAATGTACCTTTCCCCTTTATCAATTATTCCAAGGGTGAAGAAATTTTGGCATACCCTTTTATGAATTTTCTATAATACCCTGTATGACCTAAAAATCCACACACCTCACTTTGACTGGTAGGCACTCCCAGGCCTAAGATGACTGCGACCTTCGTTGGATCAACTAGCAAACCTTGCAGATTATATGTCCTAATAGTATCCCAAATGGTGTAGAAAATATGCACTTCTTGATGTTCAAAGAGATACTCAATTTTCTACATCATTCAAACATTAAGCGTAGAATGTCACAATGATCTTTCACAAGCCCATATATTGTCCAATCATTTAGGTATACCTTTAAGAAGTTTTGAATAAAATCTTTAAATGCCTAAACAACTATGTGCGAGAATATAGCAGGCACATTTTTCAATCTAAAGGGCATCACAGTATAGGCAAAACTGCCCCACTCAATAGTAAATGTTTTCTTTTCTTGATCCTTCTGAGTAATCCTAACCTGATGATACTTGAAAAATTTGTTCGTGAAGGAATATATTTTACGCTCTGCAACTCCTTGTATTTCCTCAGTGAATGGTGTAGGGAATGGATCTATGACACATGCAGCATTTAGCTCCATGTAGTCCACACATATCTTAATTCGTCTATCTTTCTTGATACTAATCACCATTGGGATAACCCATTCTAACTCATCAAGGGGCTTGATGATTCCATATTTCAACATTTTATCAATTTCTTCTTTTACCTTTTCGTGTAAATTAGGATTCATTCTGTAAGGTATCTTTCAAACTGGCCATGCCCACCCTTAAGTTTGATCTTCATTTCCCCAAGTGATTCATGCACACCTTTAAGTTCATGATATCCTTGAGGGAATAATTATTGATAATCCCGGAGTAACTCGATGATATTTGTTATGTCTGAGTCTGACTAGTAATCCCCAATTATAGCCTCCTTAGGCTCAGCCTCCACACATATATTCACCTTCTTTATCTTCATGGTTCATGGTAGGCATACACATATTTTTCTACATTGTCCAAGACTTCGTGCACCCTGTGTGAATGTTCAATATCCATTTTATCAACTTCCTTATCATCCATGATGTAAACCATCTTTCCTTTCTCTTTCTTGAGGCAAGCACGTTCAAGTAGTATGGAGTCTATTTCTTCTTCCTTTTCAAAACATACTCCGAACTCTTCCTCATCGAATAATTCATGTATATACTCCTTAGATTTTTCACTATCTCCCATAGTTAAGTGCTTGAAATTTTTTAATGCCTCTACTACAAGAGATTTAGTCGAAAAGTAGTCAAAAGTCTAGATCATTCTTGCAATCAAATCGTGTTAGTTCCTAGTTTATCGATGTAGTTCTACATATACATATTAATTGCGTGTGCATCCTTGTAGCGTATAATACAATCTATACACCTAGAGTGAAGGTGGTAATTCTTACTGTGCTATTTTCTAGAGTCTCTCACACTACTGAATGTGATGTTGAATAGGTTGATCACCATGATAAGTGTAGATTTTCATAGGTGCATTGTTCCTTATAAACCTAGTAGACAAAGCGACTCCAATATATTCCCAATTTATAAGATTATCTTTGTGTACTACCCACCATCTCGCTATTGTCCCGTGTAGTGTATATACTAACATATCTCTCCTTTCAACTTGATTTTTCCATTATGTTTCCATGGCCCTCAGAAAGGCAAGAAGATCTTCTGTCCTTGTATACCAAGGTATTGTGCTACCTATCTGTCAAATTAAATGAATTACATTCTTGCACACAACCATTCTTTTCACCTCACATCCTACTAATTCATATGTACCATGATCCCAATTTTCACAAGAAATACTCATAGCATCACTAATAGAATGAGAATACTCCCACTGTAGGATGCCTTCTTTTGATGGCTCATTGACCTTTGGGTCCTGAATAGTTTGTACATAGACTCTGTTTAAATCCCTCTCACTTAGAGGTTCAACATATGGTGTAGAATTTCCATCTATCAAAGGTATCATAACCCTTTCCTCCTTGTTTTCAAAGCTAATATACCCCTTATTGAATCTCAAGTCAGCATTATTCGCATAACACCAAGGGCGACCAAGCAGGGCTAGAAAATTTTCTGCTTCTGCAAGTGCTAATACCTCAAAATCCCCATGGAACTTGGCCACTTGTATAGTTATAGATGCATCTTTCAAAACTCTTATGGGAGTGGATTTAGTCTAGTTTTCCATAAACAACACATTAGACGATAACTGCAATGGAGGCCTCCCCATTTGTACCCATGCATCTAATGTAATCACATTTACTTCCACATATGTATTGATCAATATGTTGATCAACAAGCACCCATCCACAACAGTATTTAGAGTAATTTATTTTTCATAGTAAATGCTATCAAAGGGAAGATTTACATGCAAAATCTACCATTTGGTCACAAGACCTACACGCGGAGTGTTTCCTTTTAACCAACTTCCTAATAGTGGAATAATGTTCTCCTAGTGCAACATCTTACACACCTCTCGTAGATCATCATCATTATTTTGGACCATCTTCGATGCTTTATCTTTCTCTTTGAGGTACTGTATCTCACCTTGAAGATTCCTTAGCACTTCTATGGTATCCCAGTAAACTTACTTCTGATGAGCAAGATCTGGGTACCTCGTATGCAAAACCTCCTCCTTGGTGAACGTAGGCTTCTTGTATAATTCCTCTCTCATGTGTGTTACTTCAGTGTGTGTAGTAATCTTCACTATCAATGCCTCAGGTCCTTTAGTTATCTTGGGCATCCACTGATCCTCTACCATGCGCTGGATTCTAACCATCTCGACACCTTTGTTCTCTTGCTTATGTTGCTTACTTAGATGCTCATATAAGTTTGGGAAATATTTATAGCTATGGTTCTTTTCGTAGAAAGAAAATGTAATATTTTGAGCAAATTCGTGCCTATAGTGGTCATGAGATCCACACATATAACATGTTCCATGAGGGAACTCACCTCTTTCTCCACCATAGCCTCATCCTCTATATCCACCACGATATCCACATCCCCTTCCACAACCTCCTTGAAAGCACCCCTTATTCATGTCATAGCGTGTTTGATTATGATCCCAATCCTGGTGCTCATTATCACCCTTAGAACTATCTGTTATACTTGTTTGTCATACATCAAGGTGTATAGCATCCTAGATCTGACCAATTAGCCAAAAATCCTCAGTATCATGGTTCGTGGATCTACAAATTTTGCAAAATCAAGAAACATTCTTCCTTATCACGTGTTGTAACAAAGGAAAATGACTAGCATCATGATTTAAATGAAAAATTTCATAGTATAACAATAATGAGTGTACAAACTGGTAAGGGTAACTATCCTTGGTGTGATCTTCCACTTCATAATTTGTACACCAAATTCTAGAGTGCGTTTCATGGGATGAATTCGTTGATAGCTTCTCTAACTAATTTTCCATAGCTGTAATTTGTGCCTCTAGGAATGGACTAACACCAGTGTCAATGCTCCAAAATACCTCATCATGTAAAGTTGCTTCCAGTGCTTCATGCGGATCAATGTATGTCTTATGTGATAGCACCCTTCTAAAAGGTGTAATAAATCCTCCAATGAACCACTATGCATGTTGGCTAGCATGAATATAATAATATAGCTTAGATGGAAGTGTCTTAAAATGAGCATCATACTCACGTACAATCTCAGTAGTGCCTTACTTGATATCCTTAAGCACACTTATACTCTTATGCTCAAACTCAGGTATATGGAACTCTTTCAAGAAATCATCTCTCAATGTTGCATAACCCACACAATTTTGATCAGGGTCAGATTTCCTATACCAATTGTGTGCATGCCCTTGTAATGTAGTGGAAAATTGACTTGCCTTTTTCTCAACAACTATGATCCATTTAGCATGCCACAAGATTTCACACATATGCACATGTTCAACAACATCCTCTATACCTCTATACTCCAGGAGACAAAGAGACATCTCCATATAGATATTTTATGGTTGCTACGGGCCTTGACCACCTAATTTGGAACCTCTTGTGTTCCCTCTGCCTCCAGAACCACCAGAACTAGAACCACCTATACCTCTTGATCTACCACATATAGTTGGAATAGGGCCTATAGACATACTCCCCTGTGCTCTGACAGTAGTACTGTACTGTACCCCTACAGTCTGTGAGGTAGTTCCACTTCCAGAGGTGAATCTAACATTCTGTGCACTCACATTCTGTGTAGATGATGTGCCTAAGAATGCTACTTCAAATGACATTAAAGCTATCTATCCTTCCATTTATGTACTTGATCCCTGACTTACTCCTGCTCTCCTACTTCCCAAGTTATTTTTTTGGTTACTTTTCATACTGGATACTAAAAAACCAAGTGCAAGGGCTAGGTCACCAGGTGGATTAAGATGCATGCCTGTGGTCCAGGTAGTATCTACTAGCGCATTTCCATGTGAAGCTAAGCGGGGATATCTATCATGATTTCTAAGATGGGGGAGTTCCTGATGATCTAGTTCCATGTCTTCTACATGAGCTATAAATCCTTCATGAGCCATCTCTCTCTCCTCCATGCCATACTCTCTACAACAGAACATTGCTTCTCTATCTCCTTCTCTCATGCCTCATTATACTTAAACCACCTTTCCTCTCTCTTCTTCTCTACCACTAGCTCTACCATCTTAAACCAAACATGTTCTTGCCCTCATGCATGGAAAATTTTAGTTAGCCATCAGTTTATTCTCTAGGTTCAAAGTTACCATTAATATCTTGATCGCCAGTGGAATACCTTGCAAATATGTTCCTCTTGGATACCGTAAAAACTGCAACTCAGCTACCTTTGGGAAAGAGTACGTCAAAATGTAATATTCCATAATATAACTGTTTAGAACACCACAAAACCATGTATCCATTGCACAAGTCCAGGTCATATTAGCATCATAGAGGGCATGAAATTATTCATGTGTCTAGACAAGTGCACGATACCTCTAATTCCACTAATATGCATAAGAAGTAAGCCACTCGTATAGTTCTACTAGAAAGATAGAGAAAAAGCTCTCATATAAGCTGTCATATAGGTTCTATTCTACCCAAGTGTGTGCGTTAAACTCAGATCCACTGTTGAATCGCCATGCATATTCTTCCTCCAAATCATGTATACATTCCTCAATACCTGCTAGAGTTAACTGGTACATCTTCATCGCGAACCATCCTGAAAACAAATGAAAAAGAGATCCTATAAATAAAACCAATGATGTAGCCTAGAATTTACTAGATAACACTCTAATCGCACTGGAACATCACTCAGCCTAGACTGAGTACTCATCTAAAGCACGTAAAGGTACCAAGTCCCTCTTTAGGGTTGCTGTAACATGATGTTAACATGATGAAGGAAGTAACATATAGATTCATAACTAATCCATCATTCCACAATGCATGCTACGCTTAGATCTATGAAAGAACAAGATTAAATAGTAATCATGATTGAATACTCAACTATACACATAACGACACTTAGATTCAGCCAATGTCTTCCATCTATTAATAAATATAGAAGCTCCTTACAGTATTGTCAATCTATACCAATGCGCGTATAGAATTGATACAGTAGTTCAATCATATGTGTATATTCTTTGTTACACACACATACATCTCCTTCCATACATCTAACTCTCTCTCTCTCTCTATATATATATATATCTCACATTCATACATCCCGCTCTCTACTATGTACCTAACATCATATATATAGGTTGGGGACTTTCCTTTCACCGCTTATCTATTCCAGAAATAGGTTGCATGCTATTAATAGCCACACGCCATTTACAATCATATCCACACATGCAAGTGTGCTATCCATAGTCCTCTTGTAGTTAATTGGAGTGCCAATTCTATTATTAGCTTGTATTTATGCAAAAACACTTCAAAATACTTCTCCAAAGATAGATAATGCATGGCACGCACATCTCTGCATTGTTGATGTGTTCCACATGCCATCTTCTAAAAATAGGTCTTCATGCTCAAAATCGACTAAGTCCTTAAATATGAACTTGCCTTCCACGTGTGGGTCCTTCTTGTCCTTCTACGCCCTTATTTCTAGGCCTTTTATCCCACGCAGACTCCTTGTGTGATATTTGACAAGTATTCTTTGATCAACATTATTCAAGTTTGAATCTCTAGGAATGTAACACACAATTATGTTCCTTGATTTCTAAGGGATTGTAATCAGAGTTTCTTTACACTATTCCTTCTTGGAGCTCCAAGAATCATTTCATGATTGATAAATGATGAAAAAAAGTTACACCACAAATTATATGCTTTCTTGGCTCGAGATAGTTCCTAACTAACCTTTCTTGGTCAAACACAAGGTCACAAGATGGAGTCTAGAGTTGCAAAAAGGATCTTACATGAACATTTGAGAGATTATTACATCTTTTTAGACCTATTTATACCACCTTGAACCTCAAATGAATCTCCAACAACATAAATGACAATAAAAACCTATTTACATGCTATAAATGTATCTAAAACCCCCCTTACACCTAATGAATTGGCTTAGAAAATTATTATTTTTGAATAGCTCAAAATAGAGGGAAAATCTATAGTTAAAGTTTTTGAACATCCAAAGCTTATTCAACACCAAAAATGACTAACACATTCCTATACTATCTCTATTCTAGCCTTGGAGTAATGATTCCCTTGCATTATACTACCAAGGGGAAAATTAAAGCTTCCATGGAGTTATATTTTCTGTACAACTGCACTTAGCCTCTTCTTCCTTTCTTTCCATGTTTTCATGACTTATTGTGAATTCTCTTGAACTGCATGCATGGCTTCAAGTATGACTCTTATTGGTTTCATGTTCTTGGCTAAGTTCTCTACATGAATTACCTTCAAATGTGCCTTAATTGCTGTAAAATAGTACATTTATCTTCCTACGAGGTGGCTAAGTCTAATCATCTGATTCATTGCTTCATAAGTAGTCATTTAATGTTCCTTAAATGTGTTACAAACCTTAACTTATTCCTTTGCCTCTTATTAATTGAATTCATTCTCAGACTGAGACAGTTTAGTATTTGCTTAGCTTTTCCACCTCTAAATGATTGCTTTATCTTTGCTTCCTCCATCATACATACACAAATAGAACTCAAAGAGGAATTAGTCTTAAAAATATGAGGTTCTTGTTCATGTTTGACTGCATCATCTATCCCCTTATGTTCATCTTCTTCTTGTCTTTGTAACTTCTCATTTTTATGGACTATTTTATTTCTTCCTATAGGACTGAGTGTCTTCATTTGAAATTATGATTTGGCCTCATATGCTGATTCACTCCATTGTTTACCTTCCTCTACTAGTGCACCCTTATCTTTGGGTTCATCATGACTTGGTTTTCCATCCACATCTTCCACATTCTCTTTATTTTGTAGAAATTTGTAATCATTTTTGCACCCCACTAAGAACAAGGGAACCTCATACACATTGGCCTATCACCCAGTGAGCACTGGGCACTCACCCGAGGCACGCGAGAGGGAGCTGAGTCTCTCTTTTATGTGATTTTAGTGGAAGGCATAATTCATGATCTTGACTTAGTGATTTAACAGACATGAAAAGCTATAGAGCTCAGAATGGCTTCTACACCCCTTCAGTAATAATAGAAACAAAGCGCACAACACAATTATCTAGAACCATGAAGTTGTAAATCCATAATAGACTAACATTCAAGTAAGGTTCATGATTATACAAGATCAAAAGCATAGTGGAAACATGCAAATAATACAGGAAGGAGATCTTAACATAAATATACTGGTAACCTTATCACATTCATTCATAGTATTACTCTAAAACATCACATAGAGGCGGACCACAGTCATGCGCCATATCTAGATCCATACATGTATAGTTACAAAATAAAATTTGCATTCCCCATTTCCCCATTACATCCTTCCTAGAATTATCTACCCAATTATCCCATACTTCTCACAGTAATTCTGCAGAGCTTCACTACCTTACTTCTATCTTAGTTCTTTTCCAAGGGCATGCGTATAAATAGGCATCTAAGATCTAACAAACTCTTCTACAACCTCAGATCTGCTCCCAAGGGTAAAGGTGTGGGTCACCCCAGGCGCATGCCTCTCCATGTCATGATTAGATTTTTGGATCTTCCTATCATAAGGTATATTCCTTCCAAGACACCCTGTCGCCAGGCTGGAACCTTATCTAAATGGAACATGTTCTTCATGTGTTCTATCTAAAAGGCTGAAAATGGCCGAGTCCTGAATTGTTCTTTGCGTGGCGCACATGTCCTTGGTTCTCCAAGAAGCCTTTTGAATTATTCCTTGTGTACCTTCACTTACATGCTTCCTCCAGCCGTGCACGCCTACGCGCCCTTAAGATTTGGTAGCTACATTAGGGGCCCAAAAAAATTCTTGGTATTCTTGCTCTCCACTGAGCCATTACCACATTGTTTTCACTATATTGCATTTTTTCTCACTTACTTCACCTTATTTCCTCTACTAAAATAATGATTTCCATCCCATAAAAATCACCTTTGACTATTGCTTAGGTGATGCATTTCTATCCTTCAATGGATTGAAAGTGTATTTCATTCCATCTTTCATAAATGTGTAGGTGTTTTTCCACCCATCATGGATGGCTCTCCTGTCAAATTGTCATGTTCTTCCTAATAGAAGATGACATGCATCTATGGGTAACATGTCACATAAAATCTGATCATGATATTTTCAAAATTTAAAATCAACTAGAAAATATTGATTCAAAAGTACCTGATGCTCCTTTTGTACCCAGAAGACTCTATATGGATTAGGATGATTGAACTTTTTCCAATTTAATTTTTTTACCATTTCAGTGGACACTAGATTATTAGTGTTGTCATTATCAATAATAAGCTTACAACACTTACTTATTTTTTTACATATTGTCCTAAACAAGGTTCTTCTTTGCACTAGCTCTTCTTGCTCATTTGCATGCCCTAAATATCTCTGCATCATCAAGGATTATCTAGTTTTAGGTTCTTCTCCTCCATGTGGTGATGTGACACTCTCTTCTTCTTCTGCATGTGATAATTGGTTCCTTGCTTCACTAACTCTGTTACTACTTTCTTGATGGTATTCAGGATACTCAAAATATCTATATCTAATAAAATTATTGCATCTGAAACACCTTCTAATGAATTCACCTCTAGATCTTCCATATCCACCTCTACCTTTGTATCCATATCCACCTCTGAATGAGCTCAACGACTGTGAAATAGTCACTTCTTCTTCATTTGTTTGTGGTTTTTGTTATCCTCTTCCTATCTGTTGATTCCTTCCTCTTACTCCTCTTCCTCTACCTCTCAAATACTGAGTTTATCTTCTTGACAACTTTTCCTCTTCTCTTAAGGCTTCTTGATATGCTTCCTCTACTGATATCAAATGAAATAGGATGATTTAATCTCGAATGTTCAATCTCATTCCATTTACATACCTAGCCAGTTCTTTAGCATCATCATGTATATGACCAAACCTCATATTCAACTTGTAGAACTCATTAGTATAGTTTATTACACTTAACTCTCTTTGCCTCAAATTTTACAATTTCTTGAACAAAATAGTTTAATAATGAACAGGAATAAAATTACTTTTCATCTTGGCCATCGTCTTATCCCATTTATAAAAAATTTCCTTGTTTTTGCTTAATCATTTTTGCTGTAAAAAATCCCACCATACTATTTTATGTCCAGTGAGATTAGTGATTGCAAATTTCAGTTTTTTGTTCTTTGCAATGCCCTCTCAATCAAAATATTTTTCCATTTTGGCTATCCAATCTATAAGCTCTTCTAGATGTAGGATTCCTAAATACTCTAGAACTTTCATCTTTGGCTTTGTACTTTCTTCTATGACTTCTTTTAGAAGTTTAACATCTAGATTATCCTCTTCTTCCAGTGTTTCAGATGTTTCCACTGGTCTTTCTTATTATTCTTCACCACTATCTTCTTCTAGTTCCTTCCCTCTTATTTGATACACTTATAGTGCTCCTAATATTTCTTGAATATTTTTCAATACTGAAAGCTAATCAAAATCTCTTGGCTTATCTCTATGTCCTCCTTTGGCTGCTCTTTTCGGTGGCATTTTATCAACCTCTTCTCTTTCCTTTCAACTTATTATTTTTCTCTTCACTATTTCTTACTTTCTCTCTCTGTCAGTTTCTTGTCAATTTATTCTCATGTCTTCTTCTCCTACTATGATACCAATATGATGTATTCACATCACTGTATCTTGAAACTCTCAATCAGAAAATTTAGTTAATCAACTTCAACCTAACTTAAAACTTGTAATTGCAATTGTTCACAATGCTATGAAACAACAAAATATTGAAAAATTAACCTATAGGTTCAATAAAATGATTTTAATGCCTCAAGC
This sequence comes from Taxus chinensis, assembly GCA_019776745.2. Lineage (NCBI taxonomy): Eukaryota > Viridiplantae > Streptophyta > Pinopsida > Cupressales > Taxaceae > Taxus > Taxus chinensis. The sequence goes on from CM034154.1 coordinate 293,499,800, forward strand.
ATGTTTATTACCCTTATTTAATCTTGTTTCATTCATTCAAATCCTTGGAATTTGTAGAATTGGTCAATTCACTCTCTTTTACAAAAATTACAAACTTAGGCTTAATAAGGAAATTGTCATTGAAATGACATGGGCTATTACAACCTATTGGGCCCCTGAAAAAAGTGATTATGATTTTAGGTACCTTTTAGTTTGTTACATGTGTGAGTAAATTTTTTTTATTCAACCCTATAATCTTTTACTAATTCTTTGCTATAAGTTACCATCATCTCAAGCTATCAAGGATTCCTTCTGTACCTATGCCTGATCCCTATACAAGGCAAATTTCATTCTAATTCCTGATTACAGAAGTGTACAGATGATTTCTTAAGGTTCTTGATTTTTGAAACAAAATTAAAACTCTTCAACTGTGACCAATTTTCTAAATGAAAAGCCTAAGGGTGTGTTGCTATCGAACAGATTTCGAGATATGATAAAATTGAGCTCCAAATTAGGTCTTTTCCTTACTGCAATATTAAGATTCTTGGCAACTACTGTCAACAAGGATCTCTTGAATGACTCAAAGGGTTTAGCAACCAAATATATTTACACAGTAATGGCACACTGATTATAACTATTAATGCTCTTAATTTATATGCAACCTAGAATGTGTATTTTGACTCTGAGATAAGTGTGTCTTGACCAAAACTTCTTAGAAGTTGTTATCTGTATAGACCCGAGAGACAATTTTCCCTTTCTAATTCATTTACAACAATTTTCAAAGTTCCAAATATATTCAAATAGTTAGTATGGATCATTAAAATTATTATTAAATTACCAAAGGTTCTCCTAGGCCTTGGAACATGTGTTTAAGATTCAAATCACCAACTGTATGAACTGTGCAGGTCAACCTTAACACTTTATAACTGTGAATGTGATCAGATTACTTAGAAAATATGGTCAATATTAAATTCTTTAGGGCTTTCTTAAGATACTAGAGAGGTCTTTTAACTGTCAAACCATTACCACTTTCCACTTAGGTCATTGATCCTCCTTATCGCTTGAATAAATTCACTCTCCTCAAGCTCTTCTAGTCTCTTATGCCTTTAGTTACCAATCTTTCATCAGGTATACAAGTTATTAGGGTAACCTATCTACCCTGAATTTTATTGATAGATACAGTCTATTGAACTAATTCTAATGATTCAGTACACAAAAGGCACCATAAGTAAAGAACTTACTTCAAGAATATTCTTAGAAACCTGTGCAATTCCACAATGATTCTACTAGTATTAGGTGGCATTCATTTCCAGAAATCTAGCAGTGCTAGATATGTACCCCAAATATGAGTGTTATAGGATTATTTTGTACACAAAACCCTAGAACCTTTCTTGGAGCTCCAAGTTCTTTTCTCCTTTGCTTGATCAAAACTGAAAAATCAATTACACCACACATTATATGCTTTCTTGGCTTGAGTTGGTTCCTAATTGACCTTCCTTAGTCAATCACAAGGTCACAAGATGTAGTCTAGATTTGCTAAAAGGAGCTTACATGAAGATTTTAGAGCTTATTACATCTTTTTAGACCTATTTACACCACCTTAAACCTAAAATGAAGCTCCAACAACATAAATGACAAGAACAACCTATTTACATGCTAGAAATGTATCTAGAACCCCCTACACCTAATAAGCAAGCCAAAATTGGCTTAGAGAATTCAAATTTTTTGAATAGGTCAAAATGGAGGGAAACTCCATAATTCAAGGTTTTTGAACCTCCAAAGCTTATTAAAAACCAAAAATGAATAACACATTCCTATACTATCTCTACATTATCCCTGGAGTAATGATGCCCCTACATCATACTACCTAAGGGAAAATTAAATCTTCCATGGAGTTATATTTACTTTGTAACTTCACTCAGCCTCTTCTTTCTTTGTTTCCAGTTTTTCATGACTTCATGTGAATGATCTTAAACTTCATGCATGGCTTCAAGTATGACTTGGAGTGGTATCATGTTCTTGTAAAAGTTCTCTGCATGAATTACCTTTAAAGGTGCCTTTAATTGCTACAAAATTGTGCAGTTCTCTTCCTACCAGGTGACTAAGTTTAATTATCTGATTCATGCCTTCATAAGTAGTCTCTTGACGTTCCTTAACTATGTTACAAATATTAACTTGTTCCTTTGTCTCTTGTTGATTGAATTCATTCTCAAGACTGAGATAGTTTGGTATTTTCTTCACTTTTCCACCTCTAAATGATTACTTTATCTTTACTTCCTCCATCATACCTATGAAAAATAACTCAAAGAGGGATTAATCTTCATAATATGAGGTTCTTGTTCATTTTTCATTGCCTCATCTTTCCCCTTATGTTCATCTTTTTCTTGTCTTTGTAACTTCTCATTTTCATGCATTGTTTTGTCTCTTGTTATAGGACTGAGTTTCTTCATCTCAAAGTATGATTTGGCCTCATATGTTGAGTCACTCCATTGTTTACCTGCCTCTACTAGTGCACCATTATTTTTGGGTTCATCATGACTTGGTTTTCCATCCTCATCTTCCACATTTTATTTATTTTGTAGAAATTATTGGTATTATTTCTCTCCACTGAGCCATTTCCACATTGTTTTCATTGTACTACCTTTTTTCTCACTTACCTCACCTTCTTAACTCTGCTGAAAGTATGCTTTGCATCCCATAAACATCATCCTTTATTATTTCTTAGGCCATGCATTTCTATCCTTCAATAGATTCAAAGTTTATTTCATTCCATCTTTCACAAATGTGTAGGTATTTTTCCACCCATCATGGATGGATTTCCTGTCAAATTGTCATGGTCTTCCTAACACAAGATGACATTAATCCATGGGTAACATGTCACATAAAAACTGATCATGATATCTTCTGACATTAAAATCAACTAGACACTACTTATTCACAAGTACCAGATGCTCCTTTTGTACCTAGAAAACTCTATATATATTAGTATGCTTGAAAATTTTTAAATTTAACTTTTCTACCATTTTAATGGACACTAGATTATTAGTGATACCATTGTCAATAATAATCTTGAAACACTTACCTCTTGCTTTACATATTTTCCTAAACAAGGTCCCTCTTTTCACTGGATCTTCTTTCTTGTTTGCATACAACAAATCTCTCCTCATCATCAAGGATCCTCCAGTTCCAAGTACTTCTCCTCCATGTGGTGATGAGGCACTCTATTATTCTTCTGCATGTGCTACTTGGTTCCTTGCTTCACTAACTTTGTTGCTTCTTTCTTGAGGGTATTCAGGACACTCAAAAGATCTATGTCCAATAAAATTGTTTCATCTGAAACACCTTCTTGTGGATTCTATTAGAACTATAATATTAAGTGCATCATAATAATTGTTTTATATTTAAATAATATAGAATAATTTATATTATTATTATTTAAATATAAAATTTGTATTAGGTTTGTTAGTTATTAATTAACTAACTATTTATTGAATTGAGGTGTGCCCCATCACTTAATATGGTCATAACCCTTCAGGTTATTTAAATATGGCTTTAGATCATATTCAAAAGATCATGTGAATCATTTGGATTCTAGGTAAATACATGGAGTAGAAGTGAGGGAGGAGTTACAAGACTAGGTTGTAAAATGTTTCTCTATAGTGGATTATTCTTATGTGGTTTTTTACCCATTTACAAGTTTTCCACGTTGCATACAGTGTCATTGTGTGATTTTTTATGTTATTATTTACTTTTATTATGGTGTGCACATTTATATTTCCACTTATTAATGTATGTTAACCTAACATTTTATTTAGTTGGTAAATATACCTTTTCACCCCTCATCTTGTCATGGTACCATGGAGGGTTTAATAAATTAAATATAATCCTACATAATGGTTGGTAAGGTAGTTGAAATATTTGAAAGATTATTTAATCCCCCCTTCCCGTTTCGCATAGTTGGCTAGATGATTATTGCACAGGTGAAACGGTATTGTGGATTTTTAACTGCATATAAATAATTCTACGTTGAAAATTACCAAACCATGAAACTAAGATACGTTTTTAAAATATTTGAAAATTTTTATATAGTTTAAATGGTATGTAGGAATTTAAGAAAAAAAGTAAAAAATTTCAAGTGAAAAACAAGGGCACAAGAGACAAGATTAGGGAGAATAGGTCATTTGCATTTTTCTATTGGTCAAGTAAAAACCTTTGTCTCCTGGTAATATTTTTTTTACAATTTGAAATGGAAACCCCTATTTTTATTTTTAAAAGTTTTCTGAAATAGTTTTGTATCTATAATATATACAAATAATTGTATAGTTTTCATACTTTATATATAGATAGAGATATAGATATAGATATAGATATATATATATATATATATATATATATATACAACTATATATACAAAAATAATATATAAATACTTATATATATGGGTTATGTAAACCTATTTATTTAAACCATATATATATATATATATATATATATATATAAAATTAAACCTAAAGCTAACCCTATCAATTTATTTTAAACTATAAATCGGCCCCCTCCTTTTTTCTACGTGACACATAAATTTTTCAAAAACCTAAATTTTTATTAAAATCATATGGCATTTGCTTACTTTTTCACATGGCATTTTTGGCGAGTATGACATGTTTTATTAAACAATAAAAAAATATAAAATATATATCCTAGGGGGAGACCCCTTTCTACCCTCCTTACTTTAGTCTAAGGTTTTTAAAATATGTTCAAATATATATATTTGGTTTTTGTTTTTTATGTGGAGAAAGGGTGACCCCCTAACCAATTTATCATATTCAAACTTAGCGGTCGATAAATTATAGACTGCTCTTCCTACCATGTGGCTAAGTCTAATCATCTGATTCATGTCTTCATAAGTATTCTCTTGATGTTCCTTAACTGTTTTACAAATGTTAACTTGTTCCTTTCCCTCTTGTTGATTGAATTCATTCTCAAGAATTAGATAGTTTTGTATTTTCTTCACTTTTCCACCTCTAAATGATTACTTTATATTTTCTTCCTCAATCATACCTGCAAAAAAATAACTCAAATAGGAATTAGTATTCAAAATCTAAGGTTATTGTTAATTTTTGATTGCCTCATCTTTCCCCTTATGTTCATCTTCTTCTTATCTTTGCAACTTCTCATTTTTATGGACTATTTTATCTCTTGCTATAGGACTGAGTGTCCTCAATTCAAAGTCTGATTTGGCCTCATATGTTGAGTCACTCCATTGTATACCTATATCTACTACTGCACCATTATTTTTTGGTTCATGATGACTTGGTTTTCCATCCTCATCTTCCACATTCTATTTCTTTTGTATAAATTATTGGTATTCTTTCTCTTCACTGATCCATTGCCACATTGTTTTCATTGTACTGCCTTTGTTCTCACTTACCTCACCTTATTATCTCCGCTGAAAGAATGCTTTCCATCCCATAAACACAACCATTGATTATTTCTCAGGCAATGCATTTATATCCTTCAATGGATTCAAAGTGTATTTCATTCCATATTTCACAAATGTGTAGGTATTTTTCCACCCATCATGGATGGATCTCTTGTTAAATTGCCATGGTCTTCCTAACAGAAGATGAAATGCATCCATGGGTAGCATGTCACATAAAACCTGATCATGATATCTTCCGACATTAAAATCAACTAGACATTGTTGATTCATAAATACCAGATTCTCCTTTTGTACCCAAAAGACTCTATATAGATTAGTATACTTGAACATTTTTAAATTTAACTTTTCTACCATTTTAATGGACACTAGATTATCAGTGATACCATTATCAACAATAAGCTTGCAACAATTACCTCTTTCTTTGCTAATTTTCCTAAAAAAAGGTACTTCTTTTCACTGGCTCTTCTTTCTTGTTACATGCACCAAAGCTCTCCTCACCATCAAGGATTCTCCAGTTCCAAGTTCTTCTCCTCCATGTGGTGATGTGGCATTCTATTCTTCTTATACATGTGTTACTTGGTTACTTGCTTCACTAAATCCATTACTTCTTACATGAGGGTATTTAGGACACTCAAAAGATCTATGTCCAACAAACTTGTTGCATCTGAAACACTTGTGAATTCACCTCTACCTTTATATCCATATCCACCTCTTAATGAGCTCTATGACTCTAAACTAGTCACTTCTTCTTCATTTGTTTTCTTATGTTGCTATCCTCTTTTTTTCTGTTGATTCCTTCCTCTTACTCCTCTTCCTATATCTATCAAATACTGAGTTTGTCTTCTTGATAATTTTTCTATGCTCTTAAGGCTGTTTGATATGCTTCATCTATTGATCTTAAATGAAATAGGTTTATTTCATCTTGAATGTTCAATCTCATTCCATTTACATACCTAGCCAATTCTTTAGCATCATCGTGTATATGACGAGACCTCATAGCCAACTTATAGAACTCATTAGTATAGTTTGATACACTTAACTCTTTTTGCCTCAAATTTTACAATTTCTTGAACAAAATAGTTTTTAGAACATGTTATTGAGACCAAATACCCACTATCTTCTTTCTTCTAAAACAAATCACTCTAACCGTGAAGGCTCATATTATTCAAAATATGGTTAAGCTCAGTTTTTAGGGATTTATAAAGATTGTGAGCATTTAATGTTAGACCAAAAACCTTCCTCTAAGTCTTATCCTTGTTATTTCTGAATACATTCTCTTTCTTCAAATTTTACTTGGCTTCTATGCCTTTAAATAAAATCTTTCATCACTGTACAGGTTACTAGGGTAACCTTCTACCCTTGTCTTATAGATTTTTATTGAACTAATATAAGATTTAGTATAAAAATGGTTCCTAAAAGTTCCTTCAATTTCTTAGACACCTCTGTGACAAATATTCAATCTTGAAACTCTGGAAATGTAACACACAACTATGTTCTTTGATTCTAATGGCTTGTAAACATAGTTTCTTTACACTATTCATTCTTAGAGCTCCAAGATGCATTTCATGATTGATAAATAATGAAAAATAGTTACACCACACATTATATTCTTTCTTGGCTAGATTTGGTTCCTAACTGACCTTTCTTGGTCAAGCAAAAGGTCACAAGATGGAGTCTAGAGTTACAAAAAGGAGCTTACATAAAGCTTTAAGAACTTATTACATAGTTTTAGGCATATTTAAACTAACTTGAACATAAAATGAAGCTCCAACAACATAAATGACAAGAACATCCTATTTACATGCTAGAAATATATCTAAAACCCCCCTTATACATAATGAGCAAGACAAAATTGGCTTAGAGAATTCTATTTTTTGAATAGGTCAAAATGGACGGAAACTCCATAGTTAAAGTTTTTGAACCTCTAAAGATTATTAAACACCAAAAATAAATAACACATGCTTATACTATCTCTATGCTAGCCCTAGAGTAATGATGCCCCTATATCAGATCTGTAACATCCACTTTTTGTTACTTCACATACAATTTTTTTTTTAATATTATTTTAACTTTATGCTTCTCGATTTAAATACCCATATATTTAAATCCAACATAAACCTTAATGTAATCCATTTCCGATAACCGTCATAACCATGTGCAGCTACATGAGGTAATACTGAACCTATTCACTCTCCCTCATCTCACTATATGAGCCAATAAATCAAATGTATCCTTTGGTTTTCCTTTATCAGGATATGATATTTAAGTGAAGATACCTAAGTGTCTACCTGGGTTCCACATAGGAATTCCATAGGCATCTCACAACTTAGATCATAGTGAAATCACAACAGTGTTGTCAACAACTTACACTACTTTGCGCAAAGTTTCAGAGTCATGTATGTCATGCTCAATTCCCTGACAACACACTCGTCATTAGGAATTTTTCATCTCACCTTAATCACTTATTCAGTTATATGGATCTATAATCATGAATTTTGTTGTCAACTACAAGTCTTATACAAGGTATAATTCTGGATTAACCTATAAGGAGACATACCTCCATGTCATCCTCTGGTTCATATGGGAATGTAAGGGTCTATGTAATGATTCACTTCATTACTAGACCACTTCCCTTCCCATATCCATCATAAATTGATATTGGGGTTCATATCTGTGAGGTTCAATCTGTCTTTGTAACTCTAATAAGGTTTGTACTTAATGCAATACCTTGCCACAATCTAGTCTCTTGATGAGGCGACTCGGTACAACTACTAAGTAGTGATATCCAAATGGTAACAATCATCATTATAGGGATATGATTGTGTAGCGTATTTAGAGAGTTAAATCACTAAGAGTCATGTATTGAAACATGTTATCTTATTGTTTTTAAGGTAATTATAAATCATGACAGGATAGCCTAGGTCTCTCTACAATTCCTCCTTGAATGAGTTATACCTAAGTTCCTATCTCTGTTAGATCGAAGGATATTTAATTTCTCCAATAACACTTAATAACCTCATTAGATATCATGTCAATGATAACCATAAATGGAAATTGAAACTATCTTTGTTTACATTCAGAATTGTAGATTTAATATTGTCATAGCTTAATTAATTAAGCTTATGTTTCTTACCAACATAGTTATATTTTATGCCACTAATATAGCTATATCACTATAGGGCAACATGTATACAATGTCTCTATATTTCCTATTAATTTAGATTGTGCAATTTCACATTACCAAAAGTGTAGGTACGTATCATCGCTTTATCGAGTTTCACATACTCTTAATGTTAGCCATCATTTCATCTTAAGCATACCATCTTTCTTATTTTATGCTTAATTGAAAATATTCAATTGTGCATGTTTATATTAGGGAATTCATTGACATCGACCATGAGCTCATAGTTTTTTAGTATTTCTATAAGTTTCAACACTTAATGAATTACTCAACCTTAAAGGTGTGCTTCCTTTCTTTCCAATTTAGGACATATTATTATCAATAAGGTCGTAATGATTCATTTAGTATAGCCCGTATAAAAAACCTAATATCATTTCATAGGAACATAATATTACAATTCAACAAATTCAAGATAAGGTTTAACAACCTCATAATTAATATTCAGTTATATTATGAATGTTTACCTTTGTTATAATTCCAAAGTTCATCCCAACTGCTTATTTATTAGTAGTCATAATCATAAGTTACCTTTAGTTATGAACTAATTCCCATTTATATACGCTAGACAAGCATAGTTCAAATAGTCTTAATTAATTAGTATAATTCATAAGGTACATAAATAGACATTCTATAATAACTTATCCATCTTGGTAGTTGCACTTAATCCAAATGGTCACATGGCAAAATTCATAGATAACCATCAAATATTAGTTTAATTACTCCCTTGAATCATAAAACATTCTTTTGACCAATAGTTAAGTCCTCTATTACATGCAGCCAATCATACATTATATCTTAATAATAGTACCAATCATATAAGTTAATTAGCACTTAAGTTTCCTTATAGATTGGAATGTTTATAATAATAACATACATGCACTACCTTTCTTAAAAGAATACAAAAAGGATAATTCATCATTCTTCAATTAACGTGATACAAAAAAGTATGCTAACTTTATCACTTTCCAAGAATAGGTTCCAAGTCTTATTCATCACAAGAGAACAATTCTTTCTTTTTCAAGACAATTTACAATTATCAGCTAGAAGCTCTTCTATACAGAATTACATCAATTAATGAAGTCATAACCATTTATTCAAATCAATATTCTTCAATCAAGAGAATAATGCAGCTTTTACCATTCCAAAGCTCCTTAAACCTGCAACTAAAAATGTTAATGTACCAAAGGTACATGGTCATTCCAACATGAATGGAATGAAAAATACACTCTCCTTCTCAATATTTTATACCATTTAATGTTTAATTAAATTAAATATCACAATTTAAATAATGAAAACACATATATAAATATACAAGATGACTAACAACTGTAAAAGATAATTTACTTTGCTTACTTAACAGAACAGTCATTATCTTAAATTTTCAATGCATACTTTAAAATTTCAAAAGTACCTAACTCATAGCAGCTCACAATTGCATCCCTTTGTTTCCATCATATTACCTTAGGTTTATTTAATATTTTAGCACTATGTAAGTATTTCCTAAATTATTTATTTATCTAAGAGATATCTCATAATACAACATACCAATACTACCTTGGTTACTATATTTAAGATCTTACATATGTGTAGCATTTATAACGGAACCTAGCCTATATCATAATTCATTACTATAGATTTAATACATTCTTAAGAAACTGAATTAAGTTTACGTATCTTTTCATAAAGATCCATTCATACCACATAGCCTACTATCATGATTGGCACACAATAATCATAACGTTGGCTTCCTCAAAGAGGAACACTCTGTAATAAGATAAAAGTAAACCAATTTACCTTATTCGATTTAGTTCATTCCATGTCACTAAAATATCTCTTTAATAGTAGGTCACCTCAAAAATCCTTATGGAAGTAAGTGTTGAAGAAGCTTGACAACCTTGAGGTAATTGTAGTTTACCTTAACTTTTTAAAGACCTTAAAGGCATTATAATACTAAACTTAGTCATATGAGCAGCATAGAATTCTACACAAACACCATCGTTCAAAAATCAGAAGGGTATTACAACACAACTATGCACCAATAACCTTTGGCGCTTTCATCAGTGATGACAATTATGGTTAGTATAAGTTAGAAAAACTTATACAATTATCTAGGGCACATAAAATATCCAGTTTGTGTCGTTAATGCCTCAAGTATTCGATTATTTTCCCTAAATATTGACTAAGGAATTCCTATGGAGAATTAATTCTAGCTCCCCATCATAAATATAGTTAGTTGGTATAAAGCAAGTAAGATGGATTAGTCAAGTGTAGGACTGATAACAATTCTCTTAACAAGGATATTCAATTTTGACATTACTACGTTGTCTTAGGCTAGGGTTACCATAAGGATTCAAAAATATGTAAATATAAATATAATTCTATCTAAAACCCAAATATCTAGCTAAATTTGGTCTATTAATACGACCCTATCGCACAAACCCTTATGGGTTCCAAAGAAGAGAATATTACTAAGTTACATAATCGAATCGAACCTTGGGTAACAATTTTTTTCCTAAGTGATAAGTAGGATGTTCCCATTTTTATTTATACCAAATAAGGCTCATGTCATAAAATTATATCATCTTCATATCGAGTACTATACAAAACTCCTTTTGAGACCCAGATTTGTTACCCATCCATTATAATAAAAATAACAATAACAATAATGGATACCTAAAATAAGATTCACTACAATGTCTAGAAAAAGAAGAACAAAATATGCAATAGTCATTATCATGCTTATATTTCAGTGCTATATCAACTTCAACAACAGTTGACTTAACACCTAGTATCAAAGATTAAAAAAAAAAATATTACACATATTATCATTTACACAAACAATAAATGTGATAAGCTTAGAAGAAGGACAAGAGACAGTTCAAGCCTAGAATTTAGTTCCTACAACCTCTTTTTTCCTTTTATCTAAGAGCTCTTTTGAATCAAACATCTAGAAAATCTCGAGACTCCTCCCCAAGAAATATTACCAGCAAGCATGGAAATTATGGCATAATAAAAAATACCAATTTCTCATCTATTACCTTAATTAATTATCCTCCCATGATGTGGTTTAAATCTCATCTTGCATGAATTTTCATGCCATACATCATTAGCTCAAAATATCTTTAATCAACAATTGGAATTGTTGTGCAAAGACCAACAGGAACCATGATCCATTTTTTTTTGCAGAAGTGGAGTTCAAACTAACACAACTAAAATCAAAATGAACTTGTATGCATGCAATAGCTTCTTCAGGAAGCTTCACTTTTCCCAAGAAATGCCCACTTAATTAATTGTATTAAATTTTTTTCAGTATGCATTTAGTTACTTCTCCACCGCCATTCCATTTTCTCTCCAATTGGTGGGGGTGATCAACTATTAAATCGTTATACTCCACTTATACACTTCCTTCTTTACATGGCTTACTTGAAATCAAGCTATAGTTAATTTATTATTGTAGAATGGTAAACTTATATATCCTTTTTCCAATAACCTTTCTTCATGCACTGAAACAGAATGCCACTCCCAAAAAAGTGAGGAGATTCAAGTAAGTATGCAATAATTATCTCATAGGGTCAAGATTTATTTATTTAACTCCTTAATTGCCAATGGATGGGGACAAGCCCCTTTATTATGGTTTAAGACCATAATAGGTCTAGGCCATAGACATAGGTTAGGTAGCAAGGTGATGAATTATCAATTTCATTCTTATAGGTCATTGACCATATAGAGTTGTTTTATAACTCAATTATCCCATATCGGAAGAGTATGCATCAATCGGTGAAGACCAATTCATTGAACAAAGCAAGTCTAAGTATCATTCACAATGAAATAATTCAGTCAAATCCTTTATCGTATAAATCTTTAATATACCTTAATCAAGCTTAATATTGCATAATGGAATCATCATTAATAATCTCTAATGGAATCATCATTAATAAATTGACTATGGAGAGAACCAGCGATGGAGAGAACTATGGGGATACGGTTTCTGTAGCTTTGGCTGCAGAATGTCTGCGAACCACGGTTAAAAATACTGAGGAAAAGCTGATCTATAGCCATAGCCAGACGTTTGTTGATACGGGTACGAACGACGCAAAAGCGAGAGGTACAGCCAGTGTGGTCTCTGCAGTTCTGGCCGCGGAAAGTCTGCGCAATATGACAAAACTTACTGAGGAAAAGTAGATCTCAGACTGCAATCGGACGGCTAGCAGAGAAAATGAGGAAATACTGAGATCCACACCTTTGGCCTGGAATAAGCTTTTTCAAAGCCCTAACCTCAAGGTGGGTCCGAAAAGCACTGAACAGTTTACATGGGAAATGGACAAAGAGGGTGCCACCTGTCTAAGGGTCCCAGATGGTTTTGTTGATAGAGCTTTAAACAAAACAAACCTCTCCCTTGTTGGTAAGTTTCTTGGCTCTAGACCTAATATAGATTTCATTAGAAAATGGGCTATGAGAAAATGGAATCCTAAGGGAGCCCTAAGCATTACCATTATGCCAAAAGGTTTTTTCTTGGCTAAATTTAACCAACAAGAGGATTTAGATTCGGTGTTACTGGGAGGCCCCTGGTGGCTGGGAAATATGGGTCTTTTTTTAAAAAAATGGTATCCGGGTTTTGATCCAAATACAGAAAATATAAACACCATTCCAATCTGGTGTAGGCTACCAGGACTGCCATTGCATCTATGGGATGATGAAATACTGCTAAATATTGCAAAATCCCTAGGCGCACCTATTGGAATAGATGGACCCACAAGAAATAGATCCAGGCTTGCTTTTGCTCGGTTCTGCATTGTCTCAGCCATTGATCAGGAGTTTCCGGAGCACATAATCTTGAAAACTAGATTTGGATCCTGGACTCAAAAAATTGAAGTTGAGACCTTAAGATGTAAGCTGTGCCATAGTATTGGTCACTCTGACAAAAACTGCAACAAGAAGAAGACCCCTCTTTTGGTTTCTGATCAGCCTGGGATAGACACAGATCTGAACAAAGTCAGCAGGGATCCAAGCAAGGAAAGGAAAACTGATGATAAAGGTCCCAGCCAGAGGAATGTGCAACTAAATAGTAGGGAAAAAAAAAAGAAAAAAGGGGGTTTTAGAACTCATATTAAGAAGCATCTTGTCTGGCGTCCCAAAGCTGCAACAATAGCTTTGCCTGAAGCCCCCAACAAAGATGTAGTGGACAAAACTGTGAAGGCATCTCCGGGCAAGCCTTTTGAAACTTCTGTGAATGAAGACCTTGTTAAGGTATCCTTGGAAGTAATCGAACAAGATGGTTCAGTGAAGGCCATTTTTATCCCTTCTGGTTCAGAAGAGAAAGAAATCCTGTCTTTCACTACAGAGGAAGCTTGTAACAAGGAGGATATGAGTGTGATTGAACCCCTGGAGATTCTCTATACTGGAGAGAAAGGAAATGCGGATCCGTTGCCATACCTCAGCAATGCAACAGCGACTGCGCAGGTCTGTTGCAGCACCATAACAGCTTCTGATCATTCTCCTGACAGTATCCAAAAGGAACAAGAGGAAGGGGAGATTAAGGAAAAGAAGGCCAATTTAATCCCTTCTGGTTCAGAAGAGAAAGAAATCCTGTCATTCATTAGAGAGGAAGCTTGTAACAAGGAGGATATGAGTGTGATTGAGCCCCTGGAGACTCTCCCTACTGGAGAGAAAGGAAATGCGGATCCGCTGCCATTCCTCAGCATTACAACAGCGTCTGAGCAGGTCTGTTGCAGCACCAAAACAGCTTCTGATCACACTCATGACAGTATCCATAAGGAACAAGAGGAAGGGGAGATTACGCCTTCCAAGGAAAAGGAAGATCCAGACTCTGGATTCACATTGGTCATCTCAAAAAAGAAAAAAAAAAGAATGGAAGGTTTTGAAAGGATTCCAGAATCACTTTATAGTGAAAAAAAAAGGAAATTGACAATTGGGACACCTCTACTTCCAGAACAACCAGAGCTTCAGTTAGACGAATAGCTGATTTTGGAGGAAGCTCAAAAAGAGGAAGACCCTCTAAAAAGACTCTCAGAGCTAAGAAAACAGAGAGGGATATTGCAGATGGTGTTCAGCGTCAACTGAACCAGCAAGCAATTCCAACTACCAACCATTCCATATGAAGATCATATCTTGGAATATTAGAGGCCTTAACGGTTACTCTAAGCAAAGAAGCATCAAGGAGTTACGAGACTCCAGTAACCCCAGCATTTTGATTCTTCAAGAAACTAAAATGAAAGCAATGACCATGGATAATATTAATTTTTTTTTTTGGGATAGCTCTGAAATGGCGGCTGTTGATTCTCAGGGTGCTTCCGGAGGGCTGGCTACTCTTTGGGATAGAAGGCACTGTACTGGTATGATTCTTAGTGATAATATTAATCATCTTGCAATTAAATTTGTCACTATTGAGAAAAAGTGTGAATGGATCTTGTCAAATATTTATGCCCCTAACTCTGCTAGTGGTAGAAGAAAACTATGGGCTGATCTTAAAATCTTTAGAAACCAGCACAGCTCTGCTAACTGGCTTATCATGGGTGACTTCAACTCCCCTCTAAACCCAGGCGAGAAGTTTGGGGGAACCCCCACCTTCTCTAATGGAATGGAGGATTTTGCTGATTTTATCGCTGAACATAACCTCATTGATGTGGATCTGCATGGTAATAAGTATACTTGGAATAATAGAAGGTTGGGAAAGGAGTTCATCCAGGTGAGACTGGACAGGGCACTAATCTCAGCAAACTGGATTCTTAGCCAAGACTTTTACCTCTCTTCTCTGCCCAGAATTGGATCGGATCATAATCCGATTGCTTTAAGCTTTCTCAATTGGACCAAACCTGCAAGAAGCTCGTTCAAATTTGAAAAAATGTGGATGGAGCATGATGATATCTATGACAGAATAAAAGAATGGTGGGATTGGAATGGGGAAGGCACTGCTCAGTTCAGATTGGTTCAAAAACTCAAAAATGTCAAAAAACATGTCAAACTCTGGAACAAAAATGTTTTTGGGAATATCTTCGAAAAAAAGAAAGAGTTAAAACAGAAGCTTCAGGATCTTGAGTTAAAAATGGATACTATGGGGAGATCGGTTGAAGATGAAGTTAATGAAAAGAAAATTCTTTCTGAGTTGCATACGATCTGCAGTAGAGAAGAGTCCCTTTGGCGCCTTAAATCTAGGGCTATTTGGCTTAAAGAGGGTGACAGGAACACAAAGTTCTTCCACATGACCACTCTAAAGCACAGAGCCAGTAATAGGATCTTAGAGGTTTCTAAAAGCAACGGAAGTATCACTAAAGATCCAAACAACATCAAGAAACAAGCACTTGAATTCTACCAAAATCTTCTTAGAGAGAGAAATGTCAGCAATCCGGAAGCTATTTCCTTCATGCTGGAGGCCATCCCTCAGAATAATATTGAGGACCAGAAATTCAGAGATATTACTAAAGCTGTCACGCTTGAAGAGCTGAAAAAGGCTGTTTTTTCCCTTGAGGGAGATAAGGCTCCTGGGCCGGATGGATTCTCTATTAATTTTTTTTCAGAAGTTCTGGGAAATATGCTCGGAGGATCTTCTCAAAGCGGTTAATGAATTTTATAGAACGGGAAATCTTCTAAAAGAGCTCAATAACACGCACATTGTGTTGGCACCTAAAAAAATGGATGCAAAAGATTTCAAGGACTTCAGACCCATCAGTCTTGTTAATGCTATCTTTAGAATTTTCACCAAAATCATTACATCTAGGCTGCAGCTCATAATGAATGATCTCATCTCAATGCAGCAGAGTGGCTTTATTAAAGGCAGGATAATACAAGACGGTGTGATTATGGTGCATGAAACTATACATTCCATGGAAAATAATAAAAAGGCAAGCATGATCCTCAAACTTGATATGAATAAAGCTTTTGACAAAGTTTCTTGGGTCTTCCTTGACAGGATTTTATCCAAATTTGGGTTCACGGAAAAGTTTAGAAAAATTATCAAGTCTTGTATATCTACAGCCAGGTTCTCTGTGGTTGTTAATGGAGAGCCTATGGGATTTTTCACCAGCAGCAGAGGTCTAAGGCAAGGAGACCCCATCTCCCCCTTGCTCTTCATCCTTTTAGCTGACAGCCTTAGTAGAACAATTAGCAAAGCGGTGGAAGACGGCCTTTTAATTGGTTCTAAACCCACTTCATTCAGCCATGCTGTCTCTCATCAACAGTTTGCGGATGACACTATCCTTCTTCTTCTAGCCTCAGTTGTAGAAGCTAAAGCTATTAAGGCTCTACTACAGCTCTATGAATCTGCTTCTGGGCAAGAGATTAACTATGACAAAAGCATCATTTTTTTCTTTAACACCCCTGGGGAAAGACAGCTCAAGATTGCTAAAATTCTGGGCTGTAAAATTGGAGCTCTTCCAGCAACGTACTTAGGTCTCCCTCTTGGCACTAAGAAAGTCTCTCACACGGTGTGGGATGATTTATTGACGAGATTTCAGAAAAAAATGGCCGGTTGGAAAGGGGCCATTCTCTCTAGTGCTGGTAAGTGCCTTCTCATTAAAAGCACACTCCAAAGTCTGCCCATCTATATCATGTCACTTTTCAAAATTCCTTCTTCCTTCAGAGAGAAAATTGAAAGGATTCAGAAAAATTTTTTTTATGGCAAGGCATGGAAGAGAAATTCAGATTTCACCTAGTGGCCTGGGATAAAGTTTGCACCCCAAAGACTATGGGAGGGCTGGGTATAAAAAATATTGAAAAAATGAATGAGGCACTCATCGCTAAGATGGGCTGGAGATTGCTATCTGAGAAACAACCCTGGATTGATGTTATTAAAGCAAAATACTTGAATCAACAAGCTGTTTACTCCTATCTGCACGATGAGCAACTCCCCAATGGTTCCATTTTTTGGAATAATCTGATTAAGAGTAGAAACTTCATAAAGCAGGGCAGCAAATGGAAAGTGGGGGATGGCAGTGACATAAACTTCTGGGAGGATAACTGGTCCAGTGATAATCTCTTGGAGAGATTTGGGATGGCTAAGGACAGCCTTACAAGCAAGTATGGAACTAAAGTCAAGGACTACATTGAAGGAAATGGCACCAACAAGACTTGGAAAAGACTTTCTATGGAGCGTATTGAACTGAAACAAATTATTTCCTCCCTTCAAGACCTTCTAGATCTCTTCCCTTTGTGTCAGTTGGATTCCAAGGATGAGCTGGTCTGGAGTAATTCACAAGATGGAAAATACTCAGTCAAATCTGGGTATACTAATCTTTTTCATAGTAACCAATCTGATTTTAACTGGAACTTGATCTGGATGCCTGAGTTAACCCCCAAGATAAATTTTTTTCTTTGGCTGGCCATCAGAGGTAAAATTCTCACCACTGACAATTTGATGAGAAGAGGATTCATCATTCCCAATTGGTGTCACCTTTGTAGGAATGATTATGAAGACATTAGTCATCTGTTCATTCATTGTGATTATGCCAATAAAATGTGGAACTTTGTCCTTTCCAAATTCGAAGCTCTTTGGGTGTTGCCGGAGGATCTTAATCAGCTATGGAATCAATGGAACCCACCATTCAGACATTGTGCTATCAAAAGAATCTGGAAATTAGCCATCCCTCATTTAATTTGGAGGATCTGGAAGGATAGAAATAATATCATTTTCAGAAATAGGAAACAGAATTATAATTTCAGTATTGGCAAAATTTCCCAAGGCATCAAAGAGGACATGGCCAGATTTAAACCTCCCAAAAACAATTGTTATCCTGAGAATGAAGAGCACATCTTATCTAATTGGCAGTTTGGTAATTGGAGCAACCCCGGGAATAGTGTGGATAGATCTTTGATTAAATGGCATCCTCCTGACTCCAATTGGTTCAAGCTGAACTTTGATGGCGCCTCTAAGGGTAACCCTGGAACAGCAGCAGGAGGAGGGGCAATTCGGGACCACAAAGGCAATCTGATTGCTGCATATGCTGGAAAAATGGGAATTCAAACCAATCATTTTGCCGAAGCTTTATCTGCTCTCTGGGGTTTAAGAGTTGCACGGGCCCAAAATATCCAGAACCTTATTGTTGAAGGGGACTCCCTTAATATTATTAAACTTCTGAATCAGTCCTCATCTCCCAGCTGGAATATTAAAGATTTTATCTCTGAGTCCATAAGCATCAGTCATACCTTCAACAGTATCAGAATAGTACATACTTACAGGGAGGGCAACAAGCTGGCGGATGCACTGGCCAATTATGGCATTAACATAAATTTCACTACATGGGATAAGGATAGTATCCCTAATCAGCTCCACAACAGCATCCATGTGGACCTTCACATGCAAACAATCTCTAGAGATATGCCTTAATCTTTGGAGGAAAATCAAATCCATAAATTCTTCCACATGTGCTGCTTTAAAGTATATGGCGTGGCAAATGATATCTAATTCAAATAATAGCAAGATTTTTTTAAGGAACTTCAAGTGGAGATATCTGGATTTAAAAATCGTGCACGCGGGAGGTACAATAGCTGTTGATATCCGGATGCTAAGCTCCACGAAAACCGATGATAACTACAAGGTGAAAGCTGACAGGGAAGGGGTTTTCACGCGCGACTTCCCGCAGGCTCAGAACAGCAATCACACAGCCGTTCGTGAGAAGACTAACGGCTATAGTTCCTATTTTTATGCGACCTTCAACAGCAAGAATCGTAATACTCTTCACGCTCAAAGGTATCCTGGAAATTGCTGTAACCAACACATCACAGTGAAGATGGGAGGGCCACCCTGTCAAATTGAGCCGTGCGCAGACCCTGACTGGAAAGAAAACACGGAGCTTTGGAACATTCTTAGCATTGGTGGCTTCACCAGCTTTGTTGAAAGGATGCAAGGGCATGATCAAAGCATCTCTGTTCGCTTTGCCAAGGAATGGAATGGGAGGACAGTCGACTATGGGGGGCAGAAAATTCTTATCAATGAAGAGCTCATAGCTGAAGCGACTGGCCTCAGCCTGGAAGGGTACCGCTTCTTCAACAAGAGGGTTATCAAAGAGGTTGAAGAAAGAAGATTTGTGGAGGAGGATGAGAAGCTTATTTTCAGCACTGCGGGCCTACTTGTAAGCTCAATTCCACCTCCGTACGATGAAGTCACCCGCATGATGATTCGATTCATCTCCTTGGAAGGCAGGTTTGTTACTGTCCCTGCTAAGCACCTTGTCTTTTTGAACCACTTCCGTAGGAATAGGTTGGTTTGCTTCCCGCACTATTTGTTAAACTCTCTTGAGCGCTCCATTTTGGAGTTCCAGAGACATACCCGGGCGGTTCCCTTGCACCAAGGGCTTATTCTGCTTATCCACAAGCTCTGCCTTCTTAAGTATCCCGGTCTCCCTTACTCTCCCAGCCCGGCTCCCCCTTTGATGGGCTCTGCTGCCGCCAGTCCTGTCTCCCCTGCTGCCCCTGCTGCTGCCCCCCCCCTTAGGTGCTGCTACCCCCATGCCGGATGCTCATGCTTCTCCTTCTATTCCTCCTGCTGCTGCCCCTGCCACCCACCTTGCCTCTACCTCTAAACGAGTCACTAGGGCTTCTAGGAGACTCAACCTTGAGACTGCTGCTGTGGGGGATGAACCTCTTGAGCTTGATATTGCTCGTGATCTGCTGAACATTAGAAGTGCCAGTCCCCGGGAGGCACAGATGGATAACCCTTCTAAGAAATTGGAGGCCTTAGAGGACAGAGATTAAATTGCTGAAGGTTGAGGTCAAAAACCTTGCCAAGCAAAAAGGCAAAAAAAGCATGGAGGGGGAAGGGAGCACTGACAATAGTCAGATTGATGACATATACAAAAAGCTGACCTCCTTAGACTCCCGCCTTGGGAAGGCTAAGACCAGACATGACTACAATATTGCAGCCTTTAGGGCCATCGAGGAGTTTATCGTGGGTCATGCCAAGAGTGTTTCAAATCTAAGCGGTGTCCCGGCAGCGCTTTGGGGCAATGATAAAGAGAGCAAGAGAACCATTGAGGAGCTCGATAAGATGGATGCTGCTCAGATGACCGCGTTAGGCATGTTTCAAGCTTGGAAAAAAGTCAAGATCAGTATTGATCAAGCGGCCAAGAAGTAGTCCTGGATACTTCTACTGCTCTTTTTTGTTAATATTACTGTTTCTTGGCTGTCGTCTTGCTGTTTTTTTGCCGTTGTTTTGCTGTTAAGTCTTGTCTGTGTAGCTGTTTCTGGGCTACGTTGATTTTGTTGTAACTCTTGATCTGTGCTACAGCTACTCTGCTCCTCTCTCTTATTCTGGCTTATAGGCCTTATTTTGTATTCAAGGGTATAGTCCCTTTCAAAAAACTATTTGCCAATATTAAAAAAAATAATCTCTAACCTTTGAATAACATTTCCATTGTTATAAATTTATTAACAACAATGAGAAAGGTAAATAACTCATATTTTTCATACAATATGGTAAGGTGCACATCTATTTTTATTGTCGGTTCAGAACCCAACTAGCCAACCATTCCCTACGACATCACATCGAGTGAGGTAAATACAACAATGTTAAAGTAGAAGAGGGACATGTTGTAAATGCAAAGTGTATTAGGAGTTTTGAACGAAAAGAATTTTTTTGCAGTCATATATGTAACTATACATAAGTGCATACATCTCGTTTAGAATATACACGCCCCCATGTGGTTGCATATTAAGCCATGCAATAGATCTTATCTTCCATCTCTCGAAATCCTCTTGTCATTCTTTGAATTTTAATAGACATATCAAATTGAAGAAAAATGTTAGGGTGTGACATACTTACCCTCTCAAATGAATCATCGTCCCGATTATTTTCACTTCATTAGTCAAATTCATAACAATAAACACCGATTCAATTCAAGAATCTTACAAAATCAGCCATCATTTCTAAAAAAACAATCAATTTCCAAATCCGTAACATAAATTCAACTGTTGTAACAACTTTTTATTTGTTCATTCAAACCATATAGTCTAAAATATGAAAAAAAAAATTCATTATAGTGATAATTTTAATTAAAATAATATCAAGAACTTGTTGTTTTGAACCGGATAAGTATCTTCTTAAGATTAAAACCTAAGTAACCCATTCAATCATAACTAATTACTATCAACTCAAAAAGAGTCAAAACTAGAATATTAATGTTATAGCATTATAATCCCATACTTATATTACTGTAACATTATATCTAGTCTGCAAAAGTTCATAATCATATCTTCTACAATCAATATATTTCTTGTTAGTCCATTAATATCCTAACAATGTGTATACCTTTTTATCATATATCTCTGAGTTATATACAATAATAACTTAAAAGAATTAAGGAAAATTATACTTCATAACTCAAAATATCATCTTTTATAATCTTTAATACAACCCATCAAATTGAGTTACTTCCTATTACATTCTATTGTAATAAGGCCCAAATTAAAGTAAGATCACCACCGAAACTTGATCATACTTGTATACATATTATTCTAGAATTCCTTATCCTTTCATTGTAACTGATATAAACTAAGCATCCATTATGATATAAGTCATACTTAGCTATATCATTAGATAAAGAATTCATACTTAACCAAACAGTCACCTCATAACGAGGTTATGAGTTCATAATTGTAATTGGACATCAGTAGTACAAGAGACTAAGTGTCTACTTCTCATTCACACATTTGGATATGATCATACAAAAGTTATACAAAATTTGAAAATGTGTCGAATTTTTCATAGAATTCCTATTATAGGGTCAAGACTTCCAAGTCTTTAATCTATAAGAGAGATTCAATCAATCATCTATTTGATTATAACTTAGATATTTTATAAATCAGTTATCTGTCACTTTGACACATCTTAATTATTTTAATCATAAATCCTAGTTTGATCCATTACAGTGTTAGCTTGGTTACCCAAGCATAATGACCCATCACCATAGTTTATTAAGGAACTATTAACAAGCATTGACTCATAAATGAGTACTGATAGGCTATTTTTCTATCCTCAAACAAGAGGTTTGTAGGTTTGAAAAAGACTGAGAAAACTTTCTTACCTTAAATCTTACAAAGTGATAAGTAACAAATTTATTTTATACACTACAGGCTTTGCCATTAACAATGTTTTCAGTAGGTTGAGAGGTTAGGTTAGATATTACAATGAAGTCATTTACAGATGACGTAGTGGATACAAATCCAAATATGACAATAGAAAGACTAAGTGGTAGATTTAAATAAGATTTATTCCTATATGTGCCTGTGATTTCGCAGCAATCCACTAATAATGAATATTATTTATTTCAACCATAATTTTACCTCTAACCAATCACTTAAAGGAGTAACAAATATTTCATTGACAACTATTTTATCCTCAAGAACCGATATTCATGATAGAGGCTCAAGGTGCAGAAATTATAACATGCACTTATATACATATAAATCACAATGATTACCCTAATTAATGACGGGGTTACTATTTCTACAAGTCTCAGAAAAAAAGTAGATGAAGCCAAATCGACAATAATCAATAATTATCAATTTCATCACCAAAAATTGAAGAAGTACAGTTACAACACCATAGGTTGTATACCCCATGATTTTTCCATTTACATTTAAGTCTGGAATTAGTTTCAAAACCCTGTCAGTATTTTCCAAAATTCATGTATAATCTATAGGGTCATTTGATTCCAAAAACCACTAGTAGGTTTAGATTTTAGCTGAACACCCAAACCCATCTTATGAAATTTAATCTCAACAAGTAAATTTGTACTACCCATATCCGGTTGTTGGTCTAAGAATATCTATAAAACATAGGGAAAGTAAAAAGTCCCCTGATTCCCTTCAGAAGAGAAAAGTGTTTTCCTTTTAATGATAGAACAATTCTGGGTAAATATTTGAGTGGAAATACAAATTATTCCTGAACCCGTAGTTATCTATATGAACACATATACATATACCCAAATTTAGTGTGGTTTCAAATTGATAAAAGGAGAAAATACCCTAGCAGATGTTTACAGAAAAATATTCATAAATAAATGCACATATCGACTACTCCAATCAGGGAAAACAAATAACAATTACACTTTAATAACTTCCATATACAACCTTATTTCGTAGTGTATCAATCACAACCAAACTCAAAAAATCAAAGGGAGAAATTACTACAAATATCTCATGATAATCCAAATAGAAAATGGGTTAATTAATAAAGAGAGGGTGGGAATTATTCATGTCTTAACTTAGGAATGGTTTATCTTTATTTGTCCAAGGTCGAGGCAACTGAGGCCTCTTCCCACACACAGACCCTTCCACTGAAGCTTCTTGTTATTTCCTCTTAGTCTATGATTTTGAAGCTCTTTAAGACATACCAAAGAAATATTCCCTTCCCCAAACAATTCACAACCTGCCCTCCATTTTTCTTCATATTTACTGGTCTACTGGTCTATACACCATGCACACGACTTAAATCATATGATTTTAATCCTGTAGCTCATGATCATCAAGGACTGGAAGATAAAAATAAATATTCTTGCAAAATACCAATTATTCACATAAAATGGTCTCAACTCTATCTTAAGCCTAAAAGTACAAATTTTACTCTCAGTATCCATTTCTTCTTTTCTTATCTCCATTAAGGCACACAAATTACATGAAGAGACTATAATAACTTGGTTATCTTCACCTATCCATAGTGGATAATGTCCTTGAGTTGGCGATCATGACCTGAATCTTTTATTTGCCCTATGTATTTATTGTTCACTACACAAGTAGGGTACCTTCAAGATTTCCTCCTAGAATCACATTCAATGTTCTAAAATTCCCCTTATGTTTTAATCAATATTAATTTCATAAAAAACATTGGAAATCTAGTGAAAATTTCAAGATTTACAGGTCACAATGATCAAGAATTTTATTTTTATATATTACAGGATCATTAAAACAAAGATTTATTTTAGTGCAGATTTCATTTAAGCCTAGTTGCATTTGTTTGTTTACTACTACTTTTGTACTTAGTTCTTTCCTATATAATTCATCTACCCTTACAGGTTTACAGGTCATTTTGGATTTAAGTTCTGAATTTGTCATCAAGATAGTTCATTCAATCTAACAACCCTCTATTGATTGTTATCATTCAACCTAATTTGTTTATCTTAGTTGATCCAATTCACACTTACCAGCTGCTCCACACATCTATCTAGTTTAGTGTGTCATGAAGGAATGTTATTTTTTTAAAATTACTTACGATCAAAATTGAAACATTTCTTGGTCTGGTTCATTATCCATGGTATATCCTTCTATCATTCATTTTAATTTTATTAATACAAATCAAAATTTAGTAAGCGTAAGGACTCAATAGGTCCAAGAGTTGCAACCTTCAGCTCTGATACCAAAATGTAACATCCAATTTTGGTTACTTCACATCCATATTTTTTTTTAATATTATTCTATCTTTATGCTTTTCGATTTAAATACCCATATATTTAAATCTAACATAAACCTTAATGAAATCCATTTCCGATAACTGTCCTAACCATGTGTAGTTGCATGAGGGAATATTGAATCTATTCACTCTCCCTCACCGCTCTGTATGAGACAATACATCAAATGTATCCTTTGGTTTTTCTTTATCAAGATATGATATTTAAGTGAAGATACCTAAGTGTCTACATGGGTTCCATGAATTCCATAGGCATCTCGCAACTTAGATCATAGTGAAATCACAACAACGTAATCAACAACTTACACTACTTTTCACAAAGTTTCAGAGTCATGTATGTCATTCTAAATTCCATGATGACACACTCATCATTAGGAATTTTTCATATCACCTTAATCACTTATTCATTTATATGGATCTATAATCATTAATTTTGTTATCAACTACAAGTATTGTACAAAGTAAAATTCCAGATTAACCTGCAAGGAGATGTACCTCCATGTCATCCTATGATTCCTATGAAAAATTAAGTGTCTCCGTAATGATTCAATTCATTACTATACCATTTCCCTTCCCATAGCCATCATTAATTGATATCTGGGTGTGTATCCATGAGGTTCAATTTGTCTTTGTAACTCTAACAAGGTTTGTACTTGATACAATACCTTGCCACAATCTAGTCTCTTGATGAGGAAACTCGTTACAAATACTAAGCAGTGGTATCCAAATGTGACAACTGTTATTATAGGGATTTGAATATGTAGAATGCCAATGTTAGGGGAATCTTCCTATATCATATGTGGTAACACTAGGGGGATGAATTCATTTTTTTTGTTAGCTTGATAAGTTAATGGTCCTAGTGCAATGGTATTGACTAAAAAAAGTTAGGGTAGATAGATATGGTGTCATTGTCATCAGAGGATGAGTTTAAAAATGGTGAAATTTGTGTTTGAGATTTTGATATTAATGGTGATGGTTTAAGAGGAAAACATTTTAAGTTGAGGGTATGTTTTTCATAAGGCTCTTTCCAGCCTTCAAATGGTAAATTATGTGGACCTTGTTCATATTGACCTAGGCTAAAGCCTTTCAATGTGTAACAATAGATATATGTATGGGAAAATTGGGGTTTACCTAAGAATTAAAATTAATATGAGATGGGATTTCCTTGTGGTTGGTCATCAAGGTAAGATAAAGGATGATCAATGCCTTCGTACACTAAATTTTTTTGAAGAAAAGGGGCTAAGAGAAATAATAATTCCTACATTATGCTTGTAGATCAGTTTTTTTAGATCTCCTATAAGTTTTTAGGTGTGGGAAGCATGTTAAGGGCTAGGAGATGGTACTACCCTAGTGAAAGGAATTACACGATGTCATCGAAAGAGTCATCATTTACAAAATTAGATATGGGGATCAAATAACTTGTGGAATCTTCATTTTTAGATATATAATTTTATAGATGAAACAAGACATCATTGGGTTTGTACATCATGTGGTGAAATTTCAATGGATTTGGGTAAGAAAGGACCATGACAATTTTACCTTCATGTTCATATTTTATGCATCAGTGTAGATTGGATGGGACACAAAACATTGCCAATATCTAAGGATGACCAAACAATATGTTATACTAGAACTCTCCTTCTACAAGGTAAAAGAGTTTTTGGAGGATTTTTCGGGCATATTTTGAGGGGTAGGATTAATATACTTAGTGTGGGGGAAACTATATCATTGAACACATGTAGGATGGTGGGTGATTAGGAGACAATGGTGTCAATTATATGGATATTTCTGAATGCATGAGATGATATGATGTTTATGTTTATACTATTATCAATCTTAACTCTTTTAACAAGAGTGTCATTTATTTGGGAAGTGAATAAAAAGGAGAAGATCATGGTATTTGGGTTGGAGTCATAAGATTTCAAAGTCATCGAATGCAATAGCAACCAACATATTCAAGGCACCAACAAGGTTAGAGAAATGTGGGGGTTGATCAGAAGGAATTGAGCTTGACTTAAGGGCTTCATTCATGGCTTGGAAATGTTGGGGAGAATTCTAGATGAACATATAGAGGGACATTTTAACTGGTTCCTAGTGTAGCTATTTTAAAACAATGTTTTGAATGGATGTTTTTGATTAATTCTGAGGGGCTGCAAGTATGGAAAATTTAACTTTAGATGATGATAGGTGACTTTGGAGGAGCTAGGGAGATAGATACTTTGGTATTTTCCTAATTTTTGGCTTTAAGTTGAGGGTATGGGCACAAGTGTTTATATGGAAAATGGTAATTTGAAAATGTAGTGGTTTACTAAAAGGGGGAACAATTTTATTAAAGAGGATCTCGTATGATTTCTTTAGATTATCTTATTTAAGAGATGTAGGAGTAGGTGTGATGTGGTGCTTTCATTTAGTTGATTTGACGGGTGGACTAGGATGATATTTATTGATTGGGAGGAGTCCTCTAATAGAAAGGTTTTGAATGACGATGTGAAGGAATTTACAATCTTCAGTGTAATTCCCTATTAACTGATGATAAGCACAAGATGCATGGTAATTATGTTAGGAAGGGTTCTATCCCTGAGGGTAAGATATTTTGATAGGTGGTAATGTGATGGATGATGATTGAACAAGTTGTTCAAGGGTCTTAGTATAATACCCAATTAGATATTTTTGAGATGATGTTAAGGGGGTAGGTTTATGAGTGTCATTGGATGGTTTAAAGGTACTAGACACATGACGAGTATCCAAGGTGGCATGTTTAGATGTTATTGTGGAGGCTAGTTTGGATTCTGTGATAGTGATATTAATCTTAGAAGAAGGATGCAGCCCCAAAATGGAGGGAAAATGGATTGCATTGGTTTGGTGATGGTCCTGCAAGAATTTTACTTTGTTAGTCTAGTAGGTGATGGGTTTTGACATGGGATTATTAAGGTTCTTAATTCAATGCATAATGACATGTTTGTTGAAGGATATTTTCAAAATTTAAAAAACATGTTTCTATTCTTGTGATGTTGACAAAGAAGTGTTATATGTTTCTGCAAGAGTAGATGTGATGGATTTTGAGGGATGAGGCCTAGATGGGCTTGAGGCATGTGTCGTTATGTTTTCTAGATATTTTGATTGTTCATTTGGAGTGTCAGTCATAGAAAATGATTATGTATGGGGCATGGGTGAGGGTTTAGGAATGGTATTGACGATGTGATGAGATCATATAATGTTGTCTTGAGGTTGGCTGCTAGTTGGAGAACAGTTGTAAAAAGGTTATTTAAACACATTCAAATTTTGATTAGGAGGTGCATTAGGATTATGAAGTTGTAACTCACCTTGGTTAATGAGATCCTAAAGGAAATTTCTAAATGATTGGCACCTTACAATGTCATGCCCTCAGACTTGGTGACATTTTCAATAGTAATTTTCTCTATACCAAGAATTTTAGATTTGGACATGTTGACAGGTCATACGTGAGGAAGGGTGATAACAAAGGCAGTAAGTAGTTTATTGAAGATGGAACTATATGATTCTCTTAGAAGAATATATTTTTACTGAGGTTATGAATTGTCTGAGTCTGTTTGATTTTTTGACTCAGTTTTCAAAACAACTACATTTGTAGAGCCTTTGGATTTATCTGTGTTAGAAGAGGATTTGAAGTAGGGGTCGGGTTTTGGTTTCATAGATCATAATTTTACTTTACCATTCTCAATTTATTATATTTCATATTTTTGTGCCATGGTGAATACGTAGAATGATTGGATTTGTAATGTGGATGATATATGTTTAGCACACAATCAAGAGAACAACTTGATTAGCTCAATATGTGAAAGGGGGAAGAAAATTTGATGATAATCCCTTACCATCTAATGATGAAAATAGTGATATAATAATATTCAAATTGTTTGATAGAGTAGAGATCAGTGATGGAGATCTTATGGGCTATGTTAATAAAGAAGTGTTCTGAAAACAAATTTTTTAATTGTGTGAATGAGAAGAGGGAATGTTGGGGAATAATATTCTACTAGTCTAGGGACAAAAGAGGAAATGACATGGGAGAGGTACTCAACATCAAATCTTGATCATGGGTGATGAGGTAATAAGCATGAAAAAATTCCCAGATGTATTGTGTATCCATGTATTAATTAGCTAAGCTAATAGAATTTAAATTAACACCTAATAGTTCCAAAAAAAATCTAAATTAAATATAGATCATCATCCTAAGATATTAAAGAGACTAAATATCAACAACATGCACAGAACTTTGAAGGAAAATCAAACTAACATATTAAGCACTAATCTCTACTCTTTGAAAGCTAAACTAGAGATAGACCTATGCAGATCCTTAGCAATCAAAATGTGATTGTTTTTTTTATCCCAAGGGTTTGAGAATGGAATATCATCAGGACATGGCTACAAGACCATCTTGATTATCTCCATATGACTCAAAAGACTGGATGGATGAAATGTAAGATGAAGATACGTAGCTCAACACTAATGGAAGATAATCAAAGATGAAAATTCCTATAGTTTATGTTATATGCATGAAAAGGTGTAATAAGAAAGGTAGGAGGATGGTTCTTTATATAAACCTTTTGGTTTGAAGAATCTTTGCATCCTATTATATGTGGCATAATAGAAAATCTAGGTTAGTTAGGGATAAATATACTTTAAATTTGATTTGGGAGGGATTAATATATCATTAGTGATTCATGGGAGTTGAGAGGGTGTATTAATTAATCAAGAGTGATTAACTAATAGGTAGGTGTAGCTTATAGAATATTTTTAAAGGAAAGTTAGCATGATATGGGTTATAAGGGGATTTTAATAAAATAAATGAAAACTTATTGATTAAACATAAGGGGAAGTTAATTAATTGAGAATAATTAATTAATTTATATAGAAAGGAACAATAATTAATGAAAGGTCATTAATTGGCATCTTGAGTGATAGACGAGATAATTATTTAGTGTAATGTAATTAATTAACAACAATAGAAGAGAAAAGGTGTGTTATTGATGATATGTCATCAATTTGAGGGAAAGGGGATAATTAGTGAAATTTAAGTATTTAAATTGCGCAATCCAAATTATAGGTGTCTACATTTTCCCCTATTTGGTGTGGTGTAAGCAACACAAATTCATAGATAGTAGACAAGTACAAACATGTGAATTTTGAAGAGATAGAAGAAAAATTAGTGGAGTGAAGGATGCCCCCTCGAGTGTCAATGAGGTGACGAAAGATTTCAATCGACAATAAAAAAGATGAAGGAAATAGATAGAAGAATTAGGAGGAGAAGGATTCCCTAAGAGAAGAAAAATAATAACGTTCATAAGAGAATGATATAGAATAAAAATGAAGATGGAGAGAAAAGAACTAGATTTCATCCTGTGTATTTAAACAAGTTTTGTGTCATCATATTGCCAATGATCTACGTCATCGGTCCTTATTAAAAATATAAGCATATGAAAAAGTGTAGAATGACATGAAAATCTATAATACAAAAAAATTTCCATTACTAAAAACACCAACTAAATTAAATCCAATACAAGAAGTAAACAAGCTCATTTAACAGGGAAAAAATTACAAACACACATACCCAAACCAACAACGGTCAAGACAGTTACAAAAATGTTTGGTTATAAAGAAGAAGATCCCAAATGTTCATGATTAATGAAAAGGGTTAAAAATGATGCCCCAAACAAGGATACATGAGGGGATAAATGATGATGGACATAGGGTCCAATGATAAAGCATTGTGTGCTATGAAATAATATTAGGTAACTCGATGTGCCCCAGAGTAAAGATGAAGCAAGACGTCTAGCTTTATAAATGGTTGTAGATCCAAGTGATCCATGAGTCATTTGGTTTGAGGAAACATGAAAATTCTAGCAAGATATGGGATGAATACCATGCATGTGACAAAAATTTCAGCTGCATATGAGCTTTTTACAATTTTTTAGGATTTTTGATTGATTTTCTAATGTTTTTGAAAATTTGATTTTTGTAATTTTTAGTGATTTTTTAGTTTTTAGAAGAAATGATAGGATGGAGAATCACCTGGAAGCAAGAAAAATACCCCAGGGAGAAGAAACAGGCTCTAGGTAGCAAAAATATGCCCCGGCAAGATGAAAACGAGAAAAAAAAATTATTAAATAAAAATAATAATCACAATGCACATGGGAAGAAGTTAGAACAACCACGGAGGTCAAAAAATTCCCTAGGGGCAGCATGGTAGGCTAAAAGAGCTAAATATAACCCTCCAGGTGGGGAGTAAATCATCATGAATAGTTCACTTGTTACCACAACCCTACCAATTTTTACCATGAGACACAGTGAACTATGAGTGAGATGGCGAGAGTGTAGACCCATATGAGACGTGATGACACCATTTGAGGCCTTAGAAGAAACATAACATATTATTTGAGATCTGTAATATTTTTTACATATTAGTTTCTACTACTGTGATTCTATGAGGGATTATTACGCATATTTTATCCCTTATTTCCTAACATATGATAGATGAAATATGATTTAGTACTTAGAATAATAGAAGAATATATAAGATAAGAAAGTTTTAACACGTGTTGTGTTATTTTGCAAAGATGACTATCAACATTACGTACTAGAAAGTGACACGGATTTCTTGTTATCTTAGACACCAGCTTCTGTTAGTGAGATGGGTAGATGATGGACATCTTGTTATAGGTCATAGGGTTATCTCACCTGGCATAGATTCCATGAATTACCTTATACCATGGCCTACTCATAGCCTTAGTTGAGATGTGACACAGTGAGGGTAAGTGTTTCTAGCTCCCTACTAAAGAGATGACTGTGACATTAAAGGATGTATGGTGTATCCTGTGTGTGCCCATATGTGGCCATTTTATGGAGTATATTACCGACAGAGATCAGATCATTGAATTCTTGATCAAAAGTTTTGGCCATGATGAGATATGTTGCTGAGGTATGATGGTGCACCTACACTGATGTATTGCAGATATAGGGATACATTGCATGCCCATGTACTTGATGGCTTTTGTCAATGGATTTTTTCATACTGACAAGATAAATACTTCTTTTCCACTAGGCCTCATTGGTGTTAATGAGGATTTCTATTATGCAAGAGATACTGCTAGGGATAGTGTATGATGGCACATCTATATTGGGACTTGCACCTGATCACATACCATGGCCAAACGAATGTGGGTCCATCCTCCTTGCTACACATATGGGCATGGGATCACATTTTCTTTGGTCACCCTACAAGTTTTTTATGAGTCTGGGATCCATATGAGCCATCACTGATGGGATGGGTCCCAGATGGAGATGGCATATGTGGGTACATGGGGGATACCTACCATTACCGCATAGTTTTTGATAGTATGGAATCCCTACCGCTAGTATCAAATGGTTGAGGATGTAAATAAGCTAAGTATAGCTATGGTTGAGCACTTCTTGATTGGTAGCTAGGGCTATATCACATAGTATTACAGAGTAGACTGAGTATAGTGGCAATTCAGTGCAATTAACAATGTACCTGGTCCCAAGATGTGGTATGCATGCCAAGATGTCGACTGATTTGACATAGGGCTGTTGATCCAGAAAGTAATGGCCCAAGCTAATTTTGATCAGATGGTGCCATAGACTTGGTTTTCATTGAGACAAATTATGGATCCTAGATTTATAAAAAAAGTATGCACCCTAGTACATGACAGTTTTACCTCATCATCCTATTATTCCACAGACCACATGGGATGTAGGGGTTGAACCACCTCCCGAGGATTTTAGTGACAGTGACAATGATGATGATGGGTTTGATGGTTAGGATTAGGATGGTGGTGGTTGACATGGTCATCCACCATTACAACCATAGGGAAAGAGGTAGGTTCCTAGAAAAAGATAGATCCCAGCTGTCTGATAGATACAAAATGCCCCAAGTGGGCATACCAGTTGGGATATAGAAACTATTACAGTAGGTGCCTCTTCAAAGAGTAGCACCATAAGGTCCACTGTTAAGAGGAGTACCACATAAGGGGTCAGTTGGTATCCTACCACATAGTTCACCAAGAGGTGGAGGGGGTGGTGGTGATGGAGGTGGGGAAGATGGATCTAGGTGATTCCAATATATTTGGCATATGGCCACCCAGATGTTACAGGTCACATGACTATTACAACATTCACAGGCTCAAGTACAACAATTGACTACACAGAGAGACCTAGCCCACATACAGGTTCAAACTATTACTATGGAGAGAGATTGGCTGATTGTAGAGTGCACACAGGCTCAGGACAATGTAGCCAAATTTACCAGAGAGCATAATGCTCTATTGAGGGAATCCTCAGTAGTTTGGATGGTGGATATGTTATCAGATGTTATGAGAGCTAGTGGTAAGGCCTCTTATTACAAGGTTACATATCACCAGGAAGTTCTAGAAGGACAGAGGGTTACTCCATTTGATCAACTGGATGTTAGTAGGTCTATATCAAGGTCCTAAAGGACCTCTCAATTAGCTCAATCAGTTCAGCATCCTACAGTACAACAGAGTGTACTGGCCTCTGCAAATCCATCCGATCAGCAGTAGCCTCCTCCTCAGGGCCCTAGGTCAGGCATTCCAGGAGAGGGTGAGATTTTTGGTTGACTCTACCTCATTTATAATGGTTTTATAGATGTATGTATCGGATGTACGCCTCTTATAAAGGATCATTTTAGATCGATTTTACATGTACTCATTTTTATTATTCCTCTTGGTGAAGTCTCCTTTTGATTCATGCCTATGATGGCAAATTTTGTATCTAGATGATGTATACTTTATATATATATATATATATATGGACATTTGATTTTGACATGTATGATGATTATGATGATTGGAATCTAAATTATGATGTTGTTGTATATGTATCAGATGTTTTTTATTTATGATATATCATATGATAGATCCGCAGATGATATCATTGGCATTGTACATGAGATGCTTTTTATTAGTCCACTTGAGGATATTTATGATATTGGTGTGGGGGGATAGATTTTTATTTTTGTGACCCTCTTGCCCCATTGATGATACGATATGTGATGATTAGCTTAGCATACATTTATGATGTAGACTTAGGTTTTTATTTGATATATGATTTATATGATGTTATATGTGATGATATGAATGATGATGTGATAACAAACAATTTACAAATAACAAAGTAATTACAAGAAAAAGTTAACAAATCTAGAAAATATACACACTAAAATATGTAACAACATAACCATGTACAATCATTTACAATCATGCAGAAACACACTCAATATGTACAAATAAGAATGGATCTAATCTAAACAAGAAAAATTCAATCTAAAAGTTATGTTTGACTAACACACTATACAAATGTACAAGCAAGAAAAACTATACAAACAATGTATACACAAACAAACAAAGAAATAAACAAACAAAGAAACAAAGCAATTAAACTACTACTATGTTTTTGTAAGACTATTTTTAATATGTTTTGTGTTGTTTTTGGGAGTTTTGTAAAATGATTTTCTATTTTTTTTATTTTTCTGGTTTTCAAATGTTGTGTGGTTTTTAAATATTATTCAAATGTTTTAGTGATTTTTCACATATTTGAATGTTTTTGTGTTTTCTAACAGTTTTCCAAAGCTATGTATAGGAAACCAAGAAATATGGATGCCCTTAGTGTTATATTTGAATATAAAAAGGTAGATGCCACATGTTATAAACAAGAAGGCAAAGATGTGTAAGATGGGAATATTGAAAGGCAATCTCTTCACAGATTTACAAGAGGAGAACCATCTGGATCAAGACTTTAATAGGATAGGCTCACAAGGAATCTCAGATGTAGGTACAAAACTATCTCTCAGATAAGTAAAGGTACCCCCTAGAAATGAGATTCTTGTGAACAATGAATCCTCCCAAGGTTCTGGAAACTATTTTTCACCAAGGGACTTATCCATAGTTCCACAATTGCATGGTTTTCACATTTGGATTACTTGTTTTCTCTTTTTATTTTTCTCTTTTTGGATTTTTTTGTTTTTCATATTTTTATACTATTTTGGTTTTTTCCTAATTTTTATGCCATGTTTAAGCATAGAACCATTTGAGGTGCATGGCATTCATGAGCTCACCCAGCTCATCTCCATCAGGATAGGCAAGCTTGTACACTCTTGACCTAAATTTGGCCACTATGACATAGGGTCCTAACCAATTAGGTTCAAACTTTCCTTTCTTTTCTATCTCTTTCATTACGTTGAATTGGTTTTCCTTTAGCACCAAGTCTCCAACCTCAAACTAACAAGTTATGATTATTTTGTTGTAGCTCCATGACACTTTGTTCTTATACACTTTAAGGTGGTTGAGTGTGTGGATATGCCTTTCATCTAGTAGCTTTAGTTTTGCTAGTCTAGCCACTATGTAATCCTCATCTTTATCTATATAGTCCCCAAAATATATTATTAGGGAGTGAAGCTTTATTTCTAGGGGTATGATGGATTTAGTTATAAATACTATGGAATAAGGTGTTTCCCCAATAGGGGTGCAAATGAAGGTCCTATAATCCCAGAGGGAAGGGTGAATTTGTAAACACCAATTGCAACTTGTTTTACTCACCATATTATTCATGATTCAAACAAGTGTTTTATTAGTGGCCTTTGCTTGCCCATTTCCTTGAGGGTAATATGGCACATACCACTTTAATTGTATCTGAAAATGCTAACATAGATATTTTATCATCTTATTCTTGAAATATTTTCCATTGTCAGTGACAATGGTGACAGGGATGTCATAACTGTAGATGAGGTGGTTCATGATAAACTTTGATATTTGATCACCTATAACATATGTCAATGGAACAGCCTCTACCCACTTGGTGAAGTATTATGTGACCATTATAATGTGGGTATGACCATTATTTTGTTGTAAGATTCCCTATTAGGTCCAATCCCCATTTAGAGAATGGTCATGGTCTTGTGATTAGATGTAAATGTTATGATGACACATGGATGAATTTCCCCTACTTCTGGCATAACACACACTTCTTTACGTAATTGCAGTAATTTATCTCCATTGTAGGCCAGCAATAGCTGACCCTTAATAACTTCTTTACTAAAACCATCCCGTTTGTATGGGTCCCGCACACTCCTTTGTGTACCTCCTTGATTAATTTTACCGACTCTGTTACATCTAAACAATGCAACCGATTCCCGTCATAGCCATGATGGTAGAGGGAGCCTCCTAGGATGGTGTAACGAGCTATTTTACATACAAGGATTTGATTTTTAGAATGGGTGATGTTGGAAGGAAAGGTACCAATTTGGATGTAGTTAAAGATGGGCTCATACCATGGGGATAAGGGACCAACAACTTCACATACCAGGAACGATTCCAGCATGTGATATGCAGGTTGACGTAGATTTTCAATAAATAACGACATATCATTGTTCTTTGGCAGAATTCATAGCATAGAACCCATTATTTCCATTACATCTGCAAACTTGTTTTGTGCCCTTGGAATTTTTTCAAAGGTGATGCAAAAAAAATATTCTTTTAGAGTTTCTACCAACCTTTTATATGGGATGATTTTGTCGTCCTTGACTTTGTACTCATCGTTGACTTGTGAGATAATTATTTGTGAGTCACCAATGACCTTAATGTGGTGGATATTCCATTTTATAGCCAGCTTCATCCCAACAATGAAAACTTCATATTATGAAATGTTATTTTTGCATGGAAACCCAAGATGGAACGCTTGAGGTATGAGGTCTCTTGTAGGAGTAATTAGCACTACACCTGCCCTTGAACCATGAAAAGTAAATGATCCATCAAAATGTACTTGTCATATGAAATATTCCTTAATATACATTAACTATGTGTCAGGAAGGTCCAAACACACTGTTTTTTTCTAGGTAAGGATGCCTCTGCCAGCTATTCTACAAGTACATGTCCTTTTATTGACCTTTTGTGTACATACTGAATGTCAAATTTATTGAGTAAGATGATCCAATTAGCCATCCTACTAGTAAGGGAGGGTTTTGATAATAGGCACTTGAGTGGGGTCAACATTTTTATATAAGCTTGGTTTTGGTATTCAATCGATAATGGAAAATTTTATGGAAGGTTAAAAACAATGACCAAACAATTTTTTTTTATTTGGGGATAGTCTGAGCTGCATATGCAAGTAGGGTACAACTGAGATAGTACATTGCTTTTTATCCTTTTTTCTTAGTTCATAGTGAGTGAATCAAGGTGCTAATAGAAAATCAGGTTGTAGATATATATAACAAAAGTGACTCTCCTAGGGTTGGTGAGATGAGGACTAACAGATTTGACAAATATTACTTAAGCAAGGAAAAGTCTCATTATTTCTCTGGTCTCCAAAATAATTCAACGTCCTTTTTTAAGTAAATGGGTGACAGGAATGACATTTTTTGGAAAGTTTTGAGATAAAGTGTCTGGATGTTTTGTATCTTTCCTTTCCATATGCGCAATTGTTTGATGTTCTTAAGAGGAGGTATTTTAGTAATAATATACTAATTTATTAGGGTCTACTTTGATCCCCTCTTCTTGATATAGTTAATCCTAATATCTTTCATTGATAACACCCTCAAAGACACACTTCCTTGTATTTAACCTGACCCTATATTCCTAGAGATGTTAAAAAATGCACCTCAAGACCTCAGGATCATCTTCTCTTTTCTTTGATTTTACTAGGATATCATCCACATAGTCCTCCATGATGTTGTTAAGCATGATCATGGAATATTACGGTAATTTCCCTTTCATAAGTTTTGTCAGCGTTTTTAAGGCCGAAGGGCAATTACCTGATAACATAATGTTCCCCCAAGGGGTTGTAAAGGTCATCTTATGTTGATCTTCCTTTGATATTTTGATCTGGTTGTAGCCAAATAATCCATCCATAAGAGATAACATTTCATATCCTGTAATCGAATTGAAAATCATGCCAATGTTGGGTAGAGGAAAACCATCTTTGGGACATGCCTTATTGATGTCTCAATATTCAGTACAGATTCTGAGTCCAATAGGTTTCATTTGAACTGGAACAATGTTAGATATCCACTCAGAGTAGTCAATGGGTATGATAAACCTTGATGCTAATAGTCTCTCTAACTCTTCTTTGACCAGAAGGGTCACTTGTGGATGCATTTTTTGTAGCTTCTGTTTAATGTTCTTTGTGTCTGCATGCACAACTAAGTTATGCACCAATAACGATGGATCTAATCTCGACATATCTTTATAATACCATGTGAATATGTACAAAAATTCTTTGAGAAACATAGTGAAAGTTTTTTGTTCTTGTGCTGAAAGAGAAGCTCCCAACTTGACTATCTTTGGTTGCTCTTCTATTCCAATATTAATGTCAATAGTTTCTTCCAAAAGCATATTTGACATATCCTCTATACATGTAGGATCAGGAGGGAGGTTGGGATATTCTTCTAAGGTTCTCTCAGTGATATTTTCACCCTCAGCGTGGTAACTTATTTTGTCCATTGATATTTTATTTTTTGGTCGGCCAATGCCTCAAAGAGGTTTTCACTATTCGACTTGGACTTATGTTTCTCTGAGGCTTTGTAGAGGAAATTTTTCCCTCACTTTTTCTTATATTTTTTTGACCACTAAGCTCAACCTCCTCCCTAAAGTATGCATAGGTAACTAGGTCAATGAATAAACCCTTCTTGTGGTCTCCCACAAGAATAGTGTCACATATGCCCATTAATTCTATAATAGCCTCAT
Source organism: Taxus chinensis (assembly GCA_019776745.2). Taxonomy (NCBI): domain Eukaryota; kingdom Viridiplantae; phylum Streptophyta; class Pinopsida; order Cupressales; family Taxaceae; genus Taxus; species Taxus chinensis. The sequence goes on from CM034154.1 coordinate 293,538,562, forward strand.
CGTTCTCAAAGAGGTAAAGTGTCACATGATGTTGTTGGTCCCAATTGACAAGGGTAGGGTATACAAGCTCAAATTTTGGATTTGAAGGGCTTATGGTAAAGATAATGGTATCCATGAAAAGGTTCATAGAGGTGAGATCCTCGTATTGGCTATGGTGGAAATTTGTGTCGCTATCTGAATAAATATATTTATCCTCACATTCAGAGGAGATAACATCTTGTTCCATGAGGTACACCCCATAGGGCTCAATACTGACACCATATCTCTCTATTTTAAAATTTGGGAGTGGGACTTGTTCTCTTATCCCTTATTCAAACTCTCCACATCCAAGTCCTTTGTAGCCCATAGAATACATCATTATATGATATTTTGTGTATTTTGTAATTTCATAACAGAGAGGATTAGTGTCCTTGGGGACCTAAATTGTAAGAGGGTCCAATAATTTCTCTTATACAAAAATACTACAAGGTAAGAATGTCCTGATTTTTTGTTCATCTCAAGGTTTTTTGAAGTAGTAGTTGGGTTTTCCTTTTGTCTTAGGTGCAAGAATAGATCTGAGACTAGGAGAGTCTGTTGAATATTATATTCTCCACAACCATACTAAAGAATATTAACCTCACATGAATCAAAGGGAGATGCGGATGTAGAAGCACCGTCAGCACAAAAAATTAGAGATTCTAAATCTACCCATGACTCAAGAGCTTTATACTGAATTGGGAAAACAATATCGACAGAGAGACGGTTGTATACATTCTAACGCATAAATCTATTAAGAGATCTACATTGAGTGACTGGTTCTGGATCTCCTTGAATAGTAATAGTGTGTCCCTCATGTTTTAATTTGATACATTGGTGAAATATTGATGGTATGTCTTGCATGGTATGAATCCATGGGCGACTAAGAAGCACATTATATAGAAGTTCCAAGTCTAAGACATGAAACTTCTTGTTGTGACAAGTTGTAGTGCCCATGTTTTTTTATAGCTCCAGTTATCTGTTGGTTCCTTTATGCATAGACATGTTTTGATTGAGACTCTGATAGATTTTGGACATTTTGCTATGTTATCTTATCCTATTGGACATTATGGTATTTTGGGTGCATAGCGCCAATTGGACTAGATTCGTATATTGATATATTTATTGTGATGTTAATGACACTAACAGGGGTACATGATAGTAATATTCATTGGTTAGATGTTGTTTCTTGTGGTCAATTTGATTAATGATATAGTTTTCTAGATTTAATAATGGTAATTGTTATCCAAAATTCACCCTCCAAGGTAATTTTGATAACATGCATCAGATTATTCTGTCCCGAGCAAGTAGATTGATTCAAGGCCCAAAATCAAGAAAATCAGCTAAGTCCTAGCCTAGGCAGCACATGGAACAGTTGGGACGTTGGAGCACGAATCAGCCAAAAAGCTGCCAGGCAGTCCATGCAGCAATTAGGACGTCGGGACGCGGAGGATGCGAAAAGGTGAACTGGCCGAAAGTGGAAAAAATCACCAAGTTTTGTCCGGGATAGTTGGGACAAGAGTACGCGGAGGACGCGAACCAGCTGGTTCGGCTGAAACAGAGGACTTTCGTTTGGGACATCTGGGCCAAAAGTACGCGCGGGACACAAAAATCCAAAAGAGCTGAGAGCGAATCAAATCTTGCCATCTGTCTTCGCCTCAAACAGGAACAAGGAAGCCCGAATCAGGCGGTTCAGAGATTTTTGTCCCAGACAGTTTGGGACATTTGGGCCAAAAGTACACGTGGGACACGAGGAGCTGAAAGAGCCACCAATGAATTAGGTTGTGACATGTGTCACAAGGGGAGGCGCAATAAAACAATTTCGACTAAGTGTTTTTGGCCGAGTTTTTTATAGGGAGCGAGTTGGAGCGTTGGCCCGAGCCAATAAAAAGAGGACGCATGTCCTAAGGAGAAGGGGAGTGCAGAGCTCGGGGAGGACTTGGAGAATTTGGCAAAAGTTTTGGCCAAAAAACTAAAAGGTAAAAGATGCCCCCGCACCCCTGTCAACCAACCAAAGCGTGCCACGTGTCCCAAGTGGCGGGGCACGGGGGGAAAAAATGGAAAATTTTCCAAAGAGTTAAAAAAGGTTGAAAATTCAAAGGAAAGTCCGCGGAAAGGTGGAGGAGAGAGAATTGCTCAGTGAACCAGCACTTGACACGTGGCATCTGACCGGCGGAGCGCGGAAATTTTTTTTAAAAAATTCCAAAATGCAAAAAGGTCAAAATTTAAATTTTTTTGCCCGACATCCGTTTTTTGGGCCGTTTTGCCCTAAAACTTCAGACCTTCATATCTTTTGATCCAGAGCTCGGATTTGCATGTTCTTCATATCATTGGAAAGCTTTTGAAATTCTCTACAAGATTGCATGGTCAATCTCTAATTTTGGTTCAGTTTGAAGAGAGAAAATTCAAAAAAATGGCTCTGGTACGTGTCCATGGGCAGAAATGACCTTTCAGCGACCAAATTTAATGCAGGATGGGTCGCATTCTCCTCCAATTCGGTCAAAAATGACAGGGTATGGGTTTGTAAGGTCCCCCATGCCGATTTAATGCATTTACAGTCAATGAGGAATGGGCTCCCACATTTTGTATGTTTTCTCTCTCCTGGGCTCGACCCATGCAATGTAAAAGCTAGATTTGGCTCATTTCAAAAGGGGGAACACTTTTTTGAACATCAGACTTCTTCTTTCACCTGAAAACAAGTGAATTTTGTAAGTATCAGGCCTTTTTCAAGGATTGTAACAGGTTTATACCTCTTTGATGGTGTAATGCAAGGGATTTTACATGGAAATGACAGTGCAAACTCTGTGAATGTTTTCAGTCCTCTGTTTGTATTGTTTTTTACTTCATTTTCAGATCTCTTATTGCATGTTAACAGCTTGTGTATGCTTTTCGTGTTGCATTTCATGGATTTGTGCCTAATTATATGAGCAAAAAAAGTTCACCACTCCTTTGGTGCATCACCATCATTAAGTTAGTTTCATTTTCTGCATTTCTTATCCCTGTCTACTTGCAAATTAGGGTAAAATTAGGATTAGAACCTCTGTAGTTGTGCAAAATATAGATCTAAATCAGAGGAGTTTGAGGAACCAGCCTCTAATCTGGAGATTCCTCTCTCAGTTTAACAAGTCCCACACTCAGAGAGAGGTTTCCATGTTGTGCAATCACACTGGATGCTCTGAGTGATCAACTAGAAATCTGATCAACATCCAGGGGTGCTGTGATTTTGCACTAACAGTTTTGGCACGCCCGGTGGGACACTAGAGGTCTCATTTTTATTGCAGCAAAGTTGATGTGCATCTGCTGTAATTTTCTTGCTTGAAAAGAGCTATTATTTGCATATCTGGTGACTCCAAGGGGAAGAATCAACTGGTTTCAGCAGTGCAGGCCTGAAAACTCATGAGAAGAGTCACCACAAGGTCAAGAGTTGGAGAAGAAGAAGTGCTATTTGAATACCTGCAATTATCTCCAAGAAGAAGGCAAAGAGGAAGAAGGATTCAAAGGTCTCCATCTCCACCAAGTAGAACTCTCTCAACTCCTCCACCTGGTAGGCCTTTCATTCAGTCAACAAGGGTTTTAAGACCAATTAGAATGGCACAAAACAACCCCTATGTCAACTTCACAGGCAGCAGCCCACTTTCCCTCAATGCACAACATCCAATTCCTATTGCAGCCTTGAAGAACATTCCCTACTTCACTGGAGAAAATCAGACTACTCCAGGTGATCATGTTAAAGACATTGCTAACCTTTGTGCAATCCATGAAATCAATGAGATGCAAGTGGCTGTCAAGTTACTGGCATCTTCATTCAAGGGTAAAGCATTGCAATGGTTTAGAAGCCTTGGAGCTGGTTCTATCACAAATTGGAATCAGCTGTGTATAGCACTTCATGAGCAATTTGGAGAAAAGGGAGACAACTTGTCTCTTTTGGAGCAGCTGACAACCATCAAGAGAGCTCCCAATGAACAGCTGACCGATTTCAACTTCAGATTTCAAAAGACTTGGGAGAGAATTCCAGTGGCAGTCAGGCCAACAGCAGAAGGTGCTTTTCTCTACTATCTCAAAGCTCTAAATTCTGATATTTCTATGTTGATTCAGTCCATGGGAGGCATAACTATCCCTATGGCTTATAGCATTGCCATTAGGGCTGAAAATTGTTTGATCCAAGCTGGCAAACTTGCCCCTAGACCTCCCATGCCATTGTTTCCAAGTTTAGAGAGTCCAAACACCAATCAAGCACCTAATTTGGCTCCTTCTCCCACTCCTAGAAATTAGAGTTCAAATGAAGCTTCCACTTCATCTCCAAGTGCCCCAAATGAGCTTCAAGAAGTCATGAAGCAATTGCAAAACCTAGGCAATGAGCTGGTTACTCTCAAAAGGCAGCAGGCCCAAGGTTTTAGACCTTCTTATCAACCCCAAGCTCAGCCTAACAGGTAGCCATACCAACCACAAAGACCACCTAATCCAGCTACAAATATGAATCAAACAAGGCCTCCTGCCAATAGACCATTTCAGCCCTACAATCCAAATGCCATATCTGCCTCTAAGGCATTGGTGCCAACACAAAACAACATTGCTCAGGAGTATGATTGGTGTTTTCCATGCAATGAGCCTCATAACCAATCCATGTGCTTCAATGGTGCTTTGAATCAAGCATTAATGGTGACAACTACTGGTGTGGAGGGTGAGGGCAGTCAAGGAAACAACCAACAACAAGAAACATTCCAACAGCAATCAGCCCCAAATGACACCACATTGGTAAATTGGCAAGCAGAGGATTTTTGTGGCATGAACCAGGAAGTTTCTCAAGGTGTTGCAGCCAACACAAGGTCAAAAAGGAGGAATTTGGGTGAAGAACAGCCATTAGCCCCAACCAATCCACAACCTTCCATGGCTCCACAAATGGTTGGCAAGCAAAATCCAATTTCAAATGCATAAGGGCAGCCAAGAACAGCCCCTAGGCCAACTCAAATACCAGTTGTTGCTGCCCACGTGCAAGGAGTGAATGTGCAAACCAAGGGACAACAAAGAGATCCTTCATCACCATTCAGTATCATTGATTAGATGAAGAAGACAAACGTCAATATATCAATGTGGGAATCCCTATCTATCCCAGGCCAAAGAGATTTGCTACAAGCTGCCATGAAGGACTGGCCAACTTCGAATCAGCAAGTTCAGATGCAAGACAAAGTGCTTACAAATGCTGCCCAGCCTGAAGGAAATCATGGAGGACAGCAAGGTAAAATGTTGAAACCCCCTCCTTTCTATGTTTCATTGATCATTGGAAATCAGCTAGTGCACAATTGCATGATAGACTCTGGGGCAAGTAGCTCAGTAATGCCTAAACAAATAGCTGATCAGCTAGGGCTCCAGTATGAAACAATATCCAAAGGGGTAGTGCAGCTAGATGGGACAACAGTAACAACAGTTGGGGTGATTAGAAACTTGAGTCTTACCTTGCATGCATGTCCAAATGTTGTTGTTTTACAAGATGTATCAGTCATAGACCTTCCACCACTCTTTTCCCTATGCTTGTCAAGGGACTTCACAGCCAAGATTGGGGGATATTTGTCTGCTGATTGGTCACACATGCTGTTCAGAATGAGGTATGGAACTAAGGCTACAATCAGGTCTGAACCTATTGCAAACTTCCACATTGAGCCTTACACTCCAAGTCAGATCAACGCCAATTGTTCAGCATTTGATCAAGAAGACCACCCAAGCACTGATGAGGCTGACACCAAGGTTGGAAGCATCCCTGGATCTAACTCTTGATGAATGGGAAAACAAGATACATGCATTTGATCCTTATCAAGAAGTGGAAGAATCTGAGCTAGGGGTCTATTGTATACATGAAGAAAATCAGCCTATTCCTAGCATCACCAAGCCAAACCACAAAGATGACAATGAGGTATGGCAGCTGTTTTTTTGATGGATCAAGGAGTAGACAAGGTGCAGGAGGTGGAGCTATGCTTGTTTCACCTCAAGGAGTAAAGTACTATTCAGCTTTTAGATTTCAGTTTACATGCTCCAATAACACTGCTGAATATGAAGCCTTGGTGCAAGGGATGCATTGGGCAATCAAGAGAAAAATAAAGAACTTGCAAGTTTTTGGGGACAGTGAATTGATTGTAAATCAGGTCAAGGGACAACATGCTGCCAAAAATGATCTTCTCAGGTGCTACAAGAACAGGGTGTGGGACCTCATGGAAGATTTTGAGGGTTTTGGCATCAAATCCATTCCTAGGAAAGAGAATCAAGCTGCTGACAGGCTTGCAGCAGTGGGGGCAGCCTTTGACATTGTGGAAAGCATTCAACAAGACAAGGTATAGCCAAACATCCACGTGATTGTGAGGCCTTCAGTGCCAGATAACAATGTCAGTTGGCAAGTGTTTGAAAATGACCAGCAAATCATCCATTTCTTGCAAGAAGAAGCTGAGTTCTCAGCCAAGAATCAAGAAAAATTGGAACAGCAGTATGGTGACCAAGTGGTACAGCTGAGAACTAACAAGCTGCCCAAGGGACTTATCACCTTGGAGTCCATTTTTAACCCCAATGATCAGTTTAGAAAGGAGAAAGCAAACATTCAGGTCAAGAGAGAGGATTCAGTATCCATCTTGGTAGAAGAGAACAAACCATTGCAAATTGGAAGGATGACAACTGAACAAGAAAGGTATGAGTTCATACAACTGTGTCAAGAGTTCCCTGACGTGTTTTCTTGGAGCTATGAAGACTTGAAAGGTTTCAATCCCAACTTAGCTCAGCATACCATCGAATTGGATCCAAATACTAAGCCTGTCAGGTAGAAACAAAGACCAGTCAATCCACACATGGAGCCTCTCATGAGGAAAGAATTGGACAAGCTGATTGAGTCAAGGATCATATTCCCAATCAAGCATTCTAGTTGGGTTGCCAACTTAGTTCCAGTCAGAAAGAAGAGTGGAGAGATCAGATTGTGTGTTGACTTCAGAGACTTGAATAGAGCCTCTCTCAAGGACCATTACCCACTCCCTTCCATGGAGCAAATCTTGCAAGTTGTGGCTGGCTCCGAGAGGTTTTCACTACTTGATGGCTACTCAGGCTACAATCAGATTATGGTGAAGGAAGAGGACCAGTTCAAGACAGCCTTCACAACCAAATGGGGAACTTTTGCATACAGGAAAATGCCATTTGGGCTGTCCAACGCTGGTGCTACCTTCCAAAGGGCAATGGACATGGCATTCAAAGGTTTGATTAACAACGTGGTGCTGATTTACCTTGATGATATCACTGTTTTTTCCAAAAATGCAGCAGACCACCTCTCTCATTTGAGACAAGTCTTCACGAGGTGCAGGAGATTTGGAGTGTCTTTGAATCCTAAGAAGTGTATCTTTCTTGCACATGAAGGAAAGCTCCTTGGCCATATTGTCTCCAAATAAGGATTAGCAATTGATCCAGAGAGGGTTGAAGCCATAAGAGCACTACCATTGCCAAGCCACAAGAAAGCCCTTCAGAGTTTCTTGGGAAGGATAAACTTTGTTCAGAGGTTTGTCCCAGATTTTGCAGCCCTTGTCAAGCCCATCACCAAAATGTTAAAGAAGAGCATGGCTTTCAAGTGGACAACAGAAGGCAAGGAGAGTTTTGAAGCAATCAAAGAAGCCATCTCTCAAGCACCAACTCTCATCAACCCGGATTTCTCCAAGGATTTCATCCTCTATGCATTTGGAGGTAATGACACTATTTCTGCCATTTTGGTACAGCAGAACAAGGATAATGATGAGCAGCCAATTACCTTCTTCAGCCGGAGCCTAGATGACTATGAGGTGAGGTACTCTTTTATTGAGAAGCATGTACTTGCAGTAATCAGAAGCTTGAAGAAATTCAAGCATTTAGTCTCAAACAACAAGGTCCAGTTGCTGGTCTCACATGCTGGGGTTAAGGACTTCCTCCTCAACAAGGATTTGAATGAGAAAAGGGCAGGTTGGATCACCCGTGTCATGGAGTATGACATTGAGATCAAGATCACCAAGCTGGTAAGAGGGAAAGGATTGTGTGAGCAGCTGGTTTTGGGGAAGCAAAGAGAAGTATGCAATGAAGAAGAGGCTGTTTTGACAGTCCAGGACAGCCATGAGCCAAGTGGCAATCAAGAAGAAGACAATGCTGCCCCCACTCCTTGCTGGACCCAAGGCATTATACACTTCCTGGGCACAGGCCTATGCCCTCCGGAGATGAACAAGACCCAAATGAGACACTTTAGATTGCAGGCTGTCCTGTATGCCATTGTTGATGGAGTTTTGTTCAAGAAAGATGTGAATGGAGTGTTGCTGAGATGCATTAGCACAAATCAGATTCAAAGGGTGTTGGAAGAGTTCCATGGTGGACCAGCTGGTGGCCATTTTGCACCAAGAGTGACAGCTCTAAAAATCATGAAGGCTGGTTATTATTGGCCCAAAATCTTCAGTGATTGCTATGCATGGATCAAGAGGTGTAAGAATTGTGCATTCTTCACAGGAAAAGAGAGACTTGCTGCCCTTCCATTACATCCAATCTCAGTTGACCAGCCATTCATGCAATGGGGTTTGGACTTCATTGGAGTCATTAATCCCAATTCAAGCCAAGGGCACAAATGGATTTTGACAGCCACGGACTACTTCACCAGATGGACAGAAGCAGTAGCACTCAAAGAGGCAAATGAGTCTAGCATCTTAGACTTTTATGAGGGGATAACAACCAGATTTGGTATACCTGCTACAATAATCTCTGATAATGCATTGGCATTCATTGGATCTAAGGTGACTGAGTGGGCTGTCAAGAACGGTATCTACCTAAGCACTTCATCAAACTATTACCCTCAAGGTAATGGCCAGGCCGAGTCTACAAACAAGAACTTGTTGAGGATCATTAGGAGGACTCTTGACGAGAATCAGAGGTCTTGGCATACCAAACTGAAATCAGCCTTATGGGCTGATAGGATAACTCCCAAAAGATCCACAGGTAACTCTCCATTCAAACTTGTCTATGGAAGAGAGGCAATCTTGCCCATGTCACTTGAGTTGCCAACATTGGAACTCATGAAGCAGCTGGAGTTGCTAGAGTTTGAGCCCATGGAGGTGAGGTATGCAGAGTTGATGGAGCTGCAAGAGATCAGAAATCAGGCATCCCAAGCAATGGAAAAGGATCAAGCTTTGATCAAGAAGACCTTCGATAGAAAGGCCAAGGATAGATCTTTTCAGGTTGGAGATCTAGTGTTGAAATGGGATGTGGATAGAGCAAAACCGGGAAGGCATTCAAAATTTGATGCCATTTGGAGTGGCCCATACATGGTCACGAAGTGCAAGAACAACAATGCTTTCCAATTGGCCTCATTGGATGGTGAAGAACTACAGATTCCAGTCAATGGAATCTATCTCAAGAGTTGCTTCTAGAGGGAAATTTACCACCTTGTAAATATTAGATTAGATTTTCATTCCTCCAAGTGCTTGTGCACATTGTTTTGTTGTAGGTTAGTTTTACTTTCCCTAAGTGCTTTGGCAGAGCTTGCTGTCCATGGAGATGTTTTGCAGTCCTTGCTTCCATCAGGTGATATTCCATCTTCCTCCTTACACATTCTAAGTCAATTGGGGTTCTAAACAGAATATTTGATGACTCCATGCCCAATGGACTCCTTCAGGTAACTGGTAACTTCATCTAGCAGGAAGATGACCCCGCTGAGTCACCAAATTGTTATCCAAAATTCACCCCCTCAGGGTAATTTTGATAACATGCATCAGATTAGTCCCGGGGCCAGATTCAAAAAATCAAGAAAATCAGCTAAGTCCTAAGTCCTAGGCAGTCCTTGGGACAGTTGGGACATCGGGGCACGAATCGTCTGAAAAGCCGCCAGGCAGTCCGCACAGCAGCAATTGGGACGTCAAGACGCGATGAATCGTGAAAGGGCGCGAAAAGTACGTGGAACCGCCGAAAGTGGAAAAAATCACCAAGTTTTGTCCGGGACAGTTGGGACAAGAGTACGGAGGACGTGAACCGGCCGGTTCGGCCGAAACAGAGGACTTTCGTTTGGGACATCCTGGGCCAAAAGTACACGTGGGACGCGAAAAATCCAAAAGAGCCGAGAGTGAATCAAATCTTGCCACGTGTCTTCGCCTCAAACAGGAACAAGGAAGCCTGAATCGGGCGGTTCAGAGATTTTTGTCCCAGACAGTTTGGGACATCCGGGCCAAAAGTACGCGTGGGACATGGGGAGCCGAAAGAGCCACCAATGAATCAGGTTGTGACACGTGTCACAAGGGGAGGCACAATAAAAAATTTCGACTAAGTGTTTTTGGCCGAGTTTTTTTTAAAGGGAGCGAGTTGGAGCGTTGGCCCGAGCCAATAAAAAGAGGACGCGTGTCCTAAGGAGAAGGGGAGTGCGGAGCTCGGGGAGGACTTGGAGAATTTGGCAAAAGTTTTGGCCAAAAAACTAAAAGGTAAAAGATGCCCCCACACCCCTGTCAACCAACCAAAGTGTGCCACGTGTCCCAAGTGGCGGGGCACGGGGGAAAAAATGGAAAATTTTCCAAAGAGTTAAAAAGGTTGAAATTTCAAAGGAAAGCCCACGGAAAGGTGGAGGAGAGAGAATTGCTCAGTGAACCAGCACCTGACACGTGGCATCTGACCGGCGGAGCGCGGAAATTTTTCAAAAAAAAAATTCCAAAATGCAAAAAGGTCAAAATTTAAAATTTTTTTGCCCGACATCCGTTTTTTGGGCCGTTTTGCCCTAAAACTTCAGACCTTCATAAATTTTGATCTAGAGCTCAGATTTGCACGTTCTTCATATCATTGGAAAGCTTATGAAATTCTCTACAAGATTACATGGTCAATCTTTGAATTTTGGTTCAGTTTGAAGAGAGAAAATTCAAAAAATGGCTCTTGTACGTGTCCATGGGCAGAAATGACCTTTCAGCGACCAAATTTAATGCAGGATGGGTCGCATTCTCCTCCAATTTGGTCAAAAATGACAGGGTATGGGTTTGTAAGGTCCCCCATGCTGATTTAATGCATTTGCAGTCAATGAGGAATGGGCTCCCATGTTTTGTATGTTTTCTCTCTCCTGGGCTCGACCCATGCAATGTAAAAGCCAGATTTGGCTCATTTCAAAAGGGGGAACACTTTTTTGAACATCAGACTTCTTCTTTCACCTGAAAACAAGTGAATTTTGTAAGTATCAGGCCTTTTTCAAGGATTGTAATAGGTTTATACCTCTTTGATGGTGTAATGCAAGGGATTTTACATGGAAATGACAGTGCAAACTCTGTGAATGTTTTCAGTCCTCTGTTTGTATTGTTTTTACTTCATTTTCAGATCTCTTATTGCATCTTATCAGCTTGTGTATGCTTTTCGTGTTGCATTTCATGGATTTGTGCCTATTTGTATGAGAAAAAAATGTTCACCACTCCTTTGGTGCATCACCATCATTAGGTTAGTTTCATTTTCTGCATTTCTTATCCCTGTCTACTTGCAAATTAGGGTAAAATTAGGATTAGAACCTTTGTAGTTGTGCAAAATATAGACTGTGGATGATTCATGGAAAAAATATGTGTTATAATTGTATGCATTGCACCTATCAATTGTATAATACTGTTAGTATATTGTAGGTTTGATTAGATTTTGTGATGAGTAGATGATGTTTATTGTATAGGACAGGTGTGGTTAATGAGTGCAATGAGTGTGCAGGTGATAGGTTATAGGAGAACGTGGGTTTCATGGCGAAGCTACGTAACTGTGCACAAGCAGCCCACGGGCTGAGCCCTAACCATGCTAAATGTTCGAGGCCTTAGAGTAGGTGTTTTAATTGGGCACCATGAGTGAACCCTCATTTGTAATGTATTTATGTCTTGTAAATTTAATTATGCTTAGGGTGTGTTTTGTTTAAGTAAACTAGTTTAGGGGTTTAATGATCTCATTTTAATTTAAGAGAATGGTTTTGGGTAAGTGTGTGTGTGTTGGTAGAAGGGATTGGGGACCACATGTGAACCTTGGGTGGACCCCACACCCTCTACCCTTGTGCCCAAGCATGTTCCAAACCCGAAATTAGGCTATTTTAGGCATTTTTAGTGACCCCTTTTTAGTTTAGGAAGTTCACTTAGCATGAAAATGTGCCCTTGGACCCTACCTAATAGGTAGGGGGGACTAATTTCTAAGGTTTGGAGGGAGTCTCCTTCCCATTTTTTTCTTCCTTTGGTCACCATCCATGTAAGGTGGATGGGGAAGTGTGTAATTGTTTAAAGTTGCTCCACTTGTGTTTTAATTACATTTTTTAGTATTTTGGGTGATAAGGGCTAAAAGATGAGTTTAATTTTACTTATTTGGTTTTTGGGAATCTTTGACTCTTGAGGAAGGAGGGGGGGTGACACATGTCATTTTCCCATTAGTGAGGAAACTTTTGGGTTTCCTCTTGATATTCTTCCTCATCGTGGAAGGAAGGGGACTTTTTTCCTCATTGTTTTTAGGAGAACTTGGAGAATTTTTGGGGCAGCTTGCGATATTTTCTTGGACAAAGTGGGAAAATCTTAGAGTCTTGGACAAGCATTGTAGAGGTAGGATTCCTTAATCTATCTTTCCTTTTCTAGTTGTGCTTGTATTGATAGTTATGCATTGATCAATAAAATAAAATGTGTGAAATTTTATGTTTGTTAAGCTTGTGTGAAGAATGTAGTCTTGGTTGTTCTTTTTTGTTGTTTTGTTTTACCATCCACCATCAGATGGCTTGATGGTTTTTAGAGAATGTAGGGGAAGAGAGAGGGATTTCCCTCTCGAGCATCATGGTTTGTTGGTCAAGCCATGACGGTTCCTTCTCATCCCCTCATATGGTTTTAGGTGGGAGAAAGGTTCATATGGCTTGAACCTTTCCCCATTCTCGGTGAGGAAACCCTTTTCAGTTTGAAAATCCCTCCCAAGAAGGATTTGTATGGACATAAAGGAGAAATAAGGTGGATGAATGATTGGGAGAAATAAGGATTTTTATAAACATGATGTATGTTGGTGTATCCTATGGTTTGAAACTCTTGTGATTTGGGCATCCTATTTCTTCTCTTCCCCATTTTTACGAGGGTGACCATTGTTTCTCCTCATAGTTGTTGTTTCATCATGTGTCGGTATGTATAAGTGTTTAAATGGTCTTATGTAATTCTTGTTATGCTTTATCCCCATTTATACTTGTGCACATTGTGGAAGTTAGTTCCTCTCCTCCCATGGGGTTGGGGGAGGCTAGCATGACTTCCAACCATGGAAAGGCATGTGATGATACCTATTGGTTGGGTGGTAAACAGGCCATGTCTCTTGGTTCAACATTATTAGAATAACACTCAAAGTTGGAGACTCAATGATGAAGCTTTAGTTGGAGTTGTTACTTGTTGTGTATTTTCATCCTCAAATCATTTGTAAATGTTACACCTCCTTGTATCTATGTGATTTGGCTAACTTGTAGGATAGCCCTTACCTTGTAAATTTATCACATTGGTGACTTTGGAAGTCTTGTATTTTATGGATCTTTTGTTGTCTAGCTTGTCGTTCAACCTTGCAATGAGGACTTTGACCTATTGGACTTGGATGTTTTGAATGTCTTAAAAGCCATTTTGGGATATTTATAAAAGAAACTATGTTGAAGAAAGCAATATGGTATTAAATCATGAGCTTCTTAGTTTTTTTACATGTCTTCATGGGTTTGGACAAGACAATGTTTTGGTTTGTTAAATAAATATGCTATGAAATGGCATATGTGTTATGCATTATACATTAAATCTGAAATATTATAAGTTAAGTGCTTACTTTTAAATCTACTTTAAAAAAAAGAATTTACATTTTGGTATCAGAGCCATGGTTCAAACACACGGACTCTTTGGGTAATTTTCACTTTAATTTTATTTTTTATTGTTTTGTTAGAAAAAAAATAAAAATTATAAATGTTGTCAGAAAATTGGAAATACTATTTAGTCATTTCATTTGAAGGAAATTTAGTTGTTATATGGAGATTTGATATTAGTATTGGAAGGAATTATTATTATTTTGAAATTGTATCTCCCTTTTGTAAACTAATTATAGATCAAGATATTAATTGAAACTCAGATTTAAATGCATTCCTATCTCTATATGATTTTTTTTTTAGATATCTAATTTATAGGAAAACCTAAAAGTTGCATCTTTCATAAGAATCACAAAAAAAAAAAAAAATTTAATCCATTATTTTACAACTTGTAACTCTTTTCTTTTCTTAATATGTGATTTTGAAATATATTGAAAATATGTCCAATATTAATTGTACAAAAAGATATTCATTATTTATTATATATTGTTTTCAGCCATACATTTTCATTATAATATTCTACAATTTATTATACCTAATATTAAATTAAATATATATAGATATACATTATATATGATATATAATGTAATATTAAACATAAAATAAGGACAAATATAAATTAATATATTACTTAGATTATAAGCATATATTATATATATATATACTAATATAAATAACAAAAGAATAAGATATTAAACAAAATTTTAACAAAAAAGAGATGAAGGCCTGGGGAAGGGACCAAACCCCCTCCCCACCCCCCCTATACCATGATTGCCACCGGCCTCCATGTGGCGCCACACACCCCCAAACCGTACCGCCCCCTCTGCCACCTGTGCAAACTCCCCCGTGTCCTCCATGCTACCCCCTCCTTCTCCCTACCACACCACCTCATGGCCACTCTTCCCCTCCACCACTGCCCTCCACCTCCCCACACATCTGCCCCTATGCATACCCTCTCCCCCCGCTGTTGTCCCACACGGCATCGCCGCCTGCCACTGTAGGTACTCCATTCACTGCCACACTTCCCCAACACCTCCCTCACTCACCCTCCCTCCACACTTTTTTCTCCGCCTTTCCAACTGTGCATACCCAAACACCCCCTCATCACAATCCTTCCTCCCTGCATCCGCCTCCCTTGAAATAATGAAATAGAAAAAATATACGGCCTATACTCCTCCAGGTAGATCTATGGATTTACCAATGTGACAAAAAAAATGTTTAAAGCTTTGCTCATCTCCATGGACCTCCACTTTCATAGCTCCTCCTCTATGGTTCCTCCACATGCAAGAGAAAATGAAATGAAAACAAAAGAAAAATCAAATGAAAAGAAAAGAAACTAACATAAAGATGATTAGGACAACTTTAGGGTAAGATTCAGATCTAGGGCCTAGATTTGTTTAATCCTAGGGCTCACAATAAACCCTTCACACTTTAATTCATGGGAATTATAATGGGAATGAGAATTAAAAATAAGGGGGGGTGTGTAGGAAAACTAATTAAAAGGGGGTAAGACTAATTATTTACAAGGGGTGTAGACTTTTATTTATGACCCTAAGGAGCTTAATAGAGTAAAATAATTAAATTATTGTTGGGATAGTGTTAATTTATTTCAGAAAAATTAATAATTATTATAAATTAATTATTAACGGGAAGGGGCATTGCATCTGGTGTTACATTATATAATGATAATAATAATAATAATATTTATAAAAAAACACTTTTCGCAACTTTTAAAAAGTTTATAAACTATTTTTGTTTACATTTTTTTTACCTCGAGTTCAGGATGGCACATAAGAGGGGACAATTGGCTCAAGGCTCGGGATGCAGTGCACCTATGTGGGAGCTGTCAGCCCCTGATTTTGGGCCTCAAATATTAGAGACCCTGCAACAGCTGAGAGGCGTCGTGCAGGAGTGCCTTCCACCACCATAGGAGCCGAGAGAGGAGGAAATTTAGTTGGGAGATGAGGAGTTGATTGGTGAGGGCACAAATTTAGATCCACCTGAGCACGATACCCCAAGAAGAGAGAGGTCATGCAGCCCTTCCATCCTGGGTGAGAGGATGGCCTCATTTTGTCGCAGCCGATCACACAGCTTCGAGGGACCATTTGGAGATAGGCAACCCCTTTCACCTGTTAGACCACATCGCTAGGATCGAGACACAGGAAGTGTGATTCGAGACCTTCTTCACCTTCAGCCACCTACTTTTACTGGTTTGACAGATGGCTTTGGGGCAGAGTCCTAGCTCCTTAGCCTAGATAGCTGCTTTGGCTTGCACTCTCATGAGAGAAATGTCAAAGCCAGGTTTTCCATACACCTCCTCTGAGACGCAACAGGAATTTGGTGGAGGAATGGGGAGTGGAAGCTCCATTTGACTCGACATACAGTGACCTGGGAGTTGTTCAAGGAGTGGTTCAGGGCCCGGTATATGTTAAAGCATTTTGTGCATAAGAGGATCGATGAGTTTCATGACTTACGACAGGGCTCTGGCATAGTGGCGCAGTATGAGAGAAGATTCTTGGACCTCTTGCAGTATGTAGACTACCTTTAAGACAAGAAATTATAGGTGAATAGGTTCATTTGGGGCCTGAATGTAGATATAGCAGGAGATGTTAGGATGTTATCTCCTCCCACACTCGAGAATGCCATTAAGAAGGCCTACTTAGCTGAGGAGAATAGGACCAAGGTGCAAGAACACTGAGATAGAAACAAGAAAAAGTTCCAAGATAGGATACATGCTTTTCAGAGTTAGAGGACATGAGGTGTAACACCACCCCCTAGAGGAGGATTCTGGTCTTCTCTAGTAGCATCGAGAGCTCCACTGCACCCACCGCAGCAGACATAACATCAAGGACATCAGCATCAGAGGGGTAGCCAGACTCAGAGATTTCAGCGAGGTGGATCTAGAGTTGGTTTTGGTGGATCTAGGGACACGAGGCTGGGTACTCATCACTCACAGCTAGGCCACTCATAGCGGTCTGCTAGGGTTGGACCGGCAGGTTCAGTTCACCAGAGTATAAAAGGGACCCCATCTCAGAGGGGTATAAGAAGATGTTTTATTTGTGGGGCTCTAGACCATTATGTGCGTATGTGTCCACATAAGCCCACTACTGTGGATATGTAGAGAGCTCCTAGATCTGAGTAGATGGTGGGTGACGTGGGATGTGTCTATCATGTTTATGCAGCGGTTGACAACCATTAGGCTGAACATCAGGCCACAGTCATTGAGATGATAAGTACTATCAAGGGTATTTTTGTCTCAGTACTTTTTTATTTAGGTGCTTCAGATTCTTTTGTATCTCCTTTTGTAGTAGACCAGTGTGGGCTAGTGGTGGCTAGGCAACAAGATAGTTGGCAGGTTGAGTTGGCCTCTTGGGCTAAACTTGTCATGGACTCATATGTGGAGAGTTGTGTACTTTATTTGGGAGTCTTCTCCACTACACTTGACCTCCAAGTTATTCCTTTAGGATCCTATCAGGTAGTGTTGGGTATGGATTGGCTCGAGGCTCATCAAGCCAAGATGGATTGTAGAAAGAAGGTAATTAAGTTTTAGGATGATCTTGGGAGTGTGGTTGTGATTTCAGGGATGTAAAGACCTATTTCCTTGCATATGAACTCAACTAAGCAACTCAAGCAAAGCATGCATAATGGTTTCAAGTTGTTTGCTATCACTATTAGTGATTGTTCAGACAGTACTCCAGAGCATTCACCCCTTGATGTTCACGTAGTTTTGAGGGAGTGTGTAGATGTGTTTCTAGGAGAGCTTCCAGGTTTGCCACCTAGTAGGGAGGTGGATTTCACCATTGAATTAGTGCCTAGCTCTACACCAATTTCTAGGGAACCCTATTGGATGATGACTTCAGAGCTTCATGATCTCAAGATTCAATTAGAGGAGTTGTTAGAGAAGGGTCTCATTCGACCTAGTGTATCTCCTTGGGGAGTGCCAGTTATATTTGTGAAGAAGAAGGATGGTTTTCTCAGGTTTTGTGTAGACTTTAGACAAATCAACAAATTCACAATAAATAACTGTTACCCACTCCCCAGGATTGATGACTTGTTTGATCAGATGCGGGGAGCTAGAGTGTTCTCTAAAATTGATCTCAAGTAAGGGTATCATCAGTTGCGCATATCAGATGTAGATATTCATAAGACAACTTTTCGCACATGTTATGGGCATTATGAGTTCACTGTTGTCCCCTTTGGTTTGACCAATACCCTAGCTATCTTCATGAGCCTCATGAATGGAGTGTTTAGGACCTTCCTAGATAAATTTTTCATAGTGTTCCTCAATGATATTTTGATATATTCTCATTCCAAGGAGGAACACAAGGAGCATTTGAGACAGGTGCTTAATATTTTGAGAGAGCAGAAGTTGTTTCGGAGCTTGGAAAAATGTAGTTTATTTTAGACAGATATTTAGTACTTGGGGCACATTATTTCAGGAAAGGGTATCTCTGTAGATCCCTCTAAGATTCAGGCTATCATGGATTGGCCAACACCCACATCCATCACTGAGGTGAGGAGCTTCATGGGTTTAGCAAGGTATTACCATAGGTTTATGTAGGAATTTTCTAGGATTTCTCACCCTATTACTTCCCTTCAGAGGAAAGGGAGGAACTTTGATTGGTCAAAAAAGTGTGAGTAGGCCTTCTAATTGCTTAAGGAAAGGCTAAAGAATATTCTCCACAACCATACTAAAGAATATTAATCTCCCATGAATCAAAGGGAGAGGTGGATGTAGAAGCACCATGAACACAAAAACTTAGAGAGTCTAAATCTACCCATGACTCAAGAGCTTCATACTGAATTGGGAAAACAATATTGACAATGAGACAGTCGTATGCATTCCAACGCGTAAATATATTAAGAGTTCTACATCGAGTGAATGGTTCTGGATCTCCTTGAATAGTAATAGTGTGTCCCTCATGTTTTAATTTGATACATTGGTGAAATATTGATGGTATGTCTTGCATGGTATGAATCCATGGGTGAATAAGAAACATATTGTATGGAAGTTCCAAGTCTAAGACATGAAACTTCCTATTGTGACAAGTTTTAGCGCCCACATTTTTTATAGCTTCAGCTATCTATTGGTTCCTTTATGCATAAACATGTTTTGATTGAGACTCTAATAGATTTTAGACATTTTTCTATGTTATCTTATCCTAATGGACATTATGGTATTTTGGGCGCATAGCACCAATTGGACTAGATTCATATATTGATATATTTCTTGTGATGTTGGTGACACTAACAGGGGTACATGATAGTAATATTCATTGGTTAGATGTTTTTTCTTGTGGTTGATTTGATTAATGATATAGTTTTCTAGATTTAATAACCGTAATCTCATGCTAGCCTAAGTGTATGTCATTGTAATTTTATCTGTGGATGATTCATGGAAAACTATGTGTATAATTGTATGCATTGCACTATCAATTGTATAATAATATTAGAACATTATAAGTTTGATTTAATTTTTGATGTGTAGATGATGTTTATTATATTGGACAGATGCGGTTAATGTGTGCAATGAGTGTGCAGGTGACAGGTATTGGAGAGCATGGGTTTCAGGGCAGCTACGCAATTATGCACGAGTGGCCCATGGGCTGAGTTCTAACCATGCTAAATGTTTGAGGCCTTAGAATAGGTGTATTAATTGGGCACCATGGGTGAACCCTCAATTGTAATGTATTTATTTCTTGCAAAATTAATTATGTTTAGGGTGTGTTTTATTAAGTAAACTAGTTTAGGGTTTAATGATCTCATCTTAATTTAAGTGATGGTTTTGGGTAAGTGTGTGTGTTCATAGAAGGGATTGGCGACCACATGTGAACCTTGGGTGGACCCCACACCCTCTACCCTTGTGCCCAAGCATGCCAAACCCGAAATTGGGTTATTTTAGGCATTTTTTAGGGACCCCTTTTGAGTTTGGGAGTTCCCTTAGCATGAAAATGGGCCCTTCGACCCTACCTAATTGGTAGGGGGAATTATTTCCAAGGTTTGGAGGGAGTTTTCCTCCCATTTTTCCCTCCTTAATCATCATCCATGTAAGATGGTTGGTTTGTGTGTAATTGTTAAAAGTTGCTCCACTTTATTTTATTTTTGTTTTTAGTATTTTGGGTGATAAGGGCTAAATGTGAGTTTACTTTTACTTATTTGGTTTTTGGAATCTTTTACTCTTAAGAGGAGAGGGGGTGACACTTTTCACTTTCCCATTAGTGAGGAAACTTTTGCGTTCCTCTTCTTATTCTTCCTCATGTGGAAGGAAGGGGTTTTCTTGGCTCATTTTTTTTTGGAGAAATTGGAGAATTTTGGAAGCTTGGAGGTTTTCTTAGACAAAGGGAAAAGCTTAGAGTCTTGGAAAGCATTATAGAGGTAGGATTCTTAATATTTTTCTCTCCTAGTTGTGCTTATCTTGTTAACTATGCATTGGTCAATAAAATTATGTGTGTGAAATGATGTGTTGTAAAGTTGTATGGTGAATGTAGTTTGTTGTTTTGTTACTTTTTTATTTTCTTTTGTTTTCTCTCCACCATCATTTGGATTGATGGTTTTTGGAGAATGTAGGGGAAGAGAGAGGGATTTCCCTCTTAAACATCATGGTTGTTGGTCAAGCCATGAAGGTCCCTTCTCATCCCCTCATATGGTTTGAGGTGGCAGAAAGGTTCGTATGGCTTGAACATTTCACCATTCTTGGTGAGGAAACCCTTTTGGGTTTGAAAATCCTCCCAAGAATGATTTCTATGACATAAATGAGGAATAAGGATTTTTATAAACATGCTTTTGTTGGTGTTCCTATGGTTGAACACCTTTGATTTGGGAATCCTATTTCTTCTCTTCCCCCTTGTGAGGTTGACCTTGTTCTCCTCATGTTGTTGTTTTACCATGTGTGGTATGTCTAAGTGTTTAAATAGTCTTATGTAATTCTTGTTTTGCTTTATCTCCATTTTACTTGTGCAAATTGTGGAAGTTTGTTTCTCTCTCCCATGGGCTTGGGTGAGGCTAGCATGGATTCTAACCATGGAAAGGCATGTGATTATTCCTATTGGTTGGGTGGTAAACAAGCCTTGTCTCTTATTTCAGCATCCTTGGAAGAACACTCAAGGTTGGAGACTCAAGGATGAAGCTTTGTTGAAGTGGTGACTTATTATTTTATCCTCATAATTTATTGTAAATATTACACCTCCTTGTATCTATGTGATTTGGCTGATTGTGGATAACCTCATCTTGTAAACTTATTTGTTGGTGACTTGGGAAAACTTGTATTTTATGGATCTTTGTTATATAGCTTGTGTTCAACCTTGTAATGAGGACTTGACTTATTGGACTTGGATGTGTTGAATGTCTTAAAAGCCATTTTGGGATATTTATAAACTAAAATATGTTGAAGAAAGAAATATGGTATTAAAGGATCCCTTCTTACTTTTTTTTTATGTTTTGATGGGTTTGGACAAGACAATGTTTTGTTTTAAAAAAAAAAATCTATGAAACGGCATATGTGTATTTTTGAAAATAAATATGAACTTTATAGGTTAAGCACTCTTTTAATTCTAATTTTTTTTTATGGCATTACACAAGTGGGCCCTACTTCCATTGGTAGTGTGATTGTACCATATGATTCCCACTTCGCATTGTTATATGTGGTTATGGTGATAATGTGGGACTCTAGATCATCTTATGTGTGTCACAACTGTTTAATTAGTTTCAACATGCATATGTTTAACCTTGGCCCATTTTCCACAAGAACCCTCTTTATCTTTCAGAGAGTAACAAATACTTCTATGTAAATAGGAAGGTTATGTGTATAATCTTCATTAGGAATTTCATTTTCATTAAATGCAATGAGTTCACTCTGTGCAATATTTTCCACCACAACGTGTAGGTGCAAAGTATCTACTTCAATTGACACTCCTACCCCCTGGAGAGTTTTATAAAGGATGTTCTTATGTACATTTGATATTTTAAGTAGATCTAAGATTTAAATATTAGAAGAAATATTCTCAAGTTGATCTAGGATATTTGACTAACTATCCTAAGGAGTATACAGAAGAGGTTCGGGATCGTGAGATGAGCACACCTTTTTATGGCAGTGCAATATATTCCCTTTATCCTAATGGTATTGACATGCTCATCAAAAGAGAAAACACATCCAATAAGTGAGTCATATTGATTGTTATCAGTTTTGGTATAAACATAATTTATGACTTTATAGCTTTGGGAAGACTCTACCTGATCCATTTTTCACTCACCCCATTTTCCATGTTGTGGGAAAGGCTCCTTTAATATTCCCAACTTTTTATTTGGCATTTGATTTGATTCTGGTGAATCGAGTTCTATCTCTCCACTATCGATAAGGTCCTGGATGATGTGGCGTAGTCTTAACCATTTTTCCATCTTATGTCCCTTGACATGATGGAAGTCACAATACTCATGTTATTTATACCATGAAGGTTTATGTACATTTTCATCGAAACTTATCATTGTGGGATATTGCACCATGTTCACTACGTCTAGTCGTTTTAAGATCGTGGAAAAAGAGTCCATAAGGGGAGAGAATGCTCTATGTTTAACTTGTCATTGGAATGACCCTTTGGTCGATTTAAAAGGTTGACCAACTTGAACTATTTGTATGTGTTTAGAATGAATGATTCCATCTCCTACCACATTATTGTTTTTATTAAATATTTTTGGCTTGTCCGTAGGTTTTACAGACTTATTATGTTTTGAAAATGGATTGAGTGTCACTTTTGTGATTAGAGACTTTTCTATTTGTGTGACCTTATCGATAACCTCTTCAAAGTTTCAAACATAATGCATTTGTAGATGATAGGAAATGTATGGATTTTAGTTTAGTACAAATATGCTATCGAGTTATTTTTTAGGGATCGAGCAAGGGAAGCGACTAGTTATCCCTCACCATCTTTGTAGGAGACTTGCAAAGGTTTCATTTGGTCATTGTTTCACATTACATAGGTCTGACATGGTGACGTAAATTTCAACATTAAAGGAGAAATGACAAATAATTTTTTTTTCAATTCTAGCCATGTGAAGATAGACCCACGAGGTAAGTGAAGGAACCACTCTAAGGCTTATTCCCATAGACTTCTTGGAAATAGTCGTATGAGGTAATTATACATGTACACCACTCTTGGCATGCCATGTAAAAATATTTTACATGATCCCATGGGTAAACCTTCCCTTCATATTGAACAAATTTTTGGAAATAAAATTTCTTAGGAAAAGGGTTACGTAACATAGATTTATCAAATGGATAAGGGCATAGCTCTTCATATTGATACTTCTTGTTATGTCCCACAATGCTTTCTTGAAGGCTTGTGAGAATTGATTTCATATATTGTAACTCTTTTGAAAGAAGTTTCTCTTTAGTGGAGGAAGATGGCATATACACCTGACTATATTTCGACATTTCTCCCTCTTGGTTTTCTATATGAAGCTCACTATAATTTATGACCTTAGGTTTCTCTTGATGTACATTGTTGTTGGTTTTTTTTTTATATGGGGTGCTAGAAAATAAAATTGTTTAATAAAGTGTTAAATTTTTTGTTGTATAGTGACTTTTTCATGATGAGGTCCCTCTTTGTTTTCATGGATAGGGGGGTATTCCTTGTTTTCATGTTCCAATTTTACCCTACGTGGCATTCTGATGAGTGGAATTAAAAAAACCCCATGTTGTCATTTCCAATGTTTGAGGTTGAAGCATGCCAATGCCCTAAAATGTTGTCCATGTTAATGAGGGGGAATTTTTCCTAATTAGCATTTTTTATAGGTGGAATAGTTTCATGTTCAATAGGAATTCTAGCACCAAATTCAACAAATCTTGCAAGCACTCTATAGTTTTTTAGAAAGAGGAACTTATCTAATTGGGTAGGGTCAAATTCAAAATCCTTGTGTGGTGATCCCAACTTATCACCACTATGGTCTACCTTCTCATCCTCTTTATTTGCTATGGAAAATAAAGGTCCTAACTCATGATAGATAAAGGGATTTGACCCTAGTTTGTTTTATGTTTCCCATGCTTGTCTCTTGGATCCCATTCTTGTTATGGGAGCCATAGCAACTAAGAATTTCACTAAGGTGTTTTGTTGAATTTGTCCAAGGGTATAATCAAACCTAAGTGAGAATATAGAATGAAATGTTAACTAAGAATGCACAAAGAATGTCAATAGTCTAAATAATAATGAATGTCAATGAATCAAGGGATAAAAGTGATTGTCCTCAAATGTATGAGTCAAAATAACAAATAATCATAAGACATAATCACACAAGGTTAGTTTTAAACCAATCAATCAATGGCTTACTTCATACAAGTTTAGAAATGGTATTTTGACATCAAACGATCAACAAAATATCACCACTTGTGTCAAGTTTGAAAATGAACAAGGTGCAAGTAATAACAAGAGGTTTATATGATTTCCAAAAAAAGTATACCTAAAGTGAGTTTAAGTCTAAACAAGACCTAAATTTTTAAAAGTGGGGGTTACAAGTATGAATAATGAAACAATACCACTAAGATACGTTAACCAAAATTTATGGAAAAGTAAGGTATTAATATCAAAATAATATTAGTACCACATGTACAAAGGTAAAAACACACATTTCAAAATGGAGGTAATGATTGAAATAAAACCAAAGTTAAAGTATACTGAGAAATTTTTGAGGTGCACATAGCGTACCATTACAATCTAGACACTTAGGTAAAGTTCACAAGAAATAGGATGTAAGTATCAAAATTGTTGTGATACAATAGAATAATTGTAACACTTCAAAGGAGAAACAAGTGAAGAATCAAACCTAACTACAATGAAAATATTGACTTAGGTATCAAGATCAAATAGATATCAAGATATGAAAACATACCAACACACTTTCAACATTTATAATTCAGCCTCAAGCAAGGATGAATCTAAACAGGTGCAAAATTGGTTGACACGATCGATTGCTAACACATGTATGGTTTCTATTCTTTTGATCACTAAAGTGTCAAAAGAAATAAAATGAAATATATCAAGTGAGGTTTAAAAGTGTTTGGCATCACCTCGATAGAGTTTCACCTCGCCTTATAGTGAGTGAAAAAATAAACAAAAGTAATGCTTCATAATGTTTTTGGTGAATGACGTGCATTTTTAACTTTAATGGACTCCCCCTTTGTTAGATAACCAAAGTTTCAAATCGGAGAAAGTTCTCCCTTTATGAAGGATCTTTACAACAATAATTGGCTTGATATGGTTAAGTGTGCTCCAAGACAAAATGGCTTTCCTAGGTGGTTACCTCAACCAGGTGTCA
Source organism: Taxus chinensis (assembly GCA_019776745.2). Classification (NCBI taxonomy): domain Eukaryota; kingdom Viridiplantae; phylum Streptophyta; class Pinopsida; order Cupressales; family Taxaceae; genus Taxus; species Taxus chinensis. Next base: position 293,563,697 of record CM034154.1, read on the forward strand.
CAAGTTATCTAACAAAAGATCAATTTACCAATAAAGTCACACTAACTATAAGTCTTGGATTATCTAGGCTTTACTTTATCCCCTTCAAACAGAGTGAGCAATTAATTTTTTCATCGTGTGTTCTCACTGGAGTCGCAATATGGATAACTTTGATGCTAAATATCATGTGTAAACTAGTCAAATAGGTGTGCAGATCATTTCCTGTTTCATCCAAAAGGTTCCCACTTACATGGACTACTTTGGGGTTCCTACGACCACCCCTATTGTTGTATGTTAAGACTTATGTTAGAGGGTTTATGTCCTAGTTTTAAGACGATGGGGTGTACCCTTATCTGAACTTACATATATAGTGTGATGAATGTGGTGTTTCTTTAATCTTTTGGATGTAATTTTTTTAGCCATTCTCTATTTGGAAACCTGTAGCCCACATGTAGTTAGAAATGTTTGTTTCAATTCTCCTTTCTTCGGAAAGCATATTTAGGTCCTGCACGAAGATTTTAGTAGTTTTCCACTAATAAAAATATGATAAGACATCATTTATGATTCTCAATATCATATTAGGACATAAGAGAAGACCATATGTGACATAGAATCCAAATATTTAATTAACAATGGAAAAAAATTTAACTTAAACGCATAATTTGTTCATTTTGGCCAACTTGACATTCATTCCCTTAGCAATAAGTGTAATGAGATGTTTTAAAAATCATAGAAAAGATGTATAAATCATTTCTGATTCCCAAGATCACCTAAAAGGTGTCAGGGAAGAGCATACATGATTCTAACCTCATGGGAAAGCATGCAAAATTCATTAACATTAAATGAACTAAATTAGTGAAAAACATGAAGATATACCCTATAAAACAAAATTTAATCTCAAATAAACCTGCAAGAAGTTGGCACATCAAGAACACAAGCTTTTGTAAATTTTCAAATAACATTCAAATATCTACGATGACGCCTGTGTTCCCCTCATAGTGTATGTTCCTTTATCAATGTGTGTGCATGGATAACAATATGTGCGTTCCTATGCTAAATATGGTAGTGAGCCAAGCATGTGCGCGAGTGGAGATTTGTGCGTGCGTGAAATTTAGAATGAGCAGGCACCTGTTTGATAGGTTAAAATAGAATCCTAGAAAATGTGTGTGCACCCAGAGAGACGTTTGTATGTGATTTTAAGCATATGCATGGACAAGTAGACTGCAGGAAAACACAAGGAGTGGAATTTCATGTTCACGAGTATAACGATGTATGCATGGCCTTTTCAATGCATGCGTGGGTCTGACCAAAAAATGACATAGCGTAAAACTAGCAGAAGAACGTATGTGTGAAATAGAGAGAGAGAGTGTGTGTGTGTGTATGTGCTCCTTTTAACATCTACGCACAAGTTTTAATGTGTGAATGCCCCTGCAAACTTTTCTTGTGCATGTACCTATAAATGACCTCGAAATACAGAGATCTAACGTATGTAACTTCAAAAAGGAATTTTTTTTCCAAATTTAAATCAAATCTAATGACAACCCTTGACAATAAACCCCATAAGAGAGACTCAATGCATATAAAGTGAGTGAAATAACCTAAGGATTTAATATCATTTCACATTTACATGATTTGGGTTAGCTAAACATTAGAAAAACTAGTAAAACTCTTTAAAATCAAAGAGACTATGAATTCGTCCCACTCAGCGTGACAAATGTATCCAAAGTATTATTTAGCCAAGCTAAGAGAATTGAAACTAACACCTAGTAGTTCCAAAACAAGATAAATTAAAAATAGATCATCATGCTAAGAGCCTAAAGAGACTAAATATCAATAACATGCATAGAACTTTGAAGGACAATCAAAATAACATGTTAAGCATTATTCTCTACTCTTTGAAAGCTAAACTAGAAATGGATCTATGTAGATCCTTAACAATAAAAATGTGATTATTTGTTTGATCCCAAGGGTTTAAGAATGGAGTCTCATCAAGATATGGCTATAAGGCCATTTTGATTCTCTCCATATGACTCAAAATCTTAGATGGATGAAATGCAAGATGAAGATACCTAGCTCAACACTAATGGAGGATGCTCAAAGATGAAAATTCCTATAGTTTATGCTATATGCATGCAAAGGTGTAAGAATAAAGGTAAGAGGAGGGTTATTTATATAACCCATTACTTTGAAGAAGCTTTATATCCTATTATATGTGGGATAATAACAAAGCTAGGTTAGTTAGGGTTAAACCTACTTTAAGTTTTCTTTAGAGGAGATTAATATATCATTAGTGATTCATGGGAGTTGAGGGGGGTGTATTAGTTAATTAAGAGTGATTAAATAATAGGTAATTGTAGCTTATAGAAGATTTTTAGAGGAAATTTTAGCATGATCTGAGTTATGAGGGGATTTTAATTTAGTAAATGACGACCTATTGATTAAACAAAAGGGGAAGTTAATTAATTAAGAATAATTAATTAATCTAAATAGAAAGTAACATTAATTAATGAAAAGTCATTAGTTGGTATCCTGAGCAATAGATAAGTTAATCAATTAGTGTAACGTAATTAATCAATAGTGATGGAAAATAAAAGGTGTGTTATTGATGATATTTCGTCAATTTGTAGGAAAAGGGTATATTAGTGCAATTTAACTATTTAAATTTGTCAATCCAAATTATAGGTTTCTAAATATTCTTATGGATCCTCCTTACTATAAAATTTAATAAAATTAGGTAGTTTCCAATGAGGTGGATATGCTTTGAGTGGTACAAATGGGCTAATAGGTTCATTTCATAATTTTTCATAAGAAAGAGTGATTTTTGTTCCCATGGTAGTAGCTTTAAGGCTCCACTCATGATTTTGTTTATTAATGCCTGTAAGAGATCATTATGAGATTGTTTTGTGTTTGAAGAAGAGGCAAACACTTGATTAAAATGATAGGGTTTTGATTTTTTGATACATGTGATATGGTAATGGGATATTATGATGAAGAGAGGTGTTTGTTGGGATATTATAGGTATGTTGAGTAACTAATGGTTGTGAGGGTTAGACGTATTGATAAGGAATAAGAATGGAAATTTTGATAAGAGGTTGGGGTGGCTATGATATATATTGAGAAGGGAAGTGATAGAACTCGTATTGACATGAGATATAAATGTGTAGATAGATAAAATTAGATTTTGGATCAAAGACATAGGTTGTTGGGGTGGGATAAATTAAGATGCGATAGGATGGTTTGTATTAAATGGAACACCAACCAAGCTTGTAGGAGGTGCAAGAGGAGAAGTGTAGGCTGTGGGATTGGATGTGAATGTGGAGGTTATAGTGCGGGTCTATGTGACTAATGATCTTGATGATGGAACTTATGACTTTTATGGTTGTTGGTTGAACATGTCTTATTATGAGATAATGTTAAGATCAAAAATAGCGACAAGATTTGATGAAATAGGTGATGATGTACATATATCAATAGTAGAGGAGTCGAGGGAAACTTACTCTATGATGGGTTGATAGTTTGAATTGTGGAGTCTAGAATAATTGCAAGTGGTAACTTTAGAAGTTGTTCCATGATAGGGGCACAAGTAATGCACATACCTTTGGTAGAAAGGTAGCTAAAAATGGGAATTGGATTTGTGTCTAAGATTTCTAGGAAAACGGGGTCACTACTCAAGAAGAAATATGGAGGATCAAGACAATGCACCTCTGATGTCATGGATTGAATACTAGGAGAATGCAGAGGCTCCAAGTCTTTTTATAAGGGTTGATTTTTCATGGTCGGGATGTTTTGAATATAGGATTGAAGCAAGTCTTCCATATTTGAAATATTTTGAAAGTGATACTGTAGTATAGTTAGGACCATTAAATAAACAAATAGTCAATAAAGAAACGAAATATGGTTGTTTTCAGAAAAGTGATGACCAAACAATCAAAAGAATTTTGATTATCTTGATTAACTTTAGAAAAGTTTAAAATGAAAAAATTGGATAGAAGGGAACTAGGAAAACACCAGTTAAGGTTGGTTTTAGGTAAGTTTAAAGCTTAAGTCCACAATATAATTGAAGATACGTGAGGCCCATATCTGTGGAACTACAGTTTGTAAACTTGTAGAAATGTAAACTTGTAAAACTACAAAACGTTAAATTATGAAGGGAAGGGGATTTTTTTTTAAAGCTCATATACACAAATTGGATTCTAATAATGTTGCATATGCCATAACCTATATATCATTAAATCAATAAGGAACATAGGTGACGTTAAGGTGTTAGAAAAAACATAGATGGTTAGCTACAATCACAACATGGTCTTATCAATGAGACCTCATGAGAGCACTAAATGGAATGAGAGAACATATAAACAAAAAAAACGGGAATGCCACATCAAAATTCAAATGGAGAAACATAAAACATGCCATGATTTTTATCAGGATCAAATTAAGCACCAACAAGGACATTGCAACATCTCCTCATCATTAACATGAACATTCTATGCAAGAACCTCCTAAAATTTAACCCTTAACACTAATGCTTGAATAGATCCCACCAAATATAAAGGTCATGTGTGGTGAATTAATTTAAGAAAATCCCTCTTGGATTCATGGGAAAATTAAGAAGAGAAATAGTATATCCAAATCATTCACAATTGATCTTGCGGCCATTGCATCAATGACTAATTGTTGCACTCCCAAGAAGCCTAAAGTTATCACCAAGGTTGCATTCAATGGTTATAGGATTCCATACAATGCCATAGTGACACTATTGGTTAATACAAAGAAAAGATAAATGATTGTTGAAAAGAAAATAATATTAAATATTTATAAGAGGACTGGGATCAAACAAATATAACAACAATAAAAATGATCTAACATGCAAAGTAAAAGAAAAATCGAAATACATGAGATAAGAGTGAGTTAGCTTGTATCAAAATATCTAAATTGATTTTGAGCTAGAAAAAATATTGGAAAGGATAGATCTGATCTATGCAATCTTAGGTTGAGAGACTGGAATCTTGAACCTCTTTAGATGGGGGCACCCAGATGTGAATAGGAGCACCTAGGTGTTGGTGTCTAAACTGGGTTCTATTTTTGTTGGAAAGTAACCTATTTTCTATATTTTTAGGGTCTAAACTTAGTTTATTCCTTTCACTCCCTATTGCATCCACTTCAATGTAGGGTTCATGTGTCACACCTATACCTACAAAAAAAACCTTAGTTACCTACAAAAATCTCAAGAAAATATTATATGAAATAAATAATGCATATGCTTGAGTCAAACTAACCTCAGTGGCCACCCAAATATAATTGTCACTAAGCATTGTACTACATTGCAGAATCTATGTAGTTCTAGTTTGTGTGTGATTGAATTACGTCCCTCTAATCTAGGTTACCCTTTTGTCAGTCTCATTAATATAGTGAGAAAAAACTATTTTTCCCCCGAGATGAATGTTTGAGATGGAATTTAGAAATATCCCCTCCTATGTTGTAAATATTGCATCCTAAATGCAGTCCTTGAATGTTGCTCTTTTCCTATGTAGTAGATAGTAAGTATTAGCCCCAAATTGTCTAGCCCCTAATGATAATAAGTAAGTCATATATATATGATTCCCTTGTTTGAATTTCATCATTAAAAATAAAATCTAATCCAAAGTAATAAGAAAGATTTTAGAAAAGGTATTAAATGATGTGGCATTTAAAAATCAGGAAAAGGAGGGAAAAACACAGAAGTTCCCATAGGGTACAGTATATCCTGGGCACTTGTGTCCCTGATGGGTGATATATTTTGCGATACTCAGAGGATATAGTGGTAAATACAATGTTGGGTCATATGTTCTATAATGTCTAAGAGTAAATTGGTCATTCCATACAAGTAAATAAGAATACCATGTAAGAGGATAAAGCAATGTAGAAACAAAATATGTGTTAATGTCTAGTTTTCTCACTTAGGATTCATGCATATAATGACATACTTATAGGCCTAATGTAACTAGAAATTGCATGATTTCATGACTACATTTTTCCCCATTTTATGTTGGTGAATGAATATTTGGTAGCATAAACTAGATAAGAAGAGTGTACCTTGTGGAGAGTTGAAAGGAGTTATAACTAATAGCGTGTTGAATCAGTAATGTTCTTGATATCATGCCAAATAGATATTGTGAATTGTGTATCATGGAATATAGAAGAGATGATAAGAATCCTAGGGGTGACCTTGTGTGCATAGTAGAATTCATGTATGTGTGTGTTCCTTGGATATTATCTTTGCTAGAGTGTCTTATGCTTGATATTGTTCCTTGTTCCATTTTTTTGTTTCCCTTTTGTTAGAGTAAGGTTGGACCTGCAAAAAAAATGTAAGTGTAGTCAATGCTCATGATAAATGAAATTAAACTTTAACTTAGTATATGTCAAAATAGAGATGCGTATTGAAAATACAAGTGAATAAAGGATAGAATACACATGTGTACCATAAGATAAGAGATATAATTATTCATGTATATTTTTTACCTTGGAGATGGTTAGAATAGTACTGAGGATTTAGGTGTCCTATCACTAAATTGGGGATTTAAGTGTCTTGTCACTAAACTAAGTATTTGAGCATCATGTCACTAAGGGAAGAGTATTGGGAGAGTGGTTAGATTTTCCCTCCAAACTCTAATGCTTCCCTAACAACTACAGATGACCAAAACTCCAATAGAAATAGGTCACAAATGATCCTGATAAAAAATGAAGTAATTAGTTACATTTCTCAAAGAGTATAAAGTTCCATTGATTTTATTTTTATTGTTCCTAACAGTAACTTGTAATTGAGCATTTGTTGTTGGAATTTGGAAGAGACTATCATTGAGAACCTATTAAATATGTATTGTAGCTATTTATACACCCATGAAAGGAATACCCATGTGGGACACTAGCGGCCACCACTCCTATCTATGTTGGGTGTTTTTTTCCTACACTATTTTTAGACTCAATTATAATGTTGAACCTATTTTATTAGCTCTTGTTTGTCATAAATTTTTTGTGTACCATTCTGTGGCTGGTCTTTGAACTTCTGAGAGGGTGAAATAATCACCTGATTATTTCCCCCACTCATTTGGGGTGGATGATATGAAAAAATTACGAGTGTGGCCCAAATGAGGAAATATGAAATTAATGTGCACATATGAAATAGAACTCTTGTAGGGGGAATCAGGATTACACATGGCAAATGCAAAACAATGGAAAATGATATCCAAAAGTGTTATTCACAAATATATATTCCTGATAAGATATAAACAATTTTAAAAACATATCAACATGGAAAAATACTCTATAAGTAACTGGTTGAATACATGGGACACCACTTAGGATGTTACGAGACACTCGAAGCCTTTAAATAGATATAATTAAACAAATAATGAATCATAGGGCATATCCAACACATAATGAAAATCAAGACAAGATAAAATAAGAGAAGATATAAACAAATCAAAGAGTCGTGATTGGAAGTAGGCCTGGAATATAAATTCTACACATAAAGAACTTGTTAGAATGTTATAAAAATTGATAGCATGCCACAATGTATATAACTATAAATAGGATTGAAAGTAGTAGTTATGGAAATGAGAGAACCTAAATATAGAGAACTAGAAAAGGTATATGCCCTTCAAATCCTTATTGGGACTGGTATGGAACAATGCCAAGTGTCATACATCGTGTAAGAACTTGTAAGTGATATGCATTCACCTCAAAATGTAACATGTGAATGTGCATGTGTGTGTAGATACTAGGTTTTCATTTTTTCACCCTACATGACCTTCATACACCCTACACACATTAAATCATTAAACCTATCATTCTAATCATAACCTAAGTCACAAACCCCACCCCCATAAACCTTACTTAACCGTCTTAACCTCCATATTACCTCATTATGTAACACCCTCAACAACTGATATATTCATCTTTTGTATTCAAGTGTTGACATGTTATTCTCTGGATAAAGATGTGTTCTTTTGACTATTGAAGATCATGCTTGATAAGGATAAATATTTTATGTTCTTATAATCATTAGACTAAAATTATATGGTTATCAGGAATTCATTTTCACTTTGGAAAGATGAGCTGTAATCTAGCTTTAAGAGTTGCAGAATTATTTCTTCTTCTGACTCATCCTTGGATCAATTTCAGTGATCCAAGGAATGTTTCAAATATTCTTCATAGAATGAATGGTAAAATTGACATTCAGTAGTTTAAATACATAGAAGACTGAATTTTTTATGATACTAATTCTTGGTCTTATTTGAACGTGATTTCGTTTAGTTGTATGTTTGTGCTCGGGTCTTTGGTGATTGATCTTGGTAGGACTATAAGGACTTAAAAAAATTCAATTCTCTGAGGATGAGTTCAAAGTCCTAAGAATCTAAGGATTATCCTAATGGTAACCTAAGATAGGTAAGATCAACTATGTCCTAGCTATGTTTACTTATTTGAATTATGTTTTAACCTAAGCATCTTATTTTATTGTTGGGTTGGCGACCTAACCTAAGCTGTAACATTCCCATTTTAATACTTTAGAAACAAGGGAAATTTTTTTAATAGTGTTCACTGTTCTAAATAAAGCATTATTTAGAAAAAAACATTCCATGTCAATCAAATTCAATGGATAAACATATGCATATGTAATGACTAAGTGATTCATGAATCTATTCATTCCATAACTTGGTAAGCTACCGATCTATATATGTTATCTTATGTATTGAATACATATTGTATACTTCATATAATTTTTCATCCTACCCTACACCAGATACTGAGTGATCTATTTAAAGAACATATCTAAATATTTGCTACCAATATTCATCTGATATCACGTTGTTTTAAACTTGGTGACATAGGACAACACAACCAGCAGTTTGTGATACTTTGGCCAAAGATTTATAACATATTGTGTATGTCACTATTACTAGATGGAATACTCGTCATATTGGAATACATCTTTCAACTCACTCCTCATTTATCATGGTTAGTCTTTATTGACTACTATTAGTCCACTTGTTCTAGGTAGGAACATAACCTTTTATAAGAAGACACTCCCAATGGCTTAGGGTATATGGGCATACTCCGTTGACCTAAGTGGACCAGATGTTCCAACTTACCCTGAGCCATTGGAAGCTAATTCATATCCTAAATATTCTCCTATCTAGACCTAGAGGGAAACTAAGTTCAAGTCTGAGTTTTTATTGGGTGTAGATCTAGATGATCAATGTAGAAGGGTGATGCCACATGTCAACTATAACGTTATATTCTTGAGAAGACCCAAGCCTTATCGAAAGTATAGCCCTACAGTTGGCGTGTGCCAACATCCTACAAAAACTGCCTCATCGAGATGTACATACCACTAGGGAGATTGTTAATATTTTATTAGTTTAGATTATTTCTAGATTTCAGCAACCCTGCCTAACCCTAACCCAACACTTAATAATTTCTTTCCTAAATTTGTTTTATTTAGTCCATTTAGAACTTCATTATATTCATGGTTACTTTTAATGTTTGATCGCATAGTTTAACTACCAATTAACCGCAACTGAATAGAGTTATCAAGTTTCGTTTTAAAAGTACTATAACTTTTTAGAAAGTTCAATGCCAGAATATATCCAATATAAAATAGACTTCATAAAAAATGAAGTCTAATAAATTGTAGTCATATTTTGAAACATTTTTGGTTTATATTCAATTAAGAAAGAGAAAGAGTCTTTCTCTACATGTTAAGTGTTAGGGTATATCCTACCCAATATTCATATTTCTTAATGTATGTTCATCACACATTTCATTATTATGTTCAATATTTTAGATAAAGAACATCATATTCTACAACTTAACAAGTTGCATCTTAATTAGGGAAATTAACCTAAGTCCCTTTATCCTACCTATCAAAGGATAACCAAATAAGCATTAAAATAATTTGAAGAATATCAGTAAGATAGAAATCCATCTTTTTCATATTAATACAAGATAATTTACACAACCAATACAAGTAAATTATCAACTTTCAATTAATCTTTATAACTTATACATTTATAATCCTTATGCATTTTAGGCATAGTGAATAACAACCTCCTTCATTAAAAAAGAATACTAATTTTTTGTTTCAATACAATCTCAAGAACAAATCAGAATTCTTCAAAAGGAATAATATTTAAATCAGTCAATGCATCTCATAAGTTAAACCTTCTTTTATCACTTACGAAGTCCATCTACAAAATTTGTTAGCATGGGTCAGTTCAATGAACTGATCATGATAAGCACTAAGCCTTAAAATGAATTTCATTCCACTAATTGTTCCATTAAAATAACTCTGCTTTAATGAAACAATTAATATATCATACTAATAAGCATAAGTAATAACAATTAGGAAAGAAGTACATTAATAAATCTGAATCACTTCTAAGAGAAGAAAAAAATATAATCCACAACATCTACCTTAAAAATTAAAGTTTAATTGATACTATTAATTACCTTTAACAAACAACAGATCATATAATCTCATTGTTCCCAATTCTATACATAATAGAATAAACTTTATCTTTACTATACAAAAAAGTGTTTACAGCATGGTTCCCATTAGGATGATTCATCTAACTCTTAAGCAAAAGAAGAAGAAAAACCATTACAAACTATGCCCAAAAACACAAACATCCGAAAAATAGAAACAAGTTCATAACATAAATTTAATTGTTTCATTTAAAGGACAACTACCTTAACATTCAACATTTAAGATATTCATCAGAATAGAATCACATGTCCATCCCTGAAGGAATATAGAATCAAATAGTTTGTCAACAAGTTTACATTGTCTGTTCAATAAGACCAAAAATCTAATCTCTTTTTACATTTCATTTTTGTCAAATGATATGTACAAGAAGACTAATCAACATAATAAATCTCCATCCCTAAGAGAGTCAATAACAGAAGGTTTCAATCAAATGAACTTAACCCAACATCATAGAAAAGGAATCTTATCAGAATGTGATTCCATCCTTAAATCATTTCACTACACTTAACAACAAATTCCCTTTCTAATCCAAACAATAAGCTCATACACTAGCTCACCGAAGAGAGAACCATACCAACTCAAGGTAAGAAGAAAACATACTACAAGTCTCCCTTACAATTTTTACCTTTAATAAATCATGAGTTCCCATTTCAATTTAGAACAAATAAATAATAAAGTTCAAAAACATTATATTGTCCTAAATGAATCAAAATTTCTTTTCCCTAAGAAAAAGAATAAGGGTTCATTTACTAAATCCAATCAAGAAATAGAAAATCCCTATCAGATAACTAACAAATATTAATTAACCATGAGCTCAACAAAGACTGAAACTTCATTACAAGATTTCAACATTTTATTACAAAGAGCAAGCGGTTCGTGGTTTCAAGAGAGAAATAATCCAAAACAAAACTATCTCAACTTCATGTTTCCAATAGAGGAGACATTTTTTTTTAACAAAACAATCAAACCAAGATGCGGGTTTCCTCAAAATAGATGGGAAAAGACTTTCCCTACTTAAATTCCATTGCTTGTTAAAAGAATAAAAACAGTCCACAAAAGAAGTTCCAATTCCATTATCTAACGAAAAACATTTCTAGTTTAATTTTCCCAAAGATATTCAAACAAATCGGTTAAACTACTCTACTAGATTTCCTTTGAGTAAGTAGTTTGAATTGATAGAGTTATAAGATTTTAACTTAAATGAAATTAAAACCAACTCAAAATTACTAGAAAATAACTGACACATCGTTCTAGCTATAAATTCCAACACTAAGTACCAAATTACATGTACAATGTTAAATCACAAAGTCTTAAACATGAGCTCGGATATACACAAGTGTCTTAATATGAGGTAGTATATATTACAAATATACATTAACCGTTCAAAACAATAGGGAGCCTCCATTACCAATTTATATCTTATCAAGAAGCCCTATTCCCAACTCAAAAAATAAACATGAGTTTCCAACAAGAGTTCGAAACCATAAAAGTAACAAAATACCAGTGTGATGAAAACATGAGCTTCCATTAACAGTCCACAATATCACAAGAATAAAACATGAGTAACAAGCTACATATGGACTTCAAACAATAGTCCCGAGTTACCTAAGGTTCCAAACATGGGTTTAGAGCATTAAGAATTATCCAGTACCAGTTCTTATCCAAATATGAACCCAATACAAGTTCCAAACCAAACACTAGCTCGAATACAAACACAAGTTCCAATGCAAGATCAAATGGGACTCAAGGTTCCCAAAAACTCAAAACCATATAAATAGCAATGAAGGTCAGTTAAAACACAAAACTTTGAATACCGGTTCTAAAAATGAAAAGTAAAGCTACAGAAGCAAGTTTCCCGTGATTGATTCAAAATTTAACCCACACAAAGAAAGTTTCCAAAATTAATGTTATTTTTTAAGGTTTTAAACCCAAATTTACCAGAGATTACAAAACCCAACAAGAAAATGACCAGATAAAGCATGAAGAAACAAGAATCTCATAAGAGAACAGTCATTTTAATGAAACCTTTAGAAGAAATCAAGAGATCTTAATGGTTAGAGCCTATCATGCCTGATAGTGCTTCTTACCAATTCGAAGGATACTTCCAGATCAAGATTTCCAACTCCTTTTCTCCTCCACGAAAGATCAACAAACAAATAAACTTTCCTCCAAATGCCTCATATACCTTCCCATGATTGAAAATAGACCAGGTGAATTAAAAATAGCAAAAAGTGCAATTCAAACTACTGGTTCGAAGAACCAGTTTGCTCCATGCAGAGAAAAATCTGAAAAGCATGCAAAAACCAAACAACCTCCCACAAATCCACCTTCCATTGTTTCCTAGACGGTTTTCAAACAAAAATCAAGGATTAATACATTCCATTAATTCCAATTTTCCTACTTATCTCTCCTTGCCACTGCCTCCCAAATCTAGCAGAATGCCAATTCACATTTAACATGCAATTCCATCTTTAGTGAAACTTCCACATAAGCCTCTACCAAGTCAACTAGCCCCTACCAAAACTGGCAGTTACTGTATGCCTTTAACAAACCTTATCAAAACTTAAATAGCTATTGGAACCATCACCTTAGATTTTCCATGTGACCCATTAGGTTCCCTTTTTAAATAGCTTAGGATAGATCCATTTAGAACTTAGGTTAGTTTAGAATTAATCACCTTAGGCCTTACACATTACCTTAGGTAGTTTCCACATAGGTTAGAATAATTCACAACATAATAGTAGCATTAGGTTAGATCATCACATAATCTTATAGCATTAGGTTTTAGAATTAAATTAAATAGCCTAGTGACCTCTCCATAATACTTTAGCACAAAGCTTAGGTTAGGATAAATATTCAATTAAGTAACATAGCTAGGTAGTATATATATATAGGTATACATATATATATATATATATATATATTACCTAGCTACATATATATATATATATATTATATATATACATATATATATATATATATATATATATATATATTCTTACCCATCTTAGGATCTCGTAGGATAATCCTGTAGTTATAGGATTCTGAATCCTTCCAATGTCATGATGTAGGCTGCATTTCATTTATGTCCAACAATGGACTACCAAGATCAATCTTCAAGGACCTAAGCACAAAACATGCATACTGAATAGAAACATGTTCACACAAATTAAAGAACTTGTTATAACAAATTTCAGTCCATCATGTCCCTCAATTATGGAATGTCAATTTACCATTCATTCAACAGGTGAGGAGGTTTAAACCACATTCCTTGGATCACTAAAATTGATCCAAGGATGAGTCAGATAATAGAGATAAGTTTGCAACTCTTGAACTAGATTGCAACTCACCTATCAAGAAGTGAAAAATGGATTCTTCAAGGAAGTCATTTCATTCTAGTCTAATGATCTTAAGAACAGAAAATATTTATCCATGGATCAAGCATGATCTCCAACAACCAAAAGAACACATCTTTAGAAGAATATCACATGTCAACACTTGAAATGCAAAAGAGAAATATAACAATTGTCGAGGGTGTTACATGCTTCCCTCCTAAAAAGAATCATCGTCCTGATGATTACCTCATTTTCACAATTTATATCTATGACAATCAATTCATTGATTTCTCTTATCATAAGTCAAATATATCAAAAATTATAGTTCCAGAAATCAACATTAAATAGTTGTTTCTTTAAATTCATATAAATATCTGCCCAAAACTGGCATACTTATAGTCATATATAAAGAAAAATCACAAAAATTTCTAACAATCCATCAGAATCAATTCTTGTTCAAATAGATATGGAAAAGAAGTTTTCATATCCCTTAGGTTTTCCCAAGTTACATTATCTTCATTAAACTAGTTCTAGTGGACTTTACATTTCCTTATTTCTTGATTTCTCAAATGTAACTAGTGAGTTTCAAGCATTCGTATGGGTTTAACCATGATTATTCCTGGGTCCTGGACCTGCAAGGAATTCCAATTTAACACATGTGATAAATATGAAATGTATTTCTTAAGCAAAGAAATATAGAAAACATCATGCATTCATGATAAAGTAGGAGGTAATGCTAAACGATAAGCTACAAGGTTGATTACTTCAACTATCTCAAAAGGTCCCACATAACGAGGTGATAACTTGGTAGCCTTGGCAACAGTTAGAGAACTCTTTTTTGGTTTAACCGGAAGAAAGACTTTCTCACCAAGTTCAAATTTCCTATCAACCCTCTTCAAGTTAGCGTAACTCTTTTTCCTATCTACTACTTCTTTCAAGTGTTCACGAATCAATTTAACTTGTTGTTCCATTTCCACTAAGAATTTCAGGTCCAATTACCTCTCTATCTTCTATGTTATCCCAACTAACAGGGGTTCTACATTTTCTTCCGTATAATGCCTCGAAAGGTGCCATCTTAAGAGAGCATGATATGTATTATTGTATATGAATTCAACTAATGGAAGGTACTCTTCCCACTTATATTATTTGATCCATGCAATACATTCGTAACATATCTTCCAAAACTTGATTTACTCTTTCAGTCTGTCCACCCCATTTCCAGATGATACGCATAACTGAAATTTAGCTTAGTTCCTAGAGTTGTCATTAAGTATTTCCAAAACCTTGAAGTCATTCTAGGATCTCTATAAGATATGATTAATTTAGGCACTCCATGTAATCTGAAAATTTCATTTACAAACCTCTTTACCAAAATAGGAGAATCATCCTTCAAATTACCTGCAGTAAAATGTGCTACTTTTGATAGTTTATCAATAACTACCAAAATAACATCATGTTTATTTCTTGACATAGGTAACCCTTGTAAAAAATCCATGCTTATTACCTGCCATTTGTACTGTGGTATGCTATGAGGATACAATAAAATGACTGAATGCATATGTTCAGCTTTAACACATTGGTATTCCAAGCCAATGTGTCACAAAGTTTAGAACGTATTTTTTCAATCCTTTTCCAAAAATATTGTCCATCTTATATCAGCAAGCATTTTTGTAATACCAGGGTGTCTAGAGAAAAGTGAATTATGAAATTCAGCTAACAATTTCTTTCTTAAATCATTTAGTGAAGGTATGTATACTATGTTTTCAAATCGTAAGATCCCTTCATTGATCAAAGTGAAAACATTTATACCTTGACATCATTCGGATTTGAAGAAAGTGCTATGCTTTTACTTGTTGGAAGTAAGAATTTGATTCCATAACAGTTTTTAATTCATCATTAAACTGACTTCTTCAACGTTATAAGAGCAGAAATGTGCTTTCCTAAAACTTAGAGCATCAGTTACTCTAGTTCCCTTACCATTGATGTAACTCATGTCAAAATCATATTGAGACAAAAACTCTAACCATATTCACTGTCTTGTATTTAGATTTGGCTGAGAAAAAATATACTTCAACCCAAGATGATCAATTTTTAATTCAAAAGGTTTACCACGCAGATAATGCCTCCAAACTTGTAGTGCATAAACAATGGCAACAAGCTCTAAATCATGTGGAGCATAATTCAACTCATGTAACTTTAATTTTCTGCTTTCGTAAGCTATGACATGATCATTTTGTAACAAAATACCTTCTAGATCTTCCCTAGATGCATCTGTTACTACCAGTAAAATCTCCATTAGGTTCTGGTACCACTAGTATAGGTGCTGATGTTAATTGTTTCTTTAAAGTTCTGAATATAGCAATTTCATATTTCTTATTCCAAACAAACTTCTTATCCTTTCTTCTGTAGTGAAGTTATTGGTGTAACCACTTTAGAAAAATCTTTTACAAATTTTCTATAGTAACCAACAAGACCCATGAAGCATTTAACTTCATGTACATTCTTTGGTGCAGGCCACTCAGTTATAGCTACAATTTTAGAAGGATCTACAAAAATTCCATTCTTATTTATAACATGACCTAAATAGTGCACTTCTATGTCATATAATGAACATTTAGATAACTTACCATATAACTGTCTCTTTCTCAAAATTTCCAAAACTATCTTCAAATGCTCATGGTGTTCCTCAATACTTTTAGAATATATGAGAATGTCATCCAAGAATACAAGCACAAATTTGTCCAAGTATTCTTGAAAGATAATATTCATTAAATTCATAAATGCCGCAGGTGCATTAGTTAATCCAAAAGGTAAAACCGTAAACTCATAATGTCCATACCTTGTTCCAAAAGTTGTTTTATAAATATCCTCATCCTTAATTCACAGTTAATGATATCCATATCAAAGATCTATCTTGGAATATACTAATGCCCCACGCATCTGATAAAATAAATCATCAATTCTAGGGAGTGGATATCTATTATTGATTGTTGCCTTGTTTAACATTTTGTAATCAATACACAATCTAAGTGTTCCATATTTCTTTTTCACAAAAATTACGGGTGCTCCCCAAGGTGAAACACTTGGTCTAATCAAACCTTGAGACAAAATTTCATGCTTATTCTGTAATAGTCATTAGATACAGTGCGTTAGAAATAGGTTCAGTTCCAGGCTTGATCCCAATCATGAAATCAAATTCCCTTTTGGGTGGAAGACCTGGCAATTCTTCCAAAAATACATCACTAAAGTCTCATAACAATAGATATCGTTCCATAATATCACTGCTCTCTTCTGTTGATTCAATATTTTTTACTGCTTATAAGGTACATCCTTTATTTTTGGCCTTTTTAAGTTGCATAGCTGAGAGTTTTCTAACAGAAATTTCACGTTTCACACCATGAATCTCTATTATTTTCTGCAAGTCGTCTAAATAACTAATGTGTTTTTCAAAATAGTCCACTTTAGCCTTATGTTCTACTAACCAATTAACACCTATGATTACATCATAAGACCCTAAAGGTGCAACATAAGGATTAACCTCTATGGAAAAGTTAGGTAAATCAATGACTGCTCCAAAAAGACACATACTAACCATATACACAACATTATTACCATACTGTACAGTCCATATTTCCATCTTTTCTTTTTAATTTTGATGATAATTTACTAGAAATCAAACATTCAGTAGCTCCGGTATCAAAAAGAATTATTATTGGTAAACCAAATAACTTACCCAGAACTTCTATGGGTGTGGCCTATTTCTCAGCCTATTTGTTAGCTACTGTAGCGTGTATCTTGTGCTGCTAATTGCAATCACCCTTCTTCAAAGGACATTGATTTGTGTAATGATCTTTTCCACAGTTATAATAGCCTCCTACAAGTCCCTTCCTAGGCTCGGGTTTATTTCCAGCCTTAGAGTTATCGTTCTAACCCCCATAGGACTTCTGTCTATTATTATTGTTCTTAGAAAAATTGTTCCGTGAATTACCAGCAAACTTGTTTGTTGCTACTTTCATATTTCTATAAGATGAAAACTTACTTTTCATTCATAATTTCTTCCATGGTCCTTTCTTGGGTGCAAGAGAGGATGAAGAGGAGTTGGGATTCTTCTTCCTTACTTCCTCCTTATGAGTAGAAATTGCCTTTAATTTTTGTTCCTTCCTAATAGATTTTTCAAAAACCCCTTCCATCGTGGTTGGGCTGTGAACATCCACCTCTCCTCCTATAATGGGATTTAATCACATGATAAATTTATGTATCCTGAACTTCTCATCAGTTTGGTACTGGGGCACATACTTAAGGATTTTTGTAAATCACTCCCAATACTTAGTTGTAGTTAGCTTTCCTTGAGCTAAGTTCTGAAATTTAGTCATTTTCTTATCATAGTGGAGTTTTGGTAGCCATCGTTGCCTAAAGTAACCTTTAAATTGGTCCCATGTGATATTAGATTCATCAATGTTCAATTCATCCTTATGGCTGTCCCACCACGAAGATGCTTTGTGTGAAATTTGATATGCTCCCCATATCGCCTTTGTTTCTTCTAAGAAATTCCTGTTAGTGCAAAATCACAGCACCCCTGGACGCACATCAGGCTTCTAGGTTGATGTTCAGGCATCCAGTGTGATTGCACAACATGGAAACCTCTCTCCAAGCGTGGGACTTGTGAAACCGAGAGAGGAATCTCCAGAGAAGGCTGGTTCCTGCTCCTAAACTACCTGCCACAAGCTATTCCAGTGCAGGCAAGCTAATCTAATCCTAATCTAACCATGCCAAGGAGACAGAGAGAGAGAGAGAAGGGAAAAACAGCAAAAGCCTACACTAAAACGGTGATACACCAGAGAAGGAGAATGTTGAACATCTATCAAAACTGCCATGGGACAAAGAGAGGTGAGCAATGGGAAGGATGGACAGATGCATCACAGGCCCAAGGATAGATTTCACACAGAAAGTGTCCCAAAACTCCATGAACACAGCTCCAGATCTGCAGTGAACGTTCAAACATGCACAGATACCTGCAATGAAGAGAGGCAAGAAGAAAACAAGCAAAAACGAGAAAGGATGGACAGATGCATCACAAAACACGTTTTGTTGCTTCAGAAGTTTGCACAGAACATCATTCCATTAGTAAAAGGCAAAAAACGCCATTACAGAGTAGGGAGGAGGTTCGAACTCCATTTTCAACCCTAGAGAAGAAAAGAAGGGAGGGCAGAGCAGAAAGAATGAACAACCCCTTTGTTATGAGCCAAATCTGGCTTTTACATTGCATGGGTCGAGCCCAGGGGAGAGAAAACGTGGGAAAACGTGCAAGCCCATTCCTCATTGACTGCAGATGCATTAAATCAGCATGGAGGATCTTACCAACCCATACCCTGTCATTTTTAGCGATTTTGGAGGAGAAAGTGACCCATTTGTATTAATTTGGCCGCTAAAATGTCACTTCTGGCCGTGCAGAAGAAGAATGCGACCCATTAGCATTAAAACGGGTTGTTGAAAGGTCGCTTCTGGCCATTACCACACGTCAGAGTCGTTTTCTTGATTTTCTCTCTTCAGACTGCACCAAAACTCGAGATTGATCCCAGAATCATGTAGAGGATTTCACTAGCTTTCCGTTGATATAAGGAACATGCAAATCCGAGCTCTGGATCAAAAGATATGACGATTTGATGATTTAGGGCACGGAACAGGCGAAAACAGATTTTTAAAATATTTTCCCGCGCATTGCCATCTGGATGACATGTGGCAGACTCTGATTGGACGCGTGATTCTCTCTCCTCTACCTTTTGGCGGGCTGTCTTTTGAATTTTTCTTGTGGGCCCTAGCTGAGACACATGGCACTATCCCATTGGTTCGGATCGGTGCTCGAAAACTCGCCCATTGACTTTTTGACTTTTCTCTTGTGAGGACACGTGGCAGCTTCTAATTGGTCCTCGGCTGATTTGGCTCCTTCGCGTACTTCGCCTCCATTTGTCCCGGATGTCCCATTTGATTTTGGGCCCTTTGTGCTCATTTCAGCCGATTCGGGCAGTTCGGGCATTTTTGGCCCGCTTGTCCCACTTTGCTTCGGACTGACTTGACTCTTTTCGGCCGGTTCGGGCGGTTCGCGTATTTCTGGCCCGCGCGTCCCAATTGCTTTTGGGCTCCTTGTACTGATTTCGCGCGATCCGGCCGGTTCGGGCATTTCGCGTCCATTTGTTCCACTCGTCCTGAATGCTACCCTCTTCAGCAGTTAGCCAATTTTTCTCCTCGGCTGGATCGGCTTTTCGCGCCCGCCGCGTACTTCTGTCCCACTTGTCCCATTTGCTTAGTGGGCCGCCTGGACTCATTTCGGGCGGTTCGGGCGGTTCGCGTATCTCTGTCCCGTTCGTCCCACCTTGTGCTGGACCAGGACTTAGCCGATTTTTACAATTTTTACTGGCCCAAACTACTTGCTTTCTGCAACCTTCTCCACACTTTCTCAAAGCTTGCTCCCTCCTCAGACAGGGGACTTAGAAAATATTTGAGGGGACTCTAGCAACATGATTTTTGGCCCCGAATCAATCAATTTTCCTGGGACTTGAATATTCTGATGCATGTTATCAAAATTTACCCTGGGGGGGTGAATTTTGGATAACAGTTTGGCGACTCAGTGGGGTCATCTGCCTGCTAGATGAAAAGACCAGTAGCCTGAAGCAATCCATTGGGCATGGAGTCATAAGCAAGCCTGAAAACTGATCTGAACCTTGAAAATCTCCCTCTGAGCCACTTGGAAACCCATTGAACCTGGAGTGTCCTCACCAAGATGCCACTGAAATGAACTGTGCAAGAGCAGAACCAGCAACACCAAAACTATGTACAAAACTGAAAATCATACATGCCCCAAAATGGAACATGCAGAGTGTGCACAAGCACTTCTTCTGCTGAAAGCAAACCTACCTACTCTACTCTAACTAGAAACAAAGGCAAGCTAAACAAACCCTGCAACTGGTTGTGCAAAATAGCTTCCTTTCTTCAAAATGGGCAGCCATGCAATTGATTTGGCACTGATCATGGCTGTTTGGATGGATGGAAAATCAATAAGAAGCTGGTCTTCTATCCAAATCATCAAGGTATCAACTGAAAAATCCAATACCTCTTTTAGTTGCTCTGCATTTGGATTGGAGAGGTATGGCAGCTGATCCTTGGTACTTTGTAGCTCATCCTCATGCTCAGAAGCAAGCATGACTGGTTGTGGCTTCTCCTTTGGCTCCAATGAAGCCAAATACCTGATTGGGCAAGGTCTGATCCGTTTGATATGCCCATTTCTGTGATTTTCAACTCCAAGAATGGAGTCTTCTTGTAGACCCTCTTGAATGGATGACGTGGAAGAAATGGTAGGACCCTTCTGCCCTTTCTCTTCCTCCGATGAAGAACATGGAAGATTTAAATCTTCCAATTTTGGTTCCAAAGGGCTGCTATAAGATGCAGGCTGCTGCAAATGAATGCTCTCTTTCATGACAGCAGACTCTTGTGTTTGGAATGTGGATGATGAAAGAGAGAATGGTGAAAACTCAACCGGATCTTCTCCATCAAAACAGTCCTCCAAATCTGACAGGTAAACTGCCTCATTGCTGTCCTGCTGCTCGTGTTCAACTTCCTCCATGGTGTCCTCTTGATCTGCAACTTGACCACCATGGTTTCCTTCACTCTCCAATATTGAGTTTGAGAGATCAAACTCCTTTTCAGTGCTAGAACTTGAGAGAGATGAAGTGGAAAGAAGAACTGAAGGTTCTTCTGTAACCTGCTTTGTGCTCAAAGCCCTTGGATCTGTGTTTTTCTCCTCCACAGCTAGATTGTGCTCCTCTTCTTTTGGATTTGGAGCAGCTTCTCCTTCCTCCAATGTTTGAAGGCAATCTTGCTCTTGATTGAACTCCTTCTCCAGCATGAAGTTTGTCAAGTCAAACTTTTCAATCTGCTGCTCTAGAGGACAAGTTGGGGCTGCAAGATCTTCTTCTTCTGCTGCAACAAAATCAGTCCTGACCACCATTTGTTCTCCAACCCTAGCTTCTTCTGTAGGCTTGACCATCAAGGGGATCTTTGTCATCCCAAATTTGGCAGCCCAAACCTTCAAGCTGTCTGTCATTTCTTTTCTGTTTGGCTCTTCCTCTTGCTGTCCTTGATGACTGATTTTTACAATTTCTTCTTTCCCACATGGAATTGGGAATGCAAGAGGAGGGATAGGTTGAAACTCAACTGATTTGACAATTTTGTGTGGTGGTGGAGGCGGTGAAACCTCTTGTTTCTTTGGAGGAGGGGGTATTTCTGTTAGCTCTTGTGGAGGGGATGACTGTTTGGAAGGGAAAAGGAAAGAAGAATCGAGATGGGGTGGAAGACTAGGGGATGGAGGGATGGATTCAACACTTGGGACAGCAGATGGAGAGTTTAAAGCTTGACAATGCTGAAATGAAACAGATTGGGAAAGAGGAAAAGAAAAGGCATGAGAAGATGTGCTTACCCATTGACAAGGTTGCTGAATACTTCTCTCATACACTTCTATTTCTTCAATCCACCTTGCAAGCAAAGGCAGCGTTGCAATCATGAAGTCAAGTTTCTCCTGAGGGCTGTAATGCCTTGGAAAAGGTCCCACCCATGGACAGGGTGCTCCACAACCGATTCCAAATGCTCTCATCTGTGCCTGAGCCCTGGACTGCACTATCCCCACCTCCATCTTTTGGATTTTCTCCAACAGACCAGCATCTTGGATCTGATGGTCTTCATTGTCTGCATACTCTTGCTCTTGGAAAGCTCCATAGCCAAACTGACTTTGGCACTGCTGCTCATATGGGTATGCATACTGATCTTGAATCTGCTCAAAATGCTGATTTGGAGGATTTACAAAATGTGTTGGAGGTGTGATATACTGCTGTTGTTGATGTGAATACCATGATGGAAATGAAGTCATGGTTGCACAACTTCATGGAATGGAAAAGAATGAAAGGGATGGAAAGAAAGATGAATGAAAAATGGATGGAAATGAATGGAAAGGAAGGTCTGCAACTTCAGAGATGGTTGTTGACCAGATGGAGTCGCCAGATGTGTTTGCAAGTGCCTCCAAAGGCTGAAATCTTCACAGGAACACATCAACCTGCAAAAGATGAAGTGAAAGACCTCTAAGGTCCCACCGGGCGTGCCAGAACTGTTAGTGCAAAATCACAGCACCCCTGGACGCACATCAGGCTTCTAGGTTGATGTTCAGGCATCCAGTGTGATTGCACAACATGGAAACCTCTCTCCAAGTGTGGGACTTGTGAAACCGAGAGAGGAATCTCCAGAGAAGGCTGGTTCCTGCTCCTAAACTACCTGCCACAAGCTATTCCAGTGCAGGCAAGCTAATCTAATCCTAATCTAACCATGCCAAGGAGACAGAGAGAGAGAGAGAAGGGAAAAACAGCAAAAGCCTACACTAAAACGGTGATACACCAGAGAAGGAGAATGTTGAACATCTATCAAAACTGCCATGGGACAAAGAGAGGTGAGCAATGGGAAGGATGGACAGATGCATCACAGGCCCAAGGATAGATTTCACACAGAAAGTGTCCCAAAACTCCATGAACACAGCTC
The DNA here is from genome assembly GCA_019776745.2 of Taxus chinensis. Taxonomy (NCBI): domain Eukaryota; kingdom Viridiplantae; phylum Streptophyta; class Pinopsida; order Cupressales; family Taxaceae; genus Taxus; species Taxus chinensis. Next base: position 293,587,112 of record CM034154.1, read on the forward strand.
CAGATCTGCAGTGAACGTTCAAACATGCACAGATACCTGCAATGAAGAGAGGCAAGAAGAAAACAAGCAAAAACGAGAAAGGATGGACAGATGCATCACAAAACACGTTTTATTGCTTCAGAAGTTTGCACAGAACATCATTCCATTAGTAAAAGGCAAAAAACGCCATTACAGAGTAGGGAGGAGGTTCGAACTCCATTTTCAACCCTAGAGAAGAAAAGAAGGGAGGGCAGAGCAGAAAGAATGAACAACCCCTTTGTTATGAGCCAAATCTGGCTTTTACATTGCATGGGTCGAGCCCAGGGGACAGAAAACGTGGGAAAACGTGCAAGCCCATTCCTCATTGACTGCAGATGCATTAAATCAGCATGGAGGATCTTACCAACCCATACCCTGTCATTTTTAGCAATTTTGGAGGAGAAAGCGACCCATTTGTATTAATTTGGCCGCTAAAATGTCACTTCTGGCCGTGCAGAAGAAGAATGCGACCCATTAGCATTAAAACGGGTTGTTGAAAGGTCGCTTCTGGCCATTACCACACGTCAGAGTCATTTCTTGATTTTCTCTCTTCAGACTGCACCAAAACTCGAGATTGATCCTAGAATCATGTAGAGGATTTCACTAGCTTTCCGTTGATATAAGGAACATGCAAATCCGAGCTCTGGATCAAAAGATATGGCGATTTGATGATTTAGGGCACGGAACAGGCGAAAACAGATTTTTAAAATATTTTCCCGCGCATTGCCATCTGGATGACACGTGGCAGACTCTGATTGGACGCGTGATTCTCTCTCCTCTACCTTTTGGCGGGCTGTCTTTTGAATTTTCCTTGTGGGCCCTAGCTGAGACACGTGGCACTATCCCATTGGTTCGGATCGGTGCTCGAAAACTCACCCATTGACTTTTTGACTTTTCTCTTGTGAGGACACGTGGCAGCTTCTAATTGGTCCTCGGCTGATTTGGCTCCTTCGCGTACTTCGCCTCCATTTGTCCCGGATGTCCCATTTGATTTTGGGCCCTTTGTGCTCCTTTCGGCCGATTCGGGCAGTTCGGGCATTTTTGGCCCGCTTGTCCCACTTTGCTTCGGACTGACTTGACTCTTTTCGGCCGGTTCGGGCGGTTCGCGTATTTCTGGCCCGCGCGTCCCAATTGCTTTTGGGCTCCTTGTACTGATTTCGCGCGATCCGGCCAGTTCGGGCATTTCGCGTCCATTTGTTCCACTCGTCCTGAATGCTACCCTCTTCAGCAGTTAGCCAATTTTTCTCCTCGGCTGGATCGGCTTTTCGCGCCCGCCGCGTACTTCTGTCCCACTTGTCCCATTTGCTTAGTGGGCCGCCTGGACTCATTTCGGGCGGTTCGGGCGGTTCGCGTATCTCTGTCCCGTTCGTCCCACCTTGTGCTGGACCAGGACTTAGCCGATTTTTACAATTTTTACTGGCCCAAACTACTTGCTTTCTGCAACCTTCTCCGCACTTTCTCAAAGCTTGCTCCCTCCTCAGACAGGGGACTTAGAAAATATTTGAGGGGACTCTAGCAACATGATTTTTGGCCCCGAATCAATCAATTTTCCTGGGACTTGAATATTCTGATGCATGTTATCAAAAGTTACCCTGGGGGGGTGAATTTTGGATAACAATTCCTTATTGCAAAGTATTTCTTCATTTCGATAAGCTAGTTATCAACCCCATCTCCTAATATGGTTTCATCAAACTTGGGTGGACTCATCCTTTTTATTTCATTAGTGAGTTCTACTGGTAGCCTAGCCTTTTTGTTCTCAGGATCCACATGTATGTTAACATTTTTACTATCAACACCCAAATTGGCGTTGTCCCCTGGAGGTGGCTGATTATTGTTATCATCTTCTTCTTCCTCCTCATTACCCATTACTTTTTTTTCAAGCACAACCAAATGATCTCTTGTGTCCAACAGGGCAATAAGTATCTCATCAAGTTTTTGGGTTGTTGCTACTCCTTCCTCAGGTGGAGGGTTATTTTCAGTGTTTCCTCTTGTTCTCACCATTTTCTATTACAAGAAAATTTAAGTTTCATTAGATTATGGACACAATAGGTCCAAGATCTGCAACCTTCAGCTCTGATACGAAGATGTAACATTCCCATTTTAAGACTTTAGAAACAAGGGGATTTTTTTTTTATAGTGTTCATTGTTTGAAATAAAGCATTATTTAAATTTAATGGATAAACATATGCAGCTATAATGACTCGGTGATTCTCTGACCTATTCATTCCATAACTCAGTAAGCTACCAATATTTTTATGTTATCTTATGTATTGAATACATATTTTATACTTCGTATACTTTTTCATCCTACCCTACACCGGGTACTGAGTGATCTGTTTAAAGAACATATCTGAATATCTGCTACCAATATTCATCTGATATCACGTTGTTTTAAACTTGGTGACATAGGATAGCACAACTAGCAGTTTGCGATACTTTGGCTAAAGATTTATAACATACTGTGTATGTCACTATTCCTACATGACATACTCATCATATTAGAATATGTCCTTCACCTCACTCCTCATTTATCATGATTGGTCTTTACTGACTACTATTAGTCCACTTGTTCTAGGTTTAACCCTAGACCTAGGTAGGGACATAACCTATTATAAGAAGATGCTCTCAATGGCTTAGGGTATATGGGCATACTCGAATGACCTAAGTGGACCAGATGTTCCAACTTACCCTGAGCCATTGGAAGCTAATTCATATCCTAAATATGCTCCTATCCAGACCTAGAGGGAAACTAAGTTCAAGTTTGAGTTCTTTTAGGATGTAGATCTAGATGATCAATGTGGAAGGGTGATGCCACATGTCAACTAAAATTTTGTATTCTTGAGAAGACCCAAGCCTTATCGAAAGTAAAAACCTACAGTTGGTGTGTGCCAACATCCTACAGAAAATTCCTCATCAAGATGTACATACCCACGGGGAGATTGTTAATACTTTATTAGTTTATATTATTTCTCGATTTCAGCAACCCTGCACAACCCTAACCCAACACTTAATAAGTTCTTTCCTAAATTTGTTTTATTTAGTCCATTAAGAACTTCATTATATTCATGGTTGCTTTTAAAGTTTGATCACATAGTTTAACTGCCAATTAACTACAATCGAACAACATTATCAAGTTTCTTTTTAAAAGTACTATAAATTTGTAGTAAGTTCAACACCAGAATATATCCAATATAAAGTAGACTTCGTACAAAATGAAGTCTAATAAATTGTAGTCATATTCTCAAACATTTTTGGTTTATATTCAATTAAGAAAGAGAAAGAGTCTTTCTCTACATGTTAAGTGTTAGGGTATATCCTACCCAATATTCATATTTCTTAATGTATGTTCATCACACATTTCATTATTATGTTCAATAGTTTAGATAAAGAACATCATATTCTGCAACTTAAAAAGCTACATCTTAATTAGGGAAATTGAACTAAATCCCTTTATCCTACCTATCAAAGGATAACCAATTAAGCATAAAAATAATATGAATAATATCAGCAAGATAGAAATCCATCTTTTTCATATGAATACAAGATAATTTACACAACCAAATACAAGTAAATTCTCAGCTTTCAATTAATCATTATAACTTATACATTTACAAGCCTTATCCATTTTAGGCATACTGCATAACAGCTACCTTCATTAAAAAACAATACTACTTTTCTTTTTCAATACAATCTTAAGAACGAATCAGAATTCTTCACAAGGAATCAGATTTAAATCAGCCAATGCAACTCATAAGTTTAACCTTCTTTTATCACTTACAAAGTCCATCTGCAAATTTTTTTAGCATGGGTCAGTGCAATGAACTGAGCATCATAAGCACTAAGCCTTAAAACGAATTGCATTCCACTAATTGTTCCATCAAAACAACTCTACTTTAATGAAACAATTAATATATCATACTAATAAGCATAAGTAATAAAAATCAGGAAAGAAGTACATTAATAAATATAAATTCACTTCTAAGAGAAGAACAAAATATAATCCACAACATCTTCCTTACAAATTAAATTTTAATTGATTCTATCAATTACCTTTAACAAAACATCTGAAAAATAAAAATAGGTTCATAACATGAATTTAACTATTTCATTTAAAGGACAACTACCTTAACATTCAACATTTAATATATTCATCAGAATAGAATCCCATGTCCATCCCTAAAGGAATATAGAATCAAACATTCCATCAACAAGTTTTCATTTTTTGTTCAACAAGACCGAAACATCTAATCTCTTTTTACATCATTTCAGCCAAATGATATGTACAAGAAAACTAATCAACATAATAAATCTCCATTCCCTAAGAGAGTTAATAACAGAAGGTTTCAATCAAATGAACTTAACCCAACAACATAGAAAAGGAATCTTATAGAATGTGATTCCATCCTTAAATCATTTCACTACACTTAACAACAAATTCCCTTTCTAATCCAAACAATAAGCTCATACACTAGTTCCCAGAAGAGAGAACAATACCTACTCAAGGTAAGAAGAAAACATACTGCAAGTCTCCCTTACAATTTTTACCTTCAATAAAGCATGAGTTCCCATTTCAATTCAGAACAAATAAACAGTAAAGTTCAGAAACAACATACTATCCCAAATGAATTGAAATTTCTTTTCACTAAGAAAAAGAATAAGGGTTCATTTACTAAATCCAATCAAGAAATAGAAAATCCCTATCAGATAACTAAAAAATATTAATTAACCATGAGCTCAACAAAGAATGAAACTTCATCACAAGATTTCAACATTTTATTACAAAGAGCAATCGGTTCATGGTTTCAAGAGAGAAATAATCCAAAACAAAACTATCTCAACTTCATGTTTCTAATAGATGAGACATTGTTTTAAACAAAACAATCAATCCAAGATGCAGGTTTCCTTAAAACAAAGGGGAAAAGGCTTTCCTTACTTAAATGCCATTGCTAGTTCAAAGAAGACGAACAGTCCACAAAAGAAGTTCCAATTCCATTATCTAACAAAAAATGTTTCCAGTTTAATTTTCCAAAATATATCCAAACAACTCAGTTAAACTACTCTACCAGATTTCCTTTTAGTAAGTAGTTTGAATTGATATAGTTATAAGCTTTTAAATTAAATAAAATTAAAACCAACTCAAAATTACCAGAACAGAACTGACAAATCGTTCCAGTTATAAATTCCAACACTAAGTACCAAATTACACGTACAATGCCAAATCACAAAGTCTCAAACATGAGCTTGGATATACACAAGTGTCTTAATACGAGGTAGTATATACTACAAATATATATTAACAGTTCAAAATAATAGGGAGCCTCCATTACCAATTTATATCTTATCAAGAAGCCCTATTCCCAACTCAAAATGAAACACGAGTTTCCAACAAGATTTCAGATCCATACAAGTAACAAAATACGAGTGCGGTGAAAACATGAACTTTCATTAAGAGTCTATAATATCAGAGGAATAAAACATGAGTACATAGATACATACAGACTTCAAACAATAGTCCCGAGTTACCTAAGGTTCCAAACACAGGTTTAGAGCATCAAGAATTATCCAGTACCAGTTTTGATCCAAATACAAACCCAATACAAGTTCCAAACCAAACACTAGCTTGAATACAAGCCCAAGCTTAAACAAAACATGAGTTCCGATACATGATCAAATGGGACTCAAAGTTCCCAAAAACTCAAAACCATATAAATATCAATGAAGGTCAATTAAAACACAACACTTCAAATACCGGTTCCAGAAATGACAAGCAGAGCTACAGAAACAAGTTTCCCATGAATGATTCAAAATTTAACCCACAAAACAAATGTTTCCTAAGTTAATTTTAATTTACTAAGGATTTCATATTTAAATTTCGACAGATTTATAAAACCCATCAAGCAAATAACCAGATAAAACATGTAAGCTAAGAATCTCAAAAGAGTATAGTCATTTTAATGAAATGTTTAAAAGAAAGCAAGAGATCTTAATGGTTAGAGCCTATCATGCCTGATATTACTTCTACCAAATCAAAGGAGACTTCCAGCCAAGCTTTCAACTCCTTTTCCTCTCCACGAAAGATCAACAAACAAACAAATTTCCTCAGAATGCCTCATATACCTTCCCATGATCGGAAATAGACTATGTGAGCTAAAAATAACATTGCAGTGAAAATCAAACTGTTGGTTTAAAGAACCAGTTCCCTCTATGCAGAGAAAAATCTGAAAAGCATGCAAAAATGAACAACCTCCCACAAACCCACCTTCTAATTTTCCTAGACGGTTTGTGAAAAAAAGCCAAGACCAATAAATTCCATTAATTCCAATTTTCCTACTTATCTTTCCTTGCCACCACCTCTCAAGTCTGGCGAATGCCAATTCACATTTAACATGCAATTCCATTTTTAGTGAAACTTCCACATAATCCTCCGCCAATTCAACTAGCCCCTCTCAAAACTAGTAGTACTTTATGCCTTAAAAACCTTATTAACAACTTAAATGCCATTGGAACTGTCTCCTTTGATGCATGCGACCTCCTTTAGGTTCCCTTTTAAATAGCTTACGATAGATCCCTTAGAACTTAGGTTAGTTTAGAATTAATCACCTTAGGCCTTACACATTACCTTATGTATTTTCCACATAGGTTAGATTAATTCACAACATAATACTTTTAGGCATTAGGTTAGATCATCACATAATCTTATAGCATTAGGTTTTAGGTTAAATTAAATAGCCTAGTAACCTCTCCATAATCCTTTAGCACAAAGCTTAGGTCAGGATAAAAATTCAATTAAGTAACATAGCTAGGTAGTAAATATTCTTATCTAGCTTAGGATTCCATAGGATAATCCTTTAGTTTCAGGATTCTGAATCCTTCCTATGTCGTGAATAGGCTGTATTTCATTTACATCAGCAATGTCTTGCCATGATCGATCTCCAAAGACCCAAGCACAACATACAACTGAATGGAAACATGTTCACACAAAATCTAAGAACTTGTAACACAAATTTCAGTCTAATATGTCCCTCAATTTTATTGAATTTCAATTTACCCTTCGTTCAACTGAGCAGATTTAAAACATTCCTTGGATCACTGAAATTGATCCAAGGATGAGTCAAATAAGGAGATAAGTTTGCAACTCTTAAACCAGATTGTAATTCACCTACAAGAAGTGAAAAATGGGTTCAAGGAAGCCATTCCATTTCATTCTAGTGATCTTAAGAACAAAAAATATTTATCCATATCAAGCATGATCTCCAATAACCAAAATTACACATCTCTAGAAGAAGATCCCATGTCAACACTTGAAATGAAAAAGAGGAATATAACAATTGTCGAGGGTGTTACATGCTTCCCTCCTAAAAATAATCATCATCCCGATAATTACCTCAACAATTTATATCAATGACAATACATTCATTCACTTCTCTTACCATAAGTCAAATATATCAAAACTTATAGTTCCAAAAATCAGCATTAAATAGCTATTTTTTCAATTCTTATAAATATCTGCCCAAAAATAGCATACATTGTGCTAAATGGATTAGGGAAGGGTTACTAAAGTAATACTAGGCTATTTTAGCTATTACCTAATACTAAAGGGTTATGAATTGAACCTAACCTAAGGTGGGAAATCTAATGGATAATGTTTTAACAACTATGTTGGTAATTGTTAAACTAACCAAAGTTCTATTTAAATCTATCCTAAACTATTAAGGGAACCTAAAGGGGTCGCATGACACAAGGGTGATGGTTCCAATGGAATTTAAATGATTTGAAAGGGTTTAAATGAGGAAGTCCTACCAGATTTGGCAAGGGGCTAGTAGACTTGGTAGAGGCTTACGTGGAAGCCCCATTAAAAGATGGAATTGTATTTTTGTATTGAATTGGCATTCACTAGATTTAGGAGGCGTTGGCAAGGAAATATGAGTAGGAATTTTGGATTCAATGGCATTTATGAGCCTTGGTCTTTGTGTGCAAACCATCTTGGAAACTTAGAAGGCAGGTTTGTAGGAGGTCATTTGGTTTTGCATGTATGGTGTATTTTGCTCTGCATATAGCTAACTGGTTCTTCAAACCAACAGTTCGACCTTCACTTCAAAGCTATTTTTTGTTTCTGTATGATGGAAAAGTGACATGCAAGAATGGGAATCTACAAGTGATTCTTCCTCACACCGGACCTCCCGAGGCCATGCCGAGATAGCCAGTGGGGATGGAATACACACGAGATGCAGATAAGCTAGTTAGGCAATCTTTTGTTTTCAACACGCAATGGCGAGATCTGCGAATCTAAAGTAAAGAAGGCCCTCCTAACCTAAACTAGAGTGATAGATCATTTAGTGAGGATAGTTGCTCAAAGGCTCCAATCAATATCGAGCTCTGTCGTTATCCGATCTATGGGTTGTGGAATACGTGGAAGATATCTTGTGGGTGCTTCTTATATACCTCCCAAAAGGGTCATGAGAATGGAATGGCTAAATATGTAGTGTATATTTTAGTGTTTTATGGATGATTCTCTGGTCTAGTCCAGAAATATTTAGCTTGATTACCTGTTACGTTTAATAATGATAGTTGTGTGATAATGTCTGGTGAGAGTGGAGAGGATGTAAATACTAATGTTAACAAACCAGCGTCAACATTGGATTGATTTATAGGCCTGTTGAGTTGTGGGACCTTTGGATCACAACCGTAAGTTTGTGGTTATTGTGGACCTCCTATGCTCATGTGAAGAATCAATCCCTTCTTCTGATCCTAAGTATCCAATAATCGTATGCCTTTTTGGCCTCTATGTTTAGAACTAAAAGTTGCACGATTTTCTTAGAGTACCTAACAGGTGTTCTGGAAACTTGGATACGTAAGCTAGTGTCTTTATCAATGAGGAGGTCTCTTGTGTCTGGCTATGTGACTAGTGGATCACAACTGAATGTTTGTTCCATTTCAGGTAGGTCTATGGTTGTTCGGAAGACCTGAATTCTAAGATATTGGTCTATGTCAGGTATTGCTACAACAGTATTTGGTTGAGGCATGATTGGCTCAGAAACATACTCCCTGGTCTCTCTAGGTCCCGTGATTGTCATACAAGATCAATATAAGCCTAACTGAAATGAAATAAATTGACTATGTAAGATATATCTACAACATATATATATTCCTCTGTTTTTGTATTTTTGTAATAGAATTTTAAATGGAATTGAAAGAACAACTAATCTAATATATTTAGAAAATGACAACTAATCTAATAACAAAATTAAAACAAACAAGGTAGCCTAGTGTAGCTACTTTCCTGTGCATTTGTCAGTTTATCCTAAATAACTAGATAGTTGATTAAATTAATTGAAAGATTCCTGATCCTACCTCAAAAGTGAGGAATGAATCATAGTTTCTCAAAAACTATTAATCCCCACATCTTCCCTGGTAATATCAAGAATGAAATTTAACTAAAATAAAATGTTTCACTACTCTATTTGATATATTTTAACTAGAAATTTGACAGATAAAACCTGGAATTTATAGAACAATGGCAAATCAAGTAGTGTATGACTTTGTCCCCACAGAATGATCCACTTATTCCTTCATGTTCACGTGAATCTAGAAGAGCATGTATATGTTAGCATCAACAGAAATAGGTATTCGAACAATGGTAGTTTGGATATAGACCGAATATAATGTGAGTAGGAGAGGGACAATGCAAGAGACAGAGCTTGGCATATGCAATTCCTAGAGGGATTTATTGTGGGAATACAATGCAAGAGTACCGAAATATTCTAGAATCCACCTTCTATGAAGAACACAACCTGCAACTCTAATGGATGCAATCTATAATTGACACTACTCTGCTCTAAACTAATTTATATGAACAGCTACGAACAAGACTGAAGTAAGAAGATTGAATGGCTTCTAAAAGCAAAGGAAAAAACTAGCATGGATGTAAACATGAAAACAAAATGAACTCTAAGCAAGAATTGAAAGACTAAACAATGGAAATGAGAAATTGAGAGGTAGTTTTAAGGGGCCATTTGCTTGAAAACAAGCTGGCTATTTATAGATTTCACATTCACCCAAAGGTGATTCCCATTAGAACTCTTTTACCATCAAACAATAGAGAAACACTATTCTAGAGGACATAAAACATTAATACGAGCCAAGGAGGTGGAGAAAAGCTGGTAAAAGTTGAAAAATTATGTAAGTCGTGATCAGAAGAACATGCTAGAAAATGCGTGGAGAACCGCCGCCCTGAGCAGGGTGGCAGTTACAGGACCGCCGCGCTGCCAGGGTGGTGATTTCATCACTAAAGGGCAAAAAGCTAAGAAATGAAGGGCAGAGGAATAAAACAAAGCACAAGGAACATGAATAAAGCATTTGGGAAGCTAACATATATTTTGTGAGATTTTCTGGATTTAAACACCTTGTGCGGTGACCTGTATCATCATTGGGGCACGTGTAACATCATTCTAGCGGTACAATACCCTAAAATTTTTGGTACGTACATATTTCCCACTCGGAGAAGCGTTTTAGCCATGAAGAGGCGTAAAACGGTGGGTCTGAGTATGGCGGTCCGAAAATGGGAAGTTAGAAATTATACCTGACATGCCTGTGTGTTGAAATGTCGTCATCCAAGTTCCCACTACCTGTAAAATGGAAAGAAGACTCAAGTGCAGATAGATAAAATAAATTGAAAAATAAATACTAAATTAGGATGAGATGAGGACTTACCATTTGTGAGGGGATGAGAACCTACCTCTGTTCGCACTCTAAACTTGCGAAAGGGGCACTCGAAAATGCGTTAAAACACTATATATATATATATATATATAATGGGACCATTTTCCTATTCATTTGCATGGTTTGATTTGATAGTTTTTGAGCTCTGAGACCCACGGTGATGGTTTTCAACAAGAATATAGTCGAAATGTTCGCATCGAGATAGTGATCATGCCTTCGTGAGCAGAACCTCGACCCACGAAATCTCAGGTTAGTTCTTCTTAATTATTCATTTTTGCACCCTAAATGTTAAAATGATGAAAACTTTGTCATGTGGGGGGGTATTTTTAGAAATTTCAGTTTCAAATGTATCTCTTAGGGGGACGCCTAATGGGTAGGCTTTTGTTTTAGCAAAAATGGTCATTTTTAAGCATTTTTAGGGTATGCGACTCATTTTGAAATGCAGGATAGGACCACCACCTTGAGCAGGACGGTGGTTCCAGGACCGCCACCTTCCAATGTAGTGGTTATGGAACCGCCACCCTACTCAAGGTGGTAGTTCTCTCTAGAATGCCAAAACAATACTTGTTTGAATTCATTTTTGCATTTATAACATTCGTACCTGCTTTAATGATTTTTTTCAATGCAATATTAATACTAACTTGCTCCTTCTTGTGTGTTTTTATGTGTTTTGCAAAAGAAGGAAGAGTACATCAGATGGAGTTGATAGAGAGAGAGAGAGTGATTGGCTTCCAGTAGTGCTAGATGCACTCTCTTAAGATGAGTAGGATACTCTTCAGAGGGCAGGCATATTGAGGATCGCATGGGTCCCCCACGTTACACCTGCTAGTCACATATTATGTGACTTATTTTCTTACTAGGATGCAGACCAGAACACTTTCCAATTTCTAGGTATCAAGGGTGAGTGGAATATCACATTAGAGGATGTCTACCGCATTTTGGGAGTCTCAATTATTGGGAGGAGACTTTCATTTGATACAGCAATATCTAAAGCTCAGGTGACATAGTGGGCCACCTATATGGGAGACACAGTTGTCTCCACTGGTTCAAAGAAGGGGGTGAGGTTCCATTCCATTCCTGGCTTACCCATCCCTCTGATCCATCAGGCCATCATGGGAATCCTTTCTTTGAGATTGATCGAGGACAAGGGAGGGGATACTTTACTCTATTGCTGGGCCCCCATCATCACACAGATTGAGGCTAATGGTCAGATTTACACCTAGGGAGCTGATATACTTGGGACTACCTATCATGAAATTTACAGGGTGGTTCGTTTATAGGGAAAGTTGTTGAGCCATCCAACCTTGGTTATGAGCTGGGTCTATGAGTGTATCATCCCTTATGGGAGAGGTATAGAGGTGGCAGATCCCAGAGCCATGAGGGAAGCTAGATGGACAGAGATGACGATGCTTAGAGCACCCCACTAGCTAGTTGCTTCCTTGATTACTGAGGATATGGATGCCACACCTTATCAGGCCATGGCAAGGTTGTGGGGTGAGGAGACCTTCACTTTGATTTCCTGCTCTACTACAGGGCATCTTGTGGATAGGACATGGAAGGTAGAGACATACCCCTTTGATCGAGTGCCTCAGCAGTTTGTCCTTGCTTACGTTGATATGCTTCCCCCAGTGGTGCTAGTGTTCAGATTAGTTTGGGAGGATAGGGGTGGTCCTAGGGGATGGGGTTAGATAGTTGTTACTCCTAGTGTCCCTATTGTAGCCAGGAGGGTGGTACGCACCTAAGTGAGAGTCGGTGCTCCTCAAGCACCTTTAATTTGGATTACCATCGGCCCCACCCATAATAGTGACGACCCTATTGATATAGACTCCGAGTCTGAGGAGTTCACTGGGGGAGAGATGGAGGAGGAGACCGAGGACATGGAGGTCATTGAGTCAGGTGAGGGAGAGGATAGTGATCCCGAGTGGCATGACACTCAGGAGATTTAACAAGCTGAGAGGGAAGAGCAGAGCACAGAGAGGGTGACTCTAGTCTTAGAGGAGTTACTTTTTTAGGACTTAGGTGGAGAGGACAAGTTCGTGGTAGGATGCTATGTTGCCCCAGACATAGGAGGAGGACATCATTTAGCGGTGGCATCCATGGCAGGCACTGATCCTAGTGATCCCTCTTAGAGGCTTGGAGATCTGAGTGAGTTGTCACACTTCTTTTAATATTTATTTTTAGCTAGGATTGCCTTAGTTGCTAGCTCTCCTTTTGTTCGTCCTTGGTTTCATTATTTGATTATTTTCTAACTTATTTTTCTCCTTGTCTTGCAGAGACTGTTGATAAGTGGAGAGACTTGATTCACCAGGTATGTATTGATACCCTGATGCTCCCTATGGAGAAGAATCATGCTGAGCTATCCATGGATGTAGGGGAGCCTTCGGCAGCTGGTAGGCATATCGATGTTTTTTCCCCTAATTGGCATGTGGCCAAGATGGTTACTTCCCTCCATACCGAGTTAGCCGGGTATAGGACTACAAAGCACTTGATGAGGATCCACTTTCGTAGTGAGGCTATAGCTATCATTTTGGACTATGAGCCCTCAGTGAACTCAGAGCACTGGCATAGCCGGAGTCCTAGATGTGGTCGTGTGCCTTCTAGGGGATCCCATAGGGATTGAGAGGCTACTTGGCTCTTTTTTGTAGTGACTCTTGCTAGATTTTTTATACAATCATTTTGTATTTTCTAAGCTCATTGAGCATTTTGACCATGCCTAGTGCATGATGGCATTGTATATAAAACCTAATTATATATATACATATCTTTTTGGATCTAGATATCTTTGTACCTAGAGTTTTGTGATTCATTTTCACATGTATACTAGATGTTTATAAAATTTTGTTTTTATATGATTTTCAGAATGTATGCAATGGAGAACAAAATCACAAATGTTTTCTTTTTTGTATTTCGTGATGTTGATGTATGATGACACAGATGAGCTTTGTGATCTTGAACTTTAGTTTTCATAAGAAATTTTCTGGTACTTCATATTTTTTTGACAAAACCTGATGATGAATTGGTATGATGAACAGATGTACTTGCCCCACTCCTAACTCCACGCAACTAGTAAGATGCGAGGGCTCACCACCAAGAGCTAGAAAGGGCACAAGCTATGAGGTGTGTTGAAATGGTAATGATGGGAGATAGACAAAGGGTTGGTGGAACCAAACTAGGATGGATACAAACCTATCTTACTCAAGTGAATCCATAGTTTAGAACACAACTTGCTTTGCAGTTTATCCCGACTTAGATCCATAGATGGCCACTTGGTTGAAAAAATCTGGTTTTCAGGGTTTTAAACTCTCTTGGAATTTTGGACATCTGATTCATTTGTTTTTGACTCAAGGTTTCAAAAGTTTTTTTGAACTATTTGCTTATGACTTTCAACATTTATTGTCAAGAGGACCCCCTACACCTTGCCCCATGCTACTAGTAGGAAGCATGGGCTTATCACCATGGATAAGGCACAGGTGAGTAAAGGCATTACCACCCTTTCCCAACCCTACGTCACTAGTAAGAGATGCAAGCTCATCACCGAAAGTTGGTAGGGCAAGGAAATGTGTAAAAGTAAAATTTTCAGTTTGATATATATTCGACTTACTTATTTGAGAAAAATGTCAGTATTTTCTTATTTCCAAAGAGATATATACACGGGATAGATGTGACACCATGAAGCTTCTAGAACAGCCCATAGGTAAGACACCTATCCTAGGAAGAAACCAAAAGTGAGAAAAAGCATGCAGGCCTTGGTATGGCTACTGTTAAGACTTTGTCATATCTAGCTTTAATTGATGAAATGATTCTGAAACAGTTGATGATGTTATGAAAATGAAGAAGTATGATTTAGATGCTCCTATCAATACCATCAGAATTTTGTAATGAATTGCTTAAGAAAAATTCCCTTGATCACCAAGTTCTTTGAAACGAGTGAACAAAATGAACCTATTTAAATGAATATTAATGTAGATATAATTATACAAATAGTGCCAATGCTTCATGCGTAAAACCATTTAAGATGCAAGGAATTGATTGATTCATTGAATTCCTCACGCTCTAGTGTGCACAAAAGATACGCACCATTTTCGTATTCTTTCATGACTCGATATGGGCCCAACCATTTGGGCCGGAACTTTCTTCCTTCGTTGGTTTTCTTGTCGATTCGGCTGTCTAGTCTTAAAACTAGATCTCCTTCATATATTTCTCACTCATAGACCTTTTTTTTATACTACCGGCACATCTGGTCAACATATCCTCTATGCCACTATTCGACATTTAACCTGGCCTCGTCTAGGCTTTCTATTTGGGAGAGGCATGCCTCCCTATAAGCTTCTTCATCTAGAATCCCTTGTAGTGAGATGCAGAGACTGGGTATTTAAACCTCAAGTGGGAGAACTACTTCTACCCCGAATACCAGTGAGAAAGGAGTTACTCCCGTTGGTTTTCTTATTGAGGTTCAGTGGGCCCACAAGACCAGATATAATTTTAAATGCCAATCTCATTTGTTTTCTTTTACCATTTTGTTTATCACTTCAGCTTGCTTGTTGGCTTAAGGGTAGTAAAGAGAGGTCGTGTGATGGTTTATTTTGAACTTCCTACATAGCTCATGAACCTTGTCGTTCTTAAAGGACGTGCCATTATCAGAGATAATGACTTGTGGGACACCATACCTATAGATAATTTGGTTCAAAATGAATTTGGCGATCACCGAACTTGGTACGGTGGTGAGAGGCATGGCCTCTACCCATTTGGTGAAATATTTCGTGGCTATGATTATAAAATTATGGCCATCGGTTGATGAGGAAGAGAATTTCCCTATAAATTCCAGACCCCACATGGAGAAGGGCTACAAAGTTGCTATTGGTTACAGGGATTGTGCTGGCATGTGAATCTCGTGAGATAATTCTTGGAATTTTTGGCACTTACATACAAATTGTACTGTGTCATGTTTGAGACTAGGCCAGAAATAGCCCATCTAATGTATTTTTTGAGTGGTGGCATGACCACTGAAGTGGCTGCCACATATCCCACTGTGGGATTCATGAAGAATCTTCTTGGATTCTTCTATGTTAATGCATCTTATAAGCATGCCATCGAAGGCTCTGCGATAGAGCACTTGGTCTAAAACAAGATATTTAGTGGTAATAATGCGTAATCACCTTCTCTATTGTGGTGTGGCACTTTCTGGGTATGTATGGTCGATGATAAAATTGATGATATCAGTATACCAGGGACATGTAGAGATGGGGGGTCTAGTTTCGACAAAGAATACACATTCATCAGGAAAGTCTAGATCTACCAGTTCGCATCCATCTAGTGGATTATTAGCTAACTAGTCTGTAATGATTTGTCCTTTGACAAATTTTTGGTTTATGAATGTTAACTCAAATTCTCCCATTAGGGTTATGAAACATCTAAACTTCTTAGACAAGGACCTTACGTGAGGAATGTCTGTAAATGGTCTGTCTTCACAATGACCTTTGTTTCTTGATTTAACATGTAATGTCTTAAATGTTTTGTTGCAAAAATTATGGCAAGGAATTCTCTCTCTTCCTGTGTGTAATGTGTTTCATAATCGAGTAATGTTCGGCTAATGAAATAGATCGTGCGTTCTCATTTTTCATCGTCTTCTTGAGCCAGCAAGTAGGTCAATGAGACATGAGTGGCTCGTGAGTATGGGATTAAAGGGTGGTCTAGTTTGGGAGGCATTAGCATGGGTGGTGACAACAAGAAGCACTTAACTACTTCGAAGGCCTCATTGCAATCTTTAGTCTAATCGACGCTATAATATTTCTTGAGTAGATTGTTGATTGGATGAATGGCAAAGCTTAAATATGGGATGAACCTTCGGATTGCACTGAGTTTCCTGAGAATGTTCTAATTCCAGATTCATTCAAAGGTGGGATCATTTCAAGAACAACCCGTATTTTGGCAGGATCAACATCAATCCCTCATGAAGATATGATGTATCCTAGAAGTTTACCTCATGTTACACCAAAAATGCACTTCTCTGGGTTTAATGTGATACCATACTCAATTAGTTGTGAGAGGATGATACAGAGAACCTCTGGATGATCACATTGTTTCTTGGCCTTGGCTAACAAGTCATCCACATATGATTCTATAATTTTATGTATAAGTTCATGGAATATATAAGTCATTGCCCACTGATATGTAGCGTTGGCATTCTTAAGACCAAATGGCATGACAACATAACAATAAGTTCCCTAGGGAGTTATAAATGTGGTTTTGGCTTGATCTTGTTTGGATATTTTGATTTGATTATATCCCAATAACCCATCCATGAGAGACAAAAGATCAAATCTAGTTGTTGCATCAACGATGATGTCAATGGATGGTAATGGGAAATCATCCTTGGGACAAGCTTTGTTAATATCCTGAAAATCTATGCACATGTGTATCTTCCCATTCTTTTTGAGAATGGGGATGATATTAGACACCCATTGTGAATAATCAACTGGTTTGATGAATCCTACTTGGAGAAGTTTTATTACTTCCTCTTTTACCATGAGAGCCACTTTTGGCTTTATTGGTCTTGACTCCTATTTAATTAGCTTCGCATCTAGTTTAGTGGCAAGATTATGTACCGTAACCTATGGTGTGATACCTATCATTTATTTATAGTTAAATGCAAAATCCTTTTGATGTTCTTTGAAGATTTGGGTGTGTATTTCTATTTCTTTCGGAGTTAATGAGGATCCCAACTTCAAAATTCTTGGTTCTTCCTCCATTCCAATCTTTATATCAATTGTTTCTTATATCAAAGAAGTGTTACCTTCTTCAAACTCAGGTGGGGCTGGAGGTATTTCTAGGCTTTCTTCACTTTCTATCTCATAGATATCGAGATATTTCTGTGGAGGAGACTCTACCGTGGGATTTCCAAAGTAGGAAGAGGAATGTGGTATTAAGGAAAGATCAACTATACTGTGAGAAAGGTGTAGCTCTGCATAGGTGTTTAGATATTCGAGAGTGACTTTATCACTATCAACATGATGTAAGATAGGAGATTCATTCTCAGCTGTATGTATTAGCAGAGGGTTTGTTGACATTTTCTTCACCAATGGTTCAGTATGAAGTGATACTTTACAACTTGTATCTTCCAACTCATTACTTGGGGTAAAACGTGAAGCTGAGGTTACTATTGAATCTGTGAGAAGGTTCTATTCTTGTGGGATTGCCTCAATGGATATGAAGTCAAATATTTTTCTTAGATCTAATACCGTTGTTTTATAGAGATGTAAGTGCTCAACTCTAGTCTCATATACTTTAGAGACCTGGTTTGTAACTAACTGCGAGTCTCCTAACACTTTGATGTCATTAACACCAATCCTTTTAGCTATGATGAGGCCAAGGAGGAGGGCTTCGTACTCAGTTCCATTGTTTGTACATTCAAAGTTCAACTTAAAAGAAAAAGATAGGATATTTCCCTCAGGAGAAGTAAATATTACACCTACCCCGTCTCCATAGCAGCATCTAGCTCCATCGAAATGGAGAGTCTAATATTTACTAGGAAAGATGGATGTTGGAACATTGTTCACATTTGTTTCTTCTATTTTGGTTCCTTCTACCATGCAAAGTTCCTCTGCTAAAAGGGAACCAACTCCTAGGGTGCTTCCCATACCTGCGGAGTCAAATGGTAGGAAAATTGGTAGATCTTGTTCTAGTAATTCGACAATTTTTGTAGTAGTTCCTAATGACACTATTTCTACAACATTAGCTTCATCCTTGAGGGTTGGGATGCTCTTGACTAGGTTCATAATTTCTAGTTCTACTGTAGGTATTAATTTTTCTTCTGGTTTCGAGTCAATTGGTTTGTTAAGTTGGTTTGTTGGGAGTTCAAACTCAAAGTGAACGCATGGTCTTTTCTTCAAGTCTTCTAGGTGTATGTCGAATGGTTTTGGGTCACCTTTTGCTATGAATATCTTTCCTAAGTGTAAGAATCTTATTTCCTGGAATAACGTAGAGGGAATTGATTTCATGCGATGTATCGATGGTCGACCGAGGATCATATTATATTTGGTTTCCCAATCTATGATATAAAAATTGGTGAGGATTTTCTTAGGTCCGAAGGTGACTGGTAATATTATAGTCCTAATTGAAGTAGCTTTAAGGCTATCATAACCTCTTAGCGTATTTCTTGTTGTGGAAGAATTTGTTTCTCCATATCTTAGATTTTGAAGGAAAGAGAAGGGGACAATGTTAACTGTTGCCCCATCATCTACCATTGCATGTTTAACATAATTATTGTAAACCCACACTTATAAATGCAAGGCCGGATCACCTCTACGTGTAATTTCAGCATCTGTTGGCATTTTGTTTATGTCGAATATAAACCCGATATCCTTATCTGGCTGCCCTGGAGGGTGGATATCGAAGTCTATATGGTTTAATTGTGTTTCGGGAGGTGGAGTGATGTTAATTAAATGACCTAGATCTAGTGCTTCTAATAGAGTAACCCTATGGGCAAGAGAGTTTTTCAACAAGTCCAAAAAAGAGATGTGAGAGAAGGTCTTTGTTAAGTCATTAATTAAATCATAAGCACCCACGGGTTTTATTAATGTTTGTTGAATGTTATCTGGTTCTAGTGGATAGATTGGATTTGGTTGAGAAGAATATTCTCGTGTTCTTGTTATGGATTCTATGTGTAGCTCAGTATCTAACTCCACTAGACCAACTATCTTGGTTCACGGTTGGTTTCCTAATTGTGGTGTGACAAGTGGATTTAGCGAAGTTGAGGCTTCGTGATCATTATTTCCTGTCATTAAACCTTTGTTCATCCCATTTGGATTTAATTTATTATTGTTATTGTGATTTGGAAGTGGATCATTGAAGATCTTAAGAGGTGCATTTTGTGGGGAGACTGCCCCTGTGAAAGTGTTTGGCATAGCTGTCACAGAATCTATTAAGAACATTTCTATGAAGATTTATCTTTGTTCTTCTAGCAGACGTTACATAAACTTATTGTAATTGCAGCAATTCCTAGTGTCATGGCCTCGAATTTTGTGGAAACCACATTATGAGTTAGGATTATAACTCCTAGGTTGTTGGTTTAGCACGTGTTGTGGTCCAAAATTATGATTGAACTGTTGACTATTAGGATTAAAGTTTTGTGTTTGTTGTCTTTGGTTTTGGTTTTGATATCTAGTTGAGTTTGGACTTGGATCCTATGTTTGGATCTAGCGTTGTTGCTGTTTTCATTGTTTTTGTTCTTGTTGGGGATGATTAAAATCCACTGCATTGATTGTTGGGGTAAAATTGTTGTTTCATTTATTGTTAACTAGTGGTGGAACATTTACAATGTTTGCTTTTTTTTTCTTGGTTAGTCACTCCATCTGTTGTCACCCCACGGTTTTTGTTAAGGATTTTAGGTCCTTGATTGATGTTTGTGGTAGTAGGATAAGTCGTAGTGTTTTGGTTGGGGATGATTAACCTCCCATTTGTTCCATATGTCTTGCAACCACTATCTATCACAGCTTGATCTATTTAGAAAGTGCTCTCGAGCACTTCATCATAAGTTCTTAGTGGGAACTTCTAGACTTCTTCCTTTATCTCTCTGCTGAGATAATGAAGGAATAAATCGCATAGTTCCATCTGATCCATGTTTGGAGCGCTTTCTTAAGAATAGAGGACTGTATGCCATCTTTGGATTAAATGAGCAACAGATTCATTGTGTTCTTGCTTAATATGCAAGAATTCCTTGTTCCTATTCTCAACAATTTGTTCATGTCGAACACCTTGATGAACTCTGAAATGAGTTGTTTAAATGAATGTATTGAGGCTTTAGGTATTCTATAATACCAATCGAGGGCGATACCCTCTAACGTTTTGGGGAATATTTTAGCAACAACTCCATCCCAACGGAGTAGTTCTCGAATGGCCATGGCATAGGCCTTAATATGTGCATTTGGGTCTCCCTCTCTTTTGTACTTGGGTATATCAGGGAGAGGTCTTGGAAGCATGATGCTTCGTATAGTGAAGTCCTTCTTTCAAATATTCTGAATAAGTCCCTATTGCATAGGTTTCGACCATTGATGGTGTTTGCTGAGGGGGGCAGGTGGAATGCGTTGTTGATATGGCGTAGCATATGTATTTGTAGGGGCATAAGGGAATCCCTATGGTTGAGTGAACATGCCGGGAGAAGAGAACATATCTCCCTATGGTGACTTGGAATACATGTTTAATTATGGAGGAGCATTTCTCAAGAATGGATTGTTTTGTACTAAATTAGGAGGTATCATATTTTCCACTAGAGTGGCGTTAAGAAATGCGGTTCTAGTTGGCATTTGTTGTGAATACTTAGGAGGCATGCCCAATGTTCCTATTCCCGTGAGGAGGTCTACTTGGCTAGGATGATGTGGAGGATTGGAAGTTCCTGCCTACATGAATTGTGAATTTTGACTTGCCTGAGCAAGTTCCAACCCTCTAACCTTCTTGGCTAAGGCTGAGATGACTTCATTTGGTGAAGATACAGTATTTTTCCTTAGTGGTGTTTGTTGTATACCTTGAGTTTGCATAGGCATATGGTACCCTACTATGAACTGATCGTTACCCTACCAAGTATCACTGAGGGCATTTCCTATAGGTGGAGGAATGGGGATGTTTTCTTGGAATGAGACCTCAGGTTGTATTTTCAAACCTCCTATAGGTGGGTACATACTTTGAGAGCATTATTCACTACTAGCATAACGTGCTAAGTATTCATCATCTAAAAATAGATATGGATCTAATTGTCTACTAATTTATGGTCTAAGCAACACCTGAGGAGATGAACTAGATTCTCCAGTGAGCATCATGTTTTTTGATCTTAAAGGCTCTGGTTGTTGCATTTGAGTGAGCTGATCCAACTCCTCTATTTGGAAATAAGAACTATATCTAGTCCTTTGAGGTGGAGTTTGTGTTGAAAACCGGTTAGTTGAATAGTTGTCGCCCCATGCTGAGAGTGAGGGTGATGGTTGTTTATTCAGTTGATCGTAGTATGCTTTAAGACCTAGGAGAGGTTTCACATATGCATCGAATCCCAACATATTCTGGGGGTATATGAATACCCGTAGAATAATGGGAAAGAGCGAAGGTGGATAAAATTAAAAGAAGAGTGTGAAAGTGAAACAATTGTTCCTTTTACATAAGTTTCACCAATTTTGTTGGTAAAGCTGATGTGAAGGACAATGAGGTGGAAAATGTGAAAAGTAAACTAATTGGAAGAACAAGCAGAAATAAGACTCCAAACGAGAAGGTAGGAATTTTCATGTCGCGTTCACCAATTTTGTACAATGGAAAAGTGACATGCGAGCATGGGAATCTACAAGTGACTCTTCCTTGCACCTGACCTCCCGAGGTCATGCCAAGACAACCGGTGGGGATGGAATACATGCAAGATGCAGATAAGCTAGCTAGGTAATCTTATGTTTTCAACACACAATGGCAGGATCTATGAATCTAAAGCAAAGAAGGCCCTCCTAACCTGAACCAATGTGATAGATCATTCAGCGAGGACAGCTACTCAAAGGCTCCAATATATATCAAGCTCTACCATTATCAAATCTATGGGTTGTGGAATATGTGGAAGATAACCTGTGGGTGCTTCATATATACCTCCCGACAAGGTTATGAAAATGGAATGGATAAATATGTAGTGGATCTTTTGGTGTTTTATGGATGATTCTTTGGTCTAGTCTAGAAATCTTTAGCTTGATTAGCTACTACATTTAATAATGATAGTTGTGTGATAATGTCTGGTGGGAGTGGAGAGGATCTAAACACTAATGTTCACAAACCAACGTCAACGTTGGATTGATTTGTAGGCCCGTTGGGTTGTGGGACCTTTGGATCACAACTATAATTTCATGGTTGTTGTGGACTTCCTATGGTCATGTGAAGAATCAATCCCTTCTTCTAACCTCGAGTATCCAATAATCGTATTCCTTTTCAGCCTCTATGTTTAGAACTAAAAGTTACATGATTTTCTCAGAGTACGTAACAAGTTTTTTGGAAACTTGGATACATAAGCTAGTGTCTATATCAATGAGGAGGTCTCCCGTGTCTAGGTGTGGGACTAGTGGATCACAACCAAATGTTTGTTCCCTTTCAGGTAGGTCTATGGCTGTTCGGAAGACCTGAATTCTGATATTTTTGTCTATGTTAGTTATTGCTGCAACAGTATTTGGTGAGGCACGATTGGCTCATAAATTTATTCCCTGGGCTCTCTAGGTCCCGTGATTGTAATACAAGATCAATATAAGCCTAACTAAAATGAATTAAATTGACTATGGAAGATATATCTACAACATATATGTATTCCTCTGTTTTTGTATTTTTTCAATAGAAATTTAAATGGAATTGAAAGAACAACTAATCTAATAACAAAATTAAAACAAACAAGGTAGCTTGGTGTAGCTACTTTCCTGTGTAGTTGTGAGTTTATCCTAAATAACTAGATAGCTGATCAACTTAATTGAAATATTCTTGATCCTACCTCAAAAGTGAGGAATGAATCATAGTTTCTCAAAAACTATCAATCCCCACAGCTTCCCTGGCAATATCGAGAATGAAATTTAATTGAAATGAAATGTTTCACTACTCTATTTGATATATTTTAACTAGAACTTTGACAGATAAAACCTGGAATTTACATAATAGTGGCGAATATAGTAGTGTATGACTTTGTCCCCTCAGAATGATCTCCTCATTCCTTTATGTTCACATGAATCCAGAAGAGCATGTATTTGTTAGCATCAATAGAAATAGGTATTTGAACAATGGCAGTTTGGATATAGACCGAATATAATGCGAATAGGAGAGGGATAGCGTAAGAGATAGAGCTTGGTATATGGAATTCCTAGCGGGATTTATTGCGGGAATACAATGCAAGAGTACCGAGAGATTCTAGAATCCACCTTCTATGCAGAACACAACTTGAAACTCTAATGGATGTTATCTATAACTGACACTACTATGCTCTAAACTAATTTGTATGAACAGCTATGAACAAGATTGAAGCAAGAATATTGAATGGCTTCTGAAAGAAAAGGAAAAAATAGAATGAATGCAAACATGAAAACAAAATGAACTCTAAGCAAGAATTGAAATACTAAATAATGGAAATGAGAAATTGAGAGGTAGTTTTGAGGGGCCATTTGCTTGAAAACAAGCTGGATATTTATAGATTTCACATTCACCCAAAGGTGATTCCCATTAGAACTCTTTTACCATTAAACAATGGAGAAACACTATTCCAGGGGAAATAAAACATTAATACAAGCCAAGGAAGTGGAGAAAAGCTGGTAAAAGTTGAAAATTTATGCAATTCGTGATTAGAAGAATGTGTTGGAAAATGCGTGAAGGACCGCCGCCCTACCAGGGTGGCAGTTTCATCACTAAAGGGAAAAAAGCTAAGAAATGAAGGGCAGAGGAATAAAACAAATCACAAGAAACATGAATAAAGCATTTGGGATGTTAACATATACTTCGCGAGCTTCTCTAGATCCGAACACCTTGCGAGGTGACCTATATCATCATTGGGGCATGTGTAACAGTGTTCCAGTGGTACAATACCTACAATTTTGGGTAGGTACAATTTCTTCAGCCTATTTTTGATCGAAGTAAAATATATGAGGCATAGGAGGAGAAGAATTTTTATTTTTGATCTTTTGTGTAGGAGAAAAAGAGTTAGAAGCTTGGCAGGAAGTCTCCTTCGAATTGGTGGAAGCACTATCAGGCATGATAGGCTCTAATTATTAAAATTATTTGTGTTATTCTAAATGAATCATTAGAACAACTTTTCTCTCATGAGATTCATGTTTTCATGCTTTTTTGGTTATTTTTTCTTGTTGGGTTTGGTGAATCTTTGAGTTGTTTGGATTTGTATCCATGGCAAAAAATAGTGATGTTTGGAAACTACCTTTCTGTGTAACTTATATGATCTGCATGTAAGAGGAAATGGTATTAGAAACTTGTTTTGTATCTCTATTTTGCTCTCTAGATCTTGTATTTGAAGTTAGTGAGATTTGAAATGACTTTTGTGAAAATATATGGATCTGAGCTTAAGGGAAAATTGAATTCTATTTTTATTTTGCTACTTTATTACATTCTTTCTATGCAGACTTGTGTTGGAAATTTTGTTTTGATTAAAATCATATTGGAGCTTCATTTTGATTGGAATCAATGCATGGAAAACTTCTGTACTGCTAAACTATTGCTTGGATTTTGTATTTATCAGTGTTTTCGCATTATCTTTCTTATGAAGTTATGAATGTTTGTGCGTAAAGCTTGGGTTTATCTTTGTACTCCTATTTAACACTTGAGTGTTATGCACTCATTTTTTGGGTCGATTCATTTGATTCAATTATGGTATTTAGTATTGGGTTATTTTTTTATTAAATGGCTAAGTTTATAACTCTTTATTTTTAGCAACTCACTCACCAGGAGATTGGGTGAAAGCTTGTTTCAGTTTTTTGAAATCTCTTTGAGATTTGGAACTGGAAACTTCTTGCCTAAAGGAATGTGAACTTCAGTTCTATGACTGTAATAACTCCCTTGAGATGGTATTGGTGTGAGAATAGAATGGGATGTTCTTTCCCCTTTTTCTTGAGGAAACTCACGTTCTGGGTAGATTGTATTGCTTTGTAATAAGGCACCACTGTCACAATTTTATGGTTGTGAAGTTTTGTTTTGATATTTCATTCTTGTTGCTTTAGAATTTAAGACTAAGACAACTTTTTTATTGGGTTTTTGTTGACCAAAAGATAATACTTAAAGGGGGGGGTGAATCAGTATTATGATATTATTTCAAACTTCAATACTTAAAATTAGATCTATAATCACGAGCAATGTGAATATATCAAATCAATCAAAGAACACAAAACTTAATGCAAGTAGACACAGATATACATGGAAACCATTTCAGGAGAAAACCACAGAGAAAATTCTTTCTTTATATATATTTCTCAAAAACTTGTAGGCACCAACCTACTGGAGACACCAATCCCCAAATTATAGTTTTATAGGCACCAACCTACAGGAGCATCCACCCCTTTTGCTAAGCACCAAATCAGTGAGAGACACCAATCTCTTTAAATATGAAGGCACCAACCTTCCTTACAAAATTTTCTTTCCACTTTTGAAATTGTTGCTTCCTCAACAAATAATGGAAAATTCTTCTTCTTACTTTTAGATTTGTTGTTCTAAAATTCTACCCTTACGCTTCCTCTTCTTCTTCTTTTTCCTTAAGATATTCAACTTGAATCCATGCTTAATAAGTCTCATATGAATCTTCTTATATAGCCTTTCATACCTTTTCAAAAGGGCATTAAACCTTAAACCATCACACCCTTTCATTAACATTAGTCGACCTTTATTTATTAATTTATTCTTTCTAAACAAATCACTGCCCCCTTTGAATTAATTAATGCACACACATAAAGTCTACCCCAAATAATTTAATTATCACCTAAACATTCAATGCATCCCCTTAAGACATAAGTGCTGCTCTCTAAGCAATTCGTGGACCCTCTTTTGTGCAAATCGTGGGCCTCCAAGGATAAATCACAGTCTTCATGAAAAAGCGCTACTTTCTTCTCATCATGGTTGTCAAGATCTTCCTCTTTCTTGAACGTTGTTCTCTTTAAACATATACTATTGTATTTCTCCTATAAAGGTGACCCTTTTCACATATATAAATATCTTATTTCTACTCCTTTTGCTACTCTATATGTTGTTGGCTATTTCTGTTGACATACTCACAATTCTGTTACTTTCTGACAGATTTCCGTTTACCAGTTCAACACCCCTTTTGACATCAATGACAATATTTCCAACAATCTCCCCCTTGTCATTGATGGCAACACCAAAAAAAAAATCTCCTCTTCTGTAGCTTCCTCTTTCCATAGCTCCCCATTACTACCATTCTCTCCCTTTGACATCAATGGCAAAGGGTCATCCTGGGAGCTGAAAAAATTGCAAAGTTTTAGCTCCCCCTTAACCAGTGCTACCCTTGACTCTTCAATGTAAATATGTACAATAAATTACTCCCAACTTATACCGTAGATATTCAAATGTCTCCTTTGGAAGTGGCTTAGTGAAAATATCTACTATCTATTTTGATGTAGTGACATACTCCAACTTTACATGTTTCTCTGCCACCTGCTCTCTTAAGAAGTGACATCTTATGGGAATGTGCTTTGTTCTGGAATGCATAGCCAAATTCTTTGAAATACTTATTGCACTGGTATTATCACATAATATGGAGATGGGATGATCATAATCTACTTTGATATCCTTCAAGGTCTGCTTCATCCATAAAATTTGTGTGCAACATAGTACCGCTGCTATATACTCTGCTTCTGCTGTGGATAGGGATACATAATTTTACTTCTTACTTAGCCAAGATACCAGGCTGTTTCCAAGAAAAAATGCTCCTCTGCTTATTCTTTTTCTGTCATCTACACATCCTACCCAATCTGAATCTATATAAGCTATCAATCTGAAATCTTTTCCTTTTGGATACCATAACCCGTATTCCATAGTTCCCTTTAGATATCTAAATATGTGTTTTACAACTTGCACATGTGTTTCTTTCAGCACTGCTTGAAAACGTGCCACCATACCCACTACTTGCATGTATTTGGTCTGGATGTTGTCACATATAATAAACTCCCAATCATTTATCTATAGAGAGATTGATCAACATCTGGAGGTTCTTCATCTTTGCTTAACTTGGTTCCGGTGATCATTGGTGTGCTGACAGGTGCACACTCCTCCATACCAAACTTTTTCAACATTTCCTTCACATACTTGGTATGGGATATAAATATTCCTTTATTAGATTGAGAAATTTGCAATCCAAGGAAAAAGGATAAATCACCCAACATAGAAATTTCAAATTCCTTTTGCATGTCTTCTGCAAATTTTCTAGACATTTCTTCATTGTCTCCTCCAAATATTATGTCATCCACATATACAACCATAATTAACTGATGTTCATCTTCAATTTTTATGTAAAGATTACTGTCAGCATGTCCTCTCTTGAATCCTTGGTCCTGTAGATGTTGATCAAGCCTTGAGTACCATGCTCTGGGGGCTTGTTTTAATCCATACAATGCCTTTTTCAACCTACACACATAATCTTCATTTTCTGATAATAGGAACCCTTTATGTTGTTCTATGTAAACCTCCTCTTCTAAATTCCCATTTAAAAAGGTTGATTTGACATCCATTTGGTAGACTTTGAAATTTTTGAACACTACGAAAGCAAGGAACATTTTGATTGCTTCTAGTCTGGCAACCATAGCAAAAGTCTCTTAAAAATCAACACCTTCCACTTGAGCACACCCTTTGCATACCAATCTTGTATTATTTTGAGTGACTTGACCATCTTCATTTAGTTTGTTACGAAATGCCCACTTAGTGCTAATCACATTCTGACTCTTTGGTCTTGGAACTAGTTCCAAAGTTTCATTTTTCTCAATTTGATCTAATTCTTCTTCCATCACCTTCAACAAATGTTTATCATGTCTTTCTTCTAAAAAGTTCTTAGGTTCTACCTTAGATAGCAGGAAAAATACCCTTGCTCAGAAGCATTTGTAATTATTCTTCTAGTTTGAACCCCGGTATCAAGTTCTCCAATAATCTAACTTTCATCATGATTTTTCTGAACAAATCAAGATGGTGTCTTGGTATCCTACCTTTCTAATTTACTCCACTCTTCAATATCTTCTTCTTCCTCTTGTTCTTCTTTCACAAGACTTGGTATTTCTAAAGACTCTTCTGAATTTTATTTTGTCTTTAGATCTAGACCCTCATCCACTCTGAAACTTGCACTTTCTATGATATTCTGCAACCTCTTGTTATAACATCTAAAGGCTTTACTTTTAGTGGAGTACCCAAGAAAAATCCCTTCATCGGATCTTGAATCAAATTTGCCTAAGTCCTCTTCAGTTTTATTAATGAAACATCTGCTGCCAAATACCTTAAAATATTTGACCAAGGTTGGTATTCATTTCCATAATTCATATGGAGTTTTGTCATGGTTAAATCTGATTTGCACTCTATCAAAAATATAAACGGCGGTACTTACCGCTTATTTCCAAAATCTATCTAATAGCTTAGATTCATTCAGCATTGTTCGAGCCATCTCTTGAATGGTTCTGTTCTTCCTTTCTACTACTCCATTTTGTTGTGGAGTTCTTACAGCTGAGTATTGTCTTTTACTTCCATGGTCTTCACAATATTCAATAAATTCATTTGACATGAATTCACCTCCACGATCTAACCTTAGACATTTTATCTTCAGCCCTATTTCATTTTCTACTAATGCCTTGAATGCTTTGAACTTTCCAAATGCTTCATATTTTTCTTTCAAAAATGCTACCCATGTCATTCTAGTGTAGTCATCAATGAGTAATAGAAAATAACTCTCACCTTGAATACTTTTCATTCTGGTAGGTCCACACAAATCCCTGTGAATTATCTCTAATGGTTTGGTGGATGAATAATCCTTTGTTTTGAATCTTGTTCTGGTCTACTTCCCAAGCTGGCACTGCTTGCATAGAGTACTCGAAGGCTTTGTTATTTTAGGCATGTCCCATATGGCTTGCTTATTTCTTATATTCACAAGATTATCAAAATTTATATGTCCCATCCTTCTATGCCATAGCCAACTCTCCTCAACTTGACTTAACAAACATTTTTCTTCTTTTATTTCTCTGAGCATATATAGATTATTTGCAGTTCAGTGGCAATCTGCAATTAGTTCTCTTGTCTCTACTTTCCTTATTTCACATACTTCAGCATAGAACTTAAGAGTGTGTCCCTGATCACACATTTGACTCACACTCAAGAGGTTATGTTTTAATCCTTCAACATACAAAACATTCTCTGTTTTTTTTCCATTATCTAGACTTAGCGTACCTTTGCCAACGATATTCACTGTAGCATTATCACCAAATTTTACTGTACCTTCATTTACTTTCTTTAAGGAGAGAAACTTAATTTTATCACCAGTCATATGTCTTGAACATCCGCTATCAATGTACCACTTTTTTCCTTCATCTCGAGCATGAAAAGTTGATTGAACAAGCATGGATTTTTCTTTGTCTAGCCCATCTTTCTCCTGCTTTCTTATCAAGGATTTTATAGCCTCCATTTTTTTTGTATCTAAAGGCTTTGTCTTTTGATCTTGTCTCAAGTCAAACACACTTCTACAAAAGCATGATATATGTCCATAATTATTGCACTTGTAGCAGATAATGGATTCCTTGATATAATAAGATAGTGGAGCAAATGAATTATAGTTCATATTCAACACTCTATCAGAAAATTTATGTTTGTTCCAAGCTTCATCATCTCTCATTCGCTTTCTACACTCTATATTTTTATGCCCATATATATTGTAATAAAAACAATAACAATGAAAGGAACTTTCGAACCTGTTCATATTCCTATGTCGTGGAGTAAATGGTCTTTTAATGTCGTTCTCTTTAACACCTTCCTTGTGGATGGAACTAGTCTTCATAGTTTCCTCTTCCTTGTGGATGGATGGAGCTGAATTCTTTGCTTCTGATTCCTTTTCTAGTGACCACTTCCCTTTGACATTGTTTAGATAATGATCCTGACACAATTGATCATATTTTGGATATTATTATGTTTTTGATGTAGTATGATGTGTATATGCTAGATCATGGATTACTATGGACATTATTATATTTTTCTCAGTATGATGATTAAATGTTAGACTATGGATTAACATTGATCTGGATTCAATTATTATGCTTGATGATCATGAGACATTATTATTATTATGTGGATGATGACATACTGGTTGACATGGACAGGTTATTGATGATGATTTTAGACACGTAACATTGGTATTATGAATAGCTCAAGTATAGAGATCTATTGGATGATGATATAGTTGTAAATTGAATTTTAAATGATAAATGTTAAATCTTTGATATTGTTGTGATTTGGATTTGATAATTATATGTTGATTTTATATCTCTTGGATGTTCTGATATGGTCACGAGGCCAAATGAGGTATTGCTATTTTGTAGGTTAAAAATCACAACAATGTCGGGGGACTCGAGACTAACCATATTGGAATTAAGTGTGAAATCAACAAGGTCACCATGGCAACTGTGTTTGAGTTGTATGTTGTGTTTTGTTAGGATTTCCCATGGGGGGATTTCCATTATTGTGACCATGGGACATGTATGTGTTTTGATTATGTGTGTTTTATTTGTATGTTCCCTTTTCAGTATTGTTGTGTGTATTTTTATTTGTAAGGTGTTCCTTCTTTTAATAAATTTTAATGTGATAGTATAATGTGAGAGTCTTATAGTTAAATTTCAATTAAATTAATTGGGATGTGGAATATAAATTAAATGTTATTGTCTTGGTTGAAAATGAAAATGATATATATATAAATATTGATTTATATATATATATTATAACCATGTGGTAAATAAATAAATCTTTATAAAAGATTGTAATAAATAAATGTCATAAATATAAATGCATGTGTAAGAAATTGTAAGAGGATGTAAGAGTTGTGTAAGTGAAATGATAGATTGTATAAGGCAGATTTTGGAGTGTAGAACACTCCATCCTCTTTGAAACTCGGATTTGGTCTTGGGAGCCTAAATTGGAGGCTTGTGGGACAAGTTAAACTTGTCCCACATCTCTCAAAATCCTCCACCAACCATGATTATTGATTTGGAGTCAAAATCAATCTATTTTATTGTATTTTGACATAAATTTGGGTAAGTATTGATTGCACTTGTCTTACAAATTTTAAATGCATTCCTTTTGGGGTATGGGCTATATTGTGTGTGTAAGTAATTTTGTCATATTTCATTAATGGTGATTTGTTGTTGATGTGGATTGAACTCTTGGGGAATGAGGAAAAATGATGTGGCATCCCACTTGGAATCCACATCATCCTCTTCCACCTTCTCCTTTAAAAATTTGATTTGCCTCCTCATTTGAGGTTGTTGAAAGTTTGTGATTTCACTCTTGGGGGAGAATTCCTCTTGGATTTTGGAGCTTACTTTGTGGAAGAAGTGGAATTTCTTGTGCATTAATTTACCTTGATGATTTGGGACTGGTTTTTGGTGTAATAAAGACTGTTGTTCTGGAAACAAGTCTCCATTATGGAGAGGTAGGCTCTCACTCTTTTAAAATTGTTGTTTTCCCCTCTTTTAGCATGAATTTTGAATGTGTTTGTGTTTGCAATTCTTAGAGGGATGGGTAGAATGCTTAGGGCATGGTGTGGAGAGAAGACTATGAGGTTTATCAGAGGAGGGATAAGGGATTTTCCATTGGCACTTGTCTTGTGGAGGGAGTGTTGGTTGGGATCCACCTAGGGAAAAGAATATGCTTGCATTTATTACTTTGGGGAGGTATAAGGGATGAATTTGGAGGAGGGATAATGAGGGGTTGAGGAGGGATAAGGTTTATGGGATGGTTATGTTTTTGTGGTCTATTTTAGGTGGATGCCCAATTTCAACATGGGAGGCATAAGGAGACATCCATAGTTCTTGCTCTTTCTTATCTTGCTTGCTTGGAGAAGGAGCATTTGTTTTGATTGAAATTATTGATTGTGGTTGAGAACTACATCTTTTTCTTTTGTGCATTTCCTTGTGCATGTGAATGTATGTTATATGTGAAAGAAGCTATGTTGCCATGTGTTGTTTTATCATGTTCCATTCCAATATGGTTGGGGCTCAGGGGCCAATGGGGAAAGATGGCTTCTCTTTTCCCATTGGATGTCTTGGTTGGGTGGAGAGTGTTGCCTTTCCCCCTTCCTTGTTGTGATCAAAAGAAGAATGAAGATGGAGAATTCAACATGCTGCTGTTTGGAGAGTTTTCATAGTTTGACAGTCATCCCTTTTTTAAATTTTTAAAATTTAATCCTTCCCTCTTCAAGTGGATGAGAGTAATTGATATAGAGATGTGAAATGTTTACTTGTTATTGGAAGTTGGAATTGAATTGAGAAATATATCCTCTACTTTTACTTGAAAGGAAATGTAAATGGTATTGTATACTTGTATTTGGAAATGTGAAAAGAATCAAATCAAGTTGGAAAAGGATTCAATAGTAAAATCATTTGAATGATCAATAAAGAGTGACATTGTTCTTTTATAAATATGTATGGAAATGTATTATAGACTTGAATTGTTGTCCATGAGTGAAATTCTAATTTGAAAAGATAGGAAATAGAATTCTCTGTTTTATCTTGGAATGTTGAAAAGAAGCATACAAAATGAAAATGAGTGTTATCTTCTTTCAAAATTATATACTGAATTGAAAATTAAGAGATGCATTTTAGTTAGAGTTAAATGTTTGATTGATGAAGCAATGTAATGGGTTAAGTCAGAATCTTATTGCTCATCCAAAAGACAAATCACCAAATCAATTTTGAAGGCACAACTCACTGTACAAAATCCAAATTTGGTAATGTATATTTTTAATTAAAAGAACAGTTCACATTTGTACTTCACAAACAACCTAAAATGTTATACATTACCGTGATAAGGCTTTATTAAATTCAACTTGACATGGAAAAAAAACTCAAAGAAAACAATTCAACCATCTCAGAATTAAAACAATCCCTTCCTAGGTCGTTTTTCTATACCTTGTTGGAGAAAAACACAACTTGAATAAATTGATCAAATTGACATATTTAAAACATTATAATTCTTCGCTAAGATTATCCCCCATGTCTGATTGACATGGTGGGTGGAGGAAGAATTCAATTTTATAAAAATTACAAGTTTGAAAAATTACCAGTTTTGAAGTAAAAAAAAACCCTACAGATTATTTCTTCAAAATTAACCTCTAAAGCCTTTTAAAATTCCAAAATTGATGATCCGTTTACAAAGAGGACTCTAAGAGATTTCTGGATAGTCCTTTTTTTCCTAAAATGGATTTCCCAATCAAAAGTTATGGCCATTTGATGTTTTACTTCAAAATGGCCATCTAAAACCAAAAATGAATTAATATAACTTAGAAAAGTTTAAATTTTAGTGCGGGAAAAATTTCCATGTAAATCCCACCACCCTTCCATCCTCTTATCCAATCAAGTGATGCCACGTGGCATCTTGGAGGGGCAAACTATTTGAAAACTCTATCGTTTTGAAAATTTTGCCTTGGGAAAAATTTCCCAATTTTTCCCACAATCCTGCTGCCCCGGACCCAATCACGTGCTGACACGTGGCTTGGCAGGCGCATGGTAGAAAATTTAACATTTTTTACCTTTGGGAAAAATTTTAGTTTTTCCTCCGCGGATCCGCACCCCCATAGCCAATAGGGTGTTGACACATGTCCCCCTCGGAGGCACGGGTGCGCGTAATTCATTTTTACCTTTTTACATCTTTTGGAAAAAAATCAAAATATTTTCTGCCACTCCACCAGCCCGCGGCCAATAAAAAGGTGCCACGTGGCCATTTGAGAAAGCACGGAGGCACGGAGGGAAATTTTCCTTCGGAAAATTATTTGGGAAAATTTTCAAGTTTTTCCCCGCGACCTGCTGGCTCGGCCGAATCATGTGTTGACACATGGTAATTTGGGCATCGGTGGGGGTGTAGAGATATTTTCTCCTTTTCGATTTTACTCCCTAAAACCCCTGTGCTAAATTTCACTCTGTTGACCGCCATCCCCGCGACGAATAGGAAGTTGACATGTGGCTTGGGGGAGTGCCATGTGGCACCCATTTTCCACCTTAGCGGAGGCGTGTGATTTTTTTTTTTCCTTTGCACTCTGGGGTTCAATTTCCTAAAAATCCAACCTTCTCCACCACTCCTTGTTTCCCCGCACCACGTGTCCTACTTCGTCGACCCTGCGGACCTCCAAGGAAGAATTTTCCCCTAAAACTCCACCCGGCCATAACTTGAGTTTTACAAGGAGTTAGGAGGAATTATTTATATGGTTGGAAAGGTGATGAAATTTCCCATCCAATGAGCCTAGTTTAGGAAATTTTTGATAACTCTAAATGTGTGAAAAATCTACTTGAACTTCTAGGCCTGTTTGAGAATAGGCATGAGGGAAATTTGCTCCTTGAACCTAAGTAAAACATGTAACCCTACAATTGGAACCTTGTAAAATTTTCATAAGATAAAAAATGGAAATATTGTGTTTGGTTAATCATAATCTATTCCAGAACCTATTTAGTTTCAAACTAGTGTCTTGCAACTTAGTTGTAGACTCTTCTTATCAAAAAAAATTATTCCATAATTTTACTAGTTTGTTTCTTGGTCTCAAGTGGTAGTTGAAGTGGGAATTACACTTGGTATTAGAGTGATGCTTTCAAAATCTTGGACCATTGGGCACACTAGAAACATTGAGACTTGAAACCAAAAACTAGCAAATTGATAATCTAGAAAACAAAATTGATTGAAAATTGAACATGTTAGTAAACCTAGAAAAATGCAGGAAACTCAAGGTAATGAATTAAACTCCCACTTTGGTCTATGCAGGGAGCTCAGACAGAGTAGGAGAAACATTCACAGAGACTCAGAGTCACCACCACCACCACCACCATCACCACTAGATTACGGTTTAGCAACTATCCTACCACAGATTTTGTAGACCCTCCAGGATGTTAATGCTACCCTACATGGAGGATCAGTAAGAGGGCACTTAGGCAGACATGATAGAGATATTTCCATAGAGGGACATGCACCCCCTCCACTCAATGAGGAGGATGGAGGAGATAATTTTCATGCAAAGTTAGTCAGAGCAGATTCACCACTTAGGAGGCAGGGTGACAAAGTTTTAGAGCATAGAGAGAGCTCTCGGAGCCCTAAGCTTAGGGATGAGCTTATAGAGAGGCCCAGAGGCCATCACACCACAGCTATAGATCACATCAGGGAGATCCTAAAGCTTAGGCCCTCACATTATTTAGGTGACATAGGGGGATTCCAGGAAGAGGCTTGGCTGGTTAGTTTGAGCGGCTACTTCAAGCTTTGTCCTTGTTCTAGTAACATGAAATTTTGTGTTGCGATCCATCTACTGAAGGATGGAGCTGGAGTATGGTGGAGGAAAAAGGAGCAGAAGCTCCATATAGATTTAGAGTCAGTCACTTGGGAGCTGTTTGAGGAAAGATTTAGGAGCAGATACTTGCCACGGAGATTCATACATCAGAGGATCGATGAGTTCCATGATCTTCAACAGGCTTCCATTACAATGGCCGAGTATGAGTGTAGGTTCCTAGACTTGCTTTAGTACGTTGATTACATGAAGGATGAGTAAGTGTGGATCCATAGGTTCATCTAGGGCCTTAATATAGATATTGGAGGTGTAGTTCGGATCCACTACCCACAGACATTAGCAGAGGCCGTTGAGAAGGCATACATTGTAGAGGAGACTTGGGGTAAAACCCAATAGGATAGAGACCAGGTCAGGAGCCATATTCAGCAGTTGCAGGATAGTAGATCAATGGGGTCAGCTCCTCCTCCTCATGGTGGTTAGCATTCTTCGTAGTCATCTTTCATACCATAGTAGTAGCAGTAGCAGTAGCATTCCCGCCCACCGTTTAGGCCTCCTCAGAGAGCTGATACACTGAGAGGTCATAGTATGGGGCCTCCTCCTACGGGACCCACTAGGACACAAGGTGGAGCTAGAGCTCAGTCAGCAGAAGCTCAACCACAGAGGCCATAATAGACTATAGCTAGATCATCAAGATCCATAACACCTACCTCTAGGGCACCTTCTGGAGGTGCTTCTATTTGGAGAGGTTCAGGTAGTGGTTGTTTTAGGTGTGGAGCAGTGGGACACTTTTGGAGAGATTTCCCCCAGAACCCTAATAAGGGTAAGGCACCCATCTCAAAGCCTATAGTCGGAGACATGGAACAGAGTCACAGGATCTATGCAGTAGTTGAGAACCGCTAGGCTGAGCACCAGAGCATGGTCATTGAGACCACAGGTAGTATTGGAGGTGTTCCTACCTCCATATTGTTTGACTCCAGTTCTTCTGATTCATTTATTGCACCATCCTTAGTAGAGTGATGCAGGCTAGTGGCTGTTAGACAGGGTCATAGTTGGGATGTCGAGATGGCTTTGGGAGCCAAGGTCTTGGTAGACTCCTTAGTAAAGGAGTGTGTTGTTAACTTACGGACCTTTCACCACCACTTCAGATCTCCACATACTTCTTTGGGCTCGTATGGAGTCATTTTAGGCATGGATTGGTTGTCTGCACACAGGGCTAGGATGGATTACTATCATAAGACTATATCTTGTGTAGACAATCTTGGAGTTGAGTCGGTGATTTATGGGGTCAAGAGACCTATTTCTATTCACACTATCTCCACTATGCAGCTCAAGCGGTGTGTGCGATGGGGTTGTCATATGTATAGAGTCACAGTCAGTGACCAGATAGAGGATGGGTCTATTGGGCCATTACTAGATGACCATCCCATTTTGAGAGAGTATGTAGATGTTTTCCCAGGGGAGCTACCAAGGATGCCACCCCCACGTGAGATTGATTTCCATATTTATCTTGTTCCAGGAGCAGAGCTTATCTCACGAGCTCCTTGTCGGATGACCACTCCAGAGCTCTGTGAGCTCAAGTTACAGGTAGAGGGCCTTTTGGAGAAATGCCTTATCCATCCTAGTGTATGCCCTTAGGGTGCATTGGTTATATTTGTGAAGAAGAAGGATGGATCCTTACGGTTATGCATAGACTACCACCAGATGAATAAGGTAACGATCAAGAATCATTATCCGCTGCCTTGCATTGATGACTTGTTTGATCAAATGAGGGGAGCCATGGTGGTCTCTAAGATTGATCTCAAGTCTGGGTACCATTAGTTGAGGATTACAGAGGCAGACATCCATAAGACTACTTTTCGTACAAGGTATGGGCACTATGAGTTCACAGTGGTGCCATTTGGTTTGACGAATGCCCCCATAATGTTTATGAGTTTGATGAATGAGGTATTTAGGAGATTTTTAGATCACTTCATGCTCATCTTTCTTGATGAAATTTTGATTTACTCAAATACTCGTGAGGAGCACGAGGGGAACCTTCGTCAGGTTCTTTAGTGTCTTCGTGAGCAGAAACTTTATGAGAACTTGGAGAAGTGTGCTTTCATTCAGTCAAAGGTTTAGTACTTGGGTTATTTTATCTCAGGGGAAGGTATCAAAATCAATCCTTCCAAGATTAGAGCCATTATGGATTAGCCAGCACCCACTACAGTGACAGAGGTGTGTAGCTTCATGGGGTTAGGAGGTTACTATAGGAGATTTTTTCAGGATTTCTCTCAGATAGTGTACCCCATCACCTCTCTTCAGTGGAAATGAAAGAATTTTGTTTAGTTAGATAGGTGTGAGTAGGCCTAGACTATAGTTGGATCATCAGGATCCATGACACCTACCTCTAGGGCACCTTTCGGAGGTGCTTCTGTTTGGAGAGGTTTAGGTGGTGGTTTTTTCAAGTGTGGATTAGCAGGACACTTTTGGAGAGATTGCCCCTAGAACCCTAATAAGGGTAAGGAACCCATCTCAGAGCCTACAGTCGGAGACATGGGATGGAGTCACAGGATCTACACATTGGTTGAGAACTGCTAGGCCAAGCACCATAGCATAGTCATTGAGACCACATGTAGTATTGGAGGTATTCCTACCTCCATATTGTTTGAATCTGGTTCTTCTAATTCATTTATTGCACCATCTTTAGTAGAGCGATGCAGGTTGGTGGTTGTTAGACAGGGTCATAGTTGGGATGTCAAGATGGCTTTAGGATCCAAGGTCTCTATAGACTCCTTAGTAAAGGAGTGTGTTGTTAACTTGGGACCTTTCACCACCACTTCAAATCTCCACATACTTCCTTTGGGCTCGTATGGAGTCATTTTAGGCATGGATTGGTTGTCTGCACACAGGGTCTGGATGGATTGCTATCATAAGACTATATCTTGTGCAGAAGATCTTGGAGTTGAGTTGGTGATTTATGGGGTCAGGATACCTATTTCTATTCATACCATCTCCACTATGCAGCTCAAGTGGTGTGTGCAACGGGGTTGTCAGATGTATGGAGTTACAGACAGTGACCAGAAAGAGGATGGGTCTAGTGGGCCATTGCTAGATGACCATCCCATTTTGAGAGAGTATGTAGATGTTTTCCCAGGGGAGCTACCGGGGATACCACCCCCACGTGATTGATTTCCATATTGATCTGGGTCCATGAGTAGAGCCTATCTCAAGAGCTCCTTATTAGATGACCACCCCAGAGCTCTGTGAGATCAAGTTATAGCTGGAGGACCTTCTGGAGAAAGGCCTTATCCATCCTAGTGTATCCCCTTGGGGTACACCAGTTATATTTATGAAGAAGAAAGATGGATCCTTACGGTTATGCATAGACTACTGCCAGTTGAATATGGTAATGATCAAGAATCATTATCCCCTGCCTCACATTGATGACTTGATTGATCAAATGAGGGGAGCCACAGTGTTCTCTAAGATTGATCTCAAGTTCGGGTACCATCAGTTGAGGATTACGGAGGCAGACATCCATAAGACTAATTTTTGTATAAGGTATGGGCACTATGAGTTCACAGTGGTGCCTTTTGGATTGACAAATGCCCCCGCAATGTTTATGAGTTTGATGAATGGGGTATTCAAGATATTTTTAGATCACGTCATGCTCATATTTCTTGATGACATTCTGATTTACTCACATACGCGTGAGGAGCACGAGGGGCACCTTCGTCAAGTTCTTCAGTGTCTTCGTGAGTAGAAGCTTTATGAGAACTTGAAGAAGTGTGCTTTCTTTCAGTCAGAGGTTCAGTACTTGGGTCATATCATCTCAGGGGAAGGTATTGTAGTCAATCCTTCCAAGATTAGAGCCATTATGGATTGGCCAGTACCCACTACAGTGACAGAGATGCACAGCTTCATGGGGTTACCAGGTTACTATAGGAGATTATTTCAGGATTTCTCTCGGATAGCGCACCCCATCACCTCCCTTCAGCGGAAAGGGAAGAAGTTTGTTTGGTTAGACAGGTGTGAGTAGGCCTTCAAGACCCTAAAGGAATGCCTCACTATAGCACCTACCCTTGTAGTTCCGGACCCACATGGTGAGTTCTTTGTGTGCACGGATGCTTCATTGGCAGGCCTAGGAGGTGTTCTTATGTAAGAGGGTAGAGTTGTAGCCTTTGAGTCTTGCAAACCCAAATATCATGATCTTAACTATCCGACCCATGATCTTGAGCTTACGAAAGTTGTGCATGCTTTAGTTCATTGGAGAAACTTCCTTCTTTGTCAGAGATTCATACTCAGCACAGATCATTTGATTCTTCACCACCTCTTCACATATCCCAATCTAAACACTCATCAGAGGCATTGGATGGAGTTGCTTTATGAGTACAACATGGAGTTAAAGCATGTAAAGGGGAAGGACAATGCAGTTGTAGATTCTCTCAGCAGACGGAGGCAGTTAAGCATGGCTACTTCAGTGAGCAAAGATTTGCGGAGTAGGATCCTTCAGCAGCTTCCTCTTAACAGTTTCTACATTGCAGCTCGAGTAGAGATTGAGTCCCAGAGACCCCTTGAGGGGAAATTTTATGGTTTCTCTCTAGAGGCAGATGGTCTTCTTAGGCATAGAGGTCGGATATATGTTCCTAGAGATGGAGGCTTGAGGCAAGACATCTTGAGAGAGGCACATCATACACCCTATTCAACCCATCCTGGGGTGAAGAAGATGCACACCACTTTGAGACAGCTATATCACTAGAGAGGTCTTCATAGGGACATGGCTCAGGTCGACCATCAGCATCTAGCTAGCCTTCTCAATCCTCATGCTATACCGGAGTGGAAATGGGACATGACTTCCAGGGATTTCATTGTTGGGTTACCGATGTCGAGATATCACCATGACACCATCATGGTCATGGTTGATAAATTGATAAAAGTATCTCACTTTTCTCTAGTGAAGACCACCTATAAAGCTAGTGTGGTTGCACATGTCTACTTGGATGAGATTGTCAAGTTGCATGAGATATCATGGAAGATCATTTGTGACCATGACCCTTTGTACACTTCCCATTTCTGGACTACCATGCAGTATGTTCTCGGGATGAAGATTAACTTCAGCACAACTTATCACCCAGAGACAGATGGACAGACCAAGAGGGTGAATCAGATTTTGGAGGACATGATCAGGATGTACATGATGGATCACCAAACGAGATGGGAGGAGTATCTGTATCTTGTGGAGTTTGCCTACAATAATAGCTTTCAGAGTTCTATAGGCATGGATCCTTTCCAGGCCTTATATGGTAGGAAGTGCAGGAAACCCTTTAGCTGGGATAGGTTGGAGGATAGAGTATCTCTTAGACTAGCTCTTTTGAAGGACATGGAGTAGAAGGTAGTGTTGATTAGGTAGAGATTACAGGAGGCACAGGATAGGCAGAAGAAGTACACTGATCAACATAGAACCGAGCATAATTTTGATGTGGGCATGAAGTTTTCCTTCTAGTTAGGCCACATAAGAGCCCGATCCATTATGGAAAAGGTTCTAGGTTATCTCCTTGGTTCATTGGATCCTTTTAGATCTTGGAGTGTATCAGCCCGTTGGCCTACCGTCTAGCATTGCCACCCAGCTTGTCTCGCGTACATGATGTGTTTCATGTTTCTTTTCTTAGGAGATACATCACAGATCCTTCTCATGTACTAGATTGGACATCATTACAGGTGTAGGATAAGGGTAGATGATGGTGGAGCCCGTCCATATCATAGATTGCAATACCCTAGGCCTTCGAGGCAGAGAGATTGATCAAGTACGAGTGCAGTCGGAAAGATATGATGAGACTGCAGCCACTTGGGAGGATGCTACTACTTTATGAGTGCAGTTTCCACATTTTTTCCAGTGACTTCCAGGAAGAAGTCAAGTCTAAGGGGAGGGGGATGTAGTGCTCACTTCCCTTTGACACTATTTAGATACTGATCCTGACACTATTGATCATATTTTGGATATTATTATGTTTTTGATGTAGTATGATGTGTATATGCTAGATCATGGATTACTATGGACATTATTATATTTTTCTCAGTATGATGATTAGATGTTAGACTATGGATTAACATTGATCTAGATTTACTCATTATGCTTGATGATCATGGAGACATTATTATTATTACGTGGATGATGACATATTGGTTGACATGGATAGATTATTGATGTTGATTTTAGACATGTGACATTGGTATTATGAATAGCTCTAGTATAGAGATCTATTGGATGATGATATAGTTGTAAATTGAATTTTAAATGATAAATGTTAAATCCTTGATATTTTTGTGATTTGGATTTGATAATTATATGTTTATTTTATATCTCTTGTATGTTCTGATATGGTAACGAGGCTGAAGGAGGTATTGTTATTTTGTAGGTTAAAAACACAACAATGTCGGGGGACTGGAGACTAACCATATTGGAATTCAGTGTGAAATCAACAAGGTCACCATGGCAACTGTGTTTGAGTTGCATGTTTTGTTTTGTTAGGATTTCCCATGGGGGGATTTCCATTATTGTGACCATGGGACATGTATGTGTTTTGATTATGTGTGTTTTATTTGTATGTTCCCTTTCCAGTATTGTTGTGTGTATTTTTATTTGTAAGGTGTTCCTTCTTTTAATAAATTTTAATGTGATAGTATAATGCGAGAGTCTTATAGTTAAATTTCAATTAAATTAATTGGGATGTGGAATATAAATTAAATGTTATTGTCTTCGTTGAAAATGAAAATTGATTTATATATATTATAACCATGTGGTAAATAAATAAATTTCATAAATATAAATGCATGTGTAAGAAATTGTAAGAGGATGTAAGAGTTGTGTAAGTGAAATGATAGATTGTATAAGGCAGATATTGGAGTGTAGAACACTCCATCCTCTTTTAAACTCGGATTTGGTCTTGGGAGCCTAAATTGGAGGCTTGTGGGACAAGTTAAACTTGTCCCACATCTCTCAAAATCCTCCATCAACCATGATTATTTATTTGGAGTCAAAATCAATCTATTTTATTGTATTTTGACATAAATTTTTGTAAGTATTGATTTTACTTGTCCTACAAATTTTAAATGCATTCCTTTTGGGGTATGGGCTATATTGTGTGTGTAAGTAATTTTTTCATATTTCATTAATGGTGATTTGTTGTTGATGTGGATTGCACTCTTGGGGAATGAGGAAAAATGATGTTGCATCCCACTTGGAATCCACATCATCCTCTTCCACCTTCTCCTTTAAAAATTTGATTTGCCTCCTCATTTGAGGTTTTATTGAAAGTTTGTGATTTCACTCTTGGGGGTGAATTCCTCTTGGATTTTGGAGCTTACTTTGTGGAAGAAGTGGATTTTCTTGTGCATTCATTTACTTTGCTAATTTAGAACTAGTTTTTGGTGTAATAAAGATTGTTGTTTTTGAAACAAGTCTCCATTATGGAGAGGTAGGCTCTCACTTAAAATTAAAATTGTTTTTTCCCCCTCTTTTAGCATGAATTTTGAATGTGTTTGTGTTTTCAATTCTTAGAGGGATGAGTAGAATGCTTAGGACATGGTGTGGAGAGAAGACTATGAGGTTTATCAAAGGAGGGATAAGGGATTTTCCATTGGCACTTGTCTTGTGGAGGGAGTGTTGGTTGGGATCCACCTAGGGAAAAGAATATGCTTGCATTTCTTACTTTGGGGAGGTATAAGGGATGAATTTGGAGGAGGGATAAGGAGGGGTTGATGAGGGATAAGGTTTATGGGATGGTTATGTTTTGGCGGTTTGTTTTAGGTGGATTCCTAATTTCAACATGGGAGGCATAAGGAGACCTCCATAGTTCTTGCTCTTGCTTGGCTTGCTTGCTTGGAGAAGGAGCCTTTGTTTTGATTGAAATTGTTTGTTGTAGTTGAGAACTACATCTTTTTGTTTGTGCATTTCCTTGTGCATGTGAATGTATGTTATATGTGAAAGAAGCTATGTTGCCATGTGTTGTTTTATTTGTTCCCTTCTAATATGGTTGGTGCTCGGGGGCCAATGGGGAAAGATGGATTCTATTTTCCCATTGGATGTCTTGGTTGGCTGGAGAGCATTGCCTTTCCCCCTTCCTTGTTGTGATAAAAAGAATAATGAAGATGGAGAATTCAACATGCTACTGTTTCGAGAGTTTTCACAGTTTCACAGTCATCCCTTTTGTGAATTTTTAAAATGTAATCCTTCCCACTTCAATTTAATGAGTGTAATTGATATAGAGATGTGAAATGTTTACATATTATTGGAAGTTGGAATTGAATTGAGAAATGTATCCTCTGCTTTTACTTGAAAAGAAATGTAAATGGTATTGTATACTTGTATTTGGAAATGTGAAAAGAATCAAATCAAGTTGGAAAAGGATTCAATTGTAAAATCATTTGAATGATCAATAAAGAGTGACATTGTTCTTTTATAATTATGTGTGGAAACGTATTCTAGACTTTTATTTCTGTCCATGAGTGAAATTCTTATTTGAAAAGCTAGGAAATAGAATTCTCTTTTTTATCTTGGAATGTTGAAAAGAAGCATACAAAATGAAAATGAGTGTTATCTTCTTACAGAATTGTATATTGAAGTGAAAATTCAGAGATGCATTTTAGTTAGAGGTTAATTTTTGATTGATGAAGCTATGTAATGGGTTAAGTCAGAATCTTATTGCTCATCCAAAAGATAAATCGCCAAATCAATTTTAAAGGCACAACTCACTGTACAAAATCCAAATCTGGTAATGTATATTTTTAATTAAAAGATAAGTTCACATTTTTACTTCACAATAAACTTAAAATTTTATACATTACCATGCTAAGGATTCATTAAATTCAAGTTGACAAGGAAAAAACTCAAAGAAATCAATTCAACCATCTTAGAATTGAAGCAATCCCTTCCTAGGTTGTTTTACTGTCCCTTGTTGGAGAAAAACAAAACTTGAATAAATTGATCAAATTTACATACTTAATACATTCTAATTCTTCCCTAAGATGATACCCCATGTATTATTGACATGTTGAGTGGAGGAAGATTTCAATTTT
Organism: Taxus chinensis; assembly: GCA_019776745.2. Lineage (NCBI taxonomy): Eukaryota > Viridiplantae > Streptophyta > Pinopsida > Cupressales > Taxaceae > Taxus > Taxus chinensis. The sequence goes on from CM034154.1 coordinate 293,631,903, forward strand.
ATAAAAATTACAAGTTTGAAAAATTGCCAATTTTGAAGTAGAAAACCCTACAGATTGTTTCTTTAAAATTGACTTCTAAAACCTTATAAAATTTCAAAATTGATGATCCTTGTGAAAATATAACTCCAAGAGCTTTCCAGAAATTCCTTGTTTTCCCAAAATGGAGTTCCCAATCAAAAGTTATGGCCATTTTAAGTTTTACTTCAAAATGGCCATCCAAAACTAAAAAATGAATTAATATAACTTAGAAAAATTTAAATTTTAGCGCGGAAAAAATTTCCATGAAAAAACCCGCCACCCTCTTATCCAATTAGATGATTCCACATGGCATCTTGGAGGGGTGGACTATTTGAAAACTCTATCGTTTTGAAAAAATTTCCTTGGGAAAATTTTCTAAATTTTCCCCGCAACCCCGCGGCCCCAAACCAATCACGTGCTGACACGTGGCAGGGGGTGCACCTAATAAAACAAAAAAATTAACCATTTTTCCTTTGGGAAATTTTCACATTTTTCCCTATGGACCCACACCCCTATAGCCAATAGGGTGTTGAAACTTTTCCTCTTGGAGGCACAGGCCCACACAACTCTTTCTAACCTTTTATCTCTTTGGTGAAAAACTCTATTATTCTCTGCCGCTCCGCCGGCCCCCAATCGCAAGATGCCACATGGCCATTTGAGCTAATGTGGGGATAGTTTCTCCTTTAGGATTTTAATCCCTGAAACCCCTTCGCCAAATTCACTCTACCAACCCGCCATCCCCGTGACAAATAGGAAGTTGACACGTGGCTTAGGGGAGTGCCACGTGGCAATCATTTTCTACCTTGGCGGAGGCGCACAACTATTTTTCACCTTTGCACTTTGGGTTAAATTTATTGAAAACCCAACCTTCTCCACCACTCCCTGGTTCCGCATGCCACGTGTCCTGCTTCGTCGACCCCGCGGACCTCCAAGGGAGAATTTTCCTCTAAAACTCCGCCTGGCCATAACTTGAGTTTTACAAGGAGTTAGGAGGACTTATTTATATGGTTGTAAAGGTGAGGAAATTTCCTATCCAATGAGCCTAGTTTAGGTTTTGAAAAGAAATAAGAACCTCTGTTTTGAACGTATTCTAGACTATCTTCTGTCCATGAAAAGAAAATTGCGTATTTGAAAAGCTAGGAAATACAATTCTCTTTGTTATCTTGGTAATTATTGAAAATTTGAAGCATACAAAATGAAAATGAGTGTTATCTTCTTACAGAATTGTATATTGAAGTGAAAATTCAGAGATGCATTTTAGTTAGAGGTTAATTTTTGATTGATGAAGCTATGTAATGGGTTAAGTCAGAATCTTATTGCTCATCCAAAAGATAAATTGCCAAATCAATTTTAAAGGCACAACTCACTATACAAAATCCAAATCTGGTAATGTATATTTTTAATTAAAAGATAAGTTCACATTTTTACTTCACAATAAACTTAAAATTTTATACATTACCATGCTAAGGATTCATTAAATTCAAGTTGACAAGGAAAAACTCAAAGAAATCAATTCAACCATCTTAGAATTGAAGCAATCCCTTCCTAGGTTGTTTTACTGTCCCTTGTTGGAGAAAAACACAACTTGAATAAATTGATCAAATTTACATACTTAATACATTCTAATTCTTCCCTAAGATGATACCCCATGTATTATTGACATGTTGAGTGGAGGAAGATTTCAATTTTATAAAAATTACAAGTTTGAAAAATTGCCAATTTTGAAGTAGAAAACCCTACAGATTGTTTCTTTAAAATTGACTTCTAAAACCTTATAAAATTTCAAAATTGATGATCCTTGTGAAAATATAACTCCAAGAGCTTTCCAGAAATTCCTTGTTTTCCCAAAATGGAGTTCCCAATCAAAAGTTATGGCCATTTTAAGTTTTACTTCAAAATGGCCATCCAAAACTAAAAAATGAATTAATATAACTTAGAAAAATTTAAATTTTAGCGCGGAAAAAATTTCCATGAAAAACCCGCCACCCTCTTATCCAATTAGATGATTCCACATGGCATCTTGGAGGGGTGGACTATTTGAAAACTCTATCATTTTGAAAAAATTTCCTTGGGAAAATTTTCTAAATTTTCCCCGCAACCCCGCGGCCCCAAACCAATCACGTGCTGACACGTGGCAGGGGGGTGCACCTAATAAAACAAAAAAATTAACCATTTTTCCTTTGGGAAATTTTCACATTTTTCCCTATGGACCCACACCCCTATAGCCAATAGGGTGTTGAAACTTTTCCTCTTGGAGGCACAGGCCCACACAACTCTTTCTAACCTTTTATCTCTTTGGTGAAAAACTCTATTATTCTCTGCCGCTCCGCCAGCCCGCGGCCAATCGCAAGATGCCACATGGCCATTTGAGCTAGCGTGGGGATAATTTATCCTTTGGGATTTTAATCCCCAAAACCCCTTCACCAAATTCACTCTACCAACCCGCCATCCCCGTGACAAATAGGAAGTTGACACGTGGCTTAGGGGAGTGCCACGTGGCAATCATTTTCTACCTTGGCGGAGGCGCACAACTATTTTTCACCTTTGCACTTTGGGTTAAATTTCTTGAAAACCCAACCTTCTCCACCACTCCCTGGTTCCCCATGCCACGTGTCCTGCTTCGTTGACCCCGCGGACCTCCAAGGGAGAATTTTCCTCTAAAACTCCGCCTGGCCATAACTTGAGTTTTACAAGGAGTTAGGAGGACTTCTTTATATGGTTGTAAAGGTGAGGAAATTTCCTATCCAATGAGCCTAGTTTAGGAAAGTTTTGATAAATCTAAATGTGTGAAAAATATAGTTGAAATTTTGGGCCTGTTTGAGAATAGGCATAAGGGAAATTTGCTCCCCGAACCTAGGTAAAACATGTAACCCTAAAGTTGAAGCCTTGTAAACTTGTTATAAGATAAAAATGGAAATCTTGTGTTTAATTTATTAAAATCTGTTCTGGAACCTATTTAGTTTCAAACTAGTGTCTTGTGACTTAGTTGTAGACTCTTCTTATAAAAAAAAATTATTCCATAATTTCCTAGTTTCTTGGTCTCAAGTGGTAGTTGAAGCGGGTATTACACCTCTGTTTGAGTGATTTTGTTTCACCCAATGCAAAAATGAGTTCTTCTTCAAGGTCTACCTCACCTTTTTCTTCTATGTCCTCAATTCCTTCCAAATCAACTTTACTAGTTAATGAACCTTCTTCTATATCCATAAACAATGTTTCTTCATCATCACTGTCTGAATCACTTATTCCGCTTTCTTCGGATGAGCTACTACCTCTTTTTGAATATCTAATCTTATTTTTCTTTTAAAAAAATTTCTTGCCTCTGCTTTGCTTGAATTCTCTTTTGAACTTGAGCTTTTTGTCTTCATCTTCGCTATCTTTATTCTCTGTGCATTTAGTTACAAAATGAACAATTTTACCATAATTAAAACATTTAAATGGTAACTTACCTTTGTATCTCTCGGATCCTTTCTTTAGCTTTCGAATGAATAAAGCTTCATGTTCATCTTCTTTGCTGTTTGATTCATCATTTGCTTCAGATTCCTTGATTGCCTTTTTCTTTGAGACTTTGAATGTGGCTTCCTTCTTTGTTGGTTTATTAGATTCATTCCTCATTTCATAAGCTGTCAGTATTCCACGTAGTTCATCCATGATTAGCTTGTCAAGATCCTTCATTTCTTCGATGGTAGACACCTTAGCATCAAATCTTAATGTTAAAGATGTTAAGACCTTCTGGATGATCATGGGTTCCTCAATATTTTCTCCAAGCCCTCTTATGGTGTTTACAACTTCATCCACCCGTAGAAGATAAGCTGCAACATCTTCCTCATCCTTCATTTTTAGGCTCTCAAATTTTCTCCTATGGGTTTGAAGCTTAGCTTTTCTAACCTTATCATCACCTTCATATATTGTTAAAATTTTATCCCATATTTCCTTTGCCATGTCACATTGCATTACCTTGACAAATTTAGACTCTGATAGGCCACACAAGATTGCGTTCATCGCCTTGGCATTGTTTTCAAAATCCTTCTTACCAGCTTCGTCTATTGGTGGAGTTAATGGAATGATATATCTGACTACTATTGATTACCAAATATCAAACCCTAGTGCCATCATATAGGTTCTCATTCTTACACTCCAAAATGCATAGTTTGTTCTGTTAAACAACGGAGCCTTGTTCGAGGAAAAACCTTCTTGTACTTGACTAGCCATATGTGCTCTCGAGATCTACCTTCCAACTGTTAGATTGTTCTTGAAGGAACCTGCTCTGATACCAATTGTTGAGCAAAAGATAATACTGAGAGGGGGGGTGAATTAGTATTATGATATTATTTCAAAATTCAATACTTAAACTTAGATCTATAATCACAAGCAATGTGAATATATCAAATCAATCAAAGAGCACAAAACTTAATGCAAGTAGACACAAATATACGTGGAAACCCTTTCAGGAGAAAACCACAGAGAAATTTCTTTCTTTATATATATTTCTCAAAAAATTGTAGGCACCAACCTACCAGAGACACCAATCCCCAAATTGTAGTTTTGTAGGCACCAACCTACAGGAGCACCCACCCCTTTTTCTAAGCACCAACTCAGCAAGAGACATCGATCTATTTGAATATGAAGGCACCAACCTTCCTTACAAAATTTTCTTTCCACTTTTGAACTTGTTGCTTCCTCAATCAATAATGGAAAATTCTTCTTCTTACTTTTAGATTTGATGTTCTAAAATTATGCCCTTACACTTCCTCTTCTTCTTCTTTTTCCTTAATATATTCAACTTGAATCCATGATTAATAAGTCTCATATGAATCTTCTTATATAGCCTTTCATACCTTTTTGAAAGGGCATTACACCTTAAACCATCACACCCTTTCATTAACATTAGTCGGCCTTTATTTATTAATTTATTCTTTCTAAACAAATCATTGCCCCCTTTGAATTAATTAATACACACAAATAAAGACTGCCCCAAATAATTTAATTATCACCTAAACATTCAATGCAGCCCCTTAAGACATGAGTGCTGCTCTCTAAGCAAGTAGTGGTCCCTCTTTTGTGTAAATCATGGGCCTCCAAGGATAAATCACGGTCTTCATGAAAAGCGTTGCTTTATTCTCATCATGGTTGTCAAGATATTCCTCTTTCTTGAATGTTGTTCACTTTACATAGATACTGTAGAATTTATCCTATAAAGGTGACCCTTTTCACATATATAAATATCTGATTTATGCTCTTTTTTCTAGTCTATATGTTGTTGGTTATTTCCGTTGACATACTCACAATTTCGTTAGTAATTCCGTTACTTTCTGACAGATTTTTGTTTACCAATTCAGCACCTCTTTTGACATCAATGACAATATTACCAATATTTGTTACCTTGGACACTGGATCTATACGGGAAAGATACTTTTTCCATTCTTCTATGTGTGCTTACTTCTTTGAATAAAAAACTGTTACTTTTTATAATAATTGGTGAAGCCTTTGTGAGTCTTTAGTTTTGGGTTTGTGGGTAATTATGAACCCTATCATTCATTATTTTGGGATGTTATTCTCAACTGATATTGTGAATAAGACTTTGGTTTCTCTTTGAGAAAGAAAATATATATGTGTGTGTGTGTGTGTTTGTTATTTTGTGAATAGTATATTGGTTCTAGGTCTGCAATATGCTTTCAACCTGATTTGGTTTGAAACTGGAACTTCTTTTGTTTAGTTGTATGAAACGATTTATTAATGGACCTTTCCTTATTAGAGTTACCTTTTCTCTATCCTTGGATAGGCTCAATGTTTGAAACTTTTTTGTACTCGATTCCATTTTGAGATAGTGATTTCTCATGACATGTTGATATACTTTGTTTGAATCATTGATTGAAATAATGTTGAGAGCTAGTAGCCAGGAAGGTTCTCGTGGTAAGTAAGTTGATACTTATGGGTTTGAACTGTTGTTGACTAGTCTTGCCTAGTTTATATGGATAGGAGTAGGTTTGTCTCTTGTACTCTTTATCCTTTGTGAAGAACTTGAGTAGATATTAACTCCTCTTTGGGGCTACTTTGTTTGTGAACATTGATTTCTAATCTTTGATTGATAACTTCTTGCATGAAGAGTTGGAATTGGAATTGTAGTTAGACTGATCTAATTTTCCTTACCTTCTTGTATTGTTATGGAATTTTGTTTTGATGAATATTCTAATGTTGAATGTGCAAGATTGTTATCCCAGAAATGAAAATTTAACTCATGTTATTAATTTGGTCTATTTTTCAGATGTTATAGGTTCGGGCATGGTACATAATGGTTCTTCTTATTCTTTCTTAGGATATAGATGAATCATCCTAGAATGAACCATGTTGTATACACTTATTTTTTCTCATAGAAAAGATAAATGTGGTATTCTATTAGGATAGAATTATGAGACAATGGGATGACAAGATCTATTGTTTTTACAAGCCATTGATAGGACTAATAGAAATTTAAGATCTTAGGCAGATAATGTTTATTATATTTTGCTCTTCTCTTTAAAGTTGATCTAGATTTATTAATGTACTTCCTTTCTGTTTGTTATCACTTATGCTTATTGTATGATGTTTTAATTGTCTCATTAAAGCAGTGTTGCTTTAATGAAACAATTAGTGGAATGCACTTCATTTTAATGATTAGTTCTTATCATGCTCAGTTCATTGAACTGACCCATGCTAGCTATTTTTGCAGATGGATGACTTAAGTGGTAAAAGAAGGCAAAAAATTATATGATGCATTGGCTGATATATGTCTAATTCTTAGTAAAGAATTCTGATTCATTCTTTTGTTGTATTGTAAAAGAAAAGTTGTATACTTTATAGAATGAAGGTTGTTGTTATGCAGTATGCCTAAAGTGCATAGTCTTGTAAATTTATAAGTTGTAATGATGAATTGCGAGTTGTGATTTATTTGCATTGGTTGTGTAAATTATCTTGTACTTTTATAAAGAAGATGAAAGTTCCATCTTGTTGATATTCTTTATATTATGTTATGCTTATCTTGTTATCTTTGATAAGATGGATAATGGGAATTAGTTTAATTTCCCTTATAATGATGCAACTTGTTGAGTTGCATAATATGATGTGTTTTACCTAAAAAATTTAACATAGTAATGTGATGCGTAATGAACATGAAGTAAGAAATATGGGTATTGTGAATGATATACTCCTAATACTTAATCATTAGAGGAAGACCCATTCTCTCTCTCAATTGAATGGTAAACTAAAAGGTTTGGAGATATGATTACTAATTATTAGACTTCATTTTGTATGAATTCTACTTTAATTGGATATATATGGTTGTTAAACCTTCCTAAAATGTTAAATTACATTTTAATGAAACTTATCATATCGCTATCTTGTTTTAGTTAACTGCTAGTTGAACTGGGAAAATGAACATTATAAAGCAGTCATAAGTTAAGGAAGTTATTCATGGATTAATGAAACAAATTTAGAAAATAACTTATGGAGTTTTGGATTAGGGTATAGCAGGGTTTTTGTAATCAAGAACTAATCCAAATTTATAATTCATTAACAATCTCCTTGGGGTATGTACATCTCGATGAGGTAGTTTTTGTAGGATGTTGGCACATGCCAATTGCAAGGTTATAATTTTGAGAAGACTTGGGTCTTCTTGAGAATACAACGTTGTAGTTGACATGTGGCATCACCCTTCCACATTGATCATCTAGATCTACACACAAACTTAGACTTGAACTTAGTTTCTCTCTAGGTCAAGTTAGTGGAACATTTAGGATAGGAAGTAGCTTCTAATGGCTCAGGGTACCTTGGCACATCTGGTTGACTTAGTTCAACCAAGTATGCCCATTTACCTTAAGCCATTGTGAGCGTCTTCCTATAATAAGTTATGTTTCTAACTAGGGCTAGGGTTAAACTTGGGACAAGTGGACTGACGGTAGTCAGTAAAGACCAATCATGATAATAGAGGAGTGAGGTGAAGGACGTATTCCAATATGATGAGTATGTCATCTAGGAATAGTGACATACATAGTATGTTGTAAATCTTTGGCCAAAGTATGGCAAGCTGCTGGTTGTGTTGTCCTATGTCACCAAGTTTAAAACAATGTGATATCAGATGAATATTGGTAACAAATATTCAGATATGTTCTTTAAACAGATCACTCAGTACCCAGTGTAGGGTAGGAAAACCAAGTATACAAAGTATACAATATGTATTCAATACTTAAGATAACATAAATAGATCAGTAGATTACCGAGTTATGAAATGAATAGATCAGTGGATCACCAAGTCATTACAACTGCATATGGTTATCTATTTGAATTCGATTTGCATGGAATGTTTGTTCTAAATAATGCTTTATTTAGAATAGTGAACATTATTTTTTTTAAAAAAATTCCCTTGTTTCTAAAGTCTTAAAATGGGAATGTTACATCTTGGTATCAGAGCTGAAGGTTGCAGCTCTTGGACCTATTGTGTCCATAATCTGATGAAACTTAAATTTTCTTGTAATAGAAAATGGTTAGAACAAGAGGAAATGTTGCAAATAACCCTCCACCTTAGGAAGGAGCAGCAACTTCCTAGAAACTTGATGAGATCCTTGCTGCCCTGTTGGACACAAGAGATCGTTTGGCTATACTTGAACAAAAAGTAATGGGTAATGAGGAGGAAGATGAAGCTGATAACAATAATCAGCCACCTCTAGGGGACAACACCAATGTGGGTGTTGATAATAACAATGTTAACATACCTGTTCATCTTGAGAACAAAAAGGCTAGGCTAGCAGCTAAACTCACTAATGATATAAAAAGGATAAGTCCACCTAAGTTTGATGGCACCACATTAGGAGATGGAGCTGAGAATTGGCTCATTGAAATGGAGAAATACTTTGCAATAAGGAATTTCTCAAAGAAACAAAGGTGATATGGGGAGCATATTAGCTTTCTCATGAAGCATCTTCATGGTGGGACAGTCGTAAGGCTGAGTTGAATATTGATGTAGATAATATCACATGGGATCAATTTAAAGGTTACTTTAGGCAACGATGGCTGGCACAACTTTACTATGATCAAAAAATGACTGAATTTCAGAACTTAGCTCAAGGAAAGCTAACTGTAACTAAGTACTGGGAATGATTTACAAAACTCCTTAAGTATATACCTCAGTACCAAACTGATGAGAAGTTCAGGATATGGAAATTCATCATGGGATTGAATCCCGTTATAGGGGGAGAGGTGGATGTTCACAGCCCAACCATGATGGAAGGGGTTGTTGAAAAATCCATAAGGCAGGAACATAAATTAAAGGCAATTTCTGCTCACAAGGAGGAAGTAAGGAAGAAAAATCCCAACTCCTCTTCATCATATCTTGCACCTAAGAAAGGACCATGGAAGAAATTCAGGGTAAAAATTAAGTTTTCATCTGATACTAATAAGAAAGCAGCAGCAAACAAGTTTGCTGGTAATGCACGGAACAACTTTGCTAAGAAAAATAATAACGGACAAGAAGTCCTATGGGGGTCAGAACGATAACTCTAAGGCTGGAAATAAACTTGAGCCTAGGAAGGGATCTATAGGAGGCTATTATAACTATGGAAAATATCATTATGTGAATCAATGTCCTTTGAAGAAGGATGATCGTAATCAATAGCACAAGATACATGCTGCAGTAGCTGACAAGCAGGCTGAGAAATAGGCCACACCCATAGAAGTTCTAGGTAAGTTATTTGGCTTACCTATAACTATTATTTTTTATACCAGAGCTACTGAATGTTTTATTTCTAGTAAATTAGCATCCAAACTAAAAATAAAAGCTGGAAACATGGATAAAACATGGACTGTACAGTATGGGAACAATGTTGTTCATATGGTTAGTATGTTTCTTTTTGGAGCAGTCCTTGATTTACCTAACTTTTCCACTGAAGTTGATCTTTATGTTGCACCTTTGGGGTCTTATGATGTAATCATAGGTGTTAATTGGTTAGCAGAACATAAGGCTAAAGTGGACTATTTTGAAAAACACATTAGTTGTTTAGACGACCTATAGAAAACAACAGAGATTTAGGGTGTGAAATGTGAGATTTCTGTTAGAAAACTATCAGCTATGCAACTTAAAAAGGCCAAAAATAAAGGTTGTACCTTGTATGCAGTAAAAATTACTGAATCAACTGAAGAGAACAGCGATGTTATGGAATGATATTCATTGTTACAAGACTTTAGTGACATATTTCCAGAAGAACATCAGGTCTTCCACCCAAAAGGGAGTTTGATTTCATGATTGAGATCAAGCCTGTAACTGAACCTATTTCTAAAGCACTGTATCGAATGACTACTACAGAATTAGTAGAGCTTAAGGCTCAATTGCATGAAATTTTGTCTAAAGGTTTGATTAGACCAAGTGTTTCACCTTGGGGAGCACCTGTAATTTTTGTGAAAAAGAAGGATGGAACCCTTAGATTGTGCATTGATTACAGAATGTTAAACAAAGAAACAATCAAGAATAGATACCCACTCCCTAGGATTGATGATTTATTTGATCAGATGCATGGAGCATCGGTATATTCTAAGATATATATTCAATCTGGATATCATCAATTACGAATTAAGGATGAGGATATTCATAAAACAACTTTCAGAACAAGGTATGGACATTATGAGTTCACGGTTTTACCTTTTGGATTAACTAATGCACCTGCAACATTTATGAATTTAATGAATAATATCTTTCAAGAATACTTGGACAAATTTGTGCTCGTATTCTTGGATGACATTCTCATATATTCAAAAAATATTGAGGAACATCATAAGCATTTGAAAATAGTTTTGGGAATATAAGAAAGAGATGGTTATTTGGTAAGATGTCTAACTATTCTTTCTATGACATAGAAGTACACTATTTGGGACATGTAATAAGTAAGAATGGAATTGTTGTAGATCCTTCAAAAATTGTAGCTATAATTGAGTGGCATGCACCTAAGAATGTACATGAAGTTAGAATCTTCATGGGACTTGCTAGCTACTATAGAAAATTTGTAAAAGATTTTTCTAGGATAGCTGCCCCAATAACTTCCTTACAGAAGAAAGATAAAAAGTTTGTTTGGAGTGAAAAATGTGAAATTACATTCAAAACCTTGAAGGAACAGTTAACTTCAGCACCTATTCTTGTAGTACCAGATCCTAATGGAGATTTTATGGTGGTAACTGATGCATCAGGTGAAGGTCTAGGAGGTATTTTGTTACAAAATGGACATGTCATAGCTTATGAAAGTAGAAAAATTAAGTTACATGAGTTGAATTATGCTCCACATGATTTAGAGCTTGTTGCCATTATTCATGCACTACAAGTTTGGAGACATTATCTTCTTGGTAAACCTTTTGAATTGAAAACTGATCACCTTGGACTGAAGTATATTTTCACTTAGCCAAATTTGAATGCAAGACAATGAAGGTGGTTAGATTTTTTGTCTCAATATGATTTTGACATCAGTTATATCAAGGCTAAAGAAAATAGAACCTGATGCTCTAAGTTTTAGGAAGCACATTTCTTCTCTTATAACGTTAAGAACTCAGTTTAAGGATGAAGTAAAAAGTGTTATGGAATCTGACTCTTACTTTTAGCAAGTAAAAGTAGCACTTGCTACAGATTTGAATGATTTGAGGTATAAAGGTTTTTGCTTTAATAACAAATGAATCTTATGATTTGAAAATAGAGTCTATGTACCTTCGCTAAATGATTTGAGAAAGAAATTGTTAGTAGAATTTCATTTCACTTTGAATTCACCTGTTTTCTGGATGAACAAACTGGCATTATAAAAGTTTTATGCTTGTTATGATATATGGAAACAATAAGTATTTGTAGTTAAAGGAATGAAAAAGGATGTTAAGATTACACCTTTCAGTAGGCAGAACATATGGAAGACTGAATTTTGTATGATACTAATTCTTGGTCATTTAAGCATGATTTTGTTCAGCTATATGTCACTCAGGTCTTTGGTGATTGATCTTGGCAGGAGTTAAGGACTTAAAAAAACAATTCTTTGAGGATGAATTTCATGAGTCCTAAGAATCTAAGGATTATCATAATGGTAACCTAATTTAGGTAAAACAACTATTCCTAGCTATGTTTGCTTATTTGGAATTTTGTTCTAACCTAAGCCTCTTATTCTAATATTTTGGGTTAGTGACCTAACCTAAGAATTATGTAAATGGATTAGGGAAGGGTTACTAAAGTGATACTAGGCTATTTTAGCTATTACCTAATACTAAAGGGTTATGAATTGAACCTAACCTAAGGTGGAATTCTAATGGCTAATGTTTTAAACCTATTTTAGTAATTGTTACACTAACCTAAGTATTTGCATCTATCGTAAACTATTAAGGGAACCAAAAGGGGTCGTATGACATAAGGGTGATGGTTCCAATACATTTAAATGATTTGAAAGGATTTAAATGAGGAAGTACTGCTAGATTTGGTAGGGAGCTAGTAGACTTGGTAGAGGCTTACATGGAAGCTCCACTAAAATATGGAATTGTATTTTTTGCATTGAATTGGCATTCACCGGATTTAGGAGGTGGTGGAAAGGAAAGATAAGTGAGAATTTTTGATTGAATGGCATTTATGGCATTAATGAGCCTCGGTCTTTGTGTGTAAACCATCTTGGAAACTTAGAAGGTGGGTTTGTAGGAGGTCATTTGGTTTTACATGCATGGCAGATTTTTCTCTACATGGAGCAAACTAGTTCTTCGAACCAGCAGTTCGACCATCACTTCATAGCTATTTTTGGTTTCTTTGGCCTATTTTTGATCGAAGGAAAGTATATGAGGTGTAGGAGGAAAATAATTTTGATTTTTGATCTTTCATGGAGGAGAAAAAAGAGTTGGAAGCTCGGCTAGAAGTCTCCTTCGATTTGATGGAAGCACTATCTGGCATGATAGGCTCTAACTATGAAATTCTTCGCATTCTTCTAAATGAATCATTAGAAAAACTTTCTCTCATGACATTCATGTTTTCATTCTTTTCTAGTAATTTTTTCTTGCTGGGTTTATGAATCTTTGTGTTGTTTGGATTTGGAATCCATGGCAAAAAATAGTGTTGTTTTGGAAACTACCTTTCTATGCAAGTTATATGACCTGCATGCAAGAGGAAATGGTATTAGAAACTTGTTATGTATCTTATTTTTGCTCTCTAGATCTTGTATTCGAAGTTATGTGCTTTGAATGACCTTTCGTGAAAATATGGGATCCGAGCTTAGGGAAACTTGAGTTCCATTTTATTTTGCTTTTGGGTTGATTCTTTGGATGCAGACTTGTGTTGGAACTTATGTTTTTAATTAAAATCATGTTGGAGCTTCATGTTTGAATAGAATTAATGTTTGGGAAACTTATGTATTCACTGAACTATTGCATGGAGTTCGTATTTATCACTGTTTTCACATTATTTTACTTGTGAAGTTCTGAAATTTTTGCGTGAAGCTTGGGTTCGATCATCTATACTCTTATTTAACACTTGAGTGTTATGAACTTGTATTTGGGTCGATGCATTTGATTCATTTCTGGTATTTTTGTATTGGGTTATTCTTTTATTAAATGTATTAAGCTTATAACTCTTTATTTTTAGCAACTCACTCACCAAGAGACTGGGTGAAAGCTTGTTTGAGTTGTTTGAAATATCTTTGAGATTTGGAACTGGAAACGTCTTGCTTAAGGAATGTGAACTTCTAGTTTTATGACTGTATCAAATTCTTTGAGATGGTATTGGTGGGAATAGAAGGAAGTGTTCTTTCCCTCTGTTTTGAGGAAACCCACATTCTTGGGTTGACTGTATTGTTTTGTAACCAAGGCACCACTGTCATAATTTCATGGTTGTGAAGTTTTGTTTTGATATTCCATTCTTGTTGCTTTGGAATTTAAGACTGAGATAGCTTCTGTATTATTGGGTTGTTAACCTTGGACACTAGATCTAAATGTCTTAGGAAAGATACTTTTCCTTGGACACTGTATTGCAAAAATTTCCTTGTCCTTAGTTTTTGAGTCATGAACTGTTACTTTTTGTATTAAGTGGTGAAGCCTTTGTGAGTCTTCAGTTTTGGGTTCGTGGGTAATTATGAACCTTATCATTTATTATTTTGGGATGTTATTCTTGACTGATACTAGTGAATAAGACTTTGGTTTCTCTTTGAGAAAGAAAATATATATGTGTGTATTCTTTTGTGAATAGTATATTGGTTTGGGTCTGCAATATGCTTTCATCCTGAATTGGTTTGAAACTGGAACTTTTTGTTCAGTTAAATGAAATGATTTATTATTGGTTCTTTCCTTATTTGAGTTACCTTTCCTCTATCCTTGGATAGGCTCATTGTTTGAACTTTTCTATACTCGATTTTCTTTCGAGATAGTGATTTCTCATGACCTGTTGGTCTACCTTGTTCAAATCATTGATTGAAATAATGTTGAGAGTTAGTAGCCAGGAAGTGTTCTGGTGTTAAGGAAGTTGATACTTATGGGTTTGAATGTTGTTGACTAGTCTTGTCTAGTTTTTATGGATAGGAGTAGGTTTGTCTCTTGTACTCTTTATCTTTTGTGAAGAACTTGAGTAGAGATTAACTCCTCTTCGGGGCTACTTTGTTTGTGAACATTGATTTCTGATCTTTGATTGATAACTTCTAACATGTAGAGTTGGAATTGGAATTGTAGTTGGATTGTTCTTATTTTCCTATACCTTCTTGTATTGTTATGGAATTCTGTTTTGATGTATATCCTAATGTTGAATGTTAAGATTGTTACCTGGAAAGGAACAGGTAATTCATGTTATTAATCTGGTCTATTTTTCAGATGTTATAGGTTCGGGCATGGTACATAATGGTTCTTCTTATTCTTTGCTTAGGATATAGATGAATAATCCTAGAATGAACCATGTTGTATACACTTATTTTGTCTCATAGAAAAGATAAATGTGGTATTCTATTAGGATAGAATTATGAGACAATGGGATGACAAGATCTATTGTTTGTTACAAGCCATTGATAGGATTAATAGAACTTTAAGATCTTAGGTAGATATTGTTTATTATATTATGCTCTTCTCTTTAAAGTTGATCTAGATTTATTAATGTACTTCCTTTATTGTTTGATATCACTTATGCTGATTGTATGATGTTTTAATTATCTCATTAAAGCAGTGTTGCTTTAATGAAACAATTAGTGGAATGCACTTCATTTTAATGATTAGTGCTTATCATGCTCAGTTCATTGAACTGACCCATGCTAGCTATTTTTGCAAATGGACACGACTTAAGTGGTAAAAGAAGGAAAAAATTATATGATGCATTGGCTGATATATGTCTAATTCTTAGTAAAGAATTCTTGATTCATTCTTTTATTGTATTGTAAAAGAAAATTTGTATACTTTATAGAATGAAGGTTGTTGTTATACAGTATGCCTAAAGTGCATAGTCTTGTAAATTTTATAAATTGTAATGATGAATTGCGAGTTGTGATTTATTTGCATTGGTTGTGTAAATTATCTCATACTTTTATAAAGAAGATGAAAGTTCCATCTCATTTATATTCTTCATATTATACTATGCTTATCTTGTTATCTTTGATAAGATGGATAAAGGGAATTGGTTCAATTTCCCTTATAATGATGCAACTTGTTGAGTTGTATAATATGATGTGTTTTACCTAAACAAATTAACATAGTAATGTGATGTGTAATGAACATGTAGTAAGAAATATGGGTATTGTGAA
Source organism: Taxus chinensis (assembly GCA_019776745.2). Lineage (NCBI taxonomy): Eukaryota > Viridiplantae > Streptophyta > Pinopsida > Cupressales > Taxaceae > Taxus > Taxus chinensis. The sequence goes on from CM034154.1 coordinate 293,647,661, forward strand.
TGATATACCCTAACACTTAATCATGTAGAGGAAGATTCTTCTCTCTCTCAATTGAATGGTAAACCAAAAAGGTTTGGAGATATGATTACTAATCATTAGACTTCATTTTGTATGAAGTCTACTTTAGTTGGAATATATGCGGTTGTTAAACCTTCCTGAATGTTAAAGTACATTTTAATGAAACTTATGATATCATTATCCTGTTTTGGTTAACTGCTTGTTAAATTGAAAAAAACATTAAAAAGAATCATAAGTTAAGGAAGTTCTTCATGGACTAAATGAAACAAATTTAGAAAAGACCTTATGGAGTGTTGGATTAGGGTTTAACAGCATTGCTATAGTCAAGACATAATCCAAATTAAAAACATATTAACAATCTCCTTGGAGTGTGTAAATCTCAATGAGGTAGTTTCTGTAGGATGTTGGCACATGCCAACTGCATGGCTATAATTTTGAGAATAATTGGGTCTTATTAAGAATACAATGTTGTAGTTGACATGTGGCATCACCCTTCCGCATTGATCATCTATATCTACACACAATAAGAACTTGGACTTGAACTTAGTTTCTCTCTAGGTCAGGTTAGTGGCATATTTAAGATAGGAAATAGCTTTCAATGGCTCAGGGTACCTTGGCACATCCAGTTAACTTAGTTCAACCGAGTATGCCCATTTACCCTAAGTCATTGTGAGCATCTTCCTATAATAATTTATGTTCTAACTAGGGCTAGGGTTAAACCTGGGACAAGTGGACTAACAGTAGTCAGTAAATACCAATCATGATAATAGAGGAGTGAGGTGAAGGATGTATTCCAAAATGATGAGTATGTCATCTAGGAATAGTGACATACACATTATGTTGGAAATCTTTGGCCAAAGTATCGCAAGCTACTAGTTGTGTTTTCCTATGTCACCAAGTTTAAAGCAACATGATATCAGGTGAATATTAGTAACAAATATTAAGATATGTTCTATAAAAATATCACTTAGTACCCAGTGTAGGGTAGGAAAACCAAGTATACGAAGTATACAATATGTATTCAATACTTAATATAACATAAATAGATCAGTAGATTACCGAGTTATGAAATGAATAGATCTGTGGATCACCAAGTCATTACAGATACATATGGTTATCTATTTGAATTCGATTTGCATGGAATGTTTGTCGTAAATGATGCTTAATTTAGAATAGTGAACATTGTATTTTTTAAAATAAAAAATCCTTATTTCTAAAGTATTAAAACGGGAATGTTACACATTAACCACACCAACCCATTTTACCCATTTTACCCCTATTACTTAACCGCTTAATATCCTAACTACATTACCTTGCATCCCCACCTGTGAAAGCATAACTTGGAGGTGGTTAAAACCACTTCCAAGATGTTTTCCCCAAAAATTGGATCAACAACGATCCTAACCGGTCACCACTAATTATAAATAAAACCTTAGAGCTCTTGTTTTAGCATCCAGAATGGTTACAACAAATCTCTATCACACAAAGAATCTAGAAAACCCTTCTACGTGCATCTAGACATACACAAGACCTTTTTCACACCATCAAATGCTTCACAAGCTACGATAAGAATTTACAACATTATCATTCCATTTTCACATTCATAGTAAGTGCCTCTTCACCACCTTTTTTATGCTTTATTTATGCATCAGAAAAAAATTCAAATCAATTATTCTAGTCTCTATTCTTTGTCAGTTTAGAATTTTGTCACAATATCAATTTTTCACAGAGATTGCCAGTGATTTTTGAAATTTCTTGCGATCCTACTGATCACCTAAGATTCTGAAACATCATGAGGGATCTCTGTCAATATAATAATTTTACTCATCTTTTATCAATCTATATTGGTCTAATTTTTGTGTCCTTAATATGTGTTCCTTGTAGATAAATGTACCATGTCTCTCTCGCCCAATTGCTAGCATATACAATCTCTTGATTGTCCAATAACCGTTTATGTGGGAATAATTTGATATCCTCGACAAACTGAAATTTTTTCACCATCACATTCACAATAAACATTAAAGATATCAAAGATCAGATTGAGATCCTCCAAGAAGAATGAGAATCTCTTGAAGAGTTCTAGTATGAACGCTTTGAGTACTTCAAGCTTTCTACCATCCTATCCTAGGCCACTTATGAAGTTGAACAGGGTCTTACTATCCCCCTCAAGTTTTGGATAATTTTTTATTATTTATCTTATCATTATCAAAATAGCTTAATTACATCAACACAAGTTGACACCCTTCTAAGAAGTCCCTTTAGATTCCTAGGATAAGCATTTTAAGAGGAACTCATTATCATCTTTATCTAATATCTCTTTTTTAGTTGTCATTGTTTACAGGTCTTCTCACTCAGGGAAAGGAGGAACTCTTAAAATTGTCTACATTCTGTCATCCTAACATTGTGATTATTGGTGTAGGTATTGGTAAACCATGCTTATTTGAGTTTTTGGTATTTTCTGCATTTATAGCACCTAACTGAAAAACACCTTAAACATCCTAGAACACCCGGTGGGAACCTTTAGTACCTTTTTTCATTTATATTTGGTATCTTTTATTTCTTGTTTTTTATTTCATATAACCTTTCAGCTTGGAGCCCCCTGATATTTATTTTTTTTGCTTAAAAATTCAAAATAAATAAATAAAAAAAAGAAAAAAGTGATTACTAATATGTTATTTTCTTTCAACATTGCATTTTGTATTTTTTTTCTCATCAAATTAAAAGAACATTAAAATGAACATTCATACATGTTCAGTCACATAACATAACTAGGGTTTCAAATAATTGCATTCACAAAACTCCCTTCACACACAACCAAACCAAATCATAATTAACTCACATCTCAAAAATCCTTCACATGTGAACCTACTTGGATTTCATCACCAAGAGGATAAGCCGACTCAATGTTCTAGCCGAGTATAAAATCTATGGTGGGCGGTATATTGACTAAGCACTTGACACCCTTAATACTGTGGGACCATGAAGTGATGGGTAGGCCCCAATACCATTCCTTGTAATGACACCAACATACATTTGGACCTCATGTACCTTCAATTATATCAAGGACTCGATCCTTTAACATTACCTAAAACTATCATAGACTACCATCTCTTCATACCATGTTTATCCATTCTTCACATAAAATATTTGAGATTCATTTCATAGGTCAGAGGTTAAATCAAGATAATAAAAAAATATCTTACATGAATTATTTGTATTCATTAATTAACCATCTAGATTTTTATTTTTCTTTAGTGATTATTTATTTGATCCACAATTCTAACCAAACAACAATATTACCGTCAAACCTATGAAAATATGAACGATCGTCTTCAATAATCCCTGGATAAAATATAGTCTCACCTTCAAGAAATAAAAGGTGTGATTGATCAATTTTGATCACCTTCAGTGGTTAATAAAGAACCTCATAATTCTCCTAGTAGTCAATCATCCAATCAGAAATCCAAGATCCATCCAGTCCTCACTTTTTCAATATTGGTGATTCAGTATTTACAAAAATTCTAGATTCAAACCTCATGGATCTTAATGCCTATATTTATTTTTGAGGTTTATTCCTCCTACAACCACACCCATACAAAAAATCCCTATCTCAATGGTCACTTTCGACACTTCCTGGCTTATTGAATCTAATCACAAGTGGGTCATCCAACAACTTCATCCTTATTCCACTACTAGTGGGTTAGGAACATCAGTTCCCACTTCATTAGAACCAAGCATCACTTTCGACCTTAATTTTTTCTTATCATAAGACATAACCAATCAACATCCATATTTATCACTAGATCCTTCATTAGGAATGTCATCTTCACAAAACAATGCTAACACTTCCCTTTCCACATACATCCCTATAGTTTTTAGTATCACTCTTACACCTCTTGTGAGTTTGGTCCTAGTGTGTCTCAACCCACCCCTTCACAAAAATCCATGTCCTCTATTCAGAACGTGGTAATTTCCATCCCAACATCAATAGCCCTCATAAACACAAGTTATATTGCTAGAGAAAACCCATATTCAAAAAAGGCATCAACTGCCCCTATCTCCCAAATCCATTCTCACTACATACCTCAACCATCCCTACCACTCATCAACACTTATAACCTATCTCAATACATCCCACAACCATCCGAACCATTCATAAACACCTCTATCCCATCTCAATAAATCCCACATCCATCCTAACCACTAATCCATACTTATATCCCATCCCATTATATACCTCAACCATCTCAAACTCTGATCAAAACATTCATTCCTATCCAATATAAGTACATTCAACCATTGCAACCCTTAGTTTTATAGCCTATCTACAATATTCTCATGAGTATTACCCTTCAGCATAGCATCCCTTTACCATATCAGTTATATAAATAGCCAAACCCACACAAGCACAATCAACCTACCTCATCATCAATCAATCCTCTACAACAATCCTTACAAAAAGATCCTTAAAAATCATTGATGAATAGGATATTTGGTATTGGAGTTACCTCCATGGGTCTTAAAAACACCATGTCATATAAACAAATTTGTAAAAAACCTATTTTTAGTCTTTATTGTCACTTCTTATCTCAATAACTAATCCCAAGCGCACCGACATATCATCCAGTATTAATCTAGAAGATCACCTAAGGCGTGCATAGGTGCCAAGTCCCTCCATTATGTGAGCTTCATGAGAATGTTATTTATCAACATGATGATGTAGTATAACCAAAGAATAAATGCAATTATCCATAGGATTTTAGATGTAAGATTTTACTCCTAGTTGGTGTATCCCAAACATAGATTTAACATGATCAACTAAAAGTAGAATCAACCACGAAATAACATTGAGGAAACCAGTAACACACACATGAACATAAAGGGGAAATACATATCAAGATCTATTGCAAGAGTGTTACAGAACTGCTTCATTATATTTATAAGTCAAATACAGTAGCTAAGGCTACATCAAGAAGTTCCATCCATGGCAATGTTCATAGTAATAGAGATTTATTTACATCACAGAGATCCCTGTTACATCCATTACACCATAATTTCTCTCTTTTTTCCATTCTCTTCTAGAAACAAACCTATATAACAAGAAGTCGAAGGAATCTTCTTCTAACCATATATCATCATATACAAAATCCTACTGGAATCTCCTCATGATTGTTCTACCACTACTTAGGAATCTCCCAGATGTTGCCATGTGTTTCCCTCAATCAAGTTCCTTTAGCATGCACGTGTCATCTAATCCTTAACAACCTTGAATCCTTATCCTCTCATGATAACCATAATGATTCCCTGGAATATCATTTTCTTGGATTGAAAGTCTCCATGGCCTATCCACATCTATATCTAGTCACTTTTCCATTCGCTCTTTATGCAAGTAATTTTTTGTTTTTCCAAAAATCACTAAGTCCTAACTCCATCCTACCATGGCTTGACCCTTCGTTCCTCTCTGAGGACTAATTTTTTGTGTGCCTTGTTTCCATGTCCCACAAGGCTTCATGCCTTAGGTACTTATTAACTTTTAGGGGTCCTACATCACCCCACACTAAACTTGTTTCCCCCTCGACAAACCTTCACGCTAACCAAAAAAAATTATTGTTGAAAAAAATATGCTATGGTAGTGATTCTTCTTCAAAGAATAAAAATAGTGGTAGGAAATAATCTGAGAAATTTTTTTAAGAATGGGGGGTGCTTATGCGATTAATTGAAGGAGCTCAGGGAATACTACATTTATCTCATCCTTTAATTTCTCCCAGACCTTTAATTATGATAAGGGATTTCTCGGTGCATCCCCTATGACATTGGACACCTGGTCTAGGATTATTTCCTCCACCTTCCCTTTTGATACATGGATGGCCACCCCTAAATCCATGCAAACACCATCAAATTCATCCATCAACTTAGTGATGGATTCTCGGACCTCGCCGATTCTAAAATCTAGCTTTTCACACTTTGTTTTGATCTTCTCTTTCTAGTTCGAGGTGTTAACGACCAACTGTGTGCACTCATCCTTGTTGGTGAGGATGGTCTCCTACAAAAATTTGAGGGATTCCTCCTCCTTTTTCATTTGTGCATCAATAATTGGCTTGCATTTCTTACAGCTGTTGAAGCCTCTATCTACTAGTATATTCACCTCCTTGAGTTAGGAGAGAAATTCTTCCAACTTAGTGATCTTGGCTTCAAAGAATACCTTGTTCTCTTCCATTTTATTTTGCAAGCTCTGTAGCCATCGGGCCCACGCCATCCTTTATTTTAATGAGAAACATCCCTATGAGGTCCTCCAGATACTCCATCTCATCCCTGTAATATGTCCTGTCTTGGCTTACCAATGCTAGAAATTTCCCCAGAATGTTCTTCATGAGGGTTTCAACTTGGTAATACGCCTCCTTTGTCTGAACCTACTCTCCCCTTAACCCTTGGTGTAACCTATCTATTTCCTTCTCCTTACTCTTTCTTTCTGTGACCAAGGTCCAAACTATTTCCCCTATATCTAGATTGCATTGTATTACCTCTGAAGACATATTTTGTAAGGCATTACATGTATACTCATATGTAAGGTGGTTAGGATCCACCACCTTATATATATATCCCCCATTACTCTTTAGGTGAAAAATTTTAATTACATGATCAATGACGTCGAACTTAGGTTCCTCGGCATGGCAATGTATAGTCCAACTGACCATCTTCCTAGTTCTAGGCACACCCTCATCTTGATCCATTAAATCCCAACCATGAAAATTTTTTGGTGGGAGGATGTCCTAAACCTTGCATGTAGGACCTTCTTGGGGTCATTTATGAAGTCCATATGTGGGGACATGGGTGTCCAATTATTCCTTGTATCCTTGCGCTTTGTCCTCTGCTTCTTTTCCCCAAGGGTGAATCTCATATCCTCCTTTATAGTAGAGGACCCCCTTATCTCTCTTTGGGATGAAATTCTGCAGAGTAGAAAATTCACATGTCAGAATCTCTCAGCCCCTACCAAATGATCCTCTATGTCTTCTTGTGCCTTTCCTACATATGTGGCCTTCACCTCGGCCTCTTGCCCCTCCAACTCCACTTTGAATTCTGATTTGAAATTTGTGGGGTCTTCTTCCTCCAAGCCTTTTATGGGGCTTGATGTACTGTGCATCTTATGTTTCTTTTCCTCATGATCATCCTTCTCTTCCTCCCCTCCCTTATTCCCTGGTGATGGGGGTTTGGTGCCACCCTTTTCTAAAGTGTTCACGCCCTTACTACTATTTTGACATGTATAGTACTATGTATTCCTCAAAGTATCTAAATCCCCTTCTTGTTGTTGTTCTTCTTGTTATTGTTCTTGTTATTTTTATACTACCTTCATGGGTGGGATTAAAATCTCCCATGGTTTTAAAAAGGGAGAGTATGTAACCTCAACCTTAATCCCTTCCTATGTTTTGGGGCACAGTTGCATGAACACCCAGTGGACATACCCCTTGATGATAATGTTGACTTGCATGTGTATGTCTAGGAAATATTACTCCAAAACGTTGGCATAGGCAGGTCGAGTGCCATAATTGTATGTAGCGTGCAACATGTGGACATCAACATCCACCTTGTCTGCATAGAAAACTAACCTCTATGCATCCTTAATTGTGGTTATGGTGCACTTCAAGTATTTTGTAATGAATTCAAAGGGGAGCTTACACCATGACCCCATTTCTCCTTTGGCCATCATCAACTTTGTTAGTTAGATTTTTTGGGTGACGAAAATTTTTACCTTATCACCAATAACTTATGGAATCTCATGTAGAATGTGCTACTCATTCTCAAAATCTCCACGTAACCACTCAAATCAAATTTTCATTTACACCTTGTAAGCATTTGAGATGGTCCCATCGAAGGTGAATTGTTTGAATTGGACAAGGGATGCCCGTGTGGGTAGGTTAACCCAAATGTTCCCGTCTAATCCTTTCAGGATGAAAATCTCCCAGAACATGATTAATAGCAAGATAGAGCCCCAAGTGATCTTTGCTCCTACCTTGTTTTGTACCCATGCCTCTTTCATAATGCAATTTGCGATGAATTGGTAAAATTTATAGTGTGACCTCTTGGACACCTTGTAAGGCACGTACAAGAATCTACAGTTGATGTTCATCCAAATTTTTGACGTGCCCAATTTGTAGCTAATGATTCGGGATGTGACTCTTAGCACTAGGTCTGAGAGGTGTGAAATTACTTATGTGACACCCCCTTCTTGTAATTTATCTTCTTTTCTAGCTCCTTGATCTTCGAAGTGGCACATAAATCAAGATTCATATCTTCTTTAGTATTTTGCAGGCCTATTACCATTAGAATCAGATGGCCTGTGATCTGCATTCTTCTTCCCGCGAAGTAGAATAAATCTTCATGAACTCGTAATATTAAACACCTGAAAAGTGGGGTAGGTTTGGCAAAGAAGGGAAGCTACCATAGCTGCAAAACCCCAATATTTTACAACTCTTGTTTCGTCGAGTCATTAACCTTATGCTTTCTGAGTTTATCTTCCATCTGACTGTTCAACACAAGGTACGCCCACATCAGCTTTTCATTATCAGTCATTTCGTGGTTGTAATCATTGATATTTCCCGGATATAGCTTCGAGCTACATTTCTCAACCTTGATAACTCAAATAGAGTACTGCATCTCTGAGAATATCTCCATGGGATCCTCATTTTCCACCAATAGTTTATTTATGTGTGCCTTGTTTAGTGTCATCTTCCTTTCCTTTCCTTCGTGCCCTAGGTGTTATGTTCCTCTCTTTCGATTGTCTAAACTTAAAAACTTTCCTTCTTCTATCTCATGTAACCTAATTTCCGCTTTGTTGTCTTCTTCCCTCCGTGTTATGTCATAAATTATGCTATAACTTTACACAAGTCCATTGGTTCATGATAGTAATTTGCGTCACTCTTTTTTTTTAAAACCCTCATTGCACTTAGAGCTCAAGAGCACAAATAAATTCTCTAAGGAAAGGTATTCGAAATGACTATCCTTATCTTTTATTTATACTTTATTGATGCCTTAGATTTCCTCCAACCACGTGTCCTAATGTCACTTTTTAATAAAACACTTTTCTTTACTTAAGGAAACTTATGCAACTTCCTCTCGCGCTTCCTAGCTATAGCCTCTAGGTGCTCTAATACTAATTAGACTTCCACAGACCTCCTTCAAGTGCATATCCATACCAAAGTACATAACCTTTGCACTATCTACTAAGTAGTTCCCTATAATGATGCCTACCTCATGTCATACTATGTAATCCTTCCTTCTTGTGATCTTCATGGTCTTTCAACCCACCTTCATAACTAGATGAAATTTATGCACCTTTGCCATCCATGCACCCTTTCCATCTCGTCACTCATTCTTCTAACTTCACACTAATTTTTCCCAACATTTTGGCCTCCATGTTCAATATAGTTGTTACCTCACCCCACACAAAAATTTATGCATGGTTAGAACCTCTTACAATGTAATTAGCTACCAGTGCACCTACGTGTAAAAAAAATCCAAAAAATAACAACAAAGGAAACAAACAAAAAGACGTAAATCTAAACTAATTGGAAAAACTACTTTATTTCAGATTACATAGGAGCCTTATTTATAGTAGGGCTTCAGCCTACTCCCATTCAAGTATCCAAGTAACCTTGTCCTATCCAATTATTTTAAGTGATGCACCTAAATCAATGATGTACAAGATGATATATGGTCCTAACCAATGGACTTTCAGTTTCCCAGCATGGTGCAAAAAATTGGAGTCATAAAGCAAGACCATCTACCCAAACTTGAATTGTTTTTTTTTAATATGGAAATCATGCAATGGTTTTTGCCGTACCTTTTCAATGTTCTGACTCCACCTAGTAAGTGTTTACCTTTCACCCAATTACATTAACTTCTCTATGTGCTCCTGTAGTTCTTTCTCAACTAATCCTCTAGCATGGGTAATATGTAGGGATTGTAGCATAAATTCTATTGGTAAAACATCTTCCATGCTAAATACCAATTGCAATGGTGTGGCATTGTTCAATATCTTGTAGGTATTCTTATACACCCATAGTACTACTAAGGCTATTTCATCCCAATCTTTTCTTCCCACATCACAAATTTTGGTCATTTTTTAACTCAGTATCTTATTAAATGTGTTAGTGGTTCCAATAGCTTCATGGTGATACGGGGGGGTCTTGTGATGGGCCACCATGAACTTTGGTAATAAAATCTTGACTGTCTCATTCAAGAAGTGTGTGCCTCTATCACTAGTCAAGCTTAAAGGGCACCCATACTTGTTGAGTATGTTTTCATATAGGAACCTTGCCACTATGGTTGTTGTGTAATCCTTTGTAGGCATTTCCTCTACCCATCTTGCTAAGTAGCCAATGCAAGTTATGATATAGTGTGAACCAGTCCTTCGTGTGGTAGGTTAAATTGGTTCTAAAAATCAATGGCCCACTTCTCAAATTGTTCTATGCTAGTTATCGGCTCCAAGGGCACCTCATCCCTTCTTCCTGGTTTGTTAAGGCACTGTAAATGGTCACATGTCTTAGAAAACTAAATACAATCTGGGTAGATGCGTTCCCACCAAATCCCTACCAATAGAATCTTCTGTGGAGTGGAATTCCCTGCATAGTGTCCTCATGCAATCCCACCATGCGCTTCCTCCATGATTACAATGCACTCATTTTCTAACACACACCAACACAAAACCTCATTGCTTCCTAACTTGTATAAGTCTCCACTAATTAACATGTAGGGAGTGGCACATATGGCTAACTGCTTCCTTTTTAAGGTCTTCATTCCCTCTATTGCCACACCGGTTTTGAGAAACACAACAATATCTTCTAAGTCAAAGGGTGAGCACCAAAATATAAATAGTTGTGCATTTGGCATTGTATCCTTAATGCTCTACACATCCTCCCCTGAGTCAATCCTTGATAAATGGTCAGGCCATAAGTTGCTCTTTCCTAGTTTCACAACAACTGTAAAATCAAACTATTGAAATAACATGACCCACAGACATATGCGCCCTTGTAAAATGGGAATGTTCACCAAGTACTTCAATGCCATGTGGTCCATGTAGAATATGAAGGATGTTACCAATAAATATTGTCTAAATTTTTACAACACATAGATCATTGATAGTGCTTTGCGCTCAGTAGTAGTATAGTTTTGCTCTACTAATGTCAAGTTTTTTCTAGAAAAACACAACATGGTTAACAATTCCTTCTCCAGGTTGTGTTAGGATTTCCCCAATCATCATTCCCAAATCATCAACATGTACATGATAAGCTTATTCTTCAATGTATTGAATGTCATCTGATGCACCTCTCCCCAATGGAATTTACATCTGTGCTTCAACAATCCTCTAGTGGCACAGTGATTTTGGCATACCTCTTAATAAATTTCTGGTAATACCCCATATGCCCAAGGAATCTACGTGGTGTGCTCTAGCTGGTAGGCTTCCCCAATCCCATAATAACGGAAACTTAGGCAAGGTCCACCAAAAAACCTTCCTTACATATGATATGCCCCAACAGGGTTCCAAATGGAATAGCGAAGACACATTTCTTGATTTTGAGGGATGTGCGCAACTACCAACATCTCTCAAATAGCAACCACAATGGTCTTTCACTAGTCCATACACTGTCCAATCATCAAGGTAGACCTGAAGGAAATTATGGATAAAATCCTAAAATTCCTAGACCACTATGCATGAAAACACATCAGGCACATTATTTAGTTTGAAAGGCTTAACCGTGTAGGAAAAAATTCCCCATTTAGGTGTGAAAGTTATTTTTTCTTGGTCCTCCTTTTTTATTCTAATGTGATGATATCTTGAGAAACCATCCGTGAAGGAATAGATCTCATGCCCAACCACTCCTTCCAAGATTCCCTTGGTAAAAGGGGTTCGGAAAGGATCAATTACACATATGGCATTTACATCCTTGTAGTCAACAAAGATCCTTATCCTTCCATCCTTTTTAATTATTATGACCATGGGGTTTATCCATTCTTATTCATCCATGGCTTCAATCATTCCTGATGCAATCATCTTGTCTATCTCCTCCTTGACCCAGAAGTGTAAATTTGGATTCATTTGGTAAAGTCTCTTATGAATTGGTTGTATTCCTTCCTTTAGCTTGATCCACATCTCTCCTAAAGAGTGGTGAAATCCCTTAAGATCATAGTACCCACATGGAAATAAATCCTAAAACTCATGTAATAGATCAATGATCTTTGAAACCTCATTTTTTAACCAATAGTCCCCAATAGTAGCCTCCTTAGGTTAAGTTTCTGAGTGAATGTTAACATTCTTTATTTTAAGGGGTTCATGGTAGGTTCACGCTTTCTCATCAGTATTATTTGTTACTTCACGCGTACCTATAGTATGGGTATTATCCAAGTTCTCTACTTCTTCACCATCTATCACACAAACCATCTTTCCCTTATCCTTCTCCATGTAAGTGCACTTAAGTTGTATCTCGTCTGATTCTCCCTCATCAGAGTGCTCTTCTAAGCAAGGATAACCCAATAATTCTAGTATTCTATCCTTTTTCATGGCAATGTCTCCCATAGTTAGGTGGCTTGACAACATGTAGCACCTCATTCACCAAGGGCTTAACACTTTTATATTCAATCACCTAAATGAAGTCATTTGTTAACACCTGTCAGTTCCCTATTTGATGGCACAAATCTAAATGAATGTACCATGCGTGTCCATAGCCTTGTATTGTGGAATAAAACTTTTGTAGCTAGAGGGAAGGATGTAAATTCTCTACGCTTTCTATCCAGATCCTCTCACACTCCTAGACATGATCTGAGGTGGATCCTTTTGCATCATAGACACAAAGTGTAGTTGACATGTTGCTCCTGAAAAATATAATAGAGAGCATAATTCTCAACTCGTGTCACCCTAGAAGATTGTTCTGATGCATCATCCATCAATGTGTTATGATTCCATGCAAAGTGTAGATAAGAATGCTCCTTCATTTAATTTAAAATCTCTATTGGGCTTCTGTGGCTTGTAGGAAAATGTCAGGGTTTCCATCCCCATTGTAGCTTGGTAACTGCTTCCCTTTTAGGCACCGAAGTGGGAACACCCTTTTCACTCTTGTAACAAATCCTCTACATTACCACCCAATTAACTCATACATCCCATGTGCCCAGTTATCACATGCTACACTAGTGGTATCACTCATAGATTGAGCATCTTCAAACTGAATAACTTCTTCCATAGGGTGAATCGCTTCAGGGTCCCTGATAGAGTGTACATAGATCATGTCAAGAAATTATTCCCCCAAGGGCTCAGTATATGTGGCTTCCATCCATGAAGATAATGATAACCCGTTCTTCCCTGTTCTTAAAGCTTATGTACCCCTTATTAAACTATAGGTCAACATTGTTCTTATAACACTAGGGTTTCTTAAGTAACATTGGAAAGTTGTCCACCTCGGCTAACACTAAAAATTAAAAATCCCCGGTGAACTTCACCCTTTGGATAGTGATAGTAGTGTCCTTCAAGACACAAATGGGCATCGCATTTGTTTTATTAGCCATATACAAAAAATTTTAAGATGGTTGTAATGGGGGAATTCCTATTTGATTCCATGCATCTAAAGTGAGAACATTAACTTATGCACCCGTGTCTATCAAAATATTTCATAGAATCCACCCATCGACTACCACATTCAAGGTAATCTCCTTATCATAATCAATGGTGTGAAGGGGGAGGTTAGTGTTTAGGACCTATCACTCCCACTCTCCTTCAGTGCATGGTAATTTTTCCTATAACCATTCCCCTAGCAAAATAATGATATTCTCCTACCTCGGTATTTTTCATACTTCTTTGACCTCATCCAAATCCTTTTATGGAGCCTCAATGCTCTTCCTCTACTCTAACTACTGCGACTACTCCTTTAGGCACTAGATCTCTCCTTGTAGGCTCCGAATTACATCCATGGTCTCTTGATAAACCTCTTTCTGATGAGTAGAGTTTGGATACTTTCTATACACCATCTCTTCTCTAGTAACTAGCATATTTCTCTTTGGTATCTCCCTAACGTATGTAGCCTCAGTTCATGTGGTCACCAGTATAGTTTCTAACTCTGACTTACGCACCACCCTTGGCATCCATTATGAGTCTGTTTTCTTCACGTTAACCATTCATGTGCCTTTATCCTTCTGTTGTTGATGGCTCATATGTTCAAATAGATTTTGGAATTCCTCATACTTGTGCTTCTTCCCACACCAAGAGCATTGCAATAGATAATGACATTCATGTTTATAGTGCTCCGTAGACCCACAGTTGTAACAAGTTCCACACAGGAAATAACTTCTTCCTTCTCTACAGTTTCCTCGACCTAAAAATCCTCCTCGGAAACCTCTGCCATGCGCCCCTCCATCTGTATACCCTTCATATATTTTACCCTTATCCTTGGAATTGTTTACAATGTTGTTGTGATACACACCTATATCAATGGCATCATGTATTTGGTCAATCAATCTAGAATCCTTGGTATCATGAGTAGTAGAGGTGAAAATCTTGCAATAGCAAGACACATTCTTATAGATCACATGTTGTTATAGTGGACACGTACTTGCATCATGATCTTCATGGAAAATCTCATAGTCTACTGTCATGGTGTGTAATAATATATGATAAAAAATGTCATTTTTATGACCCCTACCTCATAATCCGTGCACCAAATGCCACTACGAGTCTCATGCACTGAGTTCTTAGATAGCTTGTCTAGCTACTTTTCCATTGCAACAATCTGAGCTTCAAGAAAAGGGTTGACCTCTGTATCCATGCTTTCAACATCCTTAGCATGTAGGGCATCCTCCAAGGCCTCACGTGGATCTTTGAAAGTCTTGTGTGAAAGCACTCTCCTAAATAGTGTTATCAACCCTCCAATAAACCACTGAGCATGTTTAGAAGGATGAATATCATAAGAAAATTTTGATAAGAGGGTCTTAATATATGTGTCATATTCCTACACACTCTCTTCCATACCTTATTGAATCTCCTTCAGTGTGCTAATGCTTTTCTATTCAAACTCATGGATATGAAATTAAGCTAAGAAGGCATTCCCCAACATGGTGTAATCTACTACTATCTGGTATGGTTCATACTTTTGGTACCAACTATGCATGTGTCCTTATAATGTTGTTACAAACTAACTTACCTAACATTCGGGGGTAGTGATCCCCTTCATTCACCATAACAATTCACATTTTTTTACGTGCTCTGTAGCATCCTCAACACCTTTGTAGTTTGGTAGATGCAAATACATTTTGAAAAATTCTTTATGAGGTGGTTGAGGCCCATACCCACCTAATCTAGAACCTTGATTCCCTCTAGTGTTTCCTCCACCAACAAATCCACTAGATCCACCAGCATGTGTCCCTCGTGATCCAAAAGATACTCTAGATCCTCTAAGTCCACCAGGTCCACTAGTGCCTATTCTACCATATCCACCTCCCATAGCTGTTAAAGGTCCTGAAGTGGTCATACATTGTGTCCCCACCATCACATTGAACTACGCACCAATAATATGTGATATTGCACCGCTACTAGATATGTGTCTCGTGCCATTTTCAAATGCGATACACAAGCTTTTTGTACCTATAATTTTCCCAAATTTTGTTCTAGACAATATACCTCCAAACATAGGAAATGATTGTGCAGCCATAGATGTACCAAATGAAAATTTGTACCTCCTAAGTGTTGATCAGTCACTTCCACCAATACCAACTAGGCTAGCAATACTTATCTCTTGATTTGGAAATATAAGTTCTAGGGGTTTTTCACCAAGTGGATTTAGATGTGCACCAACGACTCCTCTCCTTTCTTCACATGACGAGCCTTCTCTAGAAGCTGAGGGGGCTTCTCTTCTACGCTTGTCAAAAAGGGTAGCACAGACTACTCAAGCTCCTTGTCCTCTGTGTGAACCTCAATTCCTTCCCATAATGTCTTCCTCCATGAATCCATCTCTCCTATAACTTCACGTTTTCTATCTAACTCCCTCTCGCATGCTTAATTATATTTGAGTCATCTCTCTTCCCTCTCCTACTCAGCCACAAGGCCCGTCATCTTCATCCACTCTAGTTTCCTCACCCAGTGCTCAGAAGAAGCTTAGCTGGCCATAGGAAACTCTTCCAAAATCATTGTAATGATCAGGATCTTGATATCACATAGAAACAATCCTCTCAGCTCTGTTAATAACACAAACTTAGAAATCTCTAGACAAGAATACGTAGAAATAGCGTACTCAAAGGTTTAACTTGTTAACACTCTACTCCACCAATGATCAATAACATGTGTCCAAGTCAGGTTAGCATCATGTAATCTTTTTTACTCATCTTGGGTCCACACACAAGGTCTATAGTACCATATTGATCTAGATGCATATGTCGAAAGCCATTCATACAACTCGAATGAGAAGTAACAGAAGGTCTCATACAACTCATGATATATATGCTTTTCTACCCATTTACGTGCATCAAACTCAAGTCCAATACTAAATCCCTGAGAAAACTCATCCTTCATGCTTTTAAGCCATGCTTTGACACTGTCCAAGATCAAGCACTCTGTCATCACACACCATTCTCACAACATCTTTGAAAAGAGGTCTCAGCAATGAAACCAAAATGTAGACTCTATTATCACTACCTATCTCAATAACTAATCCCATGTATGTTGGCATATCATCCAATCTTAGCCTGGAAGCTCACTTAAGGTGTGCACAGGCACTGGGTCCCTTGTATATGTGAGATTCATGAGAATTCTTTTTATCAACATGATGATGTAGTATAACCAGAGAATTAATGCAATTATCTATAGGATTTTAGATATAAGATTTTGATTCTAGTTGATGTATCCCAAACACATATTTAACATGATCAACTGAAAGTAGAATCAACCATGAAACATCATTGAAGAAACTAGTAACACACACATGAACATAAACATGAAACACAGATAGAGATAAATTACAAGAGTGTTATAGAACTACTTCATTATATTTATAAGTCAAATACAGAAGCTAAGGTTACATCAAGAAGTTCCATCCATGACAATGTTCATAGTAACAGAGATTTATTTACATCAAAAAGCTCCCTATTACATCCATTACACCATACTTTTTTTTTTTTCCATACTCTCTCTTCTAGCAATTACTGTCTATAATAAGAATTTGAAGGAATCTTCTTCTAACCATCCATGATCATCTGTGAAATCCTACTAGAATCTCCTCATGATTGTTCAACCACTACTTAAGAATTTTCTAGATGTTGCCATACATTTCCCTCAATCAAGTTCCTTTAGCATGCATGTGCCAGCTACTCCTTAACAACCTTGACTCCTTATCCTCTCATGATAACCATAATGATTCCCTAGAATATCATTTTCTTTGATCGTGAGTCTCCATATCTTATCCACATCTGTATCTGGTCATTTTTCCATTCGTTCCCTATGCGCATATTTTCCTATTTGTCCAAAACCCACTAATTCTTAACTCCATCCTGCACTAGCGTGACCCTTTGTGCCTCTCTGAGGACTACTTTATCATGTTCCTTCATGGCCTACTTCCGCGCACCACAAGGATTCATGCCTTATATACTTAGTAACTTTTATGGGTCCAACACTATTCATCCATTCGTACCATACAAATCCTACCCTCCACACTGCAAACTCTTGAAGTTCATTAAATTTTACACTAAAGAAGACCCTCAACACCGCATCTAAACTTCTTGTCATGCATGTTATCATATCACACATGATAAAGGCCTCATGTTGAGTACATTTCCCATGTCCTTAGTAGGGCCTACCTTGGAATGTTTTAACAATATCTAACAATACTCACTTTTCTCCTTTTAACAACTCCCACAAATATTATTAGATTAATTTTCCATCAACATCACTCGTAAAATCTTCATTACGAAACTTTTCACCATAAAATAGTTTGAAGATGACTTTTTTACAGACTTCGTCATCCACTAGAGCGGGATCATCAATCAATTATCCTTCTCACTTCCACAAAATGAACCAATCGATTTGTTTACTCCATCATGAACTAAACACATATCATATATGCTTCAAATTTGATGAATCGTGAACTAAAAAAATTTGATGAATCCTTTACCATGGCCCACAAATTAGACCTTTGTGCCCTCGAGGATGGTAAATTCAAATTTAGGTCAAAGAAACCCAAGCTTGAGTCCTCATTCAAACCTTCTTCTAGTAATAATAGATCCAAATGCTTAACAAATGCAATCGTCATAAAATACGTGTCTAGAATTCATTCATATTCTGAATGCACCCACTCGCAATGCAACTATGCACCCATTAGGGAATCCTAGAGCACGGTCTTCAACAAGCTCATGTCTGCATTTATAATAATGCTTCCTCCAATCCATCCCATCAAAACATCTATGTCATAGACCTATTGGTATCGAGAAAATGACTACTATAAATACCATCATGTTTGAGGACAAGACATCAAGATATTTCATTCGTTTAGAAATTTCCTCCAAGATCTTATCAACCCAGGTGACTTATAACTTGATACTCTGAATGCACCTCTAAATCAGAATTTAGATGTGTTTAAACAACCCTTCCCTAATCATGCCCCATCCACCAATCAACCCCAATCAAATTTTGTCCACTCTCATCATACCTCCAACACACAGTGCTTCTACTATAGAAGTACCAATTAAACTATCCAACCTCTTTAGTCTTTCTACCCACAAGACTGTAGACCCTTCAACATCTACCACATATAATATAAGTTTGCTCATTACCTCTTCACATGTCTCAAAAAATAAACCCGTTGTTGAAATTTCTAAGATCTCTTTCGATAACCACATCACCCAACATCACCTACAAAATCTTCACAAATCTAAAATGAAACCCAGAAATCACCCATCTAGAAAAAAAATATATATCACAAAGTAGTCAAACCATATCATCACAACATACAAAGCCCTTCCTTCCATTCTAGGTATTTATCCTTTATCTAAATTTATAATCACTGTCACAAAATCTAAAATAGTCCCTCGATCAACACCTAAATGTGTTAAACAAAAAAAGACCTCATCTACCCCACTTTTGAACCCATTAAATGAAACATAAGTCCCTTCATTATTGGATTCAATAGGGTACTATGCAAGAACCATTGGAAATCCAATCCAACCATGCATCATAGCATTACCTCCGCTCAATTCATCTAGCCCTAGAGGGTGAAATCCCTCTTGTTACAACTTCGAAGAATTATGCAAATATTATCATACTTTAGGACACTCTACCAAGGATTGTAAACCCATTCACCCTATTATCCAGAATCTTGCCAATAAAGGGATTCTAGCTATAGATCTATAATATCAAAGTCAACACAAAAAAAACCATCCTAAAGCCGCACTCTCTAAAAAACCATCCAACATCACAACCACATCCAAAAAAAGTGAATCATCTGCTAGTAAGACCTCACTCCATCAAATCAACATTGTTTGTATAACTAATAGATCTTGTACACAAGACCCTAAGGCTTCATATCAAAATAGGCCCAAGGTATCTATCCATCTTGTTCCTTAATCACCTAGTCCTCTACCCCTTCCAATGCAAAGGTATCCATACTTTTTGCTCCATAAACCCAATCCACCTCCTCTGTAAAAAACATCATCAAGATCCCATGAAAATTTCCCTTTATAAACTCATCCAAACCTTGTCGAAACATCGAAAAGCAATTATTGAAACACTTTAATCTGTATCAGAACCATCTGATGATCCCCAACTGTTCACAAATATGATCAGCACCCTTAAAATGTCCACCATTATCACTTTTAATGACGCAAAGATCCCATCTTTGCAACCCATAGATCATGATCTCCCACACTTTGTCACGTCCTAAATCGCTGATACTCTCATTAAGAGAGTTATGATTGACAAAAAATTTAGTATAAATATCATATCATCACATGTCTTCAACCAACTTCATCTACCCAATACTATCATCATTCAGTTGCTTGTAGTATCGTAAGAATTCAATGACACCAATACCTCTATGCTAGGTATGATTATTTTACCTATTAAAATAGGTGTTAAATGCCTTCACAAACTCTTATATCTTATAGAAGGAAAATTTCAATATAATATGCTACTAGGAAAACCTTGGATACATGTTATGAATTGTATCCCATCCACCTTACATTTTTGTCTAAACTATGAACATAAAGGTAAGACCTTCACTATTCTAGCCAACTCAAATCCCTTTAAAGTATGCCACATGACTTACTGACCAAATGATGTGATCATACAAAAATGAACTTAAGCTCCTCTAATCACACTTCTACCAATTCCTTTGTCTCCACATCCAAGTTACCAGATGACAACCCCTTTGAAGACATTATGCAACTTTTGTTCTTGGGGAATATCACCTCCTTGCTCTTAATGCATTTCCTACACCAAACACATATAGAAGGCCTAATAAAAAACCAATTTATGAACCAAACGTTGGATATACCATCTCCTTCCTCCCTCCTCATCTTAAAACTAATATTTTCTATGGAGGGATTGATTATCCTTCCCCACATCACAATAATCAACATTATGTTAAACTGTTTATATCATACTTCTCATTCTTATACAACCAATCCTTCACATAGATGTATATCCATCATTTTTATTGGAAAGGATTTGGCATGAGACATTATGAACAAGGAATACATGACTTAGTTTTTGACCAGTCTTGTAAGCCTCATGAGAAGTATGGATTAGGATTTAATAAACCATCCTCAAATACATTTGTAAACACCAAATTTGGGCTCGTAACAGAACCAGAGTCACCCCTTCATCAAATTACCCTATCGACATAGATGATGCCATTTCCATCCCAACTGACCATTTTTAGTCAACACAATTTTCCATGGGACCACTTACTTATCAGACTAATGATGACACCAAAATCATTCCACTAGCATTATTGGAAATGGTAGAGGAGGATTCCCCTACCATTGACATTCTTCAATTTCATGATGATCAATTCATCTTATCTTATATGGGGGTAGATGAGCATTACCTACAAAATACTATATCATCAAACACATCAACGCTCCTCAATTAATCTACCATCGATATCAACATAGGGACTTCAGAAGACCCTCACATGGTGAAATTTGGCCAATCCTTAGATTTATAAGAATTGAAGGATTTTTTTCATGTATAAATTAGGAATTTACTAATCAAAATAAGATAAAATCTAATAACCTCAAAGAATTGATCAAATCTACACTAACCCATCAAGATAAGAGCTTAAAGGAACAAATTTTATCATTTCATGAAACAATATTAAATAAAACTAACGTGCCAAAGTTATCCCCACTCTTTAGATCACTAACTAAAACATGAACCTATGAAGATCAATTTATCAATCAAAGGGTGATTTGTTGATTACTTCAAGAAGTTGAATGAATATCACTAAAATGGATACAAGGCCAAGTTTAGATATTTCATTACTAATCTAGCATGAATAAATGGATGAAGAAGCTATTCCAATGGAGTAAGTAAGCTCAAGATCATATTTCTATCAATTGGGCTAATACAAATGAGTTGTAAGGTTGAAAGGGAGGGCTTAGCCTTATATTTATAGTTTTCTCTTTAAGAGAGTCTCGAATTTTGGTGCATGTGGGACAAAAGGTAAGACAAAAATAATTTTATGACTAGGAGTGAATAAACATGCTTTATAAGATCTATGCTTGGTATAGACTAGTTAAACTTGATAAGCATGTGATTAGTGACTAATTAATAGTTGGGAGGAGTCTCATTAATCATATGTGATTTATTAATAGTCTAGGAATCTTGAAAAAGTGAGCTAGAGGGGAATAGGAAGATGTTTAGTTAATATAAGGGGTTTATTATCCAAATTAGTTGATTATAGGAGGAATACGAAAAATAAGTTGTTATGAATGGGCATCCAAGAATGGAGAAAATAATAGCTAATTAATGAAGTGTCATTAATTGACCGACTTAATCAGATTTTAGGTGTCTACATTTTCACCTCTTTGGGGTGGCATAAGCTACACCACTTCAAAGATTGTGTAAAATCACAGACAAGTAAATTTTCTTGAAAGGGGTATTTGAAAAATTAGTAGAATGAAGGATGCCCCCTCAAGTGTCAATGAAGTGATGAAAGAGTTCGATCGATGATCAAAAATATGAAGGAAACAAATAGAAGATGAAGGAGGTAATATGTCCCTTGAAAAAGAGTAGAAAAGTGGAAAGAGAAGAAAGGGAATATAGAATAAAATGAGTATGAGGAAGGGGGAATGAGCTAACATCCATCTAGTTTCATGTAAACAACTTAATTTTCATCATATTGCCAGTGATCTTCATCATCGTTCCTTATTAAAAATGTAAGAAGATGACAAAATTGTAGAATGACATGAAAATCTATAGTATGAACAAATGTTTTTGCTAAAACACCAACTCCATGTAACATACAGAATGAAATGCGATACGAGAAATTAAAAAAATGCCTAACTCCATGCAACATACATAATGTAATGCAATACGAGAAAGTAAAATGATTCCTAACTCCATGCAACATATATAGTGTAATGTAATATGAGAAAGTAAATAAGTTAACCTAACAGAGAAATAATTACAAACACACATACTTAAACCAACAATGTCTAAGATAGTTGTACCAATGTTTTTGTTATCAAGCTTCAGGTCTGACATGTAAAAATTAACGAAAAGGGTTAAAAATGGTGCCCCAAGAAATGATACATGCAAGGGGAATAACAGAGGACACTTTGGTCCTAGGAAAAAGAATCATGCACTATGAAACAGTACCAATAAAATATTTGTGCCCCAGATTATAGACACAATAAGAAAACCACATTTGTTAATGGGGGTAGATCTAGATGATCCGTAAGTCACGCACATGAACAAGCGATAACCAAAGAGTGACATTTTGTAGGATGATTTTTCAATTTTTAGAAGTTTGCTTAAACATATTTGAATTTTTTTATTTGTATAACATATTTGAATGTTTTTTGTGATTTTGAAAGTTTTCTGAAGCTATGTACATGAAGAGAAAGAAGTGTGTACCTTTGGTCTTTTTGGCCCAGTTGGGGTCCCATTTCCTGCTCTGTAAGAGTTAAGTTTGTTTAACTCATTTTTGTGGGACTTTTTCTTTCTAGTTGTGCCTCTCTTTTTTTCCGTCTTTGGGCTTTGATCTCCATATCTTTCGATTATACAAGGTTCCGGATCCCTTCAAAATATTTTTCTTACCTAATCTAATAAAAATATATATATGGGATGTACAATGGCAGAATGCCACGTGTATGCACAAGAAAAAAAAGATGTGAAAATGCCCTGGTGTTAGGTGGGAGTATTCAAAGGAAAATGCTTCACGCGCAAAGGTTGGATAAAGGAAAATATGGATAGGTTCAATCATGATGATAAGCGTAAACCAATGACGTGTTAGGAAGAAGCAAGGATGCCCGTAGCGTAAGCTGGCCAAGAAACACATGATAGAAAGGAAGTAGAAGATTTTTTTTGTGAAAGGGGACAAAGGTGTCTGCAAACATGGAAAAAATGAAATATTATACACATGGATGTTCTAAACAAAGTAGAAGAATGATGTGAATTTTATGAACATAACTTAGAAGCCTTGTGATGAAGAAGCCATTAGCCAAAGGCACAAATCGTGAGACAACATATAGAGTAGAGTAAGAGTCTGAACAAGGTCCAAAAAAAGACACTTGGTAAAATACTAATCCTATTTTCTCTTAGATACATAGTGTTTACACTTGGTAATTACCCCTCAAATTGAATATTTAATAGAAAACAATTTAAGACACGCTAGCCAATGTGTAGGAATGATTGATTTTTAAATTTGATTTAAGAATGAATTGTGGAAGGAGATACGTTCATTTCTCCACTACCAACCAGACATCCATAGCCCCGATGGAGATGCACTTGATTCTAATCACAATATTTCTCTACTTCCAGTCAAACATCCATAGCCCTGGTAGAGATTATTATAAATTCCCCAAGAGAGAGTTATATATATCAATTTTATTTTGCTTTTGGTTTTTTTCTGTTTGATTTGATTTTTTTCTTTCTGAAAGTTTATTCCATCTCTCTTGATTGTTTTGACAAGGGGTAATGTAACACCTCTTCCATGGTTTTTATATTTGATCACTTATGTTAATGAAGTAGCAATGTTGATAGGTGATTTTTGTTTGAAGATGGTGTACTCTTTAAAATAGATAAATCATGTTTTTGTAGGGGATATGTTATATCTTCCAAAATAGGATAACTTCATGTCATGAAAATTCTAAATTTGTTAATGAAGTATTTGTATAATTTTTGTGTTGTATTTTTTTATTTTAATCTACATATGGATAAAGGAAATGAATTTGTGTTAAAGGGATCATTTCCTAGTCTACAATACTAAACTTATTTTTCATTCTGATGTTTACAAAGTTCAGCATTAATCATCTTGGATCGATTGCAATGATCCAAGGTATGTTTAGGATTTTTTCGATGTTTTGAACATCTTGGCTGAAATTTTCATAATATTTAATCTCCGCACCAAGGCTTGCACTAGGGTCATGAGAGAATATTTTAGCAATCTATAGATTGCACCCTTCTAGGTGACCTGCTCATCATTTTAAAAAACTATGAAATGTAACAATTTTTAGTTAATTAATTAGGCCCTGATTATTTATCTATTCTAGACCTATGCTAATGCGATTATTTTAATTGATTGATTTAATTCTAATGGGAGATTATCCTAAGTTTTGTACATTAAATAATCTTAACCTCTAATGAACCATACCTAAGATCTTAAACTAAGGTTTCTAACCTATTATTAAGGGGACCTAACCTATTGATATCGACCTAATCTAAGGAGATGGGGGTTGGAATTGTTAGCAAGTAGATTGGGATGGCAGTGGTACCATTCCAAAGGAACTGAAAATTTTAAATGTGGCATTTAAATTTTGGTACCACCAAAATTGGCAAAGGCCTAGGGGAAAATGGAAGGTTGTTGAGCTAGCAACTTTGCTATTTCGAATGGAATGTTTTTCTTAACTACTAGTTGTAACTAGCAGAGGATAAGCATGGGTGGGAGTTTTTGGAAGGAATCTGTCAGTCCTATGGGAATTTATTATTCTCGACTGGAGTGAAAACTACCTGGGGAATAGTAAGGAGGTTGGAGGAAAAATATGTTTTTGGTTTTATTGTTTCCTTTGGAGCTTTGGAGCTCTACATGTTGTTTTCCATTCTTTTGAACCTCCATTTCGAATCAGTTGCATGAATAATTTTTCCCTTGCATGGTGGAAATAATGGAAAAATATGAGCATGGAAGCTATAAGAAGATAACGGGAAAAGTTTCAGTGGACTGTTTTGACATTATTCATATAAATATTGTTGTGGGAGTTTTACATGAAATATTGAGGCAAGGAAAGGAAGACATGAGCACTATCAATCATGATACACCCTATCTCATGAAAACATCTTACTTTTATTTAATCATTTTCATTAAAAGAACACTTCTCTTCATGAAAATGTCTCTAAGAATGTCTTATGAAATGGTTATTTTTCCTTTTACTTCAGTGTGTGTTTCTTTTTGACATAGTATCTTTGATATGAATAAGTTTTTTGAAATAGAATATTTTAATGAGTTCGATTTTTGAATTGAGTTGGACAACAAATGTGTTTCTTATTTATAAAACTTGGTATGACTTGCAAAGGGATTCTATGTTTTAATATACATATGTCTCCTCATTTTGTATCCTTGTAGAGTTTAAATGTTTTTGCACAGATTATATGAAAATATCTTGAACCTTGGAACTCTCAGCTTGAAGTAAAACTAGGTTTTGATTAATGTTATTTGGGTTTGACTTGTCCGCCATATTAAATAGGGGCCTGTAATGGAACTTCAGTTTCAGTTGATGGTCTTTCATTTTGGTTGTATTATCATTTTTTTGATGGTTGAATCATTCTTAAATGCCTGTTGGGGTTCTTATTTCATTTCTTAGTCCTTCATTTGGATTAATATGGTATCTAAACTTTGATCTTTTGCTTTTTTATGGAGAACTTGATTCGACCCATGCTGGGTATTCTCGAAGGTTGTTTTTGAGTACTGCAAGTGCATAATATTTTAGTAAAGGATGGAGCATTTGTCCTTGCCAATTTCAGTTTGTATCATTGTTGAATTTACCCCTCTCATATGGTCTTGTATGAGAAACATGGACTGGTAATACTCTGTCTCCCTCTCTTTTGGGGGCTTGTTTATCACTGCTTGAATACCCTTCTCGGGTTGGCTCATATTTTTGGAACTTGATGAATTTTTGAAAAGATCCTGGGTTGTTACCCTCTTGATCTGGGTTCATTTTCTTTAGATATATGTCCTTGTGTTGAACTTTAAGCTTTGAGCAACATGATGGAGTCTTTTGTTTTTGTTTTAGATCTTGTTTTGGATCGTTTTGTTTCTTTGATGAAGATTGCAAGTTTTTTTTATCCTTTGAAACGCCTCCTTGAGACTGTACTCACATCTTTGGGTTAGTTTTAAGGTCTGTGTGTAGTTATTTCTCGTAATGGAGTTCATTTCAATTAGTTGGACAATGTGAGGTCTGCTTTCATCATTGTTAAGGAAGTTTTCATTTCTATAAATTGGGATCTTGGCCTTTTTGGGGTAAGACCATACTCTGCATTTTTGTTCATGAAACTATTTTGATTTCCTTCTCCTTAAGATTTTATGTGGAAGATTATGAGAATTTAATTTTGATTTTTTATGAGATGCATAGTTGTGGTGGTTATGTTTTTTTCAAACAAGTATTGAACTCAACTTGTGGGTGAAAAATCTTTCTAGAACTCCGTATCATGTGTTTACTTTGTCTTGTGAAGGCTTGAACCAAATATCTTGTATCTTATACAGTGATGATTATATATTTTCAAGTTGGTTCTTTGCTTGAAGTGAACCTCTTAGAATGAAGGTAGGAATTTTAAAGCAAGGTTATTAGGAAGGTTTTTTATCCAAGATGGATCTTTCATATTTTTATATCAAACCTTATTAGTAGTCAGTACAAAACTTATTGTTATAGAGATAACATCTTGTTCATGTCAAGTCAATATATTTTAGATCAATTCATTTTCTTGTGATTGATTTTTATCTAACTGTGTTATTGAGAAACTTTTCTTAGAGAATTATATTGAAACCGTTGAGGATAGATCATGACTTTAATTAATTATTTTCTTAATTGGTTGCAGTTTGGAATGTTATCATTTTGAAATGATTATCATAACTGTGGTTTAGATGGAATTAATTTATGATGGTTTAATTAGTTTCTTTTATGGACAATGAAATTTAGTGACTCTTCTCTATATCTGATTTTGTGACTATTAAGGGAAGTCTTTCTTATTGACCTTATTATTGTGTACTTGGAACCTTTTTCATTAATAATAGGGTTCCTTTTACGAAATAGTTAGATAAAGCATATTATTTTAACATTATAACATTTATCATGCTCATTTCTTGTGAAATGACTCATGCTAACAATTTTGTAGATGGAATTCGTGAACAGTGAAAGGAGAAAGACTTATAGAAATTTGCATTTTTTTTACTAATGAAATCATTTTTTCTTCATTCAGATGCTTTATGTATTGAAATTTTCTCGAAATGTACTTGATGGAAAAACTATGAAGATGTATTAAAATTAGTTTTTTAATGGTGAAATATGTTTCATATAAACTTATGGAATATTAATTAAGTTGGGAGTAAAGTGATCTCTCTTTTGATTAATGAATTGTTGTGAAGGGTTGTTGATTTTTGATTTATTCTAAGGTCTTATATGACTTGGATTTGTTTAATATTCCTAAATATTAACATGCATAATGGGACTTTATGGATATACTTAAATACTGATGTTCATGACTTAATGGAATCTAAGGTATAAAATGATACTAGGAATAAGGATCTATACTTATAGTTTTGATTCATTTCATTTTGGGAAAGTGTATAACTATGTTGATTATGATTGATAGATCCTTATTCAGAAAAAGGGAATAAGGATAGTTTATATAGAAGCATGTGGCTTTCTCATTATGAAACTAAACCATATGTTATCTGATTTCATTAATAGGAAAATAGTCCTTAATAAGAAAGAAAAGGATACTTCCTTTTATCATTAAATAAGAACTATGTATGTTATCTTATTAAGTGAATATGTTTAAATCATAAATGATGATTGGTTGTATGCTCCTTATATGTAAACAATAAATGGAAATAGGAAAGCTTAAAAGAGTTAATAGAAATATTTAGACATTATGATATCTCTAAGTCTAATGTATAAGATTTCAATCAAGTTTGTTACAATGATAAACTGTAGTAAGAAAACTTAATGATCTTACTCTCTTAATATCGAATTCAGATATATCGATAAATGAAAATAATGGTTTAAGATTAAAATTTTCATATTCATGAACACAGATTTTATCTACATACCTTCAATTGGTGTAAAAGTACATATTGTATCCTTCTTTGGGTCAATCGTACATAGTGAACCCTTAGGTGTGTTGTTTAATGATAAATTAAACAAGATAATAAATTGATGGGTTAATGATCTAATGTTCTTAAGTATGTTAGTTTAGTTGAAGGAACTCAGTTGGTTGTTGTAATATAGGGACTACAATAGAGTACCCTCATAATGATGAGATTCATTACGAGGATACTGTGATGCAACCAACTATACTTCAACACCCCATTTAGTTCAATTAACTCGATTGACATAAGTGGGAATTTGGTTCATAGTTCTACTCTAAATAAAGATAGACACATGGACTAGTGTAGTGGTCAACTCATGTTGACTTAGGGTAACTAAACACACCCAATCGATGAAATTCAACTGAGTATTTCTATGTATCCTTAGTCACCATGAGTATTATTTGACACTAGTGCATGTAATTTGTCCTTGTTTAGTGTGAAACTTTAACTCAGTTTTAGTTGACAGTAGTCAAGGATGACCAATCTAGATAATAGTATGAGTGTGGTGAAAGACATTCCTTTCGACGAGTATGTTGTCTTGGAATGTAAACATGGTAAACATGTTTAAAACTTTGGCCAAAGTATCGCAAGCTTCTGGTTACGTTGTCTTATGTCACCTAGTCTAAGTTACGGGATTTCAGATGAATATCGGTAAGATATATTTAGATAGGATTCTTAGATAGAACACTTGAGTGACCCTTAAAGGGTAAAAGAACCAAGTATACATAGTATACACTTAAACAAGTTAACATGAGAGAGATTCGTTTTCACTAAGTCATTACAACTGCATATGGTTTTCTGTTATGATATGGATTGGCAATAGAATGTGTGTTCTGAATTATATTAATTTCGAATAGAGAACATTATGGAAAAAAAAATCCCTTATTTCTAATTCATAAAAAGTGGATTTTACTAGTTAAGAACCACTGATGGCTTGATGGTAGGATTTGGAAGTGATTTTGATGATGACATTGACTAGTGTCAACAAATATATCCAAAACTTCCTTGCAACAAGTTTATGAGATGTATATAGTGATAGAATCTCTAAAAGGTCAATTGTTCTTTAATTTACTAAGGTGATAAAATAAAAAGGTAAAATTAATACCATAGAGATAAATGTTACAAAATATGTGTGAATATGCTAACCAAAATATCATCGAAGGGATCAAAATTGTAGGAAGACTTGCAGAATAAGAACAAGAAAGGGAATAAAGAACATCCATGTGTATGCAATACCTGATTGCAATGCGTGTTTGTTTACCTTTGTTGTTTTTTGAAAAAAAATCTCATTTTTTGTATTTTATGTTTTCTAAAAGGTGGGATAACCAAGGTCACTCGGTGTGATAAGATCCAATAACAATGTTCATCATTTCCTTGATAATGGAGATTAAGCATGTTTGCTTATCAAGAGCCATATTATCTCCGATCTCGATGATCTTGGTGAGATCATATTCACAAAATGATTGTGATTTATCTTGAAATGTGGATTTCATATATGGGAGCTTGAGTTCCTTATCTAGAGGTTTATGCACTTTGTACCATACTTGATGGCTAAATTGATGTGCATTCTTGAACTGTGTTCGATTCTAAACCTTATGGTTGTTTGACTTGTTAGGAGCTTTAGAGCTCTTGGAATTTTTTATCTTAGCTTGATGAAGAAACTATTTGGGTTTCTTACAAGCTAATGTGTGATTTTTATGATCCCAAGAAGTGGGGGAAGAAAGCAAACATTTGTTATTGATTTGAGGAAAAGGATATGGTCCAAGAACTTAAGAGGATGTGCTACGAAGAGGTGAGTCACAAATAAAAGATGGAAGGCTACTATAATGTGGCCTGAGAATAGAATATTATGAGTAACTCAGTATTGACCCATAAATGAAACATGAAGGGATACTAAGATGTGGCCCCAATATAGATGAAAATGAGCTTCTAGAATGTGGTTTGAGAATAGAAGATGATGGGTTGCTTAGTAGTGACCCACATATAGAAGAAAATGAAGGGCTACTCAGAGGTGACCCAATGAGAGGTTATGATTAAGGAATAGTGACATGTAAAGAATGATTGAGTGATAAAAATATAGACCATAAATCGATGCCTTAACCAGGTGTGTCATCATGCGATGAGGGACGCGAAGATGGATGAATAAGAGGAGGATCAAGTTCAATGGTCTTAGGATCTTCCTCTATTTTTTGAAAAAAAAGAATCAATTTCTTCCTCTCAATACGTGAGCACATCGAAGACAAAATTGAATCCTTTCTCATGATTCTCTAGAGGAATCTCATCATGTGACCCTAGGAGTTCTATGATTGCTTCTTCATTCTAAAATGAATTGATTGGTATGGGTTATTTTTCTTCGACCATGGGAGATTGATTACAAGAAACGGGTCCAACTGGTGTGGAATATTGAGATGATGATGACTCAAGAGAAGAATTAGATATGGATCTAGATGTCTCCCTAGTAGAAGAAGATGGCATGGGATAACCTATA
This sequence comes from Taxus chinensis, assembly GCA_019776745.2. Lineage (NCBI taxonomy): Eukaryota > Viridiplantae > Streptophyta > Pinopsida > Cupressales > Taxaceae > Taxus > Taxus chinensis. Next base: position 293,678,717 of record CM034154.1, read on the forward strand.
AGATGATATAGTGCCATTAGATAAAGAGGATCGTGCATCGAGTTAGAGGATTACGATGTCAGATTCAACTTAAATGATTGACTAGAAGGACTTTGAGTTGCATGAATCTTCGACAGAGGAAGAGGTAGTTGAGGTGATAGATAAAGGGGGTCCTATGAAGGAAGGGATGACCGTGACATAGGAGTTGCTTTAGATTATTGATGAAGAGAGCCCATCAAAGAAAGGGAGGACCACGATATAGGAGTCGCATCTAAATAATAGTTCAGATTAGAATCATTAGGAGACTAAGGAGAATTAGAATAATAGTTTGAATCATAATCAGAAGAAGAGTGGAGGGAACCCAAACAATAATTTGGATTAGAATCATCCAAACCATACCACCGTCTATGAGATGAATGTGGGGAATAGGGTACCCAAATGGTTTTTCTAGTGTGAGGAATTAACCATGGTTTAGTCATGATCAGAATATTTTGAGGTAAATGCCTAAACCTAGGTTCAATATTTTTGCAAGTGTAAGGAACCATGCGATAGTCAATCATGGTTGGTGTCGTTAGGGCTAAATGCCTAGACCTAAATAGCATAATTGAACTCCTACAAAGGGAAGAAAGTTCCATGTTGGTTTGGGAAGCGTAATGACAACCAACTAGACATTTTGTAGATAAATAGGGGATGCTTGTGTGATTTTCCAAAAAAGGTCTAAGGAAAATAGACATTGTAATTAAAAAAATTTCACCAATCTAACCAAGGTTTAGAAAACAAATTGCGAGTGCGAAGGATAAAAGGATAAAAAAGGATTGTCCCTGGACAAACAAGTCTACAAGGTGACCGATTACAAGGAACAATCATACAAGTTCAAAACACAAATCCAAATAAGGAAATACTCCCTATGCAAATGTGTGTCTCAATGATAATTTGATGCAAAAACTTATCAACACAAAGTCAAAAATTATGTCAAGTGTAAAAGAAACAAGGCCTAAGTATTAACAAGGTTTCAGTGATTTTCGATCAAGGTATACTATAATGATTCTAGATACAAGCAAGGCTTAAATCTCAAAAGGTGGAAGTTACAAGTACAAGAAATGCAATAATTCCACTTAGATGCATTTAATCAAGATTTACGGAAAATCATGATATTAGTATCGAAATGATATTGACACGACGTAAATAAAGTAACAATGACACTTTTCAAGGTTGAGGCAATGTTTGGAAAAGCACAAAATCAAATTATATCATGGAGTTTCTATCGTGCCAGTAGCATAACACTACAATCTCAAAAATTAAACCCAATTTTACGAGAAACAAGATATAAGTATCAAAATTATATTGAGGTGATACAAGAAAGGTAACGACTCAAAGGAAGATTAATGATGATCAAGCCTAGCTAAAAATGAGACATCTTGACATGGGTATCAATAAAAGGCTATCAAGATGCGAGTACTTACCAACACACTTTCAATGTTTACCATCGAGTCTCAAGCAAGGACAAATGTAAATGGGGGAAAAAATGGTGGACATGATCAATCAATAGCACAAAGGAGTAGATAAAAATGGTGTTAAAAAATACTTGGTGCCACTTTGGTAGAGTTTTTTCTTGTCTTATGATGAGTGAAAAACTAAAACAAAGTAACACTTCATAAATTCCGTGATGAATGACACTTGGCTCAAAATTTGAGGGACTCTCCCCTTGTTTGACAAAGAAATTTTTGATTGCAAGAAAGTTCTCACTTTGCAAAGGCTCTTTAAAGCACGATGGATTGATATGGTAAAGTTGGTTCCAAGATGAAATGACTTCTTATTGGTTATCTTAACTAGGTGTCACAAAATACCTCTGTGAGTGCAGTTTGCAAAGAAAGTTACACTGACTAATCCTAGAGTATCCCAGATTTACTTTACCCCCTTCAACATAATGAGCATAAAAAATGTTTTCAGTTGTGTTTTCACTGGGGTCACAATGGATACATTTTTTACTCTAAACTCACAAGTGCAAACTAGTCAAGTGAGTAAGCAGAGTGCTTCCCATTTCTCCACAAGGTTCCCTCTTGTGTGGACTAATTTGGGGTTCCTAGGAGCATCCCTTTTGTTTTAGCTTAAGGCTTATGCCAAAGGGAATTTCTCCAAGTTTAAATTGGATGGGTTTACCCTTATCTGAACCTTCAAATCAAGTGTTTTGAATATGGTGTGTTTTTTATCTTTAAACTTAGTGTGATTTTTATCGCACACCATTTGGAAACCTACAAAAAATGTGTTAGCATTGTTTAGATCCTGATTCTTTCATAATTGATATGGTCCTTCACACAAATATTAATAGTTCAAGACATCATATAAAGAGGATTAAATGTTGTTGTTGATTCCTAAGATCGTTCTAAGATGCGAAGGAAGAGCATACACAACGTAGAACCCAACTAGTTAGTAAAATGATAAAAATCTATGAACCAAACACAAAACTCATTCATTTTTATCTAAATTGATGTTCATTCCCTTATAAAACTTTTAATGAAGTATTTTTCAAAGTATGAAAGAGTTAATGGATCAGTTCTGTTTCCCAAGATCACCTAGAAGGTGTGTGTAACATTCCCATTTAAGACATTAGAAATAAGGGAAAAAAAATTTAAAACACAATGTTCTTTGTTCTAAATAAAACATTGTTTAGAACACACATTCCATGCCAATCAATCTCATAATAGATAACCATATGCATCTGTAATGACTTGGTATACTACCGATCTCTCATTCCACAACTCGGTTACCAACTAATCTCTCATGTTTACTTAAAGTATAGAATACTTTATGTATACTACGTATACTTGGTTCTCCTACCCTATTTAGGGTACTGAGTGATTTGTTTAAAGAACCTATCTAAATATTTTTTTACCAAAATTCATTTGACATCACGTTTCATTTAAATAGGTGACATAGGAAAACACAACTAGTAGCTTGCGATACTTTGGCCAAAGATTTTTAACATACCGTTTGTGTTACTATTCCTAGATGGCATACTAGTCATTTTGGAATATGTCCTTCACCTCACTCTTCTGTTATCTAGAATGGTCTTTACTGACTACCATTAGTCCACTTGCCCAAGGTTCGACCCTAGCCCCGGTTAGCAACATAATTTATTATAGGAAGACACTCACGATGACTTATGGTATATGGGCATACTCGGCTGACCTAAGTCATCCAAATGTGCCAAGGTACCCTAAGTCATAGAAAGCTACTACCTATCCCAAACATGCTACTAACTTGACCTAGAGAGAAACTAAGTTCAAGTCCAGTTGTTTGTAGATCTAGATGAACAAATATAGAAGGGTGTTGCCACATGTCAATTAGAACACTGTGTCCTTGAGAAGTCGAGGGACTTATTGAGGGTATAGTCCTGTACTTGGCGTGTGCCAACATCCATTAAAATTGATTCATAAAGATTTGCATACCCCCTAAGTGGTCATTAATCATAATTAAATTAGATCAGAAATTCATATTACAACAACCATGCCTAACCCTAATTCCAACATTACTCAAGTTCTTTATCCAACAATAGCCTAATTAGATATAGAGAACTTCAATAATTTATGTTTGCATTTTTTATTAATTAACATGGCATAACAAGCAGTTATCCCAAAAAAAGGACAGTGAACATCAAACATTTAATTCTTAATGCAACCTAGCTGTCCAAATCAAGTGTGTCATTCACTTACATTCAGCTAGTGTTTACTTTATAAATAAAGTATAACGATTAAAGATCATACCATTATTCCTTTTACCTTTCATTCCATGAGAGAGGAAGAGTCTTCCTCTTCATGGTTAGATGTTAGGTTTAACATAGCCTTTTTATCATTCGTTACTTATATAGTTTAATTGTATGTCCAAAGCATATTTCATTATTAAACTATAGCTGTGTAATTAGATAACAAAATCCTTACAATTTAATAAGTTCATTAATATAACGGAGATTATACTATCTCCTTAATCCAACTCATTATCTTATAACAGCAATAGTATACACAGATATAAAGAATACCACAAAGATATCACTATTATTTCCATCATACAAGTACAAAAGTATTCACATCACAAATTGTAGTCCAACACAAAACCTTTTAGTTCCTGATGAAAAATATACATTTACAAGATTATGCATTTCAGACATTCTGCATGTCAATCAGAATTAAGATCTTAAAAGAACATCACTTTTCTTTTTCATTACAACTTAAGAATGATTTGAAACTCTTTACATAAGATCCAGAATTAAATAAGCCAATGCATCATAAAAGTTTATGTCTTCTTTTTTCACTTAAGATGTCCATTTGTAAAAATTTCTAGCACGGGTCAGTTCAATGAACTGAGCATGATAAGCACTAAGCATTAAAGTAAAGTGCATTCCACTAATTGTTCCATTAAAAGAACTCTAATTTAATGAAACAATTAATATATCATACATATAATCATAAGTAATAACATCTAGAAAATAAGTACAATTAAAGATTCTGAATTCACTTTTAAGAAAAGAACATAGCATATAATTTAATTGATTCTATCAATTACTTCTAAACAATCAATAGGTCTTGTCATCCAAATGTTTCATAGTTCTATAAGAATAGAAATACACATTTATCTTTTCTAAGCAGTAAAAGAAGTTAATTTCAGCCTAACTCATATTAGAATGCTTCATCATTCCATATAACAAAGAAGAAGAATCAATACATGCTATTCCCCAAACACTAATCATCAGAAAGACAAATACAGGTTTAGAACACACGAATCTACCTCACTTCAAAGATAAAAATATAAGGATTCAACATTAAGGCAAAGCATCTAACAAGAATCCCAAATCAATCCAAGAAGAATAGGAAATCAAAATAGTCTAACTGAAATTCTTACTAACTTCTGCATGTTAGAAGATATAATTCAAGGATCTGAAACCAAAATTTCCAGAAATCCAAGCTAGACTCAAACAAAATAACTCTCTTATCCAATCCATCCAAGAAGGGTTCATAATAAGATAGTGTGCAAAAAGAGACAACCTTCTAATATCAATCCAAATGGTGTGTGACTCAATCAAGAAAAACAAATAGTCTAAGTATGTTAATATTTTCTTTCCACATACCAATTCAGCTAATCTCTTTCCACATCATTACAACCAATGACTTATACAAAGTAGACCAAACAATCCACAAGAAATTTCCATCTCAGAAGAGAATCGAAAACAGAGAAGCTTAGTCAAATGAACATATCCAAACAACTAGAAAAAGGATCCAAATTAGAAAAGGACCCAATCCATAATTCATTTCATTTATACTATGAAATCAATTCTTATTTATATTCCAAACTTAGAATTCCTTAACAAGTTCCCAAAAGAGAACACATAACCAAACACACAGTTAAAGAAAGCACACTTCAAACTTTCCATTACAAATCTTACAAATTGGTTTACCTATTCCATTCATCAAACACAAGTTCAAATTCAGTTCACAGAATGAAGTACACAGTATAGTCCCTAAAACAATATACTGTCCCCAAGAGATCATATTCATTTCTCTTTTTAAATCCCAGAGATTCGTTCAATGAATCCAACAAGGAATAGAAATCCACAAACAATGTAAGATATATAAGGGTCAATACAACTCATGAACTCAAAAGACTGAAATCCCATTACAAGGCTTCAACAACTTAATGCCAAGGAGTAAGTAGTTTGTGATCCCAAATAAGAACAATAATACAAATAATTCTAAACAGTGATACTGTATCCTTTCATACAAAACTCAGTATACTAGGTTTAGATTCAACTTTCTAATGAAACCCAAGAAATCAAATAAAAAGATCATAAGAGAGTAAGAAACCCCAACGACGTTTAAGTCAAGAGATGTTCCAATCTTACTTCCAACTTGACTAAAACAGAATCACCACAAGACCCTCGAGTTCCATCTAAATAGCTTTGACAGGAAGGTATTCATTTCAACATTGTTCACAAGAAGGAAAATGCATACTGTATTCACACAAACCTCTTAAAATATTAATGACCATTCCAATGAACTCTTATATCAAACCAAACCCACAACAAGGTATAGTTACAGTCAAATAATCCTTCAAACAAAATAGTCATGCTTTCACGAGACATGGGATTCCTCAGAGTAGAGAAGAAAAAGATATACTTCATATTCACATGCCCTATCAAGTTCAAAGAAGGTTGTATAGTCTAAAAGACAGAAGTACTAAAACCATTCACACTCAAGAAGCTACACGAAGGAGATCACAAGGAGATTACCATATCAAATTCAACCAAAACTAATCTCTCAAGCCCTTATCGAGTAGATAGTCCATAAATGAGTTCAAAGCCTCTTCAAATCCATGAACATGAGTAAAACTCCAGCTCAGGGCATAAGTATAGAACAAAACTCAACAACTCGACTACAAGTTTAGCATTCGCAAGAACTGAAAAATGAGTACAGTGTCGAATACGAAGATTCAACCAAAATTTCAGAACTACACCAAGTTCCATCTCATCTCAGAACAAACACGAAGTTCCAAAACAAGCTCAATGAAACACAAGACTATAATAGAGATTCATAACCATACAAGCAACAAATGCCAGTTCAGAATGACCAAGAAGCTCTACTACAAATTCAATGAAACACAGGCTCTAAATAATAGTTCAGAATGAAACATAAGGCAATGAATGCCAGTTCAGTCAACACTAGCCTCAAATACAAGTTACAGAGCTTCAAATACAAGTTCGTATGAATATCACCATTAAACTAACACAGAGAAAGTTTCCTAAAAACTATCATTGCCAGCAATGGATTTACATTCCAAAAACCATAGAGATTTCCTAAAACATGCAAGTAAATAACTAGACAAATCAAACAAACAATTATCTCATGAGAGCAGAGTTGTTTTAATGATTCATTTAGAAGAAAGCAAGAAATCTTAATGGGTAGAGCCTATCATGCCTGATAGTGCCTCTGCCAATTTGAAGGAGACTTCCAGTAAAGCCTCCAACCCTTTTTCTTCTCCATGACAGATCAACAACCAAACAATTTTTCTTCCAATGCCTCTTATACATTCCCTTGATCGAAAATAGACCAGAGAAACCAAAAATAGCCAAGAAGAAGAAGAAGTCAAACTGTTGGTTCAAAGAACCAGATTGCTCCATGCAGATCAAAATTTGCGAGGCATGCAAAACCAAACAACCTCCCACAAATCCACCTCCCTTGTTTCCAAGACGGTTTACACACAAAAACTGAGATCCATTAATTCCATAACTCCCAATTCTCCCACTTCTCTCTCCTTGCCACCGCCTCCCAAAACTGGTGAATGTCATTTCCAAGTTAACATGCAATTCCATTTTTAGTGAAGCCTCCACGTAAGCCTCCACTAGAGTTAACTAGCCCTTGCCAAACTGGTAGTACCTCCATGCATTTAAACCCAATCAAATCAAATAAAAGCCATTGGAACCGTCACCGTAGTGCCATGCGACCCTAGGTCCCTTTTAAATAGTTTAGGATAGATGTCCCCAAAACTTAGGTTAGTCAAAAATCATTTCCTAAATAATTTCCTTAGGTCTAAAAACATTTCCATAGGTAATACCACCTTAGGTTAGATTAAATTCACAACCATTAGTATTAGGCATTAGGTTAACATAGTCTAGTATTACCATAGTAATCTCCCCTTCCCATATTCATTTAGCACAAGAGCTTAGGTTAGGTCACCCCCCCAACACAATAGAATAAGAAGCTTAGGTTAGATTACAACCCAATTAAATAGACATAGCTAGGAAGTAGGCACTCTTACCTAGTTTAGGATACTATTAGGGTAGTCCTTTAGTTTTAGGGTTCTGATCCCCTTCATAGTCTTGAAGCAGACTATTTTTGTTTATGCCAATAATGTCCTACAGAGGTCAATCCCAAAGATCCAAGCACAAACATACAAACGAATGAAGGTACTTCCACACAAGACCAAAGAAATTACAAAATAAAAAAGTTCAGTCTGCTATACCTCTCAAACTACTGAATGTCAATTTATCATTCAGTCTGATAAAGAGTTTTAAAACATTCCTTAGATCACTGAAATTAATCCAAGGATGACTCAATAAAGAAGATAAGTTTACAACCCTCAAAACCAGATTGCAACTCACCTATAAGAAGTGAAAGTGGATTCTTGCAAGCCATATCATTTCATTCTAAAGAATCCCAGAGTAGAAATAATTTATCCATAACAAGCATGATTTTCAACAATCAAGGGAACACACCTCATTCAAGAAAATCACATGCCAATGCTTGTAATGCAAAAGAGAATTATAACAGTTTGTCCAAGGTGTTACATACTTCCCTCCTAAAAAGAATCATTGTCCCGATGATTATCTCATTTGAACATTGCATTAAGGATAATCAATTTATTCACTTTCTTAATCTATGTTTGCAACAATATCAGGATTTAAAGTTCTAGAAATCAGCATTCACATAGCTGTTTATTCAAAAATAAATAGCCATCTACCCAAAACTGGCAGAATTATTGACAAATAAAGATAAAATCACAAATTTTTATCAGTCATCAAAGTCAATTCTGATCAAATAAATATGGGAAAGCAGTTTTCATATCTTCCAGATTTTCCCAGGTTGCACTTTCTTCATTAAACTGGTCCCACTGGACCTTACATTGACTTATTTCATGATTTCTTAAATGCAACTAGTGAGTTTCCAGCACTCGTATGGGTTTAACCATGATTATTCCTGGGTCTTGGACCTGCAAGGAATTCCAATTTAACACATGTGATAAATCTGAAACGTATTTCTTAAGCAAAGAAATATGGAAAACATCATGCATTCATGACAAAGTAGGAGGTAATGCTAAACGGTAAGCTACAGGGTTGATTACTTCAACTATCTCAAAGGGTCCCACATAACGAGGTGATAACTTGGCAGCCTTGCCAAACTTTATAGAGATATTTTTCGGTTTAACCTGAAGAAAGACTTTCTCACCAAGTTCAAATTTCCTGTCAACCCGCTTTAAATCAGCATAACTCTTTTTGCCTATCTGCTGCTTCTTTCAAGCGCTCACGAATCATTTTAACTTGTTGTTCCATTTCCATAAGGATTTCAGGTCCAATTACCTCTCTATCCTCAATGTTGTCCCAACTAACAGGGGTTCTACATTTTCTTCCGTATAATGCTTCAAAAGGTGCCATCTTAAGAGAGGCATGATATGTGTTATTATATGCAAACTCAACTAGTGGAAGGTACTCTTCCCACTTATACTGCTGATCCATGCAATACATTCGTAACATATCCTCTAAAACTTGATTAACTCTTTCAGTCTGTCCATCCATTTCCAGATGATACACAGAACTGAAATTCAGCTTAGTTCCTAGAGCTGCATTAAGTGTTTTCCAAAACCTTGATATCATTCTAGGATCTCTATCCGATATGATTAATTCAGGTACTCCATGTAATCTGAAAAATTTTGTGCACAAATATTTTAGCCAATACAGGAGAATCATCCTTCAGATTACCAGTAATAAAATGTGCTACCTTCGTTAGTTTATCAACAACTACTAAAATAACATCATGTTTATTTCTTGACATAGGCAACCCTTGTACAAAGTCCATGCTTATCACTTGCCACTTGTACTGCGGTATGCTATGAGGATACAATAAACGGTTGGGTGCATATGTTCCACTTTAACACGTTGACATTCAAGACAATGTGTCACAAAATCAATAACATCCTTTTTCATTCCTTTCCAGAAATATTGTTGTTTTATATCAGCAAGCATCTTTGTAATACCAGGATGTCTAGAAAAAGGTGAATTGTGAAATTCTACTAACAATTTCTTTCTTAAATCATTTAGCGAAGGTATGTATACTCTGTTTTCAAATCTTAAGATTCCTTCATTATCAAAGTGAAAACCTTTATACCTCAAATCATTTGGATCTACAGCAAGCGTTGTCTTTACTTGCTGAAAGTAAGAATCAGATTCCATAACACTTTTTACTTCATCCTTAAATTGAGTTCTCAATGTTATAAGAGCATAAATGTGCTTCCTATGACTTAGAGCGTCAACCACTCTATTTTCCTTACCCTTGATATAATTGATGTCAAAATCATATTGAGACAAAAACTCTAACCACATTCGTTGTCTTGCATTAAGATTTGGCTGAGTGAAAATATACTTCAGCCCAAGATGATCAGTTTTCAATTCAAAAGGTTTACCAAGTAGGTAATGCCTCCAAACTTGTAGTGCATGAACAATGGCAGCAAGCTCTAAATCATGTGGAGCATAATTCAACTCATGTAACTTTAGTTTTCTACTTTCGTAAGCTATGACATGATCATTTTGTAACAAAATACCTCCTAGTCCTTCACCAGATGCATCAGTTACTACCATAAAGTCTCCATTAGGATCTGGTACTGCTAGAATAGGTGTTGAAGTTAACTATTCTTTCAAAGTTCTGAATGCAGTTTCACATTTCTCACTCCAAACAAACTTCTTATCCTTCTTTTGTAAAGAAGTTATTGGTGCAGCCACCTTAGAAAAATCTTTAACAAATTTTCTATAGTAACCAGCAAGCCCCATGAAGCTTCTAACTTCATGTACATTCTTTGGTGCAGGCCACTCAGTTATAGCTACAATTTTAGAAGGATCTACAGTGATTCCATTCTTACTTATTACATGACCCAAATAGTGCACTTCTGTGTCATAGAAAGAACATTTAGATAACTTACCATATAACCGTCTCTTTCTCAAAATTTCCAAAACTATCTTCAAATGCTCATGGTGTTCCTCTATGCTTTTAGAATATATGAGAATGTCGTCCAAGAATATGAGCACAAATTTTTCCAAGTATTCTTGAAAGATATTATTCATTAAATTCATAAATGTTACAGGTGCATTTGTTAATCCAAAAGGTAAAACCGTGAACTCATAATGTCCATACCTTGTTCTGAAAGTTGTTTTATGAATGTCCTCATCCTTAATCCATAATTGATGATATCCAGATCGAAGATCTATCTTAGAATATACCAATGCTCCACACATCTGATCAAATAGATCATCAATCCTAGGGAGTGGGTATCTATTCTTGATTGTTGCTTTGTTTAACATTTTGTAATCAATGCACAATCTAAGTGTTCCATCTTTCTTTTTCACAAAAATTACTGGTGCTCCCCAAGGTGAGACACTTGGTCTAATCAAACCTTTAGAAAAAATTTCTTGCAACTGAGCCTTAAGCTCTACTAATTCTATAGTAGTCATTCGATACGGTGCCTTAGAAATAGGCTCAGTTCCAGGCTTGATCTCAATTGTGAAATCAAACTCCCTTTTGGGTGGAAGACCTGGTAACTCTTCCAGAAACACGTCACTGAAGTTTTGTAACAACAGATATCGTTCCATGACATCACTACTCACTTCTTAGTTGTTTCTACAATCTTTACTGCATATAAGGTACAACCTTTATTTTTGGCCTTTTTAAGTTGCATAGCTGACAGTTTCCTAACCGAAATCTCACGTTTCACACCCTGAATCTCTGTTGTTTTCTACAGGTCATCTAAACAACTAATGTGTTTTTCAAAATAGTCCACTTTAGCCTTATGTTCTGCTAACCAATTAACACCTATGATTACATCATAAGACCCCAAAGGTGCAACATAAAGATCAAATTCAGTGGAAAAGTTAGGTAAATCAAGGACTGCTCCAAAAAGACACATACTAACTGTATGAACAACATTGTTTCCATAATGTACAGTCCATGTTTTATCCATGTTTCTAGCTTTTCTTTTTAGTTTTGATGCTAATTTACTAGAAATAAAACATTCAGTAGCTCTGGTGTCAAAAAAATAGTTATAGGTAAACCAAATAACTTACCTAGAACCTCTATGGGCATGGCATATTTCTCAACCTGCTTGTCAGCTACTGCAGTGTGTATCTTGTGCTACTGATTACGATCATCCTTTTTCAAAGGGCATTGATTTGTGTAATGATCTTTGCCATAGTTATAACAGCCTCCTACAGGTCCCTTTCTAGGCTCGGGTTTATTTCCAGCCTTAGAGTTATCATTCTGACCTCCATAGGACTTCTGTCTGTTATTATTGTTCTTGACAAAGTTGTTCTATGCATTACCAAAAAACTTGTTTGTTACTTGCTTTCTTATTAGTATCAGATGAAAACTTACTTTTCATTCCAAATTTCTTCCATGGTCCTTTCTTAGGTGCAAGAGATGATGAAGAGGAGTTGGGTATTTTCTTCCTTACTTCCTCCTTATGAGTAGAAATTGCCTTCAATTTTTGTTCCTGCCTTATGGCCTTTTCAACAACCCCTTCCATTGTGGTTGGGCTGTGAACATCCACCTCTCCTCCTATAATGGGATTCAATCCCATGATGAATTTTTATATCCTGAACTTCTCATCAGTTTGGTACTGAGGTACATACTTAAGGAGTTTAGTAAACTGCTCCCAATACTCAGTTACAGTTAGCTTTCCTTGAGCTAAGTTCTAGAATTCAGTCATTTTCTGATCATAGTAAAGTTGTGGCAGCCAACGTTGCCTAAAGTAACCTTTAAATTGATCCCAAGTGATATTAGTTTCATCAATGTTTAGCCCAGCCTTACTACTGTCCCACCATGAAGATGCCTGATGGGAAAGCTGATATGCTCCCCATATCACCTTTGTTTCTTTTGAAAAATTCCTTATTGAAAAGTATTTCTCCATTTCACTGAGCCAATTCTCAGCTCCATCCCCTAATGTGGTGCCATCAAACTTGGGTGGACTTATCCTTTTTATATCATTAGTGAGTTCAGCTGCCAGCCTAGCCTTTTTGTTCTCAGGCTGATCAGGTATGTTCACATTGTTATTATCAACACCTAAATTGGCATTGTCCTCAGGAGGTGGCTGATTATTGTTACCAGCATCTTCTTCCTCCTCATTGCCCATTACTTGTTGTTCAAGTACAGCCAAATGATCTCTTGTGTCCAACAGGGCAGCAAGGATCTCATCGAGTTTCTGGGAAGTTCCTGCTCCTTCCTCAGGTGGAGGATTATTTGCAACATTTCCTCTTATTCTAACCATTTTCTATTAACAAGAAAATTTAAGTTTCATCAGATTATGGACACAATAGGTCCAAGAGCTGCAACCTTCAGCTCTGATACCAAGATGTAACATTCCCATTTTAAGACTTTAGAAACAAGGGAATTTTTTTTGAAAACATAATGTTCTCTATTCTAATAAAACATCATTTAGAACACACATTCCATGCTAATCAATCTCATAACAGATAACCATATGCACTTGTAATGACTTGGTATACTACCGATCTCTCATTCCATGACTCGGTTACCAACCGATCTCTCATGTTTACTTAAAGTATAGAATACTTTATGTATACTATGTATACTTGGTTCTCCTACCCTATTCCGGGTACTGAGTGATCTGTTTAAAGAACCTATCTAAATATTTGTTACCAATATTCATCTGACATCACGTTGCTTTAAACTAGGTGACATAGGACAATGCAACCAACAACTTGCGATACTTTGGCCAAATATTTTCAACATACCATTCATGTTACTATTCCTAGATGACATACTCGTCATTCTGGAATATGTCCTTCACCTCACTCTTCTGTTATCTAGAATGGTCTTTACTGACTACCGTCAGTCCACTTGCCCAAGGTTCGACCCTAGCCCCGGTTAGCAACATAATTTATTATAGGAAGATGCTCACGATGACTTAGGGTATATGGGCATACTCGGCTGACCTAAGTCATCTGAATGTGCCAAGGTACCCTAAGTCATAGAAAGCTACTACCTATCCCGAACATGCTACTAACTTGACCTAGAGAGAAACTAAGTTCAAGTCCAGATGTGTGTAGATCTAGATGAACAAATATGGAAGGGTGTTGCCACATGTCAACTGCAACACTGTATCCTTGAGAAGTCCAGGGACTTCTCAAGGGTACAGTCCTACAGTTGGTGTGTGCCAACATCCATTAGAACTGATTCATCAAGATGTACATACCCCCTTAGTGGTCATTAATCATAATTAAATTGGATCAAAAATTCAGATTACAACAACCATGCCTAACCCTAATTCCAACATTCCTTAAGTTCTTTATCCAACACTAGCCTAATTAGATATAGAGAACTTCATTAATTCATGTTTGCATTTTTTATTAGTTAACGTGGCATAACAAGCAGTTATCCCAAAAACAGGACAACAAACATCAAACGTTTAATTCTTAATGCAACCTAGCTATCCAAATCAAGTGTGTCATCCACTTAGATTCAGCTAGTGTTTACTTTATAAATGAAGTATAACGATTAAAGATCATACCACTATTCCTTTTACCTTTCATTCCATGAGAGAGGAAGAGTCTTCCTCTTCATGGTTAGATGTTAGGTTTAACATAACCTTTTTATCATTTGTTACTTATATAGTTTAATTGTATGTCCAAAACATATTTCATTATTAAACTATAGTTGTGTAATTAGAGAATGACATCCTTGCAATTTAACAAGTTCATTAATATAAGGGAGATTATACTATCTCCTTAATCCAACTCATTATCTTATAACAGCAATAGTATACACAGATATAAAGAATACCACAAAGATATCACTATTATTTCCATCATACAAGTACAAAAGTATTCACATCACAAATTGTAGTCCAACACAAAACCTTTTAGTTCCTGATGAAAAATATACATTTACAAGATTATGCATTTCAGACATTCTGCATGTCAATCAAAATTAAGATCTTAAAAGAACATCACTTTTCTTTTTCATTACAACTTAAGAATGATTTGAAACTCTTTACATAAGACCCAGAATTAAATAAGCCAATGCATCATAAAAGTTTTTGTCTTATTTTTTCACTTACGATGTCCATCTGCAAAAATTGCTAGCACGGGTCAGTTCAATGAACTGATCATGATAAGCACTAAGCATTAAAGTAAAGTGCATTCCACTAATTGTTCCATTAAAACAACTCTACTTTAATGAAACAATTAATATATCATACATATAATCATAAGTAATAACATCTAGAAAAGAAGTACAATTAAAGAGTCTGAATTCACTTTTAAGAAAAGAACATAGCATATAATTTAATTGATTCTATCAATTACTTCTAAACAATCAACAGGTCTTGTCATCCAAATGTTTCATAGTTCTATAAGAATAGAAATACACATTTATCTTTTCTAAGCAGTAAAAGAAGTTAATTTCAGCCTAGCTCATATTAGAATGCTTCATCATTCCATATAACAAGGAAGAAGAATCAATACATGCTATTCCCCAAACACTAATCATCAGAAAGACAAATACAGGTTTAGAACACATGAATCTGCCTCACTTCAAAGATAAAAATATAAGGATTCAACATTAAGGAAAATCATCTAACAAGAATCCCAAATCAATCCAAGAAGAATAGGAAATCAAAATAGTCTAACTGAAAGTCTTACTAACTTCTGCATGTTAGAAGATATAATTCAAGGATCTGAAACTAGAATTTCCACAAATCCAAGATAGACTCAAACAGAATAACTGTCTTATCCAATCCATCCAAGAAGGGTTCATAATAAGACAATGTGTAAAAAGAGACAACCTTCCAATATCAATCCAAATGGTGTGTGACTCAATCAAGCAAAACAAACAGTCTAAGTATGTTAATATTTTCTTTCCACATACCAATTCAGCTAATCTCTTTCCACATCATTACAACTAATGACTTATACAAAGTAGACCAAACAATCCACAAGAAATTTCCATCTCAGAAGAGAATCGAAAATAGAGAAGCTCAGTCAAATGAACTTATCCAAACAACAGAAAAAGGATCCCAAATAGAAAAGGACCCAATCCATAATTCATTTCATTTATACTATGAAATGAATTCTCATTTATATTCCAAACTTAGAATTCCTTAACTAGTTCCCAAAAGAGAACACATAACCAAATGCACAGTTAAAGAAAGCACACTTCAAACTTTCCATTACAAATCTTACAAACTGGTTTACCTATTCCATTCATCAAACACAAGTTCAAATTCAGTTCACAGAATGAAGTACACAGTACAGTCCCTAAAACAGTATACTATCCCCAAGAGATCATATTCATTTCTCTTTTTAAATCCCAGAGATTCGTTCAATGATTCCAACAAGGAATAGAAATCCACAAACAATGTAAGATATACAAGGGTCAATACAACTCATGAACTCAAAAGACTGAAATCCCATTACAAGGCTTCAATAGCTTAATGTCAAGGAGTAAGTAGTTCGTGATCCCAAATAAGAACAATAATACAAAGCATTCTGAACAGTGATATTGTATCCTTTCATACAAAACTCAGTATACTAGGTTTAGATTCAACTTTCCAATGAAACCCAAGAAATCAAATAAAAATATCAGAAGAGAGTAAGAAACCCCAACGATGTTTAAGTCAAGAGATTTTCCAATCTTACTTCCAAATCAACTAAAAAAAATCACCACAAGACCCTTGAGTTCTTAGCTTGTGACAGGAAGGTATTCATTTCAACATTGTTCACAAGAAGGAAAATGCATATTGTATTCCCACAAACCTCTTAAACTGTTAATGACCATTCCAACAAACTCTTATATCAAACCCAAACCCACAACAAGGTACAATTACAGTCAAATAATCCTACAAACAAAACAATCATGCTTTCATGAGATGTGGGATTCCTCATAGCAGAGAAGGAAAAGATATATTTGTATTCACACGCCCTGTGAAGTTCAAAGAAGGCTGTATAGTCTAAAAGACAGAAGTACTAAAACCATTCACACTCAAGAAGCTACACGAAGGAGATCACAAGGAGATTACCATATCAACTTCAAACTGAAACTAATCTCTCAAGCCCTTATCGAGAAGACAGTCCATAAATGAGTTCAAAGCCTTTTCAAATCCATGAACATGAGTAAAAATCCAGCTCAGGGCATAAGTATAGAACAAAACTCAACAACTCGACTACAAGTTCAGCATTCGCAAGAACTAAAAATTGAGTACAGTGTCAAATACAAAGATTCAACCAAAATTTCAGAACTACACCAAGTTCCATCTCAGCTCAGAACATACACGAAGTTCCAAAATAAGCTCAATGAAACAAAAGACTATAATAGAGATTCAGAACCATACAAACAACAAATTCCAAGTCAAAATGACCAAGAATCTCTACTACAAATTCAATGAAACACAGGCTCTAAATAATAGTTCAGAACGAAACATAAGGCAATGAATGCCAGTTTAGTCAACACTAGCCTCAAATACAAGTTACAGAGCTTCAAATACAAGTTCACATGAATATCACCATTAAACTAACACAGAGAAAGTTTCCTAAAAACTATCATTGCCAGCAATGGATTTTCATTCCAAAAACCATAGAGATTTCCTAAAACATGCAAGTAAATAACCAGAAAAATCAAACAAACAATTATCTCATGAGAGCAGATTTGTTTTAATGATTCATTTAGAAGAAAGCAAGAAATATTAATGGGTAGAGCCTATCATGCCTGATAGTGCCTCTGTCAATTCAAAGGAGACTTCCAGCCGAGCCTCCAACCCTTTTTCTTCTCCACGACAGATCAACAACCAAAAAAAATTTCTTCCAATGCCTCTTATACATTCCCTTGATCAAAAATAGACCAAGAGAAACCAAAAATAGCCAAGAAGAAGAAGAAGTTCGAACTGCTGGTTCAAAGAACTAGATTGCTCCATGCAGAGCAAAATTTGCGAGGCATGCAAAACCAAACAACCTCCCACAAATCCACCTCCCTTGTTTCCAAGATGGTTTGCACACAAAAACCGAGATCCATTAATGCCATAACTCCCAATTCTCCCGCTTCTCTCTCCTTGCCACCACCTCCCAAAACTGGTGAATGCCATTTCCAAGTTAACATGCAATTCCATTTTTAGTGAAGCCTCCACTAGAGTTAACTAGCCCTTGCCAAATTGGTAGTACCTCCATGTATTTAAACCCAATCAAATCAAATAAAATCCATTGGAACCATCACTCGTAGTGCCATGTGACCCTAGGTCCCTTTTAAATAGTTTAGGATAGATGTCCCCAAAACTTAGGTTAGTCAAAAATAATTTCCTTAGGTCTAAAATCATTACCATAGGTAATACCACCTTAGGTTAGATTAAATGTACAACCATTAGTATTAGGCATTAGGTTAACATAGTTTAGTATTACCATAGTAATCTCCCCTTCCCATATTCATTTAGCACAAGAGCTTAGGTTAGGTCACCCCCCCAACACAATAGAATAAGAATCTTAGGTTAGATTACAACCCAATTAAATAGACATAGCTAGGAAGTAGGCACTCTTACCTAGTTTAGGATACTGTTAGGGTAGTCCTTTAGTTTTAGGGTTCTGATCCCCTTCATAGTCTTGAAGCAGACTATTTTTGTTTATGCCAATAATGTTCTGCAGAGGTCAATCCCAAATATCCAAGCACAAACATACAACCGAATGAAGGTACTTCCACACAAGACCAAAGAATTTGCAAAATACAAAAGTTCAGTCCGCTATGCCTCTCAAACTACTGAATGTCAATTTATCATTCAGTCCAATCAAGAGTTTTAAAACATTCCTTGGATCACTGAAATTGATCCAAGGATGAGTCAGTAAAGAAGATAAGTTTGCAACCCTCAAAACTAGATTGAAACTCACCTATAAGAAGTGAAAGTGGATTCTTGCAAGCCATATCATTTCATTCTAAAGAATCCCAGAGAAGAAATAATTTATCCATAACAAGCATGATTTTCAACAATCAAGGGAACACACCTCATTCAATAAAATCACATGCCAATGCTTGTAATGCAAAAGAGAATTATAACAGTTTGTCAAATCATGATTAAATATACCCTTTTAATCAATAATTATCCTTAAGAAAACCCTACAAGGTGTTATAAAATCAAATGGATCAATCTTTGCAAACTTTAAGACATGTTAGAAAATGACTATTTTAGTAATAAATTAAACCATAAATTTTATGTAATTAAAAAATCCTAATTTTATGTTTTCATTGCGTAATTCACTTCAATACCTTTCCAATGCAAAAACAATGGATTTGTTTCGAGGTCGGAAGTGAAAGTTATGGCCTTCGGAAGATATGTTATGAATATAGTTCAACGTATGTGTGCCCCTGATGACATATGTGCACCCCTTTGTAACATATCTGCACCCATTTAATCATATGTGCGCACGTAGGCATTTTTATGCCCATGAGGTGTATGTGTGCCTAGAGAGACAAATGTTCACCCTTTCAAGCGTATGCACGTGTCTAGCAATTGTTTTTACATTTTACAGAGGGTAAAATGTGCATGCCCAAACAAGCATATGCAAGCCCTTTCAAGCTTATGTGTGCACGTTTTTGCGTATGTGCAACCTTTTCTAATGCTTGCACATGTACCTGGAACTGTACAAAAACGGATAGAAAAATGATTTCTAAAAATGCAAACAGGTCAGAACTTTGTTATTTAAATCAATTTCTAATAGAAACCCATTAACTTTGCATGCAAAAAGGATATTTACCACACCTATGGTTAGTAAAATTATTGAGACTAAGATATTAAACCCCCAAAATGCATGAAATGGTTAGAAAATGAAATGAAAATATTGAAACTAACTTTTATGGGCTATGGAGTAGCTAAATCTAATATCCTCAAAGCATTGATCAAATCTACACTAAACCATAAAGATACGAGCTTAAAAGAACAAATTCTATCATTGCATGAAACAAGATTAAATAAAACTAATATACCTAAGTTATCCTTACTCTTTAGATCACTAAATAAAACATGAACCTATGAAGATCAATTTAGCAATCAAAGGGTGATTTGTTGTTTACTTCAAGAAGGTGAATAAATCTCACAAAAATGGATACAAGGCCAAGTTTAGATCTTTCATTACTAACCTAGCATGAGGAAATTGATGAATAATTTATTCCAATGGAGGAAGTAAGCTCAAGATCAAATGTCTATAGCTTGGGCTAATACAAATGATTTGTAAGGTTGAAAGGAAGGATTTAGCCTTGTATTTATAGTTTTCTCTTTGGGGGAGTTTGGAATTTTGGTGCATGTGGGAAAAAATGTAAGACAAAAATCATTTCATGATTAGGAGTGGATAAACATGCTTTAGAATAGCTAAGCTTGGTTTAGGCTAGTTAAACTTGATTAGCAAGTGATTAGTGACTCATTGAGAGTTGGGAGGAGTTTGATTAATCATATGTGATCGATTAATAGCCTAGGAAGCTTATAGAAGTGATATAGAGAGGAATAGGGAGATGTTTAGCTAATACAAGGGGTTTATTAGCCAAATTAGTTTATTATAGGAGGAACATGAACAAGAAGGTATCATGAATGGGCATCTGATAATGGAGTGAATAATGTTAGGTTATGGAGCCTATTTTCATGTGAGAAACTGTTGAAGATTATACACTAAGAGTACTATACAATTTCCACAGTTGTCTCATCGGGGTTTGGGGCTGGGTCGGGCCCCGTGCAGGGGTTTTTGGGGGTGGCATCCCTCGGTAGTAGGGGTTTGGGGGCACATCCCCCAATTTTTTCATTTATTTTTTGGCCTTAAAACGTGCCCGATATACTAGGAAATTTGCTTTTCTCATATGGGTAGGTTTTTCGATCCATAGGTTTATGGGACAGTTGTGGCCCATGGTTTTGATACCCACAAGTTAGTAAAACTACTTAAGTAGTTGTCTACTTATATGGTTTTATGCATATGGTACATATAATGTAACATTGCATATGTGTTTTGAATTCAGGTGTGAATTCTATAGAGTTTGTTGAGCATAGCTCCAAACAGATCTAGGTATTGTAGTAAGAGAGTGGTGGCTTGTAATAAAATTTGAGCAAGTGATTCTTGGTGGACGTAGCCTAAATTGGGTGAACCACGTTAAATATTGTTTCTTTGTGTTGTGTTATTTTACTATGCACTTTTATTTGAGATCTGTAATATTTTTTGCATATTGGTTTCTACTGTTGTGATTTTGTGAGGGATTATTCCACATGTTTTATCCCTTATTTCCTAACAAGGAATAGCTAATTAACAAAGTGTCATTAATAAACCAAATTAGAGGAAATGCTAGGCGTACGTGGATTTTAGGTGTCTACAGGATTATATCGATTTCCTTTCAAAACACACTCACGCCTTTATATGGTCATATAGTGACATGTCAGGTATCAACCCTAACATTTTCATTCATAACATCTTCACGGTCACTAACGCTAAACCTGATAAACATAAACTACATAGAATGCACCCTCGTATAGTCATCCTCATCAAATAATAATTACAACTTATTATTTATGCTAACTTCATATTACTCATTGACTATCCATAATGGGTGTTTATTATCATACTCGTGAATAAATCCTGTAGTAAATTACGCATCTATATAGACTTTTAAGATCTCAATCTTGTCTATCATAAAGACGAATTCCCACTTCCTAATATTAATCAGCTTTTCTATCTCACCGCTGGACATAACATGTTATCTCTTATGGATGGTTTCACTAGATATAATCAAATACTTATTGCAAATGATGACCAGTATAAAACATCTTTAATTACTTTTTGGGGGAATTTTTTCTACCGCATCATTTCCTTCGGACTCAAAAATGTAGGATCCGCATATCAATGTTTTATGACATACATCTTCCATCACCTCACTCAAAAAACCATGGAAGACTACATTGATGACCTATTGGGAAAATCTAAGCAACACAGAGACCATCGTTGAACCCTTGTCATTGGTTTTTTCATTTATGTCAAAGTGGCATTGATGGCAAAGGTGAAATGAAATTTCATGTAGATAGGTGTTTATCAATGGTGTGAAGTGATCTTGGGCTAGTTCTTTGAGCCTTTAGGATGGTTCTATGATAATTTTAGGATGCTACAAGCTTGGTCTATTTTGGTTGACATCTAATGAAGGTATGGAGAAGATTGGTATGCTCGGCTCAAATGATCTACAAGTTTGAAATGCTTGTTCTAACATGTGCAAGATATTTTTGAGATCTTGGAGGTATGTATTTTTGAGAACTCAAGGAGACCTTTCAAAAAATTCCAACTTTGTGTAATTTGGAGCTCTCTGGAGGAATTTATGGTCGTCTAAATTTTTGTAGGATGGAATAAGCAAGAATTAATTAAATTATGGGTCCACCTAGTAGTTGTGAAGAAAATAAGCAAGTTGTGACAAAAGAAATTGGTTTGACATCATGAAATGTGTAGACACATGGAGCTTTCTGATTGGATCACCTTTCTTGCTCTGACATAGGGATGGAAAATGTGAAGAGTGACACTGGGAAATATGAAAAGACTCATGGAGCCTTCAGATTGGATCTCTTCATGTAGTTGTTAGTGGAGGTTAAGAATAGTCTTACAAGTGTAAAGTGCATGGAGATTTATTATTAGATATAACTTTGAAAATGGTACACACCTGATAATAAGATCAAATCCATGTAAAAATTTGTTTGGTTACAAGGATGGGCACGTTGACTACAAGAAGGGCTAGTGGACCCAAAACTCTATAAAATTTAGTTTATTCCATGGGTGGGATTCCCCCTAATTTGATCACTTTTAGATTTTCCATAATTATGACATCTGTCCAATGAATGAGACCAAAGGAATAAGAATATTTCAAATGTAGAAATCTCATTTGTGGCCATGTTGGTGACTGTGCAAGTTTGGTTTGACAAATTAAAAGGTGTCTAGTGATTGAAAACTCCATTAGAGTTGAGAGTTATGAATTTCATTAAAAAATAGAGGAGAAAATCAATTTTAAGTCTTCTCGGGCATGCACAGTCTAACAAAGTCTTTTTCTGGGGTTTAAAATGGAAAATTCCTTGAATCTCCAAGATGCAATGATGAATTTTCTTGAATTTTTAAACTTATCTTTGTTTGGAAATTGTCTAAAGTATTTTTCTTGCTTTCGATTAAACCACCAAGTGTACATCAAGACCTTCGTGAAAGTTTTCTCGTGTAAGGTTTTAACTTATTCTACAGTGCCTACAAGTTGAAATTAGTGTCATTCTTCTATTTTTGAGTATCTTAAACTAATTATAAAGCTCAGTCATGATATTGAAATGTTTGAAAAGGGCTTGAACATTGTTGAATATTATTGGAAAGTATGAAATTAGTATTTAATGACTTCTTCAAATGTTATTTCAGTCCTCCATCACACTCAGAGCCTGTAAACTGAATATTTCAAGTTCCCAAATGTTCTAACTTCAAATATGAGCATAGACTTTAAATGATTGAAGTGTCAGTGAAGGGAATAAAGGAGTTTTTTGAATCCTTATAGTGGTAACTCCTTTGGTAGTGTTTGATTTTTGTATGCTACTATTATGAGCTTTCAGAATATGAAGTGTGAGTCATTCTTGCTTTGGCAAGGTCAATTTTAGGATGTAACTAATACAAAGGTGCAAGGGAATCTAAAACGTTCCATATGTCAGTTGATGAACTCTAAGTTTTATGAAGGGGTCCTAAATGTTATTGATTGTTTGTAGAGGTGTCAAAAAGGGTGTAAACTGTTATGAAATATGTCAACATGTGGGCAAGAGGAGATGACACTTCTATTAGGAAATTAATATTTACATGGGTATAATATATTATTGTTTGCTACGATTATTTTATATTGTTGTAACAAACAATATATTCTATTTTTTGTTTATACCCACAAATTATATAAATGGGTAAGTTGTTAATTGACTTCCTTTTTTATAGGAAGTAGTTTATCTAATATTGTGGCTATATAATAGCATGTAAATGTAATTAAAATATAAGCTAAATTGAATATTTCTATGATTATTTTTCTGTGTTTATTTGATTCTCATGCTTTGATAATTCAACTCTAACCAAATTTAATATTTGGTATCAGAGCATGGTGATTTGAAATGAGATTCTAAATTTGTAGGGTACAGGTGTCCATCCATGCAGTTTAAGAATTGATGAATCCTTGTAATCAGTACTTGACATAGTAGCAATCTTTTAATGTGTACTTACATCGATTTATGATTCGTTCATCACAACATGGTCCTTATCTAAATGATTTTTAATTTCCACCTAATCATTTCATGTGATGGGAAACTATGTAAGCATCAGATCGGTATAGAAAGTGGATTAAACATATATGAATTTGGCTAATTCTTTGTTCTTGTACATGCCTTGTCCTAAGCATTCATTTGGTTTACCAGCAAGTAAGTGGTGGTATTCAAATCTAGAGTTTGATTATGTGATGATATTTATGTCTATTCACAGTGACATGGTTCAATGCATCACATCAGAAAATATTTTACACATTCTTAATTTGATCTTGTTTAAATCACCCCCTTCTCAGTTCTATTCAAATCTCATCGCAGAATATCCAACATTGATCCCACTATGATAATCGTCTAAACTTTTGATTGGTGAGTTCACATTCTCCATATTATCTTTATGTCCAGTAGTCTCACATGAAATTTTTGGATGTTTGTGAAGTGAGGAATATTTGTTTTAGGTTCAATGTTTATTGAGTTTCATTATATTTGAGCAAAGCATGAGATATTTAAGAAACATGTTTCACCGGTTCATGGTCAATCTATCTAGAGTATCTCTACTAGGAAAGACAATTTTAGTGGCAGATCTGTGTCAAATGGCATTTTTTTAAGACATTATGTGTTATTCATTGAGCTCCTGAAGGCACTACATCCTCCTTTAAACTCTGTGAACTATGTTTGTGTAGCTTCTGTAACGTGTTTTCCGCTTCACAAATTTGATCTTTAACGCATACATCAAAGATATGGTCTTTCTTGCAACACCCATTCACATTATTACATCCAATATACCAACTAGCAGTCTGAATGTAGAATGCAAGCATATATTTGGATATATGGAAAGCTTCAAATATCAAGCACGTGGATATACACGTCGAAGCGAAGGGTTTGTGAATGAAGGACAGTAATATAATATCTCTAATATATGGAAGTTTGTTAAAATATTCTCCCTCCATTCATTTTGTATTATTTTGAGTAGGTCAATAGTGTCATTAGTTTTGTAAGTCATTTTAATTAAATTGATGCCTTGTCAAGTTGTCCCAAGTTTTACATTGCTATTTAAATTTAGTCAATTTTAGAGTCACCGTTCTATAGGAAAGTTCAATATTATTTTGTTGTGTCACCATATTTGGTTCTTTTATGTTTTTGTCTACCATTAATGTATGTGTCAATACTCAAGTCATCCAAATAGTGTTTATATTATTTTTTAGTCTTGTGTCATCATTGTAATATTAATGTTATTATTGTCGATATCATTGTCATCAAATGTCATTAAAAAATTGAGGTCATGTAAAAGAGTCGAATATTTTTTTGGTATTGTCATTATCAAAGTCATTTTTCATTTAAAAATTAATCTCATTTTATTATTTTTTAAATTTCTAGTCCATTCCTCGTATCATAAAATAGTGTCAAATGTCATAAATTTGTCCTTTGTCATTGCAGTAAAAAATAGAGTTTGAAAAATAAAATAAAAATTACCTTGCGGGTGCATTTTTCGGTATTACCTGGCGTCTGAAAGTTAAAGTGTTTCATGTTGCATGAGGGATACTATATAATAAAAAATGTGGAAATAGTTGATCCTCAAAATAGTATTCAGCTGAGCTAGCAGTAGACAATTAGAGGATGGAAGAGGAAAACTAGTGACCTCTCATCTGTCACTAATGCTAGGGCCACTTCACTAATTTGGTTGCACATGTGTGTTTTTACTTTGGAGTGGTGTGCCTTATTTTAGCTTGCAGTGTGTTTGATTTTAGCATTTCGTTTCAGTTTGGTTTTTAGTGTTAATTAAAAAATAAGAACAAAAGTTCATTCATGTTCATTGGTATGTGGCTTTTCCTATTTCCCCAATGCAATAACATAGTGAAGAATAAATAACACAATGAAATGCAACATCATGATTCTTGAAGAGGTTGAATTGTCAGATGTGTTCCTGGTCATAAATAGGTTAGTGGTTAGCCTCTGAAAAACCATTGAATGCCACTCATATGTGATCCTTCTTAAGTTCCAACACCACTAGGTTAGATGTGTTCCCTGGAATGACTGGTTGATAAGAATATGATTCCTGAGTGTGTTCCCATCCTCATCAGTCATATGTGTTCCTGACAATGCATGGTCGATAAGAAGTTGATGTGTTCCTTCTTCTACCTTCAATTCGAGTGGTGTACCAAGATCATGAGCAAGCACGGGTGGCAGGATGTAGAGGAAGTGTGAAAGTTATCTTACTACCATGTAGACATTAAGGGGGGAATGTTAGGAAATTAATATTTACATGGGTATAATATATTTTTTTTGCTACGGTTATTTTATATTGTTGTAACAAACAATATATTGTATTGTTTGTTTATACCCGTAAATTATATAAATGTGTAAGTTGTTAATTGACTTCCTATTTTATAGGAAGTAGTTTATCTAATATTGTGGCTATATAATACCCTTTAAATGTAATTTAAATATAAGCTGAATTGAATATCTTTCTGATTATTTTTCTATGTTGATTTGATTCTCATGCTGTGATAACTCTAACCAAATTTAGTAATTTCATCAAGCAAGAAAAATTCCAAAACTAAAACCTTGTAGAGATGATTTTTGACTTCTTGATAGTTAGAAGAAGAAAAGAAAAATACATTCTAGAGAGATGACATGAGTTAATATGTGAGCTAACGTATGAGAGAAGGGGTAATGAAGAATCGTAAGCAAGTGAATGATTTTTTTTAGAAGAGGAACCTTGAAAGATTATGAAGAACTATTAAACAAACAATTTATAACACTTATTAGAAGGCATACAGAAGATTCATGTGGAAGAGAATAGTGCATTTAAAGGTGCGGGAGGATCGAAAGGGAATTGTGCGCTAAGGACAGAAATAAATTCGGGACTTAGCCGTTTTCATGATTATGATCTATTTTTGGAAGATAACATGTGGAGCCCAAAAACAGGATGAAGAATTGTTTGACACACACGGGTTATTTTTGGAAGAGTGGCTAAGGAGTGATTTACATGGATGTAGGCTAAAGATAGAATTGTGACTGATATTTAACTATGAGAGATCTATTATTAGCGCACTTGCATGTGTGGCTATAATTGTAAGGGCACATGGCTATTTTCAGCATGTGACCTATTTTGGGAATAGAGGAGTGGTAAAGGGAAAGTTCTCACCCTTATAAATAGGTAATGAACTACATAATATAGAAGAGAGATATGTAAGGACTGAATTACTATGAGATTATACTATCAGATTTGTTATGCGCATGAGCATATGATCCTAGTATTGTAAGAAGCTTCTATGTATTTAATATGTTTAATATAATGGTGTATTGGCCGAATCAGAGTGTTAATTCTAATTATAATTGGAACTTGCATACTTGAATTCATCATGGTTATAATTTAAATATGTTATTCTCTACAACTAGATCTATAAATGCACTATAGAATGATGTATTGATGATGGGTTTTAATTCTTTTAAGTCTTTATCTTGCTAACATCCTAAAATAGCAACCCTAAAGAGGGGCCTGGTACCTTTGTGCATTTCAGGTGAGTACTCAGTCTAGGTTGAGTGATGTGTCAGTACACCTAGACTTTTACCGTTAAATACTAGGATGCATCATTGGTTATGTTATTGGGACCTCTTTTTAACTTTTTTTCAGGATGGTTCATGATGAAGACATACTAGTTAACCCTAACAAGTGTTGAGGATTGGATACATGACCTAGAATAAGAATACGCATGGAGGTTCAGCATTGGATCTAAGTTTGACACATGTATGTGGGTGGACTAGAATTTGTATGACTATTTATATGAGAGCTTCTTCATTATCTTTTGAGTAGAACTGTATGAGTGGCTGGTTTCTTATGCGTCTAAATGGAATTGGAGGTATCACACAATTTTCTAGGCATAGGAATAAATTCAAACCCTTTATGATGTTGATCTAATTTAGAATCACGTTGTGGATACATGGTTTCATGGTGTTTTGAATAGCTATATCTTGGAGTACTCAATTTCCACTTATTCATTCCCAGAGGTATTTGGATTTCACTTTTTACGATATCCCAAGGGAACTTACCTTCAAGGCATTCCCCTAGTGATCAAAATTTTGATGGTAACCCTGATTGGATAGCAAACCAATGGATAACTAAACCCCACCATGTGCAGGGGTAGGAACAGGTTTGGTGAAATATGGGAGACCTCGCAATATAAAGGAAAAGAGAGGAAAGGTGGCTTGAGTATAATGAGGTGCGCGAGAGGAGATAGAGAAGCAGTGGGATGTTACAGAGTGAATGGAATTATGGAGAGAGAGTTTAGGAAGGGTTTGAAGTTCATGCAAAAGACATGGAACCTGAGCATTAGGAACTCCCCCATTTGGGAAAGCATGACAGGGGACCCTCCTTATCCTCACGTAGAAGTGCGCCAATAGAGATGACCTGGGCTATGGGTGCGTATCTGAATCCACCTAGAAACCTTTCCCTTACATTTGGTTTTCTAGTATCTAGTACAACAAATAGTCAGCAAGCTAATTTAGGAAGTGGGTGAGAAAGAGTAAGTCATATAAAAAACAAAATGATGGCAGCATAAATGGCTTCATTGTTATATGGGATTACCTTTTCAGGTGTATCATCCACATAGAATTTAGGTACACAAAATTTTGGAATCTCTTCTAGGAGTAGTATTACTTTGTAGATTATTGGTGTGCAGTTCAGTACTACTGTCAGGACACATGGAAATACATCTACTGGTCTGACTCTAGCTACAATTTCAAGATCGAGAGGTATAGGTGGCTCTAGTTCTGGTGGATCTGGTGGTTTTGGAAGCAGAGGAAACACATGAGATTTTGGATCAGGTGGGAAAGGTCCACACCAACCCTAGAATATTTACATAGAGATGTCTCTTCATCTTCCAAAGTATAGGGGCATAGAAGATGTTGTTGAACATGTGCACATGTGTGAAATATTATGGCACACAAAAGGAATCATGGCTTCTAAGTGTAGGGAAATTCAATTCGCTACTATGTTACAAGGGCATGCACACAGCTAGTACATAAAGTTTGACCCTGATCAGACTTGCGTAGACTATGCATCCTTAAAAGATGCTTTCCTTAAAGATTTTCACATCCCTGAGTTCAAGTATAAGAGCATAAGTGTACTCAAGGATATTAAGCAAGGCACTACTAAAAGTTTTAGAGAGTATGATGCTCATTTCAAAATGTTGTTAACTAAACTTTCTTATAATATTCATGTAAGCCAACATGTGCAATGGTTTTTTGGGGGTTTAATAACACCTTTTATAAGGGTGTTATCACATAAGACATACACAGATCCACACAAAGCACTTGAAGCATATTTAAGCGTTGAGGCATTTGGAAGTATAGACACTGGGGTGAGCCATTTTTTAGAAGCACAGATTGTAGCTATGACGAAGCAGTTGGAGAAGCTATTAGAAAATTAAACACATGAGATGCACACAGGGATTTAGTGCACAGATTACAAAGTGAAAGGTCACACAAAGGATAGTTTTCCCCTCAAATTAGTGTGCTCATTATTGTTGGATTGTGATATATGCCATTTAAACCATGGTGTTAGTTATTGCCCATTACTACAACGTGCGATAAGGAAGAACGTTTCATGCTACTAAAAAAAATTTATTTCCACGACTCATGACACGGAAGCATGCCGGTTGATTGGTCAGATCCAGGACACTATAGATATTGGCTTACAACAAATGGGAGTTTCAAATAACTCTAAAGGTAAGAATGAGCATCAAGATCACGATCACAATCAGGTGCGCTATGATCAGAATGAAGGGTATTTTAAAGGTGATCAAGGATATCATGGTGGATTTGGAGGATGGGGACATGGTGGTGGAAGAAGTGAGTTCCCACAAGGAACATGTTATACATGCGGATCCCCTAACCACTACAGGCATGAATGTCCTCATAATATTACATGTTATTTCTATGGAAAGAATCATAGCTATGAGGAATTCCCAGACTTTTATGATCATCTTAGAAAGTAGCATAAAAAACATAATAAAGGCATATAGATGGTTAGGATATAGCACACTATGGAAAATCAGTGGATGCCCAAGTTGGAAGCAGAATTTGAGGCATTACAGGTAAAAATCACGACCTGCACTAAAGCAGCGCACGCCAAAGAAGAATTGCAACAAAAGCCTACCATCACTAAGGAGGAGGTTCTACATGCACGATACCCAGATCCTACCCATCAAAAGGAGGTTTACCAAGAAACCATGGAGGTACTCAGGAATCTTCAGGGTGAAATATAGATTTAAAGGAAAAATCATGGAAGATGGAGCAAAAGAAAGCATCAAAGACGATCCAAACTGATATGGATGACTTGCAAGAAGTGTGAAAAATTTTGCGCCAGGAGAATATCATTCCACTATTGGGGAATTTATTAAAGGGAAACAACCTGTGCAAAATTATTGAGACTAGACAACAGATCCTACATACAAATATTCCTCCTGATAGCATCGATTATGACAAGGAAATAACTTTGAATGTTGTTTTGGATGGGTGGCTATTAAGTAATATAATTATTAATATAGGCACGGAAGTCAATGTTCTTACTTTAGATGCATGGGTACAAATGGGGAGACCTCCATTGCAGCCATCCTCTAATATTTTTTTCATGGCTAATCGAACTAAGGCCACTCGCATCATAGTTTTAAAAGATGTATCCATTACCATACAAGGAGCCAAGTTCACTAAATATTTTGAGTTTTTAGTGCTGGCAGAGTCAGATAGCTTCCCAGCTCTATTGGGACATCCTTGGTGCTATGCAAATAATGTTGATCTTCAGTTCAACATGAGTTATATCAGCTTTGAAAATAAGGAGGAAAGAGTTATTATCCCTTTAACATATGGAAAATATGTGCCCTATGTTGAGCCCTTGAGTGAAGAAGACCTTAATAGGATTTATGTACACGTCATCTGGGATCCGGAGTTGTTTGAGCCATGTGGAATCCTTTAGTGGGATGATGCACAATCTATTACTGATACTACTAATGTTGTTTGTGATAATTGGGCTCATAGCACTTACGAGTTGGTAGGGTGTACAGTAAAGAGCATATTTCCTAAGGACAAAAAACCGCATTATATCAGGAGAATAGGTAACAACTCAGTCCCTTGTTACACTGGAGAAGGAAACCCTATGGTTTTCCTATGCGCCATGGAATAAAAGTGGCTAGACCAATTGGAGATAAGTAATATGCTATCATATACCCTACATGGGACACCAGCGCGGTGGTGGGTATTCCATAGTATAATCTTGTACGATGGAGATAAATTAGGATATCTCTTTCTACTAGGTTCTTCAGGAGAAATGCACCTACTCAAATCTGTACTTATCACTGTTTAGCACCACATTCAGAAGTGTGAGAGACTCTGGACAGAGGGGTAGGAATTTTTACCACTATCACTTTGGTTGCACAAGTTTTATTCCACTTTACAAGGTTGTGTACGTGTTTGGTATGTATATACATAACTCCATAGAGAGACTATAAATTGGTGGCATTTAGTTACAGGAATGACCCAGACATTTGAATTCTTCTCTACTAAGCATTAGGTAGAAGAAGCATTAAAGGTTATAAAATGCTTAACTATGGGGGATAGTGCCAAGGTGGAAGAACTCATATAAGATTTATTGGATGAAGGAGATTCAGGAGTGCATTTTTCTAAAGAAACAGAGGTTGATACCACAATGTGCTTTCCTTGAGAAAGAAAAGGGAAAAATGGTCTACTTAGTGGATGATGAAGAAGTAGGAAATCTAGATGTAAACCATTCAACAGGTAGGTGTGAGGTGTTGAACATTACAGATAATACCACGCACGCCTATCATAAACTTATGAAGACAAAGAAAGTGAATTTTGGATCAAATGTTGAGCCTAAGGAGGCCATAATTAGTGACTATTGGTTAGACTCTGAAGTGGAACAAATCATAGATTTAATACAGGATTATCAGGAATTATTCCCTCCGGGATACCATGAACTTAAGGCCATGCATAAATCATTAGGAGAGATGAAGATAAAGCTTAAAGAGGGTATGCACCCAATTAGAAAGAGACCCTATAGGATGAAACCAAACTTATGTGAAAAGGTCAAGGAAGAGAATGTTGAAGTCTGGAATCATCAAACCCCTCGACGAGTCAAAATGGGTTAGTCTTATGGTGATCAATATCAAGAAGTATGGTTGGATTAGGATCTATGTGGACTACAAGGAGCTAAATGTTGCATGTGTGACTGATCCCTTTCATACGTCATTCACTAAGGAAATACTAGAAGGCATTGCAAGGCGTGAAATCTATTTGTTTCCATATGGGTTCTCTAGGTATCATTAGGTTAGGATCTCCCAGGAGGATCAAGAAAAAACTAATTTTACTACTGAATGGGGTAGCTTCACCTATACTATGATGCCTTTTTGTCTAAAAAATGTGTCTGTTGTGTTTTCGTGCATAGTTGTTCAAGTGTTCAAGGACTTTATTCACAACTTCTTGCATGTTTATTTTGATGGTTGGATGGTGTATGGATTAGTTAAAGATCATTGTGACAATCTATACGTAGTGTTTGAAATATTTAGATAGTTGAGTATCACTTTGAACATCAAGAAGTGCATATTTGCTAGACCATTTGGGATACTTTTAGGACACATAATCTGTAAGGAAGGTTTTTGGTTGATCCAACTAAGGTTGCAGTCATTATTAGCCTAAAAGAGCATACCAGTCAGAGTGAGGTGCGCGGATTCTTGGGTCACACAAGGTATTATAGAACATTCATAAATGGGTATGCCAAGGTTGCCACACCTTTGGAGGAGTTACTGAAAGGAAAGGTACTCAACTGAGGAGAACCACAACAACGCGTATTTGAGACATTAAAGGAGAAACTTACTACCACACCTATTTTGTGTTTTCCTTCATGGGACTAACCATTTCATGTACATGTGGATGCCTCTGGCATGGCCATTGGCATGGTATTGGCTCAATTAGGAGAAGGTATTATAGATCATCCTATCTATTTTTCTAGTAGAAAGTTGACTTTGGCATAACAGAATTACATAACTACAGATCCCAAAGCTTTTTCAATGATCTATGTCCTACATAAATTCCAATAGTACCTACTAACTACACCATTTGTCTTGTATACATATCACATGGAATTGAATAATTTGGTAAATAAACCCATTTTATAGGGGCGTATATGCAGATGCATACTCTTATTTCAAGAATTTGATTTCACAGTTGTGGTCAAACTAAGGAAAAGTAATTCTAGACTAGACCATTTATCCAGAATATAGTCAGGAGAAGAAGCACAAGCCATTGAAGATACCATGCCTAATGCACAATTATACAGGTTATAACACGTGCCCTTGGAGTTAGATGACATTGATTTCTTTCTACAAACAGGTATGACACCAAAAGGAATAAAATCCTTGGAGAAGAAAAAACTTTCTATATGTGTGGCACCTTATATGCTGATTAGCAGTGACCAATATAAATTAGGTCAGGATGAAGTATTTCGTCGTTGTGTACTAGAACATGAGCACACAGATATCATGGAATAATTTCATGGTGGTATTGCAAGTTGCCACTACACAGGTGACGCCACTGCGCACAAGATTCTACTCATTGGATTACGGTGGGAGACACTATATAAATATTGTAAGGATTATTGCAAGGCTTGTGATCACTATCAACATCTTGGGAAACCCAGTCAATGAGATGAAGTTCCTCTAAGACCCATTACTATTGGATAACCATTTGAGAAATGGTCTATTGATTTTGTGGGTCCTATTTCGCAAGTCGTGCACAGGATTGGATCATGCTATATCATAACTTGGATAGATTATCTGACAAGGTGGGTAGAAACAGTGCTTACAAATGATTATAGAATGGTTACAATAGCCAGGTTTCTATGGGAAAATATTATTACTAGGTATGGATGTCCTTTAATTTTGACTAATGATATGGGCACACACTTTCTGAATGAGACAATCAGAATTTTATTGGATGAATTCATGATTGCGCACCATAAGACTACACCATATCATCCTTAAGAAAATGGGACTACTAAGGATTTCATGAAAATTTTGAGCCAAAAATTGATAAAAATCTGTGAT
Source organism: Taxus chinensis (assembly GCA_019776745.2). Classification (NCBI taxonomy): domain Eukaryota; kingdom Viridiplantae; phylum Streptophyta; class Pinopsida; order Cupressales; family Taxaceae; genus Taxus; species Taxus chinensis. The sequence continues at coordinate 293,712,892 of CM034154.1, forward strand.
GTTGGAAGAAAGGATTCTGATGATAAAGTATTTGCAATACTTTGGACATATCAAACAACATTTAAAAGGTTGAACAAATCCACACCATTTTAGTTAGTGTTTGTTGTGGAAGGAGTTCTTCCTATGGAATTCATGTTACCATCTTTGTGTATTTTTTACACTGGAGGTCTAGTTGAGGAACAGTCATTAGAAGAATAGATTGAATATTTAATCAAGTTGAATGAGCGATGAGCAATAGCATGTTTGAGCTAAAAATAAGAAAAGGCCAGGTAGAAAGCATGACATGATAGGCACATCAGGGATAAAAAGTTTAAAATTGGTAAAATGGTGCTCCTTTATGATTCTAAGTTTTTGCGCCATCCAGGAAAACTCAAGGTACATTGGTTGGGGCCATATGTTATCACTCACATACTTGTAACAAATGCTTTCAAATTAGAGGCGCTTGATGGAACATTGCTACATGGTTATTTCAATGGGAGTAGGCTGAAGCCCTACTATAAATATGTCTTCTTGGTATTTGTAATAAGGTAATGTTTCCATGTAGATTAGGTTTTCAATTTTGTATTTCCTTAATGTATTTCCTTCTTCGTCACTATGCTTTGTCAATTTAGTTTGTTTTTTGTGTAATAAGTGCATTTACACACCAAAATCTAATTACTATTCGAAGAATTTATATGTGTAGAGGACTGCATGTACTGTGAGTGTGGTGTGGTTATTGATATCCAGGTACATGACTATTGAAAATAATTACACATGAAAGGAACAAACTACTACATGTGTTATTCAAAGTTAGAGGATTGAGAAAAAAAAGAGAGTTATTCTAGAAATGAGGACCATACAGTGGAGATGAATGAAGAAACAAGTATAGCATGAGGTAAGCAGGGGCCACGAGAACTCCCAAAGGAAGGCGCAGTGGTGAGGTACTCAGGCACATGAAGGTACATTGAAGAGAAGTCTATGGCTAGAAGGTAGGAAGGCGCACTAGAAGTTTATAGCTTGGGAGTAAAGATGTACTGAGTGGAAAAAACAAAAAATGGTCAATTAATGAGAGGATTTTTGGTAGATGGAGGAGCAATAAATGTAATAACTATTTGAAAATATATATAAGAACGGGATGCGAGTTAATTTTTACCTTTGCAATTGAGAGAATTTGAAAAGAGCTAAGTGTAAATGAGCCGAGAAATCATGTTGAGTAGTTAAGAGTGTGAAACCAAATGTGGAGAGAATATTTGTGCATAGGAGAAGCTTGCATTCCCATAGGTGAGGGGTTTGAGGAAAGCAGATGCATTAAAAAAGAGCTAGGGTGTGTGATTTACACTAGGTCATGAAGATTCAAACTAGGGTTTTAAATTACTCGTTACAGAGGGTAGAACGGAGAAATTTTCAAATAGCACCAAAGAAAGCACCTACAATAGGATTAAAAGGGAAGAAGAAGGTCAAAGTGGAAGAAGAAATTTCCCCCGATAGTAATTTATTGGAAATGCAATATCCATAGGGTGTGATTATGGGACAAGAATGGGATACCCACATCTTTAAATGTAAAATCAATGATTACAACCATCGTACATCAGATAATAAGGATCTAGATGTGTTGTTGAGCACAAAAATGAACAAACACACAACAAAATACATGCCATTGTATGATGACACTGGTGAGAAGTTGCTAAAGAATATTATAGTCTACTAATTGTACAAGATGCCATACTTTAGAAAGTTTCAACCATTGTATCAATGATTGATGAGTAGATTCCATGAGGAATTATTCTACTTCACCGGATGGAGGGTTAGAATCACACCTACCTTGATTTTAATAGTGATAGGACTTAGGGCCTCAGGTACAAATCTGGAGAGTGACTTAATAGATAAAGCAGTGATCCTGGAGATAAGGAAGGAGCTACGATATACCATCCACGTGGCATGGACATCGACAAATTGAAGAAATACCTAGTAGTACAGGAAGCTACCCATCTTGTAACAAAGTTGAATGACCAAGAAAGGTGGTCGCATGTGAATACAAGGTGGCTACATGTTCCAAGGAAGATTTCTCAAGGAGTGATCTACAATCTCGTGGATCACATAGAAAATACAATCATTGAAGAAGCACATACAGGTGATAGAATTAGTTTTGGTGCTATTTTATTGTCTTTGTTGTTTATGGAGATTGGAGTGCCTGATGGGCCAAAGGATAAGATTTGGCTATACCCCACGAAAAATAAATCTCTGGCAGAAAGATTTAATAAATATTTATGTGAAGGGACCATGAGTGGCCCATTTAAACAGAGGGCGGAGATGTGGTATGACAGGCTCCACATAGAATTTGAAGAGGAGTGGCACATACCCAAGGAGTTTCCTTTGGTGGTGGGTAAGGTGGTACCTTTTGTAGTCTACCACCATTTTTACATCACATGATTTGTGATGAAGGATGGAGCTTGGAGCCCTTGGTGCAAAATTCCATATGCCTTCACAGCATGCTACTTCCAGGAATCAGTTCACCGATTCACAAATGTGCACTGCCTAAGCTTCATCACAGATAAGGTAGATTGTGACTACCACACTCTGAGAAAAACATATGTATATCCAAGATTTACTACCTGCATTAAGAGGCTTATCTCAAATATAATAAGCATGAAGCCGGTAATCTTGGTTGTTGGAGATGTTGGAGCACCACTTGTGTATATTCAACTTGAGCCCAATTTGGAGAGTAAAAAATATGTGGAAATTGAGTTCGTGCTTCCAAGGCTGCCTAAGGAAAAGCATACAATAGAGAATGTGCCAACTCCACAGCCTGTAGATACCATAGTGGTGGATGAAGAGGAAGAGGAATGATAAGATAGGTAGCCTATGGACAAGATAGGAACTGAGCATGCAATTACACTACCTTAGCTGCAAGAAGGAGATGATGAGGACCTGGATGCAGTACAAGGAGAGATTCATTTCAAAAGGGTATTAAGAAGATCCAAAACCCAAGGTGCTACTCCACAATCATTACACAGATCACCTTGACTCTCTCCACAGAAGGAGACAGCTGAGAAGAGAAGGAGAAATTTAAAGCTAGACGAGGAGGAGGAAGAGTTTAAGGAAATCATGCCTGAGTTTCCTACACCTCTTAAGTACATGGAAGAGTCAAAGGAAAAAGAAATTAAGGATGGAGAATAAGGAGAAAAGGAGGCAGATGAGATAGCATAAGAGACTACTGAGGGCATAGCAGAACAAGCTCCAAATCTTAACACTCAAGTTCCTAAGAGGCCAAGATCAAAGAGGAAAAGTGGGGAGTATACTACACTGGTCATGGGCTACACTGAGGACACCAGTAAATTTTCCGTGCCTATTTCCAAAGCACGGTGGACCTTAAGGAATTTTATGGATGGGAGCTGATGGATGAGAACATAGCCATAGTGCGCGTAAGGAAACGACAATCTTGTTCAATGTAGAGGCATATGGAAGAACTAGACTTCGATGTCTATGAATATTACTATGTATCTAAAATATTGACAAAGACACCACAGGATAGAAACATAATGGTAAAGCCTATTGTTATGTCATATGAACATGTAAGTAATGCCTTGGTGAAGGTATCAATAGAGGTGGCAAGGAGGAATGTGGATAAAGTTGTGACTATTAGGGCATTGCAGGAAGATATCAAGGCCAAGGATGCAAAGATAACATGCTTGAAACAAGGGAAGGAATTAGAGAAGAAAAAGAAGGAGGTTCTTATTGGCATGGAAAAGGAGATCGTGGATGACATCCTCAAAGAGAGACCACATTTAGAGCCCAAGGTGCCCAAAAATTTCCCTTCAGCTATGCACTATGGGCACACTTTTATTGATATGGTGCTTGAAAAAGGACCAGTTAAAGTACCAACACCAAATTACCTTAAACATGAGGTAGAGAAGGAAAAGGTTGTAGTGATTGGAAATATTTCATCATACGAAGCACTACTTCAAACCCTTTGGTAGGAGCTGAAGAAAACGGATCAAGCATTGAACATTTGCACCACCCCGGAAGCAAACATCAGAATAAGAACAATGGTCGAGGACAATAAAGTCCTAAAAGCTATCAAGGATGAGACATTGGGGCATGTAAAGATACTGTTAGTAGTGAAGCAAAAAAGTGAGCCCCTTGCAGTAGCACAGGAACCCCGTAAGGAAAGATTGGAAGAACTAGGAAAGGCTATAGCTTAGATGATGGATCTACTAGAAGGAAGAATGTCTGCAATGGCTAACATTATGTTTGTATTACAAAATGAGAAGGGAGACATTTCACAGGATGAGCTAGATTCTAGTGTAGTGAATATTCCATAAAAGGCACAGGCCGCATTGAGTGAATGATAAACCTTAGAGGTAGAAATAAAAGAAGAATATCCAAATCTCATCCTTCCAGTTAAAGCATAGGATGATGCAGAGTAACGAACTATTGTTTGTATAGAATTATTTAACATTATTTACATTAATTTATTCTTTATTGTTCAAGGAGTAGCCATTTTTGGGGTGGCAATGTAGTTAGTGTGGGATAATGTTGAACAGATAATGTCTAACACTTAGCAGAAGGCATACAAAAAATTTACGTAAAAGAGAAAAGTGAGTTCAAAGGCACAGGAGGATTAGGTTAGCCATTTTAACAATTATGATCTATTTATGGAATATGGCGTGTGGAGCACACAAACGGGATGAAGACTTACGCAACACACACGGGCTATTTTTGTAAGAGCAGCTAAGGAGAGATTTACATGGATGCAGTCTAAATATAGAATTGTGACTGATAGTTAACTAGGAGAGATCTATTATTAGTGCACTTGCATGTGTTGCTATAATTGTAAGGGCGTGTGGCTATTTTCAGCATGCGACCTATTTTGGGAATAGAGGATTGGTGAAGGGAAATTCCCCACCCTTATAAATAGGTAATGAACTGCATAGTATAGAAGAGAGATATGTAAGGACTGAATTACTGTGAGATTATACTATCAGATCTTTTACACGCATGAGAATATGATGCTAGTATTATAAGAAGATTCTTTGTATTTATCATGTTTAATATAATGGAGTGTATTGCCTAAATCAGAGTGTTAATTCTGAGTATAATTAGAACTTTCATACTTGATTTCATCATGGTTGTCATTTAAATATGTTATTCTCTACAACTAGATCTGTACATGCACTATAGAATGATGTATTAATGATGGATCTGAATTCTTTAAGTCTTCATCATGTTAACATCCTACAACACCAACCCTAAAGAGGGGCCTGGTACCTTTTTGCACTTCAGGTGAGTGCTCATTCTAGGTTGAGTGATGTGTCAGCATGCCTGGGATTTTACTGGTAAATTCTAGGTTGCATCAAGAACAAAATCATATTTTTGGGAAGAGGAAAAGTGAAAAGGAAGAGGAAGAAGAAAATAAGCTCAGAGAACTTGAATCTCATCTTGAAAATATCTCTTAATCCTATAAGACAAAGGAGGATGAATTCTTAAGCCTAATGTATAATTGAGAGCTTATAAATATTGAATTAGAGTAAATGACTAGAAAACTCAAGGTGTATGAGAAGCTAGAAAATAATTCAAATGACTTGGCTGATATATTGAGCTTTCAAAAGGATACAGATGAAAAATCAAGAATAGGTTTCAATGAAGAAATCAAATCAATTGAACCAGAAAAGAAGAAGGAGAACATGTCTACACCAAGCATCTTTTATACCACAAACAAGGAGGCCAAAAAATATGCCAAGAGGAGGAAAAATTCTCCTATAAACACCTATGGTATGAGGTATTCAAATTCCTTCTATGGTTATTGTTTTTCATGTAACATGTATGGACACAAAGCTACAAAATGTAGAAGAAATGCTATGGGCAATAGGAGAAACTACAATTCACAAAGTAAAATAATGAATTATAACATTTTTTGTTACAAATTCCATAAGGATGGTCACATAGCTAGCATGTGTAATCAACAACCACCTAAACAAAAAAATGGATGTATGTTGTGAAGGAAGAATATAACAATAACGGAGAACTTGGTTTGATAGCATAAACTGATTTTCATGTACAAGATGAAGGAATGATTTGGTACTTTGATAGTGGTTTCTCTATCCATATGACAAGTGACAAAATAAAATTCACCTTTTTATCAAACAATCATGTGGTGTTAAGTTTGGTGATAATAATTAATAAAAAAATTTGGGAAAAGGAACTCTAAGTCTTGAAAATGGAAAAATAATCACTGAAAAATTCCTATATATTGAAGGTCTCAAACACAATCTTATAAGTGTAAGTAAAATTTGTAAACAAGGTTATAATTTGACCTTTCATGACAAAGGGTGTGAAATTTTTGATGGTAAATAAAGAATATATTAGGAAGACCCAAAAGAAAAAATAATAACATGTATGTGCTCAAGGAAGTAAACAAAAAAATACTTTACAAGTAAACTTGATGATAGTTGGTTGTGGAATAGGAGATTGGGAAATCTAATCTTGGAGAGTCTTTTGAAATTAAGTGATAAAGATGGTGTTATAAACATCCCAAAAACTATAAAACTAGTAGACACTCTTTGCAATGCTTGCCTACATGGTAATCAAACAAGAAGATCATTCAAGTCCAAGGAGTATTTCACCACTCAACCTTTGGAGTTGATTCATATAGATAGTTGTGGGCCTACAAGGACTGAAATTATACAAGGAGAAGAGAATTTTATACTCCTAATATATTAATTCAATAGGATGACATGGGTAGCTTTCTTAAAGAACAAATTATAATCCCTGGATAGGTTCAAATATTTCAAAGCACTTGTGGATAATAAGAAGAACACCAAAATAGAATTTTTAAGATCAAACAGAGGTGGATAATTTTTTCCAATGAATTTAATGAATATTATAAAGAGCATGGAATACAAAGACAATTCTCAACTGCAAGGAAAACTCAACAAAATGGGGTGTTTGAAAGAAAGAACATGACCGTGTAAGAAATAACTAGAACTATGTTGAATGAATCAAGACTTCTCAATGGTTATTGGAGTGAGGTAGTTTGTAAAATTGTCTACATTCTAAATAGAGCTCAATTGAGAGTGAATAGAAACAAGACACTTTATGAGATTTGGAAAGGGATTCCATCCAATTTGAAACACATAAGATTCTTTGGAAGCAAATTTTATATCAAGAGGGATGAAGAAAACTTAGGAAAACTTGATTTTAGGTGTGATGAGGGCATATTTTTGGGATATCCATCAGTTAGTGTTTTCTATGTATGTTATAACAAGAGGCTACAAAATGTGGTTGAGAGAACAAATGTAAAGTTTGATGAGTCTTATCCTTTAAACATCAAAACTCAACCTACGCACATCCATGAAGATAATGTTAAATGCGTTGATGATCAAGAAGATGATGAAGAATTAGAAAGTACACATGAAGAATTGGAAGAAAGACAAGACACTAAGACACCTTTGTGACAAGTTAAGAGGGGCCATCCAACAAATCAGATCATAGGAAGCAAAGGAGGTATTCTCACAAGAAGTAAGTTAAGAAACCATCAAAATAATGAAGACATGTCCCTCTTATCCATGTTAGAACACAAGAATGTGATATAATCTAGCAAGGACCAACATTGGGTGGATACCACGAATGAAGATCTTGATGAAATTGAAAAGAATGAAACCTAGGAGCTTGTACCTAGGCCAAAAGACAAGAATGTGATAGGGGAAAAATGGGTGTTTAGAAAAAAATTGAATGAGAAAGTTGAAGTTACAAGAAATAAGGAAAGACTTGTATGTAAATGTTATGTAAAAATAGAGGTGGTTGAATTTGATGAAACATTTACACCATTGGAAAGGATGGAAGCAATCAGATTGTTTTTGACATATGTTTCTTACAAGAAAATCAAAATTTTCCAAATGGATGTCAAGTCTACTTTTCTAAATGGCCATCTAAGTGAGGAAGTATATATTGAGCACCCTGGTGGATTATCTCTAAGTGAAGGTAAATACTATGTGTGTATGTTGAAAAAGGATTTGTATGGACTCAAACAAGCCCCTAGATCTTGGTATAGCAGGTTGGACACATACCTCGTTAACAAAGGTTTTAGAAAGTGTGTGACTAATAGTAATCTTTACATTAAAGAAGAAGGATACCATATACTAATTAGCATAGTATATATGGATGATATCATATTTGGAGGGGATCATGAAAAGATGACTCATGAATTTACTTATGTGATGAGAGAATATTTTTAAATGTCTATGCTTGGTGATCTTCCATTCTTCTTAGGTTTACAAATCATTCAATCATATTATGGAATCTTCATATCTCAAGCTAAATACATCAAGGAAATGCTCAAAAGGTTAAGGATGGAAGAGTGAATACATATAGGCACACCAATGGTGGTGGGATGCAAGTTGAGAAAAGAGGATAACTAACCAAAGGTGGAAAAACCCTTGTATATGTTTACGATAGGCAGTCTTATCTACTCTACTACATCAAAACATCTTATAATGCAAGTTTTGGTTCTTGTTGGGAGATTTCAAGAAGTTCCAAGGGAAACACACCTCAAGGTAGTCAAAAGGATACTGATATATCTCATGGTAACATTAGAGTATGGACTTTGGTACTCTAGAAGCAATGATTTCAACACAAGATCATAAAATGATGTTGATTGGGCGAGGAATATTGATGATAGAAAGTGTATAAGTGGTTGTGCTTTCTTTGTTGGAATTTTTTTTGTGTCTTGGTTTAGCAAGAAATAATCTTCATTGGCACTTTTAACATGTGAGGTGGAGTAAATATTAATTATCATGTGTTGTACTCAAGTTCTTTGGATGAGAGTGACATTGGAGGAATAAAAGGTAAAATTTGAAGGCCTGAATCCTTTGCTTTGTGATATTACTAGTGATATTAATGTCTCTAAAAACCTTGTTTTCTACTCAAAGAACAAACACATTCCAATCAGGTTTCACTTTTTGAGCGAGCAAGTAAATGACAAGAAGATCAACCTTAAATATGTAAGTACAAAAGATGAGATTATTGATATAATGACTAAACCACTACCTAAAGCAAAATTTGAGCACTTGAGAGATGAATATGGGGTCATTCCTGATCCCACCGAAAGCTAAGAGTGATGAGAAAACTCAAGGGGGCATCTTCATGCAATATCATCTCCTATAAAGTGTAAAGAGGTCTTCAAGTGAGGGGGTGCTAGTCTACTAGCTCATGGTGTTGTCCTTGTTTGGCATCTTGTTTGGTATTTTTCATGTTATTCTTCCACAAAAGTATGTTTCCTATGATTCCATGTTCATTCCAAGTATGGCTTCAAATCAGGTTAATGCAAAGTGGACATGAATCACAAATTTTATTGGTGTGGTCTCAGGTATGTCTAAAGCCCAGGGGGATTAATTTGAAAGGTATGCCATATTTATTATTGTTTCTTGTCATTTCCAAGTTTACCCCATCTATGTCATAGATATCAAAAGGTGAGAGATTACTATTAGAAACTTAGTATAAAGGTGTTTTCCATCCATGTTTCTGAGTATGTTACCATCAATGACAAAGGGGGAGATTTTTAAACCTTAGTCATTAGTGTTGTCACTGATGGCAAAGGAAAAATTAAATTTCATGTAGATAAGTATATTTTAGTTGTGTGTAGTGGTCTCATGCTGGTTCTTTGAGCTTTCAAGATGGTTCCAAGATAGTTTTAGGGTGTGAAAAGCTAGGTCTATGAGATTGCCATCCACTAAAGCTATGTAAAAGGTTGGTATGCTTGGCTCAGATGTTCTACAGGTTTTAAATTCTTGTTCTAGCATGTGCAAGATATTTTGGAGGTCATGGAGGAATGTGATTTTTAGAACTTAATGAGACATTTCCAACAAGTCTAACTTTGTGTAATTTGGAGCTCTCTGGAGGAAGTTATGGCTGTCTGAAGTTTAGCAGGACGGGATAAGCAACACTTAATTAAATTTTGGGTCCTCCTTGCAGTTGTGAAGAAAAGAAGCAAGTTGTGACAAAATAAATCCAGGTTAGATAAAATTTTAGGTCTTCCTAGCATTTGCTAAGAAAAAAATCAAGTTACGAAAAAATAAATCCGGTTTGACATTATGAAATGTGTAGACGTGTGGAGCCTTATGATTGGATCGCCTTTCATGCTCTAACATAGATATGGAAAATGTGAAGACTGAAACTGTGAAATATGAAAATACACATGGAGGATTCTAATTATCTCACTTCTCGCAGTGGCTAGTGGAGGTTAAGAACAATATGACAAGTGCAAAGTGCGTGGATATTTCTTATTGGCTAGAACTTCATAAATTGTATGCACCTAATAAGAATATAAAATACATGTCAAACATTGATTGGTTACAAGGATGGGAGTTTTGACTACACTAAGGGCTAGTGGAACTGAAACTCTATCAAATGCATTTTATTCCACAAGCTGGAGTCAACCTAAGTCACTGGCTTTTAGATTTTTCGGAATGGTGACATGTGTCCAGAGAATGAGACCAAAGGACTAAGAAGATTTGAAATGTGGAAAGCTCATTTGCGGCCATGGTGGTTACTGTGCAAGTTTGGTTTGACAAATGAAAAGGTTTCTAGTGATTAAACAATCCATTGGAGTTGAAATTTTTGAATTTCATCAAAAATTAGAGGAGAAAATAATTTTAAGTCTTCTCAGTCATGCACAGTCTAGGAAACTCTATGCATATGGTTTAGAATAGAAAATCCTCGAATCTCCAAGATGAACCAATGAATTTTATAAAAAATTTGAGCTTATTTATGTTTGGAAATCATCTAAAGGGATTTTATTGCTTTATATTAAACCACCAAGTGTACATCAAGACTTTCATGACAGTTTTCTTGTGTAAGGTTTCAACTTATTCAAACTTAGTGCCATTCTTTTATTTTTGACTATCTTAAACTTCTTGTAAAGCTCAATCATGATATTGGAAGGTTTGAAAATGGCTTAGACATTGCTGAATATGCTTGCAAAGTATGACAGTAGTGTTTAATGACTTCTTAAAATGCTATTTCAGTCCTCCATCACACTTAGAGCCTATTAACTAAATCTTTTGAGTTCCCAAAATTTCTAAATTCAAATATGAGCATAGACTTCAAATGATTGAATTTTTAGCAAAGGGAATAAAGGATTTTTTTGAATCCTTGTAGATATAACTACTTTGGTAGTGTTATATTTTTGTATGTTACTATCATGATCTCGCACAATACAAAATGTGAGTCAATCTTACTTTGGTAGGGTCATTTTTAGGATGTAACTGATACAAAGGTTTAAGGGAATCTAAAACTTTCCATATGTCAATTGATGAACTCTAAGTTTTATGAAGGAGTCATGAATGTTCTTGGATTTCTGTAAAGGTTTCAAAAATGGTGTAAACATTTATGAAAATTTTCAACATGTGGGAAAGAGGATATGACACTTCGTCAAGAAAGAAAACCTCCAAAATTGAAACCTTGCAAAGATGATCATTGACTTCTTGGAAATTAGAAGAAGAAAATAAATATACCTTACAGAGAGATGACATTAGTTATTATGTGAGATAATGTATGATAGAAGGGGTAATGAAGAATTTTAAATAAAGTGAATGAATTTTTTTGAAGGCCATATGAAGTGAATTTAGTAAAGGACATTAGTGATATAGTGAAAATATGTTTTATATGATGGAGCTCTAAAATTGTGTGAGACACACTTGGTCTAAATGAATGCTTGAAGATGACTTGATAAAGAGGTATGGTGAGTAATGAATTATTGAGGTTTATTGTAGAAGAGTGAGTGAACATAGCAAGACTAAAGTGGTCATAATCTGTTGTATGATTTTTTAATTAAAAATGGTAAAAAACAGGATCGGCTCCCAAGGGACATTACAAGACGAGGAACAAAAAACAAAAATCAATAAGGAAACGTAAAAGTACAAGAAAGGATTTAAACATTCTTAGCTCTTAAAATTAAGAACTAGACTTTGTATTAAGGTGGGAAAACCAGAGAGAAGGAGAAACAGTCTCCAAAACAGTAAAACAATAGAAGTTTGCCAAAATTCTACCAACAGTCCAGAACCATAAGTTACTTTTTTGTAGATCCTCCACTACTACCATCATGGCTATCTTTGATCACATCACCCTCAACACGTTTGTCATTAATATCTTCCTTTTAGTGCCCTCCTCCATACCTTCTAGCCTATCACTTAGCTTTTTGATCTAGTCCTCCAGCTCCTGAAATTTCTACTTGGACTTCACCTGAGCAATGACAATTTTCTTGGAAGTATTAATGACATCCATCATTTTTTCCCTTTTAATAGCATTGGTTTCTTCCATCTCTTGAATCACCCCTTCTAAGTAGTAGACCTTTCTGCTCAAATCCTTGAAACCCTTTAAATTACCATCCTAATTTCTTTTTCTTGAAGTGTTGGTTTCCCCATGACCATCCTCACCCATATCTTTACCAGAATCCTCCCCCATATTTTTGCATTTTCCGGCCTTCATCTTAGTAAGGAAGTATGCGAGAGTGAGGTCATCCTCATCCACATGCTCTTTTGCGGAAGAGAACAATGTAGGTTTCCCATTTTCAAACATCAAAAGAATGATTCCTTCATGTAGATGCATCTCAAATTTCTCTTGCTAGAAATCCATCACAGATTTAGTCAGAGACATAAACAGAAATAAGAGAATGCTCACCATGACCTTATGGTGGAATATGTTCAAAAGGGTCATATGGTGAGTATATATTTTTCTATATTTACCCTCCAGAGTGATGTACCTCATGATTTGAAGGCACACCTCTCTCCGTATACCTAGAACACATGACATGGCAATACCATCCGTAAAGAAAGAACATATTTCCTTACCAACAAAGAACAACTCAATTTTATGATCTTTACGGATTCTATCCTTAAAAAATTTAATCCCATCCATTTTCATGTCCATTTTTAGGGCAATGGTTGACTCAGACATCTCAATTTCCATCCCTTTGAATTCAAACTTATCCTCTTTCCAAGCTTTGCCAAAATCCTTAGACAGGGAGGGTTCGTGACAATGTAATTTGGCAATGAAATTACTGAAACCCCCAATCCTAAGCTTGTTCCACAGAGGATGATTAAAATATCCAATTCTTTGGCTAGCAGGTTCAACTCTAATCCTATTACCCCCCCATTTTCACCAGACTGAGCTTCTTTTGTTTGTTACTAAAATTCAAAAAAAGACCTTCTTTCGCAATAGCAGAAATCTTGGAAAATAAGATATTAAGTAAGTTGTCCCCACCACAGGACTTACTCGTGCCAAGATTATAAAACTTAGTGCCCTCTATCTCTACTAATGATCTCATTAATGTCTGAAGGTAATTTATCAACTTTACACCATATCTTATAATCATTACAATTGATTCCATAATTGGACATCTTATCCACACATTTGTTCCCTTGATGTAAGGTATGATTATAAGAAATGCTATCAAAAAAATTTGAAGTTTCCTTCACATTATTGAGGATATTACTAATGGCCCAATTAATGGAACCGTGATTATTGATGGCATTAATTAAGAGGAGAGATTCACCTTCGATCTAAATGTCCTTGAAACCTTTTCCATGAAATTTTTTGTATGAGTAACATAGGAGCTATATGATCAAATTTTGTTGTATATCTCTAATTAGGTGCTTAGATCATTGGGGTTGGTTCTCCTTGCAAGTTGAAGCTTGCTAAAATAGCTTATTGGGTGCTTAGTTATCTTCAAATGGGTGTTTAATGGTTTTAAAGTGGGTGAATCATAGGTTGAGTGGGTGCTCAACCAAATTGAGATCATTGTATGCTTTGGAATTGGTGTTCCTAATAAATCCTTTGTTTGAAAGTGGGTTTTCTCCCTTCATGGGTTTCCTAAAAAAATTCTTGTGTTTTGATCTATTGACCTCTTCAATGTTCTTGATTATATGTTCATGTTGTAGATCTTAATCCTAATCAATTGGATTTGAATTTGAAATGCTCTACATTTTTTGTTAGCACTTCTTCACCCCCCTATGTGCTTGTTATTTCCAACAACCATCTCGATGTCCTTGACGCCAGCTTTACCAGTCTTATTCATTACTTCCTCCACCTTAATCCCGCTAAGTTTTTATTTGGTGTTATAACCAGTAAGATCTTAGGTTTCATGATTTATATATAGGGCATTGAAGTGGACCATGTAAAAATCAAAGCCATTATCAAAATTCCTGCCCCTTCAAACCTCAAAAAAATTTGCAGTCCCCAAGATAGAATTTAATTAGTCTACAATTTCATCTCACAAATTTTAGGCCGTTTTTAACCTTTTCACCATCTCCTCCGAAAGGACATACATTTTAAATGGGATCAAAAATGTCAAAAATCCTTTGATGACCTCAAAAAATATCTTCTATCACCACTCATGCTTACACCTCCATAGGAGGAGGAGTCGTTATACCTATACATATCCACTATTGACCACGCTCTGGGAGTTATGTTTTCTCATCAAGATTAGCAAGGTAGAGAATAGGTTGTTTACTACATAATCCACACTCTTCATGACTATAAATCTCATTAAAATGAAGGAGATAAGTTATGTTGTGCATTGTACTTTGTGACTTCCAAACTTCACCACTATCTAATTAATCATAAAACGTACATTGTCACTAGTTTTAAAATTTTCGAAGCTATACATTCTAAACCATAGCACAGTGATCATATCACTTTTTGACTCATGGTCATGACTAAATTTGATCTAGAATTCATCTCACAAAAATCTATCAAGGATAAATCCATCACCGATCAACTCACAGAATCCCCTCTTCTTGATAATCAACTACCTAATGAACAATTTCCTGATGAATCAATCAACACCATCGATCAAGGATATACTCCTATCATAATGAAACTTTTATTTTATGGATCTAAGTATTAGCAGGGGGAGGTACCAATATCATCATCATACCTCCCTGGGGGAATCATATCCCTCTATCCTCTAAACTCAAATTCAAATGCACTAATAACATGGATGAGTATGAATATCTCATCATGGGTCTCTAAACAAAATTCATGATTGGTGTTAAAATTTTGGACATCTATGGAGACTCTCAACTAGTAATCAATCAAATCAAAAGAATTTATCAATGCAAGAATAAAAAATTTACAAAAAAATAAGAATATTGTTGAATTCCTCTTAGAATCTTTTGATTAATACACCATATAAACAGTTCCATGATCTTTCAATAAGTTTTTGGACACCATGGCCTCTCTAACATCACTTATTTCATTATAAACTAACACTTCCAAATTATTCATTGTTGTACATAGAATTGATCAACCATATCACACCAACAAACTCCCCTCTACTAATCTCATCAAAGATAATCAAACAAACCTCTGGTACACTCAAATCTATGACAATATTTCTTAATTAAAAATACCATCTGACTTATCTAAAAATCTTAAATGATATTTTCTTCAACATACTACCTGATACATTATCATAGGTGGTGTTCTCTACAAACTTTGATTTTATGTCCTCTTACTACAATGCCTCAAATATCATGGATCTACTAAATTTATCCGAGAATTCCATGATGGCATATGTGGTGGAAACTTTAGTGGTATGAGTGTTTAAACACATTCTACGGATGGGCTATTACTAGCCCACCCTTAATCAATAATGTTGTGCATACATAAAGAAATGTGTCAAGTGTCAACATCATTCCAACCTCATCCACATCCCAAATCAGACCCTACAACCTGCTTAGGATCTATGCCCCTTCTCATAATGAGGACATGACCTCATTTTCCTTATCAACCCTTGTTCATCACAATGACATCACTCTATCATCACTGCTACTGAATATTTCACTAAATGGTGGAGGTTATTCCCCTAGTGTCTACTAAAGTAAATAATTTTTTTGATTTCATGTATCAACACATCATATTTCACTTTGGAATCCATCACAACCTTATCACAGTACAATGTACAATATTTAAAAAAATAAAGAAATGAATAAATTGTGTGACACATTCAACATCAAGATAATATTTTCATCACCTAATTATCCACAAGAAAAACATTCAAGAAGAATATTCTAACAAGACACTAAAAAATTTCATGAAAACCATTAACCAAGAAGGAATTGGCATCTCCAAATCATGTTTTCTCTATGGTCTTATCAAACTATCATCTATAATCCTATAGGTGCTATGCCATTTCTTTAGTCTATAACTCCAAGGTGATCTTACCCCTTGAATTTTAAATCCGATCTTTTTGTGTGTCCCTTAGATATTTTATCTTTGATTAGGATTATCATCAAGAATGCCTAGCACAACATGAATTATTAGACAAATGCCTCTTAACATCCCTCAAACATCATCAAGTCTATCAAGAACGCATGAAATGAGCATATAAAAAAAACATTTCAAAGAGCATGACTTCAACACTGGTAATATTTTCTTCAAAGAGAATCAAAATTTCACTACTCTAGAAAGGATTTAAATGTGGAAAGTCTACCCCTAACCGGATCGGTCCATATGTCATCACTTACAAGTGTAGGCTGAGAGCCTATCATTTAACTTCCCTCGATGGTAAACTTGAAGAAAAAACTTTGAATTCCTTACACTTCCATCCTTTCTACTGTTAACATATCTACTATCGTGACATTAGTCACATCAAATATCTAAAAGGAATGATAACCAGATCATGCCAAGCCAAGAACACAAATGCTAATCAAACATCATGATCAATAAGATGAAATCAATTCACCAGAATAACTTTACATAAACCTTTGCAAACAAATGAGCAGTAATATCATATATTATTATGGAACTCAATGAAATACAATGAGAATGGGCTTTGCTTATATATGCAAGGAATAACAATCGAAGAACCAGTCAAGGTCTTAGATCAAGCCATAAATCATGGAAAGAAACTAGTCATCAAAGAACTAGTCAAGTCCATAGATTTATGAGAGAAACTAGACATCAGGGATCTATTCAATACCATAGATCAAGGAAATAACTATACCTAACAAACTAGATAATATCTCCTAATGTCTAAATAAATAAAAAAAAGAAATATCCACACACATAAGTGGGTGAGGATAAATACAATAAAGGTAAATAATGTACCTAGGTGAACATGAGCTAAGGTAAATACCTACTCTAACAATATCTTATTCCACCACTAGCCTATCATTCACTGTAGTAATGATTTAGAAGTGTGTGTTATATCATTAGCATCTTGTAATCACGACCTTAAAGATGAACGCCAAGGCTCTTTTCATTGCATATTTCACATGCACAAGTTCTACCTCAATAGGAACCCACAATCATTACTCTCATCTACCCTTTATATTCCTACTGAAGGCATGCTAAGGGATCATGTTTGTAGTTGTATACATCCTTCCCCTCCTTTCAAGCTCTACTAGGCCTACCCTTAGCATAAAACTAAAAATTAAAGAATATCTATGGATGTACATTATCAAAAATATAGACTGGTCCCTCGAAGAACAACTATTACTCATATTATAAAAATACACTAATCCCTCAAATGATTGTTTTCAACCAAAATATAGACTAATCCCTCAAAAATACGGCTATCCAAAATCAAAATCATAAAATCAAAATTGTATAGCACTCCATCACAGGATGGCTACCCATATAATTTATAAATAGGCTTCCTGCATTGATCAGCCTTCAAAAAAACCCAAAATCAAAAGGCATCCTAGGAAATCTTCCCTCATCGATCAACTTTCCCATCATAATCAAAAACTTCTTGCATGGATTATTTTGTGTAATAAGAATCTAGCTAGATCATAAGCTACAAGACATAAAAAAGAGAACATACTTCCCTGGTACAAAATACACGTGTCAAACCTTCCCATGTTGAAGGAATGTAGTAAACTCATTCCCATGTATATCCAAGATCCCACATGTGACTAATTATTATTAGTTGTATGTTAACATTTGTTACAAGGCCTCAAGTACATTGTCATTATCATACATATTTACCATCCAATTGCATATGTATCAAATCTAGTCTAAAAAAAAAATAGTTCACATTTATTCTTAACCACAATCACAATACATTTAAAAACCCGTATTAAGATCACTACATCAAAAGTCACATCATATCAATATTTATACAACTGGACATCACATCTACATCTACGCATCAAACATCATATCAAATACATATAAAAAATATTCAAAATATCAATATCTCATCACATACTCATATACAACAGCAATATCAAAATCAACATCACATGAATAAAAATCATAATCATATATATATGGACATATCAAAAATAAATATACATCAACATAACCTTCAAGAGAGTCTTATATATCCATATATAACGAGTGAAGTGACTATTTTTCAACTGGATACTCCCTAGGGCACTACTTCCCATGATTCATATGTCTATGGGCAGTGAACCCCTTGGTTCCCATATCATTTGACTCCATAGTAGCGTAAGTCCACCTTTGTGGCAATCTTGTTTTCATGCCTAGTCTTGGGGCAGCTTAGACCAAAACAAAAACATAATATAAATCTATCTCATTCAGAAAACTCTTTCAAACTAGTTATTACTGCACTTTGTTGTAATCACCCCTAGTTTGAGGGGGGCATCTATCCAAGCACAAATCAAACCAACCATCTTACTCATTGTTATCCATAAATTTTTACATCAAAAACTACTTGACAAAAAGGGGAAAATGTAGACATTATGTTTTCATCACCCTATGTGACCCACCTACACCCTGCGCACATTAAATCGATAAAACCTATCATTATAATAATAACCTAAGTCACTACCCTCACCCCATAAAATCACATTTTACCCCCCGTAAACCTTAAAGTACCCAACTTAACCTACCTATAACCTCATTAACCAGCCCTAACACATTTAAAAACCCATTTTTTTTACCCCCCTAACTAAACCCCCATTACCCAACCTTTAACATCCTAACCACATTACCTCACATACACACCGGTAAAATCCAAACTTGCGGGTGGTTAAAAACCACTTCCAAGCTACTTTCCCCAAAATTTTGGATTATCGATGATCCTAACCAATTGTCAACAATTATAAATAGAACCTTAGAACTCTTATTTTGGAATCCAGAATGGTTACAAAAATTTTTATTACACCAAGAATCTATACAACCATGCTTTGTGCATCCATACATCCTCAAGGCCTATGTCATGCCACCAAATGCTTCACTAGCTCTCGTAAGTATTTACAACATTATCATTCCATTTTCACGTTCATGGTAAGCACCTATTCACCCATTTTTTTTTTAATTTATGGATAAGATAAAAAGTCAAATTAGTTATTCTAGTCTTTGTACTCTGTGAGTTTAGCATTCTATCAAAATATCATTTTTTCACAGTGATCGCCAGTGATTTCTGTAAGTGCCTGCGATCCTGCTAATCACCCACGATTATTGAACATTATCATTGATCTCTATCAATATAATCATTTTTATATCAGTTTATTACATCTTTATCTTATTTTATCAATTTATCTTGGTCATTTTTTTGTTTTCAATATGTGTTCCTTTTAGATGATTGTACTAAGTCTCTCTCACCCAATTACCAGCATATATGATCTCCCGATCATCTAGCAGTCATTAGTTTGGGAAAATTTTGATACCCTCCACAAACTCAGCTTTTTCACCATCACATTCACACCAAACATTAAAGATACCAAAGATCAGATTGAGATCCTCCAAGAAGAGTGAGAAGCTATTAAAGAGCTCTATTACAAATACTTTGAGGAATTTAAACTTGCTACCACCGTAGCTTGGGCCACTTACAAAGATGAACATTGTATTACTATCCATTTTTGAGTTTTGAATCATTTTTTATCATTATCAAACAATATTAATTGTATCAACTCGAGTTAACACCCTTCAAGGAATTCCCTTTGGATTCTTGGGATCAACATTTGTCGAACAACTCGTTATCATTTCTATTTAATATCTCTTTGTTTAGTTGTCTTTGTTTGTGGGTCTTGTCACTCATCAAGAGGAGGAAATATTCACATTTTCTACATTTGATCATCCTGACATTGTGATTGTTGGTTGCATGCAAGTATCAGTAAACCCTACTTATTTGAGTTTTTGTATTTTCTACATTTATAACATGTAACCAAAAAACACCTTAAATAGTGTGTAGGGAAAAATGATAAAAACATAATATGAATCCACATAACATGATAAGGAATGTGCAATATATAATAGAATCAACAAGAAAGGATGCATCTAATCATGATCTAAGAATATTTTTTAAATTTTTTACAAATATGTGAACATGAAATAGAACAAATATGAGAGGGAAAAAATGTTTCCCCCAGTGTATGTGTGCAAATTGAGGTCCATGTAACCAAATGTTCCCTCAATACTCATGTTTGAACCTTAGAACAAGAGTGTGTCATTGGGTAGTGAGGGGGAATAATATTCCCCTAATGTATGAATCCCCTGGTTATCTATCCAATGAGGATAGGGGGTAAATTCCCACTATCTACTAGTGTGAAGGAATATGAATGTGATCATGATCAAATAATTTATGTCCATGAGGGAGTGCATATGGAGAAAAGAAGGTGAAATGGGCCTATATGTACATGGGTAAGTGTGCATACTAGGAGGAGACCTATCTTGATGAGGTGGTAAAATGAAACTGATGTATCCATTATGATGGGATGTTTTCTTGATTAATAATCCTAATGAAATACTTTACCATAAAAAACATCTAATTGTATATAAACAAAATATAATAGTGATAGGATTAAATACATATATCTAGGTGAGGACTGTGTGTTTCTCAAGTAACTCCTAGGTGACACCTGAGATTCAACACCTAAAAGCTATGGGTACATTATCAAGAGGATCTTATTTCCCTGGATAGGAACCATCTTGGTTTATACTTTATGTACCTAAGTTAGGACACCATCTAGAGTTCCCCTCTCCAATTCCCACCACTTGCCTTCACGTAGTATAAAATAAAAAATTACTTGAGACATTTTCCTAAGGATATATCAAATCCCCACTCACCACATGTTTAAATAATTTTCCTTGGGTAGGTTTTTCAACCAACATACCAGTTCAGAACAACTTTATATATATATATATATATATATATATATATATATATATATATATATATATATATAGTCCAAATGGTACCACTAACTATTTAATTACCCTTCTAAACACATTTGTATAGAATTTTATTTTAATTTTAACCACCACCTATATTAAAGGGATATTTATGTAGATGTCATTGCTCCCTATATTAAAAGGGTTTTCAAATATACATACTTTGTTAAATATTGACTAACTTTAGGACTTAATAACTTTCTAGAATATATAATAATATTTTTTCATTTTAATTTTTTTAAATATAGGTAAAAAAGGATTGAGGGGACCCTACCCCTTACATAGCATAGCTCCTGAAAGAGAAGATGGTCAAGTTCACAACATTACAAAAATACATATAAAAGACCCATATATACCTTAGCTCCTGACTGAGCATATGATCAAGTTCACAACATAACAAAAATACATCTATAATAGCATGATTAACAGTGACATAATAACAAATATATAGACTAACAAAAAAATCCCCAAAACAAATAACCTTTAGCATAATGGTGTTAAATAACTTCAATTCTTAACTTTATTCAGATTAGTTAACAATTTATCCCACTCCTTTTCCAACGATTCTATGTTAGCTCTAAGTGAAGTAATGTCACATTAAGTTGCAACCATTTTTCTTTTCTTTAGATTAGCCTATTCTTCGACTTACCTATAAGCATTGGCCAATTTCCTGAGTGTTTGGAGGTTTTTTAGGGTAGAATTTACCATGATAATGCTCTATTCCATGTAGTTGTGGAGAATGGCCTTGATTTGGTCAACATCATTATTGAGGCTCTTTACAATTTTCTTTCAAAATTTCTATATTTCCTCTTCTTGTGACTTTAGCTACATCGTCCACCCACATTCTCATAGAATTTCAATCGTTCAAAATAAATTGAACATCATTTTTATTGAACCTCATATCACCCTTCAAATCATCAATGTTAGCAGCCATTTTATCAAGATTATTTACCTAATTAGTACCCGTATGTCCCAAAACCTCAACTTGTTTCTCCATCTAGGCTTCCACAGGTAATTGTCTCCCTTAAAGGCTTGACTCCCCCTTGTTTATTTTCTTGATAGAAAGAGCCTTATCCTCCTTGTTTTTAAGATCTTGAAGACTCTAAACCACTGCAAGTTCAAAAATATCCTGATCATCCCCAGTATCATCTCCTTCATGTGATTCCAAAGACTCACTGGATTTATCTCCCTGTGATTCCATTTTTTTCTTCCTCAGCATACTCCTCTAGGGCTTTGGTTAAATCACTTTTCCTACCAACCTTCTTGTCCAAGTCAAGAGCTGATCTTTTCACTAGGGCTAGAATACAAACCTGATGGATATGGACATTAATTCTATTTTTTTAAACTGGTCTATAGTGGCACACAGTGAACAGAAAAGAAAATAGAACGAGTTGAAATTGTGGTCATGTCTAAGAAAATTCAACATAGGAAGGTGGTAGGTGTATATGAATTTATGGTGGCCCTCAAGGGTCAACAACTAAATAAGAGTGAGCGAAACAATGTCGAAAGGGTGAGGTAAGGAGGTTCTTAAAAAACCAACGAAGTGGGGAGTTAATTTTTCATTACCTTAAAGGAAGAGATTCATCTCTTCCATAGACTCCTTCTTCGTCTTGTAAACCTCGCGACCCATAGTCAATAATCCCATGACATGTGCCACTGATTCCAAGGAGACCTCAATCTACATGACCTTCAAAATCACAACTCCTCCCAGACCTTTTTTAGATGACTTCCATGCTTTTGCAAAATCCTTGCTAAGGTGTTCAAAATGACCGTAAAATATTTTTAAAAGTTGGGAAATCTCCATCCACTCAAAGACCTCCATTTCTTCAAACTTGACACCCTCAAGATCCCATGAAATTTTTTTAACAAGATCACCCCCGATTTTAGCACTCAGCAATTTACCATTAACTACTTTCTATTTCAAATTCTTAAGGCTGCATCGAACTACTCAAGTAATGTTGTGGTCATTATACACATTTAAAGTATGATTAACATATTGACATGAGTGTCTCAATTTCCCAATCTTTGCATAATCCCTACTCCTTACCATGTGTGCCACACATCTATTTTTGATAAAAAGACTTATAATACGGTGGGTAATTCCCAATCCTGTAATGATTATCATTTGGTGATGTGTCATTTTATTTAAAAAAAGGTTAAAAACGAGTTTTCGAACAGTTTCCAAAAAAGAGCATAGAGGGAATAAGGCGATGAGTCTTTGGTTTCTTTTTCACAAAGAACACCCTATTTACCACATTGAAATTTATTTTCCTGAGGTTGGCACTTTCAAAAATTTTCTATCATGAAGAACCAACCACTAAAAACATGTTACGTGGTATGACCTCTTGATCCAAAAACACATCCATTTACAAGCTTTAGGATTTCTTCCCCAATGAAAAACGGGCATATAGAACATTTTAACCATGAAACAGGCCCCACTCTCTTCCCTTAGACAGTATAAGCTATCAGCTCAAATCTTCTACTCATAGTAACTCCACTTAGTTTTTGTTGATCAGATTGGTGATATCATTGTTGTTTGGCCTGCCAATTCAATAATTTTCCAAGAGGCTCGGGGGTTCTGCCACAAAAGTAAAGTAATTACTTCACCTTAGTACTATAATTTCAAACAGCAAACTCTTTGAAGGTTAAGGTACCACTTTAGAGGCGATCACAACAATTTTTCCTCCCAAAAAGAGTCATCTTACACCCATCCCAATCTTCCATTTCTACCTTTATAAAAATGTTACTGCCCAATTTATGACTTCTAGAATGTAGATCCATAAAATTTTGTATTCCTTGAAAACACCATTCATTTACCCAAAAATTTTCCAAATGGCTAATGATTGAGGTCCAAACCACCACTCTCTTCCTTCAACGAAGCTCCAATATAATTGTAGATAGCAGCCGTATTTAGTCATATTTTCCCAATCCCTAATGCCAACCACCTCCAAGTACTTTTTTTTGCAGATTTTCCATGATTGAGGGATTCTATCTTTTGTGTTCATAACCACTCCATAAAAATATTTTTGTATGCTTTTTAGCTTGTTGTCAATTAGAAGTGGGTATTCCGAGAAGATTGATATGGTTATACACCAGAAATTTGAATGGATCATTCAGACGATGTCCTTACCAGGCAAGAGTGCGATGATCCTTTCCATCGTCCAGGTTTTTGACAAATCTAGAAATAAGAATTTCCAGTCGGGCTCTTTTGGTCTCCCCATTTCCTATGAAAAAAATTTTCAAATTTCAAGATAAATTTTTGGGGGAATTTTTTAATCTCACTATCCAAATACATGAAATATTAGAACATCTCTTTTTGGGAGTGTTCACGAAGAAAAAAAATCTGTTACCATAATTGATAAGTAATCCGAGACTTCTTCATAATATGACATCAGTTGTTGGACCATTCTTATAGCTCTGGACCCTAGCCTCTCCCACTAATATGGTGGTCAATGTGTTAGCAGGAAAAATTTTGTTGGGTAGACAAATTTGAATCCTGCCAACGACTCGGGAATCTAAGTCCCTCTACTTAAACAGGGCAGCTAACAAATATACATGCAGGGACAAGGTGGATTTCATGTTGGCCTTTTGACAAGGATCAACAAGGAGCTCCATGGCCATGGGCCAAGCTAGAAATCTCTGGCCAGGGAATACTTTGTTAAAGATGGAAGGAGAAAGGGAGTGAGATTAGATAGGGAACTAATGTTGCAGGTAGGAAATCAAATGCCTACAAACAATTAAGTCAGAATCTTAACCCATACTTTATGAGAAGAAACAACCCACAAATGACAACACGCGAGATAATATTGTGAACCAAAGTTTCTAACAATATCCTCATCAAAGAGGGCTATAAAATCCTTGTGCTTTAGTGATGCTGAAATAGGAGTTGTACAAATGTGGGAATGGAAGAAATTGGAGAATGAGGAAAGTGGAAAGTAGAAGAAAATGGATCTCCTTTCTTTCTCTAGTACAATGCATCAGAGTTTACAATATCCTTTGCCAAAAAAAACCTTAAAATTGCATGAAAAGCATTAAATATCTTGCAACGCCAGGGTTACAAACTTCTTCTTTGTAGTGATATCATTACAAAAATGCACCACCACTAATTTTTCTGTCTCATTTTTACCTTTGAGGATTCATCTATTATTTTTCCTTCCATATTTCCCAACAAAGGTGCATAAGTGTTAGAGTCCAGAGATGTTTGAGCCCTTGACTCTTAAAGGGGGTGCTCCACTGAGTCCAAAGTTTCTTTAGGGATGATAGACACGTCCATTTTATTTTAAAAAGGTTAAAAAGAGTGTTTCTAACAGTTTCCAAAAAAGAGCATTAGAGGAATAAGTGCGATGAGTCTTTGGTTTCTTTTTCACAAAGAACACACCTATTTACCACATGAAAATTTATTTTCCTGAGGTTGGCAACTTTCAAAATTTTATCATGAAGAACCAACCACTAAAACATGTTAACCTTAGGTATTACCTCTTTGATCCAAACACTATCCCATTTACAGCTTTCAGGTATTTCTTCCCCAATGAAAAGGGCATTATAAGCACTTTTAACCATGAACATCCCACTCTCTTCCCTAGACCAGTATAAGCTATCAGGCTCAAATCTTCTACTCATAGTAACTCCACTTAGTTTTTTGTTGACAGAGGTGATCTCATTGTTGTTTTGGCCTTCCAATTCAATAATTTTCCAAAGGCTCAGGGGGTCTTCCAAATTAAAGTAATTACTCACCTTAGTACTATAATTTTCAACAGCAACTCTTTGAAGGTCTAGGTACCTATCTTTTAGAGGCTTATCACCTAACAATTTTTCCTCCCAAAAATTCATCATACACCCATCCCCAATCTTCCATTTTCTACCTTTATAAAAAATGTACTTGGCCCAATTTATTGACTTCTAGAATGTAGATCCATCAAATTTTGTATTCCTGAAACACCATTCATTTACCCTAAAAATTTTCCAATATTTGTGCCTAATGATTGAGGTCCACACACTCTCTTCCTTAACGAAGCTCCAAATAATTTTAGATAGCAGTTATTTATTCATATTTTCCCAATCCCTAATGCCAACACCTCCAAGTCTTTTTTTTTGCATATTTTTCCCATGATCTGAAGGGTATTCTATCTTTGTGTTCATAACCACTCCATAAAAATATTTTTTGTATGCTTTTTAGCTTGTTGTCAATAGAAGTGGGTATTCTATAGATTGATATGGTATACACCAGAAAATTTTGAATGGATCATTTCAGAAGAATGTCCTTACCAGCTTAAGAGTGCGATGATCCTTTCCATCCTTCCAGTTTTTTGACAAATCTATAAATAAGAAATTTCCAGTCGGCTTCTTTTGGTCTCCCCATTCCTATGATCATTCCAAGATACCTTTTGGGGAATTTTTTAATCTCACTATCCAATATACCTGAAATATTAGAACATCTCTTTTTTGGAGTGTTCACGAAGAAAAAAAATCTTTTACCATAATTGATAAGCTAATCAGAGACTTCTTCATAATCTGACATCAGTTGTTTGAATTCTATAGCTTCTGGGACCCTAGCCTCTCCCACTAATATGGTGTCATCAATGTGTTAGCAAGGAAATTTTTTGGGTAGACAAATTTTTGAATTCCTTGCCAACGCTCTGGGAATCTAAGTCCCTCTACTTAAACAGTGCAGCTACCATATATACATGCATGTGAAAAGGTGGATTTCTATGTTGGCCTTTTGATCAAGGATCCAACAAGGGAGCTCCATGGACCCTGCGGCAAAGCTAGAAATCTCTTGCCAGGGAATACTTTGTCTAAAGATGGAAAAGGGAGTGAGAATTAGATAGGGAAACTAATGTTGCAGGTAGGAAATCAAATGCCTACACACATTAGTCAGAATCTTTAACACATACATTTATGAGAAGAAACAACCCTACAAATGACAACAAGACGAGATAATATTGTGAACTCAAAGTTTCTAAAATATCCTCATCAAAGAGGCTATAAAATCCTTCTTCTTGTAGTGATGCTGAAATAGGAGTTGTACATAATGTGGGAATGGAAGAAATTGGAGAATGGAGGAAAGTAGAAGAAAATGGATCTCCTTTTCTTTCTCTAAGTACAATGCACTCATGAGTTTACAATATCAATTGCCAAAAAACCTTAAAATGGCATGAAGAAGCCATTAAATATCTTGCAAGAAATGGTTACAACTTCTTCTTTGTTAGCAAGAAATGGTTTACAATCTTTTCAATCCTTTGCATCTGTTCAGATTCTTGATTCGTGAAGAAACGCCAATGGCGGAAAAAACCAGACTTTTCATAATGTAGGTGTTACACTTGTTTTGTAACTTTGAATTTGAACCGTTCATCTTGGCTTTGAAACTTTAAACCAGATCTATCCACGTGGGAGAAATTTACTGGAGCGGGCATGGAGGATGCCTTTTGCATTTTGTGACTTTATACAAATTTGGCATTTTTTACATTTTTGTTCCACACTTCCACTTTTTATATAAGCCTAACACATGGCTTCACTTGAGTGGAGACATAGTCGTGAGTCACTTTTATAATTTTTCCTTTTTTCAATGCAGGCTCAAAAACACAAATTCCTCCATCGGCCCGCCTCCCCACTTTAACCTTCGATACCGGCTTAATATTTGAATTTTTCCAAAGCATGATAGGGGCTACGGGTCACTTTATGACTTTTAGCCATTTTTACCCAAAAAAAGGCTCAAAACCTAAAATTTCTCTACTGGCTCGCTTCCCTACTTTGACTTTCCAACAGAAGGCTCAAGATTTGAATTTTTCCTTTGTGTTTGGAAAGGTTGCGGGTCACTTTTTAACTTTAATCCCCTTTAATGAAAAAGGCTCAAATTCTCAAATCTTCCCGATGATCTGCCTCCTCTCTTTGACTCTTTTGATGCAAGCTCAACATTTGACTTTTTCCCTCATAGCATGTTCAGGGCTGCAGGTCACTTTATGACTTTTAGCCCTTTTTACATAAAGGATCAAAAAAAAATTCTCTGCCATTCCACTTCCAATTAGATATGTCCACGTACTCGTGGATAACGAGGCCAAAATTTGATGGGGAAGAAAATGCCCATCATTCACGACTGTGGAAAAATGAAAAGAAGAAGAAAACTCCACCATTTCGAGCCCGAATTTTAAATTTCTTTCAAAAACCAAGGGATTTAAAAAAACACAAGGTTCGATGATCCATAGCCATAGAAAGATTGAAAATTTCATTAAAATGAGGACAACAATAAAATTTTCAGACGTCTAGACAGGAAAATGGAAAATTAATCAAAACATGTAGACTTGAGAGTTTAAACAACTTCAAAGCATGAATTTCTCTATCTTTTCAGACTTCCAGCTTTACTTGAACACCTCTACAAGGTGTGAGCTCAAAATTTTTGAATTTGAATTTAAAAATGAGGGGGGGGGGTATTTTGAGGGCGACAATAGTTGCCTCTATCTTGGGGACATGCCATGGATTGAGCATAGTGAAGACATGACATGGGAATCCAGAATCTCAATCTCTAGACCCTGTAATTGGTTGACTAGTACCTTATCCATTGGGCTTTGTAGAGTCATATACAACTTCAAGAAAGAAATATCAAAAGAATGCAACACACAAGCACACAATGAGAAGGAAACACACGAAACACAATAGAAGGGGAAACAAAACCACACAACAGAAAGAGAAACACACCTAAAATACAAGGTGGGGGAAATCCCACTTTCACTAATAATAAAATTTCAAGTATTTCCCACTTTGAGGTAATTCCAGTGGTGTTCCATCCAAATATGAGAGAAGAAAAGTGTTCTCACTGCAAGCTTCATGAATCTGGAATGGGCCAAGCCATAGCGAATCAAACTTTATGTGGCTACCTTTTGGTTCTCTTCTCTTGTCTAATAGAAGGATGAAGTCTCCAAGTTTGAATTCTCTTGCCTTGGCCTTCTTATCAAAAATATTCTTTAATTTTAATTGGTTCTCCTTAATGTGATCCACCACTTGGACTCTATTTTCTTACAACTTCTCAAGAAAGAGGATCCTCTTTTCAATGGAATCCTTGTACTGACCATCTTCTATTGCCTATTGTAGCTTGAGAGCTTGCATCTTGATTGTGGGAGAAATTTATTCTTTGAATCCATACATTATTTGGAATGGTGACATACATATTACCTTCTTGGGAGTGATCTTATCTGCCCACAATGCGTCGTACAACCTTTTGTGCCAATTCCTTTTATTCTCATCTACAAGCTTATGGACAATGGTTACAATGTTCTTGTTGCTTGATTAGGCCTATTTGTTTCCTTGTGGATATTAGTCAGAAGACTAAGCTAGGGAGAATTCATAGCTATAGAAAAACTCAGTTAGCTCTCTTAAAGAGAAATATGTAGCATTATATGTTACTATCTTCTGTGGCACTCTGAAATGGACTAGTATAAGAACACCAATGAAGTCCAAACCCCACTATTGAAATGGTTCTTAAATAACCACATTCCTGAGTGGTAATGTAGTGATTTGTTGTCTTCCAATGAACTGTTGGCATGCTTTGCATTTAGAAACCCAATCTCGAGTGTCTGTAAAGATAGTGGGTCAATAATACCTTCGTTAGAGGATCTTGTGTGCAGTGACCATTGCTGAAAAATGCCCAGCACATGCTTAGTCATGGTATGCTTCAAGCAACTTTTCTTGTTGCTCTTTATCTACACACCTAGGGAAATAACTATCCAGGCCTCTTTTGTAAAGCACATGATTCCATATTACAATTTTAGTTTCCTTTAGCTTGAGTGTTCTCATTTTCTTGTAATCAAGATGGGGAGGGCATTATCCATAATTTAGGTAATAGGCAATATCAGCATACCACTCATCAGTAGTGGTGACAAAGAGAACCTATGGGTTGTCTTCTGAATAAGTTGAGCAAGCACAGTTTTCTTCACCATATTGAACTTCGAGTGTTTCATCTTCATAAATCAACTTGCACAAGCCATTTCCCCTTACCAGATTAGAGGGTCGAATCTCCAAGTAATATTCTTGAGTCTTTGCAATCCAATTTCTTATTTTAGCTCCAAGATCCTGTTATATCAAGATGGACTTGATTGCACTATCGGGGACCATCACCACCGTATGGGAATTGAGGATGTAAAAATTGAATTTTTTTATAGCCTTGACCACTGCATAGGCATGCTTCTCCAATTGGCTGTATTTTAGCTCATGATTTTTCATAGGACAACTCATGAAATCAATAGATGCTTCCACACCTTCATCATTTTTCTGAACGAGAATGACAGAGAGTATATGTTCTGATGCATAACAATACATGATGAATTTTTTGTTAAAATATGGAGATACAAGGTTTGAAGCCTTTCCAATGGATTTCTTGATCTCTTTGAATGATGCCTTCCCTTCATTATTCCATTTGAAGTTTTCTTGTGGTTTCATCATGGAAGTGATGTGCTTCATCAACTCAGCAAACTCAGGTACAAAACGATGAAAAAAATTCACCTTTCCAATGAATGAATGAACTCCTTTCTTAGTTGTGGGTAGGGATAATGATTAAATGGATCTAATCCTCTTAGGATCAATGTGTGCTCCATGTTTTTTCACAATGTGCCCCAATAACTTACCTTCTGTGACTCCAAAAATTCACTTTTTAGATTTAATGATATGTCATGTTTCCTACACCTTGCAAGTACCTATTCCAAGTGATAGATATGATCTCCCCTCTTCTTTGAAAATACTGTGAGATCATCAAGTATATGACAATGAAATGCTTCAGATATTTGAAGGCAAAATCCATCACCCTTTGGAATGTAGCTCCTGCATTGATTTGGCCAAAAGGCATTCTATTGTAGGAAAAAGTGCCCAAATGTGTTGTAAAGGTTGTCTTGGTGTGGTCCTCCTCTGCCACTTTGATTTGATTATATCCTGAGAATCCATCAAGTAATGAAATCATTTTAGATCTAGTGACTACTTGTAGGATATGGTCCATGATAGGAAGAGGATAATTTTCCTTTAGTGATGCTTGGTAAAAGTTGCAAAAATATACACATATCCTTATTTCACCATTCTTCTTCCACACTAGCATAATGTTAGCCACCCACGTTGAATTGTGGATGGGAAATATTATCCTTGATTTAAGCATCTTCGTTACCTCCTCCTTGATGGTATCAGCAATATTTGGGTTGTACGCCCTTTATTTCTGCCTAAAGGTCTTAACAACCTACTTCAAAAGAATTGAGTGATGCATTTCCTTTGGCTAGAAGGACTTGAGTTCATCATAAGAGTAGGCCAAGACATCTGAGTATTTCTTGAGTAATGCAAACAAACCTTCTTTTTTCTCTAGGAGAGCAAAATTTTCCAATATTGACCATCCTTGGCTCCTTTGGGGTACCAATGTTTTCTTTATCAAAATTAGTTGGTTAGTGAGAAGATTGCTTTTCTTTCTCTTGAATGAATCTGTCATGTTTTTCAAAGAGGTATTCTAAAGAGAATAGGCCTTTGGGAATTTTGTTCCCTTTAAATTTGATTATTCCATCATCATCAATCCCTTCAATTCCTTTTTTACCTTCTTTGGGGATTGCTTCTCGGTGTGGATTTTCACCTCCTTCAAAGAAGAGATTATTGAAATTATCCCTTTGCTCTAAAAAGGCTAGAATTTGGTTATCGTCATTGAAGACTTGCCAATGATTTGCATTATCTGGTACATTAGGTCTGAATACCATTTCAATGGTCACTTTTTCTTTACCAAAAGAAGGATGAGGTGTTACTGGGGAAGTTGACACTACAAGAGAATTAGCCTTTTCATTTTGTTCCCTTGGAATAGCTTTAATGGAAAATGCATCAAAATATTCAATCCAGTCCCACACTCTATTTATGTAATCTATCGGAGTCTTGGATTCTTCACCTAATATTATTAGTAGACCTGCTTTACTACAACCTCTACATTACCTCTGCATCTTAGTTTATTGATTCCCATGTACTCTGCTGCACTCATGCCTAAGAGTAGTGCTTCATACTCTGTAGTGTTATTTGTATTATTAAACTGTAACTTGTAGGAAAATGGGTACAACTCATTTGAAGGAGAGTACAATACTACACTAGCTCCTGAGCCCGCACTAGAATGACTACAATCAAATTCCATCATCCAAATTTGATCTTCCTCTTCCTCCATGAGAAGTGGCAAGTTCTCCTCTTTTTCTAATTTGAGGAAGTAGTTTCCTATCCCATAGTCTTGAAAGAGAATATTTTCTTTCGGATCATCATACTTTCGTACTATGAACTTCATCTTTCTTACTGGTAGAAACTTCTTCATCTCTCCTTTTACTTGGATAGTTGCAAATGACCAATCAATTTTTATCTCTCCACATAGGTCTCTGCAGAAACTCCTACTCAATAGCATACCAAAGGATGTTAGGATGTCTGTTACTAGTATGGTTAGGAGAACCTTCTTGTCTAGAAAATCAGCTAGTGCTACCTATGCATCTTTGATTCTTCCTACCAATGGCACTTATTTGGATTCCATTGAGTACCAGGTGCCATTTACCTGGGTCATGGTGAGGCCTAGAGAATTTTTAACTTTGGTTGGCATCACATTGTTTGAGGCTCTGGAATCTATGATAAAATTATTTAGCTGGAAGCCTTTAATGAGGAGTGACAGGTAGAAAGGTTCAACCTTGTAAGTTTTGGAGGAACTGAGGGCTAGCATGTTTTGGTAAGGTGGTGTAGATGGTGTGGCTAGTAATCCTTTATAATTAGGACTTGAGGATACATGGTTACCACCACAAACTGCATTAATGAACTTGTCAAATTGGGCAGGGTGTGTTTGTAGGTATTCTATTTCTGAGAGCTGGACTTTGGTTTTGCTTGCATGTTCCCCAAATTCAAATGGGGTTATGGTGAGCAAGGAAGAGGTTCCAGAAATGGAGGAAGATTTACATGGAAGAGGCTTTTCTACTTTGAGTGTTGAGTTCTCTTTTTTAGGTGTAGCAATCAGCTTAGAAGGGGGTGAGGGTGTAGATTTTGATTGAAACTTAGATGTTTTTGCAAAAACAACATTTAAGGGAGAATTGTTCCTAGTAACTTTTGAGTTGGGTGAAGAATTAGATGACTTACTTGGCATAGTAGCATGATCCCTGAAAAACTAGTGAGTCTGGTTTTTCTTTGGCCAGGTTCATAGAAGGTGGTAATGGTGATCCTCTGCTGATGATTTTATTTTGTGTGACCTTTGGAGGAGAATATTCTTTATTCTTCTTATCCTTTACCATAACCATTGAGGACAAAACACCTTTCCTGGATTGTGTACGAGTGAAAATAGCACATGAGAAACTTGGATCTTCTTCATCATTATCATCTTCATCATAAACATACTCAATTAGGACATTGTGCATATCAAATTCCTTGACCTCAAGATATTTTTCATATTCTTCGATATTTTCTTCTTCAGTTTCATCAATTTCTGCTTCCTCCTCCAACTCTTTTGTGTCACAGATGGCATTGAATGGTGGTGCTTCAAGAGCAAGCTGATGAGGAGGTGGAGAAATCCTTGGCCTATATAGAGGGTTTGGTTTCCTTGAAGCATTCTACATTGTGATCTGAGATAGCTAGTTCTTCAAGGCAACCAATTCATTTATCATTTTTTGGAACATTGGACCCGTGGTGACTGAGTTTGAATTCTGACCCTTTTGTTTCCCATTTAGGCATTTCACTTTACTAGACAATATTAGATTATCATTAGTTTCTATTGCATGGTCTTGAGCTTCCATTAATGTTCTTGGTTGGGTTCTTCTAAGGAAGAAACCTACTTCTGATGGCAAGGTGTTGATGAAGAATCTCTTCAAATTATTTTCAGGAGGCACCACATCTTCAAGGATTCTTCTTATCATTATGTTATATCTTGCTATGAATTCCCTCATTGACTCAGAGGTTTCTTTCTTCATTTGTATCAATTGGACCAAAAGATCTTAACAGACTTCTGTTCTCTTGAACCTGTGTTCAAATGCACTTCTTATATCCTCCCGAAAGGTGACGGACCTCAGGGGTAGCATATAGAACCATTCAGCAGCTTTCTCTTGAAGTGACTCCACAAATATTCATACTGACACATCTTCATCCTCAACACCCAACACACTAAAAACAGTGATAAATGCTACTACATGCTCTTCAGGGAGTTAAGAACCATCCCCTCTAAATTTTGTGAAGTTTTTTCTCGAGCCTCTCGGTAGCTCATGGAGTGGTTGAGCAAGAGCCAGTGGACCGGTGTTTCCTCCCCATGGTACATTAGGCCTACGGGCCTTGTGATCATGATCCCCCACTATATTTTTGTTTCTATCTTCTAACCTTGCTAAGGTTGTGGATTCTACTACTTCTCTTTCAGCTGCCTCAGCTTGAAGTCTCTCAATTTCTTTGAGTTGAGCTCTTATTTATTTGTTGGTTCTCACCTCTCTTTCTCTAGCTTCTTCTTTGGTCTTCACATCAGTGAAGTCTACAAGGTTCTCATTGGTGTATGGAAATTCACCATCCAAAGGATTGGTAACACTCAGGTTCCCAACGTGTCTGGTTTCTTGAAAAGGAAGCCTCTAGATTCCGAGTAGCTCTTGTCTCCTTTGAAGTTCCTCAAAAATGGGGTCAGTTTGTCCTCCTTGTCTTTGTTGTTAGGTGTATCTTCTATCTGCCAGCGTGAAAACTTATGATCTTCTTTGCGGTGTTGGAATTTTTCTTTGCCTCTCCGATTCAACAACACATTCTTCTTCAAGGTCTAGAATTCTCATGGCAAAGAAGTAGTGATTGGCAGTTTGTCTATTATGTCAAATAGCTTTCCTCAAATCTAAAGAAAAATCTTCTTGGATGTGCAAGAGAAATTTAGGTCTTTCAACATGAGGGTTTCCCAAAATAGCCATGATTTGAATCCATGTTGCTCATATAGCCATTCGAATTACTGAAAATTTTCTCTTTTTCTGAATTTTGATTTTTTTGACCTTGCGGTCGCATTCAGGTGCAGATGCTACTAAATCTACCCCATGGTGGGCACTAAAAAATATTGGCGAGGAAATTTGTTGGGTAGACAAATTTTTGAATTCCTTTCCAATGCTCTGGGAATCTAAGTCCCTCTACTTAAACAGTGCAGCTACCATATATACATGCATGTGAAAAGGTGGATTTCTATGTTGGCCTTTTGATCAAGGATCCAACAGGGGAGCTCCACGGACCCTGTGGCAAAGCTAGAAATTTCTTGCTAGGGAATACTTTGTCTGAAGATGGGAAAGGGAGTGAGAATTAGATAGGGAAACTAATGTTGCAGGTAGGAAATCAAATGCCTACACACATTAGTCAGAATCTTTAACACATACATTTATGAGAAGAAACAACCCTACAAATGACAACAAGACGAGACAATATTGTGAACTCAAAGTTTCTAAAATCTCCTCATCAAAGAGGCTAAAAAATCCTTCTTCTTGTATTAATGTTGAAACAGGAGTTGTACGTAATGTGGTAATGGAAGAAATTGGAGAATGGAGGAAAGTAGAAGAAAATGGCTATCTCCTTTACTTTCTCTAAGTACAATGCACTTGTGAGTTTACAAGATCAATTACCTACAACCTTACAATGGCATGAAGAATCCACTAAATATCTTGCAAGAAATGGTTACAACTTCTTCTTTGTTAGCAAGAAATAGTTTACAATCTTTTCGATCCTTCACATCTATTCAGATTCTTGATTTGCGAAGAAACGCCAATGGCAGAAAAAACTAGACTTTTCATAATGCAGTCATTACACTTGTTTTGTAACTATGAATTTGAACCGTTCATCTTGCCTTTGAAACTTTAAACCAGATTCGTCGACATGGGAGAAATGTACTGGAGCAGGTGTGGAGGATGCCTTTTACATTTTATGACTTTATAGAGATTTGGCATATTTTACATTTTTGGTCCGCTCTTTGAATTTTGATATAAGCCTGACACGTGGCTTCACTTGAGTGGAGATAGAGTCACGGGTCACTTTTATAATTTTACCTTTTTTCAATGTGGGCTCAAAAACACAAATTGCTTCGTCGGCCCACCTCCCCACTTTGACCTTCGATGCGAGCTTAACATTTGACATTTTCCATAGCATGATCAGGACTGCAGGTCACTCTTTTACTTTTAGCCCTTTTTACCAAAAAAAGGCTCAAAACCTCAAAGTTCTCCGTTGACCCGCTTCCCCGCTTTGACTTTCCAACGACGGGCTCAAGATTTGACTTTTTCCTTTTTGTTTTGCAGGGCTACAGGTAACTTTTTAACTTTAAGCCCCTTAAATGAAAAAGGCTCAAATTCTCAAATCTCCCCAAGGATCCGCCTCCCCACTTTGACTCTTTTGATGTAGGCTCAACATTTGAATTTTTCCCTCATAGCATGATTAGAGAGATGCGGGTCACTTTAT
Source organism: Taxus chinensis (assembly GCA_019776745.2). Lineage (NCBI taxonomy): Eukaryota > Viridiplantae > Streptophyta > Pinopsida > Cupressales > Taxaceae > Taxus > Taxus chinensis. The sequence goes on from CM034154.1 coordinate 293,749,417, forward strand.
GACTTTTAGCCCTTTTTACATAAAGGTGCAAAAACACAAATTACTCTGTCGGCCCACTTCCAATTAGATATGTCCACATACCCATGGATAATGGGGCCAAAATTTTATGGGGAAGAAAACACCCTTTATTCACGACTATAGAAAAATGTAGAGAAGAAGAAAACTCCACCATTTCACGTCTGATTTTCAAATTTCTTTCGCGAACCAAGGGATTGAAAAAAATACAAGGTTCGATGATCCATGGCCATAGAAAGATTGAAAGTTTCATTCAAATGAGGACAACAATAAAATTTTCACGCGTCTAGATAGGAAAATGGAAAATTTATCAAAGCATGTAGACTGGAGAGTTTAAACAACTTCAAAGCATGAATTTATCTATCTTTTCAGACTTCCAACTTTACTTGAATAGCTATGGAGGGCGTGAGCTCAAAATTTTAGAATTTGAATTTAAAATGTGGGGGGGATTTTGAGGGTGAAAACACAATGAAATTTTGATGAACTACATTTTTGCTATTAACAGTACGAGAAATACCTTTGATTATTCCTTCCATATTGGCCTTGTTTAGGGCACTACTTAGTGTTTTAACCATTATAATAAATAGGAAAGGAGAAATATGATCTCCTTGTCTTAAGCCTCTGGTATTCTCAAAAAAACCACATGGGGTACCATTGACCAACACAAAGAATTTTGTAGTGGAGATGCATGTTTTTATCAGACTTCTAAAATCATCACTAAAACCAAACCTCACTAAGACTTTTTGGAGAAAGGTCTAAGAAACGTGGTCATAGGATTTTTCCATGATAAGATTAAAGATCATCACTTCTTTCTTAATTTTCTTAACAGAGTGCATTGTCTCTTGGATAGTGACTATGCTATCTTAACTATGTTTTCCCATCACAAACCCTCTCTGCTGATCTGAAATAATAGAAGGAAGAAGAAGTTGAATTCTTTAAGCTAAAACTTTAAAACACATTTTGTATATGTAATTACATAAACTTATTGGCCTGAAGTTTCTGAAATCAGTCGGATTGTGATTCTTGGGAATCAAATCTAGAAAGTTGAAATTCAGATCTTGAAGTATTTTTTTTTGTAAATAACTCTTGTATGGCAAGGAAAATATCATCCTTTTTAATGTCCCAAAAGTTTTGACAAAATAACATTGGGAAGCCATCCGGGCTTGGGGCTTTATTTGGGCTCATTTTTTTAGCATTAACTCAATTTCCTCATTTGAATGTACCTTGGTGAGCATGCAGTTGTCAGCCTTGGTAACCAGTTGTGGGATACAATCTAGAAAAAAACATTCCTTGATGTTGTTAGAAACATTTGCTGCTGAAAGAAGTATGTTGTAAAAAAGGTTACAGCCATCTGGATATCAACAGATTAAATTAACATTTCCCCATCATCCCTAGTAACACTCATAATTCTGTTAGTACATCTTCTTTTCAAGGTCATGATTTGGAAAAAAAAATTGTTTTTGTCCCCCTCTTTTAGCCATTGCACTCTTGATTTTTGTCTCTAAAAGGTCTCTTCTTTTAAGAGTATATTATGGTAATCTGCTAGCAACTCCCCCTCTTTATATTGGCCTTCCTAAATATAATCACTACTAAGATCCTCCAAAGATGCTTGTTATGCAGTTAATTCATACTCAAAAGATTTATTTTTCTCAAAAATATTGCCAAAACTCTTTTTGTTCCATCCCTTTAGATTGTTCTTGACAAGGGCAAGTTTTTTAGAGAATCTAAACATATTCGTTCCTTGGATTTTCACATTCCACCATTCTTTCATAAGATTTGATATATCCTCATTTTGTAACCACGTATTTTCAAATATGAAGGGCATTCTTCTCCTCTCCTTGTCCTTGATCTAAAAAGGGAGCGGGTTATGGTCTGAACCTACCCTAAGAAGGGCGAAGAGACAAGCTTTTTTATTCAGCCAACCCCAAGATGTAAGATCCCTGTCTAATTTATCGTGTATCAATTGATCCCCTTTTCTTCCATTAGACTAGGTATATTTACTATCCTTCAAGTCAATGTCCATGAGTTTTTTTTGCAAAATAAAATCCTAAAGGTCTTCCATACTTTCAGTTAAGTTAATATTCCCTCCTTTTTTTCTCCTAGCATCAAAGGAGTGTTAAAATCTCCCATAACTAGCCACTCAGTGCCTTTTATAATCTCATGAAATTTAGAAAGATGATTCCAGAATATTTTTCTTTCCCCTTTATTATTAGGAGCATAAATACTTGACATAACCCATAATTCCTTAGTTTTCTTATCTTTAAATAGCATAGTCATATGATTGCTTTTTTTAAGAAGATTCATACCTTGGATTTTTTCAGCATCACATATGATAGCTATGCCACCAGCTGTACCTTTGGAACTGACCGCCACCACTTCTATCTTTCTACAGTGGGTATTTTTAACATCCAAAAATTTTCCTTCCTCCATTTTTTTATTTCCTGAATAGCTATGATATTAGTTTTATACTTTGATTAAAGTTACTTTATGATCCTCTACTTAGTTGGGTTGTTCAAACCCATAGTATTCCATGATACAATATTCATTTAAACACTTGATTTTTGGCCCTTCTAAAGCTCCTCAAATTGAGTTTAGATTTTTTTCCATCATCAATGTCTCTTTGGTTAATCTTTTTCCTAGCAGCTTGTTTATTAGGTCTCCCTGAGCCAGTTTTCTTCTCCATTGGGGTGGCTTCAGAAGTTTCCCCAAGTTTAATAAGTGTTTTCATGATGACCTCATCCTCTGCTTTCTTAGTATCAACTTCTACAGTTCTATATTTTTTTATTTTCTTTAGTAAGATATTTCCCCTCCTGTATTATCCTTTTGATATTATTAGCATCCGAATGTTCTTCAGTTCCCTTCATTAAGATTTCATTCTCTTATAGACCCAATAATTTATCAAAAGGATTGGAAAAAGTTCCCAAGGTTTCTTCAATACTTACTTCCTCATGTTTCCTCTTTGGGATATTTTGCCTCATTTTGATTAATCACTAACTTCTAGACTTTAATATTTTCTCAATGTGGGGAATTTTTCACATAATATCCATCGTGAGTAAGAAGTAGAAGCTATATGTGGAGTAGATCTAGGTGTGTATATAACACCAGTAGTAGGGATTATAGGAGCTTTATATTCTAGAGGATTATGTGCCAAATACATGGGGACATCATGAGAATATGTAGAAGTAGGTGTGTTAGTGATAGAAATAACTAAAAGTGTGGCAATAGGAGTTGGAAAATACAAAGGATTTTGTGGTGGGATACCTCGAATAGTGATAAGGTGACTCTCATTTAAAAATTTAAGGCATATGTGAACTATGGATGGTACGGATTTGGAATTCCTAAGCCAAGGGAGTCCTAAGACCATATAACAATGAAAAATTGTACATCCAATGGTAAAAGACATAGAGATAGTGAGAGGCCCAATAGTGATGGGTATAATGGCATGCCCATGATAATTAGGTGATCTATGGGTCATATGAGATAATGGAAAAATGATATCTCTCAAGAGAGATAATGAACATACATTGCGCTTCTAATTGGGATGTGCCATATCATTATTAATAGCATGAGAACCAATAGAAGCATCAATGTGTAATTTATGTGATGAAAATGAAATATGAAAATAAGCATCAATGAAAGAAATGATATGTGAAGCAAGATCAATAGTACTAACTAGAAATCCAAGAGGATGATCTAAAGATGAAGGAGGAGGAACAACATGATAAACATGATTTGAAGAGGATTAAGGAGATTATTTTCATGCTTAGGTAGTGGATCATTGAAGTTTAAGCTTGTCATTGTCATTAGTATATTTAGAAATATAAATAGTAAATTCAGGAAACTCAATGTCATGATTGTCAATCAGATATTGAATGTCGTGTCTAAGCTTAAAACATTTATCATTATAATGGCCATTGCGTATATGATAATTAAAATGTGCATGTTCATCAAATTTATTTCCACAAGGCCTATTAGGGTCTAGTTCAAGAGGAGAAAAAAGATAAATTAGATTGATTTTAAGGAGTTAAGGCAAAAACATGTGTTAGATATGGAAATAAAGTAAAAATATGATGTGTAGGTTACAATTGGAGCTTCATAGGTTGAGATATAACATTGACAGTAGGCTTGGGATCACTAGGATTTCTATTGAAGGTATATTTCCTTGGGAACTTGTTCGTACATGAATCAAAAAAATTAGCACCATATTTAAGTTTTCCCAAAGAAAATAACTTGATTTCACGAATTTTCAAAGTGTGACATATTTTATCAAAAGAGTGAAAATAATCAAAGAGTACAAACTCGTACAAAGGAGGTAATAGGATTTGGATGAAAAGATCTTGCAATTCAGATTCAGCCAAGACATTGTTCATTATGGAAAGATTAGTATTATAACACAACACATAGTCAATAAGATGATCATTAGTTCATTACTTCATTTTGTTCATTTCTGTATTTGAAATATTCATGACAATATTCATATAAAACTGAGGGAAATATAGATTTGAAAGAGGAGTAAAATATCAAATGGAATACAAAGGAAAATCATAAAATGATTGTAAGGAATAGTCCTGTAAACTCCTAGGAAATAACTTGGTCAAGAGTGTGTCATCACAAACATAATCTAAGCATGCCACATGAAGTGATAACAGGTGCTCTTAGGGATCTCCATGGAAATTGAAGAGAGGAAAATTATATGAGACAAAATTAGGAGGGAGTAGATAAGAATAAATCTCAGAGGCAAGATGACTATGAAGAAGAAGTGATAAATCAAGAGATGGAGAGGAAAAATAAGAGGCATGTTGCAATTGATGAATTTGAACTTATAAATCATGATAAAAATAATCTTAGGCATGGTTTCTTGAAGAGGTGTGTTGGTGAGGAAATTTTGTGGGTGGAAATTTTTTTGAATTCCTTGCCAACGCTTTGGGAATCTAAGTCCCTCTACTTAATCAGCGCAGCTGCCGATATGAATGCGCGAGAAAATGTGGATTTCTATGGTGGCCTTTCAGTTAGGAATCTAATAGGGGCACTCCACTGACCCTGTGGTAAAGCTTGCAGAAACTTGCAAGAGAAAATTTTTTCTGAAAGTGGGAAAGGAAGTGAGAAAAGAGGTAGGAGAACTAATGTTGTAGGTAGGAAATCAGATTCCTGCACACACTAGTTAGAAAATTCATCACATGCATTCATGGGAATAAACAACCCTGTAAATGGAAACAAGATGAGATAAGATTGCAATCTCAAAGTTTCTAAAATCTCCTCATCAAAGAGGCTACAAAATCCTTCTTCTTATATTGATGTTTAATCAGAAGTTGTACGTAGTGGAGAAATGGAGGAAATTGAGAAAAGGGGGGGGAATGGAAGAAAAATGGCTATCTCCTTTGTTATCTCAAAGTACAATATACTCTTTAGTTTACAAGATAAATTACCAGCCTGTACAATGGCATGAAGAAGCCATTAAATATCCTCCAAGAAATAGTTACAAATTCTTCTTTGTTAGCAAGAAATGGTTTACAATTTTTTTTCAATCATTTGCATCCGTTCAGATTCTTGATTTGTGAAGAAATGCCAATGGTGGAAAAACAAGAATTTTCATAATGTAGTTGTTACACTTGTTTTGTAACTTTTAATTTGAAACATTTTTCTTACCTTTGAAACTTTAAATCAGATTCGTACACGTGGGAGAAATTTAATGGAGTGGGCGTGGAGGATTCCTTTTGCATTTTGTGACTTTATAGAGATTTGGCATTTTGGAACATTTTGGCCCACTTACTCACTTTTGATATGGTCTTGACACATGGCCTCACTTGATTAGTGAAGGATTCGCAGGTCACTTTTATAATTTTACCTTTTTTCAATGCGGGCTCAAAAACACAAATTTCTCCACCAGCCCGCCTCCCCACTTTTACTCTTTTGATGTGGGCTTAATATTTTACTTTTTCCTTTGTGTTTAGTGGGGCTACGGATCACTTTTTAAATTTTTTCCTTTTTAACAAAGAGGATAAAAATCTCAAATCTCCACGATGGTCCACCTCCCTACTTTGACTTTCCAAAGGCTAGCCCAAGATTTGACTTTTTCCTTTAAGCCTGATCGGGGCTGCAGGTCACTTTTTAACTTTTCACTTTTTTTACAAAGAGGCTAAAAACCTAAAATTTCTCCACTGACTCTCTTCCAATTATATATGTCCATGTACCCATGGATGATGGAGCCAAAATTTGATGGGGAAGAAAACTCCCATCGTTCTCGACTGTGAAAAAAATGTAGAGAAGAAGAAAACTCCACCATCTCGCACCCAATTTTCAAATTTCTTTCGCGATTCAAGGAATTAAAAACAATACAAGGCTCAATGATCCATGGCCATATAAATATTGACAATTTCATTCAAATGAGGACAACAATAAAATTTTCACACTTCTAGACAGGAAAACAGAAAATTTATCAAAATGTGTAGACTAGAGAGTTTAAACAACTTCAAAGCACGAATTTCTCTATCTTTTCAAACTTCCAACTTTACTCGAACACTTCTTAAGGGTGTGAGCTCAAAAATTTTGAATTTGAATTAGAAAATGATGGGGGGATTTTGAGGGTGACAACAGTTGGCTCTAGCTTGGGGACATGACACGGACTGAGCATAGTGAAGACATGACAGGGGAATCCAGAATCTCAATTTCTAGACCCTGTAATTTTTTTACCAGTGCCTTATCCATTGGGCCTTGCAAATTCATATAAAAATTCAAGAAAGAAAGATCAAAAGAAGGAAACACATGACACGCAACAGAAGGGGGAAAAAAACCACTCAACGGAAAGGGAAACAGACCTAGAAATCACCTATGGTACAAGGCAGGGAACAACCTACTTTCACTGATGATACAATTTCAAGTATTTCCCACTCCGAGGCAATTCCAGTGGCATTCCATCCAAATATGAGATAATAAAAGTGTTCTCACCGTAACCTTCACAAATCTAGAATGGGTCAAGCCATATGGAGTTGAACTTTCCATGGTTGCCTTTTGGTTCTCTTCTCTTGTCCCATAGCAAGATGAATTCTCCAACTTTGAATTCTATTTCCTTGGCCTTCTTATCAAAAATATTCTTTACTTTCAATTAGTGCTCCTTAATGTGATCCACCACTTGGAGCCTATTTTCTTCCAGCTTCTCAAGAAAGAGGATCCTATTGTCAATGGAATCCTTGTACTGATCATCTTCTATTACTTGTTGTAGCTTGAGATCTTGCATCTTGATTATGGGAGAAATATCTGCTTCGACTCCATATATTAGTTGGAATGGTGACATACATATTACCTTCTTGAGAGTGATCTTATCGGCCCATAATGCGTCGTACAACCTTTTGTGCCAATTCCTTTAATTCTCATCTACAAGCTTGCAGAAAATGGTCACAATGTTCTTGTTGCTTGATTAGGCCTATCGGTTTCCTTGTGGATAGTAGTCAGAAGACTAAGCTAGGGAGATTTCGTAGCTATAGAAAAACTTGGTCAACTCTCTTGAAGAGAAATATGTAGCATTATATGTTACAATCTTTTGTGGCATTTTGAAATGGACTATGATATTCTCTTTGATGAAGTTGCATATTGTTTTAGTGTTGGCTTGTTTGGCCAAAATGGCTTCCACCCATTTGGTGAAATACTCTGTTGTTGTGAGTACATAGGTGTGCCCCACACTAGAGTGAGGGTTTATAACACCAATGAAGTCTAGCACCCACCATTGAAATGGTTCTTAAATAACCACATGCCTGAGTAGTAATGTAGTGAGTTATGGTCTTCCAACGGATTGTTGGCATGCTTTGCATTTAGAAACCCAATCTCAAGTCTCTGCAAAGATAGTGTTTCGCACAGAATTTATTTTCGAAATAGAGTTGCTTCTATCCTTTCATTCTCTTGAGAAACAGATAAGGGTTAGGGCTAGGAGGAATACCTATTGAATGTTGGGCAGGTGTGCGCGTACCGTAGAGAGATCAAATCGATTGTGAAGAACTCCTTTTTGTCTGGGAAGGACTACCTGTAAGTAAGAATACAAGACCACCAGATCTTAGTTAGAAAATAGGTGAGGGAACTACCTTAGGCCCATTAAATATTAGACTTCCTTTCGAAGGTGGTCAGTTCCCCATTTGATATGAATTAAAGAAAAATGATAACAAAGAACTACAAGATAATACTTATCGGTTCCTGATGAAGATACAGGTCCAAGGAATGTGGTGGTGACAGTAAGGCTTAGTTGGGATGATCCGGTATCTGAAAGTGAGCTGATGAAGCTATCCTCAGTCTTTTCCAATGCTTGAATGAGGGTGACAGTGATCCAGTTGCTCAGCTGCAGTCTTCGGCTCAATGCTCTTCTCTGCAACCTCTTCTGCTTGTTTCACTTCTCTTTCTCCTACCCAAATCAATTCTGGATCCTTTCTTTTTGGTTGGGGGAGGTCATTAATAGGGAACTGATGGTGGTTACGTAACCGACGATAGTCGAGTAGGAACCGATGTCGGTTAGGACAAAGTGGCTATTTTTAGTAAAACAGCCATCTTTCCCTCCTTTTCTCCCGAGGGATCAGTTGTGGGCTTGGTCAAGTCATTATTTAGCTCGTTTTGGTGCGGGTGAGGGGTGATGAGTCATGGATGTGGGTTTAGACCAAGTCATAAGTCTTAATTAGGTTGGTTTAGGGTTAGGGCTTGGTCATGGTGAGGTGGCGAGATGAGGTGGCGGGTTTGGAGATGTGGATTTATTAATTATAAGGTAATTAATAAATCATTAGGTGCGTAAGGTTTTAGGTGGTGAGATAGGGTTAGGTTGCGGTATGAGATACAGGGTAAAGGGCATCGTAAGACCCAAATTTGGTGTCTACATTTTCCCCTTATTGTCGTGTAGCTTGTATTTTAAAGCTGCACTGACAAAAATAAAAAGTGGTTGCCCCAGTTAAGGGTATAGGTAATCCCCCTCAAATCTATCACAAATTGAGGTGATGTGAAATCAGGGATAGGGTTGATAAAGGGTGAATTATGATGAGATGATGGTAAGATGGTGGGGTAAGTTCAAGGAGGTAGATGCACATTGAAATGCATTAGTGTGACTAGGGTACACGAATTGAAGAGCAAAAAAGCAATTCATAGGCAAAGGTCGATAGTTTATCTAAACAAGGTTGATATAATCCTGGTATCCAAGGCATAGGAAGTAGCTCCAGGGGATATAACGGGTAAGGTACCGGAACGTTTAGGCATGTTCGGCAGTACCAAATGGTTGGTTTGGTTGAGATAAACGTCAGTCTCAGTCTAAGCAAAGCTGGTTGGCTGATCAATTCAAGTATCCTAGTCATGCTAAAACACAAACAGGTGAGCTCGATTGAACAAACAGCTACATTATGGGTGGATAGAATCGTAATTTGCGGGCTTTGGTCGAGGTACTTAATTGGTGTGGCCATGGGTCAGGCTGATTGGTTGGTTGTGGCCTTGGGTCGGGCCAAGTGATGGGGTGTGGCCTTGGGTCAGGCTGGTTGGTTTGTTGCAGCCTTGGGTCAGGCCGAGTGGTTTGTTGCAGCCTTGGTTCAAGCCAAGTGATTAGATGTAGCCTTGGGTTGGGCCGGTTGGTTTGTGGCGGCCTTGGGTCGGGCCGGTTGGTTTGTTGCGGCCTTGGGTCGGGCCAAGTGATTGGTTGCGGCCTTGGGTCAGGCCAGTTGGTTTGTTATGGCCTTGGGTCAGGCCGATTGGTTTGTTGCGGCCTTGGGTTGGGCTAAGTGATTGGATGCGGCCTTGGGTCGGGCCGGTTGGTTTTTTGTGGCCTTGGGTCGGGCCGGTTGGTTTGTTGCGGCATTGGGTCGGGCCAAGTGATTATTGCGGCCTTGGGTCGGCCAATTGAGTGGTTACGGCCTTGGGTTGGGCTCATGAATTAAAAATAAGGCTATTTAGCAAAGGTCGGGGGTAGGTGATGTGGTGAAAAATAGAGTTTGGTGGAGAAGGACAGGAGTTATGGTAAACTAGGCAGGACAGGGCCCAGTGATATTAGGAGTCAGGGGAGCAGCCCCGCCAGCCATGGTGGAATGGGGCCGCTAGATGGAGGTGAGATCCGTCACAGGGGCTAGCTGAGAGACGAGCCGAGGGAGGGGGAGAGAGCTGAGTCACCCTAGGAGCAGAGTTGGGTTTTTTTGATTTGATAGAGACACCGATCTGTGAACTGAGTGTGTATATAGAGGCTTTTGTGCCCTCATTTAATGTATTCATGTTTGTTATATATACCAGCCTGCCAACCGAGTACATGTTGTATAGTTGATACCGGCCTGCGAGCAGAGTATATTTTTGACATGAGAGGCCGGCCTGTGAGGTGAATCGAGATTTTGACAGAGACAGCAGCCTGCATGTTGACTTTGTATTTTTCGTTTGTATGATAGAGGCCCCATGCAGGGCAATTTTTATATTGTAACATTGTTTCGATGATATATATAGATGATGAGGTTGATCCATATGGTGTGTGTAATTGTGGATTTGGTGCATATATTATAATGCTTTATGTTTCTGTGTTGATGGTATTGGAATGTTTGTCATGTATATGTAAATTATGTGGATGATGTTTTAATGATATGCATATGTTTTGAAATATTGATGTTTAGTATGATGATGGATGTTGATAGTGCTGTCATTATGCAGGGGAAAAGAGGCAGGCGCTGCCAAATTTTTTTTTTAAAAACAAATAGAAGGCCTGGGTATAATCAAAATAGGTATAGGTTGACCGATATCGGTTAGATAACCAATGCCGGTTACGTTTTGACTGATGTCGGTTACAGAACTGACATCGGTTATGTTAAAACAAGCTTTTCTAAAAATAGAAAAGATAGGGAGGCAATTTTAGATTCTTATTTTTAGAGTTATGAAACATGTTAAATAGGAATATGCGAGGCTGTTGTCATCCATACAGGGTAGTTGCATAGGAGAATTGAGTGATAAGGAGGAAAGAGACATGTAAATTGATCGTGAGCTTGGAGTAAGAAGGCGTAAAGGCAAGTAATAGTGAAGAGGGTAGTGAACATGGCTGAACAAGGAGAAGCATCCAGCGAGTAGAGAGGAGAGGGAAGACAGGTTCCACCTCAAACTGCTGCATCCCAGGAGGTATATATTGATTCTTGGTTGAAGTTAAAAAAAATTGTTTGCATGCATGTGAATAGGATGTGGGAAGGTAAGTGGGTAGAGATAAAAAAAATAAAGGTGATAGGTAAAAGAGTTTGGGATGGGGTGAGTGTTGTAGGGTAAGAAATCAGGTGTTGGAGATATGTGCATAGGTACAGAGAGGGGAAAACGAGTGCATAGAAGTTATCATAGGTGGTGTTTTTTTTTTTTTTTTTTTTTTTTGAGCGGGGTGGTTGGAATTGACAGTGACCGATATCATTTAGGAATAATCTGGTATCGGTTAGGTAACCGGTATCGGTTGTCTATAACCGATATCGGTTACTGTGTAAAGTTGCGGATTGCGATAAAAAACATGTGGGAAGTTATTTGTTGATTTGTTGTTTGTTGGTTTAATGTGTGCAGGCATAGGCAGGGTTGAGGATGAATGATAGGGTGCCAGCTTTGTTGTCACGGGTCCGAGCGGATGTAACACCAGCTGAGTGGGCATTAATAAACCGTGTGGGGTTAAGCGGAATCCGCTATTATTCACGGATCACACGCAATCATGCTATGTTGCAGGCGCTGATTGAGAGATGGAATCCTAAAAAGAATAGCTTTTATCTGCCGACAGGGGAGATAACAGTGACGTTAGAAGATGTGTTCCGAATTCTAAGACTCCCAATTACAGGAAGACCAGTGTATCAGGTAGGGGCCTAACGCGGTGTGGCGGCAGCGATAATGGTAGTATTTGGTCCAGCCGCACGAGATTTGACATAGCGAGGTTTGACATTCACTTATGGTATAATGTTTGCGGCACACCCTGAGGCAACAAGGTTGGCAGTGGTATTAATGATAGCGGTGGGGTATTATGCATTACCTAGAGTGGACGGGGGAAGATTTCCAAAATCATTGATGTGTATTATTCGTGAGATGATAGAAGGTAGCGTTACTTTCGCATGGGCACCTGCATATCTTGCGGAGCTATACAGGGGTTTATGGGCATGCAGGTGAAATCATAGGACTACACTAGATTGTGCATACTTATTACATTGTTGGGCCTATGAGCACATTGTGTGTGTGCGACCAATAGGCCGACCAATCCAGGGAGAAGAGACAGGAATGCAGAGTTTGGGATTCAGACAATGGGTCCAGATAGAGCAAGAGGCAAGAGCCGAAACCGTGATAGATGATGCCGAGTATTATAGGAAAATGTGGGAGATGGTGACGATTGCGGATATTTTTTGGAGACCGTACAGGAACTACATGGTGACGGTGAACATAGCCGAGGATTTGAGCAGTGTAGAGTAATTAAGGTGGATTGCGGGACACAAGACAAGTGAGTACGAGAGGATTCCTCTAGATCGCGTGCGGCGACAATTTGGATTTGTTCAGGATATACCCATGGCTCATAGACCATATAGGAGGATCAACACTAAGGCACCCCTCTCACCGCCATGATTGACACTTCCAAAAGGACCAAAGGAGACAGCAGTCGATCGCAGGGTAATGGATGCAGGAGTGATAGTGTCTTATAGATTATGATGGGTAGCAGAGCTGCGAGGTACACGTGAGAGGGCCAATCATCCTAACATAGCTGTGATTACAGTGGAGAAAGACCGCCTGTAGGTTTTAGTTCACCAGCTTCAAACACATGTGAATGAGACAACGGGATTGTTAGAGGTTTTGCAGTCATGAGTGGAGAGGCTAGAGGCAAGATTCCTCCACATGAGAGGGCGTATTCGTATGTTACAGGAGAGATTGGTGGATCAGTGGGAGGATCCAATAGTAGTGGCCCCTTTGAGGGTGGAGAGGCCAGGTGAGCGGTGTCGATGATCACCATCACTACCTAGTTCGGGATGAGGCATGGGGGCCGACGTGAAGTTTATAGGGGTAGAAGAATAAATGAGGAAACCGACCTGCGTGTCGATGATAGAGAAGGTGTATTTGTTTAACATCTAAATAAGACTGAATATGTATGTTGATTTTGAGTTGATGATAATAATAAGAAATGGTTGTGTTTTGAATGTTTGGATTAATAAAGGACAAAAGTGAGTGTTATCAATATAAATATGCGAAAACATTTATATTTTTAAGCAGAGAACAACACATGATAGGTTATGGTAGGGAATGGTCGAGCTAACCTTGGGATACCCCATGTCTCCAAAGTGCTACCTACATAGCCCATTGCATAAAGCAAGGAGGGACCTCAAACCGATGTAGTTCTCCCTTAGGACCAGGGAGAGGTGAATTCAGGAAATTTGGTTGTGGTTAGGCAATTTGTTGGTTGGTAAAAGTTTGATGTTGGTAGAGTAATGTTGTTGGTGTTGATGTGGTTATAGGTGAAGTGAGGGTTAGTTTACCCAAGCATTAAGGAACTGTGTCCTGATTAAGGTCAACATATAATCCCAGATTCAAGTAAAAGAGGCATAAATGTCCCATAGTTGGAAAGAGCTAAACAAATCACGTATTATCATAGGATGAGCTTGAATCTCTAGGTACCTTGCATAGGTGAGAATTCGATAGGTGAAAAGAGTTATATAATCACAATATATCATATATACGTCACGTCCCTTGAGTTTTTTTATTGTGAAGAATGGTGAGGTGAAGTGGATGGTATAACTGGGGCGTAGAGGACTTGTTATAAGGTGATTATTCTGACGAAACAGATCCAAACCTAGATAGACGAGTTCATGACTCAAAAGTGCTTTTGAATACTGCTTTTATTTTTCTAGATATAGACTGATCGATGTGGGAAGTCTATATGGGATATACATTTTGTTGTTTCTTGAGGTCTTCACGAAGCTGATCAATGCGAGAAGCTTCTGATAGAGGCTGACTTTGTATAGCTGTCCTTCAAGGGAGCAGTCTACTTATAGTAGCATGATGCGAATTTGCACATAGCTATCCTTCAAGGGAGTAGTCTAGTGTATAATAACAGATGTGGCTTTGCACATAGCTGTCCTTCGATGGAACAGTCTAGTTTATAACTTAGAGGTCTAGACGTCTGTTTGACATGAAGCATCTAGTTTTGCAGGAAGTTTGACTCAAGAATATCCCAGAATTGTATAATTGAGAACTTGTTAATTTGATACTTTTAAGTCATGGACCAGACTAAAAAGGGGAAGGCATCTTTAAGAAGAGGTGATGATCAGACCATGTGAGCTTGATTCCATTTTGAGATGCACGAAACAAGGTGTATGATGTGGTAAATGAGCTCAAGGGACGAGTGCAAGGTAGATAAGAAGTGATGTAACACTAAATTCAATAGTAGAATGGTCAAAGATGTAAGGCATTAATGGGTTCAGGCTCAGGTTTACCATTAAACGAAGCTAAACGATAAGTACCTGATTTGTAGGTGTGAGTGATAATGTAAGGCCCAATCCAATTAGGAGCGAATTTTCCACGTTTTCTCTTTTCTAGTTTGGTTACATGTTGATTCTCTTTGAGGACAAGATCACCAATCTTAAAGGTACACTCATGAATTCGCTTATCATAAGCACGCTTAATGCACTTTTGATAAATTTGTAGGTGGTCAAGAGCTATAAGACAACGCTCGTCAAGAAGCTCTAATTGGGCTAACCACTCTTGGTGGAAGTCATCATTGGCAAGAATATCCTAAAATTGGTGATACCAGGTATCCTGCAAATCAGTAGATACATTATTTACCATACAAACATCTGGAACTAAGTAAGATGGGGCAAAGAATTGTTGGACTAAGACAACTATGTCCGAGTCAGTTGGTGAGGCCGGAATTTGTGAGGCCAAGCAAGCCATAGTATCTACAAATGTATTAGTTGAGCGGGAAATGGTTTGAATAGAATAATGAGAAAATAAGGTCAAAAGTGAATCCACGTAATGTTTGTACTTTTGAAGTTCCTCATTTTTACATTGGTAGATGTCAATAACTTGATTTACTACCAACTGAGAGTCACTGAAAATATTAATAGACTTCACACCTAAGTGTAACGCAACATGGAGGCCCAAAACAAGGGCCTCATATTCCACTGTGTTGTTAGTGCAGGGGAAATAGAGCCTGAATGAAAGAGCCATAGGTTCACCTTCAAGAGGAATGAGAACAACACCCACCCCTCCACCGTGTTGGCATTTAGATCCATCGAAGAAGAGAGTCAAAGGATAAAATGCATCATTGAGCGAAAGAGTTGCGATGAGTTCATCAGGGAAAGTAAAATTGGTAAATTGTTCCCCAGGTAAAGGGGCTTCCGCGAGTTGGTCTGCGATAGTTTGTCCTTTGACTGATTTTTGGTGTACAAACTCAAGGTCGAGGTCGGTGAGTAGCATAAGCCATCGGGCAAGGAATTGGTGTAGATGAGGTTTAGCGTACATATAACGTATGGGGTAAGCATTGGTGATGACAAAAGTTTTGTGATTCAAGAGGTAATGTCAGAGTTTCGTGGCCACAAATGATAGGGCTAGGCACAACTTTTCTATGTGTGTATACCTAGTCTCGTAATCCACAAGAGTACGGCTTATGTAATAAACTACTTGTTCTCGATGCTCAGAGTCATGATGTGTGAGCATGGCTCCTATAACATGGTCGGTGGCAGAAAGGTAAAGGTAGAAAGGGTGATCATCCTGAGGTGGATAAGCACAGGTGGCTGCAAGAGATAAGATTTAAGAGCCTCAAAGGCTTGGTGGCAGTCCTCGCTCCATTGAAAGACAATGTATTTTTTAAGGAGATGATGGAAAGGTTGACATCGGTCTGAGAGTTGTGAAATGAAACGACGAATAGATTGGAGTTTTCCTTGCAAACTACGTAATTATTTGAGCTTAGTGGGTGGGGGCATTTCTAGGATTGCTTTGACTTTAGCTGAGTCAACCTCAATGCCACGCAAAGACACAATAAAGCAGAGGAGTTTTCCCAAAAGGACGCTAAAGACACATTTCTTTGGTTGAAGATGAACACCATATTGTAACAGGTGATCGAAAATAATGGTTAAAACATCGAGATGTTCACTGCGATGTTTGGATTTTCCAAGAAGATCATCGACATAATCCTCGAGGATAGTGTGCATAATGTCATGGAAAATATAAGTCATAGCTCGATGATAGGTCACACCAGCATTCTTAAGGCCAAATGGCATGACACGATAGCAGAATGTCCCCCAGGGGGTAATGAAGGTGGTTTTATGTTGATCGGTCGGGGCTACCAAAATTTGATTGTATCCTGAGAAGCCATCCATGAGAGAAAGCATCTCATGGCCCGCAGTGAGATCAACAAGTTGATCAATGCTAGGTAAGGGGAAGTCATCCTTTGGGCAAGCGAGGGTAAGGTCCTAAAAATCCGTGCATCTCCAAAGTCCCCCCATCACTTTAGTGAGAGGGACGACATTAGAAATCCATTACAGATAGTCAATAGGTAAGATGAAAGAAACAGAAAGAAGGCGTTGAAGCTCTTCTTTCACCAAGAGGGCAATGCGTGGATGCATTTTTCTTAATTTCTATTTAACTAGTTTAGAGTCTGGTTTCAGAGTGATGTTATGGACAGCAATCTCAGGATCAATTCCTGGCATGTCGGCGTAGGACCAAGCAAAAGCTTGATTGTGGGCATGGAGGAAGGTAGTGAAGGCGGCTTGTTCTAATGTGTTAAGAGATTGTCCGATCTTTACAATGTGAGGATCATCCTCCGTGTGGATGTTGATTTATATAGTTGATTCATTTAACATAGTTTGGGTGTCAGATGGTAAGGCACGTTGAATATAAGAGTCGTCCGCACCAAGGTAGGTGAGGATAGAGTCATCATCCTGGCACTCCACAACATTAATTGAAGGTAAATATTCTTCAATCATATCTGGATATAAAAGGGGGAGAGAAGATGGGTCTTCACTATCACGTTTATAAGTGAGAGGACCCAAGAAGATAACATTCACGAAAAGAAAAAAAATAGGAGGGATAGCTTCCAGGTCTATCGACTCTGTGGGTGAAGATGGAAAAATGGGTGATGATGGTTCGGAAGGGGTGACGTTGTTGTTTTCCTGGATACAATTAACATGAGGTTTCTTCAGTGTAGGTGGTTCAAAAAATCCAAGACCACAACGATCTTTGTGTTTGTGGGTAGTTACGGGAATGATCATGTCTCGGCCTTGTTCATAAAGACCAAAACCAAAACCCTTCCAAGCATAGCGCGTCAGGAAGGTGAGGGAAAAATGACAGTTGGTTAGGTATCAAAAATCAGATTGGAATGGAACCACACCAAGGGGAGGTTCAGGGGTGACAGAGGATGTGTCAACACCCCCATATGTTAAGTTGGTGCGGCAATTAGGTGCTCCGTAGGAGATCACCTCCCCCATACGATGGTCGTAGGTAGGATGTGCATGTAGTGGGGTATGAAAGGTGCTAACATTGTATAGGTGGTATTCCCCTAGCGTAAGGTGTTGAAAAACATCTACTAAGGGGTCTGAAGTTGGGATGTTGTCCGTGAGGAAGGAAGTGGTATTCGCAGTAGTGGGTTCATTGGTTGAAGGTGTGAGTGTGGTTAAGGTGGATGGTGGAGACGTGGTTGGAGTAGATGGTTGGGCTAGATCAATGGGTGCCTTGACTAGTACAAGCACATCATTAGGGAAATATAACATATTACAGGTTTTGAAGGGGGAAGCATCAGCTTTGATGGTGTATGATATCCCCTCATACTTGAATTTGATGCATCTATGTAAGGTGGAGGGAACACATCCCATAGCCCAGATCCAAGGGCGGCCTAACAAGCTGTTGTATTAGAATTCTCCCTCAAGGACATAGAAGAGTTCAGGTAAGGTACGTGGCCCTACACGAATGTTAAGGATCGCGGTGCCTAAGGTAGAAGTAATAGCATCGTTGAATGAATGCAACATGGTGGGGTTGGCACACATGTAGCTAGGAGGGATATTCATCTGTGGAAGGATTTGGAAGAGACGATGTTTAGGCTAGCACCCCCGTCAATCATAACACGACATACCCATATGTCCCAGACGTAAGCCGAGATGAAAAGAGCCGGATCAGGATCTTCTGCACTAAAGACGACAATTTCTTCTTCAGAAAAACTGACAGCAGCAACTTGTTGTATAGGGACAGAAGTGGTTGTGGAGGTAGGTTGTTTGGTGAGATAAGCGACATGGTTGGGTGTTAAAATGGAAGCGATGGGAAATGTTTCATTAGGTAGGACCTCTATCCCTTGAAGGATCTCAATTAAAGCTTGTCAATGCGATTCAAATGTTTGAATGAGATCATAGAGTGTCATTTTGACAGGAGATTGGTGAATTTGTTTGATCATGGTGCAATGGGAAACTCCATCAGAGATGGGATAGGTAGGTCCACGAATGACCACTTTTGGTGGTGGTGCGATTGGGATGGCAGAAGGAGAAAGAGAGGCTGCAGGTGTGTTTTCTTTAGCTTTTCCATTTTTTTTCTGACCTCGAGTAGCAATGTTAATCATGTTGATCTCATGAATACGAGAGGAGGAGGATGGTGGGGATAAGTCATTGTTCTCAAGAGGCGGGGTTGCAATGATGATAGATTTTGGTGAGGCGGGGACAGGTGGTATAGGAGAAGGAATCAAAGCTAAGGGCTTCTCTCTCCGTAAATTGTCTTTCTTAGGTTGTCTATCTAAGATAGGTGACTGGCGAAGGATGGCTTTCAAAGCTTTACATCCTTCTACATCGTGTCCTGGTGTGTGATGGTAAGCACAGATTTTAGATTCATCATAACCTATAGGTCAAGGTTTAGATGGATCATAGAGTCTGAGTGGGGGTAGGGAAATGGTCGCATCCCCTACCAACATATCAAGGATCTTGGAGTAAGATCCTTTGAGTGGGTCAAATTCAGATGAAGATGAGGCTATTGATTGAGTGGGTGAGATTTTTGATTATTTTCGTAAGGGTTGGGTGCGAGTGGTTCGTACAGGTGGTGATTTAGGAAAGGGATTTTGATGAGTGGTTTTAACTAGACGTGGTTTCTTCTGCACAGAATTTATGTTTAGCTGGTTAGATGATGAGGCCCCAACTAACGTGGTGGCAGGAAATAACGACAGGGAAAGAGGAGCGACAAGAAACAAGTCCTTTGATGATCGAGTTTGCTTAGGGTTGGTCGGTAGGCCAGATACTTGGGGCGATGGTGTTGATACGCCCGTGAGTGTCTGTAGGGGTGCAAAAGGTATAGGTCGTGTTAAAGAAGATGTGGGAGGCAAGGTGTATTATGGCAAGGTGGAGGGGTGAGGCCCTAATATAGAAGGTAGGTGTGATGGTGAAGGCTGAAGCCGAGCCTGTTGTATCGGTGTGATCGGGGGCGAGGGTTTTAGTTGTGGAAGAGGTATAGATTGGACTCGAGGAGATTGGGTCTGTCTCCTAGGTGGATTGATGGCAGTATTTTTGGATAAATCTAACCGTTTAGGTGGGTGTGTCAGGTTGGGAATTTGTGAAGTCCCAAGTGTAAGGGAAGGCTTGGTTAGGTTGATAGAGGTGGCTGAGGGATTTGATAGAGATGAGGGGGGTGAAGGTGAGGACATAGGCATTTTGAGCTTTTGTAAACACCTCGGGTATATGGTAGAGGTGTCTGGATTAGTCATCTGCATTTGAGTAGAGCAAGGTGTATTCAAGTGCTACCATAAGGCTCATCTATCTTCTGAAGGGATGACACTCTTCACGTGTAAACAGGAACTTTGGTATGGAAGAGAGATGGGTTGTGATTCCGGTCCACTGTGGGTGTGATACAGGGGGTAAATGAGGTGCCGTATCAATGGGTACTAAGAGGTCAACCAGTCGCTGGAAAGATTTAGGTGATGAAGAACTAATAGGTAGGAGGGCATGTTCAAGGGGATCCGTTATGATTGAGGAGTTTGGTGATGTAGGCTCAAGGGGTTTCTCCTCTAAGGGTGACAAAAAAAGTGGCAAGCCTTCTTCTGTTGCAGCAAGAGTGGTGGAAGGAGATGTTTGGGAAATAGATAAGTTAGATAACATCCGCTCACAATCTTCCAGCGATGTGGTGTAAGAAGGTTCATTTGTGAGAAGAGAACTCTAGGTGGTTAATTCCTTTATAGGTAAAGGAATAGTGGGACTATCCTCTCATCCTGATGAAGGAGAAGGGGGTGAAAATCCCTGTGTTGGTGAAGAAGCTTGATTCAGAATTTCCTCAATGGAAGCCCTAGGTTGGGAGTTGAAAATCACATGGATCTCATGCACACTCTTCTCCTCGGCTGAGGTGTCTTGATTTGTGTTACTGTTAGATGCATGGTTTGGAAATGGTTTGTTGAAGATTTTTAAATTTCGATTAGCGGGGGCATTAGGATTATCGAGAGTTATATCCCCTACATCAACCATTTCCTGCACTATGTTTTTCAACATCTTGCAGTTTTCGTGACTGTGTCCCTTCACGCGATGGAAGTTACAGAAGTCATTTTCTTTATACCAAGAAGGAATAGCGTGGGTGGAATCAAACCCGGAGTGAGGTTTAACAGGAGGCAAGGTGATAGCTCTTGCTTTAAGCAATTTGTCTAAGATCACACCATAAGTTTCTCCCAAGGGAGTATAACTGATGGGCTCGGCTTTATACTTATAGGTGGCTTTCGGCTGGGTATTAGGTAGTGCTTGAGATTTGACCATCACAACGTGTACGGAACCCTTTGATTTCGAAGCAGCTGATGTGTGAGAATTGGTGGTGTTGGGTTTGGTGGTAGAGTCTTGGGTCCAGAAATTTGAGTTTTTGTTGCGTAACCTCAATTTCTCTTCCTCTAAGGCTCGAATCTCTAGTTTCTGAGCCATAGTAAAGGCCTCATCAAAGGTGTGGAAAGTTTGAATTTGGAGGGTGGGAGAAATGTTTTTAGCACAGGCCCACGTAAAGAGTTCGATGAGCTCGGCCTGAGGTAAGGCGTAAGTAAGTTGGTTGATGAGGCCCCACCATCGTCCAACGAAATCTGCGATAGACTCGTCTTCAAATTGTCGGATGGCATAGAGGTCGGTAATGGATACTTTCTTGGAAATATTGATGGAGAAGCGATCCACGAAATATTGGGCTAACTGGTTAAAGGAGAAGATTGAATTCTAGGTTAAAGCATTGTACCACTCCAAGGCAGGTCCTGATAAGGACATGGGAAAGGTACGGAGTAGTAAGGCATCATCATGAGCAATCAGATAGCAGGCATGCCTAAACGATCGCAAGTGTTGTTGAGGGTCCTCCTTACTATTAAAGTGAGTAAATTTCGATAATTCCCATTGAGGAGGATATGTATGAAGGGGGACAGAAGGATTAATAGGCTCCCGAAAAACTTGCTCATATGTCAGGGTGTTACAACTTCCTGAAATAGAAGGCTCAAGATTTTGCATCTTGTCCATCATCTGTTTGATTAAATCATTGGTTGGGTTAGATGATGGTGTTGTCATTGTAAACAGAGGAGGATTGGTCCAAGAGCCACTACTAGACAATGGTGGGATTGAATGTTGATAAGATAATGGTGATGAATGTGTTGGGGCAGCCGAATAAGGGTGTCCTATATAAGAGGTTGAGGCCACCAGATGAATTTGTGGAAATGAAAAGGTGGGCGGAACTTGTGAGGGAAAGCTCGTGTGTATAGGTGGCAGAGAGCAAGTGATGAAAGAGGCAACCTGCGAGAGAGATGAGGTAGGGGCAGTAGACGGTAGTGATATGTGGGGTCCCAGATTAACCAGAGGAAAACCAATCGGTGCAGTATGAACCACCGAAGCTACTGAGCTGGGAGACGGGGCTAAGGATGAAGATGGTAAGGCAGAGTTATTAGGTGGGGAAGGGGCTAAGTGAGCAATGATACTAATAGGCATACCAATGAGGATCTGACCATCGGGTGCACGGTCAGGGGTATGAGACAAATAATATTGTACGGCACTAGGATTAGCATCCAAAAATTTGGCAAATTCCTTATCTCCTATAGGGATCTTGTTAAAATTGTTGGTATCCGTAGGATTCCCCATAGGATGTGAAGGGGCTGACTTAGGTAAAGGCATGGAATAGGAATGTGAAACCATGGCTGCTACTTGTTTCCGGGTGATAAAACCAATAGAAAAGAGGACACAGCAGGGATTTAATCAATCTGGAACAAAAACAGCAACAAAATGTTGGAATTGATAGGTTGCTGGTGTGTCAAGAACTGTTAAACACAGTAACCGATATCAGTCAGATAACCGATGTCGGTCAGAATGTAACCGGTGTCGGTCAGTTAACCAATTTCGGTAGTATGGGACCGGTGTCGGTCACTGTGAAAGAAAAGAGAGGATGTAAGAAGCTGCTGGTTTGGGGATAACAATGCTTAATATACCTACCAAACTGTCTTGAAGTGATCACTGAAACAGTGTATGATAGAGAAACAGAACTAAAAACAAGCAAGATGCACAAGCAAATCAATAGACTAACCCTAGGATTAGTTTTAATCAACTTGGGCTTATGCCTTAGACGCCAAATGATGTCAATCCTAAACAAGAGACCTAAGGGAGATGTCAAGTTTGTTTTGGGTCATAAGGCTACCTCAATCTCGTGGAGGAATACCGCGGGAAGGGGGGATGTTTGAGTTGTTGTGTTGATTCTGATGTGATTTGGTATGTGTTGTGCAGTGAGAGTAAGATTAATTTCTCGTCAATACCGTGGATATCACCCCCACGTGTACGACCTGTTACTTAATCTATGTTCACTAGAATTAAAAACAGTAAGCAAGAATGTGATGTACGTGTTTTAAACCCAAATCAAAAATGATATTCGATGAAGCAAAGAAGATGAATTTCACTAATGCAAAGATTCTAAAGAAAGACAAATTCTTTTACCAAAATGACAAAATATTTTGTGAATATTTAGAAGAAATAAATAGCAAGTATGCTCCCTATATGAAAGCAAGCAAGAAAGAAAGAAACCCAAAATGGGTCCCACCGGGCGTGCCAAAATGTTTCACATAGAATTTCTTTCTGGAATAGATTTACTTCTATCCTTTCATTCTCTTGAGAAACTGATAAGGGTTAGGGCTAGGAGGAATACCTGTTGAATGTTGGGAAGGTGTGTGCGTACCGTAGAGAGATCAGATCGATTGTGAAGAACTCCTTTTTGTCTGGGAAGGACTACCTATAAGTAAGAATACAAGACCACCAGATCTTAGTTAGACAATAGGTGAGGGAACTTCCTTAGGCCCAGGAAATATTAGACTTCCTTTCGAAGGTGGTCAGTTCCCCATTTGATATGAATTAAAGAAAAATGATAACAAAGAACTACAAGATAATACTTATCAGTTCTTGATGAAGATACAGGTCCAAGGAATGTGGTGGCGATAGTAAGGCTTAGTTGGGATGATTCGGTATTGAAAAGCGAGCTGATGAAGCTATCCTCAGTCTTTTCCAATGCTTGAATGAGGGTGACAGTGATCCATTTTCTCAGTTGCAGTCTTCGGCTCGATGCTCTTCTCTGCAACCTCTTCTGCTTGTTTCACTTCTCTTTCTCCTACCCAAATGAATTCCAGATCCCTTCTTTCTGGTTTGGGGAGGTCATTAATAGGGAACCAATGGTGGTTACGTAACCGACGGTGGTCGAGTAGGAACCGATGTTGGTTAGCTCAAAGTGGCTATTTTTAGTAAAACAGCCATCTTTCCCTCCTTTTCTCCCGAGGGATCAGTTGTGGGCTTGGTCAAGTCATTATTTGGCTCGTTTTGGTGCGGGTGAGGGGTGATGAGTCATGGATGTGGGTCTGGACCAAGTCATAGGTCTTAATTAGGTTGGTTTAGGGTTAGGGATAGGTCATGGTGAGGTGGCGAGATGAGGTGGTGGGTTTGGAGATGTGGATTTATTAATTATAAGGTAATTAATAAATCATTAGGTGTGTAAGGTTTTAGGTGGTGAGGTATGGTTAGGTTGCGGGATGAGATACGGGTTAAAGGGCATCGTAAGACCCAAATTTGGTGTCTACAGGTAGTGGGCCAATAATACCTTCGTCGGAGGATCTTTTGTGCAGTGACCATTCTTGAAAAATGCCCAGCACATGCTTAGTCATGGTATGTTTCAAACAAATTTTCTTGTTTCTCTTTATCTACACACCTTAGGAAATAACCATCCAGGCCTCTTTTGTAAATCTCATGATTCCAGATTACAAATTTAGTTGCCTTCATCTTGAGTGTTCTCCTTTTCTTATAATCAAGATGGGAAGGGAATTCTCCATAAGTTAGGTAATAGGTAATATCAACCTACCTCTCATCAGTAGTGGTGACAAAGATAGCCTGTGGGTTGTCTTCTGAACAAGTTGAGCAAGCACAGTTTACTTAGTCATGTTGAGCTTTGAGTGTTTCATCTTCAATGATAAACTTGCACAAGCCATTCACCTTACTAGATTGGAGGGTCAAATATCCAAGTAATATTCTTGAGTCTTTGCAATCCAATTTCCTCTTTTAGCTTTGAAATCCTATTGCATCAAGATGGACTTGATTGCACTTTCAGGGAGCATCACCACCGTATAGGAATTGAGGATGTAAAACCTAAATTTTTGTATAGCCTTGACCACTGCATAGGCATGCTTCTCCAATTGGTTGTATTTTACATCATGATTTTTCAAAGGACATATGATGAAATCAATAGGTTCTTCCACGCCTTCATGTAACGCCCTGAAATGGTGTTACTTCCTCCTGAGCACTCAAGTGTTGATATATGATTTCTTCTGTATAAGGACGTGTTCCTTTGATTGTGAAGTCATGCTTGATCTGGATTGTATCTTCTTTGCATTTGAAGATCTTTGACTGAGTCGGAATATGTTTGGACTCTTTTATTTCTTTCATTTTTAGCACCTGAGTTCAATCTGATTTCGGGATGAATTGTGGATTTATCCATCTTTATGACTCAGCCTTGGATCAGTGGCATTGATCCAAGAGATGTTTTAAGTTTATTCATGATGAACAAAATTTATTGACCTTACGAAAGTTGCAAGGTCTGAATGAGTTGAATGAGCAATTCAGGAGTTAACTCAGGCTGATCTTGTTAAATGAAAATCGGTTCCAAATACCGTAACATCGGGAAGGCCTAGACCTTAAGCCAGGTAAGATGTTCCTGGGTATTCAGTAAGCTTATTTAGCAATACCTGATAGGATCCTGTACAGGGATGTTTTACCCTGTTTGGTTCTAATACGGATCGGTCCTACTTGGGAGACCTAGACTGGATTTGTTAAGGTTAATAACCTTAACCTAAACTATAACCTATCGGTTAAATTATTATTAATCTAACCTAGCCCTAAACTATAAGCTAAATGTTCCTAAGGTTAGCTACACCTAGCACTATGAAGTAAGACTAATGTCTTACCTTATGATCTACCTATGTTTCTAACCTATCTTAACTAATGATCATGGTTGGAGGGGGACCTATGAAGGGGCGCGAGTCATAGGCGGTGGTTTCTATGGCATTTATGAGGTGGATAAGGATGAAGGACTTGGGATTTGGTGGAGGTTGTAAACATCTATTGAGACCTGACGTGGCGGTATCACCAAATTTGGGAATGGTTGTTTGTGTTCAATTGGCAATCACCAACTTTGGCGGTCGGTGGCAATGGAGATTAGGCGGGAATATGGGAGTTAATGCTATTGATGAACTTCGGTTCCCGAGCGCGGATTGCTTGGGAAGGCATGCAAAAGGAAAATTTGTTGGTTGTTTGGTTTTCCATGCGTTCCGTTTTTCTCTCTGCTTGATCACTGGTTCTTCGAACCAGTCTACTTTGTGTTGCATGGCAACTATGAGAATATCTAGCTCCTTTCTCGGTTGGGGAAGGTTTATAAGGCATGAAGGTAACAGATTATTGTTGTTTAATCTATCGTGGAAGAAGAAGAGAAGGTGCGAGCACATTCAGAGGTCTTCTTCAGATTTTTAAGTGACACTATCAGGCATGATAGGCCCTAACTTTTAAAAATCTTGCTTTCCTTCAAATGATTTCATTAGAACAACTCTGTTCAGGTGATTTTTAGTACAGTTGGTTTGAAGCAATGTATTGGTTCTTCTTTTCCTGAGGATTTAGGAATCTCTGGTTATGTGAAGACTCTGTTGAAATGTTACTGTATTTATTTCTTCTTCTTGGATTCTTTTTCAGCTGAAGACGCGGCTGTGTTATCATGTTGTTGAATCCTGTTGAATCTTGCTGGGTATACTTAAAGTTCCTTCTGAATGGGATGCTTGTTGTGATTATTTTACTTGGAAAGTGACTTCTGTAGAAGCTTTGTTGTGAATACTTATTAGTATAGACTCTGTTGGAGTCCTTGAAATGTATCTTGTATTTCGACTTCTGTATAAGCTTAGTTGTGAATACTTATTGTATTGACTCTGTTGGAGTCCTTGAAATGTTTGTATTTCGACTTCTGTATACTTAGTTGTGAATACTTGTTGGTATTGACTCTGTTGGAATCCTTGAAATGTATCTTGTATTTCAAATTCTGTAGAAGTTTAGTTGTGAAGACTGTTGGTATTGACTCTGTTGGAGTCCTTGAATGTTTTCGTATGAATTCGACTTCAATCTAAACCCTGGCTGTGAGTTCTTGTTGGATACGACTCCGTTGGAGTCCTTGCAGTATTTCCATGTGAACACGACTCCTGTTGAAGTCCTTGATGTGTTTGCGTGTTGGCTCGACTTCTGATGTAAGTCCTCGCTGTGCATACTTATTAATTCGACTCTTTCTAAAGGTTGTTGTGTTTATATTTAGTTCAATTCTGTGGAATGT
This sequence comes from Taxus chinensis, assembly GCA_019776745.2. Classification (NCBI taxonomy): domain Eukaryota; kingdom Viridiplantae; phylum Streptophyta; class Pinopsida; order Cupressales; family Taxaceae; genus Taxus; species Taxus chinensis. The sequence goes on from CM034154.1 coordinate 293,776,207, forward strand.
GTGTTGGGTTTACATTACAAGCACGACTCTATTTGAGTCCCTGCTGTATTTTCGTATTAGCTCGACTTAGGTTAAAACTTTGATGAGCTTTTGTAATGGAGGTGACTTCTGTAAAGTCCTTGCTGTATAAACTGTAGGGATTAGACTCAGTTGAATGTTTGTTGTGTTTCGACTCAGTGGAATTGTCGCTGTGTTTGCATCTGGATACGTCTTCTATTTTTGGAGTTATCTAGACTCTGGTTGACTGAGATAAAGGGTTCCTAGCTGTGCCATGTCAGGCGATGGCGTTGGGTATTTTTTTATGTTTAATGAATGATATGGAAAGATCTGTTGAGTCTATTTTGGTCGGATTATTTATTATTGCTTGTCGCGGGAGCTCTAGTATTGCTTAATAGCTACAGGTGATTTTTATAATTGGATTTAGATGAAACTGTAGTTCTTCTTGTAATCTCGACTGTTTAGTCGCATGCGTAAATGTAATTGTGTTATTCTAGAGGAGTCGGTACAGTCCAGAACATGATTGATATGGGAATCTGACTGTCTCTGTTTCTTTTCCTATGCTGTAAAGTATATGTTGATGCATAATAGGAGGAATAAGAAAATACTCTCTCCTAGTCTAGAAACTTTGTGTGCTTTCTTCTTGTATCCTTATGTGATCTCTACGGTAAGGGCATAACAAGAATAGACTGTGGTATTGTATGGAGAGACTGGTATAAAATGTGTGTTGCTGTATAAGTAGGTATACTTGTCAATACCATTGAAATATGTTATGATTATAAAAGAATCCCGTCAGTTGAGCTTGCGGAATGTTATAAACTGCCTTTGTGGAAGGGTAAAAACATATTTGTTGGATACACGAACTGTTAGGAAATTCATTTGTGTTGTTGAATGGAATAATTTGTGGATTATTGCTGTCCTAGTGATTCAGATGGATGGTTGTTTTGGATACATTTGTTCTTCTTAGTCTCTAATATATATGATGAAACATCTGAAAAGTATTTAGGACTAATTGGTAACTATAATATGAGTTATGCATTAAAAGTCATGTTTGAATTACAGAAAGAGCATAGTCTGAATTATGTTTACATGTTTGATGAAATGATTTCATTTAAACAGGGTGTTTAATGAGAGCAATTGGTGGATTGCAATTGTTTTAAGAATTAGTGCTTATCATGCTCAGTTCACCGAACTGACCCGTGTTGACAATTTTTGCAGATGGTTGTCGTAAGTGGTAAAGGCACGCAGATCTGATATGATGTTCAGATTGTTTAATTTGGTTTATGATGAATTCCAACTTGATTCTCTAAATGTACTACACTGAGAAAGTTGTTCTCTTGCTGTTGTGTATTGTATCAAATATGCTGAATGCATAAATTGTAATTGATTAGCTTAGAAATGAATGAAATGAGGGGATTGTTACTTATGTGGCTGCATTTGTATCTTGATGAATTGAACTTCTTCGGTTCGAATGTTTTTAAGTGCATTTTTATTATTTTTATACCTTGAAGATATTAGGATTCTCTAAGTAAGCCTTGTAAAGATTATGTGGCTGGATACTTGTAAATGATTGGTAGTTCTGTTATGTTCTATATAAGGCTAAATTAGAAATTAGCCCACTGTTCTTCGAGAAGCTAAGGTTAAAATAAACCTTAACAGGAAGCTGAACGGGAAGAGTAATTTATTACTTCCTAACCTTGATCTAAGTCAAGACAACATATTAAATGATTTAAAATTACTATATCTTAATACAAATAAGTATGATATAATACAGTTTTGGAAAACCGATATAAACCTAAAAAGGTATATTTATCATCCTTAAGAGGAGACTTAGGGCTACTGCCCATTTTCGTTGATTAAGATTATGGTGAATAAAAGAACTCTTGACGAGATCTCAAATCTTATTAATTTCTCTCTGTGAAATGGATCTTAATTAAGTAAGGCAACTCAATGATGAGGAGCCCAGGAGTTGGGATAAGACTAATCGGAAAGGAGAGTCTTAAAGTATAATTTCAACTCAACGTATGTAACACCTTAGGATAAGTAGATCTTTCCGAGGTGGTTTTGTAGGATGTCGGCACATGTCGACTGCAGGGTTGTACCCTCGAGAAGATTAGGATCTTCTCGAGGATACAACAATGCAGGTGGCTTATGGCGACACCCTTTGCATTGATCGTTAAGATTTACACCTTAAACTCGAACAAGTTTTTACTCGGGATCTGGTTAGGAACATGGTCATGTTATGAGGCTGCCCTTGGAGATTTGGGGTACATTGACACACTGGGTTAACTAGGGTTTATCCAGTATGTCAGCTTATCCCTAGTCCTCAAGAGCATCCTTATAACGTTGTCATGTTATTAATCCATTCCTGAGTGAATGAATTTGGGGAGGGATGACTGACAGAAGTCAGTATGGGACATTCTATATAACATCGGAGTAGGGTGGAGGACGTATTCCAGATTGACGAGTATGTCGTCAAGGAATATGAGACATGAACAGTATGTTTCAAAACTTTGGCCAAAGTATCGCAAGCTACTGATTGCATTGTCCTATGTCACCTAGTCTAAGGGATGAGATGCCGATGAATAATGGTAACGATTATTCAGATAGGTTCCTTGGACAGAGCATTCTGAAATCCCAGATTAGGGAAGAGAACCGCAAGAGTGAAGAGTTTGTAAAAACGCCAACTCTGTGAAACACATGAATAGATCGGTAGATCACCGAGTCATGGAATGAATAGATCGGTGGTGCACCGAGTCATTACAGCTGCATATGGTTATCTGTTATAAGAATGGTTGTTTTGATTTGTGAGTTCTAAATTATGTATTTAGAACTAGGAAGCATTTATCAAAAAAAAAATTACTTGTTCTAATGTACTAATTTGGGGAATGTTACATCTTGGTATCAGAGCTGAAGGTTGCAGCTCTTGGACCTATTGTGTCCATAATCTGATAAAAACCTAAATTTTCTTGTAACAGAAAATGGTTAGAACAAGGGGGAACGTTGCGAATAATGCTCCACCTGAAGAAGGGGCGGCAACAACCCAAAAACTTGATGAGATCCTTGCTGCCCTATTGGACACAAGAGATCGTTTGGCTGTACTTGAGTAGCAAGTAATGGGAAATGAGGAGGATGATGAAGCTGATAATGACAATCAGCAACCTCCTGAGGACAACCCCAATATGGGTGTTGATAATAACGCTAGAAATGCACCTGTCCAACCAGAAAACAAAAAGGCCAGGTTGGCAGTGGAACTCACTAATGATATAAAAAGGATAAGCCCACCTAAATATGATGGCACCACATTAGGAGATGGAGCTGAGAATTGGCTCAGCGAAATGGAGAAGTACTTTGCAATAAGAAACTTCTCGGAGGAAACCAAAGCTATTTGGGGAGCCTATCAGCTTTCCCATGAAGCATCTTCGTGGTGGGACAGCCGTAAAGCTAAGCTAAATATTGATGAGACCAATATCACTTGGGATCAATTTAAGGGCTATTTTAGGAAACGTTGGCTGCCACAACTTTTCTTTGATCATAAAATGACAGAATTTCAGAACTTAGCTCAAGGGAAGTTAATGCTAACTGAATATTGGGAGTGGTTTACGAAACTCCTCAAGTACGTACCACAATATCAAACTGACGAGAAGTTTAGAATATGAAAATTTATCATGGGGCTAAATCTCGTGATAGGAGGAGAGGTCGATGTTCACAGCCCAACCACTATGGAAGGAGTTGTTGAAAAGGCCATAAGGCAAGAACAGAAATTAAAGGCTATTTTTGCTCATAAAGAAGAAGTGTGGAAGAAGATTGTAAATCCTTCTTCAACTTCACTTGCACCCAAAACGAGACCATGGAAAAAGTTTGGAATTAGAAGTAAGTTTCCAGGGGATAATAGTAAGAAAACAGTAGCAAATAAGCCTGCTGGAAATGTAAGGGATAGTTTTGCCAAAAATTATAACAATGGGCAGAAACCCTGTGGAGCACAACGTGATAACTTTAAGGTTGGAAGTAATTTTGAGCCTAAAAAGGGACCTGTAGGAGGCTGCTACAATTGTGGCAAAGACCACTACACAAATCAGTGCCCTTTGAAGAAGGATGATCGTAATCAGCAGCATAAGATATATGCTGCAGTAGCAGACAAGCAAGCTGAAAAGCAAGTGACACCTATAGAAGTTTCGGGTAAGTTATTTGGCATACCTATCACTATTCTTTTTGATACAGGAGCTACTGAATGTTTTATTTCTAGTAAACTTTCTTCTAAACTTAAAAGAAAGGCTGGAAAAATGGATAAATCTTGGACTGTACAGTATGGTAATAATTTTGTTCATACAGTGAGTATGTGTCTTTTTGGGGCAGTCCTTGACTTACCTAACTTTTCCACAGAAGTTGACCTCTATGTTACACCCTTGGGATCTTATGACATTGTTATCAGAGTCAATTGGTTAGCTAACCATAAGGCAAAAGTAGACTATTTTGAAAAGAACATAAGATGTTTAGATGATCGGCTGGAAACAGCAGAGATTCAAGGGGTGAAACGGGAAATTTCAGTTAGGAAACTATCAGCTATGCAACTTAAAAAGGCTAAAAACAAAGGATGTACCTTATATGCAGTAAAGATATCTGAATTTTCAGAAGAAGATGGTGATTCCATGAAATGATTCCCTCTGTTGCAAAGTTTCAAGGATGTATTTCCAGAGGAATTACCGGGTTTACCACCCAAAAGGGAATTTGACTTCACTATTGAAATCAAACCAGGAACGGAACCTATTTCCAAAGCACCTTATCGGATGACTACTACAGAGTTAGTCGAGCTTAAGGAACAATTGTAAGAACTTTTTTCTAAGGGTTTGATTAGACCAAGTGTTTCACCTTGGGAAGCGCCAGTAATATTTGTAAAAAGGATGGAACACTTAGGCTATGTATTGACTATCAGATGTTAAACAAGGCAACAATCAAGAACAGATACCCACTTCCAAGGATCAACGATCTATTTGATTAGATGCGTGGGGCAGCGGTTTATTCCAAGATAGATCTTCGATCTAGTTATCATCAATTAAGGATTAGAGAAAAAGATATTCATAAAATAGCTTTCCGAACCAGGTACAGACATTATGAATTCACGGTTCTACCCTTTGGATTAACTAATGCACCCGCAGCTTTTATGAACTTAATGAATAATATCTTTCAAGAATATTTGGACAAGTTTGTACTTGTATTATTGGACAATATTCTCATTTATTCTAAAAGTGTTGATGAGAATAATGAGCATTTGAAGATAGTTTTGGAAATTTTGAGAAAAACAAAGTTATATGGTAAGTTATCCAAATGTTCTTTCTTTGATACAGAAGTTCACTATTTGGGTCATGTCATTAGTAAGGAAGGAATTGTTATGGATCCTTAAAAAATAGTGGCAATAACTGAGTGGCCTGCACCAAAGAATGTACAAGAAGCAAGAAGCTTCATGGGCCTTGCTGGTTATTATAGAAAATTTGTTAAGGATTTTTCTAAAGTGGCTGCACCAATAACTTCATTATAGAAGAAGGATAGGAAATTTAATTGCAATGATAAGTGTGAAACAGCTTTTAAAATTTTGAAAAACCAGCTGACTTTAACACCTATTTTAGCTTTACCAAACCCTAACAGGAACTTTACTGTTGTAACTGATGCTTCTGGGGAAGGCCCTGGTGGTGTTTTGTTACAGAATGATCAATTCATAGCATATGAAAGTAGAAAACTTAAGTTACATGAGCTAAATTATGCCCCTCATGATTTGGAGCTTGCTGCCATTATTCATGTGCTTCAAGTCTGGAGACGCTATTTACTTGGGAAACCTTTTGAGTTGAAAACTAATCACTTAGGACTGAAATATATTTTCACTCAGCCTAATCTAAATGCCAGACAGAGAAGGTGGTTAGATTTTTTATCCAAATATGATTTTGATATTAGCTACATCAAAGGAAAGAGAATAGAGTAGCAGATGCTTTGAGTCGTAGGAAGCACATTTATGCTCTTATAACATTAAGAACTCAGTTTAAGGATGAGGTAAAAAGTGCCTCAGAATCTGATATATACTTTCAGCAAGTAAAAATAGTGCTTGCAGCAAAACCTAATGATGAAAGGTATAAAGGTTTTCGTTTTGATAAGGAAGGAATCTTACTTTATGAAAACAAGGTATACGTACCTTTGCTAAATGATTTGAGAAAGAAGTTGTTAGTTGAATTTCATAATTCACCTTTCTCTAAACACCCGAGTATCACAAAAATGCTTGTTGATTTAAAACAGCAATACTTTTGGAAAGGTATGAAAAAGGATGTTATTGATTTTGTGACACATTGTCTGGAATGTCAGCGTGTTAAGGCAGAACACATGCACCCTGCTGGACTATTATATCCCCATAGCATACCGCAGTACAAATGGCAAGTAATAAGCATGGACTTTGTACAAGGGTTACCTATGTCCAGGAATAAACATGATGTTATCCTGGTAGTTGTAGATAAACTAACTAAGGTAGCTCATTTCATCACTGGAAATCTAAAGGATGATTCACCAGTGTTGGCCAAAAGATTCGTGCATGAAATTTTCAGGTTACATGGTGTACCAGAATTGATTATATCTGATAGGGATCCTAGAATGACATCAAGATTTTGGCAAACGCTAAATACAGCTCTTGGAACGAAACTGAACTTCAGTTCTGCATATCATCCGGAAACGGATGGACAAACAGAGAGAGTAAATCAAGTGTTGGAAGATATGTTGCGAATGTATTGCATGGATCAACAGTATAAATGGGAAGAGTATCGCCCATTAGTTGATTTCGCATACAACAACACTTATCACTCATCTCTTAAAATGGCACCTTTTGAAGCACTTTATGGAAGAAAGTGCAGAACCCCTGTTAGTTGGGATAGTATTGAGGACAGAGTGGTAATTGGGCCAAAAATCCTCATTGAAATGGAACAGCAAGTAAAGATGATTCGTGAACGATTGAAGGAAGCAGTGGATAGGCAGAAGAGCTATGCTAACCTAAAGCGGGTTGATCAAAAGTTTGAACTTGGTGAAAAAGTTTTACTTCGTGTTAAACCAAGAAAGAGTTCTATAACTTTTGGCAAGGCTGCTAAGTTGTCACCTCGTTACGTGGGACCTTTCGAAATTGTTGAAATAATCAATCCTATAGCTTATCGATTAGCATTACCACCTGCTTTGTCTCGCATGCATGATGTTTTCCATATTTCTTTGCTTAAGAAATACGTTTCAGATTTGTCACATGTTTTAAATTGGAATTCCTTGCAAGTCCAAGACCCAGGAATAATTGTGGTTAAACCCACACGAGTGCTGGAAACTCGCCAATTGCATTTGAGAAATCGTGAAATACAGCAATGTAAGGTCCAGTGGGACCAGTTTAACGAAGAAAGTGCAACTTGGGAAAATCTGGAAGAGATGAAAATTGCTTTTTCCTTTCTTTTTGAACAGAAAGAAATCTGTTGACAAAACATTTTTTTTATGAACTTATCTTTTCATGTCTTTATGAAAGCCAGATTGAGGCAAACATTATTCAGGTTGAATAAAATGTATCATGACATTGATTTCTGGAACTATTCAAGTTGGAAATAGTCTCTTGTATTTTGAACTAATAAATTGGTTGACCTGAAGGTAAATCAAAAATATGTAATCATCGGGATGATGAATCTTTTAGGAGGGAAGCATGTAACGCCCTGAACTGTTGTTACTTCCTCCTGAGCACTCAAGTGTTGATATATGATTTCTTCTGTATAAGGACGTGTTCCTTTGATTGTGAAGTCATGCTTGATCTGGATTGTATCTTCTTTGCATTTGAAGATCTTTGACTGAGTCGGAATATGTTTGGACTCTTTTATTTCTTTCATTTTTAGCACCTGAGTTCAATCTGATTTCGGGATGAATTGTGGATTTATCCATCTTTATGACTCAGCCTTGGATCAGTGTCATTGATCCAAGAGATGTTTTAAGTTTATTCATGATGAACAAAATTTATTGACCTTACGAAATTTGCAAGGTTTGAATGAGTTGAATGAGCAATTCAGGAGTTAACTCAGGCTGATCTTGTAAAATGAAAATTGGTTCCAAATGCCGTAACATCGGGAAGGCCTAGACCTTAAGCCAGGTAAGATGTTCATGGGTATTTAGTAAGCTTATTTAGTAATACCTGATAGGATCCTGTACAGGGATGTTTTACCCTATTTGGTTCTAATACGGATCGGTCCTACTTGGGAGACCTAGACTGGATTTGTTAAGGTTAATAACCTTAACCTAAACTATAACCTATCGGTTAAATTATTATTAATCTAACCTAGCCCTAAACTATAAGCTAAATGTTCCTAAGGTTAGCTACACCTAGCACTATGAAGTAAGACTAATGTCTTACCTTATGATCTACCTATGTTTCTAACCTATCTTAACTAATGATCATGGTTGGAGGGGGACCTATGAAGGGGCGCAAGTCATAGGAGGTGGTTTCTATGGAATTTATGAGGTGGATAAGGATGAAGGACTTGGGATTTGGGGGAGGTTGTAAACATCTATTGAGACCTAATGTGGTAATATCACCAAATTTGGTAATGGTTGTTTGTGTTCAATTGGAAATCACCAACTTTGGCGGTCGGTGGCAATGGAGATTAGGCGGGAATATGGGAGTTAATGCTATTGATGAACTTTGGTTCCCGAGCGTGGATTGCTTGGGAAGACATGCAAAAGGAAAAAATTTTGGTTGTTTGGTTTTCCATGCGTTCCATTTGTCTCTCTGCTTGATCACTGGTTCTTCAAACCAGTCTACTTTGTGTTGCATGGCAACTATGAGAATATCTAGCTCCTTTCTCGGTTGGGGAAGGTTTATAAGGCATGAAGATAACAGATTTTTTATGTTTAATCTATCGTGGAAGAAGAAGAGAAGGTACGAGCACATTCAAAGGTCTTCTTTGGATTTTTAAGCGACACTATCAGGCATGATAGGCCCTAACTTTTAAAAATCTTGCTTTCCTTCAAATGATTTCATTAGAACAACTCTGTTCAGGTGATTTTTAGTACAGTTGGTTTGAAGCAATGTATTAGTTCTTCTTTTCCTAAGGATTTAGGAATCTCTGGTTATGTGAAGACTCTGTTGAAATGTTACTATATTTATTTCTTCTTCTTGGATTATTTTTCGGCTGAAGACGCGGCTATGTTATCATGTTGTTGAATCCTGTTGAATCTTGCTGGGTATACTTAAAGTTACTTCTGAATGGGATGTTTTTTGTGATTATTTTACTTGAAAGTGACTTCTGTAGAAGCTTTGTTGTGAATACTTATTAGTATAGACTCTGTTGGAGTCCTTGAAATGTATCTTGTATATCGACTTCTGTATAAGCTTAGTTGTGAATACTTATTGATATTGACTCTATTGGAGTCCTTGAAATGTATCTTGTATTTCGACTTCTGTAGAAGTTTAGTTGTGAAGACTGTTGGTATTGACTCTGTTGGAGTCCTATAATGTTTTCGTATGAATTCGACATCAATCTAAACCCTGGCTATGAGTTCTTGTTGGATACGACTCCGTTGGATTCCTTGCAGTATTTCCATGTGAACACGACTCCTGTTGAATTCCTTGATGTGTTTGCGTGTTGGCTCGACTTCTGATGTAAGTCCTCGTTGTGCATACTTATTAATTCAACTCTTTCTAAAGGTTGTTCTGTTTATATTCAGTTCAATTCCGTGGAATGTGTGCTGGGTTTACATTACATGCACGACTCTATTTGATTCCCTGCTGTATTTTCGTATTAGCTCGACTTAGGTTAAAACTTTGATGAGCTTTTGTAATGGAGGCGACTTCTGTAAAGTCCTTGCTGTATAAACTGTAGGGATTAGACTCAGTTAAATGTTAGCTGTGTTTTAACTCATTGGAATTGTCGTTGTGTTTGCATCTGGATACGTCTTCTATTTTTGGTGTTATCTAGACGCTGGGTGACTGAGATAAAGGGTTTCTAGCTGTGCCATGTCAGGCGATGGCATTGGGTATTTTTTTGTGTTTAATGAATGATATGGAAAGATCTGTTGAGTCTATTTTGGTTGGATTATTTATTATTGCTTGTCGCAGGAGCTCTAGTATTGCCTAATAGCTACAGGTGATTTTTATAATTGGATTTAGATGAAACTATAGTTCTTCTTGTAATCTCGACTGTTTATTCACATGCGTAAATGTAATTGTGTTATTCTAGAGGAGTTGGTACAATCCAGAACATGATTGATATGGGAATCTGACTGCCTCTGTTTCTTTTCCTATGTTGTAAAGTATATGTTGATGCATAATAGGAGGAATAAGAAAATACTCTCTCCTAGTCTGGAAACTTTGTGTGCTTTCTTCTTGTATCCTTATGAGATCTCTACGGTAAGGGCATAACAAGAATAAACTGTGGTATTGTATGGAGAGACTGGTATAAAATGTGTGTTGCTGTATAAGTAGGTATACTTGTCAATACCATTGAAATATGTTATGATTATAAAAGAATCCTGTCAGTTGAGCTTACAAAATGTTATAAACTGCCTTTGTGGAAGGGTAAAAACATATTGTTGGATACACGAACTATTAAGAAATTCATTGTGTTGTTGAATGTAATAATTTGTGGATTATTGTTGTCCTAGTGATTCAGATGGATGGTTGTTTTGGATAAATTTGTTCTTCTTAGTCTCTAATATATATGATGAAACATCTGAAAAGTATTTAGGACTAATTGGTAACTATAATATGAGTTATGCATTAAAATTCATGTTTGAATTACATAAAGAGCATAGTCTGAGTTATGCATTAATTTTATCAAATATGCTGAATGCATAAATTGTAATTGATTAGCTTAGAAATGAATGAAATGAGGGGATTGTTACTTATGTGGCTACATTTGTATCTTGATGAATTGAAATTCTTTGGTTCGAATGTTTTTAAGTGCATTTTTTATTTTTTTTATACCTTAAAGATATTAGGATTCTCTAAGTAAGCCTTGTAAATATTATGTGGCTGGATACTTGTAAATGATTGGTAGTTCTGTTATGTTCTATATAAGGCTAAATTAGAAATTAGCCCACTGTTCTTTGGGAAGCTAAGGTTAAAATAAACCTTAACAGGAAGCTAAACGGGAAGAGTAATTTATTACTTCCTAACCTTTATCTAAGTCAAGACAACATATTAAATGATTTAAAATTACTATATCTTAATACAAATAAGTATGATATAATACAGTTTTGGAAAACCGATATAAACCTAAAAAGGTATATTTATCATCCTTAAGAGGAGACTTAGGGCTACTGCCCATTTTTGTTGATTAAGATTATGGTGAATAAAAGAACTCTTGACGAGATCTCAAATCTTATTAATTTCTCTCTGTGAAATGGATCTTAATTAAGTAAGGCAAGTCAATGATGAGGAGCCCAAGAGTTGGGATAAGACTAATCGGAAAAGAGAGTCTTAAAGTATAATTTCAACTCAATGTATGTAACACCTTAGGATAAGTAGATCTTCCAAGGTAGTTTTGTAGGATGTCAGCACATGTTGATTGCAGGGTTGTACCCTCGAGAAGATTAGGATCTTCTCGAGGATACAACAATGCAGGTGGCTTATGGCGACACCCTTTGCATTGATCGTTAAGATTTACACCTTAAACTCAAACAATTTTTTACTGGGGATCTGGTTAGGAACATGGTCATGTTATGAGGCTGCCCTTGGAGATTTGGGGTACATTGACACACTGGGTTAACTAGGGTTTATCCAGTATGTTAGCTCATCCCTAGTCCTCAAGAGCATCCTTATAACATTGTCATGTTATTAATCCGTTCCTGAGTGAATGACTTGGGGGAGGGATGACTGACAGAAGTCAGTATGGGACATTCTATATAACATCAAAGTAGGGTGGAGGACGTATTCCAGATTGACGAGTATGTCGTCAAGGAATATGAGACATGAACAGTATGTTTCAAAACTTTGGCCAAAGTATCGCAAGCTGTTGTTTGCGTTGTCTTATGTCACCTAGTCTAAGGGACGAGATGCCGATGAATAATGGTAACGATTATTCAGATAGGTTCCTTGGATAGAGCATTCTGAAATCCCAGATTAGGGAAGAGAACCGCAAGAGTGAAGAGTTTGTAAAAACACCAAATCTGTGAAACACATGAATAGATCGGTAGATCACCGAGTCATGGAAAGAATAGATCGGTGGTGCACCGAGTCATTATAGCTGCATATGGTTATCTGTTATAATAATGGTTGTTTTGATTTGTGAGTTCTAAATTATGTATTTAGAACTAAGAAGCATTTATCAAAAAAAAAATTACTTGTTCTAATGTACTAATTTGGGGAATGTTACAATGGATTTCTTGATCTCTTCAAATGATTCCCTCCCTTCATTGTTCCATTTGAAGTTTTTTTGTGGTTTCATTATGGAAGTGATGTGCTTCATCAACTTAGCAAACTCAGGCACAAAATGACGAAGAAAGTTCACCTTTCTAATGAATAAATGAACTCCTTTCTTACTTGTGGGCAGGGCTAATGGTTGAATGGATCTAATCCTCTCAAGATCAATGTGTGCTCCATGTTTTTTCACAATGTTCCCTAATAACTTGCCTTCTGTGACTCCAAAAATGCACCTTTTGGGATATAGTGATATGTCATGTTTCCTACACCTTGCAAGTACATGTTCCAAGTGATAGATATGATCTCTCCTCTTCTTTAAAAATGTTGTGAGATCATCAAGATATATGAAAATGCAGTGCTTCATATCTTTGAATGCCAAATCCATCACCCTTTTGAATGTAGCTCCTGCATTGATTAGGCCAAAAGTCATTCTGCTGTAGGAAAAAGTGCCCCAATGTGTTGTAAAGGTTGTTTTGGTGTGGTCTTACTCTTCCACTTTGATTTGATTGTATCCTGAGAATCCATCAAGTAATGAAAGCATTTCAGATCCAGTGACTGCTTAGAGGATATGGTCCATGATAGGGAGAGGATAATTTTCCTTAAGTGATGCCTGGTTCAAGTTGTAAAAATCTACACATATCCTTATTTCACCATTCTTCTTTCACACTGGCACAATGTTAGCCACCCATGTTGAATGGTGGATAGGAAAGTTTATCCTTGCATTAATCATCTTCGTTACCTCCTCCTTGATGGTATCAATAATCTTTGGGTTATACGGCCTTTGTTTTTGCTTGAAGGGCTTAACACCCTACTTCAAAGGAATTGATTGATGCATTTCCTTTGGCTGGAACGATTTGAGTTCATCATAAGAGTAGGCCAAGACATCTTAGTATTTCTTGAGTAATGCAACAAACCTCCTTTTTCTTCAGGCGAGCAACATTTTCCAATATTTACCATCCTTGGCTCCTTTGGGGTACCAATTTTTTCTTTATCAGAATCAGCTGGGCACCGAGAAGATTGCTTTTCTTTCTTTTGAATGAATTTTTCATGTTTGTAAAAGCGGTCTTCTAATGAGACTAGGCCTTTGGGAATTTTCTTCTCTTTCAATTTGATTACTCACTCATCATCAATCCCTTCAATTCCTTATTTATCTTCTTTGGGGAATACTTCTCGGTGTGTATTTTCACCTCCTTGAAGAAGAGATTATTGAAAGTATCCCTTTGCTCTAAAAAGGCTAGAATTTGGTTATCATCGTTGAAGACTTGCCAATGATTTGCATTGTCTGGTACACTAGGCCTGAATACCATTTCAATGGTCACTTTGTCTTTACCAAAAGAAGGATGAGGTGTCACTAGGGAAGCTGACACTGCAAGAGAATCAGCCTTTTCATTTTATTCCCTTGGAATAGCTTTAATGGAAAATGCATCAAAAGATTCAATGCAATCCCACACTATGTTTCTATAATGCCAGAGTCTTAAATTCTTCAATTGATATTTTTGGTGGATTTGCTTTACTAAAACCTCTACATCACCTCGGAATCTCAGTTTCTTGATTCCCATGTCCTCTTATACACTCATGCCTAAGAGTAGTGCTTCATACTCTGCAGTGTTATTTGTATTATCAAACTGTAGCTTGTAGGAAAATTGGTACAACTCATTGGAAGGAGAGTACAATATTACAACAACTCCTGAGCTTGCACTGGAATGACTACCATCAAATTCCATTATCCAATTTTGATCTTCTTATTCCTCCATGAGAAGTGGCAATTTCTCCTCTTTTTATGATGTGAGGAAGTAGTTTCCTAGCCCATAGTCTTGAAAGAGAATATTTACTTTCGGATCATCATACTTTTGTACTATAAACTTCATGTTTCTTACTGGTAGCAACTTCTTCATCTCACCTTTTACTGGAATAGTTACAGATGACCAATCCATTTTTATCTCTCCACCCAGGTCTCTACAGAAAATCCTACTCAACAGCATACCAAAGGATGTTGGGATGTCTACTATCAATATGGTTAGGAGCACCTTCTTGTCTGGAAAATCAGCTAGTGCTACATATGCATCTTTGATTCTTCCTACCAATGGCACTTTTATTATTCCACTCAGTAGTAGGTGCCATTTACCTGGGTCAAGGTGAGGCCTAGAGAACTTATGACTTTGACTGGAATCACATTGTCTAAGGCTCTATAATCTATGATACAATTATTTAGTTGGAAGCCTTTAATGAGAAGTGACAGGTAGAAAGGTTCAACCCTATTGGTTTTGGAGGCACTGAGGGCGCGAACTGTATTAATTAACCTGTCAAACTGGGTAGGGTGTGTTTGTAGGTATTCTATTTCTTAGAACTAGAATTTGGTTTTACTTGCATGTTTCACAAAGTCAAATGGCGTTATGGTGAGCGAGGAAGAGGTTCCGGAAATGGACGAAGATTTAAATTGTAGAGGCTTTGCTACTTTGGGTGTTGAATTCTCCTTTTCAGATGTATCTTTTGATTGAACCTTAGATTTTTTTTAGGAACAACATTTAAAGGAGAATTGTTCTTAGCAACTTTTAAGTTGGGAGAAGAATTAGATGACTTACTTGGCATAGTAGCATGATCCCTTACAACCAGTGAGTCTAGTTTTTCTTTGGTTGACTCCATAGAAGGTGGTAAAGGCTATCCTCTACTGATGATTTTATTTTGTGTGACTTCTAAAGGAGAATATTATTTGTTCTTCTTATCCTTTACCACAACCATTGAGGATGAATCACCTTTCCTGGGTTGTGCATGAGTGAAAAAAACACATGAGAAACTTGGAGCTTCATCATCATCCTCATATTCATCATCAAAGTACTCAATTAGCCCATTGTGCATATCAACTTCTTCAACCTCAAGATAGTTTTCATAGACTTCCATATTTTCTTCTTCAGTTTCTTCAATTTCTGCTTCCTCATTTGGCTCTGTGGTGTCACAGATAGCATTGATTGGTGGTGCTTCAAGAGAAATCTGATGAGGAGGTGGAGAAATCCTTGGCCTATTTGGAGGGTTTGGTATCCTTGAAGAATTTCGTATTATGATTTAAGATAGATACTTCTTCAAGGTAACCATGTCATTTTCCATTTTTTGGAACATCGGATCTGTGGTGATAGAGTTCGAATTATGAACCTTTTGCTTTCCATTAGGGCCTTTTACCTTTCCAGAAAGGATTAGATCATCATCGGTTTCTATTACATAGTCCTTGGCTTCCCTCAATGTTCTTTGTTGGGATTTTCTGAGGAAGAAACCTACTTCTGATGGAAAATAACTAATGAAAAACCTCTTCAAATTATTTTCAGAAGGCACCACATCTTTTGGGATCCTTCTTATCACTCTATTATATTTGTCTACGAAGTCTCTCATTGACTTAGAGGTTTCTTTTTTCATTTATACCAATTGGACCAAAAGATCCTTAAAATATTCAATTCTCTTAAACCTGTATTTGAATGCACTTCTTATATCTTCCCAATAGGTGATGGACCTCAGGGGTAACATGTAGAACCATTCGGCAGCTTTCTCTTGAAGTGACTCCACAAAGAGTCAAAATGACACATCTTCATCCTCAACACCCAACACACTGCAAGTAGTGATAAATTTTGTTACATGCTCTTCAGGTAGTTGAGAACCATCCCCTTTGAATTTTGGGAAGTTTTTTCCCAAGCCTCTCAGTAGCTCATGGAGTGGTTGAGAAAGAGCCAATGGACCAGTTTTTCCTCCCATGGTACATTAGGCCTTCAAGCCTCATGGTCACGTTCATGCACATGATCACGATCCCCCATTCTATGTTTATTTATATCTTCCAACCTTGTTAAGGCTATGACTTTTTTTGTTTTGCGTCAGCTTGAAGTCTCTCAATTTCTTTGAGTTGAGCTCTTATGTCCTCGTATACTTTTGCTTCTCTTTCTTTATCTTCTTCTTCAGTATCTACATCGATGAAATCTTCAAGGTTCTCATTGATGTATGGAAATTCACCGTCCAAAGGATTGCCAACACTTAGGTTCCTAATGTGACCGATTTTTTGAGAAGGAGGCCTTTGGATTCTGAGTAGCTCTTGTCTCCTTTAAACTTCCTCAAAAATGGAATCAGTTTGTCCTCCTTTTCTCTATTGCTAGGTGTATCTTCTATCCACTAGCTTGAAAATCTATGCTCTTCTTTGTGGCACACTGGAATTTGTCTTTTCCTCTCCAATTCAGCAGCGCATTCTTTTTCAAGGTCCATAATTCTCGTGGCAATGAAGTAGTGATTGGTACTTTGTCTATTATGTCAGATAGCTTTCCTCAAATCTTAAGCAATGTATTCTTGCATTTGGAAGAGAAATTCAGGTATTTTAATAGGAGGGTATCCTAGAATAGACATGATTTGAATCCATGTGGCTCATATAGCCATTCAAATTCCAGAATTTTTTCTCTTTTTTAAAATTTGAATTTTCTGTTTTCTGACCTTTTGGTCATAAACAAGTGCAGATGTTGCTAAATTTTCCCCATGGTGGGTGCCAAAAACTATTGGCGAGGAAATTTGTTGTGTGGAAAAAATTTTGGATTCCTTGCCAATGCTCTAGGAATCTAAGTCCCTCTACTTAACCAGTGCAACTGTCGTATATGCATGCATGAGAAAATGTGAATTTCTATGGTGGCTTTTCAGCTGGCCATCCAATAGGGGCACTCCATTGACACTATGGAAAAGATTGCAGATACTTGCAAGAGAGAAATTTTTTTGAAAGTGGGAAAGGGAGTGAGAAAATAGGTAGGAGAACTAATGTTGCAAGTAGAAAATTATATTCCTGCACACACTAGTTATAAAATTCATCACATGCATTCATGGGAAGAAGCAACCCTGTAAATGGCAACAAGACAAGATAAGGTTGTGAACTCAAAGTTTCTAAAATCTCCTCATCAAAGAGGCTACAAAATCCTTCTTCTTGTATTGATGCTTAATCATAAGTTGTACATAGTGGAGAAATGGAGGAAATTGAGAAAGGAGGGGAAATGGAAGAAAAATGGCAATCTCCTTTGTTCTCTCAAAGTACAATATACTCTTGAGTTTAGAAGATCAACGACCAACCCGTACAATGGCATGAAGAAGACATTAAATCTCCTCTAAGAAATGGTTACAACTTCTTCTTTGTTAGCAAGAAACGGTTTACAATTTCTTTTCAAGCATTCGCGTCCATTCAGATTCTTGAATTGTGAAGAAACACCAATGGCAGAAAAACCAGAATTTTCATAATGTAGTTGTTACACTTGTTTTGTAACTTTGAATTTGAACCATTCATCTTACCTTTTAAACTTTAAATCAGATTCGTACACATGGGAGAAATTTACTGCAGCGGGCGTGGAGGGTTCCTTTTACATTTTGTGACTTTATAGAGATTTGTAATTTTGGAACATTTTGGCCCGCTTACCCACTTTTGATATGGTCTTGACACGTGGCCTCACTTTATTGGTTAAGGAGTCACAGGTCACTTTTATAATTTTACCTTTTTTCAATGCGGGCTCAAAAACACAAATTGCTCCACCGGGCCACTTTCCCACTTTGACTCTTTTGATGTGGGCTTAATATTTTACTTTTTCCTTTGTGTTTGGTGGGGCTGCAAATCACTTTTTAAATATTTTCTTTTTTTACAAAGAGGCTCAAAATCTCAAATATCCTTGACAGTCTGCCTCCCTGCTTTGACTTTCCAACAGCTGGCCCAGGATTTGAATTTTTCCTTTAAGCCTAATCGGGGCTATGGGTCACTTTTTAACTTTTTACTTTTTTATACAAAGAGGCTAAAAACCTCAAAGTTCTCTGTCGGCCCACTTCCAAATATATATGTCCACATACCCATGGATGATGGAGCCAAAAATTGACAGGGAAGAAAATGCCCATCGTTCCTGACTGTGGAAAAAATGCAGAGAAGAAGAAAACTCCACCATTTCACGCTTGATTTTTAAATTTCTTTCACGATCCAAGGAATTGAAAACAATACAGGGTTCGATGATCCATGGCCAATCAAAATATTGACAATTTAATTCAAATGATGACAACAATAAAATTTTCACACGTCCAGACAGGAAAATGGAAAATTTATCAAAACTTGCAGACTGGAGAGTTTAAACAACTTCAAAGCATCAATTTCTCTATCTTTTCAGACTTCCAACTTTACTTGAACACTTCTGGAGGGTGTGAGCTCAAAGTTTTTGAATTTGACTTAGAAAATGAGGGGGGGATAGGGTGACAACAAGTTGTTAGGTTAGATATGGGAAATGATAGGATAAGAGATATGAGTGTTATGTGTAGAAATAGGAATATGGCTAATAGAAGCCCTTGTATTGATGAAAGGGGAGGAGAGTGGAATAGAAGATGTGGTGGTCATAGTGGATATAACAAAAACATTCAAATATGTTAGAAAAATAAAAAACATTCAAATATCTTTTAGAAAAATTCTAAAAATTTAAAATCATCCTACAAAACATCACTCTTTGGTTCTCACCTATCCATGTGTGCGACTTGTGGATCATCTTGATCTACCTCCATCAACAAAAGCTAAGTTGCTTACTTTTTCTGTAATCTAGGGCATAACAAGTTACCCAGTATTGTTTTATAGTGCACATTTCTTTTTCATTGGACCCAAGTGTCCTCCATTATTCCCCTCACATGTATCCTTGCTAGGGGCACCGTCATTAACCCTTGTCGTTAATTCACATAGGTTCGAACTAAAGCTTGATAATGAAAACATGGTACTTGTCTCTTTGTTAGGTTAGCCTATTTACTTTATCGTATTGCATTGCATTTTGTATGTTGCATGGAGTTATGGATATTTTACTTTCTTGTATTGCATTGCATTTTGTATGTTGCATGGATTTGGTGTTTTTAGTAATGGACATTTGTTCATATATGGATTTTCATGTCATACTACACTTTTGTTCATTATTTTTAATAAGGACCGATGATGAAGATCTTTAGAAATATGATGAAAATAAAGTTATTTAAAGGGCATTAGATGGATGTTAGCTCATTCCCCCTTCCTCACACTCCTTTTCTTCTATATCCCCTTTCTTCTTCTTCACACTATTCTTTCTTCTGTTCTATTCTTTTCATCTTTTCGATCGTCAATCGAGTTCTTCTATCACCCCATCGACAATCGAGGGGGCATCCTCCATTCTACTCATTTTTCTTCTATATCCCCTTTCCTCTTCTTCACACTATTCTTTCTTCTGTTCTCTTTCTATCATATTTTCGATCGTCAATCAACCTCTTTCATCTCCCCATCGACAATCGAGGGGGCATCCTCCATTCTACTCATTTTTCTTCTATCCCTTCAAATGTTTCTACTTTTTTATGCTTTTCTACTTTCTTTGAAGTGACATCGCTTACGCCACCTCAAAGAGGGGAAAATGTAGACACCTAAAATATGCTTACACTTAGCATTTCATCCAATCCAACTGATTGATGACACTTTGTAAATTCCCCCTTCTTTGCTCCACTCTCAGATTCCCATTCACGACACTTTCTCAGTCATATTCTTCCCATATTCAACTTGTTTGGCTAATATCTCTCTTATTAGATAAACATTCCTCCTTTCGACCTTTCAGAACCTCCCTAGTTTTCTCTAGACCACTTCTATTGGCTTCGTAGGCTATCTATCAGTCATAATTTGTTATCCAGACCCCTCCCAACTCTCAATGAGTCTCTAATCACTTGTTAATCAAGTTTAACTATCCTAAACCCTATTTAACTAGCCTACACCAATCTTAACTAAGCCTAAAGCATGTTTATCCTAATCTAATCCTAAAGTTCTTTTTGAGATTTAGTCCCACATGCACCCAAATTCCAAATTCTTCCAAACCAAAAGCTATAAATACAAGGCTAAGCCTACCCATTCAAACTACAACTTTACACACAAAAACACAACTTTACATGCCTAATAAAGATTAAGAGCTCATTTGCATTAGCCAAGCTAATAAAGCATTTGATCTTGGGTCATCCACCATTAAAATAGCTTCATCTTGCACCCATGTTAGGTTAGTAATGGAATAGGTAAACTTGGCCATGTAGCCATTTAGTGAGATACATTCACCCTCATGGAGTAAAACAACAAAACTGATTGCTTAGATCCTCTTAGGTTCATTATTTCAAGCTTTCAAAGAATAGAGGATAATGCTATTTATTAGATTTCTTGCTTATTTCAATTTTTAAACACATGCAAATAGGATTCCTTGCTAATTTCTTATCATATGGTCCATTGAGGGTATTTTACACAAAGCTTTGGGGTCTTGCCCCATATCCATAGCTCTCTGCAAAAATTTTCATTGAACACATTTGGCACGCTCGGTGGGACACTTATGTCTATCCTCCATTAATTGAGGTCTTTTAGGTTTTTTTAAGTTTATTTTCAAGTTTTTGGATCAAATCACTTATTATTTCCTCATTTTTGTTTCTAAAACTAGATAAATGACCTTCATTTGCATGCATTTTGTGGGATTGATATAGAAATAGGACACTTTGACTAACATCTAACCTATCTACTTTTGAAAATTTGAAAATCAGTGAGTTGCAGGTTTTTCACAGGGTGTGCATAGGTGTTTACAAGGGGCGCGTACATGTTGAAACCCTAGCGTATTCATCAGAACAGGAATTTACTTGTCTAGTAGTCCTCATCATTTGAAAATTTTCCCTCTACAAGGACGTGCACGTGTCTCCATCATCTAGCACGTGTATCCGCCTCTCTAACCGCGTATGCATCAGGCACTCGACTGTGTGAATGTCTATAAATTTTTCCTCTATAGGGATGTGCACACATATCTATCTCTCTAGCCATGTATGCGTAAAAGGTTTGACTGTGTAAAAATTTGAAATTTTCTTTTTTCTGCTAGGGTGCGTATCCGTTGGCTAGGGCACATATGCATCACCCTGGGCACGCAAGTGTCCTGTTCCACTTTGTTGACTTTGCATATTTTTACCTTGCCCATGTACCTATCTACTTGGGTGTGTATCCATATGTTGGCATGTGTATGTGTCATTCTGGGCACGCAGGTGTCTTTGTGTAGTCCAGATTTATACATTTTATTTTTAGTGCTACTTGTTTTGATCATATCTTTTGACTCGTTAACCCGTTTTCAGAGTTTGAACACGTGTCAGAAAGATAACGAAGCATAATTTGCGAGGGAAATTCCAAAAGCTAGATACCTTTGGTATATTATCTTCTATCACAAAACTCCCAAAATGCTCCGAAGACCTCAAAAGTGCAAATTACTAAAAACTGTTAAAAAAGTGCAAAAAATTGGATTTCTAGAATTTTTCGATTTTTCTTGGTTTTCTAAACTCTTATATGGTTATAACATTGGTTTATAGGTTTCCTTTACATTAATTTTTTTTATACTAACTTAATCAAAAACATTTGCATCTTTATTTGTGAGTGCGTTTGCTCTTCGCTAGCGCCTTTCTAGGTGATCTTGGGAATCAGAAACACTTCACTACTTTCTTCATATTTGTAAAATGGTTTATTTAGCTTTCAAAGTTGGTTAAAAAGAACTTATTTTCACATTGTACTTAGGAATTTTCCATTCATTACAAATTTGAGTGAGGTACCTTGTTGCATATGCTCTTTCCTTGCGTCTTAGGACGATCTGGGAAATCAAAAACAATATCTTATCCCCTTTATATGACATTTTTGGAAAATTACTAACCTTGGTATGTAGAACCAAAATCACTTATCAAAGAAATACGTCAAAAAATAAACAACACAAGACTTCTAATACATGTTATTTTACATGTTGCCAAATGATGTGCTACTTAAAACCACATTAAGCTAAGCAAGATAAAAAAACACACCATATTCAAAAAATTGTATTGCAGGTTTCAGAAAAGGGTACATCCTTATCCGCTCAACTGGAACATAACCCCTTTGGCATAACACCTTAGGCTATAACAATGGGGGTGGTACCAGGAACCCTAAAGTAATCCACCATTGATTAACCTTGTGGATGAAACAAGAAGCACTCCACTTACCCACTTGATTAGTTTTCCATTGTGAGATAACATTACAAGTTATCCCTATGCGACCCTTTTAAGTACACGATGGATGCATTTACTGCCCACTGTGCTTAAAGGGGGCAAAGCTGAGATACTCCCAAACTAGTCATTGTGACTTTTTGGGTAAATCACCTTGCTTATGGATAAACTTTGTGACACGTAGTTGAGAGAATTTATTAGGAAATCCATTTTTTATTGGAGCCCACTTTACTAGTCTTTTATCACTCTGAGACATCTTGAAGTGATAACTTGTTTGGATTTAGAACCTTATTTTTCAAACAAGGCAAAGAATCCACTTAAGTTGGATCTAAGTGCCTTTCGTCATAGAAATTTGATGATGTTTCACTTATTAGCTTCTTTCTCACCTTCGGATGAGGCGAAGCTCTTCCCAAGTGGTGCTTAGTTTATTTTTCATATTTTTGATCTACACCTTTACATTCTTATTACCCATTTGGGGCAACAGAAGGCATCTTTCAAAAGTGTTTTTATAGATAGTGTTCACCACTTTTTTATCCATTTACACTCATCCATGTTTGTGGCTAAGTTGTTAAACGTCTAAAGTGCATGAATACGTCCTTATATCTTTGATGGGCGCTTGATCTTGATTTCAAGATCATCATCATAGTTCGGATTGATTCATCATTTGATCTCCCTTTGTTAATATTTATACCTTGTTCATTTTGTAGCTTGACGTAAATATTGACATTGTGTTGATCATCTTTGCATCGAACTCATTGTGCACACGCATTTGCATAGGGTGTATTTCCTTACGGATTGGCTTTGTGTTTCACACTTGCATGATTGTTCCTTGTGATTATTCATCTAGAAAAATTGTTTTCTAGGACAATCATTTTTGATCTCATCAAGATTATGTCATCACGATGTCTATTTTCCTTAGACCCTCTTTGGAAAATCACACACACATCTCCATACTTACGCAATTTCTATTTGGTTTCCCTTATACTACCCAAATTGACATGTCACTTCCTTCCCTTTAAAGGAGTTCCATAACAATATCTAGGTCTAGACATTCACACCTAAATGACACCAATAATGACTGACTATCAGGCGGTTCTCACATTTACAACAATATAGAACCTAGGTTTAGCAATTCAAAACAAAAGATTCCCATTATGACTAAGCCTCGTTTGGTTCTTCGTGTTAAGAAGCCCAGATGGGTACCCTATTCCCCACCTTCATCTCATAGTCAGTGGTATGGTTTGGATGCTTTTGATCCAAATTATTATTCAGGTTCCCCCCACTCTTCTTCTTCTGATTCAGATCCAAACTATCATTTGGAATCCCTCTCTTATTTTGAATATTCAGATCCCAACTATTGTTCGGATACCCTTAGATAAAATCTTGAATCATAGTCCTCCCTTCCTTTGCAGGACCTTTATTCCAAATCACCTCAATGACGTTTTCCTCCTTTGAAGACTCATGTGACTCCAAGTTTGATCAATTGAACATCAAATTAGGCTCTTGAGTCATAGTCCTCCCTTTCTTTGTAGGACCTCCTTCATCAGTCGTCTTAATGACCTCTTCCTCTGTCAAAGAGTTCCACGACTCAGATTCTCTCTAGTCAATCATCTAACTCGACTCCTACATCGCAACTTAATGAATGGCTATGTGATCCTATTGTCTCCTCCACATTAAGTCATCTTCTAGAAAAATAATCTAAGACAAGATCCAAATCATCCATTCATGAGACGTTTTCCTCTAATCCTACTTCCTCTCTTGAGTCATCTTCTTCTATCAATCAATCGTCCCCACTTATTGGACATGTTTCTTCTATTCGACCTTCTATGGAAAAAGAACAAAGACCTCTACTGATTGATTTCTCTCATAATGAAGGAACAATAAAACTACATGATGATATCCCTTTAGAGGATTGTAAACAAGGATTCTTTCTAGAACTTGATACGCTTGTATATGGGGAGGAATAAATTGATCCTTTTTGACAGAACATAGAGGAAAATCCTAAGGTCATTGAACTTGATTCTTCTTCTATTCCATCTTCACCTTCTTCTAAGCATGATGAGATATCAGGGTCTAGCATCGATTCATGGCCTATCTTCTCATTACTCAATCATTCCTTATCTATCACCATTCCTCAATAAATATCTCTCCTTGGTTCACCGATGAGTAGCCCATCATCTTCTTCTATACTAGGGCCACATCTTAGTAGCCCTTCATCCTCTTCTATCTATGGGACCCCTTTGAGTATTCCCTCATCTTCTTCTTCTATTCTTGGGCCACGTCCTAGGATCCCGCTATTATCTTTCATATATGGGTCACCTTGAGGTGGCTCATCATCTTCTATTATAGGGCCATATTCTCATAGCCCAACTTCTTCCATCTTAGGGTCATATTCTAGCAGCCCTTCATTTCCTTCTATTAGTGGATCACCTCCTCATAGCCCATGCTTTTCAACTCTTGGATTGTATCCTTTTCATTCATCACATATTTCTTCTACCAATGGTTGTGGCAAGCCCATATTCATTCCTCACATCAGGTCTAAATGTCCACATTTACTTTTTTCTCCTTCTCGGGATCAAAATGTACTAGCTTATAAAAAACCCAAACAGTTTCTTAATCAAGCTCAAGTCAAAACTTCTAAGAGCTCCAAAGTTTCCAATGCTTCCAACAATATTAGGGTTCAAAATCAAACACACTTCAAGAACGCACACCAATGCAACCATCAAGTATGGAACAAAGTGCATAAACCTCTAGATAGGGAACTCAAGCTCCCACATACGAAATCCATGTTTCAAGATAAATCGCAGTCATTTGTTGAGTATGAGCTCACCAGAATCATCGAGATCAGGGAAAACATTACTCTTGATAAACAAACACACCTATTCTCCCTTATCAAGGAAGTCACAAACATCGTTGTTGGTCCCACCTTTCCAAAAACTATTAAAAATCTAAAAATCAAAAACAATTCAAAAATGCAAAAAACATGAGAAAACACAAGAAAAATCAAAGGTACAAAGATCAAACATTGCAATCAGGTATTGCGTATATATGGATGTTTCTTTCTTCCCTTTCTTATCATTCTTCTACAAGTCTTCCTACCATTTTCATCCCTTTGGTGATAATTTGGTTAGCCTATTCACACGCATTTTGCGACATTTATCTCCCTGGTATCTGTTTGAGCCTGGTCTTTTATCACCTTGGTAGATTAAAGAACGACTAACCTCTTAGAGATCCTATCACAATCAACATCTAATAAACTTTTTGGGAAGAACTTTTGGACATATTTGTTGACACTAGCTAATTTCATCATCATAATCACTTCCACCTCCTTCCATCAAGCCATCAGTGGTTCTTAACCCCTTGTCAAACAAGAGAGCTGAAATAAGTTTTTGGAAAGAAAAAGAATTAATCAATCAAAAATCAAAGGCTAAAAGCTAAAAGAAAAAGTAAATTGATATATTACTCTCTCATGGGGTATTTCTAATAATCTCTATTGGGGCTATGGATGCCTGACTGGCAGTAGAGAAATTTTGTGATCAGAATCAAATGCATCTCCGTCGGGGCTATGGATGCCTGGCTGGTAGTGGAGAAATATACGGATATCCTTCCACCCTTCATTCACAAAATCACCTTTCAAAATCAATCATTCCTACACTTTGGCTAGGGTGTCCTCACTTGCTTGTATATTAAATCTTCCCTTCAAGAGGTAATTAAATTCCACGTGCACACATTGGATCTCTATGAGTCGACAAGGTTAGTATGTTACCAAGTGTCTTTTTTGGACCTTGTTTAGACTCTTACTTTAGTCTTTATATTGTCTCACAATTTCTACCTTTGGCTAATCACTTCTTCATCACAAGGTTTATAAGCTAAATTTATATCATTCACATTGTTCTTCTACTTCGTTCAGAACATCCATGTGTATAAGATTACTTTTTTGCCATGTTTTCAGACACCTTTGTCCCCTTTCAAAAAACAATCTTCTCCTTCCTTTCTATCATGTGCTTTTAGGCCAACTTACATTGGGGGCATCCTTGCTTCTTCCCAGCACTTCATTGGTTTACGTTCATCATCATGTTGAACCTATCCCTAATGGCCTTTGGTCTCACTTCTACCTGTGAAGATTTTGCCTTTGAATACTCCCACCTAATTGCTGGGGAATTTTTGCATCTTCACCTTTCTCATACACACGTGGCCTTATGCCATTGTACATCCCATATATCACTAGGGGCATCCATGCTTCCTCGTCTTCCTATACATAGCTTCAAAAAAAATTAAAATCACAAAAACATTCAAATATGTTAGAAAAATAAAAAAACATTCAAATATGTTTTAGAAAACTTCTAAAAATTGAAAATCATACTACAAAACATCGCTCTTTGGTTATCACTTGTTCATGTGTGTGACTCACAGATCATCTTGATCTACCTCCATCAACAAAATCTAAGTTGCTTACTTCATTTGTACTCTAGGGCACAATGAGTTACCTAGTAATGTTTCATAGTGCACATTGCTTTTTTATCAGAACCAAGTGTCCTCCATTATTCTCCTCACATGTATCCTTGCTTGGGGCACTGTCATTAACCCTTTTTATTAATTCACATAGGTTCGAACTGAATCTTGATAGTAAAAACATGGTACTTATCTCTTTGTTAGGTTAACTTGTTTACTTTCTCGTATCGCATTGCATTTTGTATGTTGTATAGAGTTGGTGTTTTTAGCAATGGAAATTTGTTCATATATGGATTTTCATGTCATACTACACTTTTGTTCATTCTTTTTAATAAGAACCAATGATGAAGATCTTTCACAATATGATGAAAATAAAATTGATTAAAGGGCATTGTATGGATGTTATCTCATACCCCCTTCCTCACACTCCTTTTCTTCTATATCCCCTTTCTTCTTCTTCACACTATTCTTTCTTCTGTTCTATTCTTTTCATCTTTTTGATCATCAATCGAGTTCTTCTATCACCCCATCGATAATCGGGGGGGCATCCTCCATTCTACTCATTTTTATTCTATATCCCCTTTCTTCTTCTTCACACTATTATTTCTTTTGTTCTATTTCTATCATCTTTTCGATTGTCGATTAACCTCTTTCATCTCCCCATCGAAAATCGAGGGAGCATCCTCCATTCTACTCATTTTTCTTCTATCCCTTCAAAATTTTATACTTGTTTATTCTTGTCGACTTTCTTTGAAGCGACGTCGCTTACGCCACCTCAAAGAGAGGAAAATGTAGACAACTAAAATATTCTTACACTTAGCATTTCATCCAATCCAACTGATTGACAACACTTCGTTAATTCCCCCTTCTTCACTCCACTCTCGGATGCCCATTCATGACACCTTCTCATTCATATCCTTCCCATATTCAACTTGTTTGGCTAATATCTCTCTTATTAGCTAAACATTCCTCCTTTCGACCATTCAGAACCTCCCTAGTTCTCTGTAGACCACTTATATTGTCTTCGTAGGCTATCTATCAGTCATAATTGGTTATCCAAACCCCTCCCAACTCTCAATGAGTCTCTAATCACTTGTTAATCAAGTTTAACTAGCCTAAATCCTATTTAACTAGCCTAAACCAAGATTAACTAAGCTTAAAGCATGTTTATCCTAATCTAATCCTAAAGTACTTTTTGAGATTTAGTCCCACATGCACCCAAATTCCAAATTATTCCAAACCAAAAGCTATAAATACAAGGCTAAGCCTACCCATTCAAACTACAAATTTACACACAAAGACATAAATTTACATAAGTTAAAACCAAAACAAGCCTAAGAAAGCTTAAGAGCTCATTTGCATTAGACAAGCTAATAAGGCATTTGATCTTGGGTCATCCACCATTAAAATAGCTTCATATTGCACCCATGTTAGGTTAGTAATGGAATAGATAAACTTGGCCATGTAGCCATTCGGTGAGATTCATTCACCCTCATGGAGTAAAACAATAAAATTGATTGCTTAGATCATCTTAGGTTCATTATTTCAAGCTTTCAAAGAATAGAGGATAATCTTATTTGATATATTTCTTTCTTATTTCAAGTTTTAAACACATTTAAATAGGATTTCTTACTCATTTCTTATCATATGGTCCATTGAGGGTATTTTGCACAAAGCTTTGGGGTCTTGCTCTTGGAGTAGCAGCAGAGTTAAACAGAATAAACACGGTAATCATATATTTCTTCTTTATATCCATCATGCTAATACAATGGCTATTATATAGCCAGGAATGTTGTTGAACAACTTCCTATAAAATAGGAAGTATACAAAACAATAACCTACCCGTACTAATATATTGTTATACATTTGTTATAACAATATATCAACAAACATACTAACCAATTATAATTGTTATTGTTGTTTTATATAACAACTAATAACAATTTATTAACACATATTATAACATAATAATTACTTCATGTAATTATTATTTACTAATGGAGCATTAATTAAATATTTCCTAACATTCCCCCCCTTAGTGTGAACATGGGGAAAACCTACCTTATACTTGCACCTGCTCATGATCTGGTGATTTTCACAGGATGATCACAAACCTCAGGGATGGTTTTGCAAACGGTTGACCACAAACCAAGAATGGTGGTTTTGTAATTGGTTTACCACAAACCACAAAGTGATGGTTTTGCAAATGGATTACCAACAACCAAGAATGGTGGTTTTGCTATTGGTTTACCACAAACCACAAATGAAGGTTTTCAAGTGGTTTACCTACAACCACATCATGATATGCCAAGTACTATTCTCAGCCCTCATCACATCTCACTGCAGGGAATAACATAGGAAATTTTGCTGACATCTGTTGCTCATACATACATAGAAAAAACTAACATACTAGAAATGGAACATTGGAATGATGTTCCCCCCCTCAATGTGAAATTTCCACTTATTGAAAACAAGATCACTGCAAACTGACGCAAACACACAACTGAAAACAAATGCCACCAAATCATCTGTGCGGCCCCATCACTGGCGACTGATGAGAGGTCGCTGAATGACCTACAACCTCTTTTCACCTCCTGCCTCCTGTTATACATACCGCTTAGGTCAGAGAAATGTGCTCAGACTTCTTTTCCGAACTTCTCATTTTTCGTAAAAGATGGTCTTTGTATTCTTTAGCTATCAACCTTTTTCTTTTTAGAGATCTAGGTGGTTCAAATTCACTGTCACCTTCATATCCTTCTTCTAAATTCAGCATAGCTGAATTTTCTTGATCTTGTATATTTTTTATGTCTCTCTCCATGGTAATTAGTTCCATGAGAATACATTGTTTTCTTCTTTTCTTGACCATTGTGAAATAGGTGTCGGATACAACCGAAAATGCACCCAGAAGACAATATGACAACTGGGCTAAAAAATTAAAAAGTAATAAATTGAGATTACAAATTATAGACCACCCCCTACTACTGACACACTACGAGATTTAATCCCTTGACTAATAAATTACAAATAATATTATTCTAAGATCCATGGCTTTTGTAATTCAAAAGAAACTACACCTTTTTATTAGAATCCCATGCATATTGGAAGGGTTGAATGACATATCTCAGAAGGATGTCCGACCAAAACTCCTGAGGAATGGCATGGCTGAGAAACTTCAATATTGTAGAGAATTCTTTGAAAAATGGCAATACTCGAATAAGCGTAGCCAATATCAATCAGATCATTCATGCAACACCAAATTCAACTCCATGACTGAGAAACCGAATCTGAATACATAGAACCCAATGCAAAAATTTACAGGATAAACATCCATTAAGAGACAAGAAGATGCAGCTATAAATGGATGTAAGATTATGCATATTCTAAATGTTGACTCCGAGCCCTTGGTGTGATTTCACGGTGACAGGTGATAAGCCGTGAGTATCATAATCTGATTTATAGCCAAATGGACTATTCTTTCTGTTTCCTTAGATAGAAATGAGTGATTCTAACCACATGTAAAACGTTTGGATTTGAAACTTAAACAAAGTCTGACAAGCTAAATTTTTGAGCCGATTTAATAATGCATGAATTACATGTAACAATCTATCCATACCATCAGACGTGTTGGGCACATGTATCTATGCGACCTGAATCCTCCCAAACAGATGATAAAACTTGCAGTGCCTCCTCTCCATGGGCCTACATTCAGACTCCTATATAAAAGAAAGTTATCTTTGCGGCAATTCCGATGAAATCCTTCGACGCAATTCTGATGAAATGCCCAATTGTGTAGAAAGCCCTCTTGCCAAGTACGAAAAGGTGAGACTATTGGGTTGGGGCGTGAAACAGGTGAAAAAAAAAGTCGTGTTGATTTTAATGTCGTATACCTTCTCAATGTTTTGGAAAGGATCTCAGGAGCCTAATCCACAAATGCCAGATGGCTGGGACATTGGAAGACTGTCAAACAACACAAATGTTGTAATTTTACTAGATCCTTGAATTAGAACATAATGTCTGCGTCCATCAGCACAAAACCATACGGGTATCCATGAGATCACACAGACTCGAATATCAATGCTAAATTAGCATGAATTATTTCACTGCAGAAGCTGTTACACTGGACCAAATGCTATGCAATACAAAAATCCTTCAGCGAGGTAATCGTGGAAAAGATAACAGAACTATAGGCATATCAATATAAGAAGTGGCAATTATCCAATGGCATTGTCGACATCCTAAGTCCAAAATAATTTGATGCATTTCTCCCCTCTTCCTCTGCGCCTCTGGATTATAATACACGGGAATGCAAATGCAATATTGAGGGAATGAAAATTAGATGACTTCCCCTATTGAATTTACCATCTTTGCTCTGATACCAAATCTTGGAGTAGTAGCAGAGTTAAACAGAATAAACACAGTAATCATATATTTCTTCTTTATATCCATCATGCTAATACAATGGCTATTATATAGCCAGGAATGTTGTTGAACAACTTCCTATAAAATAGGAAGTATACAAAACAATAACCTACCCATACTAATATATTGTTATACATTTGTTATAACAATATATCAACAAACATACTAACCAATTATAATTGTTATTGTTGTTTTATATAACAACTAATAACAATTTATTAACACATACTATAACATAATAATTACTTCATGTAATTATTATTTACTAATGGAGCACTAATTAACTATTTCCTAACACTTGCCCCATATCCATAGCTCTTTGCAAAACTTTTCATTGAACACACTAACAACAACAATCACAACACCATTTCTATGCATGCACAATGATAATGAGTCCTTGTAAGAGCATAAAATAGACACAATATATTTGTAATGAGATTGAAGACGTAAGGAGAATGCAAACAAACACAGCAAGGGAAGATACATCCACAAACTTGCATCTATTACTTCATCTATATGCACAGCTCAAGCTATTATAAAATAAAGGCCTAGATCATCCTGCAAGAAGTATACTACAAAGGTCTACAACACATTGGCTTCTCAAAACCAAAATGATAGATTTTTGCTACTCAAACTATCCCCCCTCTATAATAATCCTAATACTTAAATCTATAGAATTTTGGAAGAGAGAGAGAGAGGGGGGATGTAAATCCTGAAATCCACTTTTCAACCAATTATAAGTAATGATAAATGAGTGTGGTTAGTGATTTTAGACCTGCAGAAGCAATCTCAAGGTGTATCATAACATGCAGCAGTGAAAGAATGATTTCCCATGCTCATTGAATGCTCTTCCAACCACTTTCCAACAACCAAACAAAACTGGTCTCGTTTTCCGTAAAACTCCCCATAAACTCTTCATCAATTTCTGAATTTATTTATTGTTGTGCATTGGGATTAGAGCCATGATTCTAATGAGACCAATTTTATAAAATTCCATTGAAAATTTCTCCATTTATGGCTCTCTGAGTGATTGCAGCTGATTTTTCTTGCACATGTTTGCTTGGCTAATACGGGACTAGGAATTAAATAGTTTGGTTGGAAATTTCCAAAAATATTTTTCTTCCTTTTCCATAGTTCACTACCTCCATTAAAAATGATTTTCTTTTAAATTTTTGGGCCCCACCACTTTGTTTTTATTTTCTTACCTAGTCAGCTCAACCAACTCGGATGAGATGGTTGTTCCTTTTCCCCGTCAAACTCTTTCCACTTAGATTTCATGCCGAATTTTCCCACCAACTCTTATGTCGAGTCATTCCCTATGCATAGTGGTCACCTTGGCTTCAAATCAACTCATTCTTGGTTGTCTCACTGAGTTGTGGGTGTGCGGGACTTGCACATTTTATTGGTCTGGGCTTGTGCCACTGCTTCTTGTTTCAACTACATGGAGTTCTTTTGGCCCATTGTGGCTCTACATGGTTCCTATGACTCAGGTTGATTATGTAGGGTTGTTGACTCCTAGAATCCCCACATTCCACTGGTGTCGAGAACTTTGGATGTTTCGGGCCCGAGAGGCCCAACTTGCACATGGTCCACTTAGACCATTTCCACACACTTTACCCACATAACTCTTGGGCTCTCAACACTTCTCCATGGCCGCATTGGTGAAAAAAAAGATTTGGAAGCATGGTTGTCCCTAGAGGCACATCTCCCATGGGCCAGTCGGGCTAATTTTATCTGCTTTCCCGACATAGCCATTACGGGTGAATTTGGCCTATGTTGTACTCATGTCCTATGTCTGAATAACCCATTTGGGTCGATTTTATCCATGTTGGACAACACTATTAATATTTTCCATGTTGAGCTTTAAACTAACATCCCTGGTACGCTTCATCCTTGGCTTCTTCACATTTCACTTACCATGATATGAACCCATCTTCTCTACCTTAGACTTGGCTTATCCACCTTTCAATTCATGATTGAGCGG
This sequence comes from Taxus chinensis, assembly GCA_019776745.2. NCBI lineage: Eukaryota > Viridiplantae > Streptophyta > Pinopsida > Cupressales > Taxaceae > Taxus > Taxus chinensis. The sequence continues at coordinate 293,809,479 of CM034154.1, forward strand.
ACTCAAACTTGTGTCTTATCAGGTGGAAAAATGATTCAGCATGCTTTGACATGGGCTCGGTGAGCTTCACATTCACTTGGTATCCCTCTTTTATTGCTCCTAAATTCATGATATGAGTTGGTTTGGCAACATATAACTCATTTTGTATGTAGCTTGGTGAAATATATGTGGTTTTGGGATGTATGAAACCGTCTTTTCCCCATGGTTGCACAACACAAACCCAAATACCATGTGCATTAGTTTTTGTTTGTATTTTATTAAACTATTTTGACTTGTTATGCCAACTTGAGAAGTCTATACAACTTAGGACATGAAGCCTAATACTCTGATGACCCAGCTTATACTTAGCAATCTTACATCAATGAAATATTCGGTTATGGCTCAAGATAACCATCCATGCAATTCAACATATTTGCAATACCCCATTGTTTTATCACTTGGACTTGTGGTGCTTGATCCTATAGATTATGATCTATGTCACATAAAGAGGGGCTCAGTCTTTTATAGATGAAACTGGTGATCCCCATAAAGGCCTAAGTCTAACTAAAATTTGTAAACTGTCAGGTCATGAGATAGCTCATTTGTGAGCATGAAGGCACTACCAAAGTAGCTCATTTGTGAGTTGAGATAACTCACTTCACTTGTAACAGCTCGGCTTAGCATTGCAGCTCACTGATGCAAAAAATAGAGCTTGGTTGTAATAATTAGCTCGATCCTCTAGATGTGAGCTCGGTCTCTCTTCATTTCTTAACCATCTCCATTAATGGTTTGTTTCTCCCTTTTATATGTGTTGGATCCATGGTAACTTGGTCTCTCTTAATATATCTCGACCACTACACTATGAGTTTGATAGTTGTGCATAACTCTATCCATCCTTATATTAGCTTGGTCAATGGCTCTATGAGCTCATTAGGGTCTAATGGCATGTTTTTATCTTGAGTGTCTCAAGCATGTAAGTCAATGCCAAAACTATTCTGGAGCTCCATCCGGATTCTATCATTTTTTTGCCTATAATTCCTTACCAATATAGTGAAGCAATTTCTCATGTCATCCCATTTCACCAGGGGTTGAAATGGGATAACAATTTGGTGACTCATGGGGCCATTTTCCTGCTAAATGGAGTATGACCAATTGCGTATAGAAATTCATTGGGCATGGATTCTACATAATCATCTTGAACTGATCTAAACTCTAAAAATCCTAACCCTAGAATGCCCAGAACACTGCTCATATATTGAACTTCCTTCTATTGCTCACACTCTCAACTTTCATAGAAAAATCTTGAAAAAAAAATTGTGAGAGTAGAAAATTGTTTATAAACTTGAATTTCACCCATTCCTACAATTTCAATCCATGAGGTTGAATGATGGCCATTTGTTAACCTAGACATCATGGAACTTTATTAAGTTCTTCTTTCTTTCTTCTTCTGAATGTTAATTCTTTTCTATAGGTTGCCTTGTTGCTTCAACTACTACTGTAGGATGTAAAGGTTGATATCAATCCTGGAGATATGCATAGTGTCTCATACTTACTGCTTAATCATTAATAAAAGGCTGAGTGAAAATTAAGGACTGTTATCTTCTGCTGCTTCAAATCTGCCCCAACACTGATTTCCTGATTTGATAAAATTAGTTGTTGATTTGAGGAAACAAAAGAAATGAAGATTTGAAATCAATCTCTTGCCCTGATTTTAGTTGCTATGCATTTGTTTAAATTTAAAATTTGAAAATTTTACAGGCAACTATGAGCTTCCCTACTATAGTAGTATCTCTTTTGAAGTATGATGAACTGTATGCAAGACACACACTAGAAGTAATAGAGCATGTTCACTAGCACTTAGGGAAATTAAAACCTATTCTAATAACAAAAAATGTGCATAAGCACTTGGAGGAATTGAAAATCCTAGACTAATATCTACAAAGGTGAGAAAGTATTCCTCTTATTCGCAATGTTTTAGATATATTCCATTGACTGGAATCTACAACTCTTCACCATCTAACTTGGCCAGTTGGAAGGCATTGCTAATTTTTCACCCCATGATCATGTATGGACCACTCCGTATGACATCAAACTTGGAATGGTTTCCCAGTTGTTCCCAATCAACATCCCACTTCAATACCAAGTATCCTACTTAGAATTTTTAATGGTTTGCATTGCATGTTCCCTTGTTCCTTCTAGTTCCATCATTTCTGCATACCTAATTTTAATGGTTTTAAACTCAACTAGTTCCAACTACTTCATGAGCTATAGTGTTGGCACGTCAAGTGATATATGTAGCATTGCTTCCTTTCTGTATACAAGCTTGTATAGAGAGCTACCTGTTGACCTCTTAGGTGTAATTCTATTAGCCCATAGAGATGATTTGGTTCTCTTATTCTCATCACGAGTTCTTCTAATGATTATCAGCAAGTTCTTGTTTGTTTACTATGCTTATCCATTACCCTCAGGGTAATAATTCCAAGATGTGTTGAGATAAATTTCATTTCTAACATCCCATTCTATGATTTTTGTGCCCATAAATTCCAATACATTATTTGATACGATAGTAGTAGGGACACCAAACCTTGTCACTATTCCCTCATAGAAATCCAAGATGTTAGATTCATTTTCCTCCTTGAGTGCCACCACTTCTATCAATTTGGTGTATTTTGTAGTTGTAAGTATCCATTTGTGTCCCTGTCTTGAATTTGGATTGATAACTCCGATGAAGTAAAATATCCATTGCATGAACGGTTGATCCACTTAAATTGGATGAAGAGGAAGAGCTGCTGATCTGAAAATGTGTGTTGTATTTTTTTTACTTTTAAAAGATTCCAAAGATCGTGATTTTCTTAATCAATTTTATGTATTCTAAGCTCCAAAATTAAATTATGATTATTATGCATCCATAGAAGTTTAGAAAACTTGGGTAACAAATAAATAATCAGAACTGAAAACACTCAGATAACAAACAAGATTGTTTACGAGGTTCGGAAATTCCTACGTCCCCAGGTTCGGATTGAACCGATCCATTAATAATATTGAAAATTAAGTACAATAACTATTAAAAACAACCAATGATGAATCAAAACCTGCAAATGAGCTGATAAATGTCCCAAGAACTCTGAAAAATAGCAGAAACTGTCCCAAGAACGATTTGTGGCTCCTACAGTGTTTTCACAATGTGATCTCCTTGCAAATGTGTTAGAAAAACACCTACAAGTTGAGATTTAAATACATTCTTTAAAAAAATCATATATATGAGATCATCTCTGAATTCTGAACACTTTTCATGTTTACACCAAGTCACATTTTGGACCAGAAGTGCATTGAAATTTGTGTTTTCCAACTAGCTGTCTTATAGATCCCTGTTAAAACTGAATTCAAAGCTTCCAAAAATAGGTTAAAACTCAAAAAAAAATATCAAATCTTACATCTTTGGAATCATCTCATAATTTCCTTCATTTCATCTTTTTACTCCAAGTTCCCATTCTGAGTGCAAAGCCTTCAAAATGGCATTTTCTGAAAATTGCCTCCTTATGCTGCTTTGCACAGACCTGCCACCCTTGTATAAGTTGAAGCGACCCATTTTATAATCTGCCCAAGCCTCTAGGCAAGTTGGTCAAAGTGCCTTTCTTGGGGGTAGAGGTTTCAGGTTCAAATCCCTTCTCCTATGCCGCCTCTTTTTGTTTTAATCCCATGTTTAAATGCATGTTTAAATGTATTTTTAAAAGATTTGCATGTATTTTAAATGGGATAAATCCCATGGTGGACGGATATGGTTAAGTGGTATATCCCAAATTTTGTGGGGAGATAATGTTTAGGCTTTAAATCCTTTTACCACATGGGTTTAAAAGTGGTCAAAGGACAACTTGGAGCATAACCGCCCCCCACCTCTTTCTCCTCACGTGGAAGCTTCCACACATAACATTAGCATCCCTTACAACCGCTTCACCTCCTTCCACCACGTGGTATTAGCATGAGCATTGGATTTGGTGGTTAAATAATAATATATGAATATTATGTTTAATACTAATGTACGAACATTAATATACCGGTTGAAATATACATTTGTGTGGCATTTGAAAAATGGTGACAAATAATTACAAAGTAATATGAAATTTGACCCACATGATATATGACAAATAAGACCACATGTCGACCCACGATTGGAAAATCGAACCAATCATTTCATGATTGTCGAAGACTGGTGGATAAAACCCCTTCAATTTTTTCCAAAGCCTTTTGCCACGTGTCGCAGTGCGATTGGTCCAATATTGACCAGTTGACCAGAGTTGACTTTCTCATTTACCGAACTTTGATCGGAGATATCTTGAGCTCCAATTGTCCGTTTTTCACGTTATTATAGTCGTCAGAAATCTCTCTGAAGGTTCTACTACACTGACATGGTTTAGGAAAGTTTAGAGAGCATTTAACACTAAAATTGATCCCCTTATCAGCTGCTAACCTTTCTTTTTTATTGAAGAATGCACACTTCTTTCATTTCTTGATCCATGAATAGAAATCATTAAACATTGTAGGCCAATAGTAACTAGCTTTCATGATTTTGAGATCTGTTACTCACCGATAAAAGTGGCCTCCCGATTCTCTGTTATGTAATTCTTGCAATACTTTATCAATATTATTTGTTGAGACACACCTCAATAACACCCCGTTCACATCCTTCTTGAACAAGATACCATTGATGAACACATATGAGATAGATTGCAATTCAAAATATCTCCTCTTTGCTTTGTTCCATTCTGGAGGGCATAAACCCATTTGGATATAATGCACCATGTCTTGATTCCAACATGGAATGGGTACATCATTATCTAGTTATTCTTGATCATTTTGTAGTACTAGGACAACCTCTTCTTCACTTTTTGACTCAGCTTGTTGTTTGGAAGCGAGTTTCTCACACAAACCTTTACCACGAACTAGCTTCGTCAATTTTATTTCAATATCATACTCCATCACATGAGTGATCCAACCTACTCTATTCTCATTCAAATCCTTGTTTAGGATAAAATCCTTGACCCCGGCATGAGACACTAACAGCTAGATATTGTTATTTGAGACCAAATTTCTAAACTTCTTCAAGCTCTTAATAACAACAAGAACATTCTTTTCAATGAAAGAAACCCGCACTTTGTAATCTTCCAGGATTTGACTGAATAATTCTATGGTTTGTTCTAAACCTTCCTTATTTGGTTGTACCAAGATAGTTGAAACGATATTCAATCCTCCAAAAGCGTACAACATGAAATCCTTAGAGAAATCTATGTTGATAAGAATTGGTGCTTGTGATATTGCATGTTTGATAGATTCACAACTCTCTTTACCTTCTTCTATCCATTTGAATGCAAGACTCATTTTCAACATCATTGTTAATGGCTTCAAAAGAGCATAAAAATTAGGCACAAATCTATGGACAAATTTTTTCCTTCCCAAGAAGCTTTGGAGAACTTTCTTATGACTTGGCAATGGAAAATTTCTGATAAATTCAAATCTTTCGAGATCAATTATCAACCCTTCTCTTGAAACAATATGGCCCAAAAACTTTCCCTCATGTTCTAAGAATACCCACTTTTTCAAATTCAATGACACTCTGAATCTTCTACACCTTTGAAATATTTTCCTGAGGTGAAAGAGGTAGTCTACTGTATTATTTGAGAAGATGGTGATATCATCTAGATATACAAGCACTATCTTATTGATTAGTCCTTTGAATTCCATATCCATAACTCACTGAAATGTTTCTTTGAAATTCGATAGTCAAAATGGCATCTTCTTGTAAGCATTTGCTCCCCATTTCGTAGTGAAGGTTGTCTTGAATTGATCTTCTTCCTTCGCCATTAATTTATTATAGCCCGAGTAGTCGTCTAGCAATGAAATCCTTATAGAACCAGCTACTACTTGCAAGATATACTCCATTGAAGGGAGTGGATAGTGATATTTGAGGGAAGATCTATTCAAATCACGAAATTCCACACATAGTCTGATCTCTATATTTCTCTTTCTCGCCGGAACCAAATTTGTAACCCAACTCAAATGTTTGATATGGAAGATGATGCTAGCTTGGATCAGCTTGTTCAACTCTTTTCTCATGAGAGGTTTAATGTGAGGATTCAATGGCCTTTGCTTCTATCTGATAGGCTTAGATTTTGGATCTAGCTCAATAGTATGCTGAGCTAATTTTGAATTAAATCCTCTTAAATATTTATAAGTCTAGGAAAAGACATTTAGGAATTCTTGACAAAGTTGGACAAATTCATATTTTTCTTGTAGGGTACTCACCTTTCCAATTTGCAACATCTTTCCTTCACCTACTAAAATAGGATTTGAGTCTTCACCCTTTACCTGAATGTTTTCCTTCTCTTTTCGGAACTGGTCGTTTAGGTTGAAGAGTGATTCCAAAGTCACAAGACCCTTTGGTAGTTTGTTAGTTCTAAGTTGCACCACTTGGTCTATGTACTGTTGTTCTAATTTATCTTGTTTCCCAGCAGAGAACTTAGCTTCTTCTTGTAAGAAGTTTATGATTTGTTGATCATTTTCAAAGACTTAGGAACTTGTATTGTTATCCAGAGCAGTTGGTCTTACAACCACTTTGATATGAGATTGGGTTTTCTCATTTTTGATACTTTCAACGACATCAAATGTTGCCCCAATTGGTACAAGTCTTTATGTTGCTTCATTCTTCTTCCTCGGAATGAAATTGATGTTAAAGGCTTCAAAATCTTCAATGAGGTCCCATACCCAATTTTTTTAATTCTTCAAAATATCATTCTTAGAAGAAATTCATCATTTTACTTGATTCACGATCAGCTCACTATCCCTAAACACTTGCAAGTTTTTTTTATACCTCTCTTTCTTCCCCAATGCAATCCATGGATCAAGGGTTCATACTCAGTTGTGTTGTTTGAGCAAGTAAATTGAAAATGTAAATCTAAGTAATATTTTATACCTAGTGGTGACACGAGCATAGCTCCTCCTCCAACACCTTGTCTACTCCTTGAGCCATCAAAGAATAATTGCCATACTTCATTATCATCCTTATGATCTGGCTTGGTAATGCTAGGGAGTGGTGAATTTTCTTCATGTAAGCAATAGAATCCTAATTCAGATTCTCCCATTTCCTTGTAGGGATCAAAAGCATGCCTCTTGTTTTCCCATTCATCAAGAGTTAAGTCTAGAATTATTCTGACTTTATTATTTTCTTCATTAGTGCTTAGGAAATCTTCTTGATCAAATTTTGAACAATTTGCATTGACAGGACTCAGTGTATGAGGCTTAATGTGGAAATTTTCAATTGGTTTAGACCTGATTGTAGCCTTGGATCTATACCTTGTTCTGAATAACATATGTGACCAATCAGCAGACAAATAACCACCAATTTAAGTAGTGGTCTCTTGAAAAACACAATGCAAAGAATGGTGGAAAATCTATGACTGATACATCTTAGAAGATGGTAACATTGAGACATGCATACAGTGTAAGGCTCAATCATTTGATTACTCTGACCGTTGTTATCATTGTCCCATCCAATTGCACCACAAATCTAGAAATGACTTCATGTTCAAGACCCAGCTGATTAGCTATTTGTTTCGGCATGATAGAGCTACATGCCCATGAATCAATCATGCAATTTTGTATAAGATTTTTCTTGATCATCAAAGAGATATAAAATGGAGTAGGATTCATTTTTTTACCTTGTTGACCTCCTTGCTGAGCTACATTATTAAGCACCTTTTCTTGTTCTTTAGATGGCTAATTTGTCGCAGACAAATTTGCCATGGCAGCTTGCAATAGATCTCTTTTGCCTAAGATATCTAATGACTCCAACATTGAAATGTTCAAAAAAAAATACTTCATTTGCTCAATAATTTTGAATGGGGATGAGCTATTCTTTTTCTACCCTTTACCTTACATAGTCTTCTCCTACACAGGTTTTTACAATCAGTACTTGAATTGGTCTAGAAGGTGGTTTGGGCTTATTTTGTACATTTGGGACTGCATTTTGACTGCTAACACCTTGTGGAGTGATAGAGGGTTGTGAATCATTTGAATTACATGATTTTTCCTCTCCAATATTTTTCTTTTTAGACCGTGTATTGGCTGCCACACTTTGAGAAGGGACCTAATTTATACCACAAAAATCTTCAACATGCCAATAGACAAGTGTGGTCTCATTTAGAGGTACCTCTTGGGTAGCTTCCTACTACTGATTTTATTCTTGGATTGCCTCTTGTTCCACATCCATTGTTGTCAACATAAGAGCTTGATTTAAGGCACCATTGAAATAAATTGACTAGTTATGATATTGATTGCATGGGAAACACTAGCCATACTCTTGAGCCATGTTATTTTACACTAGTACCAAGGATCTAGATGTGGATGTAGCATTAGGATTGTAAGGTTGAAATGGCCTATTTGTAGGAGGTTTTACTTGGTTCTGATTTGCAGCTTGAGAAATTGGTCTATTAGGCTGATATGGAGGTTTGTTGGGTTGGGTTTGAGGCTGATATGATGTCAAATTTTGAGCTTTCTGCCTCTTAATCTTCACTAACTCATTACCTAGGTTTTATAATTGTTTTATGAATTCTTGGAGATCATTTGAGGTATTAAGAGATGAGGTAGAGGCTTCAGCATAATTTTGATTCTTTGGGGGAGGAATAGGAGCTAATGTAGGTGTTTAGCTAGTGCTTGGATTTCCTAACTCTAGATAAAGAGGCATGGGTGGCCTAGGTGCAATTTTACCGGCTTGAATCAGAAAAATTTTAGCCCTAATAGCAACATTATAAATGTGGGTAAAGTTATACCTCCCATGGATTGTATCATCATTGCAATATCATAATTTAGATCTTTTAGGAAGTAGAGAAAAGCACCTTCAACTACTGGTATCATAGTAAGCAGAATTCTATCCCATGTCCTTTGAAACCTAAATTTTAAATCCGCCATCTACTCATTTGGTGCTCTCTTGATTGTGGTTAGTTGTTCTAACAAAGACAAGTTGTGTACCTTCTCTCCAAATTGACCACAAAGAGCTATGAAAATTTGATCCCAATTTTGAACTGATCCTGTTGTTAAGCTTCTAAACCATTGTAAAGCTTTTCCTTTGAAATAAGAAGCCAATAATTTAGTAGGCACATCCATTTCATTAACCTCATGTATAGCATAGACATTTGCAATGTCTTGAATGTGATCAACTGGAGTTGTATGGTTTTCTTCAGTGAAATATGGAATGTTCTTCAATGCTGCAATTGGAATTGGATTTTATGCATTGAGAGGAAGTGGGTTGCTTCCTATGAAGTTGACATAGGGATTTGGTATCCCTTGCGGTGGTTGTTTTTATTGTAGATGTGCCGTTATAATTGGTCTAAGAACTTTGGTTGATTGAATGAAAGGCCTACCATGCGGAGGTGTTGATAGTGTTCTATTTGATGGAGATAGAGACCGTTGAGCTCTTCTTCCCCTTTTTCCTCTACCCAGAGATAGTTGCAAGTATTCACAGATTCCTTCCTCTCTAGTTCTTTACCTTGTTTGGATCCTTCTCATAAATTTGACAAGCTTGGGCTGTTAAAACCAATGAATTATTCCCTTTTAGATTCGTCAGATGTGTAATTTCAAATCTTCTTACAAGCTAGAATTTTACAAGTGCATACCATTCTTAGTGCAATTAAAATGAAAACTTATTTGGTGTCCCACCATGTGTACCAAAAAATTTATCACCAAATCACAGCACTCTCTGATTTGCACAAGTGTGTATGCTTGAGGTCACGGTGTGACTTGGTAACATGGGTATTATCTCCAAGTTGTAGGAATTTTTACTTGAGATAAACCTCTAGAGAAAGCTAGTTCTTCTTTCTACTCCTAGTGAAAACTAATTCTCCTGAAAGAAAATGACTAACTACTCCTAATCTATCACTTTGAAGGGACTAGGGAAATAGAAAGCACATGAAACTAAGGGGAAAATACACTACATAGCTGATGCACCAAAATAAAGGGATGAGAATAACCCCCAATGTGTAAAAATGGGAACAAAATATAGGTTATAAGGGGTGATAACAGTTTTCCCCAATCTAACAACAACAATCACAACACCATTTTTATGCATGCACAATGATAATGAGTCCCTGTAAGAGCATAAAAAAGACACAATATATCTGCAATGAGATTGAAGAGGTAAGGATAATGCAAAACATGGCAAGGGAAGATACATCCACAAACTTGCATCTATTACTTCATTTATATGCACAGTTCAAGCTATTATAAAATAAAGGCCTAGATCACCCTGTAAGGAGTCCACTAAAAAGGTCTGAAATACATTGGCTTCACAAAATCAAAAGGACATATTTTTGCTACTCAAATTATCCCCCCTCTACAATGAGCCCGACACTAAAATTTATAGAATTTTTGAAGAGAGAGAGAGAGAGAGAGGATGCAAAACCCAAAATCACCTTTTCAATAAATTACAAGTCATGATAAATGAGTGTGGTTGGTGATTTTAGACTTGTAGAAGTAATCTCAAGGTGTATTATACCCTGCAGCAGTGAAAGAATGATTTCCCATGCTCGTTGAATGCTCTTCCAACCACTTTCCAACAACCAAACAGAACTAGTCTTGTTTTCCTTAAAACTCCCTATCAAATATTCATAAATTTCCAAATTTCTTTATTTTTCATGTGTTGTCTCAGATCCACAATTCCAATGAGACCAATTTTACAAAATTCCATTTAAAATTTCTCCAGTTATGGCTCTCTAAGTGATTGCATCCGATTTATCTTGCACATGTTTGCTTGGCTATTACGGGATTGAGAATTAAATAGTTTGGTTGGAAATTTCCAAAAAAATTTCTTCCTTTTCCATAGTTCACTTCCTCCATTAAAAATTATTTTATTTAAAATTTCTAGGCCCCACCACTTTTTTTTTATTTTCTTACGTTATGGGGAGAGGTTATTAGTTATTTCAATGTATTGTACCTAGCCAGCTCAACCAACTTGATCAAGTTGGCTGTCATTTTTCCCCATCAAACTCTTTCCACTTAGACTCTTATGTTGAGTCATTCCCTATACATAGTGGCCACCTTGGCACCAAGTCGACTCAGTCTTGGTTACATCATCGAGTTGTTGGTATGCGGGACTTACCCATCTTATTGGTTTGAACTCATGCCACCGCTTCCTGTTTCGGCTGCATGGATTTCTTTTTGCCCGTTGCAGATCCACATGGTTCATCGTGCAAGGTAGTTAACCCCCATTTTCCATTGGCGTCAGGAACTTCGAATGTTTCGGGCCCATGCTCTACTTTGACCATTTCCACCTACTTTACCCACATAACTCTCAGAATCTCAAAACTTCCCCATGGCTGCATCAGTGAAAATGGGCTTTGCAAGCACAGGTGTCCCTAGAGGCATATCTCCCTTAGGCCAGTCGGGCTATTTTTATATGCTTTCCCCGCATAGCAATTGCGGGTGAATTGGGTCTATGTTGTACTCGTGTCCCATGTCTGATTGATCCATTTGGGTTGATTTTATCCACATTGGCCACAACACTATTGAGATTTTCCATGTTGAGCTTAAAACTAACTGTCCCAATACGCTTCAGCCTTGGTTTCTTTTCATTTCACGTACCATGATATGAACCCATCGTCTCTGCCCTAGACTTGGCTTATCCACCTTTTAATTCATGATTGAGTGGGCTCAAACTTTCATCTTCTCGGGTGGGAAAATGATTTGGCATGCTTTGACATGGGCTCAACGAGCTTCACATTCACTTGATATCCATGTCTTATTGCTCCTAACTTCATGATATGATTCGGTTTGGCAACACATAACTCATTTTGTATGTAGCTTGGTGAAATATATGCAGATTTGGGATGTTTCCAACTGTCTCATCCCCATGTTCATATAATACAAACCCAACTACCATGTGCATTGGTTGTGGTTTGTATGTTATTAAACCAGTTTGACTCATTATATCAGCTTGAGAAGTCTAAACAGCTTAGGACATGAATCACAATACTCGGATGACATGTCTCATACTTAGTAATCTTGCATCAACAAAATATTCGGTTATGGCTCGAGAGAACCATCTGTGCAAGTTGACACTATTGAAATACCCCATTGTTCTATCACTTGGAATTATGGTGCTCGAGCCTATATATTTTGAGATCGATCACACAGAGAGGGGATCAGTCTTTTATAGATGAACCTGACGATCCCCATAAAGGTATGAGTTGCTATAAAAAAATTAAACTACTAGGTCATGAGATAGATCATTTGTGAGTGTGATGGCACTACCAAAGTATCTTTGTTGAGATTTGAGATAGCTCACTTCACATGTAACACCTTGACCTAGCATTTCCACTCACTGATGCAAAACATAGAGCTCGGTTATAATAATTAGCTCCATCCTCCAGATGTGAACTTGGTCTCTCTTCATAACTCGACCAACTCCATTAAGGGCTTGTTTCTCCTTTCTATATGCACTGGCTCCATGGTATCTTGGTCTCTCTTAATATATCTCAACCACTACTCTATGAGTTTGATAGTTACACATAGCTCTATCCATCCTTATATTAGCTTGGTCACTGGCTCTATGAGCTCGTTAGGGTCTAATGGCAGGTTTTATCTTTAGTATCTCAAGCCTGTAAGTCAACACCAAAATTATTCAAAATCTCCATCCTGATTCCATCATTTTTTTTCTTATGATTCCTTACTAGTATAGTGATGCAAGTTCTCATGTCTTCCCATTTCACTAGGGGTTGAAATGATATATAGATTGGTTTTCGGTTGGAAAATAGGATGGAAATGTTGGATCTAATCTGTGTAATCTCTATTTGAGAAACTAATATTTGGAACCTCTTCGAACAGGAACACCCAAATGTGGATAGGACCACTTGGGTGCTAGTGTTTGAATTCGGTGCTAGTGTCTTGACATGCACTCTTCTTCTTATCTTTTTAGGGTATAAATTTATACTCTTCCTTTCACTCTTATTGCATCCACTTCATTTTAGGGTTCATGTGTCATGTCTGTACCTATAAAATAAAACATATCTACATGCACAAAGCTCAAGTAAACATTAGATTAAATAAATAACACATATGCTTGAGTTATATTGACCTTAGTGGTCACTCCAATGTTATTGTCACCGAGTGTTGCAGTACATTTTAAAATTTATGAAAAAATTGTGTGTGTGTGTGTGCGTGCGTGTGTGTGTGTGTGTGTGTGTGTGTGTGTGTGTGTGTGTGTGTGTGATTGAATTGTGTCCCTTGAAGCTAGGTTTCCCGTGTGCTAGTTGCATCAAGATAACAGGCTACAAATATTTCCCCCAAGATGAATGTGTGAGATGGAATTCAAAAATAACCCCTCCTATGCATTGAATAACACATCCCTAATGCATTCCTTGAATTTTTTTCTTTTCCCAAGTATTAGATAGTAAGTATTAGCCCCAAATTGTCTAGTCCCCAATGTGTATGTATGTATGTATACATACATACGTACATACATACATACATACACATGTGTGTGTGTGTGTTTGTGTGTGTGTGTGTGTGTGCATGTGCATGTGCATGTGCATGCGCATGCGCATGCGTATGCGTATGCGTATGCATATGTGTATGTGTATGTGTGTGTATGTGATTAAAATGACCCATACAAGAATTTTGTGATTAAAAACAAGAAAAATTTACCTAAAGTAATAATAAAGACATTCTAAAAGGTACCAAATGATGTGGCATTTGAAAATATGGAAAAGAAGGGAAAGGGATAGAAGTGCCCAAAGGGGACAATAACACCTGGGCACTCCTATCCCTAATGGGTGGTAATATCTAGGATGCTCAGAGGATATAATGGTAACTACATAGTTGGGCCATATGTTGTCTAATTTCTAAAAGTAAAATGGTCATTCTAGAAAATCAAATAAGAAGAGTGTGTAAGAGGATAAAGAAATGTAAATGCAAAACATGTGTTGTTAATGTCTAGTTTTCTCACTTAGGAATCATGCATATAACAAAATACTTAGAGTCGTGATGTAAATAGAAAGTTTGTGATTTTGTGACTATATTTATTGCAGTAATATCTAATTCTTGCACTCCAAAAAATCCTAAAGTTATCACCAAGGTTGCACTCAATGATTATGGGATTTGATACGCCAACATAATGATGTTAGTGGTTAATAAAGACAAAAGAGAACCCATTGTTGATGACTATGAAGTTTCTAGAGTGATTCTTAAAAAATTAACCATGGCAAATGATGTAGCCCATGCTTATGAATTGATTGATATTGTTCTACTACAAATGTAGAAATATAAGTCTCAAACTATTCAAGTCAAAGAGGAGAATTGATAGCTAATTACATATGTGAAACATCTAATCAATTAAACCTCTTCTATTGTTCATATCCCTACTATAGTGGCGATGTTAGATAAAGAGACTCTTTTTTCATTAAAAGAGATAAACAATATGTGTTGCATAACTAAGTCATAAATTGACAATGTATTGATACAGGGTTTGTGAGTGATTGATGAAGTAGTGAGAATCTATGGTAAAATTCATGCTTATCTAGATTTGATCCTACATTTTGAAGAGTTTCTCAAAGTCCAAAAAATCACTTTTGAGAAAAAATTTCCAAATATTAAAAAACTCGCACAAATGGGCTTCTCATCCCTTGTTAGTGAAGGAATACTGGAATTCAATCAGCGTGGTCTTCATATCGAGTGGTTGAATTTTTCTGAGTATAGAAATATGGTGTTTGATGATATTCGAGCTCAATTTGACGATGTAAAAGACAAAGGAGAAACAATCATGTACATCATTCAATATTTCATCGAATAAGTCCCTTGTAACTTCGTCAATGAACACAATCAAAGGAGCTTAGTGTAGTTTCTGAAGGAGCAATTATCCAATCTAGTAAAAAATTAGTATGCTTGCTTGGCAAGATTTGATCCTTATTCCCTTGATAAACTTGTTAAAGTTTAGATCTTATTCACCAACATAGAATAGATAATGGTGTAATTTCATGGAATTCCTAATAGAAGTATAGAAGTGAAAGCCATCAATGATACTTACCTTACACCTCATCATTTTTGTGGAGATCTGAAATTGATGGAATCACTCAAGAAGTTCAAAAAATTCAAGATAGTGAGATTTTTGGACCCAAGATTTTCTAAATAATATTTTCAATGTTTTGTTAAGGTTTCCCTTGGTGACCAATGAGTTCATTTCTCATACAATTAAGATAGGTGGACTCCTGACCTAATGGGTAATGCACTAATCCTTAGTGTCATATTAGATCCATGTGTTAATATCTTGTTTATGTGTTTTCATGTCATTGTCTAAGTGTGGTGATGTAGCCTAGAATTTACCAGATAACATTCTAGTCACACTGGCACATCACTCAGCCTAGACTGAGTGCTCACTTGAAGCACGCAAAGGTAATAGGTCCCTCTTTAGGGTTGTTGTAATAGGATGTTAACATGATGAAGGGAGAAACATATAGATTTATAACTAATCCATCATTCTACAATGCATGCTATCCTCAGATCTATGAAAGAACAAGCTTAAACAATAATCAACATTGAATTAATAACATGCACTACTCAACTACACATAGAATAACACTTATATTCAGCCAAATAGCTTCCATCTATTAGTAAATACAGAAGCTCCTTACAATATTGGCAATCTATACCAATGTGCGTATAGAACTGATACGGTAGTTCAATCATATGCGTATATTCTTTGTTACACACATACATACATCTCCTTCCATGCCTACCTCTCTATATATCTCTCACACTCATACATCTAGCTCTCTACTATGTACCTAACATCACATATATATAAGGTGAGGACTTGCCCTTCACCGCTTATCTATTCCAGAAATAGACCGCATGCTATTGATAGCCACATGTCATTTACAATCATAGCCACACATGCAAGTGTGTTATCTATAGTCCTCTTGTAGTTAACTGAAGTGTCAATTATATTCTCAGTTTGTCTCCATGCATAAACTCTTTGATCCGCTTCTCCAAAGATAGACAATGCATGGTGCACACATCTCTACGTCATTGGTGTGTTTCACATGCCATCTTCTAAAAATAGGTCTTCATTCTCAAAATCAGCTAAGTCCTTGTTGTCCACTCAAAATTCCCCTGCTTATAAGAAGTTTAAAATTAAAATTTTGGGGTTAAGTGTCTTTTCTGTTGTCCTAATAATGTGAAGAGTCAAGAAATTGGGAAAATCTACGTTTTTTGGGTCATTTTGTGTGTTTTTTGGGCCTGTCGGACATTTTTGTCCCGCGTGTCCCAGGTTCATTTGGGCTCTCTGTTCCCCGATCAGCTGGTTTACCCGAAGTCCGTTCTTTTCGGGCCCGTCGGAACTTTTTGTCCCACATGTCCCAAGTTTTCCCGGACCCATTGTTCCCTTTTCATCCGATTCGGCCGATTCACGTATTCCGCGTAATTTCATCCCGCATGTCCCAAAAGCATTTGTGCATCTTTTCCCCGCATCGCTCGAAACGGCCGAACCGCGTACTTTTCACTTTCATGTCCCTTGTGTCCCAAATGAACCAAGTGCCATTCGTGCTAATTTTTCCCGCTCTACCCAAATATCTTTCTTTTCAATTTGGTAGATATGTATTTAATGCACATTGATTGCCTTTCTCTCTCCTAAACGGCTATATAATGAACTACCCCCTATGCGTTTTTGCACACTGCTTTCATGCTATCTATTGCTCGAACCCTTGCAACCAAAATTTCTGCGCGCGTATCCATTTCCCTTGCGATTCCATCCCAAGTCTAGCTTGCAGCTTTGCTCTCTGAGTTACTATCAACATGAAGATCAAATTCCAAGGGCAGGAACAAGTTTCACCACTCGAGTCTGCCATTCCCGATATCGGGGACAGTGAAGTTCGCCACCTTGATTTTGGGGATTTTTGGGCAAGGATGACAGATGCAAACCCTTCAGCTATGGCACAGATGATTCATGACAGTGGCTTGGCATTCGCCGGTGGCTTCCCAATTTCAGTACAATGTGTAGACACTGTACTCGCTTGCGGAGCTCATTTCAGTCCCGACTCAAGTGAACTAACGAACGTGCATGGAGAACTCATTGCCAAGTTAGATGCCACCACCATTAGCACTGCCCTAAGGATTCCAGAAATGGACAATGCTATAGTTATCTCCCAGAATCAAGCACAGGCCCTTTTCGATCAAGACAGTGATAACTATAAGGCGCGGGTGGCGAAGTCCTAGCTAAAAAACCCTAAGAAGGGGGCATCTCGTCTGTCCAAGACTCTTTTAAATGTGGATTTCAATGAAGAATTGTCATATTTTATAATCCTACTGGCTCAGGTCATGGGTTTACCCTCTACAAATGAGTTCCATTTCTGGATGTGCCCGCTTATCAATATGGTGTGCGAGGGAACTCAGAATATCAACTGGGCAGAGATCATTAGTATGAACCTAGCAGAGCAACTGTCAAATGTGCAACAAACTAAGAAATTTTATATGACTTCATACCTGATGTCTACTCTGGCAGCATCGAGGCAATGGTTTGGTTTCTCATACATCGATGCTCACAAGGATGACCCCGTGTATGCCTACTGCCCGCAGTTCACCCTGGAAACCAGCAATCGTAATTTCCGAAGGGTGAATGATGCTTTCACCATGTACATGGTCAGGTTACTAGAGAGCAACACTGCAAGGAGATTTTCTGATGAAGCTATGAATCTGATATCGCACTACGGTGCCTACTTTATTCAATTCAGAAAATTTTCCTATATCAGGCTTGCCGGCTATGAAAGCACTCCCCTCAAGCTTCCTATGTTCTGCAATGACAAAATGGCCTTGATAGAAGTATGCAGGCAATTGGACAAATTGCATAGAACCTGCAGGGATAAGAAAATTACTGGATTGCATTTCCCCATCTCTTTGGGAAACTACACCTGCAAAACAGCCCTGGACGCACAAAATATAGAAAGAGCCCTAGCTCCCATTACGGTCCACTTCTTCAAGCCAAGAACTTGTTTTGACTTGAAGAAGTTTATTGAGCAGAACATCAAGATCACCTATCATCATAGGGTAGACACAGAGGACTATTGGGCTGACTGTGCTGATGATTTTGAAGCAAGAAGGAGGCATTATGGCAGGTTTTCTCTACAATTGATTCAGGAACTCAATTTGTACCAAGTTCCTGAAGGGCTTCAAGATGATAACTCTGACCTGTACTCATATGAGTATGACAATGTGGTCAAACACACTCCCTTGGAGGACTTGGATTGGTTCAAGAAGGAGAAGGATGATTTGGCTGAAATCCTGGCTCCAGTCTTAGTCAGGACCAAGATCTGGTTTGATAGGCAAGTCCGTGAGCTTAGGAGGCACTCAGGGGAATCCTCCTCCAAGGATGCTTCAACACCAAGAAGGGAAGCATCGACACCTAGATCAGAAGCACCTGTGCAAACCCCTCCTACCTCGTCAACTCAAGGACCTGCAGTCTCTACTCCTTCCTCATCCACCCAGGTGTATCAGAAGAAATTCAAAGAAGTTAAGAAGGAGCCTGTGGAAAAAGACCCCCTGAGGAAGCATGCAGAATTGCCTTCAGGACCAGAGAACATTATTGTTCTCAGTGAAAGTGAAGAAAGTGAAGTGCCAACTCCTGCAAGCACCCCTGAAGCCCCAATGGATAAGGATAAAGAAGTCCAGAGCACTGAACTTCCAAGCACTATTGATTCCTCTGCACCAGGAGCCCCAAGCACTCCACTCATATCTCAACTCAAGGCAACAGCTGTGCAAACCTTGGGTGCCATGAGTTCTCTGTCTCTTGGTCCTCTTGCCCCACCTGCTTCTTCCTCCTCCTCTTTCGCATGGGTGTAGCCTCTTGTCGACAGTAGGAAGAGAAAGTCTTCCTCCCAGATCTCAGGACCAAATTTTGATGCTGTGGTGGCCTTGTTAGGCACTACTCCTCCTTCTCATGCTAAAAAATCTAGAACTACCTCCAGGATAGTGTCTGACGCTCAGGGCCAGCAATTCCTGGAGATAGCCAAGCCTAAGGTAGACAAGCCAGAACAAGATTTGCAAGCGTCTGATCTTGAGCTCTCAAGAATTCCCATGGGAGAATCTACCCCTGAAGGCAAGATCCACAATCTTCAGGAAACAGTCACCAGAGTCATTGGGAGGGTAGAGAAAGGGCAGCAAACCATAGAACAATTGGAAGAACAAGCCCAGATTCTTACAAGTTTCATCAAATCTCTTTTGTCCAAGGACAAAGTTTTGGACCCTACCCCATTGACTACTCTTCCACCACCTATAATTTTGAGCCAAGATGAAGTACAGAGTATCAAAGATATGCACAAGTATTCCATCTATGGCAGAGCTATGGAGGCCATGGTGGATGATATGCTTGTTGCAGGATTGAACTTCATTGATGAATCTTTCAAACTCCACAGGAAGGTGAACAATTTACAACAAAAGCTCTCCTCCACTATTGGGAGCATTGATAAATAACTTAAACTTTGGGGCAGTTGCATAGTAGACCTCGCCTCATGGGACAAACAGATGAAAACATTTTATTGGCAAGCAAGGTCTTTGAAGATACAAAGGATAATTTGTCAAATTCCTGGGTCTACAGCATGGAATGGAAGATCAAGGTCCTGGAGGAGGCTTTGGGAGAATTAAGGAATAGCTGGCAGAAGGGTGAGGCCTTCAAAACACTAGTTATATCTGCCTTTAAAGATATACATTGCCATCTTCATGATGAGACTTCTGGTGTGCCTCTCTCCTTACAAGAAATCAAAGCTCAATTCAGAGCTTTTGTCAAAGGGGATCTATTCAAGGAAAGCTCCATTTCTAAGGAAAAAATGAAGGAGATCTGTTCTCTTCAATCTGCCATAGAAGAAGCCAATAAAGATTATCATACTCATGTCGAGTTTGATAAGGAAATGGAGAAGTGCCTCAGATTTTGGACTCAGTCTACCGCCAACACATCAGTCCCACGTGGCAGAGACATAGCCGAGGTGTTGAAGAGATTCAGACAATGGATCCTTAAATCAGTGGGTCCCTCCCAATCTTGAACGCTTGTCTTCTTCTCCTGATTCTTCTCCTTCTTCTCTTCTTCATCATGAATTTATTGTATTTAGTTGGGGTATTGCGATTTGCAGCCCTTTAACTAATCATTAGTTAAAAGAAGTAGTTACCGGGAGTAACTAATTTGTAAACTATATAATGGCCTCTCCTCGCCATTTTGAAGAAGGAAGAACTTGGCTTATTTCTGAAAGTGTAAATAAATCTTAAAGAAATCAATACAGAAGGATTTTTCATTCTTTGTCTATCTGGTTTCCTTTATTCCTAAGCTATTCATTTAATCTTGTTAGATCATTTGTCTGTATTATGCTGAGAAGCTTTGTATTCTTGCAGATGTTATTTACAGAACTTTGTGTCTTTTCAAATTTCATCTTATTAATGTGATACAAATGATCTTATTCCAATTCGTTGTACCCTCGCATGCATAAGGAATTACTCTGTCATCTATAATTCTGAATGGTGCCTTTCTGCTCGTTCTCACATTTTCATTCCTCAGTCCTTTTGTGATTGATGATCCTTATAGAAAACACTTTCATAATATCCAAGTTCCACAAGAAAATCATGCTTTGTATATGTGTAAATAGGTTCGTTTCTGAATAAGGGAACCTCTCCCATTAAAGAGGAGGGACTTCTTGTCCCCTGACTGTTGCTCTTCTTGAAGTCCTTTTTGACGACCAACAGTTTTTGGTGACTCACTGGGGAATCATATTCCAGTTCTATAATCATTTATTGATCATCTTTTGATCTGGCGACTCCACGTTTTACTCGAGGGAGAAGGGCCCTTGGTATTGAAGATTCTCAGTTTCAGCTTTTGGAACAGCAGGGTTTTCCTCTCCCTTCAACAAGGAGAAATAGAAAGGCTCGTTCAACAAGCACTCCACCTATCCAAGATAGAATCCCTACGGGTGGTATTCCTTCAGAGCAAATCAGTCCTAATCTTCGAGCTTTGATTCTTGCTGGTGTTTCAGTTCCTCTTCAAGCCATTTTTCCAAGAATGGTGGTACCATTGCCTTGGGGCCATCGTGTTGGGCCTCTTGCCCTTCCTCAAGCCTTTGCATGAGTTACCCAGAGGTAACCTGGAAGAACTTTCCTAAATTCAAAGGCGATGGTAAAGTACATCCTGATGAACACATCGCAGCCTTCATAGTTGCATGCGGAGTTCTGGGAGTTGAACATGAAGACGTCTCCGTAAGGATTTTTGTTGAGACTTTACAAGATAATGCTACTGATTGGTTCTATCACCTTCCGGCTGGAGCTATCACTAGCTGGAACACAATGAGAACTAGGTTTGAAAACCGTTTCAAACCGGTGGAAGACGTGCATGCTTTGCTAGCCCAAATTTCTCAAATAAAGAAGGAATCACAAGAGCCCATGAGAGAATTTGTGGCTCGATTCAACAGGTTGATTAACAAAATTCCACCAAATACTCAACCTGTAGATCAAATTCAAATATGCTTCTTCCTAAACGCCCAATTGCCTGAAGTTAGTTATGCACTAAGAAGGGCTAATCTCGCAACATTGGCCGAGGATCAAACTCTTGCTGTTAGTGTTGAAGATGATTTAATCATGTCAGGGAAGTTGAGGAGAGACCCTTCTAAATCTAAGTCTGCTTCTTCCTCCTCTTCCACTCCTGGACCTAATACTGATCCATTGGTATAAAAACTTGCAAATTATCTCATCGCCATTAAGAAACAATTGGCTCAGCATACTCCCTATGCAGACGTTCCAAGGAGGAATTTTCAGCCCAGAAATCATTTTCCTGCTTCTCAAACAAGGCTAGCGCTTGAAGGACCTCCTATTAAAGTTCCTGTCAATGCAACCTGTGAAGTTGAGGAACCAGAGGATGAGGAGGTTAATGAAGATTGTGAGGAATTTGTTGAAGAGGTTGATGATGAAACAGATGAACTTGAGGGATCTCGAGTTAATTTCTTCACCACTGAAGGCATTGATGAAGGGGATGATTATGATGAAGTAGTAGCAGACATGAATAGCGAATCATACACTGTCATGACTCGAGAGCAGACAAATCAGAGGGAGAAAGTGATGCAGCCCACCAAGAAATCTAAGGAGCAGCCGACAACTATCCCTGTAATTGCAAAAAGAGGATCTCCGATCCCCATTTCATCTACACCAAAGGTGAGTCCTGTCAATTCTGCTACTAAAGTTACTTCTTTTTCCCCTAAAATTGATAAAACTAGGATCTCAAGTGATGATAACCCGTCCACTTCTGGGTCTTTCGATATTATTGATCACTTAAAAAAGACTAAGGTTCAAATCTAAGAGGATGAATATTATCAAACCCATCCCAAGGCTTTTGCTAAAATGATTCACTTTGTCAATTCCCATTCTAAAACTACCTCTAAAGGCCTTTTACCCACTCCTTCTTCTACACCACAGCCTAATCTGGTAGCCGCTGTCACCTCACCCAATGAAAAAATCAAACCATTTTATGTAACACTCCTTATAGCTAGCCATAGGCTCAGTAATTGCGTCATAGACTCAGGAGCATCAGACAATGTAATGCCTGCCAAAGTAGCTCATGCCTTAGGGTTGAATCTCACACGCACTTACGGATCTTGTTATTCCATGGAGAGTAAGGAAGTGCCCTTGGTCGGAAGAATTAAGGACGCACAAGTGGCTTTTGCCACTTTTCCTGAGAAGAAAGTTTTGGCTACTATCTTAGTAGCAGACATTCCTCCTTCATATGGGATGTTGCTTAGCAGGAATTTCTGTAAGGATGTGGGTGGAGAAATTCAAATGGATTGGTCACATGCCCTCATACTTGTTAATGGGCAAATGAAGAAGCTGCTGCCTAAGAAGCAGTCTGAGTATATTGTACAAAAAACTGATGATCAAAAAGCACAAATACTCTATGAGGATATGGGGCATGGCAACTACATGATTATGTCTCCAGAAGAAATCCAACTCCCCAAAGTCTCACCTAAAGATCCTAATGATGTTTAGATATTAGAGTTTGATGGAAGTTGTTCTTCAGCTGGTTCTGGAGCTGGTGTCATATTGGTGTCGCCTGAAGGAAGCATTCATCCTTTCTCATTCAAGTTGCAATTTGAAAATACCAATAATACAGCAGAGTATGAAGCTCTCATTCTTGGACTCCAGGTGGCAAAAGAACAGGGTGTGAAGAATCTTCTAGCTCGTGGGGATGCGGAATTGATTGTCAAGCAAGTTAGAAACCTCTTCCAGGTAAAGAATGGAAGGTTGAAACATTACAGGAATCAGGTTTGGGACTCCATTGAATTTCTTGATGCCTTCTCCATCGAAGCAGTGCCTAGGGAGAAGAATACCAGGGCTGATTCTCTAGCAGTCTCAGGGTCATTGCTTATTCCTCATCCTGAATTTTCTCAAGATAAGTTCACCATTGAAATGATTCATAAACCCAGTGTACCTGATAATACAAGTAACTGGCAAGTTTTCAATAATGATCAACACTTGCTTTCTTTCTTAGAACTCAAGGATAATTTTGAACAGTTGTACTTTGAAGGAAGCGATAATTTGCCTCGTGAAAGTGTGCCCTTTAACGAAGAAGCCACCCAAGAAGAAGAAGCGGATCAGGATGGATGTATCAAACTCAAAGGAAACAAGATTCCAAAAGGATTGGTGAGTTTAGAAAAATTGTTTGACAAACACGACAGGTATGTAAAGTTTAGAGCTTCTACTGGACCCCAACAATCAGCCTGAATATGAAAAAATCAATATTGGGAGTTCTACTGATCCTAAACTCGTGAACATTGGAAAATGTTGCACCTCAGAAGAAAAGAAGAAGGTAATTAGTCTTTTGAAAAAGTATAAGGATGTTCTTGCTTATTCCTATGAAGATTTAAAATCTTTCCAACCAAAGGAGATGCAACATTTTATCCCTCTCAAACCTGGGATTAAGCCTTTTAAACAGAAGCAGAGGCAATATAATCCTAAAATAGCTGACACCATTTTTCAAGAAATACAGAAGTTATTGAAAGCCAAAATCATTTTTCCTATCCATCATTCAACATGGATTGCCAATATTGTGCCCGTTAGAAAGAAAAATGGTGAGATTCGTATCTGTGTTGACTTCAAGAATCTAAATCAAGCTTCCTTGAAAGATAATTATCCCTTACCTATGATGGATCAGGTCTTGCAAGCAGTAACGGGATCCGAAATGTTGTATATGCTTGATGGATTCTCAGGATATAACCAGGTAGAAGTTAATACCACAGACCAACACAAAACGGCTTTCACTACCCCTTGGGGTACCTTTGCTTACAAAAGGATGCCTTTTGGGCTCATCAATGCCGGTGCCACTTTTCAGAGGGCTATGGATTTGGCCTTTGGAAGTTTGAAAGGAAAGTGTATCGTCGTATACCTTGATGACTTGACTGTATTTTCTAAAACAAGGGCGGATCATTTCCAGCATCTAGAGACAGTTCTGCTAAGATGTAGAGAACATGGGATCTCTTTGAATCCTAAGAAATCTTTTTTTTGTGTCATGGAGGGGAAATTATTGGGGCACGTTGTCTCCAAAGATGGTATAAAAATTGATCCTGAGCGAGTTCAAGCTATTCAGCAAATTCCTCTTCCAACCAGCAAAAAGGGAGTGCACTCTTTCTTTGGTAAGATCAACTTTTTGAGAAGGTTCATCCCTGATTTTGCAGAGCTAACTTTGAATATCTCCCAAATGATGAAAGGAAAACAAACGTTTGGTTGGTCTCCTGAAGGGAAAGAAGCCTTTGAAGGTATTAAAAGGGCCATTGCTAAAACTCCTGTTTTAGCATGTCCAGATTTCAGCAAAGATTTCATTATCTATTGCTACGCCACGGATAACACCTTGGCTATTGTTTTGACTCAAGAAGATTCTAATGAGCACGAACTCCCAATTGCATTTATGAGCTATATTCTAAAAAATCATGAGTTAAAATACACCATAATGGAAAAACATGCTTTTGCAGTGGTTAAAGCTGTCAAGCAGTTTCGTTTTTACATTCTTAACTCTCACTCCACGGTGTTGGTACCGGATACAACTATCAAGTCAATTCTCACACAGCAGGAATTTGGATCCAAGAGAGGGAACTGGGTGGCCAAGGTTCAAGAATATGATATTGACATCAAACCAACCAAGCTCGTCCATGGAAAAGGCCTGTGTGAACTCATCGCTGAAGGAGCTAGACATGAGTTACTGGAGGATAAAGTTGGTCTTCCTACCATTTTGTTTCTTAGCTCAGTTGATGAATGGTATGCTGATATCGCTCACTTTCTCACCTATGGAGAATGCTCCTCTCATTTGACTTCCAAAGAGAAGAGAGCCATTAAACTAAGGTCAACCCAATATGTGTTGTGGGAAAATGCCTTGTTTAAACGTGGGTTAGATGGAAGGTTTTTGAAATGTGTGGACAAGGAGCAGCAGAAGAAGCTACTCTCAAATTTTCATGATCAGGCATGTGGAGGGCATTACTCATCAACTGTCACTGCTCATAAAATACTTCGTGGAGGATATTACTAGCCTACCTTGTTCAAGGATGCATCAAAATGGGTTGATAAATGTGAGGCTTGTCAGACTTTCGTGGGTAGACCCAAATTGGCCTCCTTGCCCCTTAAACCAGTTGTGATCGAAGAACCTTTTCAGCAATGGGGTTTAGATTTCATTGGAAAACTTAATCCCTCTTCTAGTGCTGGTCATACCCACGTATTAACTGCCACAGATTATTTCACCAAATGGGTAGAAGCCATTCCAGTAAAGAGTACTACTTCAGAAGTAGTATGCAGTTTTATCAAAGAAAACATCTTGATAAGGTATGGTGTGCCAAACAAGATTGTGATAGATAATGCTTCAAACTTTTCTTCAATTGAGATGATGGATTTTTGCTATGGATATGGCATCTCCCTGGCTCACTCCTCAGATTACTATCCTCAGGGAAATGGACAGGCAGAATCAACAAATAAAAATCTGGTGGCCATAATAAGGAAATTAGTCAATGAATCCCAATGGAACTGGCACAAGAAACTCTATGATGCTCTTTGGGCAGATAGGATCACACCTAAGAGAGCCATTGGGATGTCTCCTTTTCAGGTAGTATACGGAGTGGAGGCCCAATTGCCAGTTATAGTGGAGCTTCCAGCTCTGCATTTAATGAAGGCCATTGAAGATACCAGTTTCAATGATTCTTTGGATAAGAGAATCATGTATCTTCACAAATTGAATGAGGACAGATTGGAAGTTACTGATAGGATATCTGCTCACCAACAGAAAGTAAAATTCTTATTTGATAAGAAAGCCAGGTTCAGGGATTTCAAAATTGGAGACACTATTTTGTTGTGGGATAAAAGGCATGAACCTCGTGGCAGCCATGGCAAGTTTGATTCCCTTTGGCTCGGACCTTTCAAGATCAGACACTTCGCTGGTAAGAATTATTTTTACCTTGATTATATGGATGGTTCTTCTCTCCCACTTCCTTATAGTGGGCAGTACCTGAAACTGTTTAAGTCGTAGGTGATTAGGGAGTCCTGTGTATATTCTGTATAGCGTGTGTCCTCCTTTCCTTCCCTTGTTTTTGTGTGTTGTTTTCAGTGTTGTTTTCTATATTGGTTTGCTTTTTATCTCCGTGGCCCAATGGATAAGGTACTGGTCTACTTCCCTGAGTTTGTCTAAATTCTTGCCTTGTCTCATTCTTTGAATTTATGCCAAGTCATCCCCAGAAGGAGCCAGCTATTGTCCACTCAAAATTCCCCTGCTTTTAAGAAGTTGAAAATTAAAATTTTGAGGTTAAGTGTCTTTTCTGTTGTCCTGATAATGTGAAGAGTCAAGAAATTGGGAAAATCTACATTTTATGGGTCATTTTGTGTGTTTTTTGAGCCTGTTGGACATTTTTGTCCCGTGTGTCCCAGGTTCATTTGGGCTCTCTATTCCCCGATCGGCCGGTTTACCCGAAGTCTATTCTTTTCGGGCCCATCCGAACTTTTTGTCCCACATGTCCCAAGTTCACTCGGACCCATTGTTCCCTTTTTGTCTGTTTCGGCCGATTCACGTATTCCACGTACTTTCGTCCCGCATGTCCCAAAAGCATTTGTGCGTCTTTTCCCCACATCGCCCGAATCGGCCGAACCGCGTACTTCGCGCTTTTGCGTCCCTCGTGTCCCAAATGAACCAAGTGCCATTCGTGCTAATTTTTCCTGCTCTACCTGAATATCTTACTTTTCAATTTGGTAGATATGTATTTAATGCGCATTTATTGCCTTTCTCTCTCCTAGACGACTATATAAAAAAACTACCCCCTATACGTTTTTACACACTGCTTTCATGTTATCTATTGCTCGAACCCTTGCAACCAAAATTTCTGTGCACGTATCCATTTCCCTTGCGATTCCATCCCAAGTCTAGCTTGAAACTTTTCTCTCCGAGTTATTATCAACATGAAGATCAAATTCCAGGGGCAGGAACAAGTTTCACCACTCGAGTCTGTCGTTCTTGATATCGGGGACATTGAAGTTCGCCACCTTGATTTTGGGGATTTTTGGGCAAGGATGACAGATGCAAACCCTTCAGCTATGGCACAGATGATTCATGACAGTGGCTTGGCGTTCGCTGGTGGCTTCCCAATTTCAGTACAATGTGCAGACACTGTACTCGCTTACAGAGCTCATTTCAGTCCCGACTCAAGTGAACTAACGAACGTGCATGGAGAAATCATTTCCAAGTTAGATGCCACTGCCATTAGCACTGCCCTAAGGATTCCAGAAATGGAAAATGCTATAGTTATCTCCCAGAATCAAGCACAGGCCCTTTTCGACCAAGATAGTGATAACTATAAGGCGCGGGTGGCGAAGTCCTGGCTAAAAAACCCTAAGAAGGGGGCATCTCGTCTGTCCAAGACTCTTTTCCGTGCGGATTTCAATGAAGAATTGTCAGATTTTATAATCCTGCTGGCTCGGGTCATGGGTTTACCCTCTACAAATGAGTTCCATTTCTGGATGTGCCCGCTTATCAATATGGTGTGCGAGGGAACTCAGAATATCAACTGGGCAGAGATCATTAGTATGAACATGGCAGAGCAACTATCAAATGTGCAACAAACTAAGAAATTTTATATGACTTCATACCTGATGTATACTCTGGCAGCATTGAGGCAATGGTTTGGTTTCTCATACATCGATGCTCACAAGGATGACCCCGTGTATGCCTACTGCCCGTAGTTCACCCTGGAAACCAGCAATCATAATTTCTGAAGGGTGAATGACGCTTTCACCATGTACATGGTCAGGCTACTAGAGAGCGACACCACAAGGAGATTTTCTGATGAAGCTATGAATCTTATATTGCACTATGGTGCCTACTTTATTCAATTCAGAAAATTTTCCTATATCAGGCTTGCCGGCTATGAAAGCACTCCCCTCAAGCTTCCTATGTTCTGCAATGACAAAATGGCCTTGATAGAAGTATGCAGGCAATTGGAAAAATTGCATAGAACCTGTAGGGATAAGAAAATTATTGGATTGCATTTCCCCATCTCTTTGGGAAACTACACCTGCAAAACAGCCCTGGATGCACAAAATATAGAAAGAGCCCTAGCTCCCATTACGGTCCACTTCTTCAAGCCAAGAACTTGTTTTGACTTGAAGAAGTTTATTGAGCAGAACATCAAGATCACCTATCATCATAGGGCAGACACAGAGGACTATTGGGCTGACTGTGCTGATGATTTTGAAGCAAGAAGGAGGCATTACGACAGGTTTTCTCTACAATTGATTCAAGAACTCAATTTGTACCAAGTTCTTGAAGGGCTCCAAGATGATAACTCTGACTTGTACTCATATGAGTATGAAAATGTGGTCAAACACACTCCCTTGGAGGACTTGGATTGGTTCAAGAAGGAGAAGGATGATTTGGCTGAAATCCTGGCTCCAGTCTTAGTCAGGACCAAGATCTGGTTTGATAGAAAAGTCCGTGAGCTTAGGAGGCACTCAAGGGAATCCTCCTCCAAGGATGCTTCAACACCAAGAAGGGAAGCATCAACACCCAGATCAGAAGCACCTGTGCAAACCCCTCCTTCCTCATCAACTCAAGGACCTGCAGTCTCTACTCCTTCCTCATCCACCCAGGTGTATCAGAAGAAATTCAAAGAAGTTAAGAAGGAGCCTGTGGAAAAATACCCCCTGAGGAAGCATGCAGAATTACCTTCAGGACCAGAGAACATTATTGTTCTCAGTGAAAGTGAAGAAAGTGAGGTGCCAACTCCTATAAGCACCCCTGAAGCCCCAATGGATAAGGATAAAGAAGTCTAGAGCACTAAACTTCCAAGCACTGTTGATTCCTCTGCACCAAGAGCCCCAAGCGCTCCACTCATATCTCAACTCGAGGCAACTACTGTGAAAACCTTGGGTGCCATGAGTTCTCTGTCTCTTGGTCCTCTTGCCCCACCTTCTTCTTCCTCCTCCTCTTTTGCATGGGTGCAGCCTCTTGTCGACAGTAGGAAGAGAAATTCTTCCCGGATCTCAGGACCAAATTTTTATGTTGTGGCGGCCTTGTTAGGCACTACTCCTCCTTATCATGCCAAAAAAGCTAGAACTACCTCCAGGATATTGTCTGACACTCAGGGTCAGCAATTCCTAGAGATAGCCAAGCCTAAGGTAGACAAGCCAGAACAAGATTTGCAAGCGTCTGATCTTGAGCTCTCAAGAATTCCCATGGGAGAATCTACCCCTGAAGGTGAGATCCACAATCTTCAGGAAATAGTCAACAGAGTCATTGGGAGGGTAGAGAAAGGGCAGCAAACCATAGAATAGTTGGAAGAATAAGCCCAGATTCTTACAAGTTTCATCAAATCTCTTTTGTCCAAGGACAAAGTTTTGGACCCTACCCCATTGACTACTCTTCCACCACCTGTAATTTTGAGCCAAGATGAAGTACAGAGTATCAAAGATATGCACAAGTATTCCATCTATGGCAGAGCTATGGAGGCCATGGTGGATGATATGCTTGTTGCAGGATTGAACTTCATTGATGAAGCTTTCAAACTCCACGGGAAGGTGAACAACTTGCAACAGAAGCTCTCCTCCACTATTGGGAGCATTGATAAAGAACTTAAACTTTGGAGCAGTTGCATAGTAGACCTCCACCTCATGGGACAAACAAATGAAAACATTTTATTGGCAAGTAAGGTCTTTGAAGATACAAAGGATAATTTGTAAAATTCCTGGGTCTACATCATGGAATGGAAGATCAAGGTCCTGGAGGAGGCTTTGGGAGAATTAAGGAATAGCTGGCAGAAGGGTGAGGCCTTCAAAACACTAGTTATATCTGCCTTTAAAGATATACATTGCCATCTTCATGATGAGACTTCCGGTGTGCCTCTCTCCTTACAAGAAATCAAATCTCAATTCAAAGATTTTGTCAAAGGGGATCTATTCAAGGAAAGCTCCATTTCTAAGGAAAAAATAAAGGAGATCTATTCTCTTCAATCTGCCATAGAAGAAGCCAATAAAGATTATCATACTCATGTCGAGTTCGATAAGGAAATGGAGAAGTGCCTCGGATTTTGGACTCAGTCTACCGCCAACACATCAGTCCCATGTGGCAGAGACATAGCCGAGGCATTGAAGAGATTCAGACAACGGATCCTTAAATCTGTGGGTCCCTCCCAATCTTGAACGCTTGTCTTCTTCTCCTGATTCTTCTCCTTCTTCTCTTCTTCATCATGAATTTATTGTATTTAGTTGGGGTATTGCGATTTTCAGCCCTTTAACTAATCATTAGTTAAAAGAAGTAGTTACCAGGAGTAACTAATTTGTAAACTATATAATGGCCTCTCCTCACCATTTTGAAAAAAGGGAAGAACTTGGCTTATTTCTGAAAGTGTAAATAAATCTTAAAGAAATCAATACAGAAGGATTTTTCATTCTTTGTCTATCTGGTTTCCTTTATTCCTAAGCTATTCATTTAATCTTGTTAGATCATTTGTCTGTATTATGCTGAGAAGCTTTGTATTCTTGCAAATGTTATTTACAGAACTTTGTGTCTTTTCAAATTTCATCTTATTAATGTGATACAAATGATCTTATTCCAATTCGTTGCACCCTCGCATGCATAAGGAATTACTCTGTCATCTATAATTGTGAATGGTGCCTTTCTGCTCGTTCTCACATTTTCATTCCTCAGTCCTTTTGTGATTGATGATCCTTATAGAAAACACTTTCATAATATCCAAGTTCCACAAGAAAATTATGCTTTGTATATGTGTAAATAGGTTTGTTTCTGAATAAGGGAACCTCTCCCATTAAAGAGGAGGGACTTCTTGTCCCCTGACTGTTGCTCTTCTTGAAGTCCTTTTTGACGACCAACAGTCCTAAAATCTAAACTTCCCTTGGACACGCGGGTCCTTCGTGTCCTTCCACACCCTTATTTTTGGGCCTTCTATCCTGCACAAACTCCTTATGTGATCTTTGACAAGTATTCTTTGATCAACATTACCCCACACTAATCTCATTGTCATCCCAACAATGGGTATCTCCAAAAATTGAAGGAAAGAATAGAAGAATGGAAAGAATAAGAATGAAAGAATGTAGATAAATAAAGAGTTTCTATGAGGTTATCAGGAAACCTCCTCTTCAATTTGTAGTATCAACTCTAGATACTCCTCCTTTATTTTGGCCTCCAATACCTTCTAGTCAGTGAGTGCTTGCTCTACTTTTGTTGGGTTGTCCACAGTATTGGATTCCAATTCATTCCTCACAATCTCTCCCTTCTTGTTTTGCAGAACCAACACAACATTGGACATTGATGTCATTCTTCCTTCTAAAAGGTCTATCTTCTATGTAATCATATTTCCAAGCTCTTCAAGCTGAGTCTTGTGTGGCTCTTGTGCTGCTGTCAAGGCCTCGCGCTTCTGTTTAACCATTGACAACCTTTCTGGATGGCCCAATGTCTCATCTTTCATTTCTCTCTGGACCTCTTTTTTCTCTTCAAGTGTCTTGATGTTGATAAGCACCTCTAGAGATGTGCATACATTTAATGCCTAGTATGCTTTCTTCAATACTTCTTGTAATGCTTGCAACAACCCTTCATAAGATGCAATCTTTCTCATCACAGATGCTTTCTCTCGATTGACATCTTGTTTAGAGCATTTTGGCACTTTCATATGCAGAGTTTCATCTTCAAGTACCAAGTCCACAAACTTTCCCACATAGTGTATCGCTAAAGGAAATATATGTGTTACCTTGGCCTCCAAGTGTGGCCTTGCTTTGATTACATTATACCCAATCTCCTATGAGATGCTTATGAACACCTTGTTCTTCTTCTACACAAAGTCTCTCTCCTATGTTATGTGCACTATCTATGTGTCCTTTGTATTCAACTCCTCATGTAGTGCTTTGATCGTGGCATCTTTGTCCATGTTTCTTCTAGCCACCTCAACAAAAAATTTCACCAATGCATTGCAAACTTGCTCATCTAACATGACAGTAGGCTTTACTTTCATGTATCTAGCTTGAGGTGCCTTCTTCAGTCGTCTCAAAATGCATGACTCTTCATACACATCAAATTCAAGCTCATCCATATGGGAGTGCATTGACCACGATAGGTGCTTTCGATTGTGTACCATCATCATATCTTCATCCATTAACTCCCAGCCAAATAAATCCTTCTGCACCATCATGATCTGGAAGCGTGTGAGGACAATTTTTCCTGTGTCCTCTGCATACCCCATGGCCAGTGGAATGTGCTCTCCACTTGTTCTTCTATACCTTTGCTACTTAGAAACTTTAGCTTATAAATTTGGGACTTGTGTCTCCATGTCCTGAACATCCTCTGAAGTTGTCTCCTCTGGTATTTTCTCATCCTCTTCCTTTTCCGTTGATGCCTCACCCTGTTCTTTTGTGTCCTCTAGAAGTGTAGGAGAGTTATGCATCCTTTCCTCTAACTCTTCTTCCTCCTCATTCAACTTCAGTTTCCTCCTTATCTGCAAGGTAGCCTCCTTTTTTGGGTAGAGTCTGGGTGATTTATGCACAGTTTTTAGAGTAGCACCTTGGGTCCTTGTTCTCCTAAATACCCTTTTAAACATGTGCTCCCCTTGGACTACATTCACATCCTCATCATCCCCCTCTTGTGGCTGAGGTGGTGTAACGACACGCACAGCTTCACCCTTACTTGTAGGATGTCTCCTACCCCTATGCGCCAAACCACCACTATCTTCACACTCCTCCTCCTCATCCTGCACTTCAACTCGCTTTGTGGGCTTAAGCACTAGGATGTTCTCCATTGTATTCTTTCCCTTAAGTGGTGCTGGAGGTGTGAACTCAACTTCCACATATTTTTTATTCTTCATTTTCATCTTCAATTGGAGATACACTAATATTGCCCCCACATCTATTACAGCTAGGCTTATTGGCTTGATATTCAGTACTTCTGAAATGATCCTCTCTGTATAAGCACTTCTGCCAAGGTACACATACTTCTTCCTCAGCGTATGGTAATCGTATTCTACCTTATCTGTTTTGAAGACCATTCGGTGCATGTCTGTAAATCTATGAATAGATGCTTGAAAATACCTTGCAGTGAATGTGTAAGGTAGCTTGCACCTTGGGCTCCAGAATCCATCTTTCATTGGGAAGCGTGTGATGCAGAAATGCTAATATACAGCCAACTGAACTTGTTTCCCTACCACTGCTGGTAGGTTCTTTGGGATGCGCCACTCTTCCCCAAATGTCACGCAGAGCCTGTCATACAACTTCTCTGCCCTTTTCTTTACGTCGTCTATCATGGCCCCCATTCATAGGTACTTTCTAAATCTTTTAGCCAGGGAATTATTCTCCATGGGGCATTCACATACGTTCTCCTTTAGTCCATCTGGTACTCTAATCTCCATAAATACCAGTGATAGTAGAACAGCCCCAAAGTTGATCTTCCCTCCTTTGCATGCTTCTTTGACTATTTTCTCTGCAATATATCCTTCAATGATGTAGATTTTCCCTTCTGACATCTTACATGCCAAATGTAACCAAATAGTATTTACCTGAGACCACCACTCCTGATCATTCAACTTGGTAATAAGGTGGGTTGTAGCTTGTACAACTTGACAACTCTTCAATTTATCTATGTCCATTCCATGCAAACCATTTAGGTATCCCAAATCCTGTTTGGTCTTTACAATCACATATTTATCTACAACATCACCTTTTATACCTTCTCATGTGGCCTTCATCCCTATAACTGATGAGAAAATTACAGATGAGATTCTAACTCTGCATTCTATAAAGTAGAAGAAGTCTTTGTGCACCCTGCTCATGAGCCACTGATACAAGGGCTCATACTTCTTAAAATATGGAATCTAATACAACTGGTAGACCCTAATTTTCTTCAAAATATTTTCACCCACATCATCATATACTAGCATGTCTTCCGATGTGTGCTTTTTCATTCTAGCAGTGAGCAAGGAATTGAGCTCCTTCTTGTTCTCTAAAGTCCTGTGATTATTTTCACTCACTTTTATCTTTCTGATGGGTGAATCCCATTCTTTCTCGATGATGACTCCTTCTAGATATTGCATCTCTAAAAAATGGATTTTAGGTGCCATATCTTCCTCCTCAATGACCACCTTCTTCTTTCCTTTTACTATTGTTGCAAATGCCTTCTTCAGTGCCATTTTTACCTTGCAAATGTCTCCTCTTCAACTCTGTAACTTTGTGAATCAAACCCTAGCTCGATTCAATCATGCCCTAGGTGGAAACTTTTTAACCTAACTCTTTTTCATCTCCCTGATTTTCTCAAACCCTTCACCACCAGGGACACAAGCTTCTTGTCACACAGATCTGGTTATCACCCTTGGTTTCACACCCTTCACACCTTAACTCGATCACTCGACTCTTTATTCAAATACTCTTAGTCACAACGGTAAAAATCAATCTACACCCCATCCTTATATAAATTTTTTAAATTTTGATATATTTATTGCTCCTTCACCTACCAAATATCCCCTCATTCATTGACCAAATCCATTCATTCCGCGCGGTACATCTTTGTGCCCAGCTATAACCTTCTAGCGTGCCTTTCTACCCTTTGGTCATAGACTTCTCTTCAACGCATGCTCATGTGCCTGAGTACCTCATCATTGTACCTTCTCCTGGTAGCTATCATGGCCTCCGCTTACCTCATGTTATATTGTTCTTTCATTCATCTCCATCCTTGGTCACTTTTGAGAAGTAATCTTCTTTTGACTTAAAGCATGCCCATAGCAGCTTATTCCTTTCACCTTTCAATTCCCACAGTCTTTTTTTTATAACTACAACCACCCCACACTAAAATTATGTGCAATCCTTTGTACATAAATGGTCTTCATACAGTAATTAGCTTCATGCATGCAAGCGTGCTTATTACACAAGAATAACAACGAAACTAACAAAGCATAGCTACAATGAAGGAAATACATTAAGGAAATACATAATTGAAAACCTAAAATAAATGGAAATATTGCCTTATTACAAACACCAAGAAGAATTATTTATATTAGGGCTTCATCCTACTACCGTTAAAGTAAATGGGTAGTCGTGTTCCATCAAGTGCTTCTAATTGGAAATCACCTGATTCAAGTATAGAAGTGATAACATATGGCCCTAACCAATGTACTTTGAGATTGCCTAGATGGCACAAGAACTTTGAGTCATAAAGAAGTACCATTTGTCCAATCTCAAATTTCTTATCCCTTATGTGTATGTCATGTCATGCCTTTTTCCTATCCTTTTCCTGCTTCTGACTCCATCTTGCTATGGCTCGGCGCTATCCAGTCGAATCATCTTCTCGATACACTCTTCTAAATCTTGTTCATCAGCTAGACCTCTAGCACACACAATGCGCAAAGAAGGTAACATAAATTCTACAAGGAGAATAGCTTCCGTGCCAAACACCAACTAAAATGGTGTGGCTTTGTTCAATCTCTTGTAAGTTGTTCTATATGCCCAAAGAATAGTTGATACTTTGTCATCCCAATATTTTCTCCCAACATCACAATTTTTTATCAAATTCTGGCTCAAAATATTGTTGAATGCCTCAGTAGTTCCATTTTCCTGAGGATGATAAGGTGTAGTTTTAAGGTGTGCAACCATAAACTCATCTAATAAGATCCTGATTGTCTCATTCAAAAAGTGTGTACCTCTATCACTTGTTAAGCTTAAGGGACATCCATATCTTGTAAGAACATTCTCCCATAGAAACCTAGATGTTGTACAGTCCTTGGTAGGTATTGCTTCAGCCCACCGCATGAGATAATTTGTGCAAGTAATGATATAGTGTGATCCAGTCCTGCACACGGCTGGCGAAATAGGTTTTACAAAATCAATGGCCCATTTCTCAAATGGTTCAGCACTAGTAATCGGTCTCAAAGGCATCTCATCCCTTTGCCCTAGTTTTTGTAGGCGTTGATAATGATCACATGCCTTACAATATTCTTTACAATCCTTATACAAGGCATGTGATCTGTAGTTGTATAATTTTGTTCAGTAGGAATTAGCTTCCTACTAGCAAAACATATTGGATGATCTATAATACCTTCGCCAGGTTGAGCTAACATAGTTCTAATAGCCATGCCAGAAGCGTCAACATGCAAATGAAATGGTTTATCCCATGAGTGAAATCACAAAATGGGTGCGGTAGTAAGTTTCTCTTTTAATATCTCAAACGTGCGTTGCTGCAGTTCTCCCAAATAAAATGTACCTTTCCCCTTCAGTAATTCTTCCAAGGGTGTATAAATTTTGGCATACCCTTTTATGAATTTTGTATAATATCCTGTATGACCTTAAAATCTACGCACCTCACTCTGACTGGTAGGCAATTCCAGGCCTAAAATGACTGCAACCTTGGTTGGATCAACTAGCAAACCTTCCGTATAGATTATATGTCCTAGAAGTATCCCAAATGGCGTAGAAAATATACACTTCTTGATGTTCAAAGAGATACTCAATTTTTTACATTATTCAAACATTAAGTATAAATTGTCACAATGATCTTTCACAAGCCCATACATTGTCCAATCATCTAGATAAACCTGTAAGAAGTTGTGAAGAAAATCTTTAAAGACCTAAACAACCATGCATGAGAATAAATCAGACACATTTTTCAATCCAAAGGGCATCACAGTATAGGCAAAATTACCCCATTTAGTAGTAAATGTTGTCTTTTCTTGATCCTCCTGAGTAATCCTAACCTGATGATA
Organism: Taxus chinensis; assembly: GCA_019776745.2. NCBI lineage: Eukaryota > Viridiplantae > Streptophyta > Pinopsida > Cupressales > Taxaceae > Taxus > Taxus chinensis. Next base: position 293,846,723 of record CM034154.1, read on the forward strand.
CCCAGAAAATCCATTTTTGAAGGAATATATTTCACGTCTGGAAACTCCTTCTAGTATTCCCTCAGTGAATGGCATAGGGAACGGATCTGTGACACATGCAACCTTTAGCTCCCTGTAGTCCACACATATCCTAATCCGTCCATCCTTCTTGATACTGATCACCATTGGGCTAACCCATTCTAACTCATCAAGGGGCTTGATAATTCCAGATTTCAAAATTTTATCAATTTCTTCTTTTACCTTTTCACACAAATTAGGATTCATTCTATAAGGTCTCTTTCTAACTGGCCGTGCACCGCCCTTAATTTTGATCTTCATTTCCTTAAGTGATTCATGTATGCCTTTAAGTTCATGATATCATCGAGGGAATAAGTCTTAATAATCCCTGAGTAACTTGATGATCTTTGCTACCTCTGATTATGACCAGTAATCTCCAATTATGGCCTCCTTAGGCTCAGCTTCCAAACCTATATTCACCTTCTTTGTCCTCATGGGTTCATGGTAGGTGCGCGTATCCTTGTATACAATTTCCAAGTCCTCACACACCCCGTGTGAATGTTAAATATCCAGGTTCTCAACTTCCTCATCATCCATGACGTAAACCATCTTTCCTTTCTCTTTCTCAAGACAAGCACATTCAAGTAGTAAGGAGTCCATTTCTTCTTCCTTTTCAAAACATGCTTCAAACTCTACCTCACCGAATAATTCTTGTATATGATCCTCAACTTTTACGTTATCTCCCATATTTAAGAACTTGACAATTTTTAATGCCTCTGCTATAGGAGGTTTATTCAAGAAGTAGTCGAAAGTCTGGATCATTCATGCAGTCAAATCTTGCTAGTTTCTAATTTCTCAATGTAGTTTTTCATATACATGCCAAGCACGTACGCATTCGTGTAGCATAGAATACAATCTATGCACCCAAAGTGAAGGTGGTAATGCTTCCTGTCCTATTGTTCAGAGTCTCTAACACTGTTGAATGTGATGTTGAACAGGTTGATCACCATGATAAGTGCAAATTTTCTTAGGTGCATTGTCCCTTATAAACCTAGTAGACAAAGCTAGTCCAATATCTTCCCAATTTATAAGATTATCTTTGTGGACTACCCACCAGCGCGCTAATGTCCCGCGTAGTGTATATACTAACATATCTCCTTTTGACTTGATTTTTCCATTGTGTTTCCATGGCCCTTTGAAAGGCAGGAAGATCTTATGCCCCTATATACCAAATTACTGTGTTACCTATCTGTCGAATTGAATGAATTCCATTCTTGTGTGCAACCATGCTTTTCACCTCATGCCCTACTAATTCATATGTACCATGAGCTCAATTGTCACAAGAAATACTCATAGTATCTCTAATAGAATGAGAATCCTCCCACTGAAGGATGCCTTCTTTTGATGGCTCATTGACCTCTGGGTCCTTAATAGCGCATACTTAGAATCTTTTTAAATCCTCCTCACTTAGAGGTTCAACATATGGTGTAGAATTTCCATCTGTCAAAGGTATCACAACCCTTTCCTCCTTGTTTTCAAAGCTGATATACCCCTTATTGAATCTCAAGTCAGCATTATTCGCATAACATCAAGGTCATCCAAGCAAGGATGGAAAATTGTCTACTTCTGCAAATGCTAATACCTCAAAATCCCTAGTGAACTTGGCCCCTTGTATAGTTATAGATGCATCTTTTAAAAATCCTATGGGAATGGCTTTAGTCCAGTTTGCCATAAATAACACATTAGATGGTGGCTATAATGGAGGCCTCCCCATTTATACCCATCCATCTAATGTAAGCACATTTAACTCTGCACCTGTATCGATCAATATGTTGCTCAACATCACCCATCCACAACAACATTCAAAGTAATTTCTTTGTCATAGATGATGCTATCAAGGGGAATATTTGCATGCAAAATTTGATGTCCGATCTCAAGACTTACGCGTGGAGTCTTCTGTTAGTGCCCATTCTGATCCTCTTTTATTTTCCCATCTTCCCCCTTTGTTCTATGTGCTCTAAAAATGTTTTTCTTTGAATTTGGTGATCTGCAAATTTTTCCTCTAGATTGAATGCTTTCAAAATCTCACAAACTTATTATTTTTCCCTAACTTGAAAGAAAAATACATGCATGCCCTGTTTTGTGCCCTAGTTTTTCAAATCCAAGGGCCTCTGTCATTTTTTCCATCTTTCTCGGCCTTTGGAGTTCGTGGTTGCTCATTTTGTACTTCTTTTCCCTAAAAATCTATCCCCATGGTCGAAAATTGCTTTAAAACACCTTCCATTTGCCTTTTGATCGAAAAATCCTTCACCCACGAAGAGAAAATCAAATTCAGGCATCTCTAGAAAAAATTGTGTTTTTGACGGTCGTACGGGTGTCATTTTCTTGTTAAAATTAAGCTCAAACCTTCCCTCATACGTGGCTGCCTCTAGTTGGACGCGATTCAGTGGGTTTTCTATGAAAACTTAGCATTTTTTTATTTTTGGAAAAAAATTTACTTTCCCCCACAACCCTGTAATGGCGCAAAGGGGGACACATGTCACATGTAGAATGAAGGCGGGCGGGTGGAAGACTTAGGCATTTTTTACATTTTTTGGCGAAAGGGATGAAATTTGCAAATGGGGTAGTGGGTCTGTAATGGCGAATTAGGAGACACGTGGTAGGCGCAGAGGAGAGTGCGGATCGGCAGGCCGACGGGGGCAAAAGTGAAATGTTTCCCTTTTCTGCAAAATGACTTAGAGAAAAAATTTAAGCCGCGGGTCCGAATGAACCACAGGGAGACACGTGGCGAATGTAGAAGGGAGTGCGGGCCGCCGGAGGAAAAGGGGAAATTTTTCATTTTTGGTAAAAAGGACTTAGTGTAAAAATTTGAGGTGTGGCACCATGATGAACCAGCAACCGACATGTGGCAAGGAAGGAACCGAAGGCGCGGGCCCACGCAGGCAAAGTTGGAAATTTTCCTTTGGTGAAAAAAGGGGGTAAAACATGAAATAAGCCCATGGATTCTTAGTGATAGAGAGGTGGACACGTGTCAAGGATAGAGATGGAGGTGCGGGCCCGTAGGGAAAAAAGTGAAAAATTTCCAAATTTCCTAAAAAGGTGGAAATGTGCAGAATTGAGCCGTGACTTCAATGGGACCCACCATATGCCACGTGTCAGCACCAAATTTCAAGGGTGGTGGGACGGAGAAAAAAGTTATTTTTTTCCATTTTTCCAAAAATTTTAAAAGGTCAAAAAGTGATCCCAAATTCATTCCCAATCACATTTTGACATGTGGAGGACCCAGATTGAAGGGAAAAGAGAAAATCAATGGTAGTTATACATTTTCCATTTTGGCCGCCATTTTTTCTCCAAGAAGTGTGTAAATAAAAATTTTGCATCAATTTAAATCGAATTTTTGGCTTATTCATGTTGTTGTTGCCTTCAAGGATCAATGGGATCAATTTGAAATTTTAATTTGTAGATCTGGGGCATTTTCAAATGAATTTTTACTCGGGCTCAAAAAACACGTGAAAGATCAAATCCAAAGTTACAGAGTAAAAATTTTAAAGGGATAAGGATGAAATAATGAAATGAAAGGGGTCTTCATGCTGGGAGAATGAAAAATGTGCCTCCACAATGGATAATGATGAAGGATTTGTAATGATTCACCTTTTTAAAACACCTGGCAACTTTTGTTGCAAATATGTTAAACATCCCTATCTACAAATCATGTTAGAATTTTGTAACAAACTTGATGCTAGGAATATTCTTTTCTTGGGAAAGAAGGATCAAATGTAATTGAAAGTTATATAATGCATGTTTTGAGACATGCAAAAGGTCGAAGAAACTTAGAATTTCACAAGAAAATCTTGGAAGAATCCCATTCTCTGAGAAATCATCTAAGAACCATTTTGAATTCCTTTCTGCATCATATTTGTATAATGGTTAGTTGGTTTCAGTTATAAAGCCATCAACAAGCTCTGAGATTGTTCTTATAACATTCCCCTACTGATAAATTTGGTCATTCTGGATTATTTTATGTTGTCTCTTGGAAAAACTTGCATGCACTTATGTTTCAAAATGTTTTCAATTTGTGCTCCTGTTGCAGTCTTGTGTTTAAAATCTCTATTGATCATACATGGTCTCATTTCTTGTTGATAGTTTAGTGGAATTTGCAATTTCACACTCAGAAGAGCTTTCATCTGATAAAGAGATAAACATATTTTAAATCACTTTACCTTCCCTAAATTTAGAGATTGTTTGTAAACCTTTGGGTTCACCTTAGGTCATGATAAAATAGAAATTTCTAGATACTTTGTTGGTTGATATGCTTCAATATTTTGTGGAAAGTTGTCAAATATTGTGTGGAAGAGTGCAGATCTAGGCCTCCATTTGCTGCACATATCCTGGTTGAAGGAGTGCCTTAACCCCTTTGAAGCATTCTGTTGTTTAGGTCTTACAAATTTCTTACAAAGGTCCTCAAAGAATTTGGTAGATTCTGGTTAATCTTGTCTAAAAATCTCCCACCAAAATTCATTCAAAATAACTAAATCCTACCCCATACTACCCCTGCATTGCATTGTGTGTCAACAAAAGAATCTAATCCATCTACAAAAATGCACAAAGCAAATCAGGATCATACAATGTCTTCAGTAACCCTTACCTTGCATTGAAAATATTTCCATAATCTGGGAGTGACAACTTGTGAAAGTCATATTTGGAGTGTTGATCATATTTTCCCAAGGCCCTTTCCATACTATTTGCACAAATTGAGGGGTATCTTCATCTTCTTCATTATTTGAGGGTTACAAAGTAGGTTCTCTTACCTTGGTTCAAAGGCACAACCTAAAACATTTAGGACAAGATCAATTCCTATTTGAGTGCTATCCATCTCTCCACAAATATGAGTGCCAGTTAGATCACACTCCCAGCTACAAAACGACACACATCATGATCTATCTAACTTCAAGCTTCATGCCATTTCTCTGATGCTGCTCAGACTGAAAAGGAGAAAAAAATTGGGTACCAACACCTTCTGGCACTATTTTCGGGGACTGTTTTGAATTCCTGGGAAATAATTTACATTGTTGAGGTTGATTTGCTGATTCATCTTCCAGTCCATGTCTATTTATCCCATCACCAACACCTTCTGGTGCTGCATCCAGGGACATTATTCAGTATTTTAGTATTTTAGATCCCTGGTAATACTTCTTTTGTGATTTATGTGCAAGTACAAATCTAAGTATCATCTTCTGATCAGATATTTTCTTAGTTCAATCTGATCCATGTGCATACATATTGAGATATTTGAATGCATGTCAAACCCTGGTGATTTCCTTTGCAAATTCTACATACAAATACGTTGTTGAAGCATCATTTTATAATCTTATTCCTAAGGATTAAGTGAAGATATATGTTCTTCTTGCAATTTTATTAGTTTCCAGCAGTTGTTGCACTTCATTTGCATTTGTGGTTGATAATTTCAAGAAAAGGAAGGTCTGATTTGTAAAGTTTGGCAAGATTTTCAATGCTGATAGGTATTTGACAGAGTATTTTAGTGCATCTACACAACTAGGGTGAAAGTTATTAGTGGTGACTCCATGTTGTTTTGATATTGATAAATACCAATGTCTTACCTTTCTGTCATTTATTTTGTGTTGCTAATCTCTGCAAAACTGGAAGGAAGAAGATATCTCTTCATTAGAGACTGTACTAAGAACTTGTTCTCATATTCAAGGAACTCAGATTTAGAAGGGAAAAGAGTTTGGAAAGTTGTTAAAGGTTAGACATCGGGCAAAGGTATATCCATAAGTGAGAGAGATCAGCCTTTGGTATTGGATTATCACTCTTCTTCAAGTGATTCTGATTCAAGCAATCCTCTCATAAACTTGTTTACCTCAGCTAGTGAAGGTCCTTCTATTGTACCTAGTAAGTTCCTTCTTCAATCTACACCTCTGTGTTTCAATTCAAATAAAAATTTACAAGAAAATCAGCACTTAGAGAATACCAGTCTTATGAATCACATTCTCGAGCCCCAAAGACCTTGCACTCCTCATCAGCTTGTGTCACCCCCAAGATCACCACCTCTAAACAATATGGCTCATCCTAGACTTCCATTTGTTTTTAACATCTTTGGTCCTATAAACTTTAGAGGAATGGATGGTTAGCCAAATACTGTCCCACAAGATGTCAGAAATAGGTTGCCAAAGTTCCAAGGTAACAATGTTATAACTAGTGATCAGCATCTCAAACTTTTTGTTAACATGATGGAATATTTTAAAATAGAGTTTGAAGATGTGTATATTAAATTGTTCATTCATACACTAGAAGAGCATGCTAGGGATTGGTACAAGGCTCTTCTTGATAATTCTATTGATTCATGGACTTAAATGAAGAATGAATTTAGGTTGCAATATGGTGACAAGATTGATCCTAGATTTCTCTTGTCTGAATTTGAGAATATCAAGAAGAACCCCAATGAATCAGTTCATGACTTCAACACAAGGTTTAAAAAAACTTTTAGAAGGCTTCCAATTAGTTTGAGGCCTTGTGATGAGTCTTGTTTAATCAAATATGTAGATGCATTTGATAAAAAGGCAGCCTATTACCTAAGATACAAGAACCCTACCAATCTAAGACAAGCTTTCACCATGGCACTTCAAATTGAAAATAATATCAAATCAATTGAGAAACCTCTCAAGAGAGATGGTGTAAATTTCATAAACCCTAAAAAACATCAAGCTAGAAAGGGTGTTGATTTGGAGGAGGTTGTGAAAATTTTGGTAGGATTTGTCAAAGAAATCTCATACAAGTTTGCAAGAGCTGAAAAGGAAATTGGGCAGACTTCACAAGGTCAGCCAAGAGCACAAAACCATGACAGATTTTCCAATCATCCTAGAGGTGATAAAATGGAAAATGATAGAGGAAAAGGACCCATGGGGTCTGTAAATAGACATCCTCAAGCACATAAAGGAAGAGTGTTGCATGATCCCCTAACTACTACGGTTGTTGCTATTCAGGAAGTTGATGATATTGATTGGTGTGATAATTTTTTTCTACCCATCCTCCATGTGAAGTGGACTAGCAAGATGGTGAAGATAATAATGATGATGGTACTAATGATGATATTTTCATGATGGGATGTTCTTCAAGCTCATAAGGAGGAGCAACATCTACTAAAGTGATAAGTGCTAGGACTATTGCTACCTTTTGGGATTGCATCAAATGGGTACAAGTCTTTCTTCCCCCTCATACTCTTGAAGTTGATGTAGTGCAAGCTTTTGAAATCCCTAACAATGACTTTGAATACTTAATAGCTTTGATGATTAAGAAGTATGATGGTGGTATCGCTTCAGAGGAAGATAGAAAATTGTTGATTAATGTTGTTGTAGCTCAATAGAAAGACTATAACACTATAAGTAAAGTTGTTGAGGCAGTGTGGCCTCTAGCCAAACCTAAAACACCCTTGCTCATAAGTATCCCCAAATAAGCTTCTAGGAGAGAAGCACCTGCTAAAGGCTCTACTGTCCCAAGCAAAAATCACAATCCTCCTCATGCCCAATTTGCCAAGAACCCCTTGCCATCTGATGAATCTGCTTGTCTCCCTTTCAATGATGTTTTGCCAAAGAGTGTTCCCTATAATATAGCCCAAGTATTGAGCCAAATAAAATTGAGTGTGCTAATCATTGAGTTGCTTAGGATTCTTGAGCATAAGAAGAGAGCATTTGAGTACTTGGGATTGAAGGAGGAGAAGACTAACTCTGAGGTAGAAATGTAGACTATTGTTGAAACTAATCCTTAGATTATTACAGAACTTGAAACACCACCATAGTAGTGGAGGATCTTGGAGAGACACCTGAGGTATATTTGGGGACCTCTTTGGTTGATTCCTAATTGAATGTTGATCCATTCTTCACAAATTTGATCATAAAGGATAGGGTACTTCACAATTGTATGTTTGATTCTGAGTGCATCATGTAATTTCATGCCTCTATAAGTCATGAATAAGTTGGATATCAAAGTGACAGTCAGCCTATGGAAAGTGTTTTGCCATGGTACTCAAGGGAAGTGTTGGTACTTGGCTATGTGAAAGGTTTGGTTGTGTAGATTGCATCTTATCCCGGGAGGAATTTAAAATTGGATGTTGTGATTGTTGATTGCCCTAGCCAAATGGGGTATGTTATTGTTAAGGAAGTGGGCTGCAAGTGTTGGAGGGAGTTTCTAAATGGATATGTCTTTTTCCACCATTCCCATTGAGGGCAGCCTTTTCAATCTCTATGGAGAAAATAAGATGTTACATCTAATTTAGGATCCAAACAATGCTTCCTATGAGGCGTTGTTTACTAATATTGACGTTGATAATTTTATTGGGTTTGTTAATGGAAAAGAACACAAGATGGATTAGTCAAATTGCCTTGAATCAGGTAAGTTAGCCTTGAACCTTGCTATTTGATGGAGCTTGCTCCAAATTTGGGAATGGTGCTGGTATAATTATGAATTCTCCTAGCTTGGAAGAGTTTGTTTTTTTGTTCAAGCTTAATTTTGAATGTACTAACAACATTGCTGAGTATGAAGCCTTATTTTTGGGTCTAATAATTTCATGGAAGTATGGTGTCAAGGACATAATTGCAAAAGGAGATTCAAATCTAGTTGTCAAACAAATAAGAAAACTATATGCTACAAAAAATCAGTGGATGAAACAGTATAAGCATGCAGTTTGGGATCTAATGGAGATGTTTGATTCCTTCAGTATTGTGCACCATGATAGAAGTTTCAATGATGATGCTAACAAGTTAGCAGTGTTGGGATCAAGATTTTGAGATTGCACCGATGTCACCTTATTATGAGTACAATGTTGAAGTGTTAACTAGGCTAGTTGTCCGTGACAACATCAAGCATTGGCAAGTTTTTAATGATGATGCTCAAGTGTAAAGGTTCTTTCAAAATCAAGGTGAGTTTGTAGATCAGCATATTGATTAGGAACCAATGTTGTGTATGAATGAAGGAAGATAGACTTTGTTTGGAAAAGATATTATCCAATTGAAAACTAACACCATTCCTAGAGGTCTTGTTGCTCTTGAGTCAAATTTTAGCAATGCTGATTACATAATCAATAGAAACATATCTACCTCAAGGGATGTAGAAGAGCATGACTTGGGAAAAAAGGAGAAACCAAGAAAAGTTTGGTTGGGTATTAGTTTAAACAAGGAAGAAAAATAGTCCTACCTCCAATTGTTGAAAAAATATCAAGACTACCTTGCCTGGTCATATTCAGAGTTGAAATCATATAGAGAAGACTTGTTTCAGCATGAAATTCCTCTTGATAACAAATGCCAAACCATTCAAATAGAAGGAAAGGTCAATTAATCCACTCCTCTCTATGAAAATGCAAGATGAATTGAAAAAACTAAAGGAGGGAGTGATCATTTAGCCCATAAGGTATTCATCTTGGGTTGTAAACCTTGTGCCAGTTAGATAGAAGAATGGAGATATCAAAATTTGTGTAGACATTCAGAAATTTGAATAGAGCTTCATTGAAAGAAAATTATCCTTTCCCAAACATGGAGAACATGTTGTAGTTAGTGCATTGGATCTGAATTTTTTTCCACCTTGGATGGTTTCCCTGGCTACAATCAGGTTGTTGTCAAGGAGTCAGAAAGATTTAAAACTGCATTTACCACTCCTTGGACAACATATGTTTTATGTGAGAATGACTTTTTGTTCTCATGAATGCTTGGGGCTACCTTCCAAAGAGCAATGGATGTTGCTTTTTCTTGTTACATAAATGACTTCATTGCAGTTTATCAGGATGATGTGACCGTGTTTTCAAGGAGCAGAAAAGATCACTTGTAACACTTGGAAATAATGTTGATTAGATGTAGAGAATTTGGAATCTCTCTCAATACAAAGAAGTGTCACTTTTGATTGCAAAAGGCCAAGCTGACTTGGTCATACTGTTTCAAAGGTTGGTGTCATGATTGACCCTGAGAGAGTGGAAGCAATCAGCAAGGTTCCAATTCCAAGAATGAAGAAGGGTATCCAATATTTCTTTGGGCAAGATAAATTTCATCAGAAGGTTTATGTCCAATTTTGTTGAGTTGAATCTTCCTATCACATGCATGTTAAAGAAGGATCAAGTTATCAAATGGGAGGAGGTTTCTATTCAGGCTATTTTGAAGGAATAAAAGAGGCAATTAAACATGCACCTATCTTGGCAGCTCCAAATTACAAAAAGCCTTTCCAAATCTTCTTATTTTGCTTCTGAAAATACTATTGCATCTATTTTTCTCCAAAAGGATGAAGATGGAGCTGATAGGCCTATTTCCTTCTTTAGAAAAGATTTATAAGTTGCTGAGTTAAAGTATACAATCATGGAAAAATAAACATTTGCCTTGGTTAAAGTAACATAAGGTTTTCAGGCCTTATATCTTAAGCTCAAGATTTTTTTGCTTATGTTCCCCACACCATGGTAAAAGAAATATTATCAGAGATGGAGATCTCCAGTAAAAGATGTAGATGGGTGAACAAACTGCAGGAGTATGATATGGACATCCAAGCCACAAAGCTAGTAAGAAGTTTGGGTCTTGCTAATCTTATGGCTAAGAGCAACTTATAGACTATTGAAGTGAATGAAGTAGAGGAAGAAAGGGCAGATGTTCTTGAGAAGTTCGTAAGTTTTGATTGGTACAAGGATATAATATTTTACCTCAGACACCTATGATGTCATGATCATTTAAATAAAAATTAGAAAATAGCCCTCAAACTGGCTTCTCAAAAGTACATCATCACTGACTTTGGGCTGGCTTGGAAGAACCCTGAAAGGTGTCCTCTTGAAATGTATAACTGAACAAGAAGCTCCCAAAGTAGTTGCTGATTTCTATGGGGGAGTTTGTGGAGGACACTTTGTTGGAAGGATTATAACACACAAAGTTTTAAGAGCTAGTTATTGGTGGCCCACTCTCTTCAAATATGTCAACCATGCTGATTAGAAAATGTGAAAGCTTTCTAGCATTTTTTGTGGAAGAATGAGAGCTTTAGACTCCCTTCCTTTGCAACCTGTATCAATTAAATATCCTTGTCAAGCATAGTGGGGGATGGACTTCATTGGTGATATTTCAAGCCCTTCTAGTGCTAGACATAAATGGATCCTTGTAGCCATAGATTACTTCACCAAGTGGGTAGAGGCAACCCTGACCAAGAAAGTAACACACCAAGTTGTTAAGGACTTCTTGTTGAATAATATCATATGCAGATTTGGTGTGCTAGTCAAGATTGTGGCTGATAATGCCATGTGTTTCAGAGCTAAACCTTTGATGGCAATGTGCAAGGAGTATGGAACCAATCTGACTTATTCTTCAAACTATAACCCCCAAGGGAATGGACAAGTTGAATTCCAACAATAAGAACTTATTGAGGATCATTAGGAGGAACTTGGAGTTAAACAAGAGAAAATGGGGTGAACAACTAAAATTTGTAGTTTGGGATGATAGAATCACTACCAAGAGAGCTACTGGTAAGAGCCCATTTGAGTTGGTGTATGGAACTAAAAGCTTTGTTACCCTTACATCTGTAATTATCTTCATTTTAGTTTGTTCAACAACTTGAGGATCAAGAGGTCAGTCCATATGAAGCAAGGATTAATCAGATTGTGGAGCTAGATGAAGAGAGAAGAGCATCCCACCAAAGGCATGTCAGATTTAGAGAGAAGTTGAAAAGATTGTTTGACAAGAAGGTCACTCCTAGGGCCTTCAATATTGGAGATCATGTTTTGTTATGGGATAGCAGAAATGAAGATAAGGGCAAACATGGAAAATTTGATGCATTATGGATGGGCCCTTACTCCATTGATATCAGAATTGGTGAGAATACCTTTTTTCTCAAAGATGTAGATGGGAATTGCTTGAACTGCCTATTAATGGAAGGCATCTAAAGTATTTCTTGGATTAATCCCCAAATTTGAGGTATGCACCAACTTGTACAGTGTATAATGTTTGGATTTTCGCTCTGTTTTTGGTGTTTTGGTGGTTCTTGGTTTGTCTTGGTGTGTGACAGCCATTTTTAGTTGGTTTCTCAGCTAGTTTTTGGATGGTTTTGGCTCATGACTCCATTTTCCCAATGGATTATTTTGGCACTTGGTCTATGTTGTTCTTGTGGCACTCACTGGGAGTGCCCATCCCCGAGCAGGAGCCGATGTTGGTGCCCATTTTGATCCTCTGTTATTTTCCCATCTTCCCCCTTTGTTCTACGTGCTCTAAAAACATTTTTCTTTGAATTTGGTGGTCTGCAAAATTTGTTCTCTAGATTGGATGCTTCGAAAAAGCTCACAAACTTAGTATTTTTCCCCAATTGAAAGAAATATACATGCATGCCCTGTCTTTGTGCCCTAAATTTCCAAATCCACGGGCCTCTATCATTTTTTCCATCTTTTCCCGAGCCTTTGGAGCTCGTGGTTGTCTCATTTTTTGTGCTTATTTTCCCTAAAAAATCTATCCCCATGGTCGAAAATTTCTTCAAATCACCTTCCCTTTGTTTTTTGACCAAAAAAATCCTTCACCCACGAAGAAAAAATTGAATTCGGGCATCTCTGGTAAATTCTGTGTTTTTTTACGGTCGTACGGGTGTCATTTTCCCATCAAAATTAAGCTCAAAAATTCCCCTCATACAGTGGTCACTTCTGGTTGGATGAGATTTGGCGGGTCTTCTATAAAAACTTAGTGTTTTTTATTTTTGGAAAAGGTTTGAAACTTTCCCCTGCAACTCCACAATGGCACAGAGGAGGGACACATGTCACGTTCTCATGCAGAATGAGAGTGGCAGGCTGGGTGGAAGACTTAGGAATTTTTTGCCTTTTTTGGTGAAAGGGATGAAAGTTTGCAGGAATGGGGCCATGGGTCCACAATGGTGTAAAGGGGTGGACACGTGGTAGGTGCAAGGGAGAAAGCAGTCGGCGGGCCCATTGGTGTAAAAGGTGAAATAGGTTCCCTTTTTGCTAAAAATGGAGTTAGAGCAAAAACTTTAAGACTTAGGCACTTTTTTGGGTCTGAAATTTGTGAACCATCAGTCTGGAGACACGTGGTGACACGTGGTAGCAAAGCGGGTCGGTGGGCCACCAGAGGAAAAGCAGAAATTTTTCCCTTTTGGTAAAAAGGACTTAGTGTGGAAATTTGAAGCATGGCTCCGTGATGAACCAGCGACCAACACGTGGCAAGGAAGGAACCAGAGGCACGGGCCCGCGAAGGTAAAGTTTGAAATTTTCCTTTGGTGAAAAAAGGGGTTAAAACATGAAATGAGCCCATGGATTCTTAGTGATAGAGAGGTGGACACGTGTTCAAGGATAGAGGCGGAGGTGTGGGCCCATGGGGAAAAAAGTGAAAATTTTCCAAATTCCAAAAAAGGGTGAAAATGTGTAGAATTGAAGCCGCGACTTCAATGGGACCCACCATATGCCACGTGTCAGCACCAAATTTCAAGGGCGGAGGGGTGGAGAAAAAAGTCAATTTTTTCCATTTTTCCAAAAATGTTAAAAGGTCAAAAAGTGATCCCAAATTCATTCCCAATCACATTTTGACACATGGAGGGCCCAGATTGAAGGGAAAAGGGAAAATCAATGGTAACAATACATTATTCAATTTGGCCACCATTTTTGCTCCAGGAAGTGTGGAAATGCAAATTTTGCATCAATTTTGATCGATTTTTTTGGCAAATTCATGTCATGTTTGTGCCTTCAAGGACCAATGCAATTGTTTTAAGGAAATTTTAGATTTGCATATCCAAGGGTTTTTGAAATGAATTTTTCCCCTCGGGCTCAAGCAAACATGTGAAATATCAAATCAAAAGTTACAGAATCAAATTTTGAAAGGGATAAGGATGAAATAATGAAATGAAAGGGGTTTGCATGCTTAGAGAATGAAAAACATGCCTCCATAATGGATAATGATGAAGGATTTGTAATGATTCACCTTTTTTGAAACACCTAGCAACTTTTGTTGCAAATTTGTTAAATGTCCCTATCTGAATCATGTTGGAATTTTGTAACAAACTTGATGTTGGGCATATTATTTTCTTGGGAAAGAAGGATCAAATGTAATTGAAATTTATATAATGCATGTTTTGAGACATGCAAAAGGTCGAGAGAAACTTAGAATTTCATGGGAAAATCTAGGAAGAATCCCATTCTCTGAGAAACCACCTGAAGAACCATTTCTAATTCCTTTCTGCATTAGATTTGTATCATGTTGAGTTGGTTTCAATTGTAAATCCATCAACAAGCTCTGAGATTGTTCTTATAACATTCCCCTACTAATAAATTTGGTCATTCTGGATTATTTTGTGTTGTCTCTTGGCAAAATTTGCATGCACTTATATTTCAGAATGTTTTCAATTTGTGTTTCTTGCTCCTATTGCAGTCTTGTGTTTAAAATATCTCTTGATCATACATGGTCTCATTTCTTGTTGATAGTTTAGTGGCATCTGCAATCTCACATTCAGAAGAGCTTTCATCTAATAAAGAGATAAACAAATTTTAAATCACTTTACCTTCCTTGAATTTAGAGATTGTTTGTAAACCTTTGGGTGCACCTTAGGTCATGATAAAATAGAGATTTCTGGATGCTTTGGTTGGTTCATCTGCTTCAAGATTTTGTGGTAGGTTGTCAAAGATTGTGTGGAAGAGTGTAGATATGGGCCTCCATTTTTTGCACATATCCTTGGTTGAAGGAGTACCTTAATCCCTTTGAATCATTATGTTGTTTAGGTCTTACAAATTTCTTACAAGGTCCTCAAAGAATATGGAAAATTCTGGTTAGTCTTGTCTAAATCTCCCACCAAAATTCATTCAAAATAACTAATCCTACCCCATACTACCTTTGCATTACATTGTGTGTCAACAAAAGAATGCTAATCCATGTACAAAAATGCACAAAGAAAATCAGGATCATATCAATGTCTTCAGTAACCCTTAGCCTTGTCATTTGAAAATATTTCCATAATATGAGAGTGACAACTTGTGAAAGTCGGATTTGGAGTGTTGATCATTTTTTCTCAAGGCCCTTTCCATACCATTTACACAAATTGCAGGGATATCTTCATCTCCTTCACCAATTACAGGGTTACAATATAGGTCCTCTTACCTTGGTTGAAAGGCACAACCTAAAATAGTTAGGAAAAGATCAAGTGCTATCCTATTTGAGTGATCTCATCCCTATCCATCTCTCCACAAATCTGAGTGACTTAAAAGGAGATCAGTTAGATCACATCCCCAGCTGATATACCCATTATTTAATCTCAAGTCAACATTATTTGCATAACACTAAGGGCATCCAAGTAGGGCTAGAAAATTGTCTACTTCTACAAGTGCTAATACCTCAAAATCCCTAGTGAACTTGGCCCCTTGTATATTTATAGATGCATCTTTCAAAACTCCTATGGGAGTGGCCTTAGTCCAGTTTTCTATAAATAACACATTAGATGACGGCTGCAATGGAGGCCTCCCCATTTGTACCCATGTATCTAATGTAAGCACATTTACTTCCACACTTGTATCAATCAATATGTTTCTCAACAACCACCCATCTACAACAACATTTAGAGTAATTTCTTTATCATAGTCAATGCTATCAGGGGGAAGATTTACATATAGAATCTGTCATCCGGTCTCAAGACTTGCGCTTAGAGTGTTCCCTTTTAACCAACTTCCTAATAGTGGAATAATGTTCTCCTAGCACAACATCTTGCACACCTCTCACAAATCATCACTATCAGTTTGGACTATCTCCGATGCTTTCTTCTACTCCTTCATGTACTATATTTCACCTTGAAGGTTCCTTAGCACTTCCATGGTATCCTAGTAAAATTCCTTTCTAATGAGTGGGATTTTGTTACCTTGCATGTAAAACCTCCTCCTTGTTAATCTTAGGCTTTTAGTACAATTCCTCTTTTGCACGTGCTTGCTTTAGCAACATGTGTAGTAAACTTCACTATCAATACATCAGGGCCTTTTGCTATCTTGGGCATCCATTGGTCTTCTACTATGCACTGGATTCTAACCATCTTAGCATACTTTATTTTCTTGCTCATGATGTACTTACTCAGAATGCTCATATAAGTTTAAGACACTCTTCATAGCTGTGGATCTTCTCGCAGTAGAAATAAAATGCAATATTATAAGGAAATTTCATGCCTATAGTGGTCAGGAGATCTACATGTATAACATGTTCCATGAGGGAACTCTCCTCTTCCTCCACCACAGACTCATCCCCCAGTGGCCACCACGATATCTGCATGTACCCTTCCTTGACCTCCTTCAAATTTCCCTTCATTCCTATCATAGCACATTTGATTATGATCTTGATCCTGGTGCTCATTCTTACCCTTAGAATTATCTGTTATACTTGTCTATCGTACACCAATGTCTATAGCATCCTGGATCTGACCAATCAACTGAAAATCCTCAGTATCATCAGTCATGGACCTACAAATCTTACAAAAGCAAGATACATTCTTCCTTATCGTCGCACACTGTAACAAATGATAGTGACTAGCATCATGATTCAAATGACAAATCTCACAGTCCAATAGTAATGAGCATATAGATCTATGAGGGAAACTATCCTTGGTGTGACCTTCCACTTAACAATATGTACACCAAATTCTTGAGCGTGTTTCATGGGCTGAATTTGCTGATAGCGTCTCTAACTAGTTTGTCTATAGCTAACTCTGTGCCTCTAGGAATGGACTAATGCCAATGTCAATGCTCCCAACTACCTTAGCACGTAAATCTTCTTCCAGCTCTTTGCGTGGATCAGTGTATGTCTTATGTGATAATTCCCTTCTAAAAGGTTTAATCAATCCTCCAACGAACCATTGTGCATGCTGGCTAGCATGAATATCATAAGATAGCTTAGATAGAAGTGTCTTAAAATGAGCATCATACTCATGTACACTCTCAGTAGTGCCTTGCTTGATATCCTTGAGTGCACTTATACTCTTCTGCTCAAACTTAGGGATATGGAACTCTTTCAAGAAAGCATCTCTCAATGTTGCATAATCCACACAAGTTTGATCAGGGTCAAATTTCCTATACCAGTTGTGTGCATGCCCCTGTAATGTAGTGGCAAATTGACTTGCCTTTCACTCAACAGTCATGATCCCTTTAGCATGCCACAAGATTTCACACATATGCACATGTTCGGTAGCATCCTCTATACCTCTATACTCTAGGAGACAAAGATATATCTCCATATAGATGTTTTGTGGTTGTTACAGACCTTGACCACCTGATCCGGAACCTTCTATGTTCCCTCTACCACCAGATCCACCAAAACTAGAACCACTTATACCCCTTGATCCGCCACCTGTAATTGGAAAAGGGCCTATAGATGTATTCCCCTATGCTCTGACAATAGTACTGTACTGTACCCATATAGTCTGTGAGGTAGTTTGACTTCCAGAGGTGAATCCAACATTTTTTGCAGATGATGTGCCCAAGAATGCTCCTCTAAATGATATTGAAGTTGTCTATCCTACCATTTATGTACTTGATCCCTGACTTACTCCTTTTATTGTACTTGCCAAGTTAGTTTGTTGGTTACTTGTCATACTAGGTTACCAGGTGGATTAAGATGTGCACCCATGGTCCAGGTAGTCTTTGCTGGCGCACTTTCATGTGAGGCAGAGGGGGGTTCTCTATCATGCTTTCCAAGATGAGAGAGTTCTTGATGCTCTGGCTCCACGTCTTCTACGTGAGCTATAAATCCTTCATGATCCATCTCTCTCCTCCATGTCATACTCTCTACAACAAAATGTTGCTTCTCTAAATACCTCTTGCATGCCTCATTATACTTAAACCACCTTTCCTCTCTTTGCTTCTCTACTGCTAGGTCTGCCATCTTAAACCAAACATGTTCCTACCCCCACGCATGGAAAAGTGTAGTTAGCTAGTGGTTTACTCTCCAGGTTCAAAGTTACCATTAACATCTTGATTGTCAGTGGAATACCTTGCAAATATGTTCCTCTTAGATACCACAAAAACTGGAACTCAGCTACCTCTAGGCAAGAGTACGTCAAAATTGAATATTCCAGAATATAGCTATTTAGAACATCGTGAAACCCCGTATCCACCGTGTGAGTCCAGGTCAGATTAGCATCATAGAGGACTTGAAATTCTTCCTGTGTCTAGACAAGTGCATGATACCTCCAATTCCACTGAGATGCATAAGTTGTAAGCCACATGTATAGTTCTACTAGAAAGATAGCAAAAAAGCTCTCATATAAGTTGTCATACAGGTTTTTTTCTACCCAAGTGCTTGTGTTAAACTCAGATCCACTATTGAACCATCGTCTATATTCTTCCTCCATATCGTGTATCCATTCCTCAATACTTGCTAGAGTTAACTAGTATGTCTTTATCACAAACCATCCTAAAAACAACTAAAAAAGAAGTCCTGACAATGGAACTAATGATATAGCCTAGAATTTACTAGATAACACCCTAGTCGCGTTGGCACATCACTCAACCTAGACTAAGTTCTCACCCGAATCGCGCAAAGGTATCAGGTCCCTCTTTAGGGTTTTTGTAACAAGATGTTAACATGATGAAGGGAGAAACATATAGATTCATAACTAATCCATCATTCTACAATGCATGTTATCCTCAGAGCTATAAAATAACAAGCTTAAACAGTAATCATGATTGAATTAATAACATGCACTACTCAACTACACATAGAATAACACTTAGATTCGGCCAATATATTCCATCTATTAGTAAATACAGAAACTCCTTGTAGTATTGTCAATCTATACCAATGTGCGTATGGAACTAATACAACAGTTCAATCATATGTGTATATTCTATGTTACACACACACATACATCTCCTTCCATGCCTACCTCTCTATATATCTCTCACACTCATACATCCAGCGCTCTACTATGTACCTAACATCACATATATATAGGGTGGGGACTTTCCCTTCACCACTTATCTATTCTAGAAATAGGCCGCATGCTATTGATAGCCACACGTTGTTTACAATCATAACCACACATGCAAGTGTGTTATCTATAGTCCTCTTGCAATTAACTGAAGTGTCAATTCTATTCTCAGCTTGTCTCCATGCATAAATTCTTTGATCCACTTCTCCAAAGATAGACAATGCATGGCGCACACATCTATGCATCATTGGTGTGTTCTGCATGCCATCTTCTAAAAATAGGTCTTCATGCTCAAAAGCGGCTAAGTCCTTAAATCTAAACTTGGCTTCCATGCACGGGTCCTTCCTGTCCTTCCGTGTCCTTAGTTCCGGGCCTTCTATCCCATGCGGACTCCTTGTGTGATCTTTGACAAGTATTCTTGTATCAACATGGGGTCCACATGTACCCACTCTTTTGAGATAATTGAAATAATTTAATTAAGGCACCCAAATTATAAAATTATTTTAATAAAGTGACTCAACTTTATTAAAATTAAGTTGATAATATGACCTAATCTAGTCTTAATGTGATGGCATAAGAAACCCTAACTACTTTGTAACTAATTTTTGGGCTATAAAAGCAAGTTATATATCATTTGTGAGAAATAGTAAGAAATTGTGTGTTCTTATTTGGAGATGAATAAAAAATCATTTATGAAGAACTTTGATTCGTGTACTTGGTGATTTTCTTAAGCATTAGTTATTCTTATGTCTAATGAATTTGAAATCTCTTACTCTCTATGGATTTGGTATCCTCTACTCAATTAGCATTCACTATAATATTTTATAAAGTGCATATGATTGTATGATTTGTGTTTTCTTAACCTTACATGTACCCTTTTCTTACTTCCTCATTCATTCTCTCTCACTCCCTTTTCATTTTGTCTTCCTTCCGTATTTTTATCCACTTTCTTTCTTACCAAAAACCAAAAAGTACAATTTTTATGTATAGTTGTGTATAAAAATTTTGGTTTTCAATAAGGGTAACCTCACCCATCATTAAGGAGGGACTTCATCCCCATTACGTTGTTGTCATATTTTTCAAACATGTAAAATAACTTGCCAACAATATATATGTAAAGTGTGCAATTCATAATGAATGATGATTATTTATTATGAAATTGAAGGGGTATGTATACCCAACACCATCTCCTATAGGTGATAACGCGACCATGGTAAAAATAACCCAACACCATCACCTAAGGGAGATGCCATAGGATTTTGGAAAATTCTAAATACCTGGGGTAACAAGGAGGGATGGGAGACAACAGGTAAATGGATAAAATGAAAAAGGTATAGGGTGACCAAAATTAGGAATAATAGTGTGTAATAAGCATGAACAAGTGGACATAATGAGACAAGTAGATGTAATGGATATAATATGTGAATAAAAGGAAGAAATGTTATAAGGGTAAGGGATCTATGGTACAATAGAAACATATCTCAAATGTTATGGTCTATCCCATGTGACCAATAATAATATCACCCTAATCCTAGTAGGCCCCTTAAGGTACCCTCTCATGAGGAAAATGCATCAATAGCCCTTGCAAAAGAGAAATGGTTAGCAAACATTAAAAATGAGGTGTATATATAGTGTGTGTATATAAGTCTTGGTTTAGAGCCTTGATGGATATATGTTGTATTTTTTTATAAATTAATTATAAGTTGCAAACCAAGTGAAGAAAATCACTTTTGAATTATTGGATTGGAATATCTAGTTGCAAATTACCATTAACGACAATCAAAGTGACACACACCTTACTGATGTAATGAATACACAGATGAAAATTGTAAAATATGACCAAGAAGTTGAGAAAGGATTGAAAATTCCTCTTTAAGATATAGACAATGCGAGTGACATATTGTATGACTGGGAAATAAATAAACCACACAACACTTTTTCCATGGTGTAAGCACAAAGATTGTGAGATAGCATAGATGCACTAATCAAACATATCCAAAATTCTATATGTTTTCAGGGGTCATTCATGTATGCAACTAAAGATAATTCCTTTTTAGATATCATGCATTTTTTTTATGAGGCCATCACAGATTGTAATATATACATGTTACATTTGGAATATATATTCCTACTGCAAAATAATATGAAGGATACCTCAAAATGTGTACCTTCATAGACAATGATTTAAAATATCCAAGCAACATAAGCATTATCACTTCCATTAACTCCTTCACCAATACTAACTTCATAAGCTCCATTCTTCACTAAACATAACATAAGTAGGCCCAACGGTGCCACAATTTTGAGGCATGGTAAAAAAAAATTGAATATAATTACACAATTTTTTTGGATATTTGTAAGTAAGCCCACATAGTTTAAAAACCCAAAAGGGAAGTTTGTTGGAAAGGCTACTTTATTGAAAACCCAAAAAGGGTAATTAAGTAGTGTGTAGGGAATGGAATTTATTAAACTATGTTCCATGTGATGACTATGAATGGAGAATTTGAATGCTCAAAATAACATCATGATGATAATGAATGAAGACAAAGAAACTATGTAACTTCACAAGATTCTTTTGTCTTAAGGCGAGAAAAATATTTGAATCTGAGAAAGTGTTGGAAGGTTATTGAGGTTAAGAGGGTGAATCAATGTATTTTTTATATTTCACAATATCTAATGTATGTGTATAGTGTATATAAGACAAAATAGTAGATATGTAAAGCTTCTCTAGTCTGGGAAGAGAATTTGAAAAGCTTCTCTATCTCAAAAAGGGAATATGAATGGATTGGAAGGCTGACAGTATCATCATATTGTATAGAAAAATGTAATAACATTGCATATAATGTTGATATTGCACTTTGATTATAAATTTTTAGTTATTAATTATAAATTTTAGATCTTTTGTGGCTCCAAACAATAGTATAATTCCAGTTTTATGTTACATCTCTCTAGCTTATAGTTTCTCATTTTGAGCAAGTAGTTTACTTTGTAATTTGTATGATATGATAATTTAGATTTACTATACACTGTTTTAAAGATCCGTAGATGGAATAATATGTTAATCCCTTAGAGCACAACTTTAGCATGTCCGAATGAGTGATTATGGGGATTTCTACTAACATTTTTGAAGGAGCATGCAAATTCCACACAAAAATGAAATATATTGGTGTTAAGGATAAAGATCTTTCTTTTTTACCATGATGGTCACCTTCTTTAACCTCCCAAACACAACAAATGACTCCTAAAACAAAACAATAACCCTAATTCAACTTCCTTCATTTTATGTTAAACTTTTGTATTTTATTTATTTTTTTCTATTTATTTTATTTTTTATTCATAATTTATTTTATTATTATTATTATTATTATTATCATCATTGTTATAATATATGTTTCTATATATTCTATATACTTTATAAAATGTGGTTTATGGTTCTATAGTCTAGAGACATAAGCTCACATAAACTCTATGTCAAGGTACTAAGTCAAACACTTACAAATTTTGGACTTAAGGGAAGAACCGTGAAAGTGGAGGTTTAAGTTTGTTTAGCGTAGCCATGTCAGTTTCCCAAAGGGGTCTGAATTAAGTCAAATTAACTTGTAATGTATAACCATCAAATAATAATTCCATTACCTCCTTGCATAATTTACTTCTCACTCAAGGGGTAGCAAGCCATGTTAAACCCAATGAATCTGAATCAAGTGTTTCTTAGCCAATATATTGTAATAATTACTTGATTTGAATCTTCTAAATACTAGAAATGACACTAGTTGTAAATATTACTAAAGATGTACCTTATACTCAAGGTATACACGTCGGGTAATAAATTTTGCATCACGCACGAGGTAACAACTGGAATCAAAAAGGGAGGAGGATACACCTTTAGGGGCACTACAAGAACTAATTTTAGTAATAGAACTATTATTGGTGGTGGAATTATTTTAATTTAGTTGACTTGTGTCCTATGGAAAAAGGAATTACTCATATTAAAAGTCTTGTTTTAGGATTTTGTCTTGTGGAAAAAGTAAGGTTAATATTTGGATGCGCTTTGGTTATAAAATTACATGCTCTCATTATGAGAGGTAGGAGATGAAAATTAGTTAAAAATTCCAACAGATAAGTTGATAGAATCCTAAAATTGATATGAATCTAGAAAGAAGTAGGTTGATGTTAAGGTTATTATTCGGTGAAGAACACGTTGAGTAACTAAAGGTCAGTGCAGATTTTTTATGGAAGGTTGCATACTGAATCACAATGGAGTATTTCCATAATTATTTATTCACATCCTTGATGGCTTCATGTTGAAGGTTTTTGAAGTGTAATAAGTGCAAATCAGATCTAAAATACTTCCTAAATGAAGCTAGTGATCATCCAATCTTGTCTAAAATAACTACTAGTATGTTTGTATGTGAGATTGTTGACAAAATATGCATTATATAACTCTACATAATAAATATAAATTTTTTTGTTTTGTATAATTAAATACATAAAAATAAAATAATACGTAAACATATTTCCAAATGCAACACTTATTGGATAAATATTCACTACTTTGTATAATAATAATTAAACAATAGACACATATAATATTACCATTATAAATATACTTGTCTCAATTTGAATGAAAAATAAAAAACTAATGATAACTACTACACCTCCTAAGTTAAATAATGGAAACAAAATAATACTAAAAATAGAATCAAGATGACAAATATCATTCACTACTAATATATGGTCAATATGCAAGAAGCGAAAATTAGTTTAAGTGACATATTCACACCTATCATGCCTCCTAATGAAGTTAGGCACCCCAATTTATTCTAATAATATAAATGGATAAGGATAAGACTAAATTTATTCATATAAACATAGAAATGGTGACACATATCTTAGGGATAAATGTATAATGATTCAAACTAAGTTAAGTGTACATCTAGTGAACTACACTTTTACTAGCACTTCCAATATAAAAATAGAATATTACACATAACCAACAAAATCCTAAACACTAAAAAAGTATATACACACACACACACACTTTTCAGTAACTAATCACTACACATATTGGCATCATACTCACCATTCCCCCTTTGATGTAAAGAGTAGAAACATTTGTTATCTCCTCGAGTCTTCCAAGAACTTGCTGCAATATTCACTTTGTGAAAATATTAACAAGATGATCTTCACTTTGTTGGAAGAACAATCACTGGTGGGGTGAATTAGTTAGCATTAAAAAATTTCATTTATATTTTAATCATTCATCAACAAATAGATTAAACCATGATTAACCAAACACATGAGCATGTACTATGAGAATAAAAATACACCAAATTTAAGTGGAAAACCCTTATAGGGAAGAAAACCCACTGAAACAAATATTTATTACATAAATGAATCAAATTTAATTGATCACCAACCCAACAAGGAGCACCAACCCCTAGGTTTAGTGAGGCACCAACCCCACAAGGAGCACCAACCCCTAGATTTAGTAGAGAACCAACCCTACATGAAGGTGCCAACCCCCTAGATGAATCATCACCAACTCAACCACCTAATTTTTTTATCACATATGGAATTTTGCACCAAAAACTCATGATAACACTTTTTTAGCTCTCATTCCTTCAATATTCTTCAAATCTTCCATCTCTTGCTATCTCGCTCAAGAACTTATTCACCAAGTTGATTAGGTCCTCTGGCCTATCTATATAATAAAATAACACACTCTAAAACATCATAAATCAATCTCTGACCTCTTTTTATCGTCACAAAGACCTTATACACCTCCGCAAGATTCCCGCTTACTCACTCTTTCTCATACTAACCTAACAACTTCAAATAGACATAACAACTTTCTTTTATATATGACTTAAAATCATAACTCATATAGGTCAGCCATCATAGGGAATATAAAATTAAAAAAAAACATGATAAAATTATGAAAACATCATAAAAAATACCACTTAGGTCGGCAATAGCATCTACAAGCTCACATTTCTTCATTAGGACCCAATTAGGCCTAATACACTCAAATTGCCCTCTCACCAAAACTAAGATCACTTGGGCCTACATGACCTTTAAAATATTTATAAAACAAATTATACATGTTTTATAATTATACTCCATACCTCCTACAATCTTTAATCATCCTACATAATCATCTCATGTTATGAAGTCGTCCATTAGAACAACTCTCCTCACTAGGTTTGTGACCTACAAAACTTGTCTTCAAACATGAAGTTCAAACACTAACAAAACACCCCAAACATGAAAGTATGATACATGGATATAAATATCTTGACCTCGGGGTCATCAAAAAATCCATTAAACACCATCACTTGTACTGTAAGTGCCCAAAATCACCAATGCAACTAGGTCACCAAAAACTACCATTTCACCCCAAAAATTAGTCTTGCAAGATAGAATTCCAAAGACGTCCAAAGGGCTTAAAATGTAGATGAAACCAATACAATATTGTATTATAGCTTCCCAAATTCCTCAAACATCAATTTATTCACCTGGTCCAATGCAAAACCTGAGAGCAATATCAACTTATGCATAATCATGTAGTTTATTGTAGGATCCACACACTGTTAAGCACTTAAATGTCACCTAGAGAAATTTGGATTCCTATAAAAACATACAATCATTAAACAAGTTCAAATAATACATTTTGGGTCAAATTAGACAATTTATTCTCCATTATTATCTATCTAAGGTTTTAGGAGGGTTTAGAACCACCTTACCTTCTTAACGATTGTTCATAAGGTTCTAGCTCTTAATATCTAAAATAATTCTTGGAATTTCATCTTAGGTCCATTCCCCAACTACCATGAAGATATTGGATTGCCATGTAGAGTTACCACATTCTAATGAGAACAAGAAATTCCTTCTCAAGCTAGGTTTCTTAACTTTTAAGACCTCAGTAGAGGTAAAAATAACTTTTCCTTATCAAACTTGCAAACCAACACCTTAAACTTCACTCACACCTCTAGGAAAACTTTATACACCTTCCCTAACTCTTAACTTTGCATAATTAGCTTATAAATAGATAATATCACCTCATTAGGCTACCTAGGGCTTAAAATTTATCTAGGTACAGACCTAGAAAGTATTTTTATCCCTATATCTACATTTTGAGACACTTGTGAGTGTTTATACGCCTCATCCTCATGCTCTTCATGCTCTCACAATGCATAACTATCTCCTACATATGTGTGATCTGCAATGATATACCATCTTACTTACTAGTCCCCCTGGCCAGGTTTCTTGAACATGTTGACCATGTCATGACCTTACCACACTTTCTCATATACAAGAACCTTCAAAAATCTTCATGACACACTACAACATTAACCTATCACTGTAATACCTCTACATCACTCTTACAAGCCACCATAGGTACTCAAGACACCATGCCACCTCATCAATGGCAACTGGACCAAGTAATGTCAACACAACACATGACATCAATGACTGACACTACAAATCAACCTTCATGTTCCTTACACCTTTTTACATCAATGACACCTATTAACATCAATGAAAACACAAATTTCTAACACACTTATCACATAGTCAATGAAAAATAAATAACATTGATAAAATTATCTTTAAAATGATGTTTGAGTTATATATGTTTGGTTCTAGCATAGAAAACTATATTCTTAGACAATTGTATTTCCCCATTGTTATCACAAAAATCTATGTAGGATCATTTTTAGCCTCTCTAAAATCAAATAATATTCTTCCCAAGAACATATATTGTGTGCAATAATATGTAAGAGCTCCATATTAAGCTTCAGTATAGGATAAAGCAATTATAGTTTTTTTTTATGAGCATGAAACCAAAACTCTTCCTAATGTGAAGCAATAACCTGAAGTATAATTCATGTCATCAAGAGAACCTCCCTAATTAAAAATTTTGTATCTAATTACACATAATTAACTGACTAGTTTGAAATGAATACCATCATAAGGAGTGTATGGTGGGAAAAAATGTGTCTAGACACTGTGCACTCTTATCATATGTTTAACTACGGTATCAAGGTAATGAGTGAGGGACACACCAATAATGGCACACAATAGATATAATTAAAGGGGCTATATGGACCACTAAGATCGCATACCCCAAGGGAAGTGACCCTTACACTAGGGCAACCTAAGGTTTACAAGGCCCTAGGTTGAAGAAGAGGAAGGGACCCTATGGAGGTATCGGTACTACGAGGGAGATTAAAGATAAAAGAACATACAGTCTATGTTAACTAAAGTAAAACATGTAATAAGAAGTAAAGAACTGAAATACAATATGCTAACCTAACATGTGCATAAAATACTAAGCTAATATAAAGTAAATGGTGGTTGTAGGAGACTACTCTATATCAAATGACAAGTCAAGTTAGATTACTTACCTATTGGGGGTGGTTGTTGATGCATCTATCTCCCAAAGGACCATACAAAAAGAGAGACCAAATTTCAGGTGGAGAAGGGAAAAAAATTTAGTCCTAGATCACTATAAATGACACAAAAGTGTAAGTAAACCAATCCCATCAAGAAGAATCTCCAAGACAAGAGTTAAGATGCAAGAAATCCAAAATTTGAGCTAGAATATGTAAGTTAGCACAAGAGACAAAATTTATTTGTGAGATCCTTTATGAATTTGTGATCATCTCTAAGTGGGAATGTGAGTTGGGGCATTAATATCAACGTTATCTCCTATGGGCTAAGGCGTCGGCTAAGGGTTTGAAATAGTGCCAATTAAATCAACCATGGGAAACAACATCAACTAGGGAGTGGAATGGTGAAAGGTGTGTGCAATGTGGCATGGAAAGCGAAGGTAATGCAAGACAAACATAATGAGGTTATGGGAAAAGAAGAAGTCATAAGAATGTGAAGCAAAAATAAGAAGGTAAAAGAAATATAAATACATAAATGGGACCAAAAGAATTTCTCTCTCCATGTATCATCCCTAACCCAAAGGCTATGTGAAAAACCATACCCCTATCCTGGAATGAGACCCTTAAGGCACCCATTCCCAGAAATAAATGCATTAATGACCTTTAACTTGAAAAGAGAAATTGTTAGTAACATGTATGAAAATAGAAAGCATGAAAAATAGGTGTATACATATTCCCCAGTCATTGATTACTGCATGTCACAATAGTGAAACATGGGGTAGTCAGCGGAAAGAATGATACATAACATTAAAGTTGAAAGTAAATACCAAAAGTAAATAAAGGACTAGCTAAAAAGAAATATACCCACCAATGTATACCTAATAGTGTCAGTCGTTCTATTACATGTGGGCACAACAGTTAGAACCCTAGAGAAACAAAAATGAAAGGAAACACGAGAGGATCATTGGTAAAATAAGACATAAATCACCTAACTAAGATCCCATGGGATGGATGTCGTGAATTTGGAATTGGAGATAAATTATCATAGATATAAGGTGTCATAGTGTCAAAGCCAAGGGGTAGGAAAGAGGTTAAGACAACCGATAATAAGGTGTCATGGAACTGATGGAGAAAAATAAATACAAGTGAGGTTAAGAACCTAAATGAGGATGAACAATACCGCAACATATCAACGGTAAGAGATGTCAGGGAAAAAGAAACCAAGATAGGTGAAATCAAGACCGTGATATTCCAGCGATAGGAGGTGTCAAAGCAAAAGAATCCAAGATAGGCGGAATCAAGACTTCAAAGTTCCAATGGTAGGAGATGTCAGGGAAAAAGAGAGGTGATGATAAACCCAAGCGAGCCAGAGCACCTAATAAAGGATAGGATTGTTGGAGATGCATGTAAAACCCAAGGGGGACTAAGAGCCCAAGAGGAAGAAAATGCAATCAAGGTAGTTCTAAAGAGGATGCTTAGCCCCATGGGGTGAATGAATATAGAGTATCGGTAATGATGTCATCTACGTGGTTTAAGATATGACTATGTGCACAATTCATGAGGTCCTTAGCAGCATGTTGTGTAATAGCTACCTATCGATGGACTTCAGACCACGTGGTAAATAAAGTGTCGTCTATTCAATCCTAACCAAACTAAGATGGCACATTGAATATCATTAAGAGTGGGGCGAGGCTCAAGGGAAGGTGGAGGCCCATATGTAGGTTGTGGTCTATATGGTCTAGGGAAAGGTAGGAATCTCTGAGAAGAGTTGACTCTAAGCTTGTTTCCATGTGACGAGGACTCAAGAACCGGGAACCTACTATGCATGACCTGACAGTCTATGTTTGTATGCGAGTAGTAACCATGGTGCGAATAATATAATGGAGTTGAGGAGGAATACCATGTATCATTTCGATATTGATCTCATCTAACCTTAACTTCAAGCATTTTCACATGTTTTCTATAAGCTCTATAGTCAGACACATCATGCCCTGGAGCCTCATGCCATGTATAGTATGGCTCTGCCATAGAAGACTAAGGATCCATAAGGACGAGAGGTAAGGGAAGATGTGAGTGACTGATATGGGTCAGCATTGATGATGTCACTGGATCTTGCACTTCATCACACATGAGATCTTTGGCTTCGTAGTCAAATCCAGGTATTTGTTCCTCTTCGTTTAAATGAGGAAGTACATCGTGTGATCTAGTAATGGAGTTATGAGGAGAGGGAAAAGCTGGAGGAGCTATCTAAGGCTCATTCACTGGTTTGCTAGAAGGAGGCTCAATAAAATGTGAAGTCTTATTATATAAGAATGATATTCACGTCATGACCAAGTTTGCTTTTAAAGGTGCTTTGGTAATGTCATACTTCTTTGTCCTGAATTTGGACATAACTAGCCAAATTGGGATCATCAAAAGCATAAACATCATCATATTTAGGATTAATGGTATTTATTATACAAGATTTGACGATGGTTTCTAGTTGAACCTTTTTTTTGGTAAAGGTTGAGGTGTACGTGAAATAGTATCAGGAATCGATGTCTCCTTCTTGCGAGGTCAAAAGTTAGGAGGTAGTTGAGAAATGACAAGATCTAGTAGATATGAGGTATTAATCCTAATGGTAATCTCATCGGGATCATCATCATTAAAATCAAAGAGATAGGGAGGCATACGTGTGGCCAATTCTGGATGGCCCACATTTCCATGAAGATACTTAACATGATAAATAAAAATATGATATTCACGGAATGTGATTGGAGATAGCTCTTGAAAGGTTGGGAATTTATAAGGCCCCTTTTATTGGAGAGTGTCATATTTCCAAGGATTTGGGTCACCTTGGATTTTATAGATTGCCCCTTGATGTGTAAATTTTACAAATTGGTATGTAGAACAAGCAACTGCATGCATGCGGTGGGTCAAAGGTTGACTAAGGAGGATGTTATAAGACAGGGGAAAGTTGAAGATCATGACCTTCACAAAGTATGGTCATAGGAGGAATAGTGATAGGTAGCCAAATACAGCCCATAGGAGACATTTGTCGATGATCATACCCTTGACAAGTGGTACATGTGGTTTTGATATTGTTTATTGAGTATCTGAGGGCTTTGATGAAGTCTAGAGAGGCCACACAAGTGTCAACACCTTCATCAATGAAAGCACACTTAAATATTTTTTCACCAATTTGTACAGAGATAAAAAGTGGAGGATCATCTGCCTAAAGCAAGATCTCATTTGGAATCATGGCAGCAATGGTAAAATGGATGCAAGTTTGGATGTCATTAGTATGTTTCATACAAATGGATAGTTCCTCACATTGATGATGAATACTTTCTTCTGAACCATGCAATGTAGGTGAATATCCTAAAGAAAGAGGGAAAGGGATGTTCATATCAAATAGTGCAGTTGTTGTCACCAAATCATTTCACCCCCAAAATGACCTGAAAGTGAACACAAGATTTGGTGTGATTGGGTAACATGGGATCACCTATCAATCTGTGGGACTTGGGATCGAGGTGAACCTCTGAAGAAGGTCGGCTTCCTCTTCCTACACTAAGCACTACACTACTCCTAATGTAATAAAATTGTCTAACTAGACCTATGCTAACATTTCAAGGGATTAGGAAGAGAGATTTGTAATGAAATAAAACCTATATTATAAGTGGTGATACACCAAGAAGGGGTTATGCTAGATGAAATTCCGTCTTGCCAATGAAGATAGATGATCATGAGGAAGAATGAACATTCATTACAAACCCAATTTACATATAGTACTTCACTCCTTGATATGCACAATGGCCTCCAAAAATTGCAAAAGAAACCCTAGTTGCACAGTTCACCTGTAAACATGAGAGAGGTAAATAAAAGCAAAAAAATCATGAAAGGAAATATAACTGATCACAAAACATAATTTCCATTACTTCAAGAACTTGCACAGTGCATCATTACATTAGGGAAAAGGCATAGGATGTCATTACAATTTGAGAAGAAGGGCTTGAGAGCCTACAAATTCATAGCATCTCAGCTTGTGGAGAGAGGGGAAGCTTGGAAAGTGTCTAATTCCTTTGGAATAAGCACCCCTTTATATTTTATAGAAAATTGTTGAATAGTTGAGAGAAAGAAGGAACAAACCTTAGAATCTTAGCTAGAGTGTAGGAAATAATCAATCACTATTTTTGGCCATATTTGCCCCATTTTTTGCACCTCCACCTTCCGAGGCACCTCTCAAGGAATGAAGAAAACCTATAAATTTGGAAATCAAAACTTCCAAAAATTCATCTTTTGATGATTCTACTACACCCTTAACCTATTGCTTGTATTATGATATGAGTAGCCAAATTTTGGCTTACCGTATCATTTATACTTTCTCATGCTTAATAGGTCAGCCTAGGTGATGGCCATAACATATGAATAGTATATATAGGGGATTGTAGGTAGTAGTTCATAATCATTTGAGCATTTGAGTCTTATTATATGGTTTGGAGGTTGCCCCCTCGAAGTGGCAAAGCTATTATAATTGCATATTGAGTTTATTATTCTAAAATATTGTGTTATTTGGTGTTCTATTGATTCTCATAATCTGAATTATACTAGTAATTTCATTACAAGTGGTATCAGAGCTGCGATCTAGGCCAAAATTAGGGCAAAAACCCTCATTTTTGTTTCCGTGATATATTTCGAACCAAGGCGAATTGGTGGGTGATATTTTTACCAGAGTTGGAAAAAATCTCAAGTAAGGTTCCCTAAAATTTTCAAATTTTTTTTATTTATTTTTCACAAGTTATTAAAAATTTAGGGTTTTTCATAAAATCACTCCCTAGGGTGTAAATTGTGGAATTTTTTCAATTTCTTTACATTTTCGGAAATCTCTAAAAACAATAGTATTAGTATCTTCTCTATGTTTTTTCTTGTTCGGTCAAATTTGTATTGAAACCCTAAACCCTAAAGTTTGATATCATGGCGGGGCCTTCCACAAGAGCAAAAAAGAATCCAGTTACTCCAGGTAAAACCCCAGATAAAGATGGGATAGTGATTGAAGAGATGGAGTCATAAGGGGTAATTACAAATTCCTCAGCACTAGGGTTTACTTCAGTTGATCATAAGGTGAGCCAACTTGAGTACGAGCTATGAAATGTACAATCTAAGATGGCCTCTAAAGGAGACATATCCCAAATCAATCATCGGTTGGATGATATCATGCAACATGTACATGGTAAACAGTATGGCCCAAATCCATCCCATATCAACCAAGGAGGATATTCATTTCAAAATCATGGACAAAATTACCATGTTGGATCACTTTTCCAGCCCAATCAGAATCCATCTTATTCGCAACCACGGAACATGGTGCCGAAAGTGGATATGCTCAAATTTGATGGTAAAGATCCCCTGAATTGGAAAAATCAAATGGAGAACTTATTTGAGCTACATCAAAAACCATCAGGACAAAAGGTGACATTGGCATCCCTGTATCTTGAACCAGACCAATTCGTTTGGCATCGATGGTTATGTGCTCAGAGGTAATAAAATGGTCTCAGTGTCACTTGGACAGTTTTTACCGAGGAGTTGCAATTGCACTATAGTTCTAGTGTTTCAAAGAACTACTTTAGTCAATTAGAAAATTTACGAAAAACAAGATTAGTCAAAGATTATGTGCATCAATTCCAGAACCTATCTTTAAGGGTGGAGAATATACCAGAAGAGAATCTGAATGACCTATTTCTTAGGGGTCTTAAAGACCACATTGAGCATGAGGTACGTATGTTTAATCCACTCAAGCTTTCTAATTCTTTTATCATGGCACGTTGAGTAGAGGAAAAAGTTCTTTGTAGTAGGAGGCCACCTTTCATTAACACCAAAGACCGTAGTATCTCTTCCCCTTTATTTTCTAGGCCAATTAGACTTACTCCTCAACAAATGGAAGAAAAGAGAGCAAATGGATTATGTTTTAACTTTGATAGAAAATATGGACCAGGACACATATGTGTTGAGAAGAATTTGTTCTATATTGATGGAGGTAATGAGGATGATGAGGATGCTGAAATTATAGGAGAGCTGAGGAACCAGTAGAAGAGGAAGTAGAGGATCACCAACCTACAATTTCTTTCCATGCATTGTCAGGTATTAGTACTCCTCAAACACTCAAGGTTATTGGTTATCTCAAAAAATATAAGATGACAGTGTTGATTGACTCGAGGTACTCATAACTTCATAAATAGTAAGTTATCTGTCCACCTCAATTGTTTTATTTACCCAGCTCCAGAAATGCAAGTTATGATTGCGGATGGTGGGACAGTCAAGTGCATAGGAAAGTTCCATAGTATCAATATTTCCATGGGAGACTACATGTTAGACTCACCTATGTTTTTTATTTCTATGGGAGGGGCAGATATTGTTTTGGGTGTCCAATGGCTTACAACCTTAGGTACTATAGAGATGAATTTCCAAGAATTGTTCATGTGATTTCATTCTAGTGGAAAGAGAATACAATTGAATGGGATGGTAGCTAAGTCTCCACAAATTATTAACTCTCATTAGATGCAAAAGGTTTTCAGAAAAGGATTAGATGGATTTATAGAAAAGTTATTTTCCATATAAGTACAAAATACGGAGTCTTCAATGCCACCTGATCTTCAGAAGATTGTTGATGCTCACTCATCTATTTTTGATGCAATTCCAAAGGGACTACCACCAATTAGGGATCATGATCATGCCATTCAGTTGATTCCAGGGAGCCAAACACCTAACACCATACCAGACAGATACCCATATTCCCAAAAAAAGTGATATCAAGAAAATGGTTCAGGAAATGTTAAAGGCAGGTATCATCAGGCCTAGCCAGAGTGCATATTCTTCACCAGTGGTCATGGTACGTAAGAAGGATGAAACATGGAGGATGTGTCCAGATTATCGAGAACTCAAGAAGTACACAATCAAAGATAAGTTTCCTATTCTAGTAATTGATTATTTACTTGATGAACTGCATGGTGTTATTTATTTCATAAAATTAGATCTTCGTTCGAGGTACCATCAAATTAGAATAAAAAAGGAAGATGTTCATAAAATGGATTTCAAGACTCATGAGGGCCATTATGAGTTTTTGGTAATGCCTTTGGGCTTACAAATGTTCCTTCAACCTTTCAAAGCTTGATGAACACTGTTTTCAGGCCATTTTTAAGGAAATTTGTATTAGTTTTCTTTGATGACATATTGATTTACAGTAAGACATGGGAAGAACACTTACAACATGTAAATAAAGTGTTGGAAGTTTTGGAAAAAAACATACTCTTTATGCAAATCCATCTAAATGTTCTTTTTATGTACAAGAGGTAGAGTACTTGGGTCACATTGTATCCCATGAAGGCATCAAAGTTGATCCTCAGAAGATCAAAGCTATGGTGGAATGGCCAAGGCCCAAAACTCTCAAAAATCTTCGTGGGTTCCTAGGACTAACAGGGTACTACAGAATATTTGTGCGGGGATATGGTAGAATAATAACCCCACTCACTGCATTGCTAAAGAAGGATGCCTTCCATTAGATAGAATTAGCCACTAAATCCTTTGAGCAACTGAAGGAATCCTTGTGCAGCACCCCAGTTTCGGCTCCTCCAAACTTCTCAAAAACCTTCATTGTTGAATGTGACGCTTTAGGATCAGGATTGGGAGCAGTTCTAATGCAAGAAGGAATACCAATTGAATTTGAGAGCTGTCAATTCAAAGGAAAAGATCTTCTCAAACCTGTCTATGAGAAATAAATGATGGCTATTCTTCATGCGGTCAAGCAATGGAGACCCTATCTCATGGGTAGACACTTCAAGGTAAAAACTGATCATGATAGTCTCAAATACTTTTTGGAGAAAAGGTTATCATCTAAGGAACAACAAAAGTGGGTAACAAAAATGTTAGGTTGTGATTTTGAAATCATATACAAAAGGGTAAAGAAAATGTAGTAGTTGATGTGTTGTCTAGAAGGGATACATCCACACATGCCTTACTATGTGGAATGTCCATGTTGACAGCCAATTGGGTGGATGAAGCAAGATTGGAATGGGATCAAGAAAAGGATACACAATATCTAATACAGAATATCAAGAAAGGATCTATAACACCTAACAAATTTGAGTGGAAAGGTAATTCCCTATGGTATAATGACACGTTATACTTGAGTAAAGATTCTGAGTCGAAGCATAAGATTCTTGTAGAGCTACATGCCTCACCTGTTGGAGGACACTCTGGGTTTTTGAAGACATATCATAGAATAAAAAGAGAATTCTTTTGGGAAGGACTCAAGGGGGACGTACAAAAGTTTATATCAGAGTGTTTAGTGTGCCAACATAAAAAAGGGGAAATAATTAAGACACCAGGTCTATTGCAACCCTTACCAATTCCTAGCCAGAGATGGGAGGAGGTCTCCAT
The DNA here is from genome assembly GCA_019776745.2 of Taxus chinensis. Classification (NCBI taxonomy): domain Eukaryota; kingdom Viridiplantae; phylum Streptophyta; class Pinopsida; order Cupressales; family Taxaceae; genus Taxus; species Taxus chinensis. The sequence continues at coordinate 293,882,440 of CM034154.1, forward strand.
GGATTTCATCACTGGATTACCTTGTTCAAAGGGTAAGAATCTTATTTTCATGATTGTGGATAGGCTCACAAAATATGCCCATTTTTTTGCCCTATCACATCCATTTGTAGCTAGTACAGTCACAACTATTTTTTTGGAGACAGTTCAAAGGCTACATGGAACCCCAAAGATAATTGTAAGTGATCATGATCCTATTTTCACAAGTAATTTTTGGATGGAATTATTTTCATGTTTGGGTACTCAGCTAGCTCACAGTTCATCTTATCATCCTCAAACTAATGGGTAAATGGAAGTGGTCAAAAAATGCTTAGAGGGGTATCTACGTTGTTTTGTATTAGATAAGCAGGAAAGATGGATTAAATGGCTACCACTTGCAGAATGGTGGTATAACACATCTTTTCATACCTCTTCTCAAATGACCCCAATTTTAGCATTATATGGTTACCATCCACCTTCTATCACTTCCTCCTTGAGGGTGAAAACTAAGGTCAGAGATGTTGAGGAACACATTCAACATCAACAACAGGTTTTGGCTAGTTTGAAGGAGAATTTAGCATTAGCAAAAAACAGGATGAAACAACAAGCAGATCAATATCGTAGTGAAAGAAATTTTGAAATTGGTGACTAGGTTTTTGTACGTCTCTAGCCTTACAAACAGATGTCTCTAAAGAAACAGAAAAAGGACAACAAACTTGCACCTAAATACTATGGCCCTTATCAAGTTCTACATAACATTGGAAGTGTTGCTTATAAACTAGAGTTGCCTCCATTTTCACACATACACCCAGTATTCCATGTTTCATGCCTGAAGAAGGTTATTGGACAGAAATTTGAAGCCTAGACAGAGTAACCAGAACTTGACAAGGAATCAAGAATCATTTTGGAGCCCGAGAAGATTTTGCAAACACGTACTAAGAGGCTGAGAACCAGAGACATTAAGGAATATCTAATCAAGTGGAAGAATCTGAGCATAGAAGATGCAACATGGGAGGATGAAGGTTTTCTACAGCAACATCCAGGATTATTCAATGTTGAGGACAATGTTGGTTTGAAGGGGAAGGGCATGCTACTCCCTTAACCTATTTCTTGTATTATGATATGAGTAGCCAACTTGTGGCTTACCATATCATTTTATTATATCATTTATACTTTCTCATGCTTAATAGGTCAGCTTGGGTGATGGCCATAACATATGAATAGTATATATAGGGGATTGTAGGTAGTATTTCATCATCATTTGAGAATTTGAGTCTTATTATATGGTTTGGAGGTTGCCCCCTCGAAGTGGCGAAGCTATTATAATTGTATATTGAGTTTATTATTCTGAAATATTGTGTTATTTGGTGTTCCATTACTTCTCATAATATGAATTATACTAGTAATTTCATTACAGATTCTATGGCATATCTCTTGTTTTCTTGGTTCCATCGACTGGAATTTTGTGAAAAAGGGCAACCAGGGAGGAAGTTATGTCTTCCTGAACGAAAGTGACTTTTTTGGGTCTCTAGTGCACTGTGCTCCATCAATTCTCATAAATTTGAAAATTTGAATTCTCCTTCACATAATTACAAATAAAAAAATTAATAAATTATGAGTGCACTTGGATATGTCTTGGGGAATAAATAGGTTGATTTTTTCATCGGAAGGGTGTTTTAATAAAGTGGCTCAGTTAATGCTCGCCAACCAGCTTACCAAACTGACTGACGAGCTACCCACTTTCATTCATGACCGAGTTCTTTGGTCTACATGTTGATAGCTCCAAACATGAAAATGGCTCATCTTGTATTCACCTTAGTGCTTCATATTCATTCTAACGAGCCAAATGCTACATTGCCATGTTGCATTGATAACATCTCCAACTTTATTTGGTTGACCACCTTTCAAGTTTTTCATTAAATGGTCTTATGCCAGCTCAAACACCCCATGATGATTTGAACCCATGTCAAATTTACATTGGTGGATGAAAATAAATCATTTGAGCCTTTGCAACTTAATTGTGTTCCTAACTCGAATTTACTCCTCCTAACTCGATGATGACTCGGGATTCCCTCACGACGTATCCTCTAATTTCCTCCTCGCCCTATGGTTTGGCCTCACCAAATATTATGATTGATCAGACAACCCTTGATTGTGTCAAGCGACTAGGGCTAACACTTTCAAATAATTCTCCACCTACACGAATTGATCAAGCTACGTAGCACACTCACCAAACACCTAGGCATTCAACTCGGTTCTCAATTAAATATGCAACCAACTCACCACGATGCCCTCTATGATTAGTTCAAACTTCAAAGTTGACCGAGCTTCAACAGTTGTAGCACTCCTAAATTCAAAAAATCCAAAATTCCAAATTTTTGGAGTTTTGGGATTTCGGGCTTTGTGCTTTTCAAGCTAAATTTTGTCAACTCGGCAGGTGAATTCTGAATTAAAAATATCCAAAATCCTAAAAGGGACATGTCCAAAATGAACTTTGAAATAACTCCTGCAACTCGATCAACATTCTGAGTTATTTTCTATTTTATCCTTTTGAAAAACTACCCCTCGAGCCATTAATAGCAACTCAGATACATCCACAGTGGTGTCAATCTCGGCTCTTTGTTCTTCATCCTTGACCGATTACATGCCTACCACTCTAAGTAAATTCATTTCTCTGGCTCCATTATCCATTCCGAGTTCTACCAAATCCTGATATGTGTTCCCTCCTTATCACCCTAGCATCAACAATTAATCCAAGCACAATGAGCCCCATCTTCGATGTAACAAGGTTTTTCATTTTCGAGCCCATCGTTAGAAGGCTCATCGATCCACAGTCTTCATGCATGGCCTGAGCTCAATCTAAGTTCGTTTACCACATTTTCATGAACTCACCACCAGAATACTGAAAATCATCCACCATCGAGATTGTCATTTTCCCAAACACCTCTGTGACTCCTCTTATGCAATCGATTGATGGGCTACCTGAAATTTTATTCTTGTTTGATCCATGCTAAATTTTCACCTAATCACCTTGAGACTCCACTGAGCTCAAATTCTTCCTAGATCAATCCCTGTGTAGCCCAAGCCATCTTCCTCTAAGCACCAAACTTGCACATTGATTTTGGTAGACCCCGACTCGGTTTCCTATGGGAAAATTCACCAGTTCCTCATCGATTCCCCTTGCCATATGTCAATGAATCTGTAGAGCTCAATTTCACCCTAATTTTTTTTCACGATCTCATCCTTGATGTGTGGCTGCCGAGTCCTTTATTTCTCATGACCGAGCCATGTTAAACATATCTCTGAAGTATGCATTCACCAATATGCATTCACCAGTCCTTTCACGAGTTTAACTTCAAGCTTGGCTTGAACATTTTATCTCTATACACTGCTCGATCTCATGACTCTACAACTCTAAAACTTCACAACTTTGACCCAATGGCCGACTTGTTTATCTTGATGTCGAGCAATGTGTGAACAACCAAGTGACACGACCTTTGCAATGAAATGAGCCGAGCCATGTTGAATGGCCCTCTTGAGATCTTCATCTCAATACATGTCAAATCCATCATAGGAAGCTCCCGAGCTCACATTTGGTTTGTGGTGAAACTAAGCTCGTCCTCATCTATTCCTTCTACTAGACTGAGCTCTATATTCAATCCTATTTCTTCCTGCATCTGTGAATATTTCCTTCTCTCCACAAATTTCTACAATTTGAGCCGTGTATTTGTATCACAATGAGTAAGCTTCTGTAACTCCTCATGAGCTTTCTCCCATTCTATTCGTACTCAACTCCCTTCGAGTATCAAACTCATTCATGACTCGCTGTGAATACCTCACTACATATCACAATCTCAAACTCACCTTTGTGGTAGCTTCCTCGCCAGTTCGTTGTTGATTCTTCACTTTCATCCATTCAAGCTTGATGTAGCAAAATTTTGGGTCGTTTGACATTACACCAGTCGACCGCAAATTCTTACACTCATTGTGCAAAACATCTCGATGAGCCATAAGTTGTGAATCACTTCTGCCTGACAACTCGTTCCATACTCGAGTTGCCTATGCCATGTTGATTTGAATCAACAAGTCACCTACAAGTTGTATCCAATTCGGGCTTCTGACTTTACCGAACGTCTTGACTTAACTCAATTGGCCACCCAAACACTGCTACGACTCACCCGAAAGTTCAAAATCAGACTTCTTACGAAGCTCGAAGTGACTGCTTCAGTTAACTCGCTACATGAGCTTGATTATGAGCTACTCCTGACCCGTCAATAAAATACCATGCAAGATGCACGAGCTCTTTGTCGGGCCATTTTGTGTATGACGAACTTATCTCCTAAGCTTTGCTCGAGCTCCATTTAGCTCAACCTACAAATCCTAAACTCGGCGAGACTTTGCCCTTTTCAGACTAACTCGAAATTGTTTTGCCCTAAATTCCAATTTGACGAGCTACAGACTTCTCTCAGTTGTAATATGGAATTCACCCGTTAAGCTCATCGTCCAAGGGTTCATCAAATTCATGGTCTCAAACCCTCGCACCGAGAACACTGAGATGAGTTGTATTAGTGTCTTCATAACTGAGCTTATCATCCACGAGCTCCAACTGAGCCGTTCTCCCCCAACTAGACTGACAGACACCTTTCGCTGGGCTCCCAATTCACTAACTTGGCCCCTCCTAAATGCCTCATGCATCAAGCTCGAGCTCATATTGAGACACCCATCTCTTTGAGCTATGAACTTAAACCATGATTCTAAGCCAACTTACGTATTTGACACCTTTGAGTCGAGCTTCTCATCACATTGCGCCCTCTAAACTTTTCTCCACTAGCTCGATTCAATGAGCTCATGGTTTTAACTCAATGATCCGAGTTGCTTCTACCAGCGATACACTTTTCCATTGGATGATCTATCATTGATTCATCCATGAAAACCTAGCCAACCGCTTACACGTTGAGTTAATCCGACATCAAGTTCCTTAGACATAGCTCGCCCTTTATCTCAAATAAACTATAATAGAGCTTGGTACTCATTTACATTCATCCTTAATATTGAATAAAAGCTACTAACTATCAACATAAGCCATAAAAATAGAGATCAATACATCAGAGACTTTAATTTACACTTGAGCCCTAGATTTTGTGAGGGATAGAACACAAAAAAGGGCCCTTAAGACTTTATTTATCAATTCAATCATTTTTTCCCGCAATTACTAGAAATGGTGCACGGGGCGTTTGTCTAATTTATTTCCAAGAGGGGTAAAATTTGAAAACATTATTGGTGACCTCTTAGGGATACTTATTTGCTAAGCACTATTCTAGTAGCCTTCCACATCCATTGGGTATGGAGTCACTGTAAGATATCCCAAAACTAATCCTAAACCAAAGTACACCATTTGACCTTGTCCCGGAATCTGATGTTATCAAATATCAAGCACATTGGAACCCATGAATACTTGGAATGCACAACACATTACACCTTCTCAGGTAAACATTTTATAAGTTTGGGACATCATGGAACCCTATTAAATCCTAATTTCTCTTTTTCTTCTGAAAATTCTGCTTCCGACATGATGTGCAAGAGCAACAAAGATGAAACATAACACACACATAACTAAACAAAATACATGCCTCAAATGAAACATACAGAGTGTGACAGTCACTTATTCTACTGGAAGTAAACCTATTACTACCCTACACTAACCAGAAGTACATGTGAACTAAATAAACCTTGCAAATGGTTGTGCAAAATAGCTCCCTTTTCTCATAATGGGAAGTCGTGCAGATGATGTGGCAATGGTCATAGCTGAGACTGAGAATTAAAAATTGAAACAATCCCTATTCTTCACTTGGTTCACCAAGGCATGAGCTAGAAAGAGAAAGTACACCTCTTTTAGTTGTTTTGTATTTGTCTTATAGAGGCGTTGTAACTAATCCTTAGGACTATGAAACTCATCCCCACATTCTGAAGTGAATGAGGCTGGCCGTAACTTCTCATTTGGCTCTAAAGAGGCCAAATACCTTATGGGGCATGCTCTAACCCTTTAAATATGACTAATACTTCATACTTTGACTTGAACGAGGAAGTCCACCTTAAGACACCCTTGAAGAAGGTGATTGTCTATAATCTGATTTTCCTCCTATTCCCCATTTACAAAGAACTCTCCTCCATTTCATTTTCCTTCCTTTACAATGAGGATTTCTTCCATAACATGAAACTCTCTTCGATCCCTTACAACCTCAAATGAAGCTACTTGAAAATCACTACAAGTGTTTGAAGCATGCTGCTCATATAGGAGTTCCACTTCCATTTGAAGAAAAATTTCCTTTAAATTTCTAACCTTCTCATCCCACATGAGACTTGTAAGGTCATGTTCATCCACCTATTTCTTTTGAGGACTACTATAAATAATAGCATCTTCAAGAATATTTACCTCCAAAACTGGTTCATTAACCAAAACAGGTTCCATAATCGAGAGCAAGAAAGTCTAAATGATGTAAACTTCACTTAAAGATTCTAAATGTGTACCAGTTTCTCTTGTATGCTCGTTTAATTCTTTGTTCAATGAGATATGTAGAAGATTAAATTCCTCCAGTTCAAATTCTAAAATATTACTTATAGTGATGGGTTGTTCTTGAGTGCATCATTCCACAGCAATAGGCACAAAGGTGTTGAACTCCAAATCTGATAAACAACATACTCCTTCATTCTCTGATCGTGTAAAGGATCCAACCTCCTTTATGATGTTCTCTGAATTAACATATGATCCATTGTAACCTTATTCATCTTCAAATATAAAAATTTTAAGATCAAAATCATCTAAGAATTCAGATTTTTGAAAGAATGAAGGGGGGGAATAATTTGAAACCTCTCATGCTTCCTATTTCATACTCAAAACCAATGAGTTTGTAGTGATTTTCTTCATAACATGAACCTCTTTGTGACTAATTTCAACATCGAATGATGCTCCCGGAAAAATGTTACAATGTTCTATAACTATTGAAATTTTTGGACATGCAAGACAGTTAGGATCGTTGCACTCATTTGAAGCATCTTGCACATTTGAGATTTTTTCTTCATTTTTTTGCACATGTTTTTCCTCTTCTTGTGGATTTTAGACAAAATCTTGTTCTGCTACAATGGACCTTATAATGGGTTGTGAATCAACTTCCTCTGATGATATGGAACCCATATGGATGTTGCATTCTGAACAGGTAGATTGATGCTCATTATCCTCTTGTATTTGTTCTTGTGCAAACTCAGTCTCTACCATCTTCTCTTGAATCTCAACCTTGGATAAAGGCTGAGTTAGGAAGGGAACCTGTTTGATACTCAATCTTGCATCCCACTCCTTCGGAATTTTTGCAAGCTCATCCTTACTAATCTCCTTAACATTCTCCTCTTCATCTTCATTATAAACATGTTCTTCCCAAAATGGATTTGAAACTATAAGAGGAGGGGTTGGTTGGGATGCAATGACCTCCCTCACTTTTTGAGATAATAGAAGAGGTAAAACTTCTTGTGTTGGTGACCTTTACAGAAAAGAAGGAACTTAGGAAGAACGAGGAATAAAAGATTCATGATGTGATGGAAAGATAGGAAATTAAGGGATGGAATTCTCAGCATGTGCAGATGGTAAAAAGCTTGGAATTAGAGGTTTAGACTAAAATGACATTAACTGAGAAACGGAAAGAGAACTCTGAGGTGGTGGTGTAGGACTTACCGATTGATAAGGATTCCTTTCATCAAACTCATAAGCCTCTATCTCTTTAATCAAACATTTAAGTTAAGATAGTAATTCATTCATGAAACAAATCTTTTCCTGTAGGTTGTCAAACTTTGGCATAGGGCCAACCCACAAACAAGGTATCCTAAAGCCAATTTTGAATGCCTTCATCTGGGATGTGGCTCTAGATTGTACCATGCCTGCCTCAAGTTTTTGCATCTTAAGTTACAACTTTACATCTTCATCGGTAGGATAACCTCCATCATCTGCATGTTCCTGCTCTTGAAAAGCTACTTAGTTATGTGAAAAACCAAACTGATCATGACTTTTCTCATAGGGATATGCATGTTGTTGATTCTCATCATAAACTGGAGCTGGAGGTGGGTTAACATAGCTTGAAGATGGAAAGTGTTACTTCCGGTGCAAGTGAGAACTCAACTTTGACAATGAAACCATGATTGCACATTCATGAATGGGAGAAAAATAAGAAGATGTGGAGGAAAACTAGATGGAAATAGGTAAAAACAAAAATCTGCAACTGAGAGAGTGGGTTACTTAGACCAATGGAGTCGCCAGTTGTGCTTGGGTATACCTATTAAGGCTGAAATTTCACTAAGAGCACAAAAACTTAATGAAAACAAGGTGGACACAAATACACACACTTGTGAAAGATATGACTCTTGTGGTCCCACCAAGTGTGTAAAAAATTGTTATCGCCAAATCACTGCACCCCCAAATGGCCTGAAAGTGAACACGACATTCAGTGTGATTGGGTAACTTGGGCTCGAGGTGAACCTCCAGAGAAGGTTAGATTTCTCTTCCTAAACTAAGCACTACACTACTCCTGATGCAAGAAAAATGGCTAACTAGACCTACACTAACATTTCAAGGGATTAAAGAGAGAGATTTGCAAGGAAATAACACCTATATTAGAAGTGGTGATGCACCAAGAAGGGGTTGTGCTAGAAAAAAATCCGGCTTGCCAATGAAGAGAGATGATCATGAGGAAGAATGAAAAATCATTACAAACACAATTTACATACAGTACTTCACTGCTTAATATGCACAATGACCTCCAAAACTTGCAAAAGAAACCCTGGTTGCACATTTCACCTGCAAACATGAGAGAGGCAAATAGAAGCAACAAAATCATGAAAGGACATATAACTGATCACAAATATAATTTCCATTACTTCAAGCACTTGGAAAGTGCATCATTACATCAGCGAAAAGGTATAGGTTGTCATTACAATTTGAGAAGAAAGGCTTGAGAGCCTACAAATTCGTAGCATCTCAGTTTGTGAAGAGAAGGGAAGCTTGGAAAGTGTCTAATTCCTTTGGAATAAGCACCCCTTTACATTTTATAGAAAAATGCCAAGTGGTTGACAGAAATAAGGAACAAACCCTATAATATAGGCCATAATGTAGGAAATAATCAATCACTGTTGTTGGCCATGTTTACCTCATTTATTACACCTCCACCTTCCGAGGCACCACTCAAGGAATGAAGAAAACTTGTAAAGTTGGAAATAAAAACTTCAAAAAAAAAATCATCTTTTATTGATTCCATGGTGTAGCTCTCATTCTCCCAGTTCCATCGACTACAATTTTGTGAAAAACAGGCAATTGGGGAGAAGTTATGTCTTCCTGAGTGAAAGTGACTTTTTAGGGTCTCTAGTGCACTGTGCTCCATCAAATCTCATAAATTCGAAAATTTGAATTCTCCTTCATATAATTAAAAATAAAAAAATTAGTAAATTTTGAGTTCACTTAGATATGTCTTGGGGAACAAACAAGTTGATTTTTGCATTGGAAGGGTGTTTTAATAAAGTGGCTCGGTTAATGCTCACAAGCCATCTCGCCGAGATGATTGGCAAGCTACCCACTTTCATTCATGACTTAGTTCTTTGGTCTACATGTTGATAGCTCTGAACATGAAAATGGCTCATCTTGTATTCACCTTGGTGCTTCATATTCATTCTAACAAGCCAAAAGCCACATTGCCATGTTGCATTGATAACATCTCCAACTTTATTTGGTTGACCACCTTTCACATTTTTCATTAAATGGTCTTATGCCAACTCAAACACCCCATGATGATTTGAACCCATGTCAAATTTTCATTGGTGAATGAAAACAGCTCATTCGAGCCTTTGCAACTTAATTGTGCACGTAACTCGACATTACTCCTCCTAACTTGGGGATGACTCGGGATTCCCTCACGACGTATTCCCTAATTTCCTCCTCGCCCTATGGTTTGGCCTCACCACATATTATCTTTGAAAAGCCAGCCCTTGTTTGTGCCGAGCGACTCAGGCTAACACTTTTGAAAAATGCTCCACCTTCATGAATTTTTCGAGCTACGCGGCACACTCACCAAACACCTAGGCATTCAGCTCGGTTCTCAATTGAATATGCCACCAACTCACCACGATGCCCTCTATGATCAGTTTAGACTTCGAAGTTGACCGAGCTTCAACCGTTGTAGCACTCCTGAATTCTGAAACTCTGAAACTCCAAATTTTTGAAGTTTTGGGCTTTCGAGCTTCAGGCTTTTCAAACTCATTTTTTTCAACTCAGTGGGTGAATTCTGAATTAAAAATCTCTGAAATCCCGAAAGGCCTATGTCCGAAATGAACTCTGAAATAAATCATGTAACTCGATCAACATTCTGAGTTATTCATTATTTTATCCTTTTGAAAAACTACCCATCAATCCATTGATATCAACTCGGATACATCCACACTTGTGTCAATCTTGGCTCTCTGTTCTTCATGCCTTTCACTCTAAGTAAATTTGGTTCTCTGGTTCCAATAGCCATCCTGAGTTCTACCAAATTCTGATATGTGTTCCCTTCTCATCACCTCAGTATCAACGATTAATCCGAGCACGATGAGCCCCATCTCTAATGTAACAAGGTTTTCCATTGTCGAGCCCGTTATTAGAAGGCTCACCGATCCAAAGTCTTCATGCATGGCCTGAGCTCAATCTAAGTTCATTTACCACATATCCACGAGCTCACCACCGGAAGCCTGAAACTCTTCCACCATCGATCTTGTCATTTTCCTGAACACTTCTTTGACTCCTCTTATGAAATTGATTGATGAGCTACCAAAACTTTTATTCTTGTGTGAACCATGTTAAATGTTATCTTGATCACCTTGAGACTCCAGTGAGCTTGACTTCTTTCCTAGCTTGATCCTTGCGTAGCCCAAGCCATCTTCCTCCAAGCACTGAAATCCTGTGTTTATTCTGGTAGACCCTGACTCAGTTTCCTGTGGGAAAATTCACCAATTCCTCATCGATTCCCCTCACCGTACGTCGATGAATCTGCAGATCTCGATTTCACCCTAATTTCTTTTCACGAGCTCATCCCAAATACCTGACTGTCGAGTCCTTTATTTCTCGTGACCAAGCCATGTTAAACGTATCCCTAAAATATGCATTCATCGGGCCTTTCACGAGTTTAACTTTGAGCTTGACTTCAACATTTTACCTCTATACATTGCTCAATCTCATGATCCTACAACTCCAAAACTTCATGGCTTATCCCCATGGCTGACTTATTTATCTCGATGTTGAGCAATGTGTGAACAGCTGAATGGCTTATCCTTTGTAATGAAATAAGCCGAGCCATGTTGAATGCCCCTCCAAGTTATTCATTTTAATGCACGTCAAATCCATCATAGGAAGCTCTCGAGCTCACATTTGGTTTGTGTTGACACTAAGATCATCCTCATCTATTCCTTGTGCTCGATTGAGATCCATATTCAAGCCTATTTCTTCCTGCATCCGCGAATATTTCCTTCTCTCCGTGAATTTCTACAATCTGAGCCGTGTATTTGTATCGTAATGACCAATTCATGCAACTCCTCCCAAGCTTTCTCCCATTCTATTCATACTCAACTCCCTTCTAGTATCAAACTCGTTCATGACTCATTGTGAATACCTCACTACATATCACGATCTCAAACTCACCTTCGTAGTAGCTTCCTTGCTAGCTCGTTGTGGATTCCTCACTTTCATCCATTTGAGCTTGATGTAGCAAACCTTTGGGTCATTTGACATTACACCACTCGACCACAAATGCTCACACTCACTGTGCAAAACATCTCACTAAGCCATAAGTTGTGAATCACTTCTTCCTGACAACTCGTTCCATACTCGAGTTGCATATGCCATGTTGATTTGAATCAATGAGTCACCTACAAGTTGTATCCAATTCGGGCTCCTGCCTCTACCAAACATCTCAACTTAACTCAATTGGCCACACAAACACTGCTAAGACTCACCTAAAAGTTCTTCTTACGAAGCTCGAAGTGACTTCTTTAGTTAACTCTCTACACAAGCTTGATTATGAGCTACTCTTGACCTATCAATTAAATACCATGCAAGATGTACAAGCTCTTTGCCAGGCCATTTTTTGTATGACGAACTTATCTCTTAATCGTTTCTCGAGCTCCATTTAGCTCAACCTACAAATCCTAAACTTGGCAAGACTTTTCCCTTTTCGGAATGGCTCAACATTGTTTTGCCCTGAATACTAATTTGATGAGCTTCAAACTTCTCTCAGTTGTACTACATAATTCACCCGTTAATCTCGTCATCAAAGGGTTTCTTCAAATTTGTGGGCTCAAAATCTCACACCGAGCACACTGAGATGAGTTGTATTAGTGTCTTCATAATTGAGATTATCTTCCACGAGCTCCAACCGAGACGTTCTCCCCTAACTCAAGCCCTCCTAAATGCCTCATGCATCAAGCTTGAGCTCATATTGAGACACTCATCTCTTTGAGCTATGAACTTACATCATGATTCTGAGCCAACTTATGTATTTAGCACCTTTGAGTCAAGCATCTCATCACATTGTGCCTTGCAAACTATTATCCACTAGCTCGATTCAATGAGCTCATTGTTCGATTCAATGAGGTCATTGTTCAACTCAATCATTTGAGTTGCTTCTACCAGTGATAAACTTTTCCACTGGACGAGCTATCATTGATTCAGCCATGCAAGCCTATCTAACCACTTACACGCTGAGATAATCTGACATCGAGCTCCTTAGACATAGCTCACCCTTTATCTCAAAGAAACTATAATAGATCTCAGTACTCATTTACATTCATTGTTAATATTGAATCCAATCTACTAGCTATCAACACATGCAATAAAAATAGAGCTCGATACATCGAGCTTTAATTTGCTTGAGCCCTAGATTTTGTGAGGGATAGAACAAAAAAGGACCCTTAAGACTTTATTTATCAATTCAATCATTTTTTTCCCGCAATGACTAGAAATGACCCATGGGGCATTTTCCAATTTTTGTCCAAGAGGGGTAAAAATTGACACCAATAGTCATAAGATGTTCATGATGGTGAGGTGATGTTGGCATGATATTTAGAAAGGGAATTGGTCCAGGAATACAAAAAATTTATTCCAAAGGATCCCACTCATCATGGTTGGACTGAGTACCAAGCTGAGAGTGTTAAGGATCCTCATAAATAGGCTCAGAATGAGGAGTGATTAAAGATACTTCAAAACAATTTTCTTGTTTATGCTCAATGTCATTATCCCATCTGAAGGTGTTTATGATTAGAGGAGTTGTGAATTGCTTTGGCCCTATAGTAGTTTTTTCATAGAGGCCAATGGTGTTTGTAGAAGATGGAATTTTTGCTTTAGGAGTTTGATTTTGAAAGAAAATAGGGTAAATGACTATGTGATTTCTCGGTTGAACTGATGGAGGGTATTCAGAATCTATATATGTTATAACATGCCTCACATAATTTATGACCATTGTGTTCTCAAGAGGATAATCAAGATCAACCACGTTTGTTGTGGCATTTTCCGTCTTTTCAGAGATTTCTCTTGAATTATGGTTATGTATATGATCAGAGAAAATGTTGAGTTCTTCATTGGCTTGATTAAAGGCATTATGACAATCTTTTTACTTCTAAGCATCTCGAGCCTTGATCTCTTCAATAAAACACTCTCTAGTGATGGCTTTATGGTCAAATTAAGGGCCTAAAAAGAAAGTGATGGTAGTCGTGCAAAGGCCACAACAATTCTCATTATAATGGCCTCAGTTGGTGTGCCACCAACAAAACTTATTCTCATCATGCCATTGGGGGATAGGTCAAGAAGGATCAAGGATTTGACTAAATGGTTTGGGCATGCATCTTCTCAACTCATCCTTATTCAATGGTTAATAATTGGAAGGATGATTCTTATTATTATTAACTTTTTGATCAATAGTAAAGACATTCCTATTTGCAGAAGCCAAAAGAGGAAGGGTATCTCAGACCCCGTCATCCATGAAATTCTTGTTCTTTGATTTTTGAAGGATTTTTATCTATTTAGTTTCTTGAGTTTTAGGAGGAGCCTTCTCAAATTCCCTCATGAGGTAATATTATTGTTTAGCTTGTTCAAAATCTTCACTGAGGGAAGTAGGAGAAAACAAACTAACCTTATACTGAAAATAAGGTTCTAAGGCTCAAATGAAAATTAGTAAAATGATTTCATTCAACATGTTTTGTTTTTCCTTAGTATATAAGGTCTTCCAATGTTTGATAAATGGTTGAGCTAATTCATTCTCATGTTTTTTGCAGTTAATGAAAGCATTGATAATATTTTTTAGGTAAATCATGATATTGGAATTCATTAACTAGCATTGTTACTAGATACTCTAGCTCCCTTATGGAGTTAGGGGGTAAAGTGTGATACCAATCCAAGGCATCTCTAGTAAGATTATTAGCTAAGAGTTTATTGGAAGCGTAAGAATTAAATTTGATCCATTCTTAATAAATATTTCTAAAGGTCTTAATGTGCAAAGTAGGATCGCTTCATCCATCATATGAAATAGAAGGGGAAATGCCTCTAATATCCATGCTAGCAATGTAGGGAATTAGAGGCTCTTGTTGGACTGACCGCAATACTTTGTTGTGAATGAAAGGTTGGGAAATAGGTTCCCAATCAAGTCCATTGGGTAAGGGAGGGAGAATTACACCCCCATATTTTGGGCTAAGATGGTGAACCATTTGGACCACATGTTGGTTTGCATTTGAAGTAGTTTTGTTGTAGTGACAGTTTGTTACTGAATCATTTTGTCTATAAGCTTAATGATCATATTAGTGGGGTCAGAGCTATAGGCATTTTCAGATGAGCTTACCATAGTAGCATTCCCACTATCCACCCTATTCTCAAGTTACTCAGATACAAAATCAAGAAGATGCTTATGGATTATTGATTCATGTTTCCCCATATATTAAGGAAACTTATCAAGGATTTTTTGGATCTCAGGTGGAAGATTAGAAATGTCTTCAATTTTAATCCCTTCCTCTTCATCACCTAAGACATTAGTGTTTCAGGTGCTATACTTTTTCCTATTAGCTCCTATCACACAACAATCTGAGTAAAAAGGAAAGTTATATTCTAGATGATTAATTTCTAAAAATGACTGCTCATCAGAGTTGGAGAGGCCCGGGTCAAGATACTCCATGTTGGAGTAGTGATTCGACCCATAATAAGCTCAGAAGAATAGGCTACTGATACAATTGACCTTGTAAAAATTGTTTCACATGGGCCGAAGGCATGTGTGATGAAGATTGGACAAAACAAACATGATTTGCACTGTATAGAAATGACACATGGGATGAAGGTGTCAAGAATGAAGTTGGGATAGAACAGACAGGATTGGCCCTGCACAAAATTGACACAAAGGCCAATGACGTCTGGAAAATTTGATTTTTAGGGTTTTTTTGGAATTTCAAGGACTGAAACAAGACAAAAATGAAAATGGGTGCTTTTACTGAGTTGTACTCAATCATAAGGAACAAAATAAATATTCGCATTCGGTTCACCAAGTATGTATGGTGGGAAAATATGCATCTAGACAGCGTGCAATCTTATCATCCATTCAACAAGGGTGTTGAGGCAATAAGTGAGGGATACACCAAGAACAACACACAACAAATAGAATTAAAGGGGGTATAGGGACCGCTAATATTGCATACCCCAAGTGAAGTAACCCTTACACTAGGAAAACCTAATATTTCCAAGGCCCTAGGTTGAAGAAGAGGAAGGAACCATATGGAGGTATCGGTACTATGGGGAAGATGAAAGATAAAAAACATGTACAAAGTCTATGCTAAGTGAAGTAAATCATGTAGCATGAAGTAAAAAACTGAAATACAATATGCTAACCTAGCATGTACATAAAATACTAAGCTAAAATAAAGTAAATGACGACTGTAGGAGACTACTCTATACAAAATGACAAGTTAGGTTAGAGCACTTACTTGTTGGGGGGTGATACATAAAGAGATGATCCAAAGCCGAGGGGTTTCATACTTAAGGAACAGATTAACAATTGTGCAAGATGAATTGAAAAACAACTATCTCTAAAAAGAGATGTAAATTACTCAAAGACTTCAAATACATCAGTTATCTCTGTCAGGAGATGTCTATCCCTTATAAGGTTACATATGCATTTATAATAATTTTAGAAATACAAAAGGGCACCTAGAGGAATGTGGAAGGTCACCGGTCTTAAGGGAGATGAGGTGTTTCATCTTCCAAGACTTACATGTGCACTAATTTTGTAAAACATACTATTTTTAGAATTTACTATTTTTAGACAGCACTACAAAAATCACAATTTGGGAAACTTAAACATGGATTTTTGGGGTCAAACATTGCTAAACAAATTTTGGCACCTTTTTTATCACATTCTACGCATTCCAAGATTTTTGTTTCCTTTCGAACGGAGTCAATCAGAGCTACGGTGAAAACGTTATGGTCTCTGGAAGTTGCGCCACTATAATTGTTGCCTGGATCATTCCTCCCTCCGTTAGAAGCAATGGTCCCCATTGCATTAAGATGCCCCATCAAATGTAGAAATTTCTTCTTTACTTGGTATGTAGTGAGCCACTCACCTTGGTGACTGATATTTCCTTTCTTTATCAGACGATAGAGTTGAATAGGTTGTCCTTTGGTGGTCTTAGTCAAATTGTCCACAATCTGATCTTCTTCAGCTGGGGAAAGACTTAATGGATTGAGCTCGGAGATGTCCAATTGTTCTTCTATGACTAAAGTATCCAAAAAAGCTGGATGATATGTCATGAGGAGTTCCACATTGAAGATGGGGTGCAGACCAAGGTAGGGTGGAAGATTCAACTCAAAAGCATTTTCCCCTACTTGCTTAGTGAGAGTGTAAGGACCATACCAGAGAGGTCGAATATTTCTGTGTGGACCTGCAAGTTGTTCCTTCTAAAGCCACAACCAAACCTTATCACCAACCTGGAAATGATGTGGAACCTTGTGTTTATCATGGTGATTCTTATACTTTTTATTCATTTTCTGTAAAAATGTCATGAACCTAGTGCTGAATGTGCTGAATCTGTTAAACAAACCTTATCACCTTTTCTACTTCACTTTTTCCATGAGGTGTGAATTCCATGGTAGGAATTGGGATGCATACATCGATGGGAGCCATAGGTTGGAATCCATAACAAGCTTGAAATGGACTGTGTTTAGTGGAGCTATGGAGGGCTCGATTATATCCATGTTGTATGTATGGCAAGGCCTCATCCCATGTGCAAGAGTGCTTGGAGTGGTACATATGAAGCATGTGAACAATTAGGTGATTCACCACTTCTATTTTCCCATCATTCTGTTGGTGAAAGGATGTGGACTTCATCAAATTTGTATCTAGCATTCCCCATAAGGTGGACCAGAAGATGCTCAGGAACCTGCTATCCCTATCAGAAACAATAGACTTGGGGAGCCCAAAGTTGATCCATACATGACTAAAATAAAGTTTAGCAGTATCTTCAGCAGAAATATTTTTCTTACAGGAAACCATTACAGCCATTTTAGAAAATTGATCAACTACAACAAAAACACCATCATTCCCATGTTTTGAAGTTGGCAAACCTGAGAGGAAGTCCATTGAGATAGATGCCCAAGGCTTGGTTGGTTCTGGAAACGGTGTGTACAATCCCTATTTCTTGTTAGTTGGCTTAGCAATTACACAAGGAGTGCAGGACTTCTTATACTTCACCACATCAATCCTTATATTAGGCCAATAGAAATGCTTCTGAAGTACTTCCAATGTCTTGTCCACGCCAAAGTGCCCTGTAGTCCTGCTGAAGTGTGATTCCAAAATCATCTTATGTTGTTCACTTACTGGAACACAGATGTGTCCCATATGGCAGAGGAGATTATCCTGTAGATAGAAATCAGAGACATGTTGTCCTTCACAGAGGGCCTGATATGTGTCTAAATAATCAGGGTCCTTCTCATACAAACTGCACCAACTTAAAGTCTCATGTCCACAGAGACCAAGAATAGTTGTGAGGGCTGCAATTGGAGGGTGGCTTTGGCAATCTACTATTGAATTGGCACTTCCCTTCTTATGCTTTATTATTAGGTGAAACTGTTGTAGGTATGTGGCCCATTTCTGGTGTCTCTCATTCCTCAACTTGCTCTGTGTCTTAAGGAACTCCAAAGGCCTATGGTCAGTGTGGATTACTATCTCCTTCCCCAGAATGTAGTTTTCCACTACTTACATACCTGGACAATGGCATAAAGCTCCTTGTCATATTTTGGGTACTTCCTGACTGTGTCATTGAATGTTTCACTATGGTATGCAACAGGGTGGCCATGTTACATGATAACAACTCCCAAGGCATACTCAGATGTGTCTATCATCAATTCTAATGGATGATGTAGGTCAAGAAGGGAAAGGACAGGGGCTAAGCATAACCTTTCTTCATCCCTTCAAATGCTTTCTGTTGTGCTTCCGCCCATTGGAATTTAGCCTTTTTCCCTCCTTTAGTCACCTGATTGAGTGCCCAGGAAATATGTGAGAAACCCAAGACAAACCGGTGATAGAAATTGGCAAGGCCCAGGAAGCTACGAAGCTCTGTAAGATTATTTGGGGTAGGCCACCTTTGAATAACCTAAATTTTCTCTGGGTCGACATGGACTCCTTCCTCATCCACGACGTAACCCAAGTATTGGACCTTTGTCATCCCAAATTTGCACTTATCTAGATTTGCATACAATATGTGCTTCCTGAGGGTCTTAAGTACTTCTTGAACATATTGTAGATGCCTCTCCCAGGTCTGGCTATAAATGAGTATATCATCTAGGTAGACCACCATGAAGGAATTAGTGTAGGGCCGCAGGATGTCATCCATCATCCGCATGAATGTTGTAGGTGCATTAGTTAGTCTGAAAGGCATGACCAACCATTCAAATAAGCCTTCATGAGACTCAAATGCATTTTTCCAAACATCGGTGGGATCGATAGGGATCTAGTGATAGCCAGATTTGAGATCAATTTTGGTGAAAAATTTTGCACCGCGGAGCTGGTCCAGCAAATCATCAATCCATGAGAGGGGGTAGCAATTCTTCACAGTGATTTTGTTCAAAGCCCTATAGTCAATGCAAAGTCTCCATGTTGCATCCTTCTTTGGCACCAAGACAACTGGACTTCTACAGGGTGAAGAGCTTAGCCTAATATGTCCCTTTTGAATCAATTCCTGGAGCTACCTCTTGATCTCCTCATTTTCAAGGACTGACCTGTGGTACACAGGGCTGTTGGGTAAAGGAGACCTCGAGACCAAATCAATAACATGTTTTACATGACACTGAAATGGCACCCCTTTAGGTGTCTGGAATATATCATCATACTCGGTTATGATTTGGTTAAGTTGCTTATGTTGTTGTATTGAGTGCATGTTCATAGAGGCTACAACAATTTTGTTTGTAGGTTTTGGCCTGACCATCAAGACGACAAACTATTTGGTTTTCTCCACTAACTTCTTACATTGTTTGGCACTGATGAGGGAGATAGATTTTGGGGGAATGACCTCAGGTATCTGAGAACGTCAACTCCCAATGGTAATGGTGACCCTTCTAGGTCATGACTCATAGATGCCATGTCTATCCCACATAAATGGCTGGCCTAGGAGCACATCACAAACATCTAATGGAGCAACATCACACATGACTTCATCATGGAAGGGCTTGATGACATACAGAAGGAGGCATTGTTGTGTGACTTGGAGGTATCTTCCTAGGTTTAACCACCCGATACTATATGGCTGGGGATGTGACTTCACATGGAGGTTCAGGCTCTTTACAACATCAACAGAAATTAAATTCTTATGACTTCCACTATCAAGGATAAAACCTAGTGGCTTACCTTTTACCCAGAGCTTGGAGTGGAAAACCCTTTCCTTCTCATCCATATTCTTGACTTTTGAGGTGGCAATGATCACATCTGGCTCATCATCTATAATTACATCCTCTTCATCCTTGACCTCAGGGTTTGTAACTACTAGTGCAGAGAGTGTTGAAGAACATGACTTGGTGAGTAAGGTCTTGATGGCTCGACATTCTTCCTTGGAGTGGTGATTTGTTTTGTGGAGGTCGCACCACTTCCTTGTCTTCTCCTTCTACATCTTATTTCCTTGTGACTCCTTCTGTTTCCAACCTTGGCCTCGGGTCTGGCCTTCTTTATCATTTTTCCCCCTCGCGGGTTGGTTCTTTACAGTCCTCCTTTTATGCTTTTGTTCAATCTTGACTAAAAACTTGTATGCCTTACCAAGGGTTTGAAACTGAAAGAAGTCCATGTACTCTCGAATGCTCCATTGTAGGACACTGTGATATTTTAGAATCTTGTGTTTTTTTGTGTCTTGAATGTCCAATCTTGCAGACAGAGAATGAAATTTGTCAGTATAATCTTGAACCGACTGGTCCTTACCTTGACGGAGTTACTGTCACTATATTTACAAATCATCATAGGCCCCAACAGGGTAATATTCTTCCTTTATGGCATCCACAAAATCATTCCATGTGGGTTCCTCTGCGATTCCTAGCTCATCCCTTTCGAGCCCGTTTTTATACACGCCCCACCAATTTTGTAATAGCAAGAGACGATTTCAATAGAGAAAATGTTATCTTTTCCTTATCAGTAAATTGATTGACAGAAAAATATGAGGTCAATTGGTCTAACCAGTTCTCTACTACATTAGAATTGATCTTACCCTCAAAAATAGGAATGTCAAAATTTACTTGCACCTTGAATGGAGTTGGGGCACCAAGGACTGATTTATAGATGAGGAGGCATGATTTCCTACTTGTAGTTGTTGCAAAATTTGCGTGAATTGTTGTAGCATCTAATCCTTTTGCTCCCTAAGAGCTTTATTCACCATATTTTTGAGAGGATCATCCATCCTGGTGTTGTCCGCTATTGGAGGTCACCTGCAGTGAACATGCAAGTATTCTGAAGGATCACATGTGGACCACCCAAGCTTTTTGTATTCTGACCTCGTTCTAGGGATCATACACTCTCAAGATGACTTAGCTCTGATACCACTAATCCAAAACCGAGGGGTTTCAAACTTAAGGAATAGATTAACAATTGCGCTAGATGAATTGAAAAACAACTATCTCTGAAAAGAGATGTAAATTACTCAAAGACTTCAAATACATCAATTATCTCTATCAGGAGATGTCTATCCCTTTTCGGGTTACATATGCATTTATAATAATTTTAGAAATATGAAAGGGAATCTAGAGGAATGTGGAAGGTCACCAATCTCAAGGGAGACGAGGTGTTTCATCTTCCAAGACTTACATGTGCACTAATTTTGTGAAACATACTATTTTTAGACAGCACTAAAAATAATTTACAACATCAATGTCTGAAATGGGTCCAAAGCATCGTAAGGTACTCCCACTTGAACTCTCTCCCAAATGCTTCATTAGAAGTTAGAATGAGAAGACACATGAGAAATGAGGCAAATATTGCACTCATGAGTTTAGTTGTTAACATCAATGAACCTAATACAGTTCGAGAGGAACTCAATCAAATAGAGTGTAAGAAGGTTGTGTATGTTGAATATGACTCCTGATTCAAAATTGGATATGGAAATTTGTCGATTTTCCTATTGGAAAGAAATCCATTTGCTATAAATTGATTTTCAAAACAAAATACAAGGTATATGGATCTATCAAAAAGTACAAAGCATAACTAGTTGTAGAGGGATGTGCTCATCAAGAAGGAATTAACTATGAGGAGACCTTTGCACCCACTACAAAGATCAAAACCATCAGAGTTTTTTTTGCATTAACACCACAAAAAGGATCGAAACTTTAGCAAATGGACAAAAAAAATTGAATGGTGATTGCAAAGAAAAGGTATACATGACACATCCAAAATGATTTTTCAATGAACAACATCCTAAAAGGGTATGTTGTTGAATTCAGCCTCTTCATGGACTTAAAACCCACCCAAGGCATGGTACATTAAAATAGATGATCACCTATTGTAGTATGAATTGACCTGTATCCCCTCATATTCAAATCTTTATATTAGGGGGAAGATGATCTGAAGGAAAAATACAAGGCAAAAGATATGGATATTTAAAGGCCTGTAAAGCTGAACATAGAAGTGGTTTGATGAAGATAACGAAAGGGTTTATATTAACCTAATCGTATTAGATCATGAGAGGATGGAGGATTCAACTGGTGATCAACAAAATAATTATTCTCAAGATCTTCATAAGGAACAAATACATAACAACACCTTCACAACATCAGAAGGACAAGATAAAAAATATCAGTCTGAAATGGAGGGCTTATTAGAATCCATATTAGAAGACCTGGATGAAGATGAAGAATACAAAGAACTAGATGATTACATGAATGAGGAAAATCCTCTTCGATCTCTAGTGATTGAAAAGATTTCATCCAACACCAAATCAGTAACTTCACAGCAGAAGGATTTAGACTATGGAAATGAGGAAGGGTGGATTCCCTAGCCTCATTAAAGATTCTCACTGACTATGAAAATGATTTGAATAATGGCTTCGTTGAAGTTAAAAAAAAGCGGAGAATGAAAGGATTTGAAGAGGTTCCTAAAAATTTATATAGTGATAAAAGGAATAAAATTGGGAATTGGGAAGCCTCTACATCAAGGATCACTAGATCATCTACTAAGAGGGTAGCAAATATTGGAGCAAATAGTAAAAAAGGTAGAACTTCAAAAAAGGATCTAAGAAAGAAAGAGATTGAGAAAGAGATTGCAAATGGGACTCAAAGTCAATTGAGCCATCTAGCAACTACTTCCCCAAATATTTTTAGATGAATATTTTATCTTGGAATGTCATAGAGCTAAATGGAGGTCCTAAACAAAGGATGCTTAAAGAGCTTAGAAGATCCAGCACACCTAAGATTCTATTAGTGCAAGAAACTAAAATGAAGACAAAAACTTTGAAGGCATACAAAAAAAAAAATTGAGAGAATTCTAATTTTGTTGTTGTTGACTCACAAGGAGCTTCTGGAGGCGTTGTAATTTTCTGGGACAACAAATTCCTAAATGGCAATGTGATTATAGCTTCTCATAATCATTTAGTTGTTAAATTTCATGTTGTTGAAAATGACTCAATCTGGATCCTTTCCAACATTTATGCCCCAAACATTGTTGCTGGCAGAAGAAAATTATGGGAAGAGTTAAAACTCTTTAGAAATACTTTTAAGGATTATAATTGGTTGGTCATGGGTGATTTTAACACCCATTTAAACCCTAGAGAAAAATATGGGGGTAACTTTGACTTATCAGTTAGTATGGGTGACTTTGTTGAATTGGTTTCTTCTCTTAACCTCATGGATATTGAACTTTATGGCAATCAATTTACTTATTCTAATAGGAGAATAGGTGACTGTCTGATATAGGTTAGATTAGACATAGCTCTTATCTCTACTAATTAGATTTTGAGTTAGGATTTTCACCTCTCTTAGTTACCTAGGATTGACTCAAATCATAATCCCATTGCTCTTAATCTTTACAACTAGGCTAAGCCTTCACATAGCTCTTTCAAAATAAAAAAATGTGGTTGGAGCATGATGAAATATTCGATAGGATCAAAGATTGGTGGTATTTAGATGGAGAAGGTATAACACAATTTAAATTAATTCAGAAACTAAAAAATGTAAATAAACAAGTTAAAACCTTGAACAAAGAGGTTTTTGGCAATATATTTGAACATAAAAAAGAGATAAAACAACATATTGAAGATTTTGAACTGACAATCTCAATAAAAGGTATGAATTATGATGATTAGCAACTAGAGAATAAATTACTCTCTAATTTTCATAACATAAACAATAGTTAAGAAACCTTTTGGATAATGAAATCCTGAGCTATGTGGCTGAAATTTGGTGATAGGAACACAAAATTCTTTCATATGAACACCCTTAAACATAGGGCCTGCAATAGAGTCATTGAGGTATCCAAAGGTAATGGTATGGTTATCAAAGATCAAAATGACATAAAAATAGAAGATCTTAATTTTTTTGAGAATTTGTTGATGTAAAGTAATGTTTGCAATGAAGAAGTAGATTCTTTACTTCTTGACTCAATCCCAAGTAATAATCTCCCTGAAGAGATATTTACAAATCTTACAGAATTTTTTTCTATTGAGGAACTGAAGAAGGTAGTTTTTGCACTTGAAGGTGATAAGGCACCAAGGCCTGATGGTTTTTCTGTGAATTTATTTCAAAAAATTATGGGTCATATGCTCGGAAGATCTTTTGAAAGTTGTAAATGAATTCTATAGAACTAGAAATCTTATAAATGAACTAAATAATACTCACATTGTGTTGGCCCTAAATAAATTATATGCTAAATACTTCAAGGATTTTTGACCTATCAGCCTAGCTAATGTTGTTTATAGAATTTTTTCCAAAATCATAGCTACTAGATTACAACCTTTACTAGACGATCTCATCTCTAAACAACAAATTGGCTTCATAAAAGGAAGGATAATTCAAGATGGGGTAATCATGGTTCATGAAACTATTCACTCCATGGATAAAAGCGAAAAAGTAGGTATGGAAATAAAATTAGAAATATATAAGGCCTTTTATAGAGTATCTTGGAAATGTATAGATAAATTCCTATCAAAATTTGGTTCTGCAGAGTAAATTTAGAAAAATCATTCAGGCCTGCATTTCCACTTCAATATTTTCTATAGTTGTGAATGGTACTCCAATGGGATTATTTTCCAGTAGTAGAGGTATAATAAAATG
Organism: Taxus chinensis; assembly: GCA_019776745.2. Taxonomy (NCBI): domain Eukaryota; kingdom Viridiplantae; phylum Streptophyta; class Pinopsida; order Cupressales; family Taxaceae; genus Taxus; species Taxus chinensis. The sequence goes on from CM034154.1 coordinate 293,907,242, forward strand.
GGATCCCATACCCCCCTTACTTTTTATACTTATGGCTGATAGTCTTAGCAGATCCATAACTAAGGCTGTAAATAATGACATGTTAAAAGGATTCAAACCAACCTCCACCAATCAAACTACTTTGCATCAGCAATTTTCTGATGACACAATCATGCTTATGATGGATTCTATTCTAGAGTAAAATTCTAGAAAGACTATCCTCAGATTCTATGAAGAAATGTTTGGCTAGAAAGTCAACTTTGATAAAAGCTTGATGTATTATTTCAATACTCCTAATGATAGGTAGAAAATAATTACACTCATTTTGGGATGTAAAATCAGTTCCTTACCCACTACATATTTAGGATTACCATTGGGAAATAATAGAGTCTCTAATACTATTTTTAATGCTCCGTTAGATATATTTCATAAGAAATCGGCTTGACGGAAAGGGGATATTCTCTCTAGTACTAGAAAATGTTTATTAATAAAAAGTGCACTCCAGAACTTACCCATATATATCATGTCAATGTACAACATTATCACAGCAATTGTGGTCAACATTGAGATAATCTAAAAGAAAATTCTATGGTATGGGACTGAATAAAGATTTAGATACCATTTAGTGGCTTGGGATCACGTTTGTATACTAAAAAATATTGGTCGAATGAGAATTAAGGATATCAGAAAGATGAATGTTTCTCTTATTTCCAAAATTGGATGGATATTTCTTAAGGAAAAACAATCTTGGAATGAACTTATTAGGATTAAATACTTGGTACAAAAAAATGTGAATTCATTCCTTTTTGAACAATAGCTTCCCATTGGTTCCATTTTCTGGAACAACCTACTTCAAATCAAACATATTCTTGTCAAAATGTGTAAATGGAAAGTGGGCAATGGTCAAGATATTATTTTCTAGCAAGACAATTGGACTTATTTAAAGATGAGTGATAAATTTTGTTCCCTCAAAGATAGTCTATGTGATAAATATGGTAGTAAAGTAAAATATTACATTGAAGAGGTTGATAATAAGATAGATTTGAAACAACTTAAAGTTGATAACATACAAATTTATATCTCATCTTTGTAATAAAATTTTTCTCTCATTCCTCTTAATCAAAAGGATAGAAAAGATGATCTCCTTTGGGTTGATTATTTTAATGGGGAATATACTATTAAATCGGGATATAATTCCTTTTTTTATAGTAATCAAACTGGATTAAATTGGAGTAAACTTTAGATGCCTGAGTTAACTCCTAAAGTTAATTTATTTCTATGGGTTGTGTTAAAAGGAAAGATTCGTAATAATGATAATCTAATTAAAAATGGTTTCATCATGCCCAACAGATGTTGTATGTGATAAAAAGAGTCTGAAGACATAAAACATATTTTCTTACATTGTGATTATGTTGCAAATATTTGGAGTCTTATCTTTACAAATTTCAATCTTCACTAGATTCTTCCTAACACCTTCTTGTAGACCTAGGATCAATGGGATCCACCTTATGAACATAGACATGATAAGAATGTTATGGAATTTGGTTATACCTCATACCATATGGAGATTGTGGAAAACCATAAATGATATAATTTTCAAGAACAATAGACAGGTATGCAATAAGATCTTTTAGGAAATTGCTATTGTTGTCAAGGATAACATTGAAAGGTTTAGGCCTCCTAAAAATAAACCTTATCCAAAGGTAGAAGAACATATGCTTACTACCTAGAAGATTGACACTGGTAATCTTCATAGGACTGATCCAAATAGAATTGATAGATCGACAATACATTGGACTCGGCCTCCCAATTTATGGTACAAGATGAATTTTGATGGAGCTTCCAAAGGAAATCCTGGGACATTAGGAGGAGGTGGAATAATCAGGGATCATAGAGGCTATCTTGTTGCTACTTTGGCAGGTAAAATGGGCCACCAAACAAACCACTATTCTGAAGCCCTAGCAACATTATGGGGGATAAGGATTGTTAGGGATTGCAACATTTTTAATATTATAATTGAAGGGGTATATTTGAACATAATAAACCTCCTAAATCAAGTTCAACCCCCTAGTTGGAGCATTATGGAATTCATTTATGAAGCTATTGAGATTTGTAAATCCTTTGCAAACTTTAAAATCATACACACCTACCATGAAGGCAACAAAGTGGTGGATAGTCTGGCTAACTATGGTGTTAGTAATAACATGCAAAATTGGTTTAATGATGACATTCTTCCTAGCATGGTACACAATGAAATTATTAAGGATAAATATGATATAATAAATCATCATTAATAAGCCCCCCTCTACCAATTTGAAAGTGATTATCACCTTTGCACACGGGGTAATTAATACCACTTCCATTTTGCATGTTTTTTGGGTATGCAAAGAAGTTGTTGAGAAGTGGCTTTGGAGAAGAGACACTTCAATTCGGAACAACAAAAAAAATAACAACAAAATGGGTGGACCTCCATGCAAAACAAAACCCATATTTGACCCGACTTGGAAGGATGATGTGATTTTATGGAATTACTTACAAATGGGCGAGATCTCTAACCTAATTGAGAAAATGTAGGGTCACGATCAAGACGTCTCTATTAAATTTGTAGCTGGATGGAAACAAAGGATGGTTGAGTATAGGGAGATCAACGTCAAAATTACTGAATAAATTATTGCGGAGGTTACGGTTCTGAGCCTAGACGGGGCTATATTTTCCAATAAAAGGGTTCACAAGAATGCTGAAGCCAAGAAATTTCTTGTAGAAGGGGAAAATCTTGAATTTATTGTGGCAGGTGTAAAAGTGGCCTCCATTCCTGAACCCTTCGACGAAATTACAAGGATGATTTTCATGTATGTAACTTTGGAAGGCAAATATATGACAGTTCCTCTTAAACATCTAATTTTCCTGAATCACTTTAGAAGTAATTTACAGGTTAGTTTTCCACATTATCTTTTAAATTCCTTGGAGCATTCTATCCTTGAGTTTCAAAACCACACCCGCACCAACCCCTCCATCAAGGTCTCATTTTATTGTTGCATCGTCATTGTCTTTTCCATCTTCATACAGTCCCATCTACCCCTGCCCCCCCTTGCCCTGAAACCACTACCCCCACCACCGCTCTTGAGCATAGAAAAATCAGAACCAAAAATCCTCTTTACCCCATCACCCAACCCCTCCTCTCTTAAAGGGTCCTTCGCAGTAGTAAAGAGATTGAATTGGCAAAAAATATGCTCCATATTAGCAACCCTATTGCTATTGAAAAGGAGGAAGGACTTCTTAACAAAATTTCCAAGTTAGAAAAGGAAGTTAGCGACCTGAAAGAAGGGCCCAAACAGATGGGTAAGCGAGAAGGTAAAAGGAAGATGAATGATGACCCAGATATGGATAATGAGAAGACTTTGCAAATTTATAAAAAAAAACTTAATTCTATGGACAATAGACTAGGTTTGACAAAAGGTAGACATGACTTTACAGTTTCTGTACTCAAGGCTATATACAACTTCATGGAGCAACATGTCAAAAGTGTCTGCATTCTCAACAACATTCATGTTGCCATCTTGGAGTCGGATTTAGTAAGGAACCTGGTTCTCTCACATCTAGATAAAAAGAACCCCTCCCATGTCATGACCTTGGCATTATTCACCTCTTTTTAGAAGATAAAAATAATATTGATAAAACAGTAAAGTAATGTGGACTGTTACTGCTTTCATATACTTGTTTTGATGTTGTATAGTTGTTGTGTTCAGGCTACTTTGTTGCAGATTTGACTCTTTTTTCTCCCTCTTTATAGTTTTTGTTCAAGCTATAGTTGGTTCTCATGGTTATCTTGGATTCTAATCCTTTTTGATGGTTTTACTACTCTTTCTGTATTTTGGGCCTTCTTGTATTAGGGCTTAGTCCCTTTATTACTTTGGTTTACTTTTTGATGCACTATCTGACTGATGAGCTTTATGTAACAGGGTATAGTCCCTTCAAAACTATTTACCCCTAATAAAAAAATCTTTATATTAAGAAAATAGGCACATAGATTCTCATTCTTGTTTTGTATGTGGATGATCTTGTGATCACAAGGAGCTCAGATAATCTCATCGAAGATGTTAAAAACGATCCAAATAAATCCTTCAACATGACATATTTGGGGCTACTTCACTATTATCTTGGCTTGGAGATATGACAATAGAAGCTTCACATTTTTATCTCCTAGATGAAATATGCCAAGACACTCCTAGAAAAGTATGGAATGTTTGATTGTTAACATGTTTCCAATCTAATGGAGAAATTTTTGCAACTTTCTAGATTCTAGGATTCACGTTAAGTAGATGGTACTCATTATAGGAAGCTTGTTGGGAGTCTCATTTACTTGACTTATACCAAACTAGACTTGTGCTTTATTGTCAGCTATCTTTCCATATTCATGCAGGATCCAAAGAAATTTCACTGGGTAGTAGCAAAGCATGTTTTTGAGATATGTCTGAGGTACAATTGATTATGGTCTGGGATATCATAGTAACACTCATTTATTCTTACAGGGATATACTGACTCAGACTATGATGGATCTGTTGATGATAGGAAATAAACTACAGGATATGTTTTTCCTCTCGGATCTGGACCTCTCTTATGGATTAGCAATAAGAAAATTGTTTTCTCTCTCATCCAATGAGGAAGAGTATTGCGTCGCATGAGGAGCTATGAGAAAAATGATTTGGTTATGTCACATTCTAGCTGATATGGACATTCCTGAAGAAAAACCACCTATAATTCATTATGACAATCAGGGTGTGTTGAATCTTGTAAAGAATCTAATTTTCCATGAATGAACAAAGCACATTTAGGTCAAATGTCATTACATTCAAGAATAAGTCTTTAAACACCACATCCAGGTCCATTAGTGCCCAACAGATTCTCAAGTAGCTAATATACTCACCTAGTCTCATGGCAAGGTGAAATTCAAGCTTTTTCAGGGGTACATTTATAAAAATAATGTAATAAGGGGGAAGTTTAGTGCAATCAAATGTATTGCATTGTAGTTGGTTTCCTCTGCATAGGTATACCTACCTATAGGTTACACATTACTATTCGGTTCATAACCACCTAACCGTCCATATCTTGTATTATACCCATTTGTTGATTTGAATAAATCATCAATTAATCTGCTTATTTTTTCCATCACTCTGCCACTAGTCGAAACCTAAATTGTCCACTTGTCAAAATATGATCATGCCACCTCATCTCTATGTAGAAAGCTCTTTTATTTTACCAATTGGAGAAATATTTTAGTGGGACATATATTCCTCATACGTCGTTCATTTTGTCCTATTTAAACTGTGTTTGAAATTTCTCAACGAGCTCTTCCATATGCATGTAGTTTCAAAACATGTGTAGATTAACTAATTGATTCAGTGTGAGGGTCCTCCTGGTTCAGAAATTCAATGGAAACATCCTATTATTTTTCACATAATATTTTCCAATCAATTTATTTTTGGATCTCTTGTTAAAAATTGAACAAACGCCATTTTCAAAAAGCAGTTAAAACCCTTTCCAACTAGCTATCCAACAGTAATCAATGTATGATTTATATTTGGAGAAATTTAAAAAAACCTTAATATCACCCTTACCTTGACTTATGGTGAGTTTAATGTTTCCCTTTCCTTCAACTTGGACGGACTTTCCATCTCCCAATTGTCCTAAGCTTTTGAAAGAATCATCTAACTTGTTGAAACCCTCTTTGTGACTTGTCATGTGATTTGAGTAACCTGAATCAAGATACCATAAATTTGTATAATCTTTGAATATCGCATTGCATGTGAAACAATAATTTGAGTCATCTTAACCCTCACTTTATTTAGAGATTAAAGTGCCTTTTACTTGATTCTTAGTTGTTAGTATCCTACAATCTTTGATAAAATGAGTTAGTTTTATGCAATAATTGTTAGCATAAAACAATGTAGTATTAGATTGTATTAGCGATGTATGACCTATCATGCCGTTATTAAACTAACTTCCTTCTCCTCGTATTTATACACATGTTTTATATTGTATAAAACATTCAAATATTTCTACATTCTTCCATTTTATGTCAGTGGTATCAGAGCCAAACACATGTGAGGGTTAGCGCTTGCTGCAGTTCTTTGTTTGGTGTTTGGGAGACGTGGAGGAACCCTGAAGTGACTTATAAATTGGAACTTGCATGTAAATTTGTATAATCTTTGAATCTTGCATTGCATGTGAAACAATAATTTGAGTCATCTTAACCCTCACTTTGTTCAGAGATTGAAATGCCTTTTACTTGATTCTTGGTTGTCAGTATCCTACAATCTTAGATAAAATGACTTAGTTTTATGTAATAATTGTTAGCATAAACTAATGTAGTATTGCATTTCATTAGCAATGTATGACCTGTCATGCGGTTATTAAACCGAATTCCTTCTCCTCGTGTTTATACACATGTTTACATTGTATAAATCATTCAAATATTTCTACATTCTTCCATTTTATGTCAGTGGTATCAGAGCCAAGCACATGTGACGGTTGGCGCTTGCTGCAGTTCTTTGTTTGGCATTTGGGAGACGTGGAGGAAACCTGGAACGACCTGTACATTGGAACTTGCATGTAGATTTATTTAGCATTTTTTTAAATCAAAGAGTGCACTAAAAAACGTGACCTGCATGGAGTTTTTAATGCACACCCAGTCAGAGTAAACATGCCTGCGCCCAAGAAGAAGTTTTGTTGTTTCAATTTTTTTGTTAGCGTGACAAATTATGGCACCAAGAATCTTCTCAGTAACATGACATGGAGGACGTTTGCATCTCAGTTATCTTTTTCCATTACAAAGGCTCTTCATTGGCATTCATATTTTGACAGTGACGTTTGCATGTTGATGAATTACTTTGAGGCGGCTGAATGCAAATATTGTTGCGTTGGAAACTTATCTTAGAGCATCATTTTGGAGCAATCTACTGCTAGAGATGCCTACGTGGAAGACCTACAACCTACATGGAAATAATTTGGTATTTTCATGTTCTATCATTTTGTTGTTTGGCACTAGAGACAACATGGAGTTAACAATCACAGACCTGCATCATGTGCAAGGTTTGGTATGATTATTTCTTCGGAATTTGAAATTGTTGTTTTTCTGTTTGAAGCCGTGACAAGCCACCACAAACTAAAATAGCAGTGGTGAGGTTTTTCTAATGTTCTAGAGTAGATACTATTCAAAAGAGCCAGAAAAAACTTGGAAGGAACCTCCAGTCAAAAATAGAAGGAGACGGAACTTTCCATGGAGCGTGTAAAACTTGCAATGCATGGAATTTTTCTAGCAACATGTGAGGAGACATGTGGAAGTATTTTGAATCAATTAGCAACATGTGTATAGGAGATGAGGAGACATGTGGAAGTATTTTGAATCAATTGTAACAACACAAGTTCAAACCCTAACTTAATTTTTCATCAATTCCGCTATAAAGTTGTAAGAGAAAAACACGAGCAACTAGTTATTGAAGTAAAGCCTATGATCCCATGCAACAGTTTGAGCACATGACAATCATGCCCATATATGTTAGCAATACTACAAGAAACCATAGAGATGTGTGACTTTTGAGAGACTGAAGTTAGGTCCATGAGAGAGTCAGCTTTTAATATGTGTTGCCTACAAGCCTCCAAAATTTACAATTCAAAAACATAGTGCATCACAGACTATGTGACTGAGTCTTGTTTGGTACCAAACAGATAAGAGTCATGTCAAGCTCAAAGAAGGATACAATGCAAATGAAAAACATGAGATCAAACGCCCTCAGGAACGTCTATGTCTCACTATACAAGAATACTGAGCTTATCTCTTCATCCATGATTTTGACAAATGAGAGCACATCTGGTAGTAGTGATTCACATAAATCTAGACAATGTCCTTGCCATACGAAACTAAAAGGACACGTCATGACTCAACAAGATGATGAATCAAAAGAATACGATGATGATTTGGGGGTACAATTTTATAAATAATGTAATAAAAGGGGGGATGTTAACGTAAACTAATGTAGTGTTACATTGTATTAGCAATGGCGGTTATGTATGACCTTTCATGCGGTTATTAAACTGAATTCCTTCTCCTCGACATTCTTCCATTTTCTATCAGTAATGACAAGGGTTTTCTTGCCTTTACTTATGAAGTCATCTTGTTCTTTCCCCTTTAAATTTGATTTTTTTGAGCTCCCTTGATGCTTGTTATTATTTTTCTCTTTAGGTGTTGATGCACTTACTTTAGTTATAAGTGCTTGTTATGGATCTCTTACATATAATTCCATTCTATCCTCGTAGGACAGATGAAAATGTACTAATTCAACAACATTGATTGTGTTCATGCCCTTACACTCCTTAATAGTGATCACAATATGCAACTATCTTTGTGTCAAATATATTAAACTTTTTCCTTACTATAAACTTATCTTCTATAGTTTCTCCATAAACCCTCATTCTATGAATTATCAATTATTTTTATGTAATAATATCCAAATCCCTCATTGTCTAACATTCTCAAATTATCAAAATTCTTTCTAAGGGTTTTAATTTTTGAATCCCTTACCTTAACAAAACATTGATACGAAATATCCTAGGTATCCAATGCCTCATGGACATTCTTACTTCCTACAATTCTTGGATAAATGCTAGGATATATGGCACTCTGGAGGTAGTAGAAAGAGTATGCATCTACCATTTGCTCTTCAAATTTTTCCATCTTTTGATCTATAAATAATTTATTATAGGTTGTAGGTGGAGTGCATCCATGAGTGAAATTCTCCCTAACTCCCTTCTAAACAAGAATCCTATTCAACTAATCTCTCATGTATTCAAAGTTGTCACCTTTGAAGATGGGGATATGATTCTCCTGATAATGGCTGAAAAACCTTCTAAAACTCTATTTGAACAAAGTTTCAGATACCGAAGCAAGTTATTTGATATTTAAAATACTCTCTAAATTAAGCTAGTGATTATACAATCTTACCCATTATAACTAGCAATTAAACTAGTATGTTTGTATGTGAGATTAATGACAAAATATGCATTATATAACTCCACATAATGGATCCAAATACTAATCGTATGTATAGTTAAATACCTAGAAAATAAAATTAGAGCTAAACACATTGAAAAAAGTAACACTTCTTGGAAAAATTTGTCCCACTTTGTATTAAAACAATTAAACAATAAACAAGGCTTATATAGCCATTACAATAAGACTTGTCTCAATTTGCATGAAAAGTAAAAAACTAATAATAACTTCTACACCTCGTATGTGAAATAAAGTCCAATAATGAAAATTAAAAATAGACTCAAGATGAAATATCATCTACTACTAATTTATGGTCAGCATACAAGAATGCAAAATTAGTTTAAGAGACACATGCACACATATTATACATCGTAATGAACCTAGGTGCCCCAATATCTTCTTGTTGGATGGATAGATGGACTATAAAGTATCAGAGAAGTAAAAATCCTTATGCACAAGAACATGCACGCATAGAGCAATGGGGGTACCACACGGAAGGGCGCACATAGATATTGAACAGGTTAGCGCATGGGACTATGCACATATAGGAAATAAAGCATGGACTTAGTCAATTTTCCATATCAAGCTAAAAATAGACTTGGAGTGTTGTTTAAACAAGTGGGAAAAACACATGTAGAACACACATGGAGGAGGTTAATAATATGATTAGCTTTAGGATTAATCTATTATTAGCAAAAGTTGTAAAAGCATGCAAGCATTGTATGCATGACTATTTTGTTATTGGTAAATAGTGTTTTGAAAGGGACTATACCCTTGTACAGAAAGGCTTAAAAGCTAGATATTTCAATTAAAGCATAACAACATGAACAAAATCAGGATAGAACATGAATGCCCAACGACAGAAAACAATATGCTCAAAAATAGGTCAACAACTAGCATCAAATCAGCAAAGAAACAACTAATGTACAACTACCAATCTGCAACAACACCGCAACACCATTGCAGAGCAACAAGTTGTTTCTCGGCAAAGACAAAGGAACAATATAGAACAATCGAACAGCAGTAGAGAATCAATTCATTGAGGTGGAGAAGTGGCATTCTTTGTAATAATTTTTTTTCTTTTTAAGGACCGTTACGCAACCTGATGAGGCCTCCACGATTGGAGGGTTAGATAAAGGAGGAGTATTTTCCTTAGTCGCATTAATTTTAACTGAAACAACAATGTTGTTAACTTAAGATTAAAAAAAAAATCATTTTCCTTGTTGTCAACAACTAAATGAGATAGATTTGTTGCATTTTCCTTGCTGTCAACAATTGGAATTTCAGATATAGGGGTTTATGGGACAAAGTCAAATTTAACTTTTGTATTTGTATTTGAGTCTAGGTCCTCTTTTGCACTGAAAAATCAAGTGGTCCCAGAGGGCATCTTTCCACTAGTTGCATTTCTCTTGTTGGCGATTTTCCATCCCACAATCGGTAGAGGTGTGACCTAAACAGAAGCACCTTCTAAACCAAAACGGAAGGCCTTCATAATCTAAAGGTTGTGACCAAGTTTTGTGTTGCACTCTAAGATCAATGGTTACAGGAAGGTTTTTAGTCGTGTCAAGTTCCACCAATATCCGGGCATAGGTAGTATGGGTGTAATTAGAGGTTTGGGAATCTATATAAAGTGTAGTTCCCAAGGTGTTGCCAATAGATTTCAGATAGTCATAAATCTAGAATTTGAGGGGTAAATGGGGCAACCGGATCCAAACAATTTTGCATGAAAAGAACTCAGTGAGCAGGTTAAAAGAGGGGAACCAGGGTTTAATGGTTAGGTACTTAGATTGACATACCCAAAGCTTGGATGCAATGGTGTTTTTATCAACTATTGAAGATAAACTCATAATGAAGATACCTTTAGCACATGGGTATAATTCTAGCCTCCCAACGAGCATTGGATTCTAGTGCTTGGAGATCCACGCATAAAGGTCAGGAAGGCTAGGCTAAAGTCCTCCGAATCTACAGATCAAAGCATGTTCCTTGTAGTATTTCTTAGTTGAAATGACCTCTTCCCCAAATGTTATGCATGGGGTAATGTCTGCAGGCTTCATAGGATATTTCTTTCCCTTTAATGCATCTTTGAAGGAGGTTATGGTGGGACCATGGATAGAGGCTCCTTATCCAGTCCCGCCTAGAATAGGGTGATCTCCCAATACATCTTGAGATAGGGTTGTGTCATGTCCTCCCTATGCTTCCAAGTCTAAGTTTCATGCTATCAACCACACCACCACCTTCCTCCAACACTTTGAGCCAAATGGACACCCCCAACTTCACTAGAGGGAGCCTAATCTGTGTCAGCATTGTTTCATGTATCACATTCCCCATCATCATTCATATTTTGAGTTCCAAAACTAAGGTTCAGAATGAAGATACCTTTAGCACATGGGTATAATTCTAGCCTCCCAACGAGCATTGGAGTCTAGTGCTTGGAGATCCACGCATAAAGGTCAGGAAGGCTAGGCTAAAGTCCTCTGAATCTGCAGATCAAAGCATGTTCCTTGTAGTATTTCTTAGTTGAAATGACCTCTCTCCCAAATGTTATGCATGGGGTAATGTCTGCAGGCTTCATAGGATATTTCTTTCCCTTTAATGCATCTTTGAAGGAGGTTATGGTGGGACCGTGGATAGAGGCTCCTTATCCAGTCCCGCCTAGAATAGGGTGATCTCCCAATACATCTTGAGATGTTCCCACGTCTAAGGTAGCCAAATGGACACCCCCAACTTCACTAGAGGGAGCCTAATCTGTATCAGCATTGTTTCATGTATCACATTCCCCATCATCATTCATATTTTGAGTTCCACAGCTAAGGTTTGTGTCGTCGCCCTTAGAAAAAGTTTGAGTAGTGATATTGGAGTTCCCTTCGCAGGTATTGAAAGAGAGATTAATCCAAGATAAGGTCAAATCCTCATAATCATCCTCCAAAGCCTTACCACCTCCATATACAGGTTGATGGGGTCTCAGTGAATCCTTACGCTTAGGAGATTTTGGTTTAGGAATCACAGATTTTGTAAAGTTTAGGGCTCGCGAAGACATTGCCCTATTTCCATTTTCACTGGAGCATTCCCTGAGGTCGCCACTACCATGGAAATGGACAAGTCCATTACCCCATTTAGGGTTTGTGTAGGGTTGATTAGGGCTCGAAGACATCCCAACAATATCTTAAAGATCAAACCCTAATCACTATTTTGTAAATTAGGGGTCAGTTAGGGCATGATTATTTTTAAGAAAGAAAGCATGCAGGTTATTTTTGTGAGTACAGTTATTATTAGGAGTGTGTATGGGTGGGGAAGGGAAAGTCCCCACCCCTATATATACATGTGATGTATCCATGTAAAAGGATACGACGTGTGTGTGTGTAGAGCTATGTTGTTTTGATTCAAAATTGTTGCATGATGGTTGTGTGCATGGTCTTGCACATTGTATTATTGGTTACGTATTCAACTTCCTTATTATATAATTGATTCTGGTTATGATGGATAATTGTGGTTGGATAATGATTATTGACATATCTGAGTATGGTTTTATAATGATACAATTGATCTTGGTTTTTGGTTAGATTGTTCAACGTCCTCATTATATGTGTTTCCTAATTGTTGTGGTTTGAATGATTATGTATGCATGAATGGTTTAATGGATTTTAACATGATGAACATGTGTGCTAACTTCTTGATAAGCATAATGAAGGAGGGACCTGGTGGTTGCGCATGCTTCAGGTGAGTGTTCATATCTGTCTGAATGAAGTGGCAACGCGCATAACATGTGTGCAAAAACAAAGGACTACACTTCTAATAATTGAAATGATCAAGATAAGACTAAATTTAGTCATCTAAACATTAAAATGACACTACTCCTTTTGGGGATGAATGGTTAATGATTCAAACTCAGTTAAGTGCACATCCAATTAAGTACATCTTCACATTCCCACGTGAATTTTCATTAAAAAGTGTAATATCAACAAAGATATAGAAACATAAAGTGACTGAAGTCACTTTTACAAAAGTTATTTCTCAATGGAGAAATAGAATATTAGAGAGATAAGAGAGGAGAGAGAAGATGTGATAAGAAGAAGATGATCCAAGATGAATTTTTTCTTTTCCCTCATTGTGGAGATGAATTTTGCAACTGAATAGAGACCCAATGTCACAAGTAAGATGTACTCTAACAGACACTTCTATTCTAAAAATAGAATTTTACACATAACCAAAAAACTCCTAAACACTAAAAATACAAAAAAAACTTATTAAATTTAGTAACTAATTAGTGTCCATATTGGCAACATACTCAACACATGTATTTGTAAAATTTGGTTTAAGTTAATTTACAAAAAGCAAGGTTTTTTACCTGAGAGGGTTTTCCCGAAATAAATACCATGCCAATATTTTGTTAATGTTTTTGTTTATTCAGAACCCTATTTGTTTTTGTTTATTTACTTTATTACATGTTGGTTGTTGAAACTCCCAACAATGAGGAACTCACTTTACTTTGAATGTTTGGTTATAATTATAATGAGTAGTTAAGTGATTATTTTGACGGTTCGGTCTTAATTATGTTGAAGAATTAAGTGGTTATAGGTTGAAGGCCTATGTACAGGTAATTCGACATATAAAATCACTTTAAATGACATTTATACACAATTTTCCTTGTTTACGCATATGACATTTTGGATACAACGTCCGTCCTTATTTTCTATGACATTGGGATAATTTTATTGATCAATTTCATGGAAACAGTGTACTATTTGACATATTTATTTGATAGGCTATGTAACATGAGACTTTGCCTCCTCAAAAGGGCCTCACACCTAAAAAAGAGTCTCATGCCTGAAAATGTAGGGTGTAGAGTTTATTCCGATGTGAGACTATTTTTATCTTGGTGTGTGTGTGTGTGTGTGTGTGTGTGTGTGTGTGTGTGTGTGTGTGTGTGTGTGTGTGTGTGTGTGTGTGTGTGTGTGTGTGAACAAACCACTAAACAATTACCTCATCAAATCATGGAAAAGTGCAATCAAATCACCCCAAATAGGTAGGGTTAAACTAAAATTAATTCTTTTTCCATACATGTTCTTGTATGTTGTAGAAATTATGGACCAATTTTTGTATTAGGTTATTTGTGATAAATGTGTTGTGTTTCTAATGTTACTTTTAGAAGTTTAGGGCATAAATTTTCAAAAATTATAATATAAGGTTAAAAAAATAAATACAACAATATATATGGGTAAGTACAGCAAGTTGGTGGACAATTACGTGGACATAAAAACCTAAAATTTAGGTACCACGATCGCGGTTTGTAAACCACGCTCGCATAATTGTTTTTTATAGGTTTGGTGATTTTTGAACCTAAAACCGAAATCGCGGTTTGAAACCACGATCGCGGTCCTCTGAGACAAAAAAAAAACAGACCCGCGACTCCTCATTTTCCCCCATTGTTCCTTTCGAATTGTGATTTCTCCTAGACCTTTGGCACTCGCGCTTTGAATACCCCCTAAAAATTGTTCTTCAGACTTCTGGATCATGATAGTTTCAACCATGCCACCAAGACAAAGAGGTAAGCCCTCGATTTTGATCAATATTTTTGCATTTTAGGTTATTTTTTGTGATTTTCATGGGTTTTTCAATTTTTTGTTTATGTATACAATTTTTTTGTTTTGTCAATTGCTCGACAAACTTGTAATCCTACAAACCATTGAAATATTCCTCAAAACCCTCCAAACATTCCTCAAAACCCTTCTCTAAACATAGATACACCTCCTGTGGCTCCTTCTATCCCCATAGAACCAGCAAGAACAGAATTTGATATCGTCAGAAGAATTTGATAAAATAAAATTGTCATTGAGAACCTTATTCAAACTATAAGACAAAATCATGCCACAAATCCGTCCTACATGACTTTAGCCAACACATTACAAACATTGATTGGTGAAGTCAACTCCGCAACCAACCAAATAGATAGATGAAATACCTTTAGAGGTGATTGTAGGTGGTGGTATGCAAATAGATTATCCCGTGTGACTGTAAAAGACAAAAAAAATAGAAAAGACCGCATTTGTGCATTATTTACTGACCTGAGAACCAATGCCCCCCCCACAGCTACTTGCAAATGGTTCCAAATCCATTGGTGCCACGATGACCGAATCAAGAGCAATTTTTGGGACTGATGGTGGATGGTTTTTTATTATCCACCATGCAACAACAATGAGGTTCCTCTCTATTTTTTGAAGAAATTATATTGCGACTTCATGTTTAATGAGGTCCCAAATTATTTTGACTTTTTTGAGTTTTATGGGCGAGGAGGTGGCTCTGCACAGAGTAGATCTGGTGCATGCATAGGTCAACCAAGGATCTCTCATGCCCCAAAACCCCCACTGCCTTCAGTTATCCTTCCTACAATGAAGGAGGTTGTGGAGATTGACACACTACATGCATTGAGGGAACTCACTAACATTATGACCTAGCATAGTGACTAGATTACATCTGGTGATGTTGGTGGAGGCATCAGTTCTAGCACACCACACCACTATGGATCATGTGGTGCCGTATGCACTACGGGTGAAACATCATTTGTTGGATCACATGATTTATTTTCTCTAGATGAGATGATGGCAGATGTTTTTGGAACTGGTGCAAATGATCTTGGTATTTCATAGGTAAATGTCAAATAAATATTATATATATATATATATACAATAGTTTAATTCATGTTTGAGATTTTAATATATATGTATTTGATTGTACGTCAAGTGCATACATGTAAAAACTAATTTTTTATTTTATTTTAAATAGTAAGAGCTAGTGAAGGAAACATCCAGCATCAACATGCTAGCTACTGCAGCTGGGTGTGTTACAAATGTAAGTTTCAAGTTGTACTTACATTTCAAATTTCATTTGATTACACTTTTATTATTATAATGTTTCACGTGTACATGTACATATTAATAGATGTTTGTCTTTTATACGCAGGAGTCTGATAGGTCATCATCTGCTCTGGGAACTAAGGTTACTGGCACACCTCACGTGACTTTTACGCAGGTTAGTTTCTCTTTACACTTTGTTTCTAATTGTGGAAGTTCATGTGGATTATGCTTTGGGTATGTTATGTGACAGTCATGTAGATTAATATTGATTTCTACATGTTTTTTGTATAGCTTATAACTGCCAGAGAGACTCCTCCATATATGCAGACTATGGAGGCTATTGTAGATACTGCCATAGCATCTGCAAATCCACTAACTGAGGTACAATTTTTCAAATTTGTTAAATTTTGGAGGAATTATTGTTAGGATACGTTGGTTATTAGATTAGGTGTCTATCTTATCATATTATCTCTTATCACATCATTCTCTGCTACTATTGTGGATCTTCTCAGTTTAGTTAGGGAGTCAGTTCAGATTTCAGTCCTATATATACTGTACGTGTGCTTTGTATTTGGCAGAATAATATGAGATAAATCTATCTCTACTATTTCTCATTCCGTAGCTTTCTTTCAATCTGGTATCAGAGCAAGGATCGATCACTCCATTAAGTCAGAGAATCAAAGACTTGTTAGAAGGAGCCTGCGTAGCCTCTGCCAAGTAGTAGAAAAGAGATCTGCCAGTCTTAGCATCTACTGTAACATATCCAGAGTACTGTCTGAATGCCACATCTCTGGGCTGTCCAGGCAGAGCTGTAATTAGATCATCCTTTGAAGGATTTGAAGAACCCGAGCGACTGGCACAACTTGCAGGCGCAATTACAGGTGGTGGCCTTGAATGACAGCGTCTGTCTGATTATGTTAAACTGGCTCTGCTAGTTCTGACCCTAATTGCACGACATGCTCTGCCACCCCGAGTTGGATTGAGACAAGGGATTTCTCGCCTTCACAGACACGCTCACAACATCTCCCGCACCGCCCACGTTGGTGACGAGCACCATCTGGTAATACTGTGATCCCAGCAATGTGGATCTGCTGCTATGTGGACCTGCTGTTGCGTGGAGAATCGTGATGGTAGCGTGGAGAAATTCGGAAGAGAAATCGGTGACCTGAAAGCTTGACTGCAAGGGAACCAGGATGGAGTTGGAGTTGGTGCCGTTGGATTGGTGGTAGGCAAGCAGAGTCTGTGCGCCAACTACGCCGCTGCCTCTGCCGGGATTTACGCCCCAAGCAATCCACCCGTGTTTGGTTGATGGCTTCGCTTTGAAAGCGATATCTACAGATCCATTTTGGGCATCATATGTCCAAGAAAGAATTGCGCCCGCATCCTGATCAACTGGTTTACAGTGCTCCATTTTTACTGTTTCCGAATTCTTTGTGAAGGATCTTGGGCAACTCTTTCGTGGAGACTGCCTGAGCGTGTTGAAGATTACTGCTGCTGCTGCTGGAAGTGGAAACAATCTAAGAATCAAACACAAGTTGGACGTGGAGATCTCACCGGGAGAGAGAATTTATTTCTGTGCGCGGAGACCTTCAAACGCTGTCGAGGTAGTTTTGAGTCTATAACAGTCTCTTCTACACTACATCGAATGTCGAGTGTAGACAACTCGATTGAAAGCGTCAACAACACGGTTGCCACAGCTGAAAGCCACAACATCAACTCGCTAGCCAGAGAACACCGTGGAGAAGCTCCTGAGAGCTCCGAGTTCTACTTTGCTTTACTGAACAAGCTTCGAAATTGCGGCAATCTTGCATTCAACAAACTTGTTCGAGAAGGACTCCTTGAGTACTTTCTTTTCGACGTCAACTGCCAAGCAAAGCGAGTACGGGAAGAATTAGAAGCCGGATACGACGCAGATTGTGATGACGAAGAAGAACGCCCTGCAAAGCGTCGCCGTCTCACAGCACGCGAATATCGCGAGCATCTACAAGCCAGTCATTCTCGACAGTGAGTCTAAATTGTAATAATTTTTTCAAATAAATAAATATTTTTTTATTACAATGTCTGCTCCGAAGTTACTTCTGTCTGACGCTCAGTTGCTCAAAGGGCCTAATTTTGCGGCCTGGAAGACAAAAATGAAGACAATCCTTCAGTTTGAAGGATTATGGGGAATTGTCACAGGGTCTATGCCTGCTCCCACAGCCCCCGATGAACTAATAAAATATGACATGGCTAGTGCTAAAGCCTTGATGCTGATAATGCTCAGTATCAGTGATGATGTGCAACCGCATGTTCAGAATGCGGAGAAACCCATTTATGAAGCCAAAAATCAGACAAAGATTCTTCATCTTCAGTCGAAGCTGCACACCCTCTCTATGGGGTCTGACGAGAAAGTGGAGGAATTCCTGCGTCGCGTGGCTGAGTTGAGATTGGAGTTATTGGCGCTCGGTGAAACGGTAGACGATAAACTACTCGTCCCAATCACCTTGAGAGCACTCCCTTCTCAATTTCGAGTGTTTGTTACAACACTGAATGTGTCTAAACAAACAGTGACATTCGAAGAGCTTGTGAATTTGCTGCAGCAGGAAGAAGCTATCACTTCATCGCATGGGGAGTCTCAGGACAAAGCCTTGTTCTCAAAGCCTAATCGTGGCCAGAAGAATCGGAAAGGTCCCCCAGAGAAGCCAAATCCAGCGCAATCCAAACAAAAAGATCAAAATTCAAAGAGATGGTGTCACATTTGCAGAACCAATACTCACGACACTGATCACTGTTGGCACAACAGCCTGAAACAAGGGCCTTCAAGCCATACAAGCACATCCGGGCGCGAAGATTTTCAAAAGTCCAAACGACGTCCCCGCTGGAGAAAGCAAAAAGGACATCTTGCAGCCCAATAAGAAGATGATGACTTTGATGAGAAGACATTAGAAGGAGCCCATTGTAGTAAGAATCTTGTACTCGTCTCTCAAACTTGTCATCCCACGAAGAAAGTCTGGTTGATAGACTCTGGTGCAAGCAAGCATATGTCAGGTGACAAGAAGCTGTTTGATTCACTACACGAAAGAGCCAACTGGAGATCGAGTTCGGATAGCGGATGACAAAGAGTACATTGCAGAAGGAATAGGGAATGTGACCATTCCTCTGGGGCCACAAAAATGTACACTTACAAAGGTACTATATGTTCCTGGCTTGACTAGCAATCTTTTGTCAGTTACTCAACTCTTGAATCATCACCTTAAGGTTGAATTTCTTGTTCAAAATGGCATTAAATCATGCTTAATCTCCCGACAAGGTACGGTTCTTGCTAAATCCTTTGTAAAAGATAAGTTATTTGCTTTAGAACTGTTTCATCTTCTGCAGTAGCTTTATCTGCTTCAACAACAGTATCAACAGAAGATCCACTTCCAAACACATCTCACCGATTAGTCTCTGAATCAGATGATGAGCTGGAGGAGACTACTCAAAGAAAAGAAATGCTACCTGGAGAACTATTTGTTGACCTTGGAGAACTGCAGAATGTGACTCCACATCAATCCTCACGGCAACGACACAGTTCTTCTCAAAAGCAGTCAAGTTCTCATCCGAAGTGGGTACAAAGAACTATCAAGGACTCAACTTTGCAACAACTCCCAGATACATCATCCGGAGTCAAAACAAGGAGTCAAACAAGAAATGAGGTAAACTTTGCACTCATGAGTTCACTGATGAATAGCTCCGAGCCAGATAATGTTCGTGAAGCACTCAGTCAAACTCAGTGGAAGGAAGCTATGGAAACAGAATATGACTCGCTCATGAAAAATCAGACATGGGAGCTTGTCGATCTGCCTACAGGAAAGAAACCCATAGGCTGCAAATGGGTCTTCAAGACAAAATATAAGGCAGATGGATCCATCGACAAACATAAAGCACAACTTGTAGCCAAAGGATATGCTCAGAAAGAAGGCATCGACTATGAAGAAACCTTTGCACCCACTGCGAAGATGAAGACCATCAGAGTAGTTTGCGCACTTGCAGCACAGAAAGGATGGAGACTTCAGCAGATGGACGTCAAGAGTTCTTTCCTAAATGGTGATCTGAAAGAAGAAGTATACATGACCCAACCTGAAGGATTTGTTGATGAAAATAAGCCTAAAAAGGTATGTTGTCTCATCAAATCTCTTTACGGACTGAAACAAGCTCCCAGGGCATGGTATATCAAGATCAATGATCACCTTTTGCAGCATGGGTTCACTCGTAGTCCCTCAGATTCAAATTTGTATATAAAGAAGGTAGGCAAAGAAATTATCATTCTGGTTGTTTATGTAGATGATCTTGTGATCACTGGTAGTTCAGAAGATCAGGTTGATAGTGTAAAGAATAATCTCAAAAGAACCTTTGACATGACAGATTTGGGGCTACTACATTACTGTCTTGGCTTGGAAATATGGCAAAAGGAGCATCACATCTTTGTCTCCCAGACAAAATACGCCAAGACACTCCTGGAAAAGTATAGAATGTCCGACTGTAAACCTATATCCACTCCCATGGAAAAAGGCTTGCAACTTTCAAGATTCCAGGACTCACCTCAAGTAGATGCTACTCTCTACAGGCAATCGTTTTGGTTCTCTAAGCTCTCGGTTCTTTTGGGCTACCTCCTCCAGAGCCAAGAACCCCCTCCACAGGTACATAAATCGTTGTTAATTGCTTCTCTTTTCTTGTAAAACAATGAAATCTTATCTTAGCTTTGAGAATTTACAATTCTCTACTAATAGTGCCAACCACATGAAGGTGAAAGATTGTTTGGCACCACTAACTTACACATAAAAAGTGTTAGTAAAATAAATTTAAGTTTCAAATCAAAACCATACTAGGTATATACAAAATACACAAATTTAATAAAATATATGAACTTAAATCTATCTAACTAAAAAATTTATATATAACAAATAAATTATGTATACCAGACATGAGCATTGTAAATTCATTCCAATGAACCATCAGGATCGGATCTAATTTGAATAACGGACATGATTGCTTCATGATTTGACTCTCGAACATTCTAAAGAATCTTGTTATTAGGCCTTTTTCGATATCTATACAACTGAATATTTGTCACTAGAACTAGATACGAATATAAGAGTATTTTCCTATGTGTCTCAAAGTATTCAAACACCCAAACAGAGGAGTTTTTTAATGGATACCGTTGAAGCCAAGTTCCAGTAACTACCACTGACCCTGTAGGGTACTCAATATCTTCACCATCTATAACATGAGAAGTCAACTTCTTTCTTTCCTTGATGCAATGACATAAGAAATAGTATGTTCCTTCTTCATTGTCTTTTGTCATAATAACTACAAACACATGTCCTACAAAAAAACAAAGGTTTCAACTCAAATTTAAATTACATATTAAAATTTAATTGGCATATCACTAGACCCAGTGAGTGTCATACAATCCTCGTAGTTAGCAATTTGTTGTTCCTCTATTAACCAAAAATATCTGCAAACTGTGGAATTTTCTTGAGAACCTCAGGCCATGTTATCAATACACCATTCCACTATGCTCTTTGCATCTTTCAATTTAGCACCATCTTTGTACTTCAACTCTTCTCTTGCAAGAGCTCTTTTCACACATGCCCCTACATTGTCATGCTCTTCTTTTCTATGTCCAGCCTCAGTGAAACTCCAAATATGTTGCCCACCCATCTTGACGTGCATTCTGCTCATTAAATAAAATATTCATGCATTCTTAAACTGAGACATGCAATTATCTGACCATATATAATGTTGTTTGAAGTGGATGTCCCTATCATAAAAATTTTCATAAAATAACTGGAAACACCCTTGGACAAATTCAGTAGAATGAGTACGATCATCACTGGTATAAAAGTGGCACTCTCTTAAAAAAAATTTATCATTCTCTGTACTATCAAGAGAATGTATAAATGTTATATGCACAAAAATGACAACTTGTATTGAGTTGTAATATTGCGATTAAACCTCTATTTGTGGTTGGAATGTGTAATTCTCTGTAAAATCGACTACTGAAATAATAGTACCAATAGGAAAGGTGTCCTTGCATATCTTGAACTATTCATCCAACCATCGAGCTCTGTGTGTATGTCTAGCATACTCAAATAATTTCATCCTTAATTTTTCTCATAAATTAAAAAACATGCATATGGTCTGTAACTAGCTCACACCGTTTAGACTCTTTTCCATCTTTCAACTGGTATGCAGCTGATTTATATTTATCAAACTCAACTAAATTATGTCCTATTGCACCTTCAATTTGCTCATGGATGCAACTTTCTAATTTCGGTAATCCATCGCATGTACCATAACTTCCATTTAAACAATCCTGACTATAAAAAAATTGTCCAACTTCTTTTTCACAAAATATCATAGGAATGAAATCGCTGGAAGATATTGGTGGAACTTGAACACCACATTCCGATAACATAGTTTCAGAATGAAAATTAGAATTAATACGTAATAATTTAGTATAATGGATCGCAAATTCAACATGTTGCCTACAACAACAAGTGGTGCGAGCATGGTTGATTTTCGCATAGAATTGTTTCAACATTTCAAAAAAATGTTCAATAATTTTAATTTATAGATGCTCTTGTTCAAACTTATGAAAAAATTGAGTTTGAGTCATATCTAAGACATGCTTTGGATGTGGTTCACGATTAGTATGACCAACTTTCTATTTTACATCTCTTGTATTAGGTGAAACTCTAGTGTTATCATGCCAAAATTGAATAATAACTTCTCTTATAACATTAGAATTATCTTTGTCCTTATGCGGTGCTCTAGCAGATAATGCACAAAAATTGATGTTATTGAGAGATTGAAGGATATTACGTCTTTCAATTGATTTTATTAGAGCTTTTTGATAAACTTGCAACATTCGACTTGTTTACGTAATCAAACGTTTTTTTTTATTGATTCACTTACAACACTAGTAACAAGTACACAACACATAATATTACTATCCCTAGTATGTCTCTTGACACCAACAGTGTGATATACATCATGAAGGTTTTCAACAATTATAGAGGTTTGACCACATATATTAGATGTTGTCAATCCTAAGGTGTTTAATGTAGGTCTCATTTTAATCAATTTCATCAAACTAACCAACAACTAACATCTTTGGGAATCATTTAAAATTTCAAAATGATTATCCCAAATTTCAATGGCTTTTCTTCTAATTTTCCGTTCAGAAAGTTTGTTAGACATTAGTTTCAAAATGTTTTCATCAATTTCAATAAAATAATTAGGTTTCTTAAGAAAAATCCTAGAAGGTGTTTTTGTCAAATTTTTCTTGTCTATAGTTTCAACTTGAATTTCATTATTCACATTTTCATTGTCTCCTTCGATTTTAACATTTGTTACATCACGAGTATTTAATTCTTCTTCAACATTGACAATAAAAACATCTTCATCACGAGTATTAATTCGACTTCAACATTGACAGTAGAAACATTACCTGGTTCCTCATTGCTTGCAATAGTAGGGGTTGAAGATGAACCTCTTCTTGATTCATGAAGATTCCTCATTCGCTCAGCATTTTGAAATCTGTTTGTCTCTAATTCGTTTGGTATTTTTTTACTTAATGACTTCCTTTTTTGACTTCGTTTCTTGTCTCCTATGATGTTTTGCTTCCAGTGATAAGAAAAACGTGCACAAAAGGACATAATTTCAAAGAAATTTGTATGGTAAAGTCAACCAATAAAAATCACATGGTAATTAGAACATTGGGATGTGTGTAAATATGATTTAAGAACCACGATCACACTTTACAAACCGCGCTCGCGGTTTATAAAGCATGATCGCGGTTCTTGTTATAAAACCTGTGATTGTGGGTCTATTTGTATCATCAAATTTGACCCTAAGGCTCGGGAAATCTTTGTTTTTCCCCAACCAAAGCTATGGAAGGTCATTGTGAAGTGTAAAAGGTCAAAAAACTTTAAATTTGCTCTTCCACATACTTGAACCATCCTGAAAAACTGAAAACATTTCACAAAAATGGTGTCATCACGTAGGAGAGACTGTTAGTTTCGTAGAAATATTGATTTTAAAGTGAATAGAATAAGATAAATATCATTTTATAATTTTTTACTAACAATATGTCTTTAAGACATTTTTTCCCGCGAATGTTCATGTCTACATTTAAGACTGCAACTTTTGTTTCACTTATCAAAATGTGATAAAACTTATACCATCCCAAGCATGGAGAAATTCTATACACGTTAAAAAAATATTTGATTTCAATATTTTTTGATATAGTTATGGCGGGCAAACGGAAAGCGCTCCTTTTTCTAAATCTTTTCAGACCACTTTCATTGAAAAAATCATAAAAAAAATATTGCTTGAAAAAATACAAAATAAAATCCATCCCAAGATAGACAACAACATCTAACTTTTCACCAAATGAAAAAAAAAAAGATTTGGTCATCCAAATCGCGGGCAAACAGACTACAATCTTATAGGTTTCAAAAAAAAAAAAAAACCCAAGTCATATAATTTTAAGTGTTTAATATAGCTAAACTTGTCCGTTTTCTTAAAAATAGTATTTTAGAAACTAGATTCCGGATGCTACGATTCATATTTATATATTTTTTTCTAATTTTAAGTACGCTTATTGCTAATAATCCTTACAAGTTGAGATTTCACTGTTTTTTGCAATATGACGTCCACTTATGACCCTTTTTTGTCCACCAACTTGTTGCACTTACCCATATTCTTCTATGTATTAGAAGTTTTGCTTTTAGTTTTGTATTATGTTATTAAGTGCGAGTTTTGTTATGTTTTTAGGTTAAAAATTAATTTCTTATGTAACATTAAAATGTTGCATTATAGAAAAGGAATATCAACTTCCCACCCAACATCTAATCTAATTTCAATGTAGCTATTATATTATTGGATAATCATGATACTCACAGAAATAGAGTGAATGACCTCATCGTAGTTCGTAACGGATGTTTGACACATTTTTTTTTTCGCTCACTCCAAAAAATTAATTCTATAAATTGTCGAAAGTGGATTGAGCCTTAAATTTAAGCCTACCTCGTGATATTATGGCACATGCCATCCATATGTTGCCAATTGGCAACTTGACAAAACTATCGAGAAAGCTTAAATTTTTTCTTTTCGACAAACTCATTTTGCAAGATAAAAAGGAGAAAAATAGTAAAAAATAATACATGACACTTAGAAAAGCAATTATCTCCCAATAAAATAATAAAAATAATTTATTTCACTCAGTTTTCAACTTGGGTGAAGTCGTCGAAGGCGGCAATGACCTACATCCTTGATGTTATGGGCTCAATGCACCTTGGAATTGCTTCTATGACTCCATAAATCTTATGTGCCTAACTACCCATGTCAAACATACCTCTTCAATGACCCTCATATTTAAGTTTTGGCTCTCGCTTTGTAACGCCTTGATTTTTGTAAGTTATCATGGTAATTACTTTTCATAATGTTGTAACTGCTGAAATGAAGATAAACATGTTAAGATATATCTTTGATCTTAAAGGAATGTGTTGCTAATCTGGACCCTTGTTTGTTGTAATTTGTTTACTTGGGATAGAAGTTATTATTGCTTGTGTGATTGCTGATGAGACAACAGACTTGTCATATGCTTGATGAACTCTATTTGTTGGTTGACAGCACACCTTGAATCAATTCCATTGATCCAAGGTATGTTGTGGCCTTCTTGTGATCGCTTTGTCGATTTACTTCTAAAACAGACTGAAGGTTGATATAAATGTTGCAGCACCTGATTTCAGGTATGAATATCTGGTACGTAGATGCCAATGAAAAAGGTTCGATTCTCGAACCACACACCGTTGTAACGCTAGACAACGTAAGACGATAAGGGCCTGGATGCAAGTGGCACATGTATGTGGAACTTAGGACGAAATGTCCTGCTTAATGTTGAATATGACTGTCAGGCGAAAAGACTTGATATGGAAACTAGTTAATTAAATATTAGGGGATTAAACCCTAACCTACCCCTAAGTTTTATCTTATACCCTAACTACTATCCCATATGGATTTTAGATTTCATAAGGGAGAAAATAGATATAAATTCCATTAACCTATGAACTAGGCGAATGACCTAGATATGGACTATTAAAATCCTAAACTAATCCTAACCTAAGGAAGGGGACGCATAGACCCATGTGGATGGAAGGAATAAGGAGGGAAGGTAGAAAATTTATTAGGATAATGAATGGCGTCCTTACAGGTTGTAGCGCCAAAATTGGCAGGAACATGGAAAAGTTGGAGGTATCCAACTAGCTATGAGGCTAAACTATGATTGCAAGCAAAATTTGAAATTAGAAACTCGCCAACTTGAGTCGGCGGTGGCGTGAGGAAAAAGGAAAAAGGAATGCATTCAATGCATTCAATGGCATTGGTCTTAGGGACCAGCTCACCTTGGAAAGAGGTTTGGGAAGGAAGTTTGTTTGTTGCTGTGTGCATTTGGATTTTAGTTGCTCTGCATTTTGTTTCTCCATGGTTCTGTCGAACCTGGTGTAATTTGATTATTATCTCTGTTCTTGGAAAAGCGAGGCTATTTTTGGAGCCTGTGGAAGTTAGGGGACTGGTTGGAAAGCCTATCCGAGGACACCATGGAGAGAAACAACTCCAGTGGGAACGGTTTTCTTCAAATCACAAAAAAAAAAGGCATGTTAAGCCCTTCTCCTTAAACCATTTGCTTTTGCTTAATAGTCTCATTAAAACAACCCTGCTCTTATGATGGGGGTTTTGGCTGTTTGATTCGATTGTTATGTTGAAGCGATTTTGGTTGAGTCATTTTTCCTTGCTGAGTACGACATGGATAATTCTTTGTGAAATAGGTGAATGAAATAAGTCTGTTCTTGAGGGGCGATTTCATTTACTGATGTTGCTGTTTTGAATGGAATGGTTGACTAGATAATGTGATTTTCGGGTTGAAATGTCTGTTGGGAAAGAATTCAAATTGGGTATTTCCTTGCAATGAGTAAATTGAATGAAATTGTTCAAGCTGTGTGAGTTTGTTTTGACAGTGTTGGACATTCGTTCTATTGCCAATATGGGTTTGAGTGGTGGAATGTATTAGCTATGCGTGCATTATTTCTGAGTGCTGTGCTTTTTTTAAAATAAAATTGGCAGGATGAAATGATTCGTATGATGTATGGTTTGAGCTGTCATTATAAAACGAACTCGACTTGAGTATTCTTGTTGTGTTTTGAGGACAATGAGTGTTTTCTTATTGAAATAATTAATGGAACGAATTTTCTCTTCCTGTTGTTTGAATTCTGGAATAATGGTAGTAGAGCTTCACCGTGCATTATGGGTTGAACTTGCTGTAGGTAACAGCAAAGTGCAATTTGTTATTTATGAATTGTGTGTGTTGATGGATATAGAAAGCTGTGAAAATATTTGACAAGGTGGCTGTTTAACTGTTCCTCTGGTTATAATACAGTGTAAGAGGTATGAATTCTTCTAGTAACAATAAGAGCATAGTAGCATCTTTACATTGCTTGCTCTATGATGGATACGATGTTCTACCTACTTGTTCTTGGTATTCGTATGTGCCTGATTGAAAGGAAGTTTTGATATGGATGAGAATAGGATAACCAGTCTATAGAATGGATTGGGTAGAACATGCAAGTTATATGTTGCGTCTTGCTGAACTCAATATATATATATTTATATATATAATATACAAATGGTAAATTCTTTATTGTTTTCATTAAAAGAAGAATATGAATGGATTTATTCCTTGCTGCTGGAAAGTGAATTCTCTCATTATTAGGATGAAAGTGTGACTTGTTGTGATTGCTATACAATCTACATGTTATAAAGATGTAAATGTCTGTAGAGTGAATTATTTTAAAGGGAAATGTATTATGCGGAAAGAATCATATTGTTGGATCATGTCTGTGCTAAATAGCGGATATTTGGTTAAACAGTGCAAAGAGGTAATATGATCCTTCTTCCTTGTATCCGATTAATGATTTTATATATTTCACTTGAATTGTTACCATTGATTGGTATCACGCCTGGATTAAAACTTCTAGTACAGCTATGAGGAAAAGAAAGAGAATGTGAATGAATAATTTGAATTAATGATCATTTTTCTCTCATACAGTTAGAAATCTATAATTGTTATGGAACAAATTTCGTACTGCTTGGGTTAAGCATTTGTATTTAATTGTTGTTTGCTTGTTCTCTTCAGCGTTTGATTGCTTGAAATCAGATGAGTTGTATGAAAGAAGGGGCGATAATTCGATTTAGATTTTAGTTAAGATCTACTTTTGAATTCACAACTATTGTAAGAGAATGGAATTGATAGCATTTATGTTAGAACAACAGTTGCATAATTGTGTTTTTAGTTCTTACAGATGTTTGTAATCTGGAACTGTTGAAGGAAATTACTTCTTGTAATAATTATTTGGGAAGGAGGGCAGTAATACTTTGTCTGATTAGGAGGGTTATTGGATGATTGAGTTGATATGTTGTTCATCCTTTTTGGTATTTAATTCTTGAATGATGTTCATATTAACGTTTCATAAAAGCAGGGTTCTTTTATTGAGACAGTTAATTAAAAGCACCTCATTTTAATGACAAGTGCTTAATATGCTCAGTTCAATGAACTGACCCGTGCAAGTAATTTTGCAGATGAAACTTGAGTATAAATGAAGACATGGTTGTTTTCCGATACTTTTTTGATTAACTGAAGATGGACTGTAATGATAGCTATTACTCCTCCACGAGGAAATGAGAAAGGAAGAAGTTACATCCTTCTATCTTTATGAGTTGTAATGCTGTTTGAAATAAACAAAGTCCAGTCGCTTGAACTGGCAAATGTATAGATTATAAATCTGATGGATGAATACAAGTAAAAGTGTGATATTTTTAATGACTGTATCAGTTTGATATTGTTGAATAAGTTTGAGAATATAACATTATTCCTTGACTTGGAATTATTTAAATGTTAATGGATGGATTTAAAAGGAAATAACATCTATTCTTTACCTGAATGCAACTTTTACGTTGAAATGTGCAATTAGTTCATACTTGGGTTCAGATGAATTTTAAATTGACATTAAAAAGGATTTAGGTAAACATGATCTCTTAATTGAAAGGTATTCGGGATTAGCTTGAAAGCTAAGGAATATCAAATAACTTAGGAGTAGCCCAACCTTGTATTCGGACTCCGTTAATAGCCTCGAATGTTTAAATTCAGAAAATATAGATATGGGAAATCATATCTATTGTTAACAGACCTTAACTAAGTAAGGTTAAGGAGGATAAATGAATAAATTCATTTAGAATTAGACCTCGTTTAAATGATGTCTAAAAAGATGGAATTCTGAATTTGTTTACAGTTGTGGAAAAACTTGGTTAAGTTTAATAGGTTAAACTTATTAAGTTTATCGATAATGGACTGATTAGTCTGAAGATTAAGAAAGGAACCAAGAAGAGAATATGCAACCCTTCGGTATGAAGGAGGAGATGCGTATTAAGCTAGAAGACAGATTAAGTCTCTCTTAGCTACATACAACTGTAACGAGAACGAGGTTGAAGGATCAGCATGGCTGCTGAAAGTTGATCTTAAATACTAAGATTATAACCAAATCACAATTGAGATGGATGTGTACCCTCGATGAGAGGATTCTGTAGGACATTGACATATGCCAGCTACAATATGGTGTCTTCGTGAAGGCGGGGCCTTCATGACGACACAATGTTATAGCTGACATATTACAATGCCCTCCCGAATTAAATCATCAAGTTTACATAAGTTGGATACTAAGTTCTTGGCTGGGGATAGGAATGTGATCATGTATACGGAGTGACTCCGGAGGACTAAAGGTAACTAGACACACGGAGTCGTCTAGGAACGACACCGTATGTCTACGTATCTTTAGTTATCATGAGTAACTTCCTATACTCGTTCATATTGCTAGTTGGGGTTAGAGTTTGACCTTAAATGGAAGGACTGGTAGAGACAAGGAAAGACCATTCTAGATAACAGATGAAGTGAGGTAAAGGACGTATTCCATTGGTGTGTATCACATCTAGGAATATGATCATGCAAAGCATCTGAAAATCTTTGGCCAAAGTATCGCAAGTGCTGGTTGCGTTGTCCTAATCACCTAGTTTAAGATGCAGGATGTCAGATGAATATCAGTAACAGATATTCAGATAGGCTTCTTAAATGGATCACTTCGATAACCGAAAACGGTAAGAGAACCCTGTATATTCATTATACAATGCATGAATTAACATGAAGGATCAGTAAGTCGCCGAGTCATGAAATGAGAGATCACTGAAACTCCAAGCCATAAAATGGGAGATCGGTAGTTCTTTGAGTCATTTACAGCAGCATATGGTAACTGTTATATGATTAAATGGCATTGAATGTGTGTTCCATATTGCAAGTATGTGAACAGAGAACATTGGTTTTAAAAGGAAATTGTGTGATCCAAATTGCATTAGTTGGACAGAGAACAATTATTAAAACTTGAACGTGTGTTTGAATTATATAATTCATAACAGGGAACGTTGTATAATTTTTTTTTTTTCCCTTGTTCTAGTATCTTAAAATGGGGATGTTACACGCTTAGGTTGGTTGGCCTTGCCTGCAGTAATATATTATGATCTTTATGCCAATAGTGGCAACGTCGCACTGGAAGTGACCCTCTCACTAACATAATGGTCAATTGGTTGTGGGATATGTATATTTTTTTGCGTTGCTGCACACGTCGAATATACATCTTTAATGGATTTTAGAATTGCTTCGATGACCCGACAAACCTTACATACCTTACTACCCATGTTAAACCTATATTTTTAGTGCATTTTGAATTTGATTCAACAACTCTACAAACCCTTTGTATTTTTACTATTGACCTAACATTACACTTCCTTTTGACTAATTAAGTTTAGGTGAACGAATGTTGGGCAAAGGGCTTAGAGCATGATTTGTTCTTACATGTGCGAAGGCTATGGGGAGCGTCCAAAGGTAGTGGAGTTGTCACCATTTGGGGTCAAAAACAAAAAGGCTAAAGTAAATGTGAAGGTTAGAGCGAGTGGCCGACCGCGGTTTTAAAAGAGGTTAAAGGGCCGATTTTTGATGACCCAGCGCCGACCGCTAAGTCCTAACCCGAGATTTCATGGCGTTTATTAGGGGACCACTCTTATTGCGAACCTAACTAGGTATTTCTCATTTTGTGCCTGGGGACATCTTCTTCTTGTAACTTATTTATCTCAGATCTCTGTACCTGAAAATAATTATTTGACGTGGAGGAGATGGAGGGGACGGAACATGGAGCTTGGAGAGGCGCAAGCAGGCGTAGCAACAGCTCGTCAATTTTTAGGGGTGGAACTCATGGGGAGGAGGTGTTTTCAAGATCTTCGACCAGGCATGATCACGAGGACGAGGAGGAGGCCCTCAAGTGGGCGGCCTTGGAGAAATTGCCCACATATGACCGTGTTCGTAAGGGCATTCTTCACCGCTCTACGGGGCACCACCAGGAAGTCGACATTGCCAAGCTCCAATATGAGGATCGCCGGGTTCTCATTGACAGGTTGCTCACTATTGCAGACCAAGACAACGAGCGATTCCTGCTTAAACTGCGTAATAGAGCCGATAAGTAAGGGAAATCTTCCTGGTTGGTAACCCCTACATTCATCTTCTTGGGAGCTGTTGCATTTTTATGACCTTTTTGCTTGTGTAGGGTGGGGATCGACATGCCCAAGATCGAGGTGCGTTACCAGCATTTGAATGTGGACGCGGATGTCTACATTGGCAGCCGGGCGCTGCCCACCCTTCCCAATTTCACGTTAAATATGTTGGAAGTATGTTTATCGATTTAATACCCACAAAGCTTGTTTTTTGGTTTCATGAATAGCATTGTGCCCACTTTATTATCACGGGTATGCTGCAGGCGTTTTTCAGTTGGCTGCGAATCTACCCCAACAGGAAGAAACCGCTTTCAATCCTGCACGACGTTAGCGGGATCATAAAACCGTGCAGGTGGAATCCGTTTTTCTTTCCCTCTAAAATATTCACATGGTCAAGATTGTTTTGCTGCGCCCTTCATTCACCAGGGAATTCTAATCAAATAAAGGATGTTGGTTTCTTTTCTTCAGAATGACATTGCTTTTGGGTCCGCCAAGCTCTGGGAAAACAAGTTTGCTTTTGGCACTGGCTGGCAAACTCGATTCAGAATTGAGAGTGGGATCTCTGTGCCACAGCACTGTTATATTTATATTCCAGATTAGTAGAGGTTGCCTTAAATTCGAGTTTTTTTATGGTTGCAGGTAACTGGGAACGTGACCTACAATGGGCATAACCTTAACGAATTTGTTCCGCAAAGAACATCGGCGTACATTAGTCAGCATGATTTGCATATTGGAGAAATGACAGTGCGAGAAACGTTGGATTTCTCTGGGCGATGTCAGGGCGTCGGCACTAGATATGGTATGCGTTGCCTTAAATTTTGTATGCTTTACTTGTACAGGCACCCGCTGATTTCTCAGTCGTATGAAGGATCAAATTAGTCCACAAGGAATAGACATTCACTAGACTAAAATCATGCAGACATGCTGGTTGAACTATCTAGAAGGGAAAAGCAAGCGGGTATCAAGCCGGATCCGGATATTGATGTATTTATGAAGGTAATTATTATGTTTTTCTTTTCGAAAACTTCCTCTACGCGTTAGTAAAGCGCGAGCCTTTGGATTTTTATCGCTAAATAATCGTGAATGTTTGCATTGTGTGCACAGTCCGTGGCACTGGAAGGGCAAGCAACCAGTCTTGTTACGGATTACATTCTCAAGGTATAAGTTTCCATCGTATTAAGTATAAATCTTAAATCGTAAGTAGGTAATACCTGTATCATTTCATCTGCATGGGTACTAGACCTCCTGGTGGCGCTGCGCAGATATTAGGCCTCGATATTTGTGGAGATATCTTGGTCGGCGATCAAATGAGGAGAGGAATTTCCGGTGGTCAGAAGAAACGTGTAACAACAGGTGCGTATGCGTGCAAGTTGTGCAAATTTGTAAGGTGAGTCAAATCAGAAATTACGACGTCGTAACAACACAAGAATTGCGTGCGTAGGCGAGATGCTCGTAGGTCCAGCACGGGCTCTATTCATGGATGAGATATCAACCGGGTTGGACAGCTCCACAACATATCAAATTGTCAAATGTCTACGACAGTCGGTTCACGTATTGGATGCCACCACTTTTATTTCCCTCTTACAGCCGGCCCCGGAAACTTACGATTTATTCGATGACATTGTTCTCCTTTCGGATGGTCAAATTGTATACCAGGGTCCACGAGAGCACGTACTCGGTTTCTTTGAAGCGATGGGCTTCAAGTGCCCTGAACGGAAAGGCGTGGCGGATTTCTTGCAGGAAGTAATAATGCAATGCACTTAGATATGATTATTGAGGCACAGGATGTTTGGGTGATACCTACTCACCACGCGTTTCCACTGCAGGTGACCTCTAGAAAGGATCAACAGCAATATTGGGGTTGTAAGGATAGGCCGTACAGGTACGTTGCTGTTAAGGAATTTGCAGAGGCTTTTCAAAGTTGCCATGTTGGTCAAAAATTAGCGCAAGAGTTGGAGGTGCCTTACGATAAACGGAAGAGCCATCCCGCTGCGCTTACCACTTCGAGATATGGGGTCACCAAAATGGAGCTGTTCAAGGCTTGTTTCTCCAGGGAATTTCTTCTCATGAAAAGAAACGCCTTCGTTTTCATTTTCAAACTCGTGCAGGTGAAGTAGGTTTTTACTTTGCTCTTGAAAATAGGAATCATAAATAATGTACCCCACGTTATCGTCGGAAGCGTGTGGAGCCTTTTGATTTTATACACAACTCGTATCGGTTTTGAACAAATCAAAAGCTTAAAATCTCACTTTTTTAAATTTTAATTTGGCATAACTTTTGGTACAGAATCCATTTGCTTTTGACTCTAATCATTGTTCAACGTCTCATGCTGATTTGTTATTTTATTAATCTAATTATGTTATTCTGATAATTAATTCCATCCGTACATGGCTGCACGTGCTTTATAATGAGTATCTTATACTTTCGGGTAAAAGAAATAAATTTTGAGTGTTAGTAAATTACTGTTGAAAATCGGAGTTTTATCACTACGCGATGGCGTGTCCTTCGGATTCCTTTTGTTTTGTGATTTCCTCGACGAATCCCGACTCCGAGTCGTAACTTGATCGATGGAAAGTGAAAATATAGGTACCCAGGTCAGCCTAGTCTTAGAGTACTTAGAAAAAGCCTCCTCCAAATTTATCCACCATTAACCATGCATCGAATTTACACATCCCGTGATTCCTGTCATCTCATGAACTGGGAGTGGGTACATACAGGAAGCCCAAATATATTAGAATAATAATACGGTATACTTGTGCTTCTCACAAATAATGTTTATTACTTAACAAGAGAATGTGTTCAACAGCTGACTATGATGGCCGTGATCACAATGACATTATTTTTGCGGACAAAAATGCACCATAATACACCAGAAGACGGGACCGTCTACTTGGGGGCTCTCTTTTTCGGTTTGGTCAGCTGTATGTTCAATGGGTTTGCAGAACTTGCAATGGCCATTCAGAAGCTTCCCGTGTTTTACAAGCAAAGAGATCTACTCTTCTATCCTGCCTGGGCATATTCACTGCCGATGTGGGTCACGAGGATTCCGATATCACTTGTGGAGTCGGGGATATGGGTTTTCCTGACTTATTATGTAATTGGCTTCGACCCTCATGTTGCAAGGTTGGGAGATACTCCTTGCTGCTTTGTCACTTAATTGTGTCTGATTCCATTTTATGATCTAACATATCTTGGAATAATTGGTAGGCTCTTTCGCCAGTTTTTGCTGCTATTCTTCGTGCATCAGATGGCTCTAGGCCTTTTTCGATTCATCGCTTCCTTGGGGCGGGATATGGTGGTTGCAAATACATTCGGCTCGTTTGCATTGATGGTCGTTTTGCTTCTCGGTGGATTCCTCCTATCTAGACGTAAGTAGAAGATTTTCGGGCCAGTCGTCCGTTTAAATATTAACCAATTCTCAGAGCTAATCGTATGTACAGATAGCATCAAAGGATGGTGGATATGGGGTTATTGGATATCCCCTCTCATGTATGCTCAGAATGCCATCTCCGTCAACGAATTTTTGGGGAACAGGTGGCGCAAGGTAGTTTGATTTTCTGTTTTCTCTCAATTTGGCAGTGACCGCCGGTTTGTTTGAGCTTTGAATGATTGAGCAATGTTTCCCTGAAATTGCAGGCGTTCAATGGCAACGAGACGTTAGGAGAACACGTTTTGAAATCGCGCGGGGTATTTCCAGATGGATACTGGTACTGGCTGGGCGTGGCAGCTCTCCTTGGATATACTTTGTTTTTCAATATATGCTACACCGCTGCTCTAGCGTACCTTAAACGTGAGTATACATTCTCATCCTTTCTAAAGCGGCTTTGGCTCCTTGTTCCAAATCTTTTACTACAGACTCTTGACTTTTAATTCATGCAGCTCTTGAGAAAGCGCAGGCTGTGCTGTCTGAAGAAGCTTTGCAAGAGAAGCACGCCAACAGAACAGGACAAGTGCAACTGACCGCTCTCTCAGCAGGGTCCAAAGGAAAGTCCGTTGCACAACATCCCTCCGCCTCCTCTCAAGGTTTCAACTAGCTCTCTATTTTAATTTTCCTAGAGAAGAATCATGGATTTAGTGTCATTGAAAGCAAACTCGGTTTGATGTTTTTTATGCGTTTCATTCAAAAAGAGATTTGCTGTCATTGATGAAAATACAGTGCCTGGCAATGAGATTGTGAGGAGCCATGGAGGAGGAAATGCTTCTGGAAAGGAAAGCATGAAGGGAATGGTTCTTCCATTTCAACCCCTCTCCATTGCTTTCGACGATGTTAACTACTACGTCGACATGCCTGCGGTATGTGGCGCCAACGGTGAAGCATGTAATCAGCTCAACATCAATGTAAATAATCCATATGTAACAATGGCAATTACTTGAAATGTTTTGCTTTTTCATATGTTTAGGAAATGAAAGAGCAAGGCGTTACTGAAAACCGTCTGCAATTGTTAAGAGATGTGAGCGGAGCATTTAGGCCGGGCGTGCTTACGGCGTTAGTGGGAGTTAGCGGGGCTGGCAAGACCACTTTAATGGACGTTTTGGCCGGAAGGAAAACTGGCGGATATATCGAGGGAAGCATTAGTATTTCTGGTTATCGCAAGAAGCAGGAAACCTTTGCCCGCATCTCAGGATACTGCGAGCAAAACGACATTCATTCACCTCAAGTAACGGTGTATGAATCATTGATTTATTCTGCGTGGCTCCGCCTGCCAAAAGAGGTTGACCCCGACAGCAGGAGGGTTAGTCCTCTCTATCTACAATCCCCCTAAACACTTTTTCTTTAAATCTAGCGATTGTGTCGCCTGTTTTGTATTATTAGATATTTTGTTATGGGCGAATCAATTTTAAAACGGGAGTAGTACTAGTGCTGCAGCTATTTGTGGAGGAAGTGATGGAGCTGGTGGAGCTGAATTCTCTGAGGGAGGCTCTGGTGGGGCTTCCAGGAGTGAATGGTCTGTCTACGGAGCAGCGGAAACGACTGACCATAGCAGTAGAGCTTGTTGCCAATCCTTCCATAATATTCATGGACGAACCAACGTCTGGACTGGATGCCCGCGCTGCAGCCATAGTTATGCGAACAGTTAGAAATACAGTGGACACGGGGCGGACGGTTCTTTGCACTATCCATCAACCAAGCATTGATATATTTGAAGCCTTCGACGAGGTAACCAAGCAATATTTAAATTCACAGAAATTCCCGGCGACATGTATATATTTCACCGTAAGTACTTAGCCATGTTGGGTTCCTACAGCTATTTTTGATGAAAAGAGGAGGCCAAGTTATCTACGCCGGTCCACTCGGTCGCCACTCTCATAAACTCGTTGAATATTTCGAGGTATTTTCATCATCGATTTTATCCATTCCCGTAATACCTCTTCTAAGTATACCTATGATAAAACAGTATTATATTTTGAACGCAGTCTGTAGAGGGGGTGACTAAATTAAAAGATGGACACAATCCTGCTACATGGATGTTAGAGGTCACGTCTGTTGCAGTCGAAACTCGTCTCGGGCTCGACTTCGCACAGATTTATGGGAAATCAGACTTACAACGGTGAGAATCGCAAATTATTTTATTAAATTTTATTGCCATTTCTAGTTGGAAGTGAAACTGAATGCGAATGTATGTTTGCAGGCGGAACAAAGCTCTGATTAAGGAACTAAGTACACCCGCTCTTGGCTCCAAGGATCTCCACTTTCCCACGCAATATTCCCAGCCTTTCTTCAACCAGTGCATGGCATGTTTCTGGAAGCAGAGGTGGTCTTACTGGCGGAATCCGCAGTATACTGCCGTGCGGTTCTTCTTTACGTTCATTTGCGCCATAATGTTCGGCACCATCTTCTGGCGTATTGGTTCCAAGAGGTAAGCTACACCTTGCACGCTGCATACACATATTCTTAGTTTTTCCAATCATAATATTTGTGTGGAAATGAAGGACAGGAGGGAGCAACAGGAGCTATTCAACGCAATGGGCTCCATGTATGCGGCCGTGCTCTTCATCGGAGTGAACAATTCATCGTCGGTGCAGCCTGTGGTTGAAGTGGAAAGAAGAGTTTTTTACAGGGAGAAGGCTGCCGGAATGTATTCCGCCTTACCCTACGCCTTTGCTCAGGTAATGTCTAAATGTTACTTGCACTTGCGGTTATTTCTTCATATTCTAAATTCTTACTGTAAAATGATCAGGCGGCTATAGAGGTTCCATACGTGCTTTTCCAGGCAGTGATTTACAGCGTATTGGTTTATGCAATGATCGACTTCGAGTGGAGCGCGGTCAAATTCTTTTGGTATCTCTTCTTTTCGTATTTTACCTTTTTATACTTCACATACTATGGAATGATGACGGTGGCCCTCACACCCAACCATAACTTCGCTGCCATCGTCTCCTCCGCATTCTATGCACTTTGGAACCTCTTCGCCGGTTTTTTGATACCGCGAACGGTAAATATTCCTTGTAATCATGCACAAATATCCTTGATGCACCCAAGTACTCGATGTGAATATAATGATAAACGATTGTGTTGCAGAGAATTCCAGTGTGGTGGAGATGGTATTACTGGGCGTGCCCGGTGGCGTGGACTCTGTACGGACTGGTTGCATCACAGTTTGGAGATATCGAGGAAATTATGGAGCTGGACAGCGGGGAGAGGAAAGCGGTCAAGGATTACATCAGAGATTTCTTTGGTTTCCATCATGATTTTCTAGGGGCCATTGCGGGCGGAACTTTGGGATTTTGCTTTCTATTTGCTTTCATATTTGCCCTCGGGATCAAATTCCTCAACTTCCAAAAGCGATAAGCGATAGTCGGGACTCGGGAGCCCCTTCTTTCCCACCAACACACATACCAAACTAAAAAGTACACAATGTCACTCTTATCATATAAAAGTTTTACTACTTGAAAAGAAATGCAATGCCTTTACTTGAACTTCATTGCGTGCCCCCCCTCTCTCTCTCTCTCTTTACAATTTAAATGAAAAGTAATTCTACAAATTTAATATTATTATACAATTTGTATGCAACAAAGATATAAAGTAGCCAATCACAATGCAATACATCATCCCTCTTAACTTTTAGATATCTCATGTTCAAGTTTAGATCTAACTATTTTTTTATGCATTTCAAATTTACTATTCTAAATCAATTTCAAAGGTGACTTTCTCTCCAATTATATACATGAAACAAAATATGTATATTGAATACAGGGCAACATAAATATGTGACAAATTTCATGTGTTGGCATGGCACCATTGGACTAATCATTGCACATGGTAATACCATATAATAATTTAGTTGGGGTGTCAAATGACCACGGAAAGATGATTGGGTATATTAATTATATTTTGAACACACATTTAATTGGGTATATTATATATAATAACCAACCACAACACATCATAACTAGGTTTAGTTTAAATATAGACACAACTTTACTTGTAGATGTTAGGGATAATGACTCCTAAGTGAGCTTAGTCTGTAGCTCTTGCTCAAACTATTGATGTTTTGTTAAATGTTGAATATATAGTTTAAATGGTATAAGAATAATTGTCTTATTGCTTATTATTCATGAGGGCTCTCTTTAGACCTAGATTAAACATAATTAGAATCCCAATGGGATTTAAGTTGTTGGGTTCTGTAATCTCGTGGAGCGCAACTTTTCTTGTAACATCCACATTTTAAGATACTAGAACAAGGTAAATTTTTTTTTTAATACAACGTTCTCTGTTCTGAATTATGTAATTCAAACACATGTTCAAGTTTTGATAATTGTTCTCTATCCAATCAATGTAATTCGGCGGATCACACAATTTCTTTTTAAAATCAATGTTCTATGTTCACATATTTACAATATGGAACACACATTCAATGCCATTCAATCATATAACAGATACCATATGTTGCTGTAAATGATTTGAAGAACTACCAATCTCCCATTTTGTGGCTCGGAGTTTCAGCGATCTCTTATTTCATGACTCGGCGACTTACCGATCCTTCATGTTAATTCATGCATTGTATAATAAGTATACAGGGTTCTTTTACCATTTCTGGTTATCGAAGTGATCCATTTAAGAGGCCTATCTGAATATCTGTTATTGATATTCATCTGACATCCTACATCTTAAACTAGGTGATTAGGACAACGCAACCAACACTTGCGATACTTTGGCCAAAGATTTTCAGATGCTTTGCATGATCATATTCCTAGATGTTATATACATCAATGGAATACGTCCTTCACCTCACTTCGTCTATTATCTAAAATGGTCTTTCCTGATCTCTGTCAGTCCTTCCGTCTAAGGTCAAGCTCTAACCCCAACTAGCAATATGAACGAGTATAGGAAGTCACTCATGGTAACTAAAGGTACGCAGACATACTGTGTCATCCCTAGGCGACTCCGTGTGTCTAGTTACCTTTAGTCCTCCGGAGTCACTCCATATATGCGATCACATTCCTATCCTTGTCTAAGAAACTTAGTCCCAGCTTATGTAAACTTGATGAATTGATTCGAGAGGACGTTGTAACATGTCAGCTACAACATTGTGTTGTCATGAAGGCCTCGCCTTCATGAAGACACCATATTGCAGCTGGCATTTGTCAAGGTCCTACGGAATCCTTCTCATCAAGGAGTACACATCCAGCTCAAGTGATTGGATTATAATCTTAATTTTTAAGATCAATTTTCAGCAACCGCGTTGATCCTTTAACCTCGTCGTTCATTACAGTTGTATATAGCTAAGAGAGACTCAATTTGTCTTATAGCTTAATATACGTTTACTCCTCCATATCGAAGGATCGTATATTTCCATCTTGGTTCCTTTCTTTAAGCTTCGGACTAATAGTCCACTACAGCTTAACATAGTAAGTTCAACCTTTTAAACTTAACCAAGTTTTACTCCCAACTGTAATTAAATTTAGAATTCCATCTTATTAGATATCATTTACATGAGGTCCCTTCTTAAAAGAAGGTATTCAGCTATCCTCCTGAACCTTACTTCAGTTAAGGTTTGTTAACAATAGATATGTTTTCCCATATCTAATATTTTCTGAATTTAAACATTTCGAGGATATTAACGGAGTCCGAATACAAGGTTCAGCTACTCCTATGTTATTTGATATTCCTTAGCTTATAAGCTAATCCCGAATATCATTCAATTAAGAGTTCATATTCACCTAAATCCATTTTAATGTCAATTTAAAATTCATATTAACCCAAGTATGAACTAATTGCACATTCCAACTTAAAAGTTGCATTTAAGTAAAGAATAGATATTATTTCCTTTTAAATCTATCCACTATCATTTGAATAACTCCAAATCAAAGAATAACACTATATTCTCAATCTTTATTCAAATAGTTTCAAAATGATACAGCCATTAAAATATCACACTTTTCCTTGTATTCATCCATAAGATTTACAATCTATACAATCGCCAGTCCAAACAACTGGACTTCGTTTATATCAAACAACATTTCAACACATAAGGATAGAAGAATGTAACTTCTTCTTTTCCCATTTCCTCGTAGAGGAATAATAGCTATCAAATACGATCCATCCTCAGCTAATCAAAAGAAGTATCAGAAAACAACCATGTCTTCGTTTTTACTCAAGATCCATCTACAAAATTACTTGCATGGGTCAGTTCATTGAACTGAGCATATTAAGCACTTGTCATTAAAATGAGGTGCTTTTAATTAACTGTCTCAATAAAAGAACCCTGCTTTTATGAAACGTAAACAAAATATGAGATGAACACCATCCAAGATTTAAGTGCTGATAAGGATGAACAGCCTAACAACCCAATCATCTAATTACCATCCCAATCAGACAAAAGGATTACTACCCATTTTCCCAAATAATTACTACAAGAAGTAATTTCCTTCAAACAGTTCCAGATTAAAACATCTGTAAGAACTAATACACCTATGTATATATTGTTGTTCCAATGTAAATGCTATCAATTCCATTCCCTTACATTAGTTAAAGAAAAGATTCACGAAATAAATTTTAATAAGACTTCCAACAGAACCACTCTCCCTTCCTTTCATACTACTCGTCTAATTTCAAACAATCAAACGCTGAAGAGAAAAGTAGTCATTCACCATGAACTTATTGGTGTCAATTCTCAAAATTCAACAACAGAATAATACTTCTTTCAATTCAGAAGAAAGTAAACAGCAATTAAATGCAATGATTCCGCCTTAGGCAGTACAAAGTTCATTTCATAACAAGTACAAAATTTCAACTGTATAAGAGAAGAATTGATCATTACTTCAAATTACCCATCCAACACTCTCTTTCCTTTCATCATAACTGTGTTAAATAATTTAATCCAGACGTGGTTTCAATCAATGATAACAGTCCAAAGAGAAGTAAATAAAATCAATAGTCGAATAATAGGAAGAAGGATCATATTACCTCTTCTCACTGTCTAACCAAATATCCACTATTTAGAACAGACATAATCCAATAGTATGATTCATTCTGAATAGTATATTTCAGTATTCAAAAACTACTAATTACCTTTCCAAAAAGTTGACCAGAGTTCATTGCAACTGGTCCGTAAGCATTAGTATCAAAAGTACCTTTAAATACAACCATTTCCTCTTAAATATTCCACCCAACAAACATTTTCAGTCCAGAAACAACAAGTAAAGATGTACAACAGACAACATTTCATATTTTCATCGTAATAATAATAAAAGGACTCATTTCCCAAATACCAAGGAAAAATTCCGATTCTGATTCAGTTGTAATGCAACAACAAGAAGTTTTTGGACTGCAATCTGAATATATATACATTTAAATGAAAACTTACTTGTTTGCTAGAAACAGTCATACCCAGCTTAATCTGAAACGAGTAAAAATACAGCAACTATACTACCATCATTTCGCTGTAAGAAGTAAGAAACCCCCCTCTTTTTTTTTTTACAAGAACAAGAATCTATTCAAGTTCAGTTCCAGCCGATTACATTAAAGGAGTTCGAACAAGCATCTCTACTACTCATGTATATATATATATATATACTTTCCAAAATATTCAAGAAAGATATCAATACATTTTACTCACTCCTCAAACATTCTAGTTCAGTTCATAAACATTATCCCGAATTTGTTTTTCCCAATCGTTTTCACGCACTGAACTCAGAAAAACAATACTCGCATAACTAATACATTCATCCACTCAAACCCATATAGGGTAATAGAAGCGAATGCTAAACACAGTCAAAACAAACTCATACAGCAAACACAACCTCCTTTGTTTCACTCATTTGCAAAGAAATACCAAAGCCGTGTTCATTTTTATAATGACAGTTCAAACCAGGGTCATACATAATCATCTCATCCTTCCATTTTTACAAGAATGCACAGAACTCAGAATTAATACACACATAGCTAATGCATTCATCAACACAAACTCATATTGGGTAATAAAAATGAATACCCAACACTGTCAAAATGAACCCACACAGCATGGACAGTTTTATTCGATTTAATCATTTTGCAAAGAAATGCTCAAGTCACATGCAGCAAAAGAAAACGACTCAACCCAAAAATCACCTCAACACAACAGCAAAATCAAATAACCAAAACCCCCATCATAAGAGCAGGGTTGTTTTAATGAGACGTTTAAACAAAAGCAAACGGTTTAAGGAGAAGGGCTTAACATGCCTGTATTTCTTTTTGTGGTTCGAAGTAAACCGCATCCACTGGAGCTATTTTTCTCCACGGCATCCTCAGCAAGGCTTACCCAACAGTCCACTAACTCCCACAGGCTCAAAATAGCCATGGCTTCTCCAAATAATAGCAACAGTCATCAAAATAGTAGCAGGTTTGAAAGAACCATGGAAGAAATGCAGAGCAACTAAAAACCCGAATGAACACAATAACAAACAATTTTTCCTCTATCCTCCTTCCAAGGTGAGCTGGTCGCTAAGACCAAGATTATTGAATGCATTGCTTTTTCCTCAATCCTCACGCCACCACCGACTCAGGTTGGCGAGTTCTTTTTTTTCAAATTTTTGCATGCAATTCTTCCTTAGCTACTTAGCTAGTTGAATACCTCCATCTTTTCCCATGTTCCCGCCAAACTTGGCGCTGAAACTGTAAGGACTGCATTTACTACCTTAATAAATTTCTAACCTTCCCTTCTTATCCATTTTCCATCCACATGGGTCCATAAGTCCCCTTCCATAGGTTAGTAATAGTTTAGGATTTTATAGTCCATAGCTAGGTTGTTCACCTAGTTCATAAGTTATTAGGATTTGCATCAATTTTCATCCTTATGCAATTTAAAATCCATGTAGGGTAGTAATTAGGCTATGGGTTATAACATAGTTATAGGTTAGGATTTAATTCCATAGCATCTAATTAATAGTTTCCAACGAGTCTTACCGACTGGCGTTCACATTCAACACAATGCAGGACGTTTCGTCCTATGCTCAACACATACCTGTGTCACTTGCATCCAGGCTCCTATTATCTTACATTGTCTAGCGTTACAACTTGTATGTGGTTCGGGGATCGAACCTTTTCCATTGGCATCTACGTACCAGATATTCATACCTGAAATCAGGTGCTGCAACATTTATATCAACCTTCAGTCTGGTTTCAGGGTTCTTTCCGATTTAGAAGTAAATCGACAAAGCGATCTCAAGAAGGCCCCAGCATACCTTGGATCAATGGAATTGATTCAAGGTGTGTTGTCAATCAGCGAAAAGAGTTCATCAAACATACGACAAGTCTGTTGT
The DNA here is from genome assembly GCA_019776745.2 of Taxus chinensis. Lineage (NCBI taxonomy): Eukaryota > Viridiplantae > Streptophyta > Pinopsida > Cupressales > Taxaceae > Taxus > Taxus chinensis. Next base: position 293,951,532 of record CM034154.1, read on the forward strand.
CTCATTTTGCAAAACACAAGCAATAATAACCTCCGTCCCAAGTAAACAAATTACAACAAACAAGGGTCCAGATTAGTAACACATTCCTTTTAAGATTAAAAGATATATCTTAACATATTTATCTTCATTTCTGCAGTTACAACATCATGAAAAGTGATTACCATGATAGCTTACAAAAATCAAGGCGTTACATTCCTCCCTTCTTAAAGAATCATCGTCCCGATGATCAAATTAACCAATTCAAGGAGTTTCTAGGAAAAAATTCAGTTATTGTCCTTCCATTCATAAGTTCATACCAAAAACAGATTCACTCATTAAAACAATGTTTTAAGATAACTGTAAAATAGACCAGTAATTGTCTAAATTTGGTAGAATTATCAGTTTTTGAATTCAATTTCGATCAAACAAGTATGGAAAAGCAGATCTCATTTCTTCAAGATTTTCCCAAGTTACACTTTCTTCACTAAACTGGTCCCACTGGACCTTGCATTGATTCACTTCGTGATTTCTTAAGTACAACTAGTGAGTTCCCAACACTCGAATGGGCTTAACCATGATTATTCCTGGGTCTTGGACCTGCAAGGAATTCCAATTCAGCACATGTGATAAATTTGTTACGTATTTCTTAAGCAAAGAAATATGAAAAACATCATGCATTTGTGATAAAGTAGGAGGTAATGCTAGATGATAAGCTACAGGGTTGATTATTTCAACAATTTCAAAAGGTCCCACATAACGAGGTGACAACTTGGCAGCCTTGCCAAAAGTTATTGAGCTCTTTTTCGGCTTAACCCGAAGAAAGACCTTCTCACCAAGTTTATAATTCCTATCAACCCACTTTAAGTCTGCATAACTCTTTTGCCTATTGGCAGCCTCCTTTAGATGTTCCCGAATCATTTTGATTTGTTGTTCCATTTCCATGAGGATTTCTGGCCCAATTACTTCTCTGTCCTCTACGTTGTCCCAGCTAACAGGGGTTCTGCATTTTCTTCCATACAATGCTTCAAAAGGTGCCATTTTTAAAGAGGCGTGGTATGTATTATTGTAGGCAAATTCAACCAGCGGAAGGTATTCCTCCCATTTATACTGCTGGTCCATGCAATACATTCTTAACATATCCTCTAAAACTTGGTTGACTCTCTCGGTCTGTCCATCCGTTTTCGGATGATATGCAGAACTAAAGTTTAATTTAGTTCCCAAGGCCGCATTAAGCGTTTGCCAAAACCTTGATGTCATCCTCGGATCTTTGTCTGATATGATCAATTCCGTTATTCCATGCAATCTGAAAATTTCATGTACAAATCTTCTTGCTAACACTGGTGCATCGTCTTTCAAATTACTAGCAATGAAGTGTGCCACTTTGGTTAATTTGTCGACGACAACCAGGATGATATCATGCTTATTCCTTGACATAGGAAATCCTTGAACGAAATCCATCGTTATCACTTGCCATTTGTACTGCGGAATTTTGTGGGGATACTGTAATCCAGTGGGATGCATATGTTCAGCCTTAAGATCAGCAATCCAATTAGTGTGTTACAAATTCCACCACATCCTTTTTCATTCCCTTCCAGAAGTATTGCTGCTTGAGATCAACAAGCATTTTAGTAATGCCAGGGTGTCTAGAGAAAGGTGAATTATGAAATTCAGTTAACAATTTCCTTCTTAAATCATTTGCCAAGGGTATATATACCCTGTTTTCGAACCTCATAATTCCTTCATTATCAAGAAGAAATCCCTTGTACTTTACATCCTTTGGATCTGCAGCAAGTGCTGCTTTAACTTGCTGGAAATAAGAGTCTGATTCCATGACATCTTTCACCTCATCCTTAAACTGAGTTCTTAATGTTATAAGAGCAGAGATGTGCTTCCTTCGACTCAGAGCATCTGCCACTCTATTTTCCTTGCCTTTGATGTAGCTTATATCAAAATCATACTGAGACAGAAATTCTAACCATCTTCGTTGTCTTGCATTTAGGTTTGGTTGAGTAAAAATATACTTCAACCCCAGATGGTCAGTTTTTAACTCAAAGGGTTTGCCAAGAAGGTAATGCCTCCACATTTGAAGTGCATGTACAATGGCAGCGAGCTCTAGGTTGTGTGGAGCATAATTCTGTTCATGTAACTTAAGCTTTCTACTTTCATAAGCTATGACATGGTTATTCTGTAACAGAATGCCTCCAAGACCTTCTCCAGACGCATCTGTTACAACCGTAAAATTTCCATTTGGGTCTGGTACGGTTAAAATAGGTGCTGTAGTTAACTGTTCCTTTAAATTTTTAAAGGCAGATTCACACTTGTCAGTCCAGACAAATTTCTTATCTTTCTTTTGTAGTGAGGTGATTGGGGCAGAAATTTTTGAAAAGTCCTTAACGAACTTTCTATAATATCCTGCCAAGCCCATGAAGCTTCTTACTTCATGCACGTTCTTAGGCGCAGGCCACTCGGTTATAGCTGCAATCTTTGAAGGGTCTACAGCTATCCCGTTCTTGCTTATAACGTGTCCCAAATAATGCACCTCTGCATCATAAAAGGAACATTTAGACAATTTACCATACAACCTTCTCTTTCTCAAAACTTCCAGCACTATCCTTAAATGTTCTTGGTGCTCTTCGACATTTTTAGAGTATATAAGAATGTCATCCAAGAATACAAGCACGAACTTGTCTAGGTATTCTTGAAAAATATTATTCATCAAATTCATGAAGGCGGCAGGTGCATTTGTCAACCCAAAAGGTAACACCGTGAATTCATAATGCCCGTACCTTGTTCTAAAAGTTGTTTTATGAATATCTTCTTCCTTTATTCTCAGCTGATGATACCCAGATCGAAGATCTATTTTTGAATAGACTGATGCTCCACGCATCTGGTCGAACAGATCATCAATCCTAGGAAGTGGGTATCGATTCTTAATAGTTTCCTTATTCAACATTCTGTAATCAATGCACAGTCTCAATGTGCCATCCTTCTTCTTTACAAAAATTACCGGCGCTCCCCATGGTGAGACGCTCAGTCTTATCAACCCCTTAGTCAAAAGTTCCTGTAATTGAGCCTTAAGCTCCACCAACTCGAGGGTGGTCATTCTGTAAGGTGCCTTAGATATGGGTTCAGTTCCTGGCTTGATCTCTATTGCAAAGTCAAACTCTCGTTTGGGCGGAAGACCTGGTAATTCCTCTGGAAATACATCACTGAAATCCCTTAATAATGGGTACCTTTCCATGAAATCATTATCTTCCTCAACATTTTCTGTCATTTTTACGGCATACAAGGTGCAGCCTCTATTTTTAGCCCTTTTTAGTTGCATAGCTGTTAGTTTCCTAACTGCAACCTCACGCCTTACACCTTGAATGACTGCTGCTTTCTACAGGTCATCAAAACAACAAATTTGTTTTTCATAACAGTCAACCTTTGCCTTATGTTCTGCCAACCAGTTAACTCCAATAATGATATCATATGATCCTAAAGGAGTGACATACAGGTCAACTTTGGTGGAGAAACTGGGCAAGTCAAGAATTGTCCCCAAAAAGGCACATTTCGACTGTATGGACAACATTATTCCCATAATGCACTGTCCATGTCTTATCCATTTGTTCATCTTTTCTTTTTAATTTCATTGCAAGTTTAGTAGAAATAAAGCATTCAGTAGCTCCAGTATCAAAAAGTATGACTACAGGTGTACCGAATAACTTACCCGGAACTTCTATGGGTGTAACTTGCTTTTCAGCTTGTTTGTTAGCCACCACAGCGTGTATCCTATGCTGTTGATCACGATCATCCTTTTTCAGAGGATAGTGACTCACGTAATGGTCCTTTCCATAGTTGAATCATCCTCTAACTAGCCCTTTCTTAGGTTCGAATTTGCTACCAGCTTTGAAGTTATCACTCTGGCTTCCATAGGACTTTTGTCCATTGCTACTAAATTTTACGAAGCTACTCTGCACACTATTTACAGGTTTTTTCATTACAGATTTCTTGTTGTTATCTACAACAATTTTTTTTTTTCACACCAAACCTTTTCCAGGGCCCCTTTTTGGGTGCGAGAGATGAAGAAGAGTTGGGAATCTTCTTCCTAATCTCCTCCCTATGAGTAGAAATCGCTCTCAATTTTTGTTCTCTGTCTTATTACCTTTTCGAAAACTCCTTCCATAGTGGTTGGACCGTGGACATCCACTTCGCCACCAATGATGGGATTCAGTCCCATTATGAACTTTCGTATTCTGAACTTCTCGTCAGCTTGGTACTGCGGCACATACTTAAGGAGTTTAGTAAACCCTTCCTAGTATTCTGTCACCGTCAGCCTTCCTTGCGACCAGTTCTGAAATTCAATCATTTTCCTATCAAAATAGAGTTGAGGCAGCCACCATTGCCTAAAGTAACCCTTAAATTGATCCCAAGTTATGTCTGTTTTGACAATATTCAACTCAACCTTACGGTTGTCCCACCATGATGATGCTTCATGAGAAAGCTGATATGCTCCCCATATCGCTTTGGTCTCCTCAGAGAAGTTTCTTATTGCAAAAGTACTTCTCCATTTCACTGAGCCAATTTTCAGCTCCGTCCCCAAGTGTTGTTCCATCAAACTTTGGAGGACTTATTCTCTTTATATCATTTGTAAGTTCAGTTGCTAATCTTGCCCTTTTATTTTCAGGATGATTAGGAGCGTTCGCATTACTATTATCAACACCCGGATTCCCTCCATTGGTGTTGTCCACAGGAGGTGGCTGATCATTTATATCAGCTTCTTCTTCCTCCTCCTCATTGCCCATTGATTGATGTTCCAAAACAGTCAGACGATCGCTTGTATCTAGTAGGGCAGCAAGGATTTCATCCAATCTTTTGAGCAGTAGCTGCTTCTCCACCCGGGTAACGGGTTGTTCGCAGCATTTCCTCTTGTTCTAACCATTTTCTGTTCAATAAGAAAATGTAAACCTTATTAAATTGTGGACTCATTAGGTCCAAGAGCTGCAACCTTCAGCTCTGATACCAAGATGTAACATCCCCATTTTAAGATACTAGAACAAGGGAAATTTTATTTTTTATATGCAACGTTCTCTGTTCTGAATTATGTAATTCAAACACACGTTCAAGTTTTAATAATTGTTCTCTGTCCAATTGATGTAATTCAGATCACACAATTTCTTTTTAAAACCAATGTTCTCTGTTCACATATTTACAATATGGAACACACATTCAATGCCATTCAATCATATAACAGATACCATATGTTGCTGTAAATGAATCGAAGAACTACCGATCTCCCATTTTATGGCTCATAGTTTCAACGATCTCTCATTTCATGACTCGGCGACTTACCGATCCTTCATGTTAATCCATGCATTGTATAATAAGTATACAGGGTTCTTTTACTGTTTCTGGTTATCGAAGTGATCCATTTAAGAGGCCTATCTGAATATCTGTTACTGATATTCATCTGACATCCTGCATCTTAAACTAGGTGATTAGGACAACGCAACCAGCACTTGCGATACTTTGGCCAAAGATTTTCACATGCTTTGCATGATCATATTCCTAGATGTTATACACATCAATGGAATACGTCCTTCACCTCACTTCATCTGTTATCTAGAATGGTCTTTCCTGATCTCTGTCAGTCCTTCCATCTAAGGTCAAGCTCTAACCCCAACTAGCAATATGAACGAGTATAGGAAGGCACTCATGGTAACTAAAGGTACGCAGACATACTGTGTTGTCCCTAGGTGACTCTGTGTGTCGAGTTACCTTTAGTCCTCTGGAGTCACTCCATATACACGATCACATTCCTATCCCCGTCTAAGAAACTTAGTCCCAGCTTATGTACACTTGATGAATTGATTCAAGAGGGCGTTGTAACATGTCAGCTACAACATTGTGTCGTCATGAAGGCCCCACCTTCATGAAGACACCATATTGCAGCTGGCGTGTGCCAAGGTCCTACGGAATCCTCTCATCAAGGAGTACACATCCAACTCGAGTGATTGGATTATAATCTTAATATTTAAGATCAATTTTCAGCAACTGCGCTGATCCTTAAACCTCGTCGTTCATTACAGTTGTATATAGCTAAGAGAGACTCAATTTGTCTTATAGCTTAATATACGTTTACTCCTCCATATCGAAGGATCGTATATTTCCATCTTGGTTCCTTTCTTTAAGCTTCAGACTAATAGTCCACTACAGCTTAACGTAGTAAGTTCAACCTTTTAAACTTAACCAAGTTTTACTCCCAACTGTAATTAAATTTAGAATTCCATCTTATTAGATATCATTTACACGATGTCCCTTCTTAAAAGAAGGTATTCAGCTATCCTCCTAAACCTTACTTCAGTTAAGGTTTGTTAACAATAGATATGTTTTCCCATATCTAATATTTTCTGAATTTAAACATTTCGAGGATATTAACGGAGTCCGAATACAAGGTTCAACTACTCCTATGTTATTTGATATTCCTTAGCTTATAAGCTAATCCCGAATATCATTCAATTAAGAGTTCATATTCACCTAAATCCATTTTAATGTCAAATTAAAATTCATATTAACCCAAGTATGAAATAATTGCACATTCCAACTTAAAACTTTGCATTCAAGTAAAGAATAGATATTATTTCCTTTTAAATCTATCCACTATCATTTGAATAACTCCAAATCAAAGAATAACACTATATTCTCAATCTTTATTCAAACAATTTCAAAATGATATAGCCATTAAAATATCACACTTTTCCTTGTATTCATCCATAAGATTTACAATCTATACAATCGCCAGTCCAAACAACTGGACTTCGTTTATATCAAACAACATTACAACACATAAGGAAAGAAAAATGTAATTTCTTCTTTTCCCATTTCCTCGTAGAGGAATATTAGCTATCAAATACGATCCATCCTTAGCTATTCAGAAGAAGTATAAGAAAACAACCATGTCTTCGTTTTTTACTCAAGAACCATATACAAAATTTACTTGCACAGGTCAGTTCATTGAACTGAGCATATTAAGCACTTGTCATTAAAATGAGGTGCTTTTAATTAACTGTCTCAATAAAAGAACCCTGCTTTTATGAAACGTAAACAAAAATATGAGATGAACACCATCCAAGATTTAAGTGTTGATAAGGATGAACAGCCTAACAACCCAATCATCTAATTACCATCCCAATCAGACAAAAGGATTACTACCCATTTTCCCAAATAATTACTACAAGAAGTAATTTCCTTCAAACAGTTCCAGATTAAAACATCTGTAAGAACTAATACACCTATGTATATATTGTTGTTCCAATGTAAATGCTATCAATTCCATTCCCTTACAATAGTTAAAGAAAAGACTTACGAAATAAATTTTAATAAGACTTCTAACAGAATCACTTTCCCTTCCTTTCATACTACTCGTCTAATTTCAAACAATCAAACGCTGAAGAGAAAAGTAGTCATTCACCATGAACTCATTGGTGTCAATCCTCAAAATTCAACAACAGAATAATACTTCTTTCAATTCAGAAGAAATTAAACAACAATTAAATGCAATGCTTATACCTTAGGCAGTACAAAATTCATTTCATAACAAATATAGAATTTCCAACTGTATGAGAGAAGAATTGAACATTACTTCAAACTATCCATCCAACACTCTCTTTCCTTTCATCATAATTATACTGAGAATTTAATCCGGACGTGATATCAATCAATGATAACAGTCCAAAGAGAAGTAAATAAAATCAATAATCGAATAAAAGGAAGAAGGATCATATTACCTCTTCTCACTGTCTAACCAAATATCCACTATTTAGAACAGACATAATCCAATAGTATGATTCATTCTGAATAGTATATTTCAGTATTCAAAAACTACTAATTACCTTTCCAAAAAGTTGACCAGAGTTCATTGCAACTGGTCCGTAAGCATTAGTATCAAAAGTACCTCTAAATACAATCATTTCCTCTTAAATATTCCACCCAAGCAAACATTTTCAGTCCAGAAACAACAAGTAAAGATGTACAGCAGACAACAAATCATATTTCATCGTAATAATAATAAAAGAACTCATTTCCCAAATACCAAGTAAAAATTCCAATTCATATTCAATTGTAATGAAAACAACAAGAAGTTTTTGGACTGCAATTGAATATATATACATATATAAATGAAAACTATACTTGTTTGCTAGAAACAGTCATACCCAGCTTAATCTGAAACGAGTAAAAATACAACAACTATACTGACCATCGTTTCACATGTAAGAAGTAAGAAACCCCCCAAATCTTTCTTTACAAGAACAAGAATCTATTCAAGTTCAGTTCCAGCCGATTACATTAAAGGAGTTCGAACAAGCATCTCTATTACTCATGTATATATATATATACTTTCCAAAAGATTCAAGAAAGATATCAATACATTTTACTCACTCCTCAAACATTCTAGTTCAGTTCATAAACATTATCCACGAATTTGTTTTTCCCAATCGTTTTCACGCACTGAACTCAGAAAAACAGTACTCGCATAACTAATACATTCATCCACTCAAACCCATATAGGGTAATAGAAGCGAATGCTAAACACAGTCAAAACAAACTCATACAACAAACACAACCTCCTTTGTTTCACTCATTTGCAAAGAAATACCAAATCCGTGTTCATTTTTATAATGACAGTTCAACCTAGGGTCATACAGAACCATCTCATCCTTCCATTTTTACAAGAATGCATAGAACTCAGAATTAATACCCGCATAGCTAATGCATTAATCAGAACAAACTCATATTGGGTAATAAAAACGAATACCCAACACTGTAAAAAAAAACCCACACAACATGGACAGATTATTCGATTTAATCAATTTGCAAAGAAATGCTCAAGTCGCATGTAGCAAAAGAAAATGACTCAACCCAAAAATCACCTCAACATATCAGCAAAATCAAATAACCAAAACCCCCATCATAAGAGCAGGGTTGTTTTAATGAGACGTTTAAACAAAAGCAAACGGTTTAAGGAGAAGGGCTTAACATGCCTGTATTTCTTTTTGTGGTTCGAAGAAACCGCATCCACTGGAGCTATTTTTCTCCACAGCATCCACAGCAAGGCTTACCCAACCGTCCACTAACTCCCACAGGCTCAAAAATAGCCGTGGCTTCTCCAAATAATAGCAACAGTTATCAAAATAACAGCAGGTTCGACAGAACCATGGAAGAAATGCAGAGCAACTAAAAACCCAAATGAACACAATAACAAACAATTTTTCCTCTATCCTCCTTCCAAGGCGAGCTGGTCACTAAGACCAAGATTATTGAATGCATTGAATGCATTGATTTTTCCTCAATCCTCACGCCACCGCCGACTCAGGTTGGCGAGTTCCTTTTTCAAAATTTTGCTTGCAATTCTTCCTTAGCTACTTAGCTAGTTGAATACCTCCATCTTTTCCCATGTTCCCGCCAAACTTGGCGCTGAAACTGTAAAGATTGCATTTACTGCCTTAATAAATTTCTAACCTTCCCTTCTTATCCATTTTCCATCCACATGGGTCCATAAGTCCCCTTCGATAGGTTAGTAATATTTTAGGATTTTATAGTCCATAGCTAGGTTGTTCACCTAGTTCATAAGTTATTAGGATTTGCATCAATTTTCATTCCGTATGCAATTTAAAATCCATGTAGGGTAGTAATTAGGCTATGGGTTATTACCTAGTTATAGGTTAGGATTTAATTCCTTAGCATCTAATTAATAGTTTCCAACGAGTCTTACCGACTGGCGTTCACATTCAACACAATGTAGGATGTTTCGTCCTATTCTCAACACATACCTGTGTCACTTGCATCTAGACTCCTATTGTCTTACGCTGTCTAGCGTTACAACTTGTATGTGGTTTGGGAATTGAAACTTTTTCCATTGGCATCTATATACCAGATATTCATACCTGAAATCAGGTGCTGCAACACTTATATCAACCTTCAGTCTGGTTTCAGACTTCCTTCTGATTTAGAAGTAAATCGACAAAGCGATCTCAAGAAGGCCCCAGCATACCTTGGATCAATGGAATTGATTTAAGGTGTGCTGTCAATCAGGGAAAAGAGTTCATCAAACATACGACAAGTTTGTTGTCTCATTTTGCAAAACACAAGCAATAATAACCTCCGTCCCAAGTAAACAAATTACAAAAAACAAGGTTCCATATTAGTAACACATTCCTTTTAAGATTAAAAGATATATCTTAACATATTTATCTTCATTTCTGCAGTTACAACATCATGAAAAGTGATTACCATGATAGCTTACAAAAAATCAAGGCATTACATTTCTTGCCACTTTTCGTGTTGTTGATCATTATGGGATGCCTTGATGATATTATCTCAGCAAAATTGTGAGTTGAATCAGCAAGCAAGTGTCCCTCAAAGTGTCCATGTGAGTCAAGTTGCTTGGCCTCCCAATTCATTGCTTATTTTTCATATTTAAGATAATCAAACCCATTAAGTGAGTATCATGTAGCGAGGTTGGTCACTTCTACTTAACAGAAAAAATGGGTTTATGTTGAGGTTCACTTAATAGAAGACTTGAAAGAGTTTACTAGTGTTATGATTCTCATGTGCGGATTTCACTAATGCCTTAAGGTTTTGGTGTAGTGGTTTGTTACATTTGGAATTAGATCAACCACCCAGGTTCGAGTCTCGACACGAGTGGTTATGTCGACATTGCAGTGGTCACCCGAGGCTCGTATAGGTCAGGTCGTGGTCCTGTTATAACGGCACAAATATATCCTGGGGTTTGGGCTATGGAAGTGTGGTGGGATGTTATGATCCTCATGTGTGGATTTCACTAATGCCTCGAGGTTTTGGTGTAACGTTTTGTTCGTTACAATTGATATATAGATAAGAACCAAACACTTAATGCAAAAGTTTTACTAAATCAACTTATCCAACACATGCTTCTACTAACAAGCACTCAACCATTTGATTCATGATTATCGCTTAATAACCTACTTTAATTCGTCAACTTGAGAATCACCTATTAAACATTAAGCAATGCAAAAAATGAATGCTAGTTAGACCATGATGGTGAACAAAAGGTCCGCCACTTGGAACATAAACCCAAAGTAGATAGCACAATATCCAATGTAAAATCTCAATAGAATATGTGAGAGTCTAAGCACATCTTTCCTCTCATCCCTATCCCCCATGATCAAGACCCTTTAAATCCCTCAGAGCCAATCTCTTAAGAAAAATCTATGTAATTGTTAGCTTATATGTTGGAATTTCTTCGACATATGCCCAACACTCTCATCATTCATGTAACTCGCCTCACATGGGTGTCAAGTTACCATGGGGAGATAATTGGGATAATCATTGCTCCATTTCGCTTGAAGGCTTTATTTTGTCAAATGAACTTCCGCTTTTGAGCAACAATTTTATTGTTATGGGATTTAATGAAAGAATTGAAGACAAGAAGGGAGAACTAGACCCAAATACGTTTTCTTCATGAATATTTTGTCATAAAATATAAGAGCTCTCATGAAAATTTTATGTGATCCCATATCATTGACTTTGAGATTTAGATCTTGTGTGTTTGCAAAAGTTAATGTTACATACTTTTTGATATAAACTACTCTAAAACACATTTTTGTTAGATGTAACACATTACTTGACTGCTAATGTAGATAGTTGTGTGGGCAACATTATTTTAATTTAATTCAAATTTGCACCTTTAGTTATTGCATCGAGTCAAAATATGTCACATTAGGGAACTTGGGTTACCCTTGACATTGATGGGAATTCTTTTGGCCTTGTAATTGTATATATACCCATTGATCAACATATAAATTACCTTTGGTGTATTGGCTTGTTTATGGTTATTTTAATATGATTGAGCCCCTTAGGATAAAGTGAATGTGTTGTCAATGTGGTGGTGTGTGGGAGATGATGAAGCTTGGTTTTATTTTAAAAACCATTGGGGCTTGTCAAAACTTTTTTTGGTGGCGATCTTTATTGGTAAGGGTAGGATCATGACCACTTATTATGATCATGGGACTACAATGTAACTTCTAAACTATCCATAAATTTTTATCATGCTTGTTACAAATGGATGCAATAAGAAATATATAGACATATTTGGTGAGTCTATCTATGACCACCATGATGACATTTTTCCTTTCCACCCTAGGTGACCTTGCAATGAAATCCATAGAAATTTCCTCCTACCTTTAGTTTGGAATAGATAAGGGTTTAGAAGATCCAACATCTTAGTTGTCTTACCCTTGTTTTACCGACGTAGCCTACATTTTGCCACAAATTTCTAGACTTCCCCTTGAGTCCCTCCCAAAAGAAGTCTTTCTTGATTCTTCCATAAGTATTTAAGAAACTAGAATGCCTGCTACTAGAGATCATATAGCTTTGTAAGAGCATTTTACTTCAAAACTAAAATGTTGTGCAAGTACAACCTATCTTTGCACCTTAGGGCATTCACTTTCCACACAAATTTAAATATAACTCCCACTACTAGAGATGCATGTAGCTATGTAAGAGCCTTTTACTTCAAAACTAAAATATTGTGTAAGTACAATATATCTTTGCACCATAGGGCATTCACTTTCCACACAAATTTGACTGATACCGTAACATCGTATTAGAACTTCTCAATCAAAACTTATGTATTTGTACTATTTTATGACTTTGACCTTGCCTCATCCATCTAACTGGCCTATGATATGAACATTACATATAAAAATTCCAATGTGGACTCAATCTTGTGGGATAGTTCATCCACCACTACATTTTCCTTCCCTTTCTTATAGATGATTTCAAAGTCATAACCCAACATTTCATTAACCAATTTTTTGTTCTTTGAATGATGACCTTTGTTCCAAGAAGTCCTCAAGATTACCATGATATATCATCACCTTAAAGTGTATACCCATTAGATATGGTCTCCATGTTTTGATTGTGTGAAGAATAACCATCGTTTCCTTAACATAACCATTCCTTATCAAATCTTTCCCTTTGAGCTGAAAAATCTGAAATGCAATGAGTTGTCCTCCTTGCATGAGAAATGCACTATTATACATCAATTCCTCACATTTCAAAATGAATGTCTTTGAAAAATCTACGGTAACTAGGAATGGAGTGGTGTACATGGTGTCCTTCAACATATTAAATGCCCTAGTGGCTACTTGGTCTAGTGGAAGGAGTCCCTCAACAATAATTCTATGATTGTTACTACTATGCTACTATAATATTTCACAAAATGATGATACTAACTCATCAACTCTAGGAAGTCCTATAGGTTCTTGAGGGTTTTTGGAAATTCTCATTCCACCATGTTCTTTATCATATTGTGGTCCATTTTTATGCTTTCAAGTGAGAAACAATGTGACCCATGTTATCCACCTCTTCCAATCCAAAAACACGCTTTAAAGGTTTGGCATAAAGTTGATGTTTTTCTAGTCATTAAATTGTGATCCATATGTAGCAAGTGTTCTTCCCATGTATTGCTAAATATCAATATGTCATAAACAAAGTAGGACAAAATTTTGTAGAAAGGGACGAAAGACTTAACTCATGAAACTCTAAAATGTAGATGGTACATTTGTGAGGGAAAAAACATCACTATAAACTCATAGTGGCCCTCACGTGACCTAATTTATAATTTATGAATATCCTCATATCTAATTTTAACTTTATGCTAGCCTGAATGAAGATCTAGTTTTGTAAAATAAACAAAACCATGCTACTCATCTAGAAAATCATCAGTTGCAAGAATACAAAACATATCTTTAATAGAGTACTTGTTGAGTTCTCTATAGTTTAAACACATATGTCAAGTTTCCTCCTTATACACCTTTACCATTGGAGAAGAGTAAACATTCTAAACATTATGGATAATACTCGTTTCCAACATTTCTTACATACTATTTTCTCTATCCCACTCTTTTACACATACATATACCTATAATGTCTAATGTTAGGTGGTTGGATCCTCGGTACTTGCTGAATTTCTTGATCATGATCTCTTTTGGGAGGTAATTATATCTACATAACCCAAAGAAAAAAAAGGAGTGCCCAGCTATAATTACTTGTAGTGTAGGTCCCTTTGGCTATTGTTCTTCCAATAAAAAATTGTGCTACAAATGCATCTGTACCCATTTTAAACATATTTTGCATTTGATGTAAAATCAACAAATGCAGATACTTTGTACAAATTCCTTATGGTTGGAAAGTTGTGTCTTGTGAATCAAACCTCTTTAACATCTCTTAGAAGTTCATCTCAATAGTTCTAAGGGTTTTGATCTAGTGGACTCCTAGAGATATGTCAAATCCTCCCAGTGGAATGTAAAACATAAAATATTGTAGCTTGTACTCATCCATACAAAACTTAATAGTATGCTATCTCCCTAAACAACCAAATGTACCACCATATGTAATCATGAATTGTAATTTTGGGGCTGTATATACAAAATGGTTTATATGTTCTACCATATTATTATTGATGAAGTTATGTGTACTTCTGGATTCAATTAAACCTTTAGTTCATATGTGCTACTAAATTTTTATACTTCCTTCCTTTGCTTTTCTAGAACTATCCCTTTACTTTTGGACATTGCACGATATGTGATCCATCTCAGTATTTCATGTTTTATCTTTGGATTATTTCAAACACTAGTACCTAGTACAAACACTAATGCCCAGACAACCATGTCCCAGAGTGTGAGGTTGAGGTTAGTTTCTAGTGTTTGAAGATTGCGGTTGAGGTCATCCATACTCACCCTTTTATTAACCTTTTTCTTGAAGTTGGTTGATTGTTTCTGATACATCAGAAATAGAGGACTCAAAATCCATATATTCCTTATTAGGAGTCATTACTAAATTGGTTTGGCCCTTACCTTGGCCTATATTTGATCTCCCTGTCATGATGTAAGGTTTGGGTCTTGGGATATAAGGATTAGGGTAGAAATATAGGTTTTGGGGTGTTGTGATTTTATTTTCCAAATAAAGAGAAACGCAAAGAACAAACCCTAGCTAATTTTTGGTAATATTTCTAAAAATATAAGAAACTCATAAAATTCTAAATCTTGTAGCCTATGTAGTGAATTTATGAAAAACCCTAAATCTGATATAACTTGTGTAAAACAAGTAAAAAAATCTTGAAATTTTTAGATAACCTTAATTGACTTATTTCACAACTCTATATTAAAAAATTCTAGGAAAATTCACTTCCATTTTGGAGATATGTCAAATATTCAAAATTAGGGTTTCGACCCAGTTCTAGCCAGATCAAAGCTCTGTTACCACTTGCAATGAAATTACTTAGATAGATTTGAATATCACCGTAATTATAACACCAAAGAACACTAATACATAGGTAAATGATCACAATATGCAACTATAATGACTTCTCCACTTTCAGGGGGCAACATCCAAACCATACAATAAGACTCAACCACTCAATACGATGAGCATTTATTACTCACTAACTCCTATATATACACTACTATGTTATACAAAGCACCAAGGCCAACCTACTAAGCATATGAAAGCATAAATAAATACGATTTGACATGATAAGAGATTAAGTTAGCTATAGTTCGTTTATACATATTCCATATATGACCTAGGATTAAGGGTGTGTCATTTTTAGGATTAAGTGTGCATTTTAGATGAATTTGCAAGAGGTGATTGACATAATGGTTGCACACGAGTGATAATCATGTGGATTTATAGCATTTTGATCACATTTTACATCATATGAGATAGGAATTCTATAGGTGATGAGGATGTACCATATAGTTTTTTATGCCAAATGGACCTACTAATTGCACTAGAGAAGAGGTGAAATTTAGAGATGAACACCTTTCACCTACTGACTGGTGAGATGAGCGTCACTCTAGAGGAATTTTGGAGGATTTTAAAACTTTCCTTTTGAGGAGAGTTATTATACTAGAAGACGATAGAGAGGATTCGAATAATGAGGTGGATGATTGGCTAAAAATATCTACATGTTAGTTAAGAGGGTATTGATATAGACAAGTGCTATAATCAAGGCGAACTTAGTAGGTTATGTTATCCCAAATTTACCCCCCGTGGGTTAATTTGGATAATTCATTATAAATGGACTTAGCCATTCAAATTCAAAGATGTGCATACGACCATCAAATACAACTCCATATTTTTGGAGAGAAAGGTAGCTCAGGATGGCTCGGCCGAGTCATAACCTAGATTGTACGAGTTGTATGGCCCAACTCGCTGTGACGAAGGTTTGGACTGTTTTGGCGAGGTCGGCGAGTCAGGGAGAAAAGATGGTAAAATCCCACCGCTAGCATGGAAAATGCTACTGGATGGTAATAAGTATGGATGCTGTCGGTCGGTAGCATGGATAACGACAAGTCATAGGGAAAACAATGCAAAGGCGTTAGTAGCATGTACTAATGCTACCAACCAATAGTAGGGTAGTGTTGGTTCTAAAATAGTTTTAAATTCTATAGGTTGGTGGCATTTTTAGTGCTACCAGCTAGTTGCACAAAGCAGTGATGAATAGCAGTCGAGAGTTAGCAAAGGTGCCAGTAGCATTTGTACAGATTGTACCAGCCGATAAAAGATTTTAAAAGCTATCGGCCAGTGGCAAATAAAATATGTTACTGGCCAGTTGCATTTATGCAATCAATCACCATTAGAGAAAATTATACAATCGGTCGAGTACGGCCACGAACTAGGCATTAATGGGAGTGGTACAATGTTGTTCAACTACCAGTTTAATGAGGTATGGTGCCCATGACTTACCATGTAAGCAAAGGACTAATTTGTATGGCCTCCCATACCTCTTTAATGAAATATGTTGGGTTGGTGAGGCAATTTCAAGGTTCTTCTTCAATATATTGTAAAATTGGCCTCATTTGGAGGAGAGACATTCGGGGAGCTAGGGAAAATCTTGCAAATTTTTCCCTTAACTCCATTGAGATGTAATCCTTCCCTTGCACCTGACAAGTGTATTTATGCCTCTATACATCAATGTAAATGATATGTTCATGTTTTGGAGCAATAAATTCATGTTTTTGTGGTGATTTTAACCTTTTGTCATGTTTTATTGTGTATCGTTGCCTCTCTATTTTCTTGTTGTATTTTGTGCATGATTTTTCACTTACAGGTTCAAGTAGTTGTGCTTCATGGATTACAGATGGAGATTAAGGATCTGGGTCTTAGTCACATTCGCCTGACCTCTCCCAGCCTTATTTTCCCTCTTCTTTCTCCCTCAACAGGATATCTTGCCCCTTTTTTGGGTGCTATCACCCCCATTTAGTGTAGGATTTCCCTTTTTATACACTCTCTCCCTAGCCCTGTCTCCTTGGAATTGTTAGGATAGGCGTAGTTAGGTGTTTTTCTTGCATTAGGAGTAGTTTAGCAGTATGTTTTGGAAGAGGAATCCAAACTTATCTGGAGAGTTATCTCAAGTTCACAAGTCCCACATATTGAGAAATAACCCCATATTAGCAAATTACACCCGGAATGCCCCACTTACATGCAAGCAATTCGGGGGGTGCTATAATTTTGTGATAATAGTTTTGGCATGCTCGGTGGGACAGGTTTGAAACACCTTACCAATTCACTTCATCAAGTCGATGTGCTCTTGGTGAAGGTTCCAGCCTTTTGAGGCACATACAAGCATATTTGGAGACTCCATCTGGTCAATAACAAACTCTGAATTGCAGCCCTTCCTCTCCATCCACTTCCATTTATTTTCTTTCCATCTCCTTCATCTTCTTCCATTCATGAAGCTATGCAGTCATGGCTTCATTTACATCATGGTATTCACACGTGCCATAAAAATTCCATTTAGACATACCTCCACATTTGTAGCATATATTCTTAGGATACTACCAGCCACCTCCATACCTGTACTTTAATGGAGATCAACACTGTGCATACCCGTATGAGCAAGATGCAGATCAATTTGGTTATATGCCAGACTATGCGATTGTTGAGAAGATAAACTATGATATTTAGCAGAAGGCACACAAAAGGTTCACATGTAAGAGCATGGCACATTCAAATGAACAGAAGGATAGGGAAGGACATGCGCGTGAAAGACAAGGACAGATTTGGGAATTATGCATTTTCACGTGTACGGGCTATTTTTGGAGATAGTGTGCAGAGCACACAAATTGGATAAATACTTACGTGACACACATATGTTATTTTTGGAAGAGCGACTACCAAGCGCTTTGCATGGGTTCGAGCTAATAATAGAGTTTCTACTGCTAGTTAACTAGAAGAGATCTATTGTTAGTGTACTTGTATGTGTGTCTATTATTGTAAAGGCACATAACTATTTTCAGCATGCGACCTATTTTGGGAGCTATGCAAGTGGTGAAGGGAAAGTCCACACCCTTATAAATATGTAGCTATCTACGTAGTATAGGGGGAATGGATATAAGTTATTGTGAAGTTATGCTACCAGATCTGATGCGCACATGAGCTTATGGGGTAAGTGCACGAAGTTGGGGGCCAAAAAGCAGACAAGAATATGAAAAAAGTAAAATGGGTACATGTTTTGCTAAGCACTCACGTTTTAATTTGTTTGGCTCAAGAATCACCAAACCTATAACGCATACACGTTTCAAACAAGTCAAAACATGTACAGATTTCGTGTAGTATGGACCATGCATATGTGTCTTGGTGGTTTATACTTACAAAAATAAATGTTTAAGATTTCTTTAATTATTTCTTATACTTTTATTATTTTCTATTATACATTTCAATTTATTTTAGTAAATATAAGAAATTAGGGTCACTCTACACCTTATGGAAGTGGTCTTGTAGCTCCAACAGTTATAATCTAGAAGATAGTTTTTCAAAATCTAATCTGGTCAGTACTTACTCATTTTCAGGATTTCAACAAACGACCTAAAACTTTCAGGGCATATATATTGTAGTCAGTCTTTGTTTTGGGAAAGCATATAGTCATTTTTTAGGTTTTTTGACCTTCTAAAATGGATTTTGGCCCTACCACTTCTTGAATTGGTACTAATTTTTAAATTTGGTCCATAATTCACTTTAGTGACCATGAATTAACTCTATGATGTTTGTCTACTTCTTACTAAATAGAGATCCTCACTTTGTAGATAGAGGATTGTTCCCTAAATGGGATTCTTGTCCTATGGCCAAAATGAGGTGATTGTAATGTGCCTCCTCCTTAAGGTGTGATAACACTACTAGGTGTTGAAATGAGTTGTTACAAATAGTACCAAGTGAATTGCATCAAGTGAACTCAGATGATTGCTCATTCTTAGAAACATGGTGCTCCATATAAATATCATCCCCTCACCTTTCATATCTCTAAAATCATCCTTTCATGGAATCAAATTCATGATTCTCATACATGCTTTTTCTCATATGTCTCTTATGGAGACAAACGATGCCTTAATACTTCACAAATAATGGTCCTTAATAACTCGGTGACATGACTAGCTCATTTTAGCTTGTTCTGAAGGGTGTTCAATTAACTACAAAATGGCCAAAAATACCTTTTTAGGCCTTTAAAGGAATTAGTCTCTCATCAAAAATAAATGAGTCGATCAATCACCTTAAACACTATTTCCTACACACTGAAACATGATGAATGATATTTTTATGACTTTCCTTTGGGTGAGGGTTTATGATTTAGGGTTTATGGTTTAGGGGTCAAGGCTTAGGGTTTAGGGTTTAGGGCTAAGGGTTTAGGACTCAAGGTTTAGAGTTTAGGGTTTAAGGGTTTAGTGTTTAAGGCTCATAGTTCAAATTTTAGGGTTTAGGGTTTAGGGCTCAGGGCTTAGGGTTCATGGTTTAGGGTTTATGGTTTAGGGTTCAGAGTTTTGGGTTTATGGTTAAGGGTTAAGGGTTGAGGGTTTAGGGTTTAGGGATCAAGGTTCAAGGTTTAGGGTTTAGGGTTTAGGGATCAAGTTTGAGGGTTTAGGGTTTAGGGTTTAGGGTTGGGTTGAGGGTTTAGGGTTTAGGGTTGAGAGATTAAGGGTTTACAGAGGTTTAGGGTTTAGGAGTTAGGGTTTAAGGTTTAGGGTTGAGGATTTAGGGTTTACGGTTTAGGGTTTAGGAGTTAGGGTTTAAGGTTCAGGGCTTTCAGGGTTTAGGGTTTAGGGCTCAAGGTTTAGGGTTTAGGGTTTCAGGGTTCAGGGTTCAGGGTTTAGGGCTTAGAGTTTAGGGTTTAGGGTTTAGGGTTTATGCTATAAGGGTTCAAGGTTTAGGGTTTTGGCTTAGGGCTTATGGCTTAGGGCCTAGGGTTTAGGGCTTAGGGTTTAGGGTTTAGGGCTCAAGGTTTAGGGTTTAGTGGTCAGGGTTTAGGTTTAGGGTTTAGGGTTTAGGATTTAGGTTTAAAGGTTAGCGTTTAGGGTTTAGGGCTTAGGGTTTATTGTATAGGGTTTAGGGTTTATGGATCAAGGTTTAAGGTTTAGGGTTTAGGGTTTAGGGTTTAATGTTTAGGGTTTAGGAGTTAGGGTTTAAGGTTTAAAGGTCAAGGTTCAGGGTTCAGGGTTTACGGCATCGAGGATTTAGGGTTTAGGTTTTAGGGTTAAGGGTTTAGGTTTTAAGGGTTTAGCATTTAGGGTTCTAGTGGTTTAGGGCTGATGGTTTAGGGCTTATGGTTTAGGGCTTAGGGTTTAGGATTTAGTGTTTGGGGTTTAGAGTTTAGGGTTTAGGGGTCAACAGGTTTTAGGGTTTATGATTTAGGATTTAGGGCTTAGGGTTTAGGGACCTTTAGGATTTAACATTTAGGCCTTAAGGTTTAGGGTTTAGGGTTTAGGGCTCAGGGCTAAGGGTTTAGGGTTTAGGGGTTAGGGTTTGCATGATTTAATGCTTTACGACTTAGGGTTTGGGGTTCAAAGTTATGGGTTTAAGGTTTAGGGGTTAGTTACGATGTTTAGGGTTTAGGGGTTAGAAATCAGGGCTCTAGATTTAGGGGGTTTAGGGTTTAGGGTTTAGGGCTCAAGGATTAGGGTGTAGGGTTCAAGGCTTAAGGTTTAGGGTTTATGGTTTAGGGATTCATGGTTTAGGGTCATGGTTTATGGCTTAAGGTTCGGGGTTTAGAGTTATTAGTTTAAGGTTTGGGGGTTAGAGCCCGGGGCTCTGAATTTAGTATTTAGGGTTTAGGGCTTAGGGGCTCAGGGTTTAGGGTCTAGGGTCAAGGGTTTAGGGTTATGGGTTTAGGGTTTAGGGTTTATTATTTAGTATTTATGTTTAGGATTTATTATTTTGGTTTTAGGGTTTACCCCATTCTTAACTTAGGGTTTAGGTTAATAGTTGAGTATTCAAGGGTTTAGGCCACAAAGTTCAGGGCTCATCAACTTTGTAGGAACAGAACATTCAAAGAGAGTCATCAAAATTTTATGTCTTTCATATGTTGATATTTTAAAGGAGGGAAATGTCATATTCCACTGAATTCTGTCTAAAGACCCAAGGTCCTCAATCCTTGTATGTACAAGCAGACTTAATGTTACTTGGCTTCTAGGCACAAGACTAGAGAAATATGTAAATTCCTAAGATGATTCAAAATATATGAATTTCAAGTTTCATCACACCCTTACTAGAAATTGATGATCTTTTTGTTCAGGGGATTTTGAAAACATCCATGGGTTTATCATATAAGGAATTATCAATGAATGGAAGGTCACTAAGTCGTAGGCCAGGTAACTCCCATTTAGAAGTAAATAAGAAAGATTTACTAGGTGATTGATAACCCCTTAGTGTTCTTTAGCCATTCCCCTATTTCTATGCTTATTTTGAACACTTTAGGAAGTTTATGTCAAATTTACTATCCATTCCAGTAGGACACTTAAACTTTATATTTCTCAGGAGGAGAGGATACTATAAGAAATTCAATTATGATCCTACACCTTTGCATTGATATATTCTCTATGTTTCTTTTGTTTCCTTTAAGATTAATTTTTTTTGTTGTAGATGGTTATTTTTTAGGTTCCAATGGGTCATCCTAGCTTGCATAATACCATACATGAAAATATGAGAAATGTGAAATTTGTTTCAGAGTGTGAATAAATTTACATTCAAGAGCACAAGTATATGTGTGGAGAAACAAGTTTGGAAGAGATGTGTAATATATGCATTACAAGGCATAAGGTTTATGTCATATCCATTTAGTTACTTGTCCCACCTCTCATAAACAAGGTAGTTCTATAAGCAGACTAAATGATGGTTCTAGGCACAAGACTAGGAAATATTGATGAAATATGGTTTGGGGTTTAGGGTTTAGGGCTCTAGATTTAGGGTTTAGGGTTTAGAGTTTAAGAATTAGGGTTTAGGGGTTAGGGTTTAAGGTTTAGGGTTATGGTATAGGATTTAGGGTTTAGGGTTTAGGGTTTAGCGTTTAGGTTTATGGTTCAGGATTTATGGTTAAGGATTTAGGGATTTCAGGGTTTAATGCTTTAAGGTTTAGGGTTTAGGTTTTAGGGTTTAGATTACAGGATTTAGTGTTTAGGGATAAGGGTTTATGGTTTACGGTTCATGTTTTAGGGTTTATGGTTCAAGGTTTAGGGTTTATGGTTTAGGATTTAATGTTTAGGGATTAAGGTTTAGGGTTTATGGTTTAGGGCTCAGGGTTTAGGGTTTATGGTTTTAGGGTTTAAGTTTTAGGTTTTAGGGCTTAGGGCTTAGGGTATATGGTCTAGGGTTTAGGGTTTATATTTTAGGGCTCAGGGATAAGGATGTAGGGTTCAAGGCTTATGGTTTAGGGTTTAGGATTTTGTGTTTAAGGTTTAGGGTTTAGGGGTTAGGGTTTAGGGTTTAGGATTTAGTTTTTATAGTTTAGGGTTTAGGGTTTATCATTTAGGGCTCATGTTTCATGGTTTAGGGTTTAGGGCTTATGGCTTAGGGTTTAGGGCTTAAGGCTCGGGGTTTAGGGCTCACGGGTAAGGGATGAATGTTTAAGCTTTAGGGTTTAGGGTTTAGGTTTTAGGGTCTAGGGATCATGGTTAAAGGTTTAGGGTTTATGTTTTAGGACTCAAGGTTTACAGTTTAGTGTTTAGGTTTATGGCCTATGGTTTAGGGTTTCGATTGTAGAAGTTAAATGCTAAAAGATTTAGGCTGAATGCTGAAATCCTAAAAAATTACCTATGTACTGACCAGATTATACTTTAAAAAACTATCTCCTAAACCATGACTCATGGAGCTGTGAGACTAATTCCATAAGGTGCAGAGTGACCCTAATTTCTTATATTTACATAAATAAATTTAAAGTATAAGAAATAATAAAATAATAGTAATAATAATAAATAAAAACTTATACTTGAACATTTATTTATGTAAATAGGACGCATGTCAAAAGCGTACATAAAGTTTATACTACACAAAACACGCGTTATGTACGTGTAAACGTTTTGCGTTTTCTCTTTTCCCAAGCCATGCCTCAAGGCTTGGGATCCGGTTTGGATCCCCAAGCCTGAGGTATGGACCTGCACAAACACAACAAACAACATGTTTTTACAAGAAAATGTAAAAATGCCACTTCCTCTATGATAAATCAAAATAAAACAATCGATCCATTTTAAAAAAATTATACCACGATGTAGAGAAGAGTCTCTTCTTTCTAAAAATATAATTTTTCAAATTTTCTGACTAATATAAGGTTTCCATATTATTTATTTTCTAACTATGCCTTTTTATAGCTATTTTTTGAAGTGTAAATATGTCTATCTTTCATGGTGTATCTTTTTTTTGGGTGATCAAAATTTAAAAAAAATTATACTAGCCCAAACTAGGCATAATTCTATACATATTCAAAAAAAAAATCTAATTTTCGATATTTTTTGAGGTAGTTAGTGGGGGGGGGGGGGCATGGTTGGAGCTCCGTTATTTTTCAAAACATAAAATTTTTGTACTAGAAAAATCATAAATAAAAAAATATTCGCTAAAAAATATTTTTAAAAATGGAGCCCAAACTAGATGCTCCTAGCTATCTTTCTACCAAAAGGGTTTTAAAAAATACTAAATGGTGCTCAAAAAATGGTGGGGGGCACGAAAGTCACTCTATTATGTTTTTTAACAAAAACAAGGAGCATCTATTGGTATTTTAGTTGTTTGACCCACTTAAACTTATCCGTTTTCAATAAAATTTAGTAGCTTAGAAACTAGACTCAAAATTATACGATTCATATTTCTACAACATCTTCCAATTTTGAGTGTAACTATTTCGAAAAACTCGTACAAGTTGAAGTTTTTTTTTATAGAAAAATGCGTCCACTTAAGACCCCCTTTTGGCACCCCAACTTGGTGCACTTACCCTATGGTGTTAATTATTGTAAGAAGCTTCTGTTTATTTATTGTGTTTAATATAATGGAGTGTATTGACTAATTCAAGGTGTTAAACATGATTATAAATAAATCTTGCATGGAAGAATTCATTGTGGCTATTACTTAAATCTATTACTCTTTAGATTTAGATCTGGAATATGCTCTTTAGAATGTTATACTAATTATGGATCTGAATACATTAACTCTTCATCTTGCTAACATCCTGCACAAGAAACCCTAAAGAGGGGCTTGGTACCTTTGCACACTTTGGGTGAGCGTTCAGTCTAGGCTGAGTGATGTGCCAATGTGCCTGGGTTATTATTGGTAAATTCTAGGCTGCATCATTAGTTCCATTGCCGAGACCTCTTTTTCAATTATTTTCAGGATGGTTCATGATGAATACATACCGGTTGACTTTTGCAAGTGGAGGAGTGGATACAAGATCTAGAAGAAGAATACGCACATAGGTTCAACACCGGATCTGATTTTAACGCACGTGCATGGGTGGAAAAGAATCTGTATGAAAGTTTGTATGAGAGATTCTTCACTATTTTTATAGTAGAACTATACAAGTGGCTAGCTACGTATGTGTGTAAAAGGGATTGGAAGAATTGTGCACTTGTTTGGACACATGAAGAATTTCAGGCCCTCTATGATGATGATTTAGTTTGGACATACGCTATGGATACTTAGTTTCGTGGTGTTCTAAACAAATATATTATGGAGTACTCAATTTCCACTTATTCTTGCCCAGAGATAACGAAATTATATTTTTTTACGATATCCCAAGGGAACTTATATACAATGCATTCCACTAGTGATCAAAATCTTGATGGTGACCCTGAAATTGGAAAGAAAACTGATGGCTAACTAAACCCCACCACATGTAGGGGCAGGAGCAGGAGCAGATTTGGTGAAAGATGGTAGACCTAGCAGTAGAAAGACAAAGAGAATAAAAATTTCATAAGTATAATGCGGCATACGAGAGGGAGATAGAGAAGGAGCGGGATGTTGCAGATTGAATTCCATTGAGGAGAGATGGATCACAAAGGATTTGGAGCTCATATAGAAGGTGTGGATCTGGAGCATCAGAAACTTCCCCATTTGGGAAAGCATGACAGGGAACCCCCCCGACCTTTTGTGTAAGTGTTCTAGCAGAGACGACTTGGGCCACATGTATGCATCTAAATCTACCTGGTTACCTTGCCCTTGCACTTTGTTTTCTAGTATCTAGTATGAAAAAAATTCAACAAGCTAATTTAGGCAATGAGAGAGTAGGAGTAAGTCACATACCAAGTACATAAATGGTAGAGAAAACATATTCATTTTTGTTTAGAGGTACCTTTTCAGGTGCATCATCTACACAGAATTCGAGCGCGTAGAATTTTGGGCTCACTTATGGGAGTGGTAGTACCTCATAGACTGTAGGGATTTAGTTCAGTACTACTATTGGGACATAGGGAAGTACATCTTCTGGTCCATCTCTGGCTATAGATGGAGGATCAAGAGGTATAAGTGGTTCTAGTTCTAGTGGATCTGGTGGTTCTAGAGGTAGAGGAAACACAAGAGGTTCTAGATCAGGTGGGTAAGGCCTGCACTAACCCCAAAATATTTACTTGGAGATGTCTCTTCTTCTTCCAGAATATAGGGGCATAGAAGATGCTGTTGAACACATGCACATGTGTGAAATATTTCGGTGCGTCAAGAAATCACGACTTATGAGCACAGGGAAAGTCAATTTATAACCACATTACAAGGATGTGCACACAATTGGTATAGAAAGTTTGACCCCGATCAGACTTGCATAGAATATGCAACATTAAAAGATGCTTTCCTTAAGGAGTTTCACATCCCTAAGTTTGAGCAGAAGAGTATAAGCGTGATAAGGGATACTAAGCAAGGCACTACTGAGAGTGTCAGAGAGTATGATACCCATTTCACAACAATTTTATCTAAGATTTCTTATGATATTCACGCAAGCCAACATGTATAATGGTTTGTTGGAGGTCTGATTACACCATTTAGAAGGTCGCTATCACATAAGACATATATTGATCCATGCAAAGCATTTGAAGATGGTTTATGTACTAAGCATTCGAGAGTATAGAAACTGGGGTTAGTCCATTTTTAGATGCACAAATTATAGCTATGGTGAAATAGTTGGAGAAACTATCGATGAAATCAGCACATGATACACACATGGGGATTTGGTGTACAAATTTTGAAGTATAAGGTCACATCAAGGATAGTTGTCCCCACAGATCCGTGCATTTGTAATTACTGGACTGTGAGATATGTCATTTGAACCATGATTCTAGCCACTGCCCCTTATTGCAACGCATAATAAGGAAGAAGGAATCCTGCTATCGTAAGATTTATCTGTCCACAACTCATGATACAGATGAATGTAGATTGATCGTTCAGATCCATGATGCCATATATGTTGGTGTGCCATAGACATGAGTCTCAAATAACTCTAAGGGTAAGAATGAGCATCAGGATTGGGATCACAATCAAACGCGCCATGATTGGAATGAAGGGCATTTTGAACAAGGTCATGGAAGAGGTCGAGGATACCGTGTTGGATTAGGAGGGCGAGGCCATGGTGGTGGACGAGGAGAGTTTTCTTGAGGGACATGTTATACATGCGGATCTCTTGACCACTACATGCGTGTAACACCTTTATTTTTATAAGCTATTATGATAATCTCTTTTCATGATGTTGTAACTGTGGAAATGAGGATAATTATGTTAAGATATATCTTTTAATGTTAAAAAGAATGCGTTACTAATCTGGACTCTTGTTTACTGTAATTTATTTACTTGGGATGGAGGTTGTTATAAATTTTATTTTGCAAGAGTGAGACAACAGACTTGCTTATATGATTGATGAACTCTTATTGTTGATTGACAGCACACCTTGAATCAATTCCATCGAGCTAAGGTATGCTGTGGCCTTCTTTGAGTTCACTTTGTCGATTTATTTTCTATAAGGAATGAAGTCTGAAACCAGACTGAAGGTCGTTATAAATTTTATAGAACCTAGTTATAGGTATAAGTATTCGGTACCTTGATGCCAATGGAAAAGGTTCAACTTCTGAACTACATACACAAAGTAACGAAGGAGAGCGTAAGGAAGAAAGATTTTTAATACAAGATCTCAGTGTATAGATGTGCATGTTAGACGGAACGTCTTGCATCATACTAGTTATGAACGCCAGTCGGTAAGACTTGTTGCAAACTATTAAGTAAAATACTATGGGATTAAATTCTAACATATAACTATGTTTTAGCCTATAACCTAACCACTACCCTACATGGATTTTAAATTGCATGGGATGTAAATTGTTGTAAATCCTAATGATTTGCAACCTAGGTGAAAAACCTAAACTATTACTAACCTATGGAGGGGACCTATGGACACATGTTGGTGAGGGGATAAGATGGAAAGGTTAGAAATTTATTAGGACAGTAAATGATGTCCTTGTAGTTTTCAACACCAACATTGGTGGGAACATGGAAAAGTTGGAAGATATCCAACTAGCTATGTAGCTAAGAAGGAATTACACGCAAAATTTTAAAAAGGAAACGCACCAAACCTGAGTCGGTGGTGGCGTGGAAATTAATGAAAAAGAAATTCATTAATGATCTTGGTCCTAACGACCAACTCACCTTGGAAAGATGATAGAGGAAAATTTGATGGTCATTGTGTTCTTTTGGGTTTTGAGACTGCTCTGCATTTCTTTCATGGTTCTTTCGAACCTGTTATTATTTTGGTTATTGTTGCTGCTGTTTGGAGTAGCCACAGCTATTTTTGAGTCTGTGGAAGTTAGAAGATTGTTGGGAAAGCTTTTTTGTGGACGCCGTGGAGAAAAATAGCTCTTGTGGGCATGGGCGCAGTTTTCTTCAAGCCACGAGAAATATTACAGGCATGTTGAGCCCTTCTCCTTAAACCATTTTGCTCTTGTTTAATCATCTTCATTAAAAGAACTCTGCTCTTATGTTGTGTGTTTATGTAAAATGGAATTGTTGATTCAATTAATGTGATTTTCATGTTGAGATGCCTGTTGGGAATGAATACAAATTGGGTATTCTTATCAAAGTGAGTAAATGAAATAAATTTGTCCTTGCTGTATGAGTTTTGTTTGACAGTGTTGGGTATTCGTTCTTATTACCCATTATGGGTTTGAGATGATGAATGTACTAGCCGTGTGAGTATTGTTTCCTAATTTTTGTGTGTTCTTGTAAAAAAAAATGAAACAATAAAATGATTCGGTGTGACCTCTGGTTTGAGCTGTCATTATAAAAGAAACATGATTTGGGTATTCTTGTTGCGTTTTGAAGAAAATGAGTGTTTCCTTACTAAAATAATTAATGAAACGAGTTTTCTCTTTCTACTGTTTTTGAATTCTGAAAGTAATGGTAATAGGGTTTCATTGTGCATTATGGGTCAATCTTGCTGAAGGTAACAATAATGTGCAAATTGTTGTCTATGATTTGTGTGCGCTAATGGATATGGAAAGCTGTAAAAATGCTAGACAAGACTTTTGTATGACTATTTCTCTTGTCATATTATAGTGTATGACGTATGAATCCTTCCAAGGACAGTAAGATCATAGTAGAATATTTACATTTTCTGTTCTAGTTCGATATGATGTTCTACCTGCTTGTTCTTGGTATTCGTATATGACTGATTGGAAATAAGTTCTAATCTGAATAGGAACAGGGTAGTTAGTCTATAGAATGGAATGGGTAGAGCATACAACTTATATTTTGTGTCTAGTTGAACTCAATGATATATATATATATATATATATATATATATATATATATATATATATATATATATAAATTACAGATTGAAAATTATTCATTGTTATCATTGAAACATAATATGAGTGGATTTCTTACTTTGGTGTTTGGAAAGTGAATTCTTTTATTATTATGATGAAAGCATGATTTGTTGTTGCTGTACACTCTAACTTGTTTAAATCTGGATGAGAATGTCTGTTGAGTGAAAAATAAAATAGGAAATGATTGTATTTAGAGGTACTTTTGATACTGATGCTTACGGACCAGATGCAAATGAATTCTGGCCAACTTTCTGGAATGGTAGTTAGTAAGTTGTAATTTCTAAATTATAATTGTTGAGAAAATCACCCTATGGGGAACATGTTGGCATTGAATAAGTTGATATTCGGCTAAGCAAGGAGAAGAGGTAATATGATATTTTTTTAATTGATTATTGACTTCAATTACTTTCTCTTTTGGCTGTTATCATTGATTGATATCACGTCTGGTTAAAATTATTCAGTACAGTTATGATGAAAAGAAAGAGAATATTAGATGGATAATTTGAAGTAATGATCATTTCTTCTCTTATACGGTTGAAATTCTATATTTGATATTGAACGAATTTCATGCTGCCTTAGGCGTAATCATCTGCATCTAATTGTTGTTTACTTTCTTTCTGATTTGAAAGAAGTATTATGCTGTTTGTTGAATTTTGAGAATTGACACTAGTGTGTTTATGGTGAATGACTACTTTTATTTTATGCATTTGATTGTTTGAAATTAAATAAGTGGTACGAAACGGAAGTAGTTCTATTGGAATTCTTAATTAAAATATATATCTCTTGAAATTTCAACTGTTAAAAAGGAAATGGAACTGACAAAAAATACATTAGAACATCATTATATACATATGTGTATTAGTTCTTACAGAAGTTTTAATCTGGAACTACTTAGAGGAAATTACTTCTGTAGTAATTATTTGAGAGAAAGTTAGTAAATCTTTTTGTTTGATTGTGATGGTAATTAGATGATTGAGTTGTTAAGTTGTTCATCCTTATCAGTGCTTAATTCGTAGATGTTCTCCATCTCAATTTATTAACGTTTCATAAAAGTAGAGTTCTTTTATTGAGACAGTTAATTAAGAGCACCTCATTTTAATGATAAGTGCTTAATATGCTCAGTTCGATGAACTAACCCGTGCAAGTAAATTTTGCAAATGGTTTCCTTGAGTAAAAATGAAGACATGTTGTTTTCTGATGCTTCTTCTGAGTAGCTAAGGATGGATCGTATCTGATAGTTTATTATTCCTCTACGAGGAAATGGGAAAAGAAGAAGTTGCATTCTTCTTCCCTTATGTGTTGTAATGTTTTTTGATATAAATGAAGTTCAGTTGTATGGACTGGTAAATTGTATAGATTTTAAATCTTAAGGATTGAATACAATGAAAGGTGTGATATTTTAATGGTTGTATCACTTTGAAATTGTTTGAATAAGATTGAGAATATAATTTTATTCATTGATTTGGAATTATTCAAATGATAGTTGACAGATTTTTAGGGACATAATATCTGTTCTTTACTTGAATGTAACTTTTAAGTTGGAACGTGCAACTAATTCATACTCGGGTTTATATGAATTTTATATCGACATTGAAAAGGGTTTAAGTGAATGTGAACTCTTAATTGAACGATATTCAGAATTAGTTTATAAGCTGAGGAATATCAATAAAAGAGGCAGTTGAACCTTGTACTCAGATTTTGTTAATATCCTCAAAATGTTTAATTAAGAGGATATTCAGTATGAGGAAACATATCTATTCGTAACAAACCTTAATTGAAGTAAGGTTATGGTGATTAAATGAATATATTCATTTGGAATTAGGCCTCATTTAAATGGCATCTAATAAGATGGAATTTTGAATTTAAATACAGTTGTGAATAAAAACTTGGTTAAGTTTAATAGGTTGAACTTACTACGTTAAGCTGTAATGGACTGTTAGTTTGAAGCTTGAAGTAAATAACCAAGACAGAAATATGCAATCCTTCGGTATGGAGGAGTAAATGTATATTAAGCTATAGACAATTTAAGTCTCTCTTTTAGCTATGCAACTATAACGAGCAATGAGGTTAAAGGATCAGCACGGCTGCTGAAAATTGATCTTAAATATTTAATATTATAATCCAATCACACTCAAGCTGGATGTATATTCCTATATGAGAGGATTCCGTAGGACCTTGACACACGCCAGCTACAATCTGTTGTCTTCATGAAGGCGGGGCCTTCATGACGACACAATGTTGCAGCTAACATGTTACAACGCCCTCCCGAATCAAATCATCAAGTTTACATAAGCTAGGACCAAGTTACTTGGATGAGGATAGCAATGTGACAGCGTATATGGGGTGACTCCTAAGGACTAAAGGTAACTAGACACACGCAGTCATCTAGGGTCAACACGGTATGTCTGCATACCTTTAGTCACCGCGAGTGTCTTCCTATACTCTTTCATATTGCTAGTTGGGGTTAGAGTTTAACCTTGGACAGAAGGACTGACAGAGGTCAGAAAATACCATTCTAGATAACAGACGAAGTGAGGTGAAGGACGTATTCCATTGAGGCGTATAACGTCTAGGAATACGATCATGCAAAGCATGTGAAAATATTTGGCCAAAGTATTGCAAGTTACTGGTTGCATTGTCCTAATCACCTAGTTTAAGAAGCAAGTTATCAGATGAATATCAGTAAAAATATTTAGATAGGCCTCTTAAATGGAACACTTCGGTAACCAAAAATGGTAAAGAGAACCCTGTATACTTAGTATACAATGCATGGATTAACATGAAGGATCGGTAAGTCACCGAGTCATGAAATGAGAGATCGCTGAAACTCTGAGCCATAAATTGGGAGACTGGTAGTTCTTCAAGTCATTTACAATTGTTAGTGTAAAATCACAGCACCCCTGGATGCAAATCAAGGTTCTAAATGATGTCTTAAGCATCCAGTGTGATTACACAACATGGAAACCTATCTCCAAGTGTGGGACTTTTGAAACTGAGAGAGGAATCTCTAGATTAGAGGCTGGTTCCTCAAAATCCTCTGATTTAGATCTATATTTGCACAACTATAGAGGTTCAGATCCTAATCCTACTCTAAATTGCAAGGAGACAGGGATAGAAATGAAAAAATTGAAACTAACTAAAGATGGTGATGCACCAAAAAGGAGTGGAGAATATTTTTGTCATGCAAATAGACACAAACCAAATATTGCAACATAAAACATACACAGGTTGATAAGATATAATTTAGGATCTAAAATGAAGCAAATAATACAAACAAAGGATTGAAACCCATTCACAAAGCTTGCATTATCATTCCCAATGTCAAAACCATTGCATTACAACCTCAGAGAGGTAGAAAAGCTGTTACAATCTTTGAAGAGGTCTGATTCTTGCAACAATCACTTGCTGGAGGTGAAAGAAGTTTGTTATGCCAAAAAGTGTTCCCCCTGAAGAAATGAGCCAAATCTGGCTTTTACATTGCATGGGTTGAGCCCAGGAGAGAGAAAACGTACAAAATGTGGGAGCTCATTCCTCATTGACTACAAATGGATTAAAACGGCATGGGGGACCTTACAAACCCATACCCTGTCATTTTTGACCGAATTGGAGGAGAATGCGACCCATCCTGCATTAAAATTGGTCGCTGAAAGGTCATTTTTACCCATGGACACGTACCAAAGCCGTTTTTGAACTTTCTCTCTTGAAACTAAACCAAAATTCAAAATTGACCATGAAATCCTTTAGATAATTTCATAAGATTTCCAATTATATGAAGAACGTGCAAATCCGAGCTTTGGATCAAAAGATATGAAGGTCTGAAGTTTTAGGGAAAAACGAATCAAAAAACGGATGTCGGGAATTTTTTTTTAAAATTTTGACTTTTTTGCATTTTGGAATTTTTTTTTGAAAAATTTCCGTGCTCCACCGGTTGGATGCCACATGTCAGGTGCTGGTTCGCTGAACAATTCTCTCTTCTCCACCTTTCCGCGGGCTTTCCCTTGAAATTTTGACCCTTTTAACTCTTTGGAAAATTTTCCATTTTTTCCTCGCGCTCCCGCCACTTGGGACACGTGGTACGCTTTGGTTGGTTGACAGGGGTGCAGGGGCATCTTTTCCCTTTTAGTTTTTTGGCCAAATTTTTTTCCAAATTCTCCAAGTCCTCCCCGAGCTCCGCACTCCCCTTCTCCTTAGGACACGCGTCCTCTTTTTATTGGCTTAGGCCAACGCTCCAAACTTCGCCTTTGGAAACTCAGTAAAACATTAAGTAAAAAATCTCATCCTTTCCTCCGCCACTCCAGACACATGGCACATTCTGATTCGTCGGCGGCCCTTTGGGCTCCGCGCGTCCACCGCGTACTTCTGGCCCAGTTGTCCCAAACTGTCTGGGATGAAAATCTCCGAACCGCCCGATTCGGGCTTCCTTGTCCCTCTTTCGGCCGATGACACATGGCGAGATTTCATTTACTCTCGGCTCTTTCAGCTCCCCGTGTCTTCCGCGTACTTCTGTCCCACTTGTCCCGGACTATCTAGGACAAATTCTTCCGAATCGCCCAGTTCGCGTCCGCTGCGTACTTTTGGCCCAACTGTCCTGGACAAAACTTGGCGATTTTTTTTTTCACTTTCGGCCAGTTTGCCCTTTCGCATCCCACGCGTCCCAATGTCCCAATTACTGCGTGGACCACCTGGCAGCTTTTTGGCCGGTTCGCACCCCGATGTCCCAACTGTCCCAGACTGCCTGGACTAGGACTTAGCCGATTTTCATGATTTTTTCTGCCCCAAGCTTGGTTTTTGCAACTTTTTCACCCTTTTTTAGAACTTGCTCTTTTCTTCTTGGACAGGAGAGTTAGATAAAAGCCGAGGGGACCCCAGAAACATGATTTTTTGCCTTGAATCAATCTATCTTGCTCAGGACCGAAGAATTTAATGCATGTTCTCAAAATTACCCTGGGGGGTGAATTTTGGATAACAATTTGGTGACCCAGTGGGGTCATCTGCCTGCTAGATGAAGTTACTAGTTCCCTGAAGCATCCATTGGGCATGGAGTCATGAGATATTCTGTTTAGAATCCCTAACTGACTCAGAATGTGCAAGGAGGAAGATGGAATATCACCTGATGGAAGCAAGGACTGCAAAACATCTCCATGGACAGCAAGCTGTGCCTAAGCACTTAGGGAAAAAAAAACAAACCTACAACGAAACAATGTGCACAAGCACTTGGAGGAATGAAAATCTAATCTAATATTTACAAGGTAGTGAATTTCCCTCTAGAAGCAACACTTGAGATAGATTCCATTTACTGGAATCTACAGTTCTTCACCATCCAATGGGGCCAATTGGAAAGCATTGCTATCCTTGCACTTCGTGACCATGTATGGGCCACTCCAAATGGCATCAAATTTTGAATGCCCCCAGTTTTTCTCTATCCACATCCCATTTCAATACTAGATCTCCAACCTGAAAAGATCTATCCTTGGCCTTCCTATCAAAGGTCTTTTTGATCGAAGCTTGATCCTTTTCCATTGCTTGGGATGCCTAATTTCTGATCTCTTACAGCTCCATCAACTATGCATACCTCACCTCCATGGGCTCAAACTCTAGCAACTCCAGCTGCTTCATGAGTTCCAATGTTGGCAACTCAAGTGACATGGGCAAGATTGCCTCTCTTCCATAGACAAGTTTGAATGGAGAGTTACCTGTGGATCTTTTGGGAGTTATCCTATCAACCCATAAGGCTGATTTCAGTTTGGTATGCCAAGACCTCTGATTCTCGTCAAGAGTCCTCCTAATGATCCTCAACAAGTTCTTGTTTGTAGACTCGGCCTGGCCATTACCTTGAGGGTAATAGTTTGATGAAGTGCTTAGGTAGATACCATTCTTGAAAGCCAACTCAGTCACCTTAGATCCAATGAATGCCAATGCATTATCAGAGATTATTGTAGCAGGTACACCAAATCTAGTTGTTATCCCCTCATAAAAGTCTAAGATGCTAGACTCATTTTCCTCTTTGAGTGCTACTGCTTCTATCCATCTGGTGAAGTAGTCCGTGGCTGTCAAAATCCATTTGTGCCCTTGGCTTGAATTGGGATTAATGACTCCAATGAAGTCCAAACCCCATTGCATGAATGGCTAGTCAACTGAGATTGGATGCAATGGAAGGGCAGCAAGTCTCTCTTTTCCTGTGAAGAATGCACAATTCTTACACCTCTTGATCCATGCATAGCAATCACTGAAGATTTTGGGCCAATAATAACCAGCCTTCATGATTTTTAGAACTATCACTCTTGGTGCAAAATGGCCACCAGTTGGTCCACCATGGAACTCTTCCAAGACCCTTTGAATCTGATTTGTGCTCATGCATCTCAGCAGCACTCCATTCACATCTTTCTTGAACAAAACTCCATCAACAATGGCATACGGGACAACCTGCAATCTGAAGTGTCTCCTTTGGGTCTTGTTCATCTCCGGAGGGCATAGGCCTATGCCTAGGAAGTGTATAATGCCTTGGGTCTAGCAAGGAGTGGGGGAAATATTGTCTTCTTCTTGATTGCCGCTTGGCTCATGGCTGTCCTGGACTGTCAAAAAAACCTCTTCTTCATTGCATACTTCTCTTTGCTTCCCCAAAACCAGCTTCTCACACAATCCTTTCCCTCTTACCAGCTTGGTGATCTTGATCTCAATGTCATACTCCATGACATGGGTGATCCAACCTGCCCTTTTCTCATTCAAATCCTTGTTGAGGAGGAATTCCTTAACCCCAGCGTGTGAGACCAGCAACTGGACCTTGTTGTTTGAGATTAAATGCTTGAATTTCTTCAAGCTTCTGATTACTGCCAACACATGCTTCTCAATAAAAGAGTACCTCACCTCATAGTCATCTAGGCTTTGGCTGAAGAAGGCAATTGGCTACTCATCATGATCCTTGTTCTATTGTACCAAAATGGCAGAAATAGTGTCATTACCTCCAAATGCATAGAGGATGAAATCCTTGGAGAAGTCCGGGTTGATGAGAGTTGGTGCTTGAGAGATAGCTTCTTTGATTTCTTCAAAACTCCCCTTGCCTTCTACTGCCCACTTGAAAGCCATGCTCTTCTTTAATATTTTGGTGATGGGCTTGACAAGGGCTGCAAAATCTGGGACAAACCTCCGAACAAAGTTTATGCTTCCCAAGAAACTCTGAAGGGCTTTCTTGTGGCTTGGCAATGGTAGTGCTCTTATGGCTTCAACCCTCTCTGGATCAATTGCTAATCCTTCCTTGGAGAAAATATGGTCAAGGAGCTTTCCTTCATGTGCAAGAAAGATACACTTCTTAGGATTCAAAGACACTCCAAATCTCCTGCACCTCATGAAGACTTGTCTCAAATGAGAGAGGTGGTCTGCTGCATTTTTGGAAAAAACAGTGATATCATCAAGGTAAATCAGCACCACATTGTTAATCAAACCTTTGAATGCCATGTCCATTGCCCTTTGGAAGGTAGCACCAGCGTTGGACAGCCCAAATGGCATTTTCCTGTATGCAAAAGTTCCCCATTTGGTTGTGAAGGCTGTCTTGAACTGGTCCTCTTCCTTCACCATAATCTGATTATAGCCTGAGTAGCCATCAAGTAGTGAAAACCTCTCGGAGCCAGCCACAACTTGCAATATTTGCTCCCATGGAAGGGAGTGGGTAATGGTCCTTGAGAGAGGCTCTATTCAAGTCTCTAAAGTCAACACACAATCTGATCTCTCCACTCTTCTTTCTGACTGGAACTAAGTTGGCAACCCAACTAGAATGCTTGATTGGGAATATGATCCTTGACTCAATCAGCTTGTCCAATTCTTTCCTCATGAGAGGCTCCATGTGTGGATTGATTGGTCTTTGTTTCTGCCTGACAGGCTTAGTATTTGGATCCAATTCGATGGTATGCTGAGCTAAGCTGGGATTGAAACCTTTCAAGTCTTCATAGCTCCAAGCAAACACGTCAGGGAACTTTTGACACAGCTGTATGAACTCATACCTTTCTTGTTCAGTTGTCATCCTTCCAATTTGCAATGGTTTGTTCTCTTCTACCAAGATGGATACTGAATCCTCTCTCTTGACCTGAATGTTTGCTTTCTCCTTTCTAAACTGATCATTAGGGTTAAAAATGGACTCCAAAGTGATAAGTCCCTTGGGCAACTTGTTAGTTCTCAGCTGTACCACTTGGTCACCATACTGCTGTTCCAATCTTTCTTGATTCTTGGCTGAGAACTCAGCTTCTTCTTGTAAGAAATGGATGATTTGCTGGTCATTTTCAAACACTTGCCAACTGACATTGTTATCTGGCACTGAAGGCCTCACAATCACATGGATGTTTGGCTGTACCTTGTCTTGTTGAATGCTTTCCACAATGTCAAAGGCTGCCCCTACTGTTGCAAGCCTGTCAGCAGCTTGATTCTCTTCCCTAGGAATGGATTTGATGCCAAAACCCTCAAAATCTTCCATGAGGTCCCACACCCTATTCTTGTAGCACCTGAGTAGATCATTCTTGGTAGCATGTTGTCCCTTGACCTGATTTACAATCAATTCACTGTCCCAAAAGACTTGCAAGTTCTTTATTTTCTTCTTGATTTCCCAATGCATCCCTTACACCAAGGCTTCATATTCAGCAGTGTTATTGGAGCATGCAAACTGAAATCTAAAAGCTGAATAGTACTTTATTCCTTGAGGTGAAACAAGCATAGCTCCACCTCCTGCACCTTGTCTACTCCTTGATCCATCAAAAAACAGCTGCCATACCTCATTGTCATCTTTGTGGTTTGGCTTGGTGATGCTAGGAATAGGCTGATTTTCTTCGTGTATGCAATATACCCCTAGCTCAGATTCTTCCACTTCTTGATAAGGATCAAATGCATGTATCTTGTTTGCCCATTCATCAAGAGTTAGATCTGGGATGCTTCCAACCTTCGTGTCAGCTTCATCAGTGCTTGGGTGATCTTCTTGATCAAATGCTGAGCAATTGGCATTAATCTGACTTGGAGTGTAAGGCTCAATATGGAAGTTTGCAATAGGTTCTGACCTGATTGTAGCCTTAGTTCCATACCTCGTTCTGAATAGCATGTGTGACCAATCAGCAGACAAATATCCCCCAATCTTGGCTGTGAAGTCCCTTGACAAGCATAGGGAAAAGAGTGGTGGAAGGTCTATGACTGATACATCTTGTAAAACAACAAAATTTGGACATGCATGCAAGGTAAGACTCAAGTTTCTAATCACTCCAACTGTTGCTACTGCTGTCCCATCCAGCTGCACCACCCCTTTGGGTGTTGTTTCATACTGGAGCCCTAGCTGATCAGCTATCTGTTTAGGCATTACCGAGCTACTTGCCCCGGAGTCTATCATGCAATTATGTACTAGCTGATTTCCAATGATTAATGAAACATAGAAAGGAGGGGGCTTCAACATTTTACCTTGCTGTCCTCCATGATTTCCCTCAGGCTGGGCAGCATTTGTGAGCACTTTGTCTTGCATCTGAACTTGCTGATTCGAAGTTGGCCAGTCCTTCATGGCAGCTTGCAGCAGATCTCTTTGGCCTGGGATAGATAGGGATTCCCACATTGATATATTGACGTTTGTCTTCTTCATCTGATCAATGATACTGAATGGTGATGAAGGATCTCTTTGCTGTCCCTTGGTTTGCACATTCACTCCTTGCATGTGGGCAGCAACAGCTGGTATTTGAGTTGGCCTAGGGGCTGTCCTTGGCTGCCCTTGTGCATTTGAAATTGGATTCTATTTGCCAACCACTTGTGGAACCATAGAAGGTCATGGATTGGTTGGGGCTAATGGCTGTTCTTCACCCAAATTCCTTTTTTTTGACCTTGTGTTGGCTGCAACACCTTGAGAAACTACTTGGTTCATGCCACAAAAATCCTCTGTTTGCCAATTTACCAATGTGGTGTCATTTGGGGCTGATTGCTGTTGGAATGTTTCTTGTTGTTGGCTGTTTCCTTGACTGCCCTCACCCTCCACACCAGTAGTTGTCACCATCAATGCTTGATTCAAAGCACCATTAAAGCACATGGATTGGTTATGAGGCTCATTGCATGGAAAACACCAATCATACTCCTGAGAAATGTTGTTTTGTGTTGGCACCAATGCCTTAGAGGTAGATATGGCATTTGGATTATAGGGCTGAAATGGTCTATTGGCAGGAGGCCTTGTTTGATTCATATTTGCAGCTGGGTTAGGTGGCCTTTGTGGTTGGTATGGCTACCTGTTAGGCTAAGCTTGGGGTTGATAAGAAGGTCTAAAACCTTGGGCTTGTTGCCTCTTGAGAGTAACCAGCTCATTGCCTAGGTTTTGCAATTGCTTCATGACTTCTTGAAGCTCATTTGGGGCACTTGGAGATGAAGTGGAAGCTTCATTTGAACTCTGATTTCTAGGAGTGGGAGAAGGAGCCAAATTAGGTGCTTGATTGGTGTTTGGACTCTCTAAACTTGGAAACAGTGGCATGGGAGGTCTAGGGGCAAGTTTTCCAGCATGGATCAAGCAATTTTCAGCCCTAATGGCAATGCTATAAACCATAGGGATAGTTATGCCTCCCATGGACTGAATCAACATAGAAATATCATAATTTAGAGCTTTGAGACAGTAGAGAAAAGCACCTTCTACGGTTGGCCTGACTGCCACTAGAATTCTCTCCCAAGTCTTTTGAAATCTGAAGTTGAAATCGGTCAGCTGCTCATTGGGAGCTCTCTTGATGGTTGTCAGTTGCTCCAAAAGAGACAAGTTGTCTCCCTTTTCTCCAAATTGCTCATGAAGTGCTATACACAACTGATTCCAATTTGTGATAGAACCAGCTCCAAGGCTCCTAAACCATTGCAATGCTTTACCCTTGAATGAAGATGCTAGTAACTTGACAGCCACTTGCATCTCATTGATTTCATGAATTGCACAAAGGTTAGCAATATCTTTAACATGATCACCTGGAGTAGTCTGATTTTCTCCAGTGAAGTAGGGAATGTTCTTCAAGGATGCAATAGGAATTAGATGTTGTGCATTGAGGGCAAGTGGGCTGCTACCTGTGAAGTTGACATAGGGGTTGTTTTGTGCCATTCTAATTGGTCTTAAAACCCTTGTTGACTGAATGAAAGGCCTACCAGGTGGAGGAGTTGAGAGAGTTATGTTTGGTGGAGATGGAGACCTTTGAGTCCTTCTTCCTCTTTGCCTTCTTCTTGGGGATAATTATAGATATTCAAACAGCACTTCTTCTTCTCCAACTCTTGACCTTGTGGTGATTCTTCTCATGAGTTTTCAGGCCTGCACTGCTGAAACCAGTTGATTCTTCCCCTTGGAGTTGCCAGATATGCAAATAATAGCTCTTTTTAAGCAAGAAAATTGCAGCAGATGCACATCAACTTTGCTGCAATAAAAATGAGACCTCTAGGTCCCACCTGGCGTGCCAAAATTGTTAGTGCAAAATCACAGCACCCCTGGATGTAAATCAAGGTTCTAAATGATGTCTTAGGCATCCAGTGTGATTGCACAACATGGAAACCTCTCTCTAAGTGTGGGACTTGTGAAACTGAGAGAGGAATCTCTAGATTAGAGGCTGGTTCCTCAAAATCCTCTGATTTAGATCTATATTTGCACAACTACAGAGGTTCAGATCCTAATCCTACTCTAAATTACAAGGAGACAGGGATAGAAATGCAAAAATTGAAACTAACTAAAGATGGTGATGCACCAAAAAGGAGTGGTGAATATTTTTGTCATGCAAATAGACAAAAACAATAGATTGCAACATAAAACATACACAGGCTGATAAGATATAATTTAGGATCTGAAATGAAGCAAATAATACAAACAAAGTATTGAAACCCATTAACAAGGCTTGCATTATCATTCCCAATGTCAAAACCACTGCATTACAACCTCAGAGAGGTAGAAAAGCTGTTACAATCTTTGAAGAGGTCTGATTCTTGAAACAATCACTTGCTGGAGGTGAAAGAAGAAGTTTTCTATGCCAAAAAGTGTTCCCCCTAAAGAAATGAGCCAAATCTGGCTTTTACATTGCATGGGTCGAGCCTAGGAGAGAGAAAAAGTACAAAATGTGGGAGCCCATTCCTCATTGATTGCAAATGCATTAAAATGGCATGGGGGACCTTACAAATCCATACCCTATCATTTTTTACCGAATTGGAGGAGAATGCGACCCATCCTGCATTAAATTTGGTCGCTGAAAGGTCATTTCTGACCATGGACACGTACCAGAGCCGTTTTTGAACTTTCTCTCTTGAAAATAAACCAAAATTCAAAATTGACCATGAAATCCTGTAGTGAATTTCATAAGCTTTGTAACACCCTAGACTGTAGTTACTTCCTCCTGAGCATACAAGTGTTGATATGTGATTTCTTTTGCAAAAAGGATGTGTTCCTTTGATTGAGAAGTCATGCTTGATATGTACTGTATCTTCTTTGAGATTCCAGATCTTTGACTGAGTTGGAATATGATTGGACTCTTTTATTTCTTTCATTTTACACCTGAGTTTAATCTGATTTCGGAATGAATTATGGAGTTATCCATCTATAAGACCTAGCCTTGGATCAGTGGTATTGATCCAAGTGGTTCTTTAAGTTTATTCGTGATGAAATTAAGACCTTAAGCAGGTTGTAAGGTCTGGATGCATTGAATAAGCTAGTCTGGAGTATAACTCAGGCTGATCATGTTAAATGAACTGGTGCTAGATATCGTAATATATCTGGAAGGTCTTGATCGTGGACCAGGTAATAATTCAGTTACATTTAATTCACTAGCCTATTGGTAGTACAAGAGTGAACCCTGTTCGTGAATGTATGTGGTAGATTCTTTTTCTAAGCATTTGAAATGTTAAGGACTAACTGAATTTATTAAGGTTAGTAACCTAAAACTAAACTATAACCTAGGGGTTAGATTAGTGTTAATCTAACCTAGACCTAGGCTAAGAGCTAATGTTCTAAGTTAGTATCTATGTGCAAAGTGGTTATACTAGGTGTTATCCTAAATACTAACCTAAGTTACTAACCTAACTATTGAACAAGGAGGAAGGGGACCTTTGGAAGGGTGTGAACCATGGGCGGCAGTTTCTATGTTATTAAATGCATGGATAAGCATGAGGGACAGGTAATTTGGTGGAGGTTTTTAAAACAACTAACTAGAGCCGACGTGACAGGTCGCCAAAGTTGGAAATGGTATTTGATGTGCATTTGTCCATCGCCAACTATGGCGGTCAGTGGCAGTGGAGATTGAGTGGGAAATTGGGAGTAAATGAAATTAATGAACTCGGTAGTCGAGCTCGAGTTTCACGGGAAGGCAGGAAAAATGGAAAGTTAGTTGTTTATTGGGTTTTGCATGCGCTCCGGTTTTCCTTCTATCTGTTCACTGGTTCTTCGCACCAGTCTTCTTGGTGTTGCATGGCAAGTATGAGCGTAACTAGCTCTTTCCTCTGGCAAGGAAAATATATAAGTCATTGAAATAGCAAATTTTTGTTGGTGGCTCTAACTTGGAAAAGGAGGAGAAGGTTCGAGCTCTTTCAGTGGTCTGCTTCGAAATTTTAAGCAAATAACCAGGCATGTTAGGCCCTAACCTTTAAAAATATTGCTCTCTTTCAAATGATTTCATTAGAAAAACTCTATTCAGATGATTTTTGGAATTAGATGATTTATATGGTAGCCTTGTGTGATTTTGTCACTGTATCTTCTTGCTGGTTTGATTTTTCAATTTAAACCTTGATGGGTGTATTTTATTTTTCGAACTGTTGCAATATTTCTTGGTGTTTTGCATTCCGGCTTTAATTTGCGAAATATATATGCAAGAATGTGTACTGGGCTTGCTTTGTGAGAGCCCATGAATTGTTCTCTTGATGGGTATAGGCTACTGTTGATAATTGTTGTCAATGCTTACTGTCGATACTTGTTGTTAATACTTACTGTTGATGCTTGTTGTTGATACTCGTTGGAAAGAATACTGATGGACATTTTGTTTAGTTTAATTGGACTTCTTTATAACTTCTGTTGAGGTTATTAAGGTAGTGGTTACTGAATCTTATTGGGTTTCGCTTTGATATTTAAAGTTATTTGGGAATGGATAACTTGCTGTGTTACAGTATTTCATTGCGGCCTTGCTGAAGTTGTTTTTCCCTTGCATTGTGGTTATGGGATGCAACCCGTTGATAGTATGCAATATATATATTTATTGTATTCGAAACAACTCTGTGGAATCCATTGAATGATTCGTGTATTATGGACCACTGTTGAAGCTATATATACATATATTTGAGTATTGGTAATTTGATTTTGGAGTCCTGAAGGAGTAACAGGTATACGACCTATGTTATTTTGTAATGAAATTTTGGTACAAACTCTTGAGTGTACTTACGTTTCCTTTCTGTGTAAGCTTGTGCGAAAATATTGAAGAGGCTCAGTTGGATTCTTTGTTACGAAATTAGTAATTAGCTTTTGTATAAGCCTGATTTTGAATGTTTACCATTATTGGCACAGTTGGGAATCATTAATTATTATTTATCTTGTATACTGTTACTCGGGTTCAGTTGAATCCTTGACAGGTAACTATAGTATCTGCCTCTATTTAACCTGATTGGTACACTTGTTGTTTTTGGCACTGTTGGATTCCTTGAGTATAGTTAGATATCATGTAACTTGGCTCTGTAAAAGTGGGTCGTGAATACCACACTTCAAACCCTGAATGCGTCCAGATGAGAATACGGTATGTCATGTTTCCTTTCTGATTATTCCAGTTAGATAAGGCTGTGCATGTTGTGGGAATTCTGTGTGATTATCTCAGCATAGTCTTAGGGAAACATCAATTTCTTAATGTCGAGGAGTCTATTGTTGACTGTGATAAAATTGAAGCTCTTTGATTTCGATCTTGGGTTCGAAAGCCTTACAGTGTTTATTAAGGACTAGAAGGGGGCTGTAGGTTGATGTGTGGGATTGTAGTTGTGTTTACGTATTCTGTTGCATGACTATCCTGCC
Source organism: Taxus chinensis (assembly GCA_019776745.2). NCBI lineage: Eukaryota > Viridiplantae > Streptophyta > Pinopsida > Cupressales > Taxaceae > Taxus > Taxus chinensis. The sequence continues at coordinate 293,995,638 of CM034154.1, forward strand.
TTGAGCTTAAATGAACTAAGAGCCATCGACTGCACCTCGACAGGCAATGTGGTGAATATCTTCTTGTTTGCCGCTTCATGTGGAAGGTCTTGTGGAGTCTGTTGGTAGAGGGTCATCACTGTTTAGCGTGAGAGCTACTGTACTACTGGATAACTACAGTAGTTGGTTATATTTGATCTTTAACAAATCTGTGGTGCTTTTGATGGTCTCGTCTGATTTATTTGCATGTGTTTAAAGTGAATGCCTTGCTCTTGGAAAGATGGTACAGTCATGAGCTAGTTCTGAAGGAAATATGTATGATTCGTTTATTTCTCTTCTGTTATAAAGTATAGGTTGATATAATTGTTTATCTAACTTTTGGAATTGTTCTATCATGCTGATGGAATCATGAAAGGTTATTTATTTATTATGTTGAATATATAATCCGTCTGATGTTGCTGTCCTTGGGATTCAGATGGATAGTTGGTTAGATGCATTTGTCTTCTTGGTCACTAACGTTTTGATGAAATAATTGAAAAGTGTCTGAGACTATTTAGTGATTATAATATGAGCTACGCGTTTATAGTCATGTTGTTTTACAAAAGCACAGTCTGAAATATGTTTACTTGTTTGGTGATTTGATCTCATTTAAACAGGGTGTTTAATGAAAACAATTGATGGATTTCAATTGTTTTAAGAGTTAGTGCTTATCATGCTCAGTTCATCGAACTGACCAATGTTGACAATTTTTGCAGATGGATGCTGTAAGTGGTAAAAGCACGCAAATCTGATAGGATGATCAGATTGTTTAAATTTGATTTTATGTTGAATTACAACTTAATTTTCTAAATGTACTATATGAGGAAAGATGTTCTTTTTCCGTTGAGCATTGTATCAAGTATGTTGAATGCATAAAATGTATTTGATTAGTTCTGAAGGAAATGGAAATAGATAATTGATACTTATATGTTTGCATCCATATCTTGATAGTTTGACCTTCTTCGGTTCAAATGATCTAAAGAGCATTGTTATTATTGTTTATATTGGAGACTTTTGTGATTATCAATGTAAGCTTGCAAGAATATGTGACTGAATACTTATGATTGTTTAGTAATTCTATTATGTTCTAAATAAATCTAAATTGAAATATAGATCACTGTCTTACTGGAAGCTAGGGTCAAAATAAACCTAAGCAGAACGCTAAACAAGCTGAATTAAATTATTAATTCCTAGTCTTGATTAAACCAGGACAACGTGTAATTGGAATCTTAATCACTATATCTTGATACTTATAAGTAAGATATAAATTCAAATTGAGAACTGAATTAAACCTAAATAGGGTTCAGATGGCAATCTCATGTGAAGATTTTGGGTTATTGTCCAATTTCATTGATATAGAATTAAGTAAATTCTATGAACTCCTTGATGGGACCTTAGTCTTAATGACATCTCTGAGCAAAGGGTTTTATTAAGAAAGGTCATTATAAGGTGAGGAACCTAGGGATCAAGAAAGGATACCCTTAAGGGAAATGCCTTTTAATGTAATTTAAACTCAATGTGCGTAACACTTATTAATAAGTAGATTTTTTCGAGGTGGATTTAAAGGTTGACGGCACAAGTCAACTGCAGGGTTGTACCTCCGAGAAGATTAGGATCTTCTTGAAGTTACAAAAATGCAGGTGACTTATGATGACACCCTTTGCATTGATCGCTAAGATTTACGCCTTGAACTCGAACAGGTTACTTTGGGACCGATTAGGAATGTGGTCACGTTATAAGGCTGCCTAGGAGATTCGGGGTATCTTGACACACTGGTTTAACTAGGGTTGAACCAGTATGTCATCGTATCCCTAGTCCTCGTAGGCATCCATATAATGTTATCACATTACTAATCCATTTCCAAGTGATTAGGTTGGTATAGGAGGGACTGACAGAAGTCGGTATAAGAAATTCTACATAACATAATAATGGGGTGAAGGACGTATTCCAGATTGACGAGTATGCCGTTAAGGAATACGAGACATAAGCAGTATGTTTCAAATCTTTGGCCAAAGTATCGCAAGCTGCTGATTGCGTTGTCCTAAATCACCTAGTCTAAGGGATGAGATGCCGATGAATAATGGTAACAATTATTCAGATAGGTTCCTTAGACAAAGCATTCTGATTCCCAGAATAGGGAAGAGAACCGCAAGAGTGGGGTGTTAAATAAAAATGCCAAATCTTATCACTCATGAATAGATCGGTAGATTACCGAGTCATGGAATGAATAGATCAGAGGTACTCCGAGTCATTACAGTGGCATATGGTTTTCTGTTATAAGAATGGTTATTTGATTTGTGAGTTCTAAATTATGTATTTAGAACCAGGATGAAATTATCAAAAAAACAAGAAATGACTTGTTCTAATGTATAAAAGGAGGATGTTACAAGCTTTCTAATGATATGAAGAACGTGCAAATCCGAGCTCTGGATCAAAATATATGAAGGTTTGAAGTTTTAGGGCAAAACGGCTCAAAAAAGGATGTCGGGCAAAAAAATTTTAAATTTTGACTTTTTTGCATTTTGGAATTTTTTTTTGAAAAATTTCCGTGCTCCGCCGGTCGGATGCCACATGTCAAGTGTTGGTTTGCTGAGAAATTCTCTCTCCTCCACCTTTCCGTGGGATTTCCCTTGAAATTTCGACCCTTTTAACTCTTTGGAAAATTTTCCATTTTTTCCCCGCGCTCCCGCCACTTGGGACATGTGGCACGCTTTGGTTGGTTGACAGGGGTGTGGGGGGCATCTTTTACCTTTTAGTTTTTTGGACAAAACTTTTGCCAAATTCTCCAAGTCCTCCCCGAGCTCCACACTCCCCTTCTCCTTAGGACATGCGTTCTCTTTTTATTGGCTCGGGCCAACGCTCCAAACTTCGCCTTTGGAAACTCGGCAAAACATTAAGTAAAAAATCTCATCCTTTCCTCCGCCACTCCAATCCACGAAGATATGTGGCACATTCTGATTCGTCGGCAGCCCTTTCGGCTCCGCACATCCGCCGCGTACTTCTGGCCCAGATGTCCCAAACTGTCTGGGACGAAAATCTCCGAACCGCCTAATTCGGGCTTCCTTGTCCCTCTTTCGGCCGATGACACGTGGCGAGATTTCATTCACTCTCGGCTCTTTCGGCTCCCCGTGTCTGCCATGTACTTCTGTCCCACTTGTCCTGGACTGTCTGGGACAAATTCTTCTGATTTACCCGATTCGGCCGGTTCGCGTCTGCCACGTAATTCTGGCCCAACTGTCCCGGAAAAAACTTGGCGATTTTTTTTTTCACTTTCAGCCGGTTCACCCTTTCGCATCCCACACGTCCCAATGTCCCAATTGCTGCATGGATCACCTAGCGGATTTTTGGCCGGTTCGCACCCCGACGTCCCAACTGTCCCAGACTAATTGGACTAGGACTTAGCCGATTTTCATGATTTTTTCTACCCCAATCTTGGTTTTTGTAACTTTTTCACCCTTCTTTAGAACTTGCTCTTTTCTTCTTGGATAGGAGAGTTAGAAAAAAGCCGAGGGGACCCCAGAAACATGATTTTTTGCCTTGAATCAATCTATCTTGCTCAGGACTGAAGAATTTAATGCATGTTCTCAAAATTACCCTGGGGGTGAATTTTGGATAACAACAACAACATATGGTATTTGTTATATGATTGAATTGTAATGAATGTGCGTTCCATATTGTAAATATGCGAACAAAGAACATTGGTTTTAAAAGTAATTGTGTGATCGGAATTACATTAACTGGACAAAGAACAATTATTAAAACTTGGTCGTGTGTTTTGAATCACATAATTCAGAACAAAGAACGTTATATAAATTTTTTTTTCCCTTGTTCTAGTGTCTTAAAATGGGGATGTTACATCTTGGTATAAGAGTTGAAGGTTGTAGCTCTTGGACCTAATGAGTCCACAATTTAATAAGGTTTACATTTTCTTATTGAACAGAAAATGGTTAGAACAAGAGGAAATGTTGTGAACAACCCGTTACCGGGTGGAGAAGTAGCTACTTCTCAAAAGCTAGATGAAATCCTTGCTGCGCTACTAGATACGAGAGATCCTTTGACTATTTTGGAACAGAAATCAATGGGTAATGAGGAGGAGGAAGAAGAAGCTGATAGGAATGATCAACCACCTCCTGTGGACAACACCAATGGAGGGAATCCGGGTGTTGATAATAGTAATGCGAACGCTCCTAATCATCCTGAAAATAAAAGGGCAAGATTAGCAGCTGAACTTACAAATGATATAAAGAGAATAAGTCCTCCAAAGTTTGGTGGAACAACACTTAGGGACGGGGCTGAAAATTGGCTCAGTGAAATGGAGAAGTACTTTGCAATAAGAAACTTCTCTGAGGAGACCAAAGTGATATGGGGAGCATATCAGCTTTCTCATGAATCATCATCATGGTGGGACAGCCGTAAGGTTGAGTTGAATGTTTTCGAAACAAACATAACTTGGGATCAATTTAAAGGTTATTTTAGGCAACAGTGGCTGCCTCAACTCTATTTTGATCAGAAAATGACTAAATTTTAGAACTGGTCACAAGGAAGGTTGACAGTGACAGAATACTGGGAAGAGTTTACTAAACTCCTCAAGTATGTGCCGCAGTACCAAGCTGATGAGAAGTTTAGAATACGAAAGTTCATAATGGGACTGAATCCCATCATTGGTGGTGAAGTGGATGTCCACGGTCCAACCACTATGGAAGGAGTTGTCGAAAAGGCAATAAGACAAGAACAGAAATTGAGAGCAATTTCTGCTCATAGGGAGGAGATTAGGAAGAAGATTCCCAACTCTTCTTCATCTCTCGCACCCAAAAAGGGACCCTGGAAAAGGTTTGGTATGATTTTTTTTTGGTTGTGGATAACAATAAGAAATCAGTAATGAACAAACCTATAAATAGTGTGCGAAGCAGCTTTGCAAAAATTAGTGGTAATGGACAAAAGTCCTATGGAAGCCAGATTGATAACTTCAAGGCTGGTAGCAAATTTGAGCCTAGGAAGGGGCTATTCGGAGGTTGCTTCAACTATGGAAAAGACCATTACGCAAGTCACTTTCCTCTGAAAAAGGATGATCACGGTCAATAACATAGGATACACACTGCAGTGGCTAACAAACAAGCTGAAAATCAAGTTACACCCATAGAAGTTCTGGGTAAGTTATTCGGTACACCTGTAGTCATAATTTTTGATACTGGAGCTACTGAATGTTTTATTTCTACTAAAATTGCAATGAAATTAAAAATGAAAGTTGAACGAATGGATAAGACATGGACAGTGCATTATGGGAATAATGCTATCCATATAGTCGAAATGTGCCTTTTTGAGGCAATTCTTGACTTGCCTAGTTTCTCCACCGAAGTTGACCTATATGTCACTCCTTTAGGGTCATATGATATCATTATAGGAGTTAATTAGTTGGTGGAACATAAGGTAAAGGTCGACTGTTATGAAAAATAGATTTGCTGTTTAGATGACCTGCAGAAAGCAGCAGTCATTCAAGGTGTAAAGCATGAGGTTGCAGTTAGGAAACTAACAACTATGCAACTAAAAAGGGCTAAAAATAGAGGCTGCACTTTGTATTCCGTAAGAATGATAGAAAATGACGAGGAAGATAATGATTTCATGGAAAAGTATCTGTTATTAAGGGATTTTAGTGATGTATTTCCGGAGGAGTTACCAGGTCTTCTGCCCAAACGAGAGTTTGACTTTGCAATAGAGATCAAGCCAAGAACTGAACCCATATCTAAGGCACCCTACAGAATGACCACCCTCGAGTTGGTGGAGCTTAAGGCTCAATTACAGGAACTTTTGACTAAAGGGCTAATAAGACCGAGCATTTCACCATGGGGAGCACCGGTAATTTTTGTAAAGAAGGATGGCACACTAAGACTGTGTATTGATTACATAATGTTGAATAAGGCAACCATTAAGAATCGATATCCACTTCTTAGGATTTATGATCTGTTCGACCAGATGCGTGGAGGATCAGTCTATTCAAAAATAGATCTTTGATCTGGGTATCATCAACTGAGAATAAAGGAAGAAGATATTCATAAAACAAATTTTAGAACAAGGTACGGGCATTATGAATTCACGGTGTTACCTTTTGGGTTGATGAATGCACCTGCCGCCTTCATGAATTTGATGAAAAATATTTTTCAAGAATACCTAGACAAGTTCGTGCTTGTATTCTTGGACGGAATTCTTATATACTCCAAAAATGTCGAAGAGCACCAAGAGCATTTAAGGATAGTGCTAGAAGTTTTGAGAAAGAGAAGGTTGTATGGTAAATTATCAAAATGTTCCTTTTATGATGCAGAGGTGCATTATTTGGGGCACGTTATAAGCAAGAACGGGATAGTTGTAGACCCTTCAAAGATCGCAGCTATAACTAAGGAACCTGTGCCTAAGAACATGCATGAAGTAAGAAGCTTCATGGGCCTGGAAGGATATTATAGAAAGTTCATTAAAGACTTTTCAAAAATTACTGCCCCAATCACTTCACTGCAAAAGAAAGATAAAAATTTGTCTAGACTGACAAATGTGAATCTGCCTTTAAAATTTTAAAGGAACAGTTAACTACAACACCTATTTTGACTGTACCTGACCCAAATGGAAATTTTATGGTTGTAACAGATGTGTCTGGAGAAGGTCTTGGAGGTATTCTGTTACAAAATAACCATGTCATAGCTTATGAAAGCAGAAAGCTTAAGTTACATGAACAAAATTATGCTCCACATGACCTAGAGCTCACTGCCATTGTTCATGCACTGCAAATGTGGAGGCATTACCTTCTTGGAAAGCCCTTTGAGTTAAAAACTGACCATTTGGGGTTGAAGTATATTTTTACTCAACCAAACCTGAATGCAAGACAATGAAAATGGTTAGAATTTCTATCTCAATATGATTTTGATATAAGCTACATCAAAGGCAAGGAAAATAGGGTGGCAAATGTTCTGAGTCATAGGAAGCACATATCTGCTCTTATAACATTAAGAACTCAGTTTAAGGATGAGGTGGAAGATGTCATGGAATTTGACTCTTATTTCCAGCAAGTAAGAACAACACTTGCTGCAGATCCAAAGGGCGTGAAGTATAAGGGATTTCGTTTTGATAATGAAGGAATTCTAAGGTTTGAAAACAGGGTATATATACCCTTGGAAAATGATTTAAGAAAGAAATTGTTAACTGAATTTCATAATTCACCTTTTTCTGGACACCCTGGTATTACAAAAATGCTTGCTAATCTCAAGCAGCAATATTTTTTGAAGGGAATGAAAAAGGATGTGGTGGAATTTGTGACACACTGCTTGGAATGTCAGCATGTTAAGTGGGAACATATGCATCCCACTGGATTATTGTATCCCCACAACATTCCGTAGTACAAATGGCAATTGATAATGATGGATTTCATTCAAGGATTACCTATGTCAAAGAATAAGCATGATATCATCCAGGTTGTCGTCGACAAATTAACCAAAGTGGCACACTTCATTGCTAGTAATTTAAAAGATGATGCACCAGTGTTAGCAAGAAGATTTGTACATGAAATTTTCAGATTGCATGGAATACCCGAATTGATCATATCGGACAGAGATCCGAGGATGACATCAAGGTTTTGGCAAACACTTAATGTGGCCTTGGGAACTAAATTAAACTTTAGTTCTGCATATCATCCGGAAACGGATGGACAGACCAAAAGAATCAATCAAGTTTTAGAGGATATGTTAAGAATGTATTGCATGGACCAGCAGTATAAATGGGAGGAATACCTTCCGCTGGTTGAATTTTCCTACAATAATACATACCATGCCTCTTTATAGATGACACCTTTTGAAGCATTGTATGGAAAAAATGTAGAACCCCTGTTAGCTGGGACAACGTAGAGGACAGAGAGGTAATTGGGCCAGAAATCCTTACGGAAATGGAACAAAAAATTAAAATGATTCGGGAACATTTAAAGGAGGCTGCCAATAGGAAAAAGAGTTATGCAGACTTAAAGCGGGTTGATAGGAATTATAAACTTGGTGAGAAGGTCTTTCTTCGGGTTAAGCTAAAAAAGAGTTCTATAAATTTTGGCAAGGCTGCCAAGTTATCACCTCATTATGTGGGACCTTTTGAAATTGTTGAAATAATGAACCCTATAGCTTATCATCTAACACTACCTCCTTCTTTATCACAAATGCATGATGTTTTTCATATTTCTTTGCTTAAGAAATACGTAACAGATTTATCACATGTGCTGAATTGGAATTCCTTGCAGGTCCAAGACCCAGGAATAATCGTGGTTAAGCCCATTCGAGTGATGGGAACTCACCAGTTGTACTTAAGATATCATGAAGTGAATCAATGTAAGGTCCAATGGGACTAGTTTAGTGAAGAAAGTGTAACTTGGGAAAATATCGAAGAAATGAGATCTGCTTTTCCATATTTGTTTGATCGAAATTGAATTAAAAAAAATTTGATAATTCTACCAAATATAGACAATTACTGGTCTATTTTACAGTTATCTTAAAACACTATTTTGATGATTAAATCTATTTTTGGTATGAACTTATGAATGAAAGGACGATAATTGAATTTTGTCTTGGATACTCTATGAATTGGCTAATTTGATCATCGGGACGATGATTCTTTAAGAAGGGAGGAATGTAACGTCTTGATTTTTATAAGCTATTATGATAATCTCTTTTCATGATGTTTTAACTATGGAAATGAGGATAATTATGTTAAGATATATCTTTTAATCTTAAAAAGAATGCGTTACTAATCTAGACTCTTGTTTACTGTAATTTGTTTACTTGGGATGGAGGTTGTTATAACTTGTGTTTTGCAAGAGTGAGACAACAGACTTGCTTATATGATTGATGAAATCTTATTGTTGATTGACAGCACACCTTGAATCAATTCCATTGATTCAAGGTATTCTATGGCCTTCGTTGAGATCGCTTTGTCGATTTATTGTCTATAAGGAATGAAGTCTGAAACTAGACTGAAGGTCATTATAAATTTTGTAGAACCTAGTTAAAGGTATAAGTATTTGGTACCTTGATGCCAATGGAAAAGGTTTGACTTCCGAACTACATACACACAGTAATGCCGGAGAGCGTAATGCAGAAATATTTTTAATACAAGAGCTTAGTGTATAGATGTGCGTGTTAGATAGAACGTTTTGCATCATACTAGTTATGAATGCCAGTTGGTAAGACTTGTTGGAAACTATTAAGTAAAATACTATGGGATTAAATTCTAACCTATAACTATGTTTTATCCTATAACCTAACCACTACCCTACGTGGATTTTAAATTGCATGGTATGTAAATTATTGTAAATCCTAATGACTTGCAACCTAGGTGAAAAACCTAAACTATTACTAACCTATGGAGGGGACCTATGGACACATGTTGGTGAGGGGATAAGATGGAAAGGTTAGAAATTCATTAGGACAGTAAATGATGTCCTTACAGTTTTCAACGCCAACATTGGTGGGAACATGGAAAAGTTGGAAGATATCCAACTAGCTATGTAGCTAAGAAGGAAGTACATGCAAAATTTTAAAAAGGAAACTCGCCAAACCTGAGTCGGTGGTGGCATGGAAATTAATGAAAAATAAATGCATTCAATGCATTAAAGATCTTGGTCCTAGCGACCAGCTCACCTTGGAAAGAGGATAGTGGAAAATTTGATGGTCATTGTGTTCTTTCGGGTTTTGAGACTGCTCTGCATTTCTTTCATGGTTCTTTCAAACCAGCTATTATTTTGGTTATTGTTGCTGCTATTTGGAGTAGCTACGGCTATTTTTGAGTCTGTGGAAGTTAGAAGATTATTGTGAAAGATTTGTTGTGGATGCTGTGGAGAAAAATAGCTCTTGTGGGCGTGGGCATGGTTTTCTTTAAGCCAAGAGAAATATTAAAGGCATGTTGAGCCCTTCTCCTTAAACCATTTTGCTCTTGTTTAAGCGTCTTCATTAAAATAACTCTACTCTTATGTTGGGTGTTTCTGTAAAATGGAATTGTTGATTCAGTTAATGTGATTTTCGTGTTGAGATACCCGTTGGGAATGAATACAAATTGGGTATTTCTTTGCAAAGTGAGTAAATGAAATAAATCTGTCCTTGTTGTATGAGTTTTTTTTGACAGTGTTGGGTATTAGTTCTTATTACCCATTATGGGTTTGAGATGATGAATGTACTAGCTATGTGAGTATTGTTTCCTGAGTTATGTGCGTTCTTGTTAAAAAAAAAAATGAAATGATAAAATGATTCGGTGTGACCTCTGGTTTGAGCTGTCATTATAAAAAAAACATTATTTGGGTATTCTTGTTGAGTTTTGAAGAAAATGAGTGTTACCTTACTGAAATAATTAATGAAACGAGTTTTCTCTTTCTACTGTTTTTGAATTCTGAAAGTAATGGTAATAGGGTTTCATTGTGCATTATGGGTCGATCTTGCTGAAGGTAACAACAATGTGCAAATTGTTGTCGATGATTTGTGTGCGCTAATGGATATGGAAAGCCATAAAAATGCTGGACAAGAATTTTGTATGACTATTTCTCTTGTCATATTATAGTGTATGACGTATGAATCCTTCCAGGGACAGTAAGATCATAGTAGAATATTTACATTTTCTGTTCTAGTTCGATATGATGTTCTACCTGCTTGTTCTTGGTATTCGTATATGACTGATTGGAAATAAGTTCTAATCTGAATAGGAACAGGGTAGTCATTCTATAGAATGGACTGGGTAGAGCATACAACTTATATTTTGTGTCTAGTTGAACTCAATGATATATATATATATATATATATATATATATATATATATATAAATTACGGATTAAAAATTCTTCATTGTTATCATTGAAACAGAATATGAGTGGATTTCTTACTTTGGTGTTTGGAAAGTGAATTCTTTTATTATTATGATGAAATCATGATTTTTTGTTGCTGTACACTCTAACTTGTTTATATCTGGATGAGAATGTCTGTTGGGTGAAAAATTAAAAAGGAAATGATTGTATTTAGAGGTACTTTTGATACTGATGCTTACGGACCAGATGCAAATGAATTCTGGCCAACTTTCTGGAATGGTAGTTAGTAAGTTGTAATTTCTAAATTATAATTATTGAGAAAATCACCCTATGGGGAACATGTTGGCACTGAATAATTTGATATTCGGCTAAGCAAGGAGAAGAGGTAATATGAAGAATTCCTGCTGAAAATTGATCTTAAATATTTAAGATTATAATCCAATCACACTCAAGCTAGATGTGTATTCCTAGATGAGAGGATTTCATAGGACCTTAACACATGCCAGCTGCAATCTGGTGTCTTCATGAAGGTAGGGCCTTCATGACAACACAATGTTATAGCTGACATGTTACAACACCCTCCCGAATCAAATCATCAAGTTTACATAAGCTAGGAGCAAGTTACTTGGATGAGGATAGGAATGTGACAGCGTATACGGGGTGACTCATGAGGACTAAAGGTAACTAGACACACGTAGTCATCTAGGGTCGACATGGTATGTCTGCATACCTTTAGTCACCGTGAGTGTCTTCCTATACTCTTTCATATTGCTAGTTGGGGTTAGAGTTTAACCTTGGACAGAAGGACTGACAGAGGTCAGAAAAGACCATTCTAGATAACATAGGAAGTGAGGTGAAGGAAGTATTCCATTGAGGTGTATAATGACTAGGAATATGATCATGTAAAGCATTTGAAAATATTTTGCCAAAGTATCGCAAGTTGCTGGTTGCATTGTCCTAATCACCTAGTTTAAGAAGCAGGATATCAGATGAATATCAGTAACAAATATTCAGATAGGCCTCTTGAATGGAACACTTCGGTAACCGAAAATGGTAAAGATAACCCTGTATACTTAGTATACAACGCATGGATTAACATGAAGGATCGGTAAGTCACCGAGTAATGAAATGAGAGATCGCTGAAATTCTGAGCCATAAAATGGGAGATCAGTATTTCTTCGAGTCATTTACACCAGCATATGGTATTTGTTATATGATTGAATGGAAATGAATGTGTGTTCCATATTGTAAATATGTGAACATAGAACATTGGTTTTAAAAGTAATTGTGTGATCCAAATTACATTAACTGGATAGAGAACAATTATTAAAACTTGGTCGTGTGTTTTGAATCACATAATTCAGAACCGAGAACGTTATATAGTTTTTTTTCCCCTTGTTCTAGTGTCTTAAAATGGGGATGTTACAATGCGTGAATGTCCTCAGAATATTACTTGTTCCTTATATGGAAAGAATCTTAGCTATGAAGAATTCCTGAACTTATATGAGCATCTTAGTAAGCAACATAAACAAGAAAACAAAGGTGCAGGGATGGTTAGGTTATAACGCACTGTGAAAAATTAGTGGATGCCCAAGTTAGAACCAGAATATGAGGTATTGCCTGTAAAGATCACTACCCATGCTAAAGTTGTGCGCGTAAAATAAGTGTTGCAACAAAATCATACCATCACTAAGGATGAGGTTCTACATGCATGGTACCCAAATCCTATCCATCAGAAGGAGGTGTATCAGGAAACCATGGAGGTACTCAGAAATATTCAGGGTGAAATACAATATTTAAAGGAGTAATCACGGAAGATGGAGCAAAAGAAAGCAACAGAGATGGTCCAAATTGATATTGATGACTTGAAGGAAGTGTGACAAATGTTTCTCCAAGAAAATATCATTCCATTGTTAGGGAATTGGATAAAGGGAAACACTTCACGTATAAGTATTGAGATTGGATGACAGATCCTACATGTAAATATCCCTCCCCATAGCTTAGACTATGATAAGGAAATTAATCTGAATGCTATTGTGGATGGATGGATTTTGAGTAATCTATTGATTGATACAGGCATAAAAGTCAATGTTCTTACTTTAGATATATGGGTATAGATGGGGAGGCATCCATTGCAACCATCCTCAAATGTACTGTTCATGGCTAACCGAACTAAGACCACTCCCATCGAAGTTTTAAAAGATGCACTCATTACTATATAGGGAGCCAAGTTCATTGGGGATTTTGAGGTTTCAGCACTTGTCGAGGTAGATAGCTTCCCATCTCTACTTGGGCGCCCTTGGTGCTATGAAAATAATGTTGGTCTTCAGTTCACCAAGGGTTATATAAATTTTGAAAACAAGGAGGAAAGAGTTATCATCCCTTTAACAAATGGAAAATATGGGCCCTATGTTTAGCCTTTAAGTGAGGAAGATCAGAATAGGATTTATGTACGTGTCATTTAGGACCCACAAGTTCTCGAGCCATCGAAAGAAGGGATCCTTCAGTGGGAAGATGCATAGTCTATTAGTGATACTACAAGTGTTTCTTATGATAATTGGGATCATAGTAACTATGAGTTGGTAGGGTGAGAAGTAAGAAGTACATTTGTGTAGAACAATAGACCTTGATATATCCAAAGAATAATTAACAAATTGGTACCTCGATACACTAGAGAAGGAGACCCTACGGTATTTCTGTGCGTCATGGAAGAATAGTGGATATACCAGTTGGAGAGATGGAATATGCTAGCATATACCCTGTGTGGGATGATAACGTGCTGGTGGGTGGTTCACAAGGATAATCTTGTAGGATGGAATGAAATAAGGATTGCTCTTTCTACTCGGTTTTCAAAGAGCAATTCACCTACTCAAATATTCACTTATCATGGTAATCAACCTGTTCAACACCACGTTCAATAGTGTGAGAGGCTATGGACAGAGGGGCAGGAAACTTTACCACCTTCACTCTAGGTGCCCAAACTTTATTCCACTTTACAAGGCTTCACGCGTGCTTGGTATGCATATGTTTAACTCCATAGAGAGACTAGAAATTGGCAGGATTTGATTATAGTAGGGATTTTTAGGATACAATGCACTGTGGAAAATAAGTGGATGCCCAAGTTAGAACCAGAAAATGAGGTATTTCTTGTAAATATCACTACCCATGCTGAAGTGGCGGGCGCCAAAGAAGTGTAGTAGCAAAAGCCTACCATCACTAAGGAGGAGGTTCTACATGAACGGTACCCAGATCCTGTCCATCAGAAGGAGGTGTATCAAAAAACCATGGAGGTTCTTAGAAATATTTAGGGTGAAATACAATATTTAAAGGAGTAATCACGAAAGATGGAGCAAAAGAAAGCAACAGATATGGTCCAAAATGATATTGATGACTTGAAGGAAGTGTGCAAAATGTTGCACCAGGAAAATATCATTCCATTGTTAGGGAATTGGATAAAGGGAAACACTCCATGTGAAAGTATTGAGACTAGACGATAGATCATGCATGCAAATCTCCCTCCCCATAGCTTAGACTATGACAAGAAAATCACTCTGAATGCTATTGTGGATGGATGGATTTTGAGTAATCTATTGATTGATACAGGCGTGGAACTCAATGTTCTTACTTTAGATGCATGGGTATAGATGGGGAGGCCTCCATTGCAACCATTCTTGAATTTAATATTCATGGCTAACCAAACTAAGGTCACTCGCATCGGAGTTTTAAAAGATGCATCCATTACTATACATGGAGCCAAGTTCACTGGGGATTTTGAGGTTTTAGCACTTGTAGAGGTAGATAGCTTCCCAGCTCTACTTGGGTGCCCTTAGTGCTATGCAAATAATGTTGATCTTTGATTCATCAAGGGTTATATCAATTTTGAAACCAAGGAGGAAAGAGTTATCATCCCTTTAGTAGATGGAAAATATGGGCCCTAAGTTTAGCCTTTGAGTGAGGAAGATCAGAATAGGATTTATGTACACTCCATCTGGAACCCAAAATTTCTCGAGCCATCTAAAGAAGGGATCCTTCAGTGGGAAGATGCATAGTCTATTAGTGATACTACAAGTGTTGCTTATGATAATTGGGCTCATAGTACTTATGAGTTGGTAGGGTTAGAAGTAAGAAAAACATTTGTGTAGAACAAAAAACCTTGTTATATCAGGAGAATAATTAACAAATTGGCACCTTGATACACTGGAGAAGGAGACCCTATGGTATTTCTGTGCATCATGGAGGAATAGTGGATAGAACAATTAGAGAGACGAAATATGCTAGCATATACCTTGTGTAGGACAATAACGTGCTGGTGGGTGGTTCACAAGGATAATCTTGTAGGATGGAATGAAATAAGGATTTCTCTTTCTACTTGGTTTTCCAAGAGCAATTCACTTACTCAAATATTCACTTATCATGGTAATCAACCTGTTCAACACCACGTTCAGTAGTGTGAGAGGCTATGGACAGAGGGGCAAGAAACTTTACCACCTTCACTCTAGGTGCCCAAATTTTATTCCACTTTACAAGGCTTCACGCGTGCTTGGTATGTATATGCTGAACTCCATAGAGAGACTATAAATTGGTAGGATTTGATTATATTAGGGATTATTAGGATAGAATGCGCTGTGGAAAATCAGAGGATGCCCAAGTTAGAACCAGAAAATGAGGTATTTCTTGTAAATATCACTACCCATGTTGAAGTGGCGTGTGCCAAAGAAGTGTTGCAGTAGAAGCCTACCATCACTAAGGAGGAGGTTTTACATGAATGGTAACCAGATCCTGTCCATCAGAAGGAGGTGTATAAGAAAACCATGGAGATGCTTAGAGATATTTAGGGTGAAATACAATATTTAAAGGAGTAATCACGGAAGATGGAGCAAAAGAAAGCAACAGATATGGTCCAAAATGATATTGATGACTTGAAGGAAGTGTGTAAAATGTTGCACCAGGAAAATATCATTCCATTGTTAGGGAATTGGATAAAGGGAAACACTCCACGTGAAAGTATTGAGACTAGACGATAGATCATGCATGCAAATCTCCCTCCCCATAGCTT
Source organism: Taxus chinensis (assembly GCA_019776745.2). Classification (NCBI taxonomy): domain Eukaryota; kingdom Viridiplantae; phylum Streptophyta; class Pinopsida; order Cupressales; family Taxaceae; genus Taxus; species Taxus chinensis. The sequence continues at coordinate 294,011,519 of CM034154.1, forward strand.
AGACTATGTCAAGGAAATCACTCTGAATGCTATTGTGGATGGATGGATTTTGAGTAATCTATTGATTGATACAGGTGCAAAACTCAATGTTCTTACTTTAGATGCATGTGTATAGATGGGGAGGCCTCCATTGCAGCCATTCTTGAATTTACTATTCATGGCTAACCAAACTAAGGTCACTTCCATCGGAGTTTTAAAAGATGCATCCATTACTATACATGGAGCCAAGTTCACTGGGGATTTTGAGGTTTTAGCACTTGTAGAGGCAGATAGCTTCCCAGCTCTACTTGGGTGCCCTTAGTGCTATGAAAATAATGTTGATCTTCGGTTCAACAAGGGTTATATCAATTTTGAAACCAAGGAGGAAAGAGTTATCATCCCTTTAACAGATGGAAAATATGGACCTATGTTTAGCCTTTGAGTGAGGAAGATCATAATAGGATTTATGTACGCACCATCCAGGACCCAAAATTTCTTGAGCCATCTAAAGAAGGGATCCTTCAGTGGGAAGATGCGCAGTCTATTAGTGATACTACAAGTGTTGCTTATGATAATTGGGCACATAGTACTTATGAGTTGGTAGGGTTAGAAGTAAGAAACACATTTGTGTAAAACAAAAAACCTTGTTATATCAGGAGAATAATTAACAAATCGGTACCTCGATATACTGGAGAAGGAGAACCTACGGTATTTCTATGCATCATGGAGGAATAGTGGATATACCAATTGGAGAGATGGAATATGCTAGCATATACCCTATGTGGGACAATAACGTGCTGGTGGGTGGTTCACAAGGATAATCTTGTAGGATGGAATGAAATAAGGATTGCTCTTTCTATTTGATTTTCCAAGAGCAATTCACCTACTCAAATATTCACTTATCATGGTAATCAACCTGTTCAACACCACGTTCAGTAGTGTGAGAGGCTATGGACAGAGGGGCAAGAAACTTTACCACCTTCACTCTAGGTGCCAAAATTTTATTCCACTTTACGAGGCTTCACGCGTGCTTGGTATGTATATGCTGAACTCCATAGAGAGACTAGAAATTGGAAGGATTTGATTATAGTAGGGATTGTTAGGATACAATGCAATGTGGAAAATTAGTGGATACCCAAGTTAGAACCAGAAAATGAGGTATTTCTTGTAAATATCACTACCCATGCTGAAGTGGCGCGCGCCAAAGAAGTGTTGCAGCAGAAGCCTACCATCACTAAGTAGGAGGTTCTACATGAATGGTAACCAGATCTTGTCCATCAGAAGGATGTGTATCAGAAAACCATGGAGGTGTTTAGAAATATTCAGGGTGAAATACAATATTTAAAGGAGTAATCACGGCAGATGGAGCAAAAGAAAGCAACATATATGGTCCAAAATGATATTGATGACTTGAAGGAAGTGTGCAAAATGTTGCACCATGAAAATATCATTCCATTGTTAGGGAATTGGATAAAGGGAAACACTCCATGTAAAAGTATTGAGACTAGACGATAGATCATGCATGCAAATCTCCCTCCCCATAGCTTAGACTATGACAAGGAAATCACTCTGAATGCTATTGTGGATGGATGGATTTTGAGTAATCTACTGATTGATACAGGCATGGAACTCAATGTTCTTAATTTAGATACATGTGTATAGATGGGGAGGCCTCCATTACAACCATTCTTGAATTTACTATTCATGGCTAACCGAACTAAGGTCACTCCCATCAGAGTTTTAAAAGATGCATCCATTACTATACATGGAGCCAAGTTCACTGGGGATTTTGAGGTTTTAGCACTTGTAGAGGTAGATAGCTTCCCAGCTCTACTTGGGTGCCCTTAGTGCTATGCAAATAATGTTGATCTTCAATTCAACAAGGTTTATATCAATTTTGAAACCAAGGAGGAAAGAGTTATCATCCCTTTAACAGATGGAAAATATGGGCCCTATGTTTAGCCTTTGCGTGAGGAAGATCAGAATAGGATTTATGTACGCGCCATCCAGGACCTAAAATTTCTTGAGCCATCTAAAGAAGGGATCCTTCAGTGGGAAGATGCACAGTCTATTAGTGATACTACAAGTGTTGCTTATGATAATTGGGCTCATAGTACTTATGAGTTGGTAGGGTTAAAAGTAAGAAACACATTTGTGTAGAACAAAAAACCTTGTTATATCAGGAGAATAATTAACAAATCGGCACCTCGATACACTGGAGAAGGAGACCCTACGGTATTTCTGTGCATCATGGAGGAATAGTGGATAGACCAGTTGGAGAGACGGAATATGCTAGCATATACCCTGTGTGGGACAATAACGTGCTGGTGGGTGGTTCACAAGGATAATCTTGTAGGATGGAATGAAATAAGGATTTCTCTTTCTACTCGGTTTTCCAAGAGCAATTCACCTACTCAAATATTCACTTATCATGGTAATCAACATGTTCAGCACCACGTTTAGTAGTGTGAGAGGCTATCGACAGATGGGTAGGAAGCTTTAGCACCCTAACTCTGGGTGCACAAATTTTATTCCACTTTACAAGGCTTCGCGTGTGCTTGGTATGTATATGCGTAACTCCATAGAGAGACTAGAAATTGGTAGGATTTGATTGCAATAATTATCTAGACGTTTTATTATTTCTCTACTAAACCTCAAGTAGAAGAGACATTAAGGGTTATAAAGTGCTTAACTATGGGAGATAGTGCCAAAGCGGAGGAACTCATTCAAGAGTTATTTCATGGAAACGATTCATGAACGAGTTTTGTTGAAGAAACAAAGACAGATGCCACACTATTTCAGCACGGTTTCCTTAAGAAAGAAATAGGAAATATGGTCTACTTAGTGGATGATGACGAAGTAGAAAATATGGATGTAGATCATTCAACAGGTAGGTGTGAGGGTTTGGATAGTGTAGATAAGACCAAGCATTCCTATCATGAACCTATGAAAAAAAAGAAAGTGAATATTGGATCAGATGCTGAGCCTAAGGATGCCATATTTGGGGACTATTGGCCTGACTCTGAAGTGGCAAAGATCATTGAGTTATTATGAGATTATCAAGACTTATTTCCTAGGGGATACCATGAACTAAAAGGCATGCATGAATCATTAGGAGAAATGAAGATAAATATTAAGGAAGTTGCATGCCCGATCGGTAAGTGGCCCTATAGGATGAACCCCAACTTGCGTGAAAATGTCAAAGAAGAAATTGACAAAATGTTGAAGTCTGGAATCGTCAAGCCCCTGGACGAATCAGAATGGGTTAGCCCAATGGTGATTAGTATAAAGAAAGATGGTCAAATTAGGATCTATGTGGACTATAGGGAGCCGAATGATGCATGTGTGATTGATCCCTTTCCTACGCCATTCACTGAGGAAATATTAGAAGGCGTTGTAGGGTGTGAGATGTATTCCTTTACAAATGGATTCTCTGGGTATCATCATGTTAGGATTGTACACGAGGATTAGGAAAATACTACTTTTACTATTGAATGGGGAAGTTTTACCTATACTGTGATGCCTTTTGGTCTGAAAAATGTGCCTGCTATATTTTCACGTATAGTTGTCCAAGCGTTAAAATATTTTATTCACAACTTCTTGTAGGTTTATTTAGATGACTAGACAATTTATGGATTTGTTAATGATCATAGTGACAATTTACGCTTAATGTTTGAAAGGTATTTCCACTTAAGCATCTTTTTGAACATAAGGAAATGTATATTTGCTACACCATTTGGCACACTGTTAGGGCACATCATCTACAAGGAGGGTTTACTGGTTGATCTAGCTAAGGTTGCAATCATTATCAGTTTTGAAGAGCCTACCGGTCAAAGTGAGGTACACAGATTCTTAGGTCACACTGGGTATTATAGAAATTTTATAAAAGGGCATGCTATTATTGTTACACCTTTGGAGGAGTTATTAAAAGGAAAGGGGATGTTCTACTGGGGGGAACTGCAACAACACACATTCGAGACACTAAAGGAGAAACTTACTACAACACCTATTTTGCACTTTCCCTCATGAGACTAACCGTTTCATATACATGTGGATGCCTCTGGCACGGCCATTGACATAGTGTTAGCTCAACATGGAGAAGGTATTATAAATCATTCTATCTATTTTGCTAGTAAAAAGTTGACTCATGTAGAGTAGAATTATACACCTACAGAGCACAAAGCTTTTTCAATGATCTATGCGCTACATAAATTTAGACAATACCTAATAATAACACCATTTATATTCTATACTGCCCACATGGCATTGAAGTATTTGGTAAACAAGCCCATTTTACAGGGGTGCATATGCCAGTGGGTGCTCTTATTCCAAGATTTTGATTTTACAATTGTGGTAAAACCAAGGAAAAGTAATTTTGGACCGGACCATCTATCTAGAATATAGTCAGGAGAAGACACGAGGAAATTGAAGATACCATGGCTGATGCATAATTATACAGGTTATAATGCGTGCCATCAGAATTAGAGGACATTTCTATCTTTCTACGTACTAGTATGACACTAGAAGGAATGAAATCCTTAGAGAAGAAACAACTTTCCATTTACGCGGCACCGTTTATGTTGATTAATAGTGACCTGTACAAGTTAGGCCAAGATGAAGTATTACGCCGATGTGTACTGGAACATGAGCACATAGATATCATGGAGGAGGCTCATGGTAGTATTATAGGTGGGCACTATGTAGGTGATGCAATTGCGCGCAAGATTCTACTCGCTGGATTATGGTGGGCGACCCCTTATAAAGATTGTAAGGCATATTGCAAGGCTTGTAATCAGTGTTAGTGCCTTGGCAAACTAAGACAAAGAGATGAAATGCCTTTAAGACCTATTCCTAGTGTAGAACCATTTGAGAAATTGCTATAGATTTTGTGGGTCCCATTTCACCAGCCGTGCGTAGGATTGGATCATGCTATATCATCACTTGTATATATTATCTGATAAGTTGGGCAGAAGCAACACCTACAAAGAATTATGCAATAGCTACAACAACCAAGTTTCTATGGGAAAATATTATTACAAGGTATGGATGCCTGTTGTGTTTGAAAATTAATAGGGTCACACATGTTTTGAATGAGATAATCATAATTCTATTAAATGAGTTCATGATTGCGCACCATAAGACTACACCATATCATCCTCAGGAAAATGGGACTGTTGAGGCTTTAAAAAATATTTTGAGCCAGACATTGAAAAAAATTTGTGATGTTGGAAGGAAGGATTTGGATGATAAAGTTTTTGCAGTACTTCAAGGGCGTATAGAAAAATATACAAGTGGTTGAACAAGGCCACATCCTTTCAATTGGGTTTTGGTGCAGAAGTAGTTCTTTTTATGAAATTAATGTTACCTTATTTGTGTATTGTGCATGATGGAGGTCTAGTTGATGAACAAGCCTTAGAAGAACAAATTGAAAATTTAATTAAGCTCGATGAGTGATGAAAAATAACACGCTGGAGTCAGAAGCAAGAAAAATCTAGGTAGAAAGCATGACATGACATGCACATTAGGGACAAAAATCTTGAGATAAGACAAACAATGCTTCTTTATGATTCTAAGTTTATGTGCCATCTAGACAAACTCAAAGTACATTGGTTAGGACCACATTTTATCACTTACATACCTGAAATAGGAGCTTATCAGTTAGGAATGATTGACAAAATATGGTTACCCTGTTACTTCAACGGGAGTAGGTTGAAGCCCTACTATAAATAAGTCTTCTAGGTGTTTGTAATAAGGTAGTGTTGCCATTTAGATTAGAATTTGAATTATGTATTCCCTTAATGTATTTCCTTCTTCATCACTATGATTTGTCAATTTAGTTAGTGTTTGTGAAATAAGTGCATTTGTGCGCCAAAAGCTAATTACCATTTGTAGTATTTTTATGCGTAAAGGACTGCACATACCATTTGTGTGGGGTGGTTATTGAAAAATGGGTACACATAAAGGAACAAAATGCTACATGTACTATTCAAGTTTGAAGAGTTATGGACAGAAGATTGCTTCCAAATGAGGACCATAGAGGGAGATAAACGAAGGAACAATATAACGTGAGTTAAGCAGCAGCCGTGGAGACTACTAGGAGAAGGCACAGTGGTGAGGTACTCAAACGCATGGACGCATACTAAAGAGAAGTTTGTAGCCAGAAGGTGGGAAGACATGTTAAAATGTTATAGCTGAGGCACAAAGATGTACCACACATAAATTGTGAAAATGGTTAATTAATGAGAGGATTGTTGGCAGGTGAAGGAGAAATAAATTCACTCATTTTTGAAAATATATATAAGGATGGGATGCAAGTTTAATTTTACTATTGTAATTGCAAAAATTTGAACAAGCTAAGTGAAAAATGAGTTGAGAGAATCATGTTGAGGTGTTAAGAGTGTGAAACCAGACATGGAGAGCAGATTTGTGTGTAGGAGAAGCTTACCTCCCCATTAGTGAAGGGTTTGAATGAAGAAGAGTGCTAAGAAAGATCTAGGGCACACGATTTCAACTAGGGCATGCAAATTCAAGCTAGGTTTTGGAATTTATCATTACAAAAGATAGAAGGCAAGCATTTGCACACTACAAAGGACAAAAAGTTGCAATTTATAGTTGACACCAAAGAAAGCACCTGCCGTAGGAGCCAAGGGAAAGAAGAAAGTAGAAGCAGAGGTTGAAATTTCTCCCGAGAGTAATGTCTTGGAGATGCAATACCCAGAAGGTGTAATAGTGGGACAAGAATTGGATTCTCACATTTGTAATTACAATACAAGTGATTACAACCACGACACATCAGATAATAAAAAGAAACTAGACGCGCTGTTGAGTGCGAAGACAAACAAGAACACAATAGAGGACATGCCAGTGTATTATGATGCTGGAGAGAAGTTGTTAAAGCAAATTGGAGTCTACCAGTTGTACGAGATCCTATATTTTGGAAAGTATGAACCTTTGTACCAGTGGTTGATGAGCATAGTACATGAAGATTTTTTCTATTTCGCTAGACAAAGAGTAAGGATTACAACTGCATTGATTTCAACAATAACATGATTAAAGGACACAAGAGTGGATTTGGATATTGACTTGACAGATAAAGCAAAAATCCTAGAGACGTGGAAGGAGTTAGGGTATACCAAGGGTTCATGCAGAATGGATATCAATAAATTGAAGAAGTACCTTGTGGTATAAGTAGCTGCACATCTAGTGACCAAATTGAATGATCAAGAGAGATGGTCAGAGGTGAATACAATGTGGATACCCATTACAAGGAGAATGTCACATGGAGTAATTTATAACATATCAGGATACATTGTAGAGGCTATCATCAAAGAAGCACACATAGGTGAGCAAATCAGTTTCAGTGCTATCCTATTGTCCCTTGTATTTATGGAGATTGGAGTGCCCAATGGGAAAAAGAACAATATCTGGGAGTATCCCATGTAGAACAAGTCCCTTACAAAAATATTTGATAATTACTTGTGTGAAGGGTCAATGAGTGGTCCATTCAAGTAGAGGGTGGAGATGTGGTATGATTGGCTCTGCATGAAATTTTTAGAGGAGTGGTGAATCCCCAAGGAGTTACCTTCAGTGGTGGGAAAGGTAACCCAATTCATAGTATACCAACACTTTTGCATTGCGCGATTTGCTATGAAGGATGATACTTGGAGCCCTTGGTGCAAATTACCATATGCCTTCATATCGCGCTACTTATAGGTAGTAGTCCACCATTTTACTGATGCACACCACCTAAATTTTCTTACAGATAAGGTAGACTATGACTACCATAAGTTGAGGAAGACGTATGTATATCCAGGGCAAGATGCCTATATTGAGAGGCTAATTTCAGTCATGATAAGCATGAAGCCTGTGAGTTTGGTGATTGGAGATAGTGGATCCATTCTTATATACCTTCATCTTAAAGCTTAGTTGGAGGGTAACAAGTATGTAGAGAATAAATTCATGCTCCCAAGGCCACCTAAGGGGAAGCATATATTGGTGAATGTACCAGATCCGAAGCCCACCAAACCTATAGAGGTGGATGATGAGGAGGATGAACATGAGGAGAGTGGTGTTTTGAATCACAGGGGATGGAGGTAACCCACAGACATGGTAGAAGCTGAGCATGCAAGTACTCCACCCTAGGAACAAGAAGAAGGAGATGAAGAATTGGAAGTAGGAGTAGACCTTGAAGAAAGCCACTTTAATAGGGTGTTCAGATGAACAAGAACTCAAGGTGCTACTCCGTAATCAGTATGAAGATCACCATGACTCTCTCCAAAGAAGGAGATGACAGAGAAGAGAAGGAGAAGATTGAAGCTGAATGAGGAGGCTGAGGAGTCTGAAGAGAGAACTCCTGGATATCCTATACAACCAGAGGATGTCAAAGAGACCAAGGATGAAGAAATAAAGGTTGAAGAAGAAGGAGAAAAGAAGCTAGGATAAATAGAGCAAGATATTACTCAAGACATAAAGGATCCAACTCCAAACCTTGGTGCTCAAGTTCCTAAGGGGCCAAGATTGAGGAGGGAAAGTGGAGAGTATGTTGTGCTAGTCATAGGCTATGGAGAAGACACAAGTAAAATTATCTGTGTGCGATTATGGGATACAATGGGCCTTAAGGACTTGTATGGGTGGGAGTTGATGGACCCTGACATGGAAACCACACGTGCGAGGAAACAATTATCATGGTCCATGCAAACTCACATGGATGAGCCTGATTTTGATGTGTGTGAAAATTCATGCGTGTCAAGGAGAATGAGGAAGTCACCACAAAATAGGAAAATAACCATCAAGCCAACTGTTATGACTGATGAACATGTGAGTAATGCCTTAGTGAAGGTATCTACAAGGGTGGCGTGCAAGAATGTGGATAAAGATGCCACTATCAAAGCACTAAGAGAAGAAATCAAAGCCAAAGGTGTAGAGATTGCACATCTAAAAGGAGAGAAGGACCTAGAAGAAAAGAAGAATGGGGTTCTCATCGAAATGGTATAGGAGATAGGAGATCATGTCCTACAAACAAGACCACACTTGGAGCCCAAGGTACCCAAAAAGTTCCCTTTGACTATGCACTATGTGCGTACCCTAGTTGATTTGGTGCTTGAGGATGGACCATTTTGGATGCTAGAGCCAAAGGATCCTGAGTAGGAAGTAGAGAGAGCAAGGGCTTCAGTGGTAAGGAAGATTTCATCCTACGAGGCATTGCCTCAAACCTTGCAGGAGGAGTTGAAGAAAGTGGACCAGGTATTGAACATATGTACAGCTCCAGAGGCAATAATAAGGATCAGGACCATAGTAGAAGATAATGAAGTCCTGAAGGAAATGAAATATGAGACATTGGAGCATGCAGAGAGATTGAAACTAGTGAATTAGAAGTGTGAGGCCCCTGCAGTAGCCCAAGACCCCTATAAGGACAAGATGGATGAAATTGGGAAACTAATTGCCTTTAAGATGGATCTTATGGAAGGAAGGCTGATTGCAATGTCCAACATTGTTATTTTATTGTAGGAAGAGAAGGAAGAAATTATGCAAGAAGAGTTAGACTTTATTGCATCAGATATTATGGAAAAGGTAGAAGTCGTGCTGAGTGATTGACAAGCCTTAGAGGCTGACATCAAAGAGGAATATCCAGAGTTGATTCTTCCAGTCAAAACAAAGGACGTTACAGGGTGAAGGTCATTCTTTGTACAAAAATTCTTTACTTTCCATTCATTCCATTCCTTATTCTTTATTCTTTAAAAAAGTATCAGGAGGTAACCATTACCGAGGCGGTAATGCAGTTTTGTGTGGGGTAATGTTGAGCAGACAAAGTATGATCCTTAGTAGAAGGAACATAAAAGGTTTACATGTAAGAACAAGGCACATTCAAAGTAACAGAAGGATAGGGAAGGATACACACGTGAAAGACAAGGATAGATTCGGGACTTAGCCATTTTCACATGTACGGGCTATTTTCAGAGATAACGTACATAACACAAAAACTAGATAAAGACTTGCACGACATACATAGGCTATTTTTGGAAGAGTGGCTACCAAACACTTTGGATGGGTTCAAGTTAATAATAGAGTTACTACTGCCAGTTAACCAAAAGAGATTTATTGTTAGCGCACTTGCATGTGTGTCTATTATTGTAAAGGCACATAAATATTTTCAACAAGTGACCTATTTTGGGAGTTATGCAAGTGGTGAAGGGAAATTCCCCACCCTTATAAATATGTAGTGATATGCGTAGTATAGGAGGACTGAATATAGGTTATTGTGAAGTTATGCTGCCAGATCTGATGTGTACATGAGCTTATGGTGTTAATTATTGTAAAAAGATTCTATGTATTTATTTTGTTTAATATAATGGAGTGTATCGACTAATTCAAGGTGTCAAACATGATTACAACTAAATATTTCCTGGAAGAATTCATTGTTGAAATTACTTAAATCTATTACTCTTTAGATATAGATCCGGAATATGCTCTCTAGAATGTTATACTAATTATGGATCTGAATACATTAACTCATCATCTTGCTAACATCCTACATAAACAACCCCAAAGAGGGGCCTGGTACCTTTGTGTGCCTCGGGTGAGCACTCAGTCTAGGCTGAATGATGTGCCAGCATGCCCAAGTTATTACTAGTAAATTCTAGGCTACATCAGTGGTTATTGAAGAGCAAGTGTACAAAAATTTAAGAGGATATCCTACACCTAGGGATATTGAGATGCAACTAAAAGTGTGAGAATTGGAGGAAAAAATGGTGCATCAAAGGGCTGTGACTCAGAAAAAATCATAAAATATTGGTTTTATGACCCCTTGTACATGGGTGGGCCTTATTCTAAGCTATTACAACCTACAAGAGAAGATCAAATTTATTGTTGAGATGTTTCCAAGGCTCACAGAGTGGATCTAGGAGATAGGAGCTTTTGTAGACAATGCCACTCAATATTTTCAATGAGAGACCCCAACATTGTCATCCTACAACCTTCTCCCCACTCCTAATTTTTCACCACCTCAGTTGAAGCCATAATTCTCTAGTTTCCCACCTATTGCCCCCATTGTTTAATACCCTTCTCCATATCCTAGTATTCCATCCCATCTTAGATTCTTTTCCCTTTTCCCTTCTAAACCTAAGTCCCCTCCATAGGAGCCAAAAGAAAAAAATTCCCCTCTACCACCTCAAGTAATTCAGACTTTAGTTGAGCCCCAACATATCCTTCCTTTTGCTTCCCCAAGTCTATGTGTGGAAGAGACCCAAATGACCAGTCAAGAAGAGATGAACAACAAAGAAATGATTAAAATCTTGGTTAACTTGGCTCTAATATTTGGGATCATTAAAATCCCCTTGCTGTTCAAGAATTTAGAGGAATCCTAGGTTGGAGAAGGACAGGTGGTGAAAGCTAATCCGGTTGCACCAGTAGCAGAGTAAGAAGAAGCTGAAGACAACCACTAGTCCCTGTCCTTAGAGTGTAGTGTCCAAAGTGACACTATATTTACAAAGTCTGTTGATCCATAACTGATTGAAAAATCAACAAGAGATAAGGAAACAACTATAATTCTAGTATAAGAGGAGCACACAAGAGAGCCTTAGTCAGATCTAAAGGCCTTAAAAGAGGAAGACATCATTGAGGGTTTTTTGCTCTCATTTGTAGGGTCTGATTTAGTCGACGAACTTGTGATAGCAGCGGATATTTAAGAAGTCCCAAAGAAATCCTCAAGAGGAGAAGATAGAGGAATTTGACTTGTCAAACTTCATATTGGAGGAAGAGGACAAGTGTGCAGATAGTCTTGGTCTTCAAGCATTGGAGGAACTCTCAAGAGAGTAATAGGCTTCAACGAGTTGCAACGGCCTGTAAATTATTCCATTAGATGTTGAAGGTAATCCTAGGAAGATGCATGTTGAGGAGGAGTTCAATGTGGTCAAGGAAGGAGAAGAAAGCAAGGATGACATCATTTCCACACTGGTCATCAAGGCAGAAGATCAGATGCTTGTAGAAGGAATGTAAAGGAAAAATCAACATGTAAGCAAAACCCTTTTTTAGGATGGTCTACAGGAGGAATTCCTTCTTGAAGTCAGATCTCAGAGTAGTGGGTAGATTTAGCAGGCTAGACCATGCTCCATAAGGTACTTGGCTTTACTATAGCTAAGGGAGAAGCCATAACTAGTCACACTCACTTCAGAGCATGAGGATGATTCTCAATGCACCAAAGGTAAACATCGAAGCCTCCAAGATCCAAATAGTGAGCAACTTGAGGAGGTATTTTTGATTGATGTTGATACTTTGGTTAGTGGGGTGAAGAACTGATTTGATACCAATTTTTCACTCAAGCACCAGGCCATGCTCATTGCCAAATTAATTGCATGGCCACTTTTTGTAAAGAAGGGAAGCTATTTATCCTTGCATATTGCAGGATTTGTTTAGATTTTCCCTGTTTTGGTTAGAATGTAGTAGGTAGGTTTTCTTTTAGCAGAACAAGTGCTTATACACACTTTGCATACTCCACTTGGGGTATGCATTATTTTCTCCTTTGTACATAGTTTTTGGATTCATATTTTCTCTAGCACCGTGCATTTCAGAAGTGGCAATGCTAATAGTGGCAATAAGATTTTGGGGCCATTTTCAAAGTGCATATTTTCAGCCTCAACAGATCAATTACAGGTCCAAAGTTCTCCATGCCCTTTCCTTGGTCAAGTTTTTAGTTTTAGGAGACAGTTTATAGGTTTTATCCAAAATCTCAAAATCAGCTTTCAGAGTAGGCCAATGAGGTTTTATCCCAATACTAAGTTCACGCGGGTCTAGGGGAATTTTTTTCAAAAGTACATATGTGTCTTCAAGGTTAGGCTTAACTCCACACCCAATGGATACTTCAAAGAAACCAGTCATACATCTAGTAGACAGCTGCCCCTGAGAGGTCACCATTGTTATCCCAAATTTATCCCCCCTTATTAATTTGGAAAATTCATTATAAATGGACTTAGCCATTAAAATTTAGATATGTATAGACGAACATCAAACCCAACCTCATATTTTAGGAGATAAAGGTAGCTCAGGATGGCTCGGTCAAGTCAGAACTGAGATGGTACGAGTTGTATGGCGAGTCAGGTTATGCACTGAGACAGTGAGCCACGACGAAGGTTTGGGTTATTTTGGAAAGGTTGGCGAGTCAGGGAGAAGTGATAGTAAAATATCACTGGTAGAAAGTATGGATGCTACCGACTGGTATCATTTTAGATGTTACCAATCAATAGCATGTATAACGGTAAGTCGCAAGGAAAACAATGCAATGACACTGGTAGCATGTATGGATGCTACCAGTTGGTAGCATGGCAGTGGTGGTTCTATAAGAAGTTTCAAATGCTAATGAATGGTGGAATTTTTGGTGCTACCAGCCACTTGCACAAAGGTGGTGATGAAGAGTAGTCGATCGTCAGCAAAGGTGATGGTAGCATTTGTACGGATGCTACTGGCTAACAACAAATTTTAAAATCTACCAGCCGGTGATGAGGAAAACATGTTACCAACTAGTTACATTTATGTAACTATCTGGCATCTCAGAAAATTATACAACCATTCGATTGTGGCCATGAACCAGGTGTTAATGGGAGTGGTACAAGGTTGTTCAACTTCCAGTTTAATGAGGTATGACACCTATGATTTCCCGTCAAAGAAAAAGGACCAATTTGTATGGCCTCCCATACCTCTTTAATGAAATACATTGATTGGTGAGTCAATTTCAAGGTTATTCTTCAATATATTGTAAAATTGTCCTCATTTGGATGAGAGAAATTCTGGGAGTTGGGGAAACTCTTGCAAAATTTTCCCTCAACTCCATTGAGTTGTAAGCCCTCCCCCATACTTGAAAAGTGTATTTATGCATCTGTGCAACAATGTAAATGATCTATGAATGTTTTCGAGCAATAAATTTGTGATTCTGTGGTGTTTTCAACCACTTCTCATGTTTTATTGTGTCTCTTTACCTCTCTATTTTATTATTGTATTATGTGCATGATTTTTCACTGGTAGGTTCAAGTAGTTATGCTTCATGGAGTACAAATGACGACTAAGGATATGGGTCTATGTATCATTCATCTAACCTCTCCCAGCCTTATTTTCCCTCTTCTTTCTCCCTCAGTAGGATATCTCACCCCTTTTTCTGGTCCTATCACCCCCTTTAGTGTAGGATTTCCCTTTTTATGCACTCCCTCTCTCTCTGTCTTATTGGAGTTGTTAGGACATGCGCAGTTAGGTATTTTTCTTACATTAGGAGTACTGTAGCAGCAAGTTCAGGAAGAGGAAGCCAACCTTCTTCGGAGGGTTATCTCAAGTTTGAAAGTCCCAAATCTTAAGAGATAACTCCATGTTAGAAAATTACACCTGGATGCCCCACTCACACACAAGAAATTTGGGGGGTGCTATAATTTTGTGATAACAGGTTCTTGATGTTCATAATGTCTATTGTTAGTGGCATTATGCTACACAACAAACTATTCATTAGTTTATGATGGTTTTGATATATGTTATCAAATATTTACATCGAAAACTCATAGTTTTCCCTGGGCTCAATGTGTGTTTAATTCATTCTATACGGATCTTCGTATGATTGCATATAGATATGGTTAAGGATTAAGCCCTTGAACTTTGTTCAATATTTCAGTGTGAAAGAAAATTTACATAGAGAAACCTTTTTGGTTTTACCCAGTATGAACTCTTTATGATTCAATTAATTATGGATGGGCACTAAGAATGGGTACCCTATAACCTCACATGGATGAATTAGTGTATTAAATAAGGGTTATCAATGATCCATGTGATGATCTTATCATGTGGCATCCTTATAGAGCTATATGGAGAGTATGGGAATATGACCACTACCTTAATTATACTACGAATCGATGATATATTATGGATACACATGCCTATGATATTGATAGGTACCATCTAGACATGGTTGTGTGCAAGTGTTTCTACAATTTTAACCAAACTTAAAACAAGAAAGCTACCACCTAAAAATAGCTTCCTAACCTAGTTAAAAATGGGAAATATGCACCATCATGATGAAGAAGTGAGCAAGTCCTACCCTTTAAACATTAATAACTTTGAATCTAATCAAAACACAATGTAAATGCATGAACTCTATTCCCCTTAATTGCCTAATTAAACATTTAAAATGGACCTAAATAGTCCAAATGGCAATCAAACCATATTTTCTTGCTTTGATCCTTTAATGGATGCTTGGGTGTGAGGCTTAGCTCTTCAAGAATGGAGGATGGAGGGCTCAAGAATGAAAAAAGGCTATTAGTATGAAACTATGTGCTTACTTTTGTCTCTTGAGAGATTTAGGTGTAAGTGTAGAAGTAGAGGGAGGGTTGTTTATATAGCCCAAAGGATAAAGGATTCAACACATCCTCATGAATGTGGGACTAATGGAGATGTAGAGTTAGTTATGGATAAGGGGGGTTTAGATGGGGTTGAGTTAACTTTAGGAGGGTTTAGTTTGTCCTCAAGTGGCTCATGTGGATAAAGGGGGTGTATTAATTAATCAAGATGATTAATTAATACATGTGCAAGCTTTTATAAGCTTTTAGATGGATTTTAGTGTGATTTGGACCATTAGGAGGGAATTAAACCAATTAAATAGTGATTTATTGATTTAATGAGAAGGGAGGTTAATTAATTAATAATAATTAATTAGACTAGATAGAAGGTGTTGATTAACGAAGGGTCATTAATTAGGGTATGTGTTGGATAGGCGACTTAATTAATTAGCATAATGTAATCAATTAACGACAATAGAAGAGAAGATGAGTGCTATTGACAATATGTCGTCAATTTGTGGGAAAGGAGATAATTAGCGCAATTTAAGTATTTAAATTGCTCGGGTGTAATTATATGTGTCTACATTTTACCCTCTTTGGGGTGGCGCAAGTGACGCCACCTCAAAGATAGTAGACAGAAGAAAATTTTGAAGGGATAGAAGAAAAATTAGTAGGAAGGAGAGATGCCCCCTCGAGTATCGATGGGGTGATGAAAGAAGCCGATCGACGATCGAAAAAGGTGAGAGGTAGATAGAAGAATGGGAAGGGGCAGGATGCCCTGATGAGAGAGAAAAGTAGGGGTGAAAGGGAAGTGATGTAGAATAAATATGGAGGAGGGGAGAGAAGAGCTTAGCCTCTAACCGCTATTGATTACAATAATTTGGATATCATCATATTGCCATAGGAAATACATCATCGGTCCTTACCAAAAATATAAGCATACGACAATGGTAGAATGACATGAAAGGCCATACTACGAACAATTGCCCATTGCTGAAAATACCAACTCAACGCAACATACTACAATGCAATGCAATACGAGAAAGTAAAAGATGCTTAACTCCATGCAACATACAAAATGTAATGCAATACGATAAATTAAACAATGCAACATACAAAATAACGCTAACAGAGAAACATAATGTAATGGTTTTTTTATCAAGATTCAATTCCAACCTATATGAATTAATGACAAGGGTTAATGATGGTGCCCAAGGCAAGGATACATGTGAGGGGAATAACGGAGGACACTTGGGTCTAATAGAAAAGCAATGGGCACTACCAAACAGTACCAGGTAACTCGTTGTGCCCCAAAGTACAAATGAAGCAAGCAACCTAGCTTTTGTTGATGGAGGTAGATCAAGATGATCCGTAAGTTGCCCACATGAACAAGTGAGAACTAAAGAGTGATGTTTTGTAGGATGATTTTCATTTTTTAGAAGTTTTCTAAAACATATTTGAATGTTTTTGATGATTTTTCTAACATATTTGAATGTTTTGGTTGATTTTGAAAGTTTTATGAAACTATGTACAGGAAGACAAGGAAGCATGGATGCTCCTAGCGATAGATGGGATGTACAAGGGCATAAGGCCACATGCATATGAGAAAGGTGAAGATGCAAAAATGCCCCAACAATTAGGTGGGAGTATTCAAAGGTAAACTCTTCACAGGTAGAAGTGGGACCCAAGGCCATTATGGATAGGTTCAACATGATGGTGAACGTAAACCAATGAAATGCTGGGAAGAAGCAAGGATGCCCCCAGTGTAAGTTGGCCTAAAAGCACATGATAGAAAGGAAGGAGAAGATTACTTTTGTGAAAGGGGATAAAGGTGTCCTAAAACATGGGAAAAAAGTATCTTATACACATGGATGTTTTGAACGAAGTAGAAGAACGATGTGAATGATATGAATGTAGCTTAGAAGCCTCATGATGAAGAAGTGATTAGCCAAAGGCACAAATCGTGAGACGAGATATGGACTAGAGTAAGAGTCTGAACAAGGTCCAAAAAAGACACTTGGTAACATACTAATCTTGTTTACTCATAGAGATCTAGTGTGTGCATGTGGAATTTATTACCTCTTGAAGGGAAGATTTAATACACAACAAGTGAAGATACCCTAGCCAATGTGTAGGATGATTGATTTTTTGTGAAAGGCGATTTTGTGAATGGATGGTGAAAGGATAGCCATACATTGCTCCACTGCCAGCTAGGCATCCATAGCCCCGATGGAGATGTATTTGATTCTAATCACAACATTACTCTATTGCCAGTCAGGCATCCATATCCTCGATAGAGATTATTGGAAATACCCCAAGAGAGAGTTATATATCAATTTGCTTTTGCTTTGTAGCTTTTAGCTTTTGATTTTTGATTGATTTTGATTCTTTTACTTTCTGAAAACTTATTTCAGATCTCTTGTTTGACAAGGGGTTTAAGAACCACTGATGGCTTGATGGAAGGAGGTGGAAGTGATTGTGATGACGACATTGGCTAGTGTCAACAAATATGTCCAAAAGTTCTTTGCAACAAGTTTATTAGATGGTGAATGTGATAGGATCTCTAAGAGGTCAGTCGTTCTTTAATTTACCAAGGTGATAAAAGACCAGGGTCAAACGGATACCATAGAGATAAATGTCACAAAATGTGTGTGAATAAGCTAACCAAAACATCACCGAAGGGATGAAAATGGTAGGGAGACTTGCAGAAAAATAGCAAGGAAGGGAAGAAAGAAACATCCATGTGTACACAATACCTGATTGCAATGTTTGATCTTTGTACCTTTGATTTTTGTTGTGTTTTCTCAATGTTTTTGGTATTTTTGAATTGTTTTTAGATTTTTAGATTTTTGACAGTTTTAAGAGGTTGGGACTAACAAAGTCACTCTATGTGGTAAGATCCAACAATAATGTTTGTGACTTCCTTAATAAGGGAGACTAGGCGCGTTTGTTTATTGAGAGTGATATTATCCCCGATCTTGATGATTGAGGTGAGTTCACACTCAATAAATGACTGTGATTTGTTCTGAAACATGGATTTTGTATGTGGGAGATTTGAGTTCCCTATCTAGAGGTTTACGCACTTTGCGCCATACTTGATGGCTACGTTGGTGTGCATTCTTGAATCACGATTGATTTAGAATTTTGAGATTGTTTGATTTGTTGGGAGCTATAGAGCTCTTTACAGTTTTGATCTGAGCTTGATTAAGAAACTGTTTGGGTTTCTTATAAGCTAACTTGTGACTTTTCTGACCTCGAGAAGGAGAAGAAAGTGAAAATTTACGATTGATGATAGGAATGAGAGAAATGATGGTGGGCTTGCCCCGGTCATTGGTAGAAGGATGATGTGATTGATGAAAAGGATACGGTCCAAGGATTGAAGAAGATGGGCTACTGGGAGGTGAGCCATAGATAGAAGATGAAGGGCTGCTAGGATGTGGCCCAAGAATAGAAGAAGAAGGGATACTAGGATGTGACCCATAGATAGAAAATGAAGGTAATACTAGGATGTGGCCCAAGAATAGAATAATAAGGGCTACTAAGACATGACCCATATATGTAAGATGATGGATTACCCAAGGGTGATCCATACCTAGAAGACAAGGGGCTAGTTGGGCATGCCCTAAGAATAGAAGATAGTGGACTACTCAAAAATGTCCCACAAATAGCAGAGGGAGGGCTACTAGAAGGTGACCCACACCTAGATGAAGATGAAGGGCTACTTGGCATTGACCCCATAAGAGATTGTGATTGAGGAATTATGATAGACAAATAGTTATTGGGTGATGAGAAGATAGGCCATGGATCAATGCAAGACCTAGGAGTTTCATCACATAATACAAAATGTGAAGATGGAAGAATAAGAGGAGGGTCAAGTTGCATGATCTGAGGCTCTTCCTCCATTTCTTGATAAAAGGAATCAACCTTTTCCTCACAATATGTGGGCGCATGAAAGTCTAAAGAGAATCCTTTCTCGTAATCTTGTAAAGGAATATCTTCATGTGCCCGCATAAATTCCCTGATTTTTTCTTCATTATGAAAGAGGTCAATCGGTATGAGTTGTTGATGGATCCCTAGGGGTTGATTGGAAGAAATAGGTCCACTTGGTGTGGAAGACGTAGAAGATGTTTGATGATTATTGATAGAAGAAGATGATGTGGGGGACGAAGAATATGTGTAGCTAGATGTCTTCAGGAGTAGAAGAAGGTGGTGTGGACCTACCTATACAATGGTATGTCATATGTAAAATAGTAGGATTAAGTCCAAAGTTTGTAGATTGCGACACATGGGTCAATTCAGACGTTTGTCTCGAAGGACTTTGAGTCACATGAATATTTAGAGGAAGAATTATTAGGGGTTGTTGATGAAGAAGTTCCTGTAAAGAACGGGACGACCATGATTCAAGAATCACATCAGATGAATAATAACAAGGGTCCTGCAAAGAAAGAGAGGACTATGATTCAAGAATTGTATTAGATGTTTGATTGGAGGGATTTGGAGTCACACGTATCTTCAAAGGAAGAAGATGTCATCGAGGTGACTGATAAAAGGGGTCCTGTGTAGAAAGGGAGGACCGCGATGTAGGAGTCATATTAAATGTATGATGAAGAGGTTCCTACAAAGATAGGGAGGACCATGACATAGGAGTCACATTAGATGACTTAGGAGTTGAATTAGATGAATCCAAATAGTAGTTTGGATCTAAATCATTAGAAGAGTCAGAGGAAATATTTGGATTGGAATCCTCAGAAGAAGAGGAAATGTTTGGATTAGAATTAGAAGAAGAGTGGGGGGAACGTGAATAATAATTTGGATCAGAAGCATCCAAATCATACCACCGACTATGAGATGAAGGTGGGGAACGAGTTACCCGGATGGGACTTCTAGTGTGAAGAACCAAACAAGGTTTAGTCATGATGGGAATCTTTTGATTTGAATTGCTAAACCTAGGTTCCATATTTTTGTAAGTATGGGGAAATGCGTGATAGTTAGTCATTTTTGGCATTGTTTTAAGCTCAAATGTCTAGGCTTAGATAGTGTGATGGAACTCCTTCAAAGGGAAGGAAGTGACTATGTTGATTTGGGTAGCATAACAACAACCAACTAGACATTGTGTAAGTGTGAATATACGTGTATAATTTTCTGAAGAAGCTCTAAGGAAAATAGTCATCACGATGATGCAATATCGATGAGATAAAAAGGGATTGTCCTGGAAAATAATTTTTCTAAATGAATAATCATAAGGAACAATCATGCAAGTGTGGAAACACAAAGCCAATCAACAAGGAAATACACCATATGAAAACTATGTGTGCAAAGTGATAGTCCGATGCAAAAATGATCAACACAATGTCAATATTTACGTGAAGCTTAAAATGAACAAGGCATAGATATTAACAAAGGGTAGATGTGACTCCCAATCAAAGGATACCATGACAAATTTAAGAACCAACAAGGCCTAAATGTTAAAGGTTGAGGTTTACAAATGTAAGCCACACAACCACACCAATTGGACATGTCTATCAAGCTTCACAGAGAAGTGAGATATTAGTGTCAAAGTGGTATCGAAATGACGTAAACAAAGTAAGCGACACCTTTCAAGATTTGGGACAATGTTTGAAATCAAACTAAGTCAAAGTATACTAAGGATGTGTTAAAATGTGCGTAGCGTAACACCACAATGCGGATACTTAGATCACGTTTACAAAAAACATGACATAAGTATCTTAATTGTGTTGAGACAATGCAAACAAGGTAACACGTCAAAGGGAGATCAAATGATGAATTAATCCAAACTATGATGATGATCTTGACATGGGTATTAAGATCACAAAGGCTACCAATGATATAAATACACCTCCACACACTTTAGATGTTTAACTTACCCAGCCGCAAACATGGATGGGCGTAAATGGACAAAAAAGTGGCAGAAGCAATCGATTGGTAACACAAAGGTAGTCACCCTTCTTTTGATCAACAAAGTGTCAAAAGAATGTGAAGGAAGTAGATCAAAAATGGGGATGAAAAATGTTGGCTTCACTTTGGCAGAGTTTTGCCTCACCTTAAGGCAAGTAAAAACTAAGTGAAAGTAATGCGTCACATGTTTCACAATGAAAATATGGCTCACAACTCAACACTATTTTAGAATGGTCAAAGTGGGCTCCTAGCCAAAGTATATTTTCCTAGGTGGTTCTCTCGTCCTAGGTGTTACAAAGATTATCCACGAGTGGGATGATTTACCCAAAAAGTCACACTGACTAGTTTGGGAGTATCTTGACTTTGCCCCCTTCAAGCATAGTGGGCAGTAAATGCATCCATCTGTGTACTTAAAAGGGTCGCATAGGGACAACTTGTAACGCTATCTCACAAAGGAATCACTAGTCAAATAGGTAGTGCGGAGCACTTCCCATTTCATCCACAAGGTTCCCTCTTGCGTGGACTACTTTGGGGTTCCTGGAACCACCCCCATTGTTGTAGCTTAAGGTGTTATGCCAAAGGGGTTATGTTCCAGTTGAGCGGAGAGGGACGTACCCTTTTCCAAAACCTGCAATACAATGTTTTGAATATGTTGTTTGTTTTATCTTTTTTAATTAGATGTGGTTTGCTCGAACACCGTTTGACAACCTGTATAACAACTGTATTAGTAGTTTTCTGACTTTTGTTTTGATTCCTCCATTCTTTGACAAGAAATGGCATTTTGGTCTTGTATGACGATATTTAGTAGTTTTCCATCAAAAGAGAAGGCATCATTTCAGATTCTCCAGATCATCTAATTACGCAAGAGAAGAGCATACGTGATGTCTTCTAAAATCCAAAAAGATATCAAATGGAAAAACACTTTAATTCAACTATGCCAAGTTAACCAATTCCAACTCAAATATTTTTAACAACCTCGAAGCATCAAAAAGGATTTAAGAATCGTTTCTGATTCCCAAGATCACCCCAAGGGACACGAGGGAAGAGCATACGTGATCTTATTCCTATAAGTAAACAATGCAAAATATCACCTAATCAAGTAAAAGTATGTAAAAACATCCTACAAAAAAGTATGTGATTAGATAAAACCTACAAGAATCAGAAAACCAAGAAAATTGAAAAATTCTAGAAATCCAAATTTTTGCATTTTTTTAGCAGTTTTTAGTAATTTGCATTTTTGGAGGTCTCCGGGGAATTTTGGGAGTTTTTTGATAGAATATAGTATACCAAAGGTTTTTATCTTTTGGAATTTCCCTTGCAAAGTACACTCCGTTATCTTTCCAACACTTTTTCAAACTTCGAAAATGGGTTAACGAGTGTTATGACCGGGTTAGTTGTAACAAAAAAATGGATTAAACAAATATACCTGCACTCCCACCAAAAAATACAGGTTGTGTGATTTCAGCTTACCATACAGTGTGCCACCTGAGAGGCCACCATGAGAGATGTATGTGCCACGAAAAACAGTGCCTGCACCATGAAAATAGAGCCTGCGCCACTCTGCGGATTTTTTTGACTTACCAAGCGCCTGTGCCACCAGAGAGATGTGTGCGCCACAAAAACAACATATGTGATACTCTGAGAAAAAAAAATAGAAAAATAGATAGAACAACTGCATTACAAGAAAAATGTGCCTGCGCCACTAAAACAACATGTGCACCCTGGTTAGGGTGTGTGCACCGATCTGACAAGTTTCAGTATGCAGTGAAGGTACAGTATGAAATGAATTTTGTGCCCAGGTTAGTGCACCTGTGCGCTGGTTAGGGTATGTGTGCCAGGGTTAGTGTGCATGCGCCAGGGGTTGGCAGACAGAGTAACAGGTTTTAACAGTGTTCCTGCATCACAAGAGAGATGTGTGCACCCTGAAAACCATGCCTGTGCCCCTAAAATCGTGCCTATGCCAAACCTGAAACCAAAGAATAGAAAAAACACAAGAAACTTCACAAATATCTCAAAATTTTGACAAGTTAGCTTAATAATGACAATAACCCATTAAAATTAAGGCTATGAACATGAAGTTACACATATCAAATGAGCAAAAATTCCAAAAAATGAACATTAATTACTACATGTGCATATCAAAAAGTTAGCCAAAACAATGAAACTTAAACTAAAATGCCATGGGACTAAGGGTCCCACCGGGCGTGCCAAATGTGTGCAAGTGTTTCTACAATTTAAACCAAACTCAAAGCAAGAAAGCTACCACCTAAAAATATCTTCCTCACCTAGTTAAAAATGGGAAATATGCACCATCATGATGAAGAAGTGAGCAATTCCTACCCTTTAAACATTAATAACTTTGAATCTAATCAAAACACAATGTAAATGCATGAACTCTATTCCCCTTAATTGCCTAATTAAACATTTAAAATGGACCTAAATAGTCCAAATGGCAATCAAATTATATTTCTTGCTTTGATCCTTCAATGGATGCTTGGGTGTGAGGCTTAGCTCTTCAAGAATGGAGGATGGAGGGCTCAAGAATGACAAAAGGCTATTAGTATGAAACTATGTGCTTACTTTTGTCTCTTGAGAGATTTAGGTGTAAGTGTAGAAGTAGAGGGAGGGTTGTTTATATAGCCCAAAGGATAAAGGATTCAACACATCCTCATGAATGTGGGACTAATGGAGATGTAGAGTTAGTTATGGATAAGGGGGGTTTAGATGGGGTTGAGTTAACTTTAGGAGGATTTAGTTTGTCCTCTAGTGGCTCATGTGGATAAAGGGGGTGTATTAATTAATCAAGATGATTAATTAATACATGTGCAAGATTTTATAAGCTTTTAGATGGATTTTAGTGTGATTTGGACCATTAGGAGGGAATTAAACCAATTAAATAGTGATTTATTGATTTAATGAGAAAGGAGGCTAATTAGCACAATTTAAGCATCTAAATTGCTCGGGTGTAATTATAGGTGTCTATAATGGTGCACATAAAGTTTGAGCTTTAGTAGGATGTACTTTTGGAGATTATTCATATTTTTTCCCAAGTTACCAGGGAGAGGGGTCCATGGGGCCACTTTATGAATACGACAATTACACTATTGAGTTTGATTAGCCTTGTGGTAGTACCATATATTCCACATGTAGGTGTGGTATATGTAGGCATGATAACATCCTATGATGCTTGGCAAGCTCATACTAGGCCAGTAAAGCTTACTGAGCCTATACAGGTACTAGTATCACCACTAAAGGTAAATAATCAAAGGATACAACATGTACTTAGGGCTTAACCATAAATGATATAGATGAGATCCAAAGTATAGATAATTAGGCCACTACTACCATGGAAACTAATATGGAAACAATAAATAGTACAAGGAGTACCACAGGTGTAGGTATAATAAGTGGGATCTACAGACAATCCACAACTGATGGATGTGGATGGGAAGGGTTGGGGACAGTTCCTTATATATGTATAAGTATAGACACCTCCACCATCACAACCATAGATAGGTATTGAAAAGTGGGGATGGTGCTGCAGGATATATTAGTAGAATAACTAAACCTTCTCATATCAATTCAACACTCACATATGGTGTTGCATTGATTTCCAAATAACAATACAATATCATCACTCACACATGGAATATTGTAGGTTTCTAGTACTAAAAATCATTGGATACTGCTCCGAAAACATAATTATCTCTACAGTTATCATCCTAAATTGTTTTATTAATAAGGGAGCATGACATATTTCATGTAAAGAGGGATTAAGTGGGCATCGAGAAAGATAAGACTATTACACATAGGTATCGATTATAAATTGTGATGGATTAGTTATCTACTACTACGCCACTTGGGGACGTTGTATCCATGTCTTGGGAGTTGGTGCAATTTGGTCGAGAGATCAAGTATTGGTAGAGATTATATGAGAATGATGTTCCAGAGGAACATAAGGCTCCATATTACATAGCGATATAGTGCAACAAATATTATGGGTTATTATAAGTGAGATCATCTTCTAAAATGCCCCCACCACCATTAGGAACATCACCTCTAGGTCCTCAACCTCTAGAATATTCTAGGAGTGAGGTGGGATATAAGATTATATATAGATGATATTGTGGATATATGTATTTTTTCATCTATATGATATATATTGAGACACTTTTTTGTATATATATTCGAGCATTATCATGATATTTTTAATGTATATATGATGGATATTAAACTTATGGAAAATGTGATGTTGTGTATTCCATACTTATTTTTTGTTTTGATTATGGATGTATGATGACTTTGATTACATTTATTATGGATGGACATAGTTTTAATTATGTTATGTATGTTGTAATTTTTAGTGGTATATATTTTTACATGATGTGTTATGATTTTTATGCTTAGTATTCATTGGCTATGGATGATTATGGATATGATGTGAGTGTAGATATATGTGTATTAGGAATTTTTCGGTTAATGATATCAAATGATTTAATACCTAAAACTTAAAAAGAACAGGATTTATTGATACATGTGCTAATAGTCGTAATGTCATGATGGTAAAATGTGGATAGTGAAAAATTGCTCCTCCTTTCTCTGAGTCAACAAACCTACAAACACATGCAAATAAAGGAAAGTTATAAGATAAATACGATAACGAGTTACTCAGGAAAGGACGATCCTAGGAATCCAAAGGGACTTCCTTGAAGGATTTCAAATCATTGATACAATTAAGTGAATTTTCATAAATACAATACAAATGATAACATACAAGGAAGCTAAAACTCAAGATGGATAGGAAGATCATATTCAACTTCATAGGTGGCCTAGGCCAGGGATATGGTGAGCTTGAAGTCCTCGAATTAGTCGTACCGATACTCCTTGGTTTCTTCTCGTAACTCGTGGAAGAACTTAAACTTCTCCTCAATGTATTTCTAGTTCGGTTAGAAGGCGATGGTGCAAAAAGTAAGATCATGGAGGATGTTGTACGATGAAAAGATCATAAATGTTTGTGATTGGATGGGATTGACCTGAAACAATCATTTACAACATAGACATACTTGAAAATAATTGATTGAACCAAGATAAATTTGATAAAAGTGCTAAACATGACAATAAATGGTAAATGATTGTAATTTAACAATGATCGCTGATGATCCAGGGGAATCGAGGGTGATCAAACATATAAATAGAGATTGAAAAATTCATTAGGGATCCCTGTGAAAAGTTATTATTTTTGGTAGCAAAGATAAATGATGAAAAAATATTGTAAATTGATTGATTAATATTTCATCTAATATAAGAACATAATGAAATAGAAAGAAGGGAAATCTACTCACTTTGATAGTGAAAAACAAGTAGTTGATGCTTTGATTGCTTGGAGATGTTGTGTGGAGCTTTGGATGGCCTAATAAGTGTGCTGATGGTGTTTGGATATCTATGACATGGTCATCTAACTTCATAATGCAAAAGAGATTCGCTATAATGCTCATGGATGATTGAAACAAGATCTTTGGGATTCTAGTTATAATTATTGGCAATCAGTTAGGATCACTGATGATATGGACTTTATGGGGAAAGAAGCTTGGAAGTAGTTTCAACCACTTCTAACTTTGGATTCCACGGGTGGGGATGCAAAGTAAAGATATTAGGCATGGTTAGGATAAAAAGGGGTAGGATGGGTTATTAGTGGCTAGAAGGTTTTAAGGAGGTTAGGGTAAGTAAGGAAAAGTAAATAACATTTATGGGAGGGGGAAAGATGATTTTATGGGGTGAGTGTCGTGACTTAGGTTATGATATAATGATAGATTTAATAATTTAATGTGCGTGTACATAGTGTAGGAGGACGATGAAAGCCTGGTGTCTACATTTTCCCCTTTTTGTCAAGTGGTTTGTAATGGATAAATTGTTGGACAAAAATGATTGAGATGGCTTGAATAATGCTTGGATGGGAAAGTCCCCGTCAAAATGGGGGTGATTGTGACATAGTATAATAATAACTAGTTTGAAAGAGTTTGTTAGATGAGATAGTTTTTTTTTATGTTTTTGTTTCTCTCTGAGCGACCCTAAGACTAGGCATGGAAACAAGAATGCCATAAAGGTGGATTTAGACTACCATGGAGTCAAATGATGGGGGAACCAAAGGGTTCTTAACCCTTGGACGTATGAATCATAGGAAGAAAGGGAAGGAGAGATGATCCTAGATGGGTATGCTATCCATGATGATGTTTCAAAAAAGGTGGGCTTAGAGAACAAGGAAGTCAAGTGATAGGGTAACCAACAGGCTCATGTCCTATAGACATATGACTTACTTGTGCTAAGGCTATAAAAATACAAGGTGGATTTTGATAAGGGTAGGATTTGAATGATTGGGATGCAACATCAAGGAATGATTTGATTGATTGGTTTTTATTAATGTTATAAGGGGATTGGGGCCTTAAAATGTATAATTTTGGTAAGGAATGATGAAAATGAGTTTAAAATGACTTGGATGGTTAAATACTATGTTTTGATAATTTGAAGTGAATCACTGGCAATTTAAGGAAATCACCAATGACTAGAGGAATCGTTAGCGATTCCTGGGTGGGAAAATTTGGGCCCTATTAATTGTCAAAAATTACCATGGTGATTTCATTTTCACTACGTGGATTTGAGAGAATTGAGGGCTCTGATATTTTTTTTGTGAAAAAGAGGAAAATGGAGGCCGCAGGAGGATCTAGGAGAGAGAGGATACCCACACTAGGAGAGTTAGGCCACTTTCTTGTGTTTTTATTTATTTATTTATTTTGGGCTCGTGTTAGTGTATGTTTGTCTAATCGCTAGAATCATCGATGATTTGGTAAAATCACATGCGATTAGTCTAAAATGTTAGCAATTATGATGAATCACTAGTGACTAAGTGGATATGCAATTTGAATTGATTTGATGTTATAACTTGAAATAATTTCAACTAAGTGATATTCTAATGGATGTTTTTATGTTGTGGATGTTGGTGTGGGACAAATCAACTATACATGACATGATTCTAGTGATTTTAGATGATATATGGGCTTCCTTATCAGATGATGATTGGGCTCAATTGAAGGATGTGGGCTTAGGAGTGTTGTGTCATTATAGACATATCCATAGATAGTGAGGTTTGTTACTCACTTTGTTGGAGGGATGGGATCATGTGATAAGGAATTTTTGGTTACCGAAGGGGGAGATGGCAATCACTTTAGAGGATGTACATAGGATTTTGAGATTTCCTATTCAGGTGGAGCATGTATATTTGATTGATGAGACATAGGCATTAGGTGATGAGTAGGTTATATGGTAATGAGGTGGATGAGGTAGAGTTTTCTTCAGGTGGATTTTCATATGGGACACTGTACATGCATGAGACAGAGGTTCGAGTACTTATGACCCTGATGATGATTGGTAGTAGCTGTTAAGCTTTACCTAAATATGTCGGGGGTCAATTTTTATGGATGTTGATAAGGGTGTTAGCAGACATGATGGAGTAGAAGATAATTTTTTTATGGGACCTTGCATTACTTACACAGTTATAGGGAGATATGGTCGTGGAGGATAGGAAAGAGGTTTGGCATTGATGTGGGATTTTTACCATAGTGTTAGGCTTACAAGCACATTACGGTGGCTCAGTTGAGGGGTTTACCATGGGGTGGCCTAGAGATTTTAGACAAGACAACTAGATTTGTGTGATGGAAATTAGATATGGGCAAGGTAGGGATGATGAGAGGCAAGGAGAATTATCAACATCTTATTGTAGGATTGTCAAGTAACATTATTAGATGGAGTATGTATATTTGATTTCCAGTGTGAGCTCATAGGCATCCAACAAGATACATGGGCGCTAGGTAGCCATCTGGAGGAGTGGGAGATTGTTATATTTAGTCACATTAAGATATAATTTAAATTGGTTTAGGATATTCTTGATGCATCCTCTTCCTACAAGGGTGATGATGGTGACATGGATATGCTGCTTGAACCTATCAGTGTCATAGTACTTTGTATCATTGCATATGTGGAGGGTAAGATGGGCATGGATGATCAGAGTGAACCCATGAAAGTGGATGATGCCATGGTTACTGAGGCCTATGTCGCATGGCAGTAGGCTCCATTTTCTAGGGTTGACATGATTATACGATCCCATGTAGAGGATGATGATTAGGAGGTAGTTTATGAGGGTGGAGGAGGTGAGGATGCTAATGGGGTGAGGATGGGCCAACATTGGAGGCTACTATAGAGCGTTTAGAGGTTGAGAAGGTTGAATTATTAGCTGATCGGATGGACTTGATAGTAGAAAGAGATACCTTGGCTACAAAGCATGATGAATTGAGCCAATGGTTTTCTATTGTACACTCAGAGCTAACACAAGATATAGATGACAAGAACTGGTATAGAAAACATCGAGAGGTCTTGCAGAAGGCCCTAATTATCACTGGTACTTCAATCTTAGGAGTAATGCTATAGGCGGTGAGAGCTCAGGCTAGTGGTCAGATGTGGCTACCTAGTAGTGTTAGCTTGGCTAACTACCAATCATTATATGAGGAGATCAGCTATTACGAGGAGATAGTATGATAAAAGCTACCTGATGAACTTTTTTACATGGTGTATCGGGTGAGGAGATATGTGGAATCAACAAGGAGTACTATGAGCATGGGGAAACCACCATGGGGTCTAGATAGAGGGGGTCCTAGTAGGGGACCAAACAAAGGTGTTGGTGGTGATCAAGGGAGTAGTTCCTGAGGGAGAATACGACTAAAGGATGTTCATTTCACTCGGTAGATATGATGTTTTTGATGTATGCGACTCTATTGAAGCCTATATATATATATATATATATTTTTGAGAATCATGATGATGATGATGATGATGATGATGTGTGTGTGTATATATATGATTTTGGCTAGTATTTTGAATAATTTTAATGTTTAATGTTTATAATGTGATGTTTTAGATATATAGTTGTTGATGATGATGTTAAAATAGTTTTGATGTGATATGACTTCAAATATAATGTTGTCATTATATGTCAAAATGTACTTTAATCATGGTTGGGAATAAAATGTGAATTTATTTCTTTTAGAATATATTTGATGCATATGTGTCATGATGGTAAAATATATAATGAAGACATTTCACTTTATGGCCTTGTGGAAAAATTTAACACATAACTATCAATAAGTAGGATATTGGATACAAATGGAAATGAGTTTGTATACCTTCCTAGAACATAGGAAGGATTGACATATGTAGTTTTTATGGGAGAGTAGGTTCTCCTTTTGATGGGATTCATAGGTTCATTCCACATCTATACTTTATTGGAAAAAAATAATCAATTCAGTAATTTTTATTTGATGGGAATGCTGATGGATGCAGGAAGATTTCCTAGGATGCTATTTGATATTTTGAATTTTTGAAGGCTGATCGATGCAAAAATCCTTTTTATGATGATATGAGTAGTGTTGTCCATTGTGTCTAGTAGTTTTCATTGTTTTCAAATTTTTTTGATGGAAAAGGGTGTCATGGTTTCATGTGAGTCCCCATGAGGTGTAAACCAAGGTCAAGGATGAAGGTTGATTTACAGTGTCTTGGTTTAGTGAGGTTGTTATGGTGTCTAGGCATGGTGCAAGTATGGATGGTCATTGTATACATCCCAAAGGTTGGTATGATTTACATCATGGAACAAGAATTTTTAATGAGTCTATAATGAGTCATCATGGTCAGTTCATAAATATTCATGGTGTGAAATGGTCATTTTAGGCCTATTCCTAGACCTAGATCTTGTAGTTTTGCATAGTGGCATGATATTTGGAGTAGGGAAGTCCTATCAAAGCATGAGATAGGTGTTGTGACATGTCGTATGAGGTTTATGAGGAGTTTTAGGTATGTTCTCCATTATTTAATGATGTTTCTTGGTCCTTGTGAAGCAAGAAGGTGAAGACAAGGTAGATTAACACAGGTAAGTCACTATGGTTAGAGATTTATAGGAATATTTGAGCAAAATGATGATTTTTTTTAGTTAGAGGATGTTCTCATGATGCTTCATGAAAATTTTCAGGTCCAAGTGAAGATATTTGTACAAGATATCGTATTTGGTAACACTGAGTTTTAGAGAAGGAGAAATCAACTCAAATTGTGAACTTTAGACACTCACCCACTCACACACACTTTGCATGGGAACTAGAGGTTTTGGAGGATTATTTTTCATTGAGCTAAGAGTTTTTTTTTGAAAAAATAATGAAGTTTTTTGATCGTCATACTTTTATGAACAATCATTAAGAAGATAAGTTGGTCAAAACCCTAACTAAAACCCTCATAGCAGAATGAATGAAGAATGATGAATTCTTTTAGATCTAAATGGATTGGTCAATCTGGTTTGATTACTCATGGGTGCATATAATTTGTTTGAGCTCATTTTGGCATAGATTTCATGTCTTAGATGTTTTGTGAAGAGAGAGAAAACCCATAGTTTTTAGAGGATTTGGTGTTTCAGGGTTGAGATAGAGGTTCTAAGATGAAAACCCAATTGTTCCAGAATCCTTGGGAGGTTTTATAAATTATCATGAAATTTTTTAGGTGTGTAAAATGGAGAAAATGGAAGGTACATGTCCTCAAAGTGACCCTACTGATTTTGGCCTTAAGGCTAAAATGCTAGTCTTCATGTTTTAAGTGAATTTAGTCATTTTGATTGTTGTTAATGCTTATAATGGTCATGTATAGTTTATTATCACTTGATATTATGTGATTAAGTTCTTGTTTTTATATGGTGACATTTTTTAGTTGAATACCTAATGGCCTAGAAAGCCTTAGTTGGCTTGCTCAAGAAGGTTACTAAAACAAGGGTGTTGGATTATATTACTCCACATGAGATATGATTCTTAGTACTTGTACATTTTTTTTCAAATTTCCTTTATGTTTTTAAAATTTTGGTTTAGCTTATAAGTGACTTTGGAGGTGTTGGAGAAATTTTCTCTCAAGATTGGTTCTTGAGTCTTAGAATCCTAAATGAGAAGTTTCAGAGATTAGCTTGGTTGAAGGCCTTACACTATGAGTTGAAGATAAATTAAGTTGTTACATAAAGTAGACTCAAAGAAATTTCCATTGATATGTGGTTTATGTCATGGTGAGGTGTTTTTATGTGATAACCAACTCTTTTTTAAAGACCTATTTTTGGGGTCTTGAAGCCAGTTTGGAGCAGTTGTAGAGTTTGAGTTATTCGAAGGTATTCCCCTATGATTTGGATGAAAATGTGAGTTTTTTTTATGTAAAGTATATTCAAATACATTTACATTACTAAATGGATTTATTCATTATGACGAGTTTAGTATGTGAACTCATTTGTTTTTAGGGACATAATTTCTAGGTGCTTAGAAATCTAGTTGTTCTTGCTTGCTCATTGGAGTGTTTCATGGTGGAGATGGATGTTTCAGTTCTTCCTGAGATTTTTGATGATTTTTAATACCTATTCCTGACTTGTGTGGATCTTATGGATCCATGAAAAATATGTTATAAGATCTTGGAGGTGTTTGAGGATTCACTATAGTTTGGAGAGTGATTTTTGGGCTTGTTTGTGTATCCTTGTGCTTGTTAGAGATGTCTTCACCCCAAATGAGATAATTGGGTCCTTTGAGTTAATTTATATAATTTTATTATTATGATTTTGAGTTTGGATGACTGACCTAATTTATCATGTGCGACCTAGGGATGTTATGAGCTAGTGTTGGGTATATAAGCTAGTGTAATAATTCATTTGTGACTAGTTGCGATAATGAGGTTATGAGTGACCTAAAGGGTATTGAAGGAGAGTGTTGAGGGGTCATGGATAGATATTAGAAGAGGAATGAAGGATTAATAAATATAGAGGATAACATTTTAAAGGTAAATTTATTTATTCAGCCCATGAAGAAGAGAGATTGAGTGAGTTTAAGGTGAGCTTGTTTTAAGAGGGATTGAAGGTTATGTGAGAAAAATTTAGATCACTATTAGTTTTGTGAGCAGAATATTATCAATGGTCATTCATTTACAAGTGGTTGAGTTGGATCTTTATCACTTTAGGGGTTTTTATCCTCCTTGTGGGGTTTGTGCCTCACTAAACTAGGGGTTGGTGCTCCTTGTAGAGTTGGTGCTTTACTAAACTAGGGGTTGGTGCTCCTTGTGAATTTGGTGCATCAATAAATTCCTTTGTTCTGAGTAATATAAGAAAAATTTCAGTGATTTTTATTCCCCTTAAGGTTTTCCCACTTACATATGGTGTTCATGTGTTGAGTATCTTATTTCATATTCTTATGATTGAATGTTGCACATCTTAATAAGCTCATATGGTCATGTATGATGAATGGACAACGTAAATGATGAATGTGTCATTTGGTAAATCAAGTAAAATTTTTTGTATGAATGATTCACCCCCCACTTAGTTGCTATGCTTCTAAAAATTAGTATCATATTTGGTCCATGTGAAGCAAGTTTGACAACTTGAAGGAGATCCTCTTGAAGCACAGAAATGGGAAAATCATCTGATTTGGAAGCAAATATAAGGAATAAGTATGAAGTTGCAGAGTCATTGATTCATAGTTTACAAGATCATATCAGTTACTCAGAGTTAGAGTATTTTCAATCCACCAATGTTTTGGAATCACAAGTTAAGATTGTGACAGAAACCCTAAGAGCTAAAGAAGAAGATTATAACAGGTATGAAGATAAGTTGAGATCCTTAAAATAAGAGTTGGACAAGGTACACAATAGGATGAATACCTATGAGATTTTGGAGAGAGATTATGAAGCCTTGGATGATATTTTAAATAACCAAAGTCCAACTAGTGAAAAAAATGTTTTAGTTTTTTTTTTTCATGTGTATTTTTCAAGGGAAAAAACTAATCTGAAACATGGAAACTTAACCCTAGTATAAAATTTTTCTTATAAACCCTCCTAAACACCCCTCCAGGATCAGTATGACCTCTATGTATTACCTATCATAAATTTAAATTACCTCATGTGTTGTATATACTTTCCCCATTGTTTTAAATTTTTAAACAAGGTGCCTTATTTCATTCATTTCAGTGCTTCTAAAGGTGGATTCTTTAGTAGGCCTAGAAAGGTTATTTTTGGCCTTTCTAGGAAAAGTGTTTATCCTCTGGGGCAAAGTTGAAGGAAAAAATTAATTAGGAAGTGGTATTTAGGAGTTGAGGATATATTTCAAGTGATTCAAGAAAATTTAGGGAATATTTGAATGTTTAGGAACAAGTTCAATGAAAGTAGGTTTTTGAGGGTGAAGGAGTGAGTAGTCTAAAATAACACCCGAGCTTTGGAGGATGATTTTAGGAGCTCTATAAGGAGTTATAAGTCAAATAAGATACGATTATAAATATAATTCAATTACCTACATGATGGTTCTTTCATATTTTTAACAAAACCCATGTGCTTCTTTCCACATCACATTTTCAATAGACATACCCTGTTGTTCTGAGAAATAAAATCTATTTTTAAGGGGGTTTTAGGAATAATTTTATCATGAAATCCATCCCATTCATCTTATAATTTTTTTTGGAGTCAATTTAATATAACTAAGCATTAAAAAAGGCATCTTGGAGCTCTGGCGATCAAACTTTCAAGTCTCCCTCTCAAGGTTTAACAGTTTGTCAAATTTTTGAACTACAAGTGCATTGCAGAATTTTGTGTCCCATTTGTTCCATACCTCTAGGATAGTTGGGAAATTTTTTTCCTATCCCCAGGTATTCCCTTTGGTCCATCATATGACCTTGGTGAAGCTGTGTGATGTATTTTAAGCCATTTTCACCTCATTTCTATCCCTTCCCGTCACACAATCATAGCTTGACACATCTCAACGTAGGGTGAGGGTGAATTTTTATATCCCATATGTCCCATGACTTTGAGATAGTTAGGGAACAAAAATATTCCCCATGATTTTCTTGGCCCATGGTTATCCACATGATCCTGAACAGTTTCCATGGTGAATTTTTAAGCCCTATCTCCTCTCTGCCTCGTCAAATCACTGATTGCCACTTGTCATGATCACACCAAGGAGAATTTTTCTACCCCATATATCCTATACCTTTGGGATAGTTGTGTTAAAAATATGTGCCCCATTCCAAGTTATTTTAAAAATCAAATTTTCTCTAAGTATTTTTCCCTCACTACTTCTCATTTCTTCTTCGCCTGTGAATGAAAAGTGCTACCAAAAAGTTTTACAGAAAAAATAACTTTTTCCCACCTCATTTATTCATGAGAAATCCATGAATTCTGATGAAAAACATAATTTTTTTTCATACACCATGTAAAATTTCTCTCGGAGCATCTATGGTTACGAGAATGAAGATTTTTCACTGTCCATAAACAAAGAAATCGACTGTACCAAGGGTTTGATCTAAGTTTTATTCTCTAGATCATCTCAGTGACAAAGGAAGATCACTGAGTCCATTAATTAATGCCATGGAAGCTTTGGGAATAAAACCATAACCCTAAAAAATCTAACTTTGTTTTTAATTTCCAAGCATTACGAGTGGCGAAACACAGTGCAATTTGGAGCATGAGATCATGACGAAGAGACAAATCTAAATATAATGTTTATGTCACAAAATGAGATAATTTTTATCACTTAATAAAAATATCATATTTCATGCACATCCACATGCTAAAATTATTAAGTCTCTTAATTAGGCATCTCTAACCACTCGAAACACTTAGAAACAATGCATAATGGTAAGCATGGTAAAATTGTTAATTTTCCCAAAATATCAGGTTTGGAAAAATCACACACTAAAAATAGAAAGTGGATAAAAATGGGAAAAAATCATTAATATAGGATAATTGGAATGTTCTAGAATTTTCAAAAGGTCATATTTGAGAAAATAGGTGAAATGTTTCAAAATTGCAGGTCCCAGCCCTACTTGCTAAAAATAGAAAGTATCCATTTTGAACGTAGAAACTTGTAGTTGACTCTGATTTAACTCATATTTATACTTGTTGAAATCTTCATATGGTTTTAGGATGATCCCATATCTAAAATAGAGAAATTAAAACTCCATAAGGGTCTTATAAGAATATTCTTGATCTAGTTGTTCCTGAGAGCATGGTGAATCATAATAGAGGAAAGTCTAGATTGCTAAGAAATTGGAAAAGATTGAAAAGTTGTCAAGAAATACACTAATTAATTAGAAGATGGAATCATTATTATAATCTAGGCTTGAAAAAATCACCATTTCATCAAGATGATCTGGTTGAAGTGAGAAGTTTGAGCTGATTGAGCCGAGTTCAATGATTGGGGTGAGTTAGTTGAGTTACAATAGGATGAATTAGTAAACCAAATGAGCTTTGGAAATCTAGTTGAGCTGGTTCGAATGAGCTCAGTGAGATAAATGATCTTAATGAGCTAAGGGAGTTGATCAATCAAGCATCAAGGGGATCATCATGAGAAATGTTTGCAGTCATCTTGAGCTCAAATAAGGGGATCTTTCAATAGTGTTTCTAAACACTCATTTGACATCCCGAGGAATCTGTGCACCATGCAAAATGATGATATTGTGATCATCACCAATAATTTCTCTATCAGAAGGATCTTCTTCAACAATATCAATCAATCCCTTTCCCTTTTCATCTTCTCTCCCTTTCCTCTAATTCTTCGTTGTAAACAATCATTATATTTTGTCCTATTCACTTAAGTGATAATATTTGTAATTTTTAAAAGTATTCTCTTAAAATTATAAGAGAGATACTAAATTTGTGTCTTCTATGGGAAATTGAAAGGTCATAAGTGGAATAGAAACATGAAGAGTCATATGGGGGAGATGAAATGTCTATTCAAAAGACTATAAATTGGGATGGCCTCTCCATTCTAAAGGATATTATATTTTGAAGGTTTCTAATTTGTAGTAATAGTGAATTATTGTTTGGATGTTGAAATTTGTATCAAAAACAAAAGGAATCAAATCTACAATCTTTCACTTCGTTTCTCATGTTATCCTGTACTCTCTCTTTTTTGCAACATTGTAAGTATGGTGATCAAGTAGGAACTTAGTTTTCTTGATGAATGGATCTAAAGAATTGTGTCCAGATTTGTTAGTATCACTAGGTACTTCATTGTTGTTTCCCTCTAACTAAATGTTGAACTAATATGGTTATTGGGTGTGAAATTTTAAATATTATACTCATAATAATAACCTCCTATTTCCTAATTTCTCTCCTTCACCCCTCATTGATGTAATTTCCTCCCTTGTACCCCATATAACCAATTTTCTACAAGTTAAATGAAGTGTTCCTGTGTGATCCCTAGTCTATTTTTCCACCTCACAACAATATATAGGATTATGATAGTTTACATTCAATAATGGGAGCCTCCTCATACACAATAAGGAGGGTAATAACCCCGTGATAATTGGTGGAAACACCTAATTTTTTGTATGAAAAATGATATCACCAACATGTTTTAAAGAAGAACATGAAGATGAAAAATTTGCACCTGATAATCAATCAGACATGAAGGTGACCAAGAAGGTTGATTCAAGAAGGTATAACTTTGTTATACAATATAAAGATGTTAGGTATCGTTATTTTTAAATGGTTATTGCTATTTTTGTCATGATTTTGGTCATATAGATAGAGATTGTAAAACATGGTCTTCTAGGAATGGTTAAAGCCTCTTCAAAGTTTAATATTACTCATGTTGTGAGTATGGTCACAAGGATAAGGATTGTGGCTAGAATTTAAGTGTATATGAGTCAAGTGGCAAGAAGAATGTTGTGTGATACAATTTTTAGAAACAAGGTCATATTGTAAGATATTGATATCAAGGTGAAACTTATAGGTTTAGAAGCACATTTCAGGATCAAAATGGAAGAGTATTCGAGAGGAAAATCAGTCCCATGAATGAGTCTAATACTGTCATGTCAAATCCTAATGTTAAGAGGGTGGTTGATCAAGAAAATGAGGTCAAGAGAATTATTTCTTAGTCTAATATGTAGAGTATGTTAAAGAGTCAATGCATGATAATAATGATAATTCAAAGGAAGAAGTTCTCAACTTAAAGGCTAAACCAATGAAATTTGTCAAAGGAGGGCCTAATTCAAATAAGGAGGAAGACAAGTCAATCAAGCTCAAATCAGATCAAGGAGTGCATGAAAAGTTGAGAAGGCTAGGCATTTTGGATACTTCAAGAGTCATAAGGTATGGGCTATGATCTATCTATGAGGTATGTGTTTAGGAGTTCTTTCTAGGTTTTTGATTTTATAGATCATCAAGTCTTATCTGTTATATCTTTTCTTTGAATAATTTTATGTTGATCCTTTTGATCCAGATAAGACATTTTTCTAGAGGAAATGGTTTCCTTTTTGTCTTAAATGTCTGTTTATATGGTTTGGATTTAAAAGTATGAACTCTATAATTATGTGTCAAAATGTATGTGTATTTTCAAGGATGAGTTCTCAAGGTTTGTTATCATTGAATGTAAAATTTCATGTTTTGAAGAATTATTGAGCCATCTTCTTGAAGTGGTATGTTGTTCCTTCATTAGCATTGAAGAATAAGTGGGGTCATCACTCATGAAGATGTCTAAGAAATTGTGTTTATGTATGTCATTTCATAATGGTACATGTTCTATTAGAACTAGGTTAGAAGTATTAGAGGTTGATGAAAAGATTTTTTTTTTGAAGATATGAATTACATGATTGTCATTAGTTATAGGAATGAATGTGTCTTATCATTTATTGAGTAGTCTGTGTGGATGGTCTGTCTACGAGTTAAAACAGAAAAAAGGAGTAAGGTATTTGATGGTTTTTGAAGAGCCATATGGTCTCAATGAACACCATGGAGTCAAGTTGTAAGTGTGATTTTGGCTTGTGGATCAAGTCTTCAAAATGGATAGGTTAGTATTGGAAAGGTGGTCTCTATTTGATGTATGTTCTAAAGTTGTAATTTCATGAGTTCTTGTAGAATGATTTTAGAAGGAGAATTGAATCTATGAGTGGATATAATATCTTGTAAGAGTGTCAAGGGTATGTACTGTTATGTTGCATATATGAAAGTATGATGAAGGTCTGTGAATTGATTTATAGTTTCAAGGTTAAAAGGTTTTTCGTAGTATTAATGTATCTTGGTTTAGTCTCGATGAGATGGGCTCTAGAATCAATATAATTTGGTTTGCACTAGATGAAGTATCAAGTGGCTAAGAAGTGGATTTCATCCTACAGGGAATATAAAAATATGAGTTTCAAGGGCCAAAAGCTAATTGAGATAAATCACAAAGTATGGAGGTACAAATTTTATAATCCACATCAAGATGACATGATTATTGAAAATTAAAAGTTATGTGATCCTTCACATTTTTGAGATCATAAAATTTTGTAGGAAGAGTTCCTTAAATTTTGATTTCATGAAAACCATGTGATTCAAGCTTGAAAAAAGTATCAAATAAGTTTATCTTCTTTTTGATGAAGATGTTCTCCAAGATATGACTATCAATAAGGTCAAGTATAGTTGGAGAATGCATATGAAAAAGTTCAGTTGGTTGAAGAACTTAATTCAAGGTATGTTGTAGGGTTCTGAACTCATGTATTAAGTTTTTGCTTATGCATAAGGAATTTAAGGTCAAGTTTGTTATTAAAAGTGACTTGTTTGAGCTATAGTAAGGTATCAAAGTATGAGGGCTAGGTATAATGTTGGTTAAAGAAAATGGCTAAGTAATAGAAACACGTGGAGGTTTGGAACTGTGCGTAGATGCTGCATTGAGGGGCACACACATGCAAGAAGGATTAGTGTGCGAAGGTGCACACGTGCATGTAGAATTTGAGACTTGGAAAATTTTCAAGGACATGGACAAAAATATAAAATCAGAGGTAAAGTGGCTTCCAAGCAAGGTTTATAAATAGACAAAAGTAGGATAGCTTGGGATGCACACAAAGGAGCTAAAATTCTGAAAAACACAATGCAGAGTAGGATAAAGCACATGTATGAAGAATCCTAATATAAGATTAAAGCATATTCAGCTTAGTCTATTATTATCATAGTGTAAAAAGCATGCATGTTATTTTTTTACACAAACTTATTATAAGGTGAGTGCATGAAACAGTGAAGGGAAATTACCCACCCTTATATATACGTAGTGCTAGCTCAAGGATGGGGGGTTGTTGACAATTTTTTTTGTTATTCAGTCTTAGGGTTTGGAGTCTATGTGAGAATGCACATGTCTCGTATAGTGATGCATTAAACTATGATGTATTTGGATTCTATGTTATGATTATGATTTGCAATGGATAATTGTCTTCAGGTTTCTAAATTGACTATGTATGAGTATGGGATTATGGGAATTCATATCTTTATAGTCGTTCCTTATGTTGATTAATTTTCCTTATTATATGTTTTTCTATATTGTTATATTATAGTGCATATTATTATATGAATTGTTAATGTTAGTGAAAAATCACAGCACCCCTAAATGACCTCTTAGATTTGGTATTTAAAACTTGTCATTTGGTGTGATCCACATAACATCAAGTCTTTCTCGAAAGTGTGAGACTTTGCAAATGGGAAAACGCTCCTGATCAAGGCTGGTTCCTATTCCTTTTTCTAGGTGCATACATGAAATTTGAAAAGGATTGATTCTTAAACCTAATCTAATATTGTCAAGGAGACAAGGATGAAAGGAATGCAAGAAATTAAAACTAAGCTAATCAGGTGGTACACGGAAGGAATGATGAAAATTCATTTTTCTAATAGGCACAAACCAAAAATACATACAATAATCAAGCACAAATAACCAGTTTTGCAATGAAAGACTAGATGAGAGCAATGAAGGCAAGAAAGGGTTGAAAATCAGCCACAAACATGTATTATTGCTCTACAAATTTGATACAACACATTTACAAAATAGCCAAAAGGCAGAAAATGTTTTGTAATCTAATGGAAGGCTTGGAACTCCACAAATTTGTTTTCTAGAGGAAAAGGGGAGCATGCAAAACAAAAATATGTCCAACCCTTTACAATGAGTCCTGACCATGCTTTTATAGATTCAACATAGAGGGAATGTGGTGCCCACTTCCCTTTGACACTTCTAGATACTGATCTTGATACTGTTGATCTTATTATGGACACTATTATGTTTTGATTCAATATGATGGATAGATGTTAGATCATGGATTATTATTGATCTAGATTCAGTTATTATGCATGATGATTATTAGAGACATTTTTATATGTGGATGATGATAGACTGTTTGACATGGAAATGTGATGGATGATTGTTCAAACATGTGATATTGGATATTGTGAATAGAACTAGCATGAGAATCAATTGATGATGATATAGTTGGTTAATTAAACTGAAAATGATAATGTTGATTTCTTGATGTTGTTGTGATTCATATGAATAGATGGTTTTGTTAGTATACTTATATCATTTTGGATGTTCTGATATGGCCACAAGGCCAAAGGAGGTATTTGTGTTTTGCAGGTCAAAATATCACAACAATGTCAGGGGATGGGAGACTAACCATATTGGAATTCTAGGTGAATTCAACAAGGTCACCATGGCAACATGTTTTGTGCGTGTGTGTGTGTGTTGTATTATGTTAGGGATTCCCATGGGGGGAATCACCTTTGAATGTGACCATGGGGTTTTATGTTTTGTTAATGTGGTTTCCTTATTAATGTTTGCATGTGTTTATTTTGTAATGTGTTACACTTCTCTTTAGTTATATATGTTGTATTAATGTTGTGAATAATCACGTGTTAAAATAAATAAATCAATATGTCATAAGAATGAAATTAATGAAGTTTTTTTCCCTTAAATGTAATGTTGTAAGAGTGTGTAAGAAATGTTGTAAGATAGATTTTGGAGTGTGAAACACTTCATCCTTTTGGGAAATTTGAATTTTTCCTTGGAGGATATATTTGGAGGCTTTTGGGACAAGTTAAAATTGTCCCACACCTCTTAAAATTATTCACCAACCATACCTATGGTTTGGAGGTTAAATTTAGACATTTTTTTAATGCATTTTGAAATGACTAATTATAAGTTTTAATTGCACTTCTCTTACATGTTTTAAATTCAGCCCTTTTGGGGTATGGGTTATTTTGGAGTGTGTAAGTCAAATTGTCATTTTATTTATTGTGTTTTGGTGAATGATGTTGAATTTGATCTTGGGGTTGAGGAAGAATGATGTGTCATCCCACATGGATCCACATCATCTTCTTCTCTTCCCTCTCCTTTAAAATTCGAACTGCTTGTTTAAGGGTTGTTGAAACTTTGCATACTTTCCTTGGGGCCAATTTCTTGTTGTTTTGGGAGTCTTGCTTGTGGAAGAATATTGGAGACCATTGCATGTTGCTGTGTTGCTGATTTTGGACTTTTATTTTGGCATTGGGAAGCCTGTTTATCTTGGAACAAACTCCAATATGGAGAGGTATGAACTTGAGCCTTTTTAAAATGTTTCTTTCTCTCGCATGCATGTATGAAATGGTGAATGTTGTTATGTGTGTGTTGGCTGGTTGGGTAGATTGCTTAGGACATGGTGTAGGAGAAGGATATGGGGATTTCATATGGGGGGAACATAAGGGAATTCCAATGAAATCATTTTTATTTTGGAGGGAGTTTGGGATTGGGATCCACCTTGGAAAAGAAATAGCTTACATTTCTTACTCTTGGGGGGGCATAAGGGAGAAAATTTGGGGGGGGGGGGGGGGAGCGGGGGGGGAGGGGGCGCATAAGGAGGGGTTGGGAGGCATAAGGTTTATGAGATATGATATGTTATATTGGTGGTATGATTACATGTGGATGTCCAATTTCAAATTGGGAGGCATAAGTAGTTTCCCCATAGGTCCTTTCTCTTGTTGGCTTTCTTGGAAGAAGCCTTAGTTTTGTTTGGATATATATAATGTAGTGGTGAACCTACATTCTTCTTGAACTATGGTTTTTAAATGTGAAAATTCTACTTGTATGTTTTGTGGAAGCCTTGTTGCCTTGAATTGAATCTCATCTCTTATTTCAATATGGTTGGGGCTCAGGGGCCAATGAGGAAGGATGGATTCTCCCTTCTCATTAGATGTCTTGGTTGGGTGGAGAGTGTTTCCTTTTCCCCTTCCTTGTTGTGATCAAGATGAAAAGATGAAGAAATGGAGCATGTTGCTATTTTGATGTCAAGAAATGTGTATTTTGACAGTCCCTTCTTGTGAGCAAGTTCATTGTAATCCTTCCCACTTTGGAGTGGATTAATTGTTTAGAAAATTTGCAATGTGAAGATATTTGTATTGAAAATGGAAGATTCAAATTGGAATGTGAAATGTAAAGGAGTTATATGTTACTCTCTATTTTTGAAAAATAATGTTGTATATTTTCTAAGTTACATTTTGTATTTAGAAATCAAATGGAAGAGATAAAATTGTAAAGTTGTATTGGAAATGAATAAAGGATTGCATTAGTTCTCAAATATGTATTGTGTATTGGATTTGATTTGCTGTTCAAGAATGATATTTTTGTTCATAAAGGAAGAATGCGTGTGAAGAAAAGACAATGTTGTATTCCTTTTAAAATGTATATTAGAATTGAAATCAGAAATACAATTTAACTTGGAATTGAATGGTTGATTTAAACAAGCAAATGAATTAGACTAGTTTAGAAACTATATACACATGTATATGATAAAATTGATATTCAGATTTAGAAGAAACAAATCTATGCTATAAATGTTATACTGGCAATTAGTTTTTAATAAAAATGTACAGTTCAGACCTAAACTTAATAATCAATTTAAAAATGTTATGGATTAGCATTCTAAGGCACTAAGGAATTCATTTTGACAATAACACTTAAGAATGATCCTTGAGAACTTTGTAAAAATTAAAATTGAACTTGCACAGTCAATTTGCTTCCCAATGTTGTAAAATCAAACTTAATTTCATTTGCAACTCCACCTAAAAAATTGGATCTTGAAAAACCTCTTAAATTCATCTAAAAACAATCCTCTATGTCTGTTTGACATGTTGAGCAAGTAGGAGATCAAATTTGAATAAAAAATTATAAGTGAACTTCTCCCAGTTTTGCTTTGCAAAAGCCTACAGATTTTTTTCATTAAATTGACCACTTAAAAATCATCAAATTCTGAAATTGATGACTTTTTTTGTAAAGAGAGATTCGAGATATTTCTAGAAATTCCTTGTTTTCCCAAATCTGAGCTTCCTATTAAAATTTATGGCCATTTGAAGTTTGACTTCAAATTGGCATTCAAAAATAAAATAAATCTAACGGCTAACTTTAATTTTTGAATTTGGAAAAATTTCCACAAAAAGTCCATAGCCTCTCCATCTCTCAAGCA
Organism: Taxus chinensis; assembly: GCA_019776745.2. NCBI lineage: Eukaryota > Viridiplantae > Streptophyta > Pinopsida > Cupressales > Taxaceae > Taxus > Taxus chinensis. The sequence continues at coordinate 294,056,046 of CM034154.1, forward strand.
ATTGGGATCTACCATGTGGCACCTCAGAGTGGTGGACCAAAGTTTTAAACTCATCTTTTTGAAAATTTTACCTTGGGAATTTTTTTCCATTTTCCCTTGCATCCCCATCGAGCGGCAGCCAATCACATGCTGACATGTGGCATGGTGGAGGGGCAGACCCTTTTTGAATTTAAATTTTTTGAGATTTTGAACCTCAATTTTTTTTTCAATTTTTCCCCATATCCCTACTAACCCACGCCCAATAGGGTTACGACACGTGGCACCCTTTTTGCCTTCAGTCGAGGCGCACGTGAGATTTCTCCCTAGCCCATTTAATACAAAAAAAAAATCTTAAATCTTCTGCCACTCCCACCCATTTGTTTTCCTGTGCCAATCCCTAAGTGACACATGGCATCGTGGCATCGGTGTGGGCATGGACCAATTCAGTTCCCTTGCACTTTTTGGCAAAAGAGACTTAAAATCTCAATCCGCTCTGTCGGCCCGCTATTTCTCCCAACCAACTAGGGAGTGACACATGTCTCCCTCACTAGGCTTGTAGGCACGTGAATGCATTTTGCGCCCAAAAAGGAAAAATGCACCAAGTTCCTCCCTGCTCCGCTGACTCGCGCAAGGGGGAAAATTTTCCTCCCTAGGCCCGCAGACTATCCCTTGTGAAAATTTCTCCCCTAAAGTCCGCCGGCCCATAACTTGAAAAATATAAGGAGTTAGAAGGACTTATTTATCTCACTGGAAAGGTGAGAAAATTTCTTATCCAATGAGAATGGTTTAGGGAAATTTTAGAAGCATTAAGGATGAGAAAAAATTAGTTAAAACTCAGATCCTATTAGAGAGTGGGAATGGGGGTAAATTACTCCCTAAACCTAACTGAAACATCTAACCCTAAAATTTGAACCTTGTGAACTGGATATTGTTCTTGAAGGAAAAATATGTTCTAATAAAATTGAATTGTTCTGGAACCTAATAGGGTCAATTGTTGCCTTGCAACTTGGTTGTGGATGCTTCTATAAAAAAAAATTATGCCTTTCTAGCTAACCCTAGGTTGTTTCTTGGGTCTCAAGTGGTTGTTTAAACGGGCATCATAGGGAAGAAAGAGAGAGAGGAAGGAAAATCCAGTTCAAAGTTCAACCACTATCATCAATGCATCCTACAAAATCCACCCCAAATCTATCTTGACTGCATCAATTTCTTGTTCAGCGCCTCGAAGGAGGAGGAAATGGTGGATCAGATCGAATCTGATCTGGTTGTTGAGGCAAAATAGATCCTACATTAATGACCTGAAGATTTTTTTCTCCATTTTTCTCCCACCTAACCTCTCCAAAATTAAAGTTTTAGATCCCCATGGTGTAGACGAGGTTGAGATATTTTCAACGGTGTCATATTTGTTGGATTTTGAGCCCCGAGTCAAAAGATATGCCCTTTTAAAATTTGGACCGGGTCCGTACAAAATAGCAGGAAAACTAGTTTGAAAACGGGCCCCCTTTTGAAACTTAACATATGGAGGGCTGATGCATGTCATAGGGTAGCCTCTATATTTTTTTTGAAGGAGCGTCAGGTCAACACGTGGATTCTTTTGAGACCTCCTTGATTTCCTTACGTTTTGGCTAAGTCCTTTGTTCAGCGGAGTCATATATCTGACTGGGGACATGCGGCAGCCTGACGCTTGTTTGAAAACCATCCCTTGATCTTGCTCTTGAATTAGCACCATGCTGACACTTGGCACCCTCTGCTGGTTTGTCTCAATGCTTTGACTATTCAACCTGACCCTGTCACTTTTTGAAATGGGATGCGTGGAAGTTCCGAGCTTACTTAGAAACCCACTTAGGATTTTTCCTTTGAAGGAGCATCAGGTCAACACATGGAAATATCCACAGGATCTTAGAATTTTCAATGGCACCTCTCACTTATTTGGACTTTGGACTACGTGGTGAGCTTGCACTCATTTGGGTCTCTACCTTTGGACTAACTTTTGGAGATGTGCCAAGCTAACGCGTGGTGGCTTCCTCTAACACTTCTATACTTAGCATTTTTTAAGGCCTACTTTTTCTACCTTTTAACTTTTATATTTGACTTTGACTCCATTTCAGGCCTGGGACATGTGGAACCCTGGTGCTTGTTCAAGCCTCTCTTTTTGGATTCAACTTTGAAGATGCGCTGTTTGGACACTTGGCAACGTCCACTAAGTCGAAGAATTTTCAACGGCCGGTGTAACCTTTTGGGATTCTAGACACATGAAAGCTTGGAACTTGTTTGGGTATACCCCTTTGGATTTAATCTTTGGAGGTACACCATTAAGACAATTGTCTCCCTCCACTGTCTCCTCCATATTTAGTCAATTTTGAGCTCATTTTGAACTGTTCTAGAGCCCAAAGAATTCAAATTTTTTTTGTTCCTTCTCTTTTGAGCTTCTGGCTTCTTTGACACTATCTCCTTTTCCCCCAACTTTTCTACTCCATTTATGATTCCACCTGTAATCTGTTTGATGAATTTAAGGCATATATTCACTCGACAGAGCCATTTCTTCTCTTTCTTCTTGCATAGGGTCGTTTAATCTTTTACAGGCTCCACCACTCCATTATAGAGTCCCTCTACAACCTTTTTGCAAGGTTTGAATGTGGTTTATTTGGTTCTTTATATGTGGGGTCATGGCTGATCCAATAGTTTTCTGGGGGGGCAAAATATGGATAACAATTTGGCGACTTGTGGGGGTATCTTCCTGATAGATGAAAAGACCAGTTTCCTTGTCATATCCATTGGGCATGGAGTCGAGAATCACAGTCTGATACTAATCCTACCTCTGATCACTGAGATGAGCGTTTACACTCTCAATTTTCATAAGAAATATCGAAACGATGGTTTCTAAGAGTAGAAAATTGCTTTAACCCGGGGATTTCATTTGTAGCACTTAGAGGAATGATAAATTAAACTAGTATGTACAAGGTGAGAACTTTTCCTTCTAGTAGCAATGTTTAAGATAGATTCCATTCATTGGAATATACAGCTCTTCACCATCCGATGCAGAAAATTGGAAAACATTGATACTTTTACATCTTGTGACCATGTAGGGGCCACTCTAAATGGCATCAAACTTGGAATGCCTTCTTGGTTTTTCCTGATCTGCATCCCATTTCAAAACTAGGTCTCCTTGAAAAGTCCTTGTTTTTTCTTTCTTATCAAAGTATATCTTAATTGAGACCTAATCCTTCTCCATTGTTTGAAGTGCAAGCTCTTTGGTTTCTTCCAATTCCATCAGTTCTGCATACCTAGCCTCCATTGGCTCAAACTCAGACATCTCCAGCTACTTCATGAGTTCCAATGCTGGCAACTCAAGTGATATAGGCAACTATGCCTCTTTCCCATAGACAAGTTTGAATGGAGAGATTCCTATAGACCTCTTGGGTGTTGTCCTATCAGCCCATAAGGCCGATTTGAGTTTTGTGTGCCAAGTTCTCTAATTTTCATCAAGAGTTCTTCTGACAATCCTTAACAGGTTCTTGTTTGTGGACTCAGTTTTGTCATTACCTTGACAAAAATATTTTGATGAAGTGCTAAGTAAATCCCATTCCTAATAGCCCATTTTTTGATTTTGGAACCTATGAATACTAATGCATTGTCTGATATAATGGTGGCTGGCACTCCAAATCTAGTCACTACCCCTTCATAGAAATATAGTATGCTAGAATCATTAGCTTCTTTGAGTGCCATTGCCTTGGTCCACTTAGTGAAATAATATACCACTGTAAGAATCCATTTGTGGCCTTGGATTTAATTTGGATTGATGACACCAATGAAGTCCAATCCCCATTGTATAAATGGCTGGTCAACTGAAATTGGGTGCAATGGAAGTGCTGTTAGCCTTTCTTTGCCTATGAAGAATGCATAGTTCTTGCACTTTTTGATCCATGCATAACAGTCACTACACACCTTGGGCCAATAATAACCCACCTGCATGATCTTGAGTGCTGTCACCCATGGAGAAAAATGGCCTCTAGCTGCTCCAACATGGAGCTCTTATAACACTCTCTCAATATGATCTATCCTAATGCATCTTAACAAAATGCCATTGATGTCCCTTTTGAACAAGATGCCATCAATAAACACGTATGGGTTGGCCTATACTCCAAAGTGTCTCCTTTTTGTTTACTCATTTCTAGAGGGCATAGGCATGTTTCTAGGAAGTGCATAATGTTCTGAGTCTAACAAGGAGTGGACACATCAACATTTTCTCCCTCTTGACTATTTTGTAGGACAAAAACAACATCCTTTTCACCACTTGCTTCACATTGTTGACTCGAGGCCAGTTGTTCACACATTCCCTTCCTATGGACCAGCTTAGTAACCTTGATCTCAATGTCATACTCCATGACACGAATGATCCATCTTGCACCTTTTTCATTCAGATCCTCGTTGAGAAGGAAGTCTTTAACTCCTGCATGGGAGACTAATAGTTGGATCTTATTGTTTGAAACTAGATTTCTAAACTTATTTAACCCACTGATCATTACAAGGACATGATTTTCAATGAAGGAGTATCTCACTTCATAATCTTCTAGACCTTGGCTGAAGAAGCAAATTGGTTGCTTTGTACCCTCTTTGTTCTGCTATAGTAATATTGAATAAGTTATGTCACTACTTCCAAAGAAATATAGTATGAATTCCTTAGAGAAGTCTGGATTCACAAGAGTTGGGGATTTTGATATAGCTTCTTTGATGGCCTCAAAGTTTTATCTTCCTTCAACTGTCCACATAAATGCTAAATTCTTCTTCAACATCAACGTTATTAGCTTGACAAGGGCATAAAAGTCTGGTACAAACTTGCAGACAAAATTAATCTTTCCTAAGAAGCTTTGAAGATATTTCTTATGGATCGGTAATGGCAATGCTCTTATTGCTTCAACCCTCTCTAGGTCAATTGCCAAACCCTCCTTTTACACAATATGGCCGAGAATCCTACCCTCATGGGTGAAGAATATGCATTTTTAGGGTTCAATGATACCTTAAATCTCCTACATCTTTGAAATACTTGTCTTAGGTGAAAAAGGTGATCCACTACATTTTTGGAGAACACATTGATGTCATCTAGACATATCAGTACTATTATTTTGATCAACCCCTTGAATGCCTTATCCATTTCCCTTTGGAAAGTGGCTCCAACATTAGACAATCCAAATGACATTTTTTTGTAGGCATAGGTGGCCCATTTGGTGGTGAAATTTGTTTTGAAATGATCCTCTTCTTTCACCATTATCTGGTTATATGCTGAGTAACCATCTAGGAGAGAGAATCTCTCTAATCTAGACACCACTTGCAAAATTTTGTCCATTGAGGGGAGTGGGTAGTGGTCCTTAAGTGATGCTCTGTTTAAGTCTAGAAAGTCTACACACACTCTAATCTCTCCATTCTTCTTCTAACTGGGACCAAGTTTGCAACCCAACTTGAGTGTTTGATTCGAAATATAATACTTTCCTCTATCAGCTTGTTTATCTCTTTCTTCATCAGAGGTTATATGTCTGGATTGAATGGTCTCTGCTTTTTTCTGATGGGCTTAGCACATGGATCTAGTTCAATTGTGTGTCATTTTAGCTTCAGATTGAACCTTCTTAGGTCTTCATAGCTCCAAGAAAATACATCTGGAAACTCTTGGAAAAGTTTCATGAATTCATACCTTTCTTTCTCAGTGGCCACTTTGCCAATTTGGAGTGTTTTGCCTTCTCTAACTAGAATTGACTCTGAATCTTCTCCTTTGATCTGTATATTAGCCTTCTCTTTTTGAAATTGATCATTAAGATTGAAGATAGATTCCAATGTTACCAAACCTTTGGGAAGATTCTTTATACAAAGCTTCTCTACTTGATCTCCATATTGCTACTCTAATCTGTCTTGAATCTTAGTTGAGAATTCAGCTCCCTCTTGCAAGAAATTGATGATATACCAATCATTCTCAAACATATGCTAACATGTGTTGTTATCTGGCACTGCTGGCCTCACAATCACATGGATATGTGGTTGTCCTTTGTCCCTCTTAATGCTTTTAACCACATAAAATTTTTCTTCAACTACTGCAAGCCTATCAATAGCTTCATTCTTCTTCATGGGTATGGACACAATGTTGAAGGCTTTGAAATCCTCACTGAGATCCCATACCCTATTCTTGTAGCTCTTAAGTAGGTCATTCTTGATAGAATTTTGTCCTTTGACTTGATTAGGAACTAGTTCACTGTCACCAAACACTTGCAAGTTCTTTATTCCTTATTTTCTTGCCCAATGCAATCCATGAACCAAAGCCTCATACTCTGCTATATTGTTTGAATAGGAAAATTGGAAACAAAAAGCTGAGTAGTATTTCATACCTTGGGGTGACACAATCATAGATCCTCCTCTGGCTCCTTGCCTACTTCTTGAGCCATCAAAGAATAATTTCCTTACTTCATTATCATCTTTGTGTTCTGGATTAACGATGTCAGGAAGAGGATGATTCTCCTCATACAAATAGTAGACTCCTAGCTCAGATTCTTCCATCTCCTCATAGGGGTAAAAAGCATGTCTTTTATTTTCCCATTCATCAAGAGTCAAGTCTGGGATACACCCGAACTTGGTATCTACTTCACAAGTGTTTAGGAGGTCCTCCTGATCAAAAGATGAACAATTTGCATTAAATGGGATAGGCACATAAGACTCAATGTGGTAATCCACTATGAGCTCAGATCTGATTGTGGCCTTAGCTCCATATCTTGTTCTAAAAAGCATATGCGACCAGTCAGGAGACAAATAGCCTCCAATTTTGGCAGTGATGTCCCTAGACAAACATAATGTAAAATGGGGTGGAAAGTCTATGAATGATATGTTCTGCAATATAATGACATTGGGGCAGGCATGCAATGTGAGGTTCAAATCCTTGATGAATCCAATAGTTATCACTATTATCCCATCCAATTTTACTACCCCTTTAGAGATGACTTCATACTGGAGATTGAGTTGATCATCTATTCATTTGGGCATTACAGAACTACTTTCCCCCAAATCAATCATGTAATTATGCACCAGTTTATCCCCAATGATTAATGAAACATAGAATGGAGGAGGCCTCAAGTTCTTACCTTGTTGTTCTCCATGTTTTCCCTCATGTTGAGCCGCATTGGTAAGAACTTTTTCTTGTTGGTTAGGGGGTTGATTCAAGCTTGACCAATTGGCCATAGTAGTCTACAATAGATCCCTTTGTCTTGGAATGGCCAGTGACTCCCATAGTGAAATATTCACATTAGTATTCTTCATTTTCTCAATGATATTAAATGAGCTATCCTTCTGCTACTCTTTTCCTGGCACATTTTTCTCTTTCACATGGGTTGTTACAACCAATGTTTGAGTGGATTTGAAAGGTGGTTTAGAATGGATTTACATGTTGGGAGTTACATTTGGAGTACTAAAACCTTTTGGATTAATGGAAGGTTGAAGGTTACCTGAGTTTGGTGATTTTCCTTCTCCAATATTTCTCCTTTTGGACCGTGTATCGGTAGCTACAATTTGAGAAGGGAATTGATTCATTCCACAAAACTCTTTAGCTTGCCAATTGACAAGCATAGTTTCACTTGGATATGTCTCTTAATGAGCTCCTTCCTATTGATTTTCTTCTTGACTAGACTCTTGTGACACACCACTAGTTAACACCATTAAGGCCTGGTTTAGTGCACCATTAAAGCACATTGTTTGTTTATGTGGTTGATTGCATGGGAAAGACCAATCATATTCTTGTGCCAAGTTGTTTTGTGTTGGAACCAATGCCCTTAATGTTGAAGATGTATTTGGATCATATGACCTGAAAGGTCTACCAGTTTGAGGTTGTCCTTGGTTTTGACTCTTATTTACAATCTGATCTGGTGGTCTATTTAGCTGATATGGGGGTGTAGCTTGGATTGAGCCTGAGGCTGATATGGCCTAGAACTCTGAGCCTATTACCTCTTGATAGTTACTAACTCATTCCCTAGGTTCTGAGGTTGTTTCATGACCTCTTGAAGTTATTTTAAGGTGTTAGAGGATGAGATGGAGGATTTGGCTGAAATTTGATTCCTAGGAGTAGGTATAAGAGCTAATGTGGGTGTCTGGCTAGTACTTGGGTTTCCTAATTTAGGGTATAGAGGTATTCATGGCCTAGGAGCAAGCTTGTCATCCTGAATTAAACAATTTTCATCTCTTATAGAGAGGATATAGGCTGCAGGTAGAGTGGTGCCTCCCATTGATTGAATTATTAAAACAATATAAAAATTTAAAGCTCTAAGAAAGTATAAGAAGGCACCTTCTTCTGTGGGCTTCACTGCTACTGGAATCCTATCCTAGGTCCTTTGAAATTTGAGGTTGAAGTCCATCAACTACTCATTCAGAGCTCTCTTGATTGTTGTCAGTTCCTCCAACAAGGATAGGTTATCTCACTTTTTTCCAAACTGGTTGTGAAGAGCTCTACACAGATGGTCCTAAGTTTTAATAGAGCTTGCTTCTAGGCTCCTGAACCATTGTGAGGATTTACCCTTGAGTGAAGAGGCTAACAACTTGACTGCAATGTCTATCTTAGTGATCTCATGGATTTTACAGACATTTGTAATATCTTGAACATGGTCAATGGGAAAAGTCTGGTTTTCTTCAATAAATGATGGGATGCTCTTTAATGCTGCCACTGGGACTGGATTTATTACATTCAGAGCGAGTGGGGTACTACCAGTGAAATTGACATAAGGATTTGGCTGTGCCATCTTGATCAGCCTAAGCACCCTTCTTGATTGAAAGAATGACCCACTAGGAGGAGGTGTTGATAAGGATCTGGTTGGTGGAGATGGAGATTTATGGGCTCTTCTCCCCCTTCTCCTTTTGTCTAGAGACAAGTCCAGGCGGAAAAATTGTCCCTCTTCTCTGGTTCTTGACCTTGTTTGTATTCTTCTGATGAACTTGGAAAGCTTGGTCTACTGAAACCAGTGGATTTTGTCCCTGTTGGAGTTGCTAGATGTGTAGTTCTTAAAACTTAGTACAAGCTAGAATCACAAGTGCACATCAATCTTACTATAATAAATATGGATACTTATTTATCCCACTGGACATGTCAAAACTGTTAGTGAAAAATCAAAACACCCCCAAATTACCTCCCATATTTGGTGTTTCAAACTTGTCATTTGGTGTGATCTGCATACCATTGAGTCTTCCTCAAAAGTGTGGGAATTTACAAATGGAAAAACTCTGTAGATTAAGGTTGGTTCCTATTACTTTGTATAGGTGCATACATGAAATTTGTAAAGGATTGATTCTTAAACCTAATCTAATACTGCTAATGAGACAAGGATGAAAGGAATGTAAAAAATTAAAACCAAGCTAACCAGGTGATACGCCAAACGAATGATGAAAATTCATTTTGTGAATAGGCACAAACCAAAAATGCATACAATAATAAAGCACAAATAAATAGTTTTGCAATGAAAGACCAGATGAGAGAAATGAAGACAAAAAAGGGTTGAAAATAAGCCACAAACATGTATTATTGCTCTGCAGATTTGATACAATACATTTACAAAATATCTAAAAGGTAGAAAGTGTTTTGCATTCTAATGGAAGGCCTGGAACTCCACGAATTTAGTTTCTAGAGGAAAAAGGGAGCCTGCAAAACAAAAAGATGTCCAACCCTTTACCATGAGTCCCGACCATGATTTTATAGATTTAACACATAGGGAAGAAAGAGAGAGAGGTGGGAAAAACTGGTTTGAAATTCAACCACTATCATCAATGCCTCCAGCAAAACGCACCCCAAATCTATCTTGACTACATCAATTTCTTATTTGGCACCTTGAAGGAGTAGGAAACAACGGATCAGATCGAATCTGATTTGGTTGTTGAGACAAAATAGATCCTGTAGTAATGGTTTGAAGAATATTTTCTCTATTTTTGTCCCACATAACCTCTCCAAACTTAAATGTTTAGATCTCCATGGCGTAGATGAGGCTGATATCTTTCCAACGGTGTCAGATTTTCTTGATTTTGAGCCCCGAGTCGAAAGATATGCCCATTTGAAATTTGGATCGGGTCCGTACAAAATAACGGGAAAACTAGTTCCAAAATGTGCCCCCTTTTGAAACTGGACATGTGGAGGGCTGGCACATTTATGAGGGTAGCCTTTGTATTTTGTTTTTAAAGGAGTGTTGGGTTGAAATGTGGCTTATTCTTTGACCTACTTGATTTCCTTATGTTTTGGCTAAGTCCTTTGCTTGGTGGAGGCATATATCTAACTAGGGACACTCGGCGACTTGACGCTTGTCTGAAAAACCATCCATTGATCCTACTCTTGAATTAGCACTGTGCTGACACTTGGTAGCCTTAGCTGGTCTGTCTCAGTGCTTTGACTATTTAACCCAACCCTATCACTTTTTAAAATGGGACGTGTGGAGGTTATGCACTTACTTAGAAATCCACTTAGGATTTTTCCTCTGAAGGAGTGTCGAGTCGACATGTGGAAACCTCCACAGGCTCTTAGAATTTTCAATGGCCCCTCTTACCTTTTTCAGACCTTGGACTACGTGGCGAGCTTGGGCTCATTTGGGTCTCCACCTTTGGACAAAATTTTGGAGATGCGCCAAGCTGACACGTGGCAACTTCCACTAAAACTTCTATACTTAGCCTTTTTTGAGGTCCGCTTTGTTTATCTTTTGAATTTTAGCTTTGAGTCTACCTTCGATTCGGTTCTCAGACATGTGGAGCCCTGACACTTGTTCGAGCATCTCTTTTTGGATTAAACTTTAAAGATGCATGGTTTGGACACTTGGTAGCATTTCCTAAGTCGAAGACTTTTCAACAGCCAGTGCAACCTTTTGGGGCTCTGGATGCATGGAATCTTAGTGCTCATTTTGGTCTACCCCTTTGGATTTAATATTTGGAGATACACCATTAAGACACTTGGATCCCTCGACTGTCTCCTCCATACTTAGTTGATTTTGAGCTTGTTCTGAACTTTTCTGGAGCCCAAAGACTTCAAACCTTTTCCATTCCTTCTCTTTTGAGATTATGTCTTCTTTGACACTGTCTCCTTTTCCCCCGACCCTGGTACTCCATTTTTGAGCCCTCTTGTAACCGTTTTTATGAATTTAAGGCATGAATTCCATTGACAGAGCCGTTTCTTCTCTTTCTTCTTGCATAGGGTCATTTAATCTTATGCAGGCTTTGCCACTCCATTGTAGAGTCCCTCTGCAACCTATTTGCAAGGTTTGAATGTGGTTTCTCTGGTTCTTTCTGTGTGGGATTGTGTCTAATCCAATATTTTTTTGGGGGGAAAAATATGGATAACAGTTACAATTATGAACATACATGCTAACATTTGGATAGGCATAACAAAGGAGGGACCTAGCAATTGTGTGTGCTTCAAGTTAGCTTCCACGATTGACTAGATGAGCTGCCAATGCACATAACTCTGTTAGGAAATAAAATAATACATTTTGGTTATGTTTCTGGGACCTCTTTTTATATGTCTACTAGGATGTTGAATGTAGAAGGATTTTTCAGTTGTCTTTAGAGAGTTTTGAGAACTTGATATATGATAGCCAAGACGTGTTTGCATAGAGATATAACACTAGGCCTGATTTTAACAATTGAAAGTAGGTGGAAATTTTTTTATATGATGCTTGTATGAGACATTCTTCAGCTTCTTCCCAATAGATTTGTACCATTGGTTGGTAGGTTATATAGTGAACAAAGGTTTCTGACCATTAAAGAAAGCTTGGATGCATGAGGACTATCAAACACTCTTTGATTTAGAGGAGACATGGAATAAAGATGTAGAAGGTGTGTTGCAAAGCTATAACTTGGAGTACATAATTTCAACTTATTCTTTCCTAGAGGAAGCAGAGTTTTGGTTCTTACATAAGCCAAGAGGATCTTATTTACTCATAATACCCTTAGCTATCAAAAGCTTGATGGTAGAAATAGTAATGAATATCTTACCTATGGCGACCTAAAATCCAAGTGTACATACGGGCAAGAAGTAGGTTTGGGAAGGATGTTAACGACTCTAGTAAAAGAAATGTAGAGTGAAGAGAGATGGGTCAAGTATAATGAGATGCAATAAAGTGTAGTTTATGAGGCATTCTGGTCGAGAAGAATGATGACTAGAGGAAGTTATGAGATACCCATGGAAGAAAAGGAGACGTAGTATCATGTCCTCTCGACATTGGGAAAGTGCACTAGAGAGATCCCATCAGATTCTGATGAGAGTGCATCTGAGGAGAGAATGAGAACTACGGGAATGCATTTGACCCAACTTGGCTACCTATCCCATGCACAAGGTGTTCTAGATCCAAAGGTAGTTTTTGAAGAGCATCATAGTGAAGGTGAACAAGAAGAATATCCACATTGGGAAGAAGATAAAAATATTCATATTTTAGTTTCAACTCAAGAAGAAAAACATATTAGAGACATGCACATTGATGTAACCTAGAATTTACCAGATAACACCCTAGAAGCGATGGCACATCACTCAGCCTAGATAAAGCGTGCAAAGGTACTAGGTCCCTCTTTAGGGTTGCTGTAGTAGGATGTTAGTGTAATGAAGGAAGAAACATATAGATCCATAACTAATCCATCATTCTATAGTGCATGCCATATTCAGATCTATACAAGAACAAGCTTAAACAATACTCATGATTGAATCAAGAACATGCACTACTCAATTACACACAGGAATGACACTTAGATTTAGCCAATATTTCCCATCTATTAATAAACACATAATCTCCTTACAAAAATGGCATTCTATACCAATGTGCACATGGATCTGATACATTAATCCAGTCATATGCACATATCTCTTTATGCTTACCTCTTATGTGCTGCATATCTATCTATCTATCTATCTATCTCTCATCCCCATATCTCTATATATACTACTATGTGATTCACATCATATATATATATATATATATATATATATATATATATATAGGGTGGGGACTTTCCCTTCACTGCTTATCTATTCCAAAAATAGGCCACATGCCATTTATATGCATAGCTATACATGTAAGTGTGATATATATTGACCTCTTACAGTTAACTGAAGTGATAATCCTATTCTTAGCTCGTCTCCATGAAAAATTCTTTGATCTGATCCTATAAAGATAGACAATGTGTAGCGCACACGTCTGTTCATCATTGGTGTGTTTTGCATGCCATCTTCTAAAAATAGGTCTTCATGCTCAAAATCGGCTAAGTCCTGAATGCTAAAATTTCCCTTCGCACACAGGTTCTTCCTGTCTATTTGCACCCTTAAACCTATCTTGTTTTCCTTCATGGACTTATTGTGTGAGTTATGTCAAGTGTTCTATGATCAAAATTACCCCACATTAATCTCATTGTCACCCTGACAATGGATATCTCCAAAAATTAAAGTAAAGAATAGAATAATGGAATGAATACGAATGAAAGAATGTAGATAAATAAAGAAGTTTTATGAGGCAAACTCCTCTATTGCAATTTGAAGTATCAACTCTGGATACTCCTCCTTTATTTTGGCCTCCAAGGCTTGCCATTCAAGGAGTGCTTGTTCTACCTTTTCTATAATGTCCATAACAATAGACTCCAATTCATCCCTTGCAATCTCCCCTTTTTCATTTTACAGAACCAACATAATACTGGACATTGAGGTTGTTCTTCCTTTTAGAAGTTCCATATTTTGTGCAATGAGCTTCTCAAGCTCTTATAACTAAGTCTTGTGTGGCTCTTGTGATGCTGCCAGGGCCTCGTGCTTCTGCGCAACCTAATGTTTCATCCTTCATTGCTCTTTGGACCTCATTGTTTTCTTCCAGGGTCTTTATATTGATAAGCACATCTAGAACTGTGCAGATGTTCAAATCCTGGTCTGATTTCCTCAATTCTTCTCGTAGCACTTGCAACAACCCTTCATAGGATGTAATATTTCACATCATTGAGGCTTTCTCTCGTTCTGCCTCTTCTTCTGGATTCCTTGGCACTGACATACAAAAAGGTTCATCTTCAAGTACCAGGTCCACCAAGTTTCCTACATAATGTATCACTGAGGGAAATGTCTATGGTATCTTAGGCTCCAAGTGTGGCCTAACTCTTATGATATTGTCTTCAATCTCCTCTATGATGCTGATAAATGCTTTGTTCTTCTTCTGCGCTAAGTCCCTCTCTTACGTTATGCATGCTATATCTACATCCTTTGTCTTTAGCTCCTTTTGCAACGCTCTTATCGTTGCATTTTTGTCCATGTTTATTCTATCAACTTCAATAGAAACCTTCACCAATGCATTGCTAACCTACTCATCTGATATGATAGTAGGATTTACTGTTATATGTCCAGCTTTGGGTGCCTTCTTCAGCCGTCTCAACATGCTTGAATCTTCACATACACAAAATTCAGGCTCATCCATATGGGTGTGCATTGACCATGATAGTTTATTTCAAGTGAGCACACTCACCATATCCTCATCCATTAGCTCCCATATGAATAAATCCTTCTATCCTATTATGCTCTGGAAGCAGGCGCAGACAATTTTTCCCTCGTCCATTGCATACCCCATGACTGGTGGAATGTGCTCTCAACTTGTTCTTCTAGACCATTGCTGCTTAGGGAATTTAGCTTCCAAATTTGGGAATTGTGTCTCTATGTATTGAAAATTATTTATAACTGTCTCCTTTGGTCCCTCTTCTTCATCCCCTCTTTCCTTTGATTCCTCACCCTTTTTTTCTTCTATGTTATCTGGAAATTTAGGAGAATTAGGCATGCTTTCCTCTGACTCTTCCACCTCCTCATTTAACTTCAGTTTCCTCCTCTACACGGTTACCTCCTTCTATGGAGAGAGTCTGGGTGATGTGCACACTATGTTTGGAGTATCACCTTGGGTCCTTATTCTCCTACACACCCTCTTAAATCTATGCTCCCCTTAGAGTACACTCAAGTCCTCATCATCCCCCTCTTATGGCTGAGGTGGTGTAGTGGCACACTTAGCTTCAACCTTATTCGTAGGATGTCTCCTACCTCTATGCTACAAACCACCACTATATTCGTGCTCCTCCTCCTCATCCTCCACTTCAGTAGGTTCTATGGGCTCAGGCGTAGGGATGTTCTCCATTGTATGCTTTCCCTTTGGTGGTGTTGGAAGTGCAAACTCACCATCCAAATACTTGTTATTCTCCATCATTGGCTTTAGTGAGAGATATGCCAGGGCTGCTCCAATATCTCCCACCACCAAAATTATTGGTTTAATGCTCAAAACATTAGAAATGAGTATTTCAACATATGCACCCTACCTTAGATATAATATTTCTTCCCTAGTGTGTGGTATTCACAATCTACCTTATCCGGATTGAATGTTAGTCGCCGCGCATTTGTAAACCTATGTACTGATGCCTATAAGTACCTTGCTATGAATGCATACAAAAAATTTCACCAATGACTCCATGCTCCATATTTCATGGAAAATCATGCTATATAGAAATGCTGGTATACAGAAAATTGAACTACCTTTTGAACCACCAAAGGAAAGTCCTTAGGGATGTGCCATTCTTCCTGAAAAGCCACACATAGCCTATCATACCAATTCTCAACCCATTGCTTAACCTTCTCTGTCTTGGATCCTACACATAAGTACTTTTTGAAGTGCTCTACAGGTGATTTGTGTTCCATTGGATACTCCCATACCTTCTCCTTTAGTCCATCAGGTACTCTGATCTCCATGAAAACTAGTGATAACTAGAAATCTCTAAAGATGATATTTCCTCTTGCATGCACTTTTTGAATGATTGTCTCTACAATATGCCTCGAAATGTTGTAGATTACTCCTTTAGAAATATTTTTGGCAATGTGTAGCCACATGGTGTTCACTTGTGACCACCTTTCCTGGTCATTGAGCTTTGTAATGACATGTGCGGCCGCTTGTATAACTAGATACTTATTTAGTTTATCGATGTCCATACCGCATGGACCCTTTGTATATCTCAAATCCTTTATGGTCTCTAATATTGTGGTTTTATCTGTCAGATCATATCAAAAATTATATCCTGTGCCTTTTAACCCCGTTACCGTGGAGATGAGTGTGGCTAAAATTTTGACTCTACGTCCTGCAAATTAGAAAAAATCCTCGTGCACTT
Source organism: Taxus chinensis (assembly GCA_019776745.2). Lineage (NCBI taxonomy): Eukaryota > Viridiplantae > Streptophyta > Pinopsida > Cupressales > Taxaceae > Taxus > Taxus chinensis. Next base: position 294,072,171 of record CM034154.1, read on the forward strand.
TGCTCATGAGCCACTGGTACAAGGGCTCATACTTCCCAAAATAACAGAGCTCATAAAGTTAAACTCCTATCCTCTACAGGATCTTCTCACGAGCATCGTCATAAACTGGCATATCTTCTGCCATGCATTTATTTGTCTTCCTGTTCAATAACACATCAAAATCCTTCTTATTCTCTAGGGTATGGTGATTGTACTCACTCAATTTGCTTTTACTTATGTGAGAATCCCACTCCTGGCCGACGATAACCCCCTTTGGATATTACATCTAAGAAAAAATAGTTTCTGGAGCCATCTCTTCCTCTTCTTCAACCACCTTCTTCTTTCCCTTCACTCTTGCTGCAACTACTTTCCTGGGTACCATTTCTACCTTGTGATCCTTTGTAGATCCTTGCCACTCAAATTTTGTAAGGTGTGAAGGAAACCTTAGTTTTATTTAGTGTTCCCTAGGTTAAATTATGTGCCCCTAGCTCATATCTATCACCTTGCTTTGCTTAAACCCTTCACCAATGGGGACACAAGCTTCTTCTACGCATAGATCTCTTTGTCATGACTGGTTACACACCTCTCGCACCTTAAAATGATCAGTCAGCTCTTCACACTTGGCTTCTTTCAAATAATCTTAATTACAATAGTAACAATGAATTCACATCCCTTCCCTATATAGTTTTTCAAATTTTGATGCATTTATTGCTCCACCTACCAAATATCCTCTCATTCATTGACCAAATTCATTCATTCTAAGCAGTACATCTTCACGCCTTAGCTATAACCTTCTAGCATGCCTTACTACCCTCTAGTCATAGACTTATCTTTAGCCTGTGCTATTACACCCGAGTACCTCATCACTGTACTTTCCCCCGGTAGTTATCATGTCCTCTTATTACCTCTTGTTATATTGTCCTTTCATTTATCTCCATCCTTGGTCACTTTTGAGAAGAAATATTCTTTTGACTTAAAGCACACCCGTAGCAGATTATTCCTTTCACCTTTCAATTCCCATGGTCTTTTACTTCGATATCAACAACCACCCCACACTAAAAGGATGTGCATTCCTCTGTGCATACACATGCTTCATGTAGTAATTAGCTTCATGCATGCAAGTGTGCTTATGTATACAATAACAAAAAATAAATAGACAAAGCATAATGAAAATGAAGGAAATACATAATTGAAAACCTAATCTAAATGGAAATACTACCTTATTACAAACACCAAGATGACTTATTTATAGTAGGGCTTCAGCCTACTCCAGTTAAAGTAACTAGGTAGCCGTGTTCCATCAAGTGATTCTAACTGAAAAGCACCTTATTAAAGTATGTAAGTGATGACATACAGCCCCAACCAATGTACTTTGAGCTTGCCTGGATGGCGCAAGAACTTTGAGTCATAAAGAAGTACCATTTTTCCAATCTAAAACTTCTTATCCCTTATGTTTCTGTCATGCCATGCTTTCTACCTTGCCTTTTCTTGCTTCTGAATCCATCGTGCTATGGCTCGTCACTAATCCAATTGAATCATATTTTCAATATGCTCATTTAAAGTCTAATCATCAGCTATACCTCTAGCATGTGCAATGCGTAAAGAAGGTAACAAAAATTCTATAGGGAGAATGACTTCTGCACCAAACACCAAATGAAACAGTGTGGCTTTGCTCAATCTCTTATAAGTTGTTCTATATGCCCAAAGAAAAACTGACACTTTATCATCCCAATCCTTTCTTCCAACATCACAAATTTTTGTCAATGTTTGGCTCAAAATCTTGTTGAAAGCCTCAGTAGTTCCATTTTCCTATGGGTGATAAGGTGTAGTCTTATGGTGAGCTACCATAAAATCATCTAATAGGATCCTTATGGTTTCATTTGAAAAGTATGTACCCCTATCACTTGTCAAATTTAAAGGACATCCATACCTTAAAAGAACATTCTCCCATAGAAACCTAGCTGTTGTAGCTACCATAGCTGCTGTATAGTCTTTCATAGGTGCTGCTTTAGCCCATCATGTGAGATAGTATGTGCAAGTAATGATATAGTGCAATCCATTCCTACACGCAGCTGGCGAAATAGGTCCTAAAAATTTGATGGCCCATTTCTCAAATGGTTTGGCACTAGTAATTGGTCTCAAATGCATCTCATCTCTTTTTCCTAGTTTTCCTAGGCGCTGACAATTGTCACATGCCTTACAATATTCTTTATAATATTTATACAATGTTTCCCACCATAATCCAGCAAGTAGGATCTTTCAGGGAGTTACGTCACCTGCATAGTGGCCTCTTGTAATACCTCCATGGGATTATTCCATAATATCCTTGCACCCATGCTCTAATACACAACGGTGTAATACTTCATCTCTACCTAACTTGTAGAGGTCACCACTGATTAACATAAACGGTGCTATGCATATATCAAGGTGTTTCTTTTCTAATGCCTTCATTCCTTTTGGTGCCACACCAATCTATAGAAAGACAAAAATGTCTTCTAATTCTGATGGAGTGCTCTATAACCTATATAACTGGGCATCTGGCATATTTTCTTCAATTGTATGTGCTTCCTCTCCTAAGTAATTCTAGACAAGTGGTCTGGTCCAAAGTTACTTTTCCCTGGCTTCTTCCCTGGCTTCACCACATTTGTGAAGTCAAACTCTTGAAATAAGAGTACCCATTTGCATATGCACCCTTGTAAGATGGGCTTGTTTACTAAGTACTTCAATGCCATGTGATCAATATAGAATACAAATGGTGTAGGTAGTAAATACTGTCGAAACTTATACAACGCATAGATCATTAGCAAGGTTTCACACTCTGTAGTTTTATAAATCTGTTAAGCATGAGTCAAATTCCTACTAGCAAAACAAATAGGATGATCAAAAATACCTTATCCAAGTTGAGATAATATTGTGCCAATGGCCATGCCAGAGGCATCCACATGTACAAGAAAATGGTTTTTTCCATGAAGGAAAATGTAGGATAGGTGCAGTAGTAAGTTTCTCTTTCAATGTTTCAAACGCATGATGTTGGGATTCTCCTCAATAGAATGTACCTTTTCCTTTCAGTAACTCCTCCAAAGTTGTGGCAATTTTTGCATATCCCTTGATGAAATTTCTATAATATCCCGTGTGACCCAAAAATCTGCACATCTCACTTTGACTGGTAGGCACTTCTAGGCCTAGAATGACTATAACCTTAGCTGGATCAACAAGTAATCCCTCCTAGCAGATTATGTGTCCCAACAGTATTCTAAAAGGTGTAGAAAATATGCACTTCTTGATGTTAAAATAGATACTCAATTGTCTAAACCATTCAAAAATTAAGCACAATTTGTCACAATGATCCTTAACAAGCCCATATACTGTCCAATCATCGAGGTAGACTTGTAAGAAGTTGTGAATAAAATATTTGAATACCTGAACAACTATCCGTGAGAATATAGTAGATATGTTTTTCAATCCAAAAGGAATCACAATATAGGAAAATCTATCCCATTCAGTAGTAAAAGTTGTCTTTTCTTGATCCTCTTAAGAAATCCTAACCTAATGATACCCTGAAAATCCATCTATACAGGAATAGATTTCGTGCCCTGCTACTCCTTCAAGTATTTCCTCAGTGAATGGTGTAGGAAAGAGATCTGTGATACATACTACATTTAGCTCCTTGTAATCAACACAAATTCAAATTCTACCATCCTTCTTGATACTGATCACCATTGGAATAACCCATTCTGACTCATCCAAAGGTCGAATGATTCCAGACTTCAACATTTTATCAATTTCTTCTTTTACCTTTTTGTGAAAATTAGGATTCATTCTATAAGGTCTCTTTCTCACTGGGCATGCACTATCATTAAGATTTATCTTCATTTCCCCAAGTTATTCATGCATGCCTTTAAGTTCATGATACCCTTGAGGGAATAATTCCTGATAATCCCTAAGTAACTCAATGATATTTTCCACTTCTGATTCTGACCAATAGTCTCTAATTATGACCTCCTTAGGCTCAGTCTCTGATCCTATATTGACCTTATTTTTCTTCATTGGTTCATGGTATGTGCACATATCCTTATCTAAACTATCCAAGACCTTGCACACCCCTTGTGAATGGTCAATATCTAGGTTTTCAACTTCCTTATCATCACTTATGTACACCATCTTTCCTTTTTCTTTCTCAAGGAAAACACGCTCAAGCAATATGGAGTCTTCTCCTTCTTCTTAAAAATGTGCATCTAATTTTGTCTTGCCAAATAATTCCTGTATGAATTTTCCTAAATTTGCACTATCTCCCATGGTTAACCACTTGACAAACCTTAACACCTCTTCTACTAGGGGTCAGGAAGAAAAGTAGTTTCTTGTAGTCAAATTTTTCCAGTTTCCAGTCTCTCGATGTAGTTTTGAGTTTACATACTAAGTGCATGTGCACCCTTATAGAGTGGAGTACGATTTATGCACCTAGAGTAAAGGTGGTAATGGCATCTAGAGTCTCTCACACTACTAAATGTGGTGGTGAACAGGTTTATCACCACTATAAGTGAAAATCTATTTAGGTGTATTGCTTCTTACAAACCTGGTAGATAATGCGATCCTGATTTCCTTCCACTCCGTAAGATTATCTCTATGAAATACCCACCAACACGCTACTATACTACACAAGACATATGCTAATATGTATCTTCTCCTAATTTGATCTGTCCACTGTGATTCCATGGCTTTCAAAAATACATGCAGATCTTCTACTCCTATATACCAAGGTACTACGTCGTCTATCCGTCGAACTAAATGAAGTCCATTCTTGTGTGTAACCATGCTTTTTACCTCGTGTCCTACTAGTTCATATGTACTATGAGCCCAATTATCATAAGGAATACTCGTAGTATCACTAATAGAGTGAGAATCCTCCCACTGTAGGATAACTTCCTTTGATGGCTCATTGACCTCTGGGTCTTGAATAGTGCGTACATAGATTCTATTTAAGTCCTCACTTAGAGGCTCAACATATGGTGTATAATTCCCATATATCAAAGGTATCACAACCCTTTCCTCTTTGTTCTCAAATTTGATATATCCCTTATTGAATCTCAAATCAACATTATTCGCATAACACCAAGGGCATCCAAGCAAGGATGGAAAACTGTCTACTTCGGCAAGTGCTAATACCTCAAAATCCCCAGTGAATTTGGCCCCTTGTATAATTATGGATGCATCCTTAAAAATTACTATGGGAGTGGCCTTAGTCCTATTTGTCATAAACAACACATTAAATGATGGTTCTAATGGAGGTCTCCCCATTTGTACCCATGCATCTAAAGTAAGCACATTGACTTCCGCACCTGTATCAATAAAAATATTACTCAATAGCCATCCATCTACAACAACATTCAGAGTGATCTCTTTATCATAGTCAATGCTATCAGGGGGGAGATTTGCATGTAGGATCTACCATTCATTCTTAGTGTTTTCATGCGGAGTGTTCCCCTTCAACCAATTCCCTAATAATGGAATAATATTCTCTTGGCACAACATTTTGTACACTTTTCTCAGTTCATCGATATCAGTTTGGACTATCTTTGATGCTTTCTTATGCTCTTTTAAGTACTGTATCTCACCCTAAAGATTCCTTAGCAATTCCATGGTATCCTAGTAAACTTCCTTCTAATGAGCAGGATCTGGGTACCTTGCATGCAAAACCTCCTCCTTGGTGATCATAGGATTCTAGTGTGATGTCTCTCTTGTGCGTGCCACTTTAGCTCGTGTAGTAATCTTCACTGTCAATGCCTCAAGTCTTGGTACTATCTTGGGAATCCAATGATATTTGACCACACGCTAGATTCTAACCATCCCAAAACCTTTGTTTTCTTTCTTATGTTTCTTAAGCAGATGCTCATATAAGTCCGGGTACTCTTCATAGCTATGGTTCTTTTCATAGAAAGAACATTTAATATTTTGAGGACATTCACATCTATAGTGGTCAGGAGATCCACACGTATAACATGTTCCACGAGGGAACTCACCACTTCCTCCACCATGGTCTCGTCTTCCATATCCACCACGATATCCATGTCCCCTTCCATGAATTCCTTCAAAATGCCCCTCATTCCTATCATAGTGCATTTGATTATGATCCCAATCAAGGTGCTCATTCTTACCCTTAGAATTATCTGTTACACTTACCTGTCATGCCGCAATGTCTATAGCATCATGAATCTGACCAATCAATCGACAATCCTCATTATCATGGGTTGTGGACCTGTAACTATTGTAAAAGCAGGATACATTCTTCCTTATTATGCGCTATAACAAAGAATACTGACTAGTATCATGAGTCAAATGATAGATTTCACAGTCTAAAAAATAATGAACGTATAGATCTATGAGGGCAACTATCCTTGGTGTGACCTTCCACCTCACAATCTGTACACCAAATCCTTGAGCGCGTTTCATGGGCTGAATTCACTGATAGATTCTCTAACTATTTTTCCATAGCTGTAATATGTGCCTCTAAGAATGGACTAACACCAGTGTCAATGCTCCTAACTACCTCAACACATAAAGTTGCGTCTAGTGCTTTGCATAGATTAATGTATGTCTTATGTGATAGTGCCCTTTTGGATGGCGTAATCATTCCTCCAAAAAACCATTGTGCATGATGGCTTGCATGACTATCATAATAAATCTTAGATAGGAGTGTTTTAAAATGGGAATCATACACATGTACACTCTCAGTAGTGCCTTGATTAATATCCTTGAGCACACTTATACACTTCTAAAAAAAATCAGGGATATGGAACTCTTTCAAGAAAGAATCCTTGAGTGCTACATAATCCACGAAAATTTGATCAGGGTCAAACTTCCTATACCAGCTGTGTGTACATCCCTATAATGTAGTAACAAATTTATTTACATTTCACTCAGAAGCCATGATCCCTTTCGTGCGCCACAATATTTCACACATGTGTACATGCTCAACAATATCCTCTATGCCTCTATACTCTGGAAGATGAAGAGACATTTCCATATAGATCTTCTGTGGTTCTTGTGGGCCTTGACCACCGTATCTAGAACCTCATGTGTTTCCTCTGCCTCCATAACCACCAGATCCACCGGAACTAGTACCATTTATACCTCCTGATCCTCCACCTATAGCTAGAATAGGACCTGCAGATGTACTCCCATGTGCTCTGACAGTAGTACTATACTGAACCCCTATAGTCTGTGATGTAGTTCCACTTCCAGAGGTGAATCCAAAATTCTGTGCACTCACATTTTGTGCGGGTGATGCACCTAAAAATGTTCTACCAAATAAAATTAAATCCATCTATCCTACCATTAATGTACTTACTCCCTGACTTACTCCTGCTCTCCTGCTTCCCAAGTTATCTTATTGGTTACTTGTCATATTAGATACGAGAAAACTAAGCACAAGAGCTAGGTCACCAGGTGGATTAAGATGTGCACCTACGGCCCAGGAAGTCTTTACTGGTGCACTTCTATGTGAAGCCAAAGGGGGATCTTTGTCATGCTTTCCAAGATGGGGGAGTTCCTGATGCTCTGGCTCCATGTCTTCTACGTGAGCTTCAAATCCTTCACGAGCCATCACTCTCATCAACACCATACTTTATGTAATGGTATGCTACTTTTCTATCTCCCTCTCATGTGCCTCATTATACTTAAGCCACCTTTCCTCTCTCTGCCTTTATGCCGCTAGGTCTGCCATGCTTCACCAGACCTGTTTCTACCCTCGTGCGAGGTGAGGTTATAATTACCCATTAGTTTACTCTCTAGGTTCAAAGTTACCATTAAGATCTTGATCGCCAGTGGAATACATTACAAATATGCTCCTCTAGGATACTCCAAAAACTAGAATTCAGCTACCTCCGAGATAGAATACGTCGAAATTGAATATTCCAGAATATAATTATGTAGAACACCATGAAACCACATATCCACAACGTGAGTCCAGATCAGATCAACATCATAAAGGGCCTGAAATTCTTCCTATGTCAAGACAAGTGCGCGATACCTCCAATTCTGCTTAGATGCATACGCAATGAGCCACTCGTATAATTCTACTGGAAAGATGGTGAAAAATCTCTCATATAAGCTATTATATAGATTATATTCTACCTACATGCATGCATTAAACTCAGATCCACTATTGAACCGCCATGCATATTCTTCCTCTAGGTCATGTATCCACTCCTCAATACTTGCTAGAGTTAATTGATATGTCTTCATCATGAACCATCCTGAAAACAACTGAAATAGAGGTCCTGGAAATGGAACCAATGATGTAGTCTATAATTTATCAGATAACATTCTAGATGCGCTAACACATCACTCAACCTAGACTGAGTGCTCACCTAAAGCACACAAAGGTACCAGGTCCCTCTTTAAGTTTTCTATAGTAGGATGTTAGCATGATCAAGGAAGAAATATATAGATCTATAACTAATCCATCATTCTATAGTGCATGCCATATTCATATCTATAAGAGAAAAATCTTAAACAATACTCATGATTGAATGAAGAACATGCGCTACTCAATTACACATAGGAATGACACTAAGATTCAACCAATATCTCCCATCTATTAATAAAAATATAAGATCTTTACAACAATAGCATTCTATATCGATGCGCACATAGATCTGATACAGTAATCTAGTCATATGCACATATCTCTTTATGCTTACATATATATATATATATATATATATATATATGTCATCCCTATATCTCTATATATACTACTATGTGATTCACATCATATATATAGGGTGGGTACTTTCCCTTCATCGCTTATCTATTCCAAAAATAGGCCACATGCTATTAATAGCCATGCACCATTTACATGCATAGCTACACATGCAAGTGTGCTATCTATAGACCTCTTAAAGTTAACTGAAGTGATAATCCTATTCTTAGCTCATCTCCGTGAAAAAAACTTTGATTAAATCCTCCAAAGATAGACAATGCGTGACATGCACGTCTTTGCATCATTGGTGTGTTTCATACGCCATCTTCTAAAAATAGGTCTTCATGCTCAAAATCGGCTAAGTCTTGAATGTTGAACTTTCCCTCTATGCATGGGTTCTTCCTATCCATTTGCACCCTTAAACTTGGCCTATTTTACCATGTGGACTTCTTGTGTGAGTTCTGTCAAGTGTTCTCTGATCAGCACACATGGTAGTGCAATAGGCACTATTTTTTTGGATAAGTACATTTAGAGGAAATTTTTACAGGGACATCATCAGGAAAAAGTGTTGGCACACAGACTATTGGAAACAATCGTATAGGTGCTTCTATAACATAGACAATTGGTGTACAATTCAACATAAAAACAAGGACATAAGGGAGTTCATCTATTGGACCACATGTTGTAGCAAGTGGATCAATACAATCACCATGCGTAGGGAATCCTAGTAAAGGATCAGGTTTTGGATCTAGTCCTAACCCAGGGAAGGGTCCACCACTATAGAAACCTCCCCAACAACCACCCCAACAACTATAGAAGACACAAAAAGCTAAAAAACATACACCCCAAGTTTTCTTTGAGATGTCTCTTCAATTTCTGGAGTATAGAGGTGTGGAGGATACAATTGAGCATGTGTACAAGTGTGACTTACTATGGAGAGATAAGGGTATAACATATTATGATCAAAAGGATAGTCAATTTACCACCACACTTCAAGGGCTCACGCATAGTTGGTATAGAAATTATGATCCATACTAGATTGTGGTGGATTATGATGCACTGTGTACTTCCTTATTGACTAAATATCACACTCCTAAGTTTTAGAAATAGAGTATTAGTGTGCTCAAGAACATAAAGAAAGGATTATATGAAATTATGAGGGATTATGATGTGTGTTTTAAAACACTCTTGTCCAAAATATCTTATGATATTCATTAGAGCCAACATGCATAGTGGTTTGTTAGAGGATTACTAACTCCATTTCAAAGGGCTTGATCAAATAACACATTTACTAATCTGTGTGAAGATTTGGAAGTAGCTATGCATGCTAAAGTAGTTGGGAGCACAAACACTAGAGTGAGTCATTTTCATGAAGCATAAATAACAATTATGGCTAAACAATTGGAATTTTTTTTTGCCAATTTGGTGCATGAGACACGAAGTGGGTTATGGTGTACCGATTAAAAGGTGGAAGGGCATACTAAAGATAGTTTTCCATGTAGGAATTTACACACATTGTTAAAGTATTGTGATATTTTCAAAAAATAATTGTGATGTTTAGAATCGTCCTCTATTATAGTGCACAACTATGAAAAATGTCTTTATGTACTGTAAGATTTGTGATGCACATATCCATGATACAACTGACTTCCGGTTGAGAATTCATATTCATGATGCATATGAGGCTAGATTGCAACAGGCCATTGTGGAAAGTAGCTCTCAAACTGAGGAATCCAAATCCAATGAAGGGCACAATAATGCATATGGTGTGTTATAGGGTAGATATATGAGCAGAGTCTATGGTGGTAAAGGAAGGCTCACGTGTGGAACTTGTTATACTTGTGGGTCCCTATATCATTACCAGTGCAAGTGTCCTAAGAACTAGGTCTACACGTACTATGGAAAAGTGCATAAGGGTGAAGATTACCCAGACCTCTATTATCATATTTGTAAAAAAAATAAAGATAAAGGTGTATGGATGATTAAGGTATAAGTTATAAACTAGAACACTGAGAGGGGGGTGAATCAGTGTTTAATTCAAATTTTTAAACCAATTAGATCAATTACTTAAAATGAAAATAAATTCAAAAGAGAAAAGATCATTACACACACATGAGACAACAATTTTTAAGTGGGAAACCCAATTTGGGAAAAACCCCATTGAACCAATGCACTATATTGCCAAAGGTTACAAAATTTAGTTGAATCGTAACTCAACTTTTGAGGCTAAAACCTCAATCACACACCCAAGCTTAAATTTGGTGTTGGAAGAAACAAATCCCTAAATGATCTAGTCAGCAACCATTGACTTTCAACAAAATGCCACCTATAAGGAAGCAACAACTCCCTGATACTACTGAGCTGCAACTTAGTTTGAACAAATAATATTTGATCACTCTTCAATTTGATGCTAAGAACATTTGATAATGATCCTAGATTTGTTATCTCTTGTGAAAGAATCCACCTTTGATATCTTTCCAATTAATTACGTCTTCTTGCCACCTTGAATTGAAAATATAATCCTCAATTTCAACTAAACCACCTTCTCAAGTAAATCATTGTTTTGTCTTGATATCCCTACTCTGTCACTATTTCAAGTATCACTTGTTGGATTTTGTTTCTTTTTCTGTGACTCAATATTGACACTTGAACTTATATTAATGTCTTAGATTAGTCCAGGCCTGCTCTAATTTTTTGCGGGAGTGTTACAAGATTTTAATATACTTGCCTATATTGATATCACTGTTTTAGGACTATATTAGCTTTCCTTCACTCACACTTTGCTATACTTTCAAAACAATATACTTAAAGATCATTGTCAACTTTCAATCTATCTTTACTATCACTTATACTGGTATATTTGTTTTGGAATATCTACGTTTTCTCATCTTTTATTATTCTACTCATATAGAATTCCATCTCTATCTCACAATATCTTTGTATTTTTCACTTTTCAAAACTATATGTTCATCTCTTTCTCACTCTCAAATTGCTCAACATAATCACATAATATCTTAGTTTTATATATGAAAAGTATCTAAATTTTTTTAACTTACACAACTCTTTGACTTATTGTCAACACCTTAAAACTCATCTGTTCAAATTCTTTCACACTTTCAACTCTTTCAGAAAACATAAGACTCTTCATATTCACCTAGTGACTCCAAGAGTCAAGGTTTCAATGTCAGAAGAAAGAAGTCTCTTACTCTTCTATTTCGAGCTAAGAGGATATTGAAGGGTTTTAATGTTGATAGTGACCAATTATCTTCTTCAAGGTTGCACCAATTCTAACTAAGGCATTTGTAATGAGATCTTCCATCATTCTCTGTGAAAACACTATTTAACTTGACCATTTTACTAATATTCAAAGTGATAGGTGCAAAATTTAACATTCAGACATAAATACCAATGCCTTGACATATTCTTGAACATAAAAGGGATTCAATATGCTTTGAAAGTTTACAAAACACACAAACAATGCCTTCCTTTACCTTGTACTTAGATTAGCAATGATACAAACCTCTGTAGATGGGTTTCTTGTATTTTAAAGAGGAGAATTTTTCAAACTCAAAAAATGACCTTCAATGTTTTCTCACCCTTTTAACACCATGATTAAACAAGAAACACAACTTAAATTGCTCAAAATTTCGTGAAACTTGAAGAAATATGACTTTCACAGTCATGGACGACTGAAAGTGCATACTGCAATACAAATCTTTTCTTTTCGATCTCATTAAAGCTCATGAATTGTTCTTCAACATTAAAACACCATTCTAAGAACCTATCTCAACAATAAATTTGAATTTATTTTCTAAAAAATGCAAGAAATTCAAAGATATGATCTTTTATAGTTAAACACGATTTCAAGGAGGGACTGTCATGAATTTCTCACAAAATACCTAATGAAAACGTTCCATTATTTTTGCAACATGTTCATATGATTTCCATAGATATTTTTGATGTTTTTAAAAAAAATTGTTTCCTAAATATTTTTATTCGAGCAAAAATCTATTTTGAAAAACCCTAGTGTAGGGAAATGAGACTGTGAAGGCCGAGAGCATTGAAAAACTGATATCTCTTTCAAAAATGGATGAAATCAAAAATTATTTCTTCTGAAGTTTCATAGGATCATCCTCCATCTTCTCCAGACATAATTCATTCTTGAAACATCTCCATATGCTCCTCCCAAGTAAAAATAGAAGTATAAAAACTAGTAAAATACATGAATTATCAATTATATGAACAATTTAGTTTGAGTTTTCACCTTTTGAGTATTGTAGATGACTTTTAAACATTTCAACACATTCCATGATTGTCCTAGACCACCTGAGACCACCTGAACAAGTTTGAAACAACCATTTTCATTGATTTAACATGCTTGAGTAAAGGGAATACCTTTAATAACCTTGTTAGCAAGTAAGAAGATCAACTACTTCACCATCTTGCTTAAAATTTCACATTGGTGATCTACATGGTTGCTTTAACCTCTACATATGAAGTTAGTGATGATCAGAAGCAAGAAATTGAAGAATAACACCTCATGACAGTGATTCCATGAAGGAAAAAGATAAGATTTCTTGACTTCACTCTCCAGGACAACATAGAGAGTATGGATTTACAATTTGACATACACCAAAAAACCATCTTAACTAATCAAACACATTGAAAATGAAATTTAAATAAGGTTTGGGACATTTTTGTACCCTTTTATCACTTTTGGGGTCTTGTGGAAGACTGTACAAGTCAAACTTGAGAGAGAAAACTTTCCATTACATGAGCACTAAAGGATTTACCTGAGAAACTCACCTTGACACCTTGTACTTGTCATCATATAAACATGAAGAGATTATTAGAGGTCCCCAAACACTTTCAACACTCAAAATATTTATTAAATGAAAAAAAAACTCAGCTTGTCCTTTAAAACTCAAGACACATGCCAGGAAGGAGAATAAACACGTCTATAAAATGCTCATAACTTTCTTGAAACATATCCAATTTTCCTAAATTTTTTAAAAATATCTTAAGCCTAGATTCCTCTACAAAAATTAATTAAATGATTTATCTAAAGGATGCAATATATATTTTTATTTAGTGTTAATAAGACAGGAAGCCTTTTATTCAATTTCCAAAAATCGTATTTTAGAAAAGCTAACATAACTTCGACATACCTTCTCAGAATCTGATGAAAGTTTTCCTAGATCTTCAAAACTCACCCTACTACATGGTCCATAAGCACATTTTTCACAGATAATCTTGAAATCTCCTATTCCATCTCATTTACCTCTGTTTGCATTGTTATTTCTGAAGGCCAACTTTTGTGTAATTTTGAAATCTGAATCTGGCTAAGCTGAGCCTAATTATTGATTAAAAATGTTGTATACACTCTTCCAAGGCTGCTCCCATGCTTCTATGAATATTCTGTGACCTGCACCAACTCTTTACACCTTATCATGTACTAGAGACAGGCCAAAATGGCCTTGTTTGAAATGCAATTTGCTTGAAGCTACCTGAAACCAAGTTGAACCACTAAACACCATTGAGTACCACCTGATATGCATGCTATTAAATTATCCCTTTTCCATCAATTCCCTATGAAATCAATGACAACAACCATTAATAAAATAGTGTGTAAGAATCTCCCCCTCTATCATGGATGACAACATACTGAAACTGTTATGCTGACATTCTCAGACCATGAAACAAATTTCCAGGACACTCTCTCCCCCTTTAACATCTATGAAAAAGATACAAAATAAAAACAAATTGATTAGTTTGGAAAAAATTAAACAATAGAGTATGCTCATACCTTACAGGCACTCCTCCTGGGAAAAGTTTGTTCTCTAGTTTTAAGGGATTCAAAATTTTTGCATTTCTTCTAGTATTCAACATTTATAATCTTCCTCATGAGTCATAAATATGAAAAAAAAGATAAATCAACCTTCTTCTATTGTCTTTACTTGACCACTTATTTTTTGCTTGGAATTGGAAAACCAACTCCCCCTGTCTAGACTCAAAAAGAGTCATCCTTGGAGAAACTTTGGCACATCAGCTTCTCCCCTATCCTTATGAGATATTTAGTGACATTTAGGGGTTGGTGCTACCCAAATTTTTTTAAAAGGAATGATAACCAGATCGTGCCAAGCTAAGAAAATAGATGCTAATCAAACATCATGATCAATAAGATGAAAGTAATTCGCCAGAATAAATTTACATAAACCTTTGCAAACAAATGAGCAAAAATATCATATATTATTATGGAACTCAATGAAATACAATGAGAATGGGCCTTGCTTATATAGGCAGGGAATAACAATCTAAGAACCAATCAAGGTCATAGATCAAGCAATAAATCATGGAAAGAACTATTCAAGTCCATATATTTATGAGAGAACTAGACATCAATGATCTAGTCAATACCATAGATGTAGGAAAGAACTAGTCAATACCATAGATCAAGGAAAGAACTCTACCTAACAACTAGATTATATCTCCTAATATCTAAATAAATAATAAAGGTAAATAATGTACCTAAGTGAACATGAGCTAAGGTAAATACCTACTTTAACACCCCCCTCAAGTGAAGCTAGGGGCCAAAATAGAAGTGGCATGTCCACAGTATGAGTCTCGACAAATAGGCCTGATGAGGTACTCATGTATAATATATCCATGAAGAAATCTCAAACCAAAAGAAGGAAAAAATCCTACTAGAAGGAAAGAGAAAGAATAAGAAGGAAGATGTTCTCATGAACACCCCCCAAGAAAAACTTCTGAAACCCCAAGAATTCCATACATCTCAAGGTAGTGAGGTGATGTTAAATGCTTTGTAAAGATGTCTGCAACCTACTACTGAGTTGGAATGTAATCTAAGAAAAGAACTCCATCCTGGATGTGCTGACGAATGAAGTGGATGTGTATCTCAATATGCTTGGTCCTCTAGTGCTCAACTGGGTTGCGAGAAATGTGAATTGCACTTTGGTTGTCACACCAAAGTATAGTAGGTGAATCCTGTGGGAATCCAAACTCTGTCAATAACTAGTAAATCCAAAGAATCTGCTAACTTGCTATAACTACTGCCCTGTACTCTGCCTCTGAAGATGAAAGTGCAATAGCCTGTTAATTTTTGCATGCCCAAGAAAGTGGAGAAGAACCAAGACAAAAAATATAGCCAGAAGTGGAATGCCTATCATCTATAGAACATGCCCAATTTGAATTTATATACCAGGTAGTTAAGCGTGCCAGCCCCAAAGTAGTGCTGGGATGGGTGACCTAAAAAATTCTCAGTTTCACTGCCTCCTAATGCTGTTGGTCTTGATTGGGTGTATACCTGACTCCATCGTGTGGGAGGGTATTGGCATAGCAACTGATTAACATGACGATATCCCTCTCCACCATCAGTTCATAATTTTGGTGTGACGGCAAGTTGTGTAGCTTTGATACCATAAAAGGAATGATAACCAGATCATGCCAAGCCAAGAACACAGATGCTAATCAAACATCACGATCAATAAGATGAAAGTAATTCACCAGAATAAATTTACACAAACCTTTGTAAACAAATGAGCAACAATATCATATATTATTATGGAACTTAATGAAATACAATGAGAATGGGCCTTGCTTATATAGGCAAGGAATACAAATCTAAGAACCAATCAAGGTCGTAGATCAAGCCATAAATCATGGAAAGAATTAGTCATCAAAGAACTAGTCAAGTCCATAGATTTATGAGAGAACTAGACATCAAGGATCTAGTCAATACCATAGATCTAGGAAAGAACTAGTCAATACCATAGATCAAGGAAAGAACTATACCTAACAACTAGATAATATCTCCTAATATATAAATAAATAAAAAGAAATATCCACACACATAAGTGGGTGAGGATAAATATAATAAAGGTAAATAATGTACCTAGGTGAACATGAGCTAAGGTAAATACCTACTCTAACAATTTATTCCTTAGTTTCTCAAAACTAGCTCTAGGTAATGGTTTAGTCATTATATCAATCACCTCTTCTTTTATGTATACATGCTCAAGATTGATTTTCTTCTCATTGAATTGTTCTCTCCTAAAATAATACTTGATAGGTATATGATTTGTTTTTAAATGCAGCATTGGGTTCTTAGAAACAATGATGGCACGTGTACTATCACAATATAAGGGAATTGGCTCTTCACATTCCATTTTGTAATACTCAAGTGTTTTCTTCATCCACATAACTTGAGTGCAACAAATAGTTGATGCAACATATTCATATTCACAAGTGGAGAGAGATACAAGAGACTACTTATTACTTAGCTAGGAGACAAGATACTTACCAACAAATAAGGTTGCACCAGTTATGCTTTTTCTATCATCCAAGCTACCTTCCCAGTCTGCATCTGTGAAGTACTTAATCTAAAATTCATCACACCTTGGATACCAAAGACCATAAGCTAATGTTCCCATGAGGTACCTAAATATTCTTTTCACTTCCAGAATATGAGTTTCCCTTGGATCTTCTTGAAATATTCCTACCAAACCAACTTCCTGCATAATGTCAGGTCTTGATGTTATGGAATAAAAACATCTACCTATCATGGACCTGTATAATGTCTAATTTACCTTTGGTGAATAACCTTCTCTGATAACTTTACACCTCAAACTCATAGGATTACTAACTGGTTTGTAGTCATCCATCTGAAATATCTTTAACATATCCTTAACATACTTTGTTTGCGAAATGAATATTCCTTCCTTATTTTGAAGAATTTGAAGTCCTAAGAAAAATAAAATATCTCATAACATAGACATTTAAAAGTCATTTTTCATTAACTCAGAGAAGCCATATGACACGCTTTCATTTTTACTTCCAAAAATGATGTCATTAACATACACAACCACAATCAACAGGTGATCTTTTTCTGCATTAATGTATAAATTAATGTCTGCTACACCTTTCCCGAATCCTTTCTCAATCATGTATTTATCAAACATGCTTTACAATGATCTAGGTGCTTGTTTTTGCCCATATAATTCCTTTTCCATCCTGCAAACATAATCCAAATCATCAATAAGAGTAAAACCATCTGGTTGTTTAATATAATCCTCTTCATTTAGGTGCCTATTGAGACATGATGACTTCACATCCATTTGATATAATTTGAATCCAGTACGAGCTGCATATGCTAGGAAAATTCTAATGGCTTCCATCCTAGCCACAAGAGCAAAGGTTTCATCAAAATATACTCCTTCAACCTATGCATAGCCTTTACAAACCATCCTTGTTTTGTTACTTATTACTTCACCTTTTTCATTCAATTTCTTCATAAAGACCCACTTGGTTCCAATGACATTATTGTCTTTTGGCTTAGGTACCAATTCCCATGTTTAATTTTTCTCAATTTGGTCCAGCTCTTCATTCATTTCTTTTATCCAATGTTGATCCTTACTTTCCTCCATTACATTATTTGGTTCTATCTTGGATATAAGAGCCATAACTTCTTGATTATGAACATTTTTTAGTCTCCTTCTTGTTTGAACACCTGCATCTTTGTTTCCTATGATCTGATTTAGAGGATAATCTCATTTAACTTTCCTTGAAGTCTTGGTGTCAGGTGTCTCTTCTTCTTCACTCTCTTCTTCATGTTAAAGTTCTAGAATTTCTTCTTCATTATGATTTTCAGCAGATTATAGAGTTTCATTAGGCTGACTTTTCATATTTCTTAGGCATGATTCATCCACTATAACACTTTTTCTTTCAACTATTTTGTTTTGGGTCTTTTTATAACATTTATAAGCTGAACTAATAGCCGAGTATCCTACAAAGATACCTTCATCACATATAGAGTCAAATTTACCTTGGTTTTCATCATCGCTCTTGATGTAGCATTTGATCCCAAACACTCTGAGATGCTTAACATTTTTGGACCCACCTTTCCACAACTCATATGGTGTCTTCTTGTTATTTATTCTGATTTGAGCTTTGTTTAGTATGTATACTATTGTACCTATTGCTTCTCTGTAGTAACCATCAGATAATTTTTCCTCATTTAGCATGGTTCTAGCCATTTATTGCATTGTTCTATTCTTTTTTTAAACCACCCCATCTTGTTGATGTTATCTTGTAGCTGAAAAATATCTTCTTATCCAATGAGTCTCACAAAAACCATCAAACTCAACTAACCAAAAATCTCCTCATCTATCAAACCTTAATCTCTTTATTTTTCTATTCTTTTCATTTTCAATAAGAGATTTGAAAACCTTGAACCTTTCCAGTACCTCTGATTTTTCTTTCAGAAATGCAACCCATGCCATCCTGCTAAAATCATCAATCAACAACATAAAGTAACTTTCTCCCTGTATACTTTCAGTTCTGGTTGGTCCCAGAAGGTTTGTATGAATCAATTATAAAGGTTGTGTGGTGGAATAATCTTTACATTTGAAACTTTTCCTTGTTTTTTCCCATGGAGGCACGCTTTACATAGTTTATAATATAGTTTTATGATCTTAGGAATGTTTCTAATACATCCCATAGAACTGATTTTGACAATAATATCAAATTTTAGGTGTCCCAAGATTCTGTGCCAAAGCTAGATTTCATCTAATTTGTTTGAAAATCATTATTATTTGTTTGCTTCCTTCAACAAATACATGTTGTTTTTTGTTCTTTTTTCTTTTCGTACCACCTTGCAGGTCTTCTGTTTTCTTATGTCACAACCTTTATCATGAAAAAAAACATGCAAATTTGACTAACACTCAAGATATTGTCTTTTAAACCTTCAACATACAACACATTTTCAGTTATAGTTTTTCCATAATCAAGACTTAACTTACCTTTTCCAATAATATTTGCTGATGTGTTGTCCCCAAATCTCACTGTGCCAAATGCATTTTCTTCTAAAAAGATAAATTTTCTCTTGTTCCTTGTCATGTGGCTAGAACACTCACTATCAATGTACCACTCCATATCCTCACTATTTGAATGAAAATATATTTGAGCTATCAATACTTTCTCTTTAGTTCCTATAGGATCTGATTTTACTTTGTAGACATTCCTATTTTGCTATGGAGGTATTTGATAACAAAACTTGGCAACATGCTCATAATTTTGACAATTATAATAAATCAATTCATCCTTATTTCTTGCATAATGAAAATTCATATTCCTACCATAACCTTTGGAATACATCATTAATTTTGCAGCCTTGCGACCAATCTCATTACATGTAACACAATATCCATAAAATGAATATGCATACCTCATGACATAGTGTCTCCTTGGATACTGTTTCTTCTTGAAATAAGCCTTGTTGACTTTAGGAGGTTTTTCATTTGTCTTGGACAGCTTATTTGTTGATGATTTTTCATCTTCCTTCTTCTCTTTAAATCCCAAACCAATCTTGTCACTTGCATCTTTTTTCTTACTTAAAAGGTCACTTAAATTAGCAGTGCTCTTTTCAAACTTATGGTACATTTTCATTTTTGCAGAGGTTTGATATAACCGAGTTTGCAGCTACTCCATCTCAGCTTTGAGCTTTAAATGATATTATTTTTTGACCTTGAATTCCTCTTCAATTTTATTTACCTGTGCTTCAAAATCCTTGATTATTTCTTCATGTTCTTGGGCTTCATTATTCTAATTTTCTTCAAGAAGTCTAATTTTTCCTTCATATTATTTTACCATAATTTGTAGTTATTGATTTATCTTATTTTGATTCTTTATTTCATCTAGAGCACTTATTAATTCAACTTCACAATTGACTTCAATTTCTTCTTCATCTGAACTTTCATACTAGGTCTGAATTTTTCCTTTAGAGTTGCTTGCATCAAATATTTCAATAGCCATAAAAAATTCTCAGCTTGCATACCTTCATCATCAATTTCAGAGCTGCTAGAATCATTTGACTAAGAGGAGCTTGAACCTTATTTTGTATAAAAGTTTTTCTTATTTTTGAAGTACTTATTTTTCCCACTTTGCTTATTGAATTTTTTTTTTTTTTTTGAGAGGACTCCTCATCTTCCTTGTGTTTATTAGGACATTTAGAAGAAAAATAACCAACTTGACCATAATTGAAACACTTGAATGTGATCTTAAATGTGTATTTTCCTAAACCTCTCTTCAACTTCCTCACAAACATGGATTCTACCTTGTCATCATCTATGTCCATATCAAAATCAGCTACCTTGTTCTTTTCCTCGGAATATTTGTCTTCTTTGAAATCTACCTCCTTATTTACTGATTTTGAATCAATGAATCTAATCTCATATGCAGAAATTATTCCATGAAGCTCATCCATTTCCAGAGTAGTCAAGTATTTAGATTCCTCTACTGCTGATACTTTAGTATCAAATTTGTGATGACAAGGATCTGAGCACCTTCTACACAATCACACTCTTTTCTATCTTCTCTTCTAAGCCTCTGATCATGTTTATGATCTCATCAACTCTCTGTAAATATGAAGAAACATTCTCACCTTCTTTCATCTTGATGATTTCAAACTAAGCTCTGTAAGTTTGTAACTTAGCTATCTTTACCTTAACATCTCCTTCATAAATTGTCTTCATCTTATCCCACATTTTTGTAGCTGTAGTGCACTGCATTACTTTAAAAAATTCAGCCTTTTCCATCCCACAAAGAATTACATTCATGGATTTCAAATTGTTCTCACTTTCTATTTTTCCTTCTTGGTCTGTAGGGGGTGTAGTTGGAATTGTGTAGCCATTTTCAACTAATTGCCAGATGTCAAATACAAGTTCCATTAGATAAGTTTTCATCCTTACACTCCAGAAGGCATAGTTTGACCCCATTAAATAGGGGAACTTTGAAGGTGTAGATAACACTAGCTACTTGATTTCTTTCCATATTTGAATTTACTAAATCTACCTTGAACTATTAGACTCAATTCATTAGGGCCTTCTCTAATACCAATTGTTAGAAATTGGAACACATAGAAGGGGTGAATAAGTGTTTAATTCAGCTTTTTAAACCAATTAGATCAGTTATTTATAATGAAAAGATGTTCAAAAGAAATAATATCATCACACACACACAAGAGACAAGGATATTTAAGTGTGAAACCCAATTTAGGAAAAAACCCACTAAACCAATGCATTATATAGCCAAAGGTTACAAAATTGAGTTGAGTTGCAATTCAACTTATGAGGTTGAAACCTCAGTTATACACCTAAGATTCAACTTGGTGTTGGAATAAAAAATTCCCTAAATGATCTTGTCAACACCCAATGACCTTTTACAAGCTGCCACTTGCAAGGAAGCAAAAAATCCCTAATACTACTGAGTTGCAACTCAGTTTCAACAAACAATATTTGATCACTCTTCAATTTGATGGTAAGAACATTTGATAATGATCCTAGATTTGATATATCTTGTGATTTCCTATCTTTCCAATTACCAAATTCTTCTTCCCACCTTGAATTGCAAATATAATCCTCAATTTCAACTAAACCACCTTCTCATGTAAAACACTATCTTATTTTAATATCCCCGGTCTATCACTGTTTCAAGTATCACTTGCTACCTTTATTTGTCTTATTCCCTAACTCAGTAACGGCACTTGATTTTAGTTTAATGTCTTAGATTATTTTAGGCATGCTATGATTTCAAATTTTATGGGGCTGTTACAAGTTTTTAAGACACTTTTCTATACTGATATCTCTATTTTAGGAGTGTATTATCTTTCCTTCACTCACACTTTGCTATAATTTCAAAAAAATATACTTAGAGATCATTTTCAACTTTTAATTTGTCTTCACTATCACTTAAATTGGTATATTTGTTTTAGAATATCTTTTTTTCTCACCTTTTTTCACTGTTCACGTATATAATTCCATCTTTGTCTCACAATATCTCTATATTTTTCACTTTTCAAAATTGTATGTTCATCTCTTTCTCACTCTCAAATTCCTCAACATCATCACACAATGTATTAGTTTTATATATGAAAAGTTGATACAAAATTTTCACTTACACAACTCTTTGACTTCCTATCAATACCTTCAAAATCATCTTTTCAATTTGTTTCACACTTTTAACTCCTTGAGAAAACACAAGACTCTTCATTTTCACCTAGTGACTCCAAGAGTCAATGTTCCAATGTTAGGACAAAGAAGTGTCTCTTACTCTTCTAATTCGAGATAAGAGGATATTGAAGGGGTTTAATGTTTATATTGACCCATTATCTTCATCAAGGTTGCACCAATTCAAACTGAGGAATTTTCAATGAGGTCTTCCATCATTCTCTATGAAAAAACTATGTAACTTAACCATTTTACTAATATTCAGAATGGTAGGTGCCAAATGTTACATTTAGACATGAATACCAGTGCCTTGAAATCTTCTTGAACATGAAAGGGATTCAATATGCTTTGAAATTTTTCAAAACACACAAACAATTCCTTCAATATTTACCTTGTACTTGGATTAGCAATGATATAAACCTCTGTAGATGGGTTTCTTGTATTTTAAAGAGAAGAGGATTTTTCAAACTCAAAAAATGACCTTAAATGTTTTCTCACCCTTGTAACACCATGATTAAACAAGAAACAAAACTTAAATTGCTCAAATTTTTTGAAACTCGAAGAAATATGACTTTCACAGTCATGGATGACTGAAAGTACATACTGTCATACAAAGTTTTTATTTTTGATCTCATTTAGCTCATGAATTGTTCTTAAACATTGAAATAACCTTCTAAGAACCTGTCTCAAAAATAAATTTCATTTTATTTTCTCAAAAATGCAAGCAATTCGTAGAAATGATCTTTGACAGTTAAACACAATTTCAAAGAGGGACTTTCATGAATTTCTCCCAAATTACCCTATGAAAACATTCCTTTTGCAAGGTGGTAATTTGATGTCCACACATATTTGTATGATTTTTTAAAAAAAATGGTTGGCTAAATATTTTTATTTGCATAAAATCTATTTCAAAAGACCCTAGAGTAGGGAAATGAGACTATGAAGGCCGAGTGCATTGAAAAATTGATATCTCCTTCAAAAATGGATGAAATTAAAAAATTATTTCTTCTAAAGCTTGGTGGGATCATCCTCCATCTTCTCCAAACAAAATTCAAGCTTGAAACATCTCCATATTCTCCCAAGAAGTCAAAATAGCATTGTACAGACTGGTAAAATGTCAAAATTCTCAATTGCATGAACAACTTAGTTTGAGTCTTAACCTTTTGAGTCTTTTAGATGACTTTGAAACATGTCACCACATTCCATTATTGTTCTAGACCACTTGAACAACTTTGAAACAACCAATTTCATTGTTTGACATGCTTAAGTAAAGGGCATACCTTCAATATCCTTGTTAGTAAGTAAGAAGATCAACTAATTCACCATTTTGCTTAAAATTTCACATTGGTGATGTACATGGTTGATTTAAACTCTATATATGAAGTCAATGATGATAAAAAGAAAGCAATTGAAGAAGAACACCTCATGATAGTGACTCTATGAATGAAAAAGATACGATTTCTTGACTTCACTCTCTAGGACAACATAGAGAGTATGCCCTCACACTTTGAAATACATGAAACAAACACCTTAGCTGATCAAGAAACTTGAAAATGACATGTAAATAATGTTTTGGCCCTTACTGGAACCATTTTATCACTTTTTGGGTCTTGTGCAAGAATGTACCGATTAGATTTGAGAGAGCAAACTTGCCATTCCATGACCACTGAAGGATTTACTTGAGAAACTCACCTTGAAATTTTTTTCTTGTCATCATATGAACATGAAGAGATTCTTATAAGTTCTCAAAAAATTTCAGCACTCAAAATATTAATTAAATGAAAAAATAACTCCACTTTTCCTTGAAAACTCAAGACACATGCCATGAAGGACAATAAACATGTATGTAAAATGCTCATAACTTTCTTGAAACATATCCAATTGTCTTGAAATTTTTTGCACTATCTTAATCTTGGACTCCTCTAAAAAAATTCCTTCTATGATTTATCTAAAGGATGCACTATATTGTTTCTTGAGCGTTAGTAAGCAAGGTAAATTTTTATTCAATTTCCAAAAAGTTTGTTTTATAAAAGCTAACATAACCTCCACATACCTTCTCATAATCTAATGAAAATTTTCCTGGAGCTTCCAAAATCACCCTACTATATGGTCCATAATCTTGTTTTTCACAAATAAGCTTGAAATCTCATATTTAATCTCATTTACCTCTATTTTCACTATTAGTTCTCAAGGCCAACTTCTTTGCAATTTTGAAATATGAATCCTACGGTTAAGATGAGCCTAATTATTAATTAAAAATGCTATAAAAAAATATTCCAAGGCTTCTCCCATGCTCTTATGAACATTCCATGACCTGCACCAGATATTTACACCTTATCATGTACAAGAGACATGCAAAAATGGTCCATTTTGAACTACAATTTGCTTGAAGCTACCTGAAACCACCTTGAACCACTTAGCACCATTGAGTACCACCTAATATGCATGCTCTTGCACTCTCCCTTTTCCACAAATGCCATGTGACATCAATGAAAAAAACCACTAATGCAATAGGGTGCAACAATAAATTACATGAAGAATGAGCAATGGGCACCTAAGAAGAGAGTTGATATGGAGTTTTATCCTATATTAGTTGCTACTCACACAAATGCAACACTCACATGAGAAAATCTTAAAGAAAATACCCTTATCAAGAAAGAGTAAATTATGCATGTTTGTTGTTATCCCTAAATTCCCCTCTTTTGAAGTCAAGTTTAAAAAAAATTGAGTCTATACCTGGGAGTATTGAATCACGTCGAGCCTAGAATTTTTTGCAGTTTTCCTATTCATGGAGAACAATTTGAAAGTTGGGCATATGGTGAAGTTCCTTTCCTTCTTTTTATTTTCTTCTCGCAGTCAGGAATAATAGGTGTATTTTACCCGTTAATTTTTCCCCAGATTCCACAGGTAATACATGAATATATTTTATTGGATGTAGTTTGGCCATATTTAAAGGCTCAACAGAAGCCTCCACATGTCCAAATAGTGCAGCTCTAGGGGCAAGATCCAAGGGATAGTCCTCAAATAAGTGTATGATTTCTACATGTCCTAGGTACAAAATGAAGACAAAAGAAACTAAAATTAGGTAAGTATGGAAGGCTCAGTGGATGAAGCCATGTGCCTCATTAGCACAACTTCAAGAGTCAATGCCAGGGGTATTTCTCAAACTTACACCAATCCTCCACATGTCCTAGCTCTAAAAAGGGAGATAATTGATCGTTAAAATTGACTAATTATGGGTGAGTTGGTGGAATTATCCATGTGCCTTAATGATGTAATTTCGGAAGTGAAATCAAGGGGCCAATCTAAAAGTAATGTCAACTCACCATGTGGTTAAAGTCAATATGAAGATGGAGTTGGTAGAAAAGTCTAAGACCAACAAAAGGAGACATGCATCAGCTCAGTGCAGCTTCAAGGGGTGTTTTCAAAGTATAAACTCAATTGAGCGCCAAACCTCCATGTGTTTAGGGGTCACCATAAGTTGAGAAAAAAATTGGCCCAAATCGGCTAAGTATAAAGGAACCAGCAAAGCCCTCCACGTGTCAGCCTAGCACTGCTTCAAAGCAAAAGAATGCAAAAGGCATTTGCAGGCCTGCTCCAATCGATTCCTTCCATGTGGGCAGCCCAAATTTAAAGTAGTAAAAGCAAATAAAATAACCCATGTTTTAACTGGAAAAATAATGTAGTGGTCGTATATTTAAAAAATTGTTTTGTCCGCCATTAATGTTTCTTTGCATTTTCATGAATTTGAAAGGGCGTGGATGATTGGAATAAGTTGTAACTGTTTCTTGCTTGCTCGAGGAAGTTGTAAACATTTCTTGTGAGCTATATCATGAGATTTCAAAGCCATTATGTGGGTTGGAGTTTTGATTATTCTGGAAATGTAATTTCGAATTGGAAGAAATCAATACAAAGGTTTTTCCCTTTTTCTTCTTCTTTCTCTTTCCTTTTGGTTATGATCTGTGAATCATCTAATCCTTGCAAGCTTGGAAAACTTTATGTTCTAGTTTGTACAATCTCCATAACTTTGATTCCATGAATTATGTCTATTATAAACATGGATGGTTCTATTATGTATCTCATTTACACAATACATATAAGGGTTTTCTCTTCCATCTATTTTCCCTATAAGTATCGTCTTCTTCTGCCTCCCTCCTCTCTTCAAAGTCTTCTATCCTCATGTAATGATAACTTTCCAAGATTAAAACACATTTTAGGATATCGGGAAACCACCATTGAATGAAAGACTATGCATTTGTACATAGGTTTTGCCCCTAATTTCAATAAGGGAACCTATCCCATTAAAGAGGAGGGACTTGCTTGTCCCTTGAGTTTGGTTTCATTCCAATTGAAAATATGAAACCCAACAGTTTTTGGAAACTCCATTGGGGAATTTGTTCAACAAATTTCCTTTCTAAAAATAAAAACTAATTTTATCATTTATTTGATCTGAAAAATCTAAGATATACTCGTGGTAGAAGGGCTCTTGGAATTGAAGATCCCCAATTTCAACTCTTGGATCAACAAGATTTTCAATTTCCTCCAACAAGAAGAAATAGAAGAGATCATTCCATAAGAACACCTCTTGTTGAAGATAGATCTTCTAGTAGTAGCATTCCTCAAGCACAAATTAGCCCTTATCTCTGTGCCCTAATTCTTGCTGGTGTCTCAATTCCACTTCAAGAAATATTTCCAAGGATGACACCACCTCGGCCTTGAAGACAAAGAGTTGGGCCTCTGGATCTTCCTCAACCATTACATGAGTTATCTAGGGGTAACAGGAAGAATTTCCCCAAATTTAGAGGTGATGGAAAAGTGCACCATGATGAAAACATTACTACCTTCATTATTTCATGTGGGGTCCTTGGAGTTGAGCATGAGGATGTCTCTGTTAGGCTGTTTGTGGAGACCTTGCAAGACAATGTTGCAGATTGGTTTTACCATCTCCCTGTTGGGACCAATACCAATTGGACTACCATGACAACTCAGTTTGAGCAGCGTTTCAAACCTGCTGAAGATGTGCATGCTTTACTAGCTTAGATTTATCAAATCAAGAAGGAGCCATATGAGCCTATGAGATAATTTGTAGCTAACTTCAACAAGTTGATTAACAATATTCCACAAAACACTAGGCATGTTGATCCAATTTAGAATTGCTTCTTCTTGAATTCTCAGTGTACAGAAGTAAGTTATGCCCTGAGGAGAGCAAATCTGGAAACTTTGGATGCTGATCAAAGATTGGCTGTCAGTGTGGAAGATGAATTGATCATGTTTGGCAAGCTAAAAAGGGAGCCTTTCAAATCCAAAGAATCTTCTTCTTCCTCTTCTACTGGAGGTAATGAAGATAAGTTGGTTCAAAAGGTAGTTAATGACCTCATTTCCACCAAGAAACAATTGGCTCAGCATGCTCCATATCAAGATGTTCCAAGGAAGAAATTTCAACCTAGGAACCTTTTTCCCTCTTCTCTAACTAGGTTGGCCATTAAAGGTCCACCCCTCAAGGTGCCTATCAATGCTACTTGTGAGGTTATTGAGCCTGATGATGAGGAAGAAAATGGGCTCTATGATGAACAAGAAGAGGAAGTTGATGAATAAGTGGAGGAGCCTTTTGGTTCTCGAGTTCATTTCCTTACTACTGAGGGCATGGAAGATGAAGATGTCTATGATGATGTAGTGGTTGAGATGAACAATGAATCATATGCTGTTATGACCCAGGAGCATACCAACAAAAAGGAAAAAGTGGTGTGACCTACAAAAATATCCAAGGAGTACCCCGTCACCATCCTGGTAATTGGAAGAATAGGAGTTCCTCTTCCTACTACTTCTACTAAAAAGGTAAGATCTGGTAGTCCTTCTCCCTCTACTTCTAATTATAGGAATTATTTCCCAAAAAATGATAAAAATGATAGATCAAAAGCTCCTCCTACTCCTAGGAGTGATTCCCCTTCCACATCTGGATCTTTTGACATTATAGACCATCTTTTAAAAAACCAAGATTCATATTTCTAAACCAGAGTTCTATCAAACCCATCCTAAAGCCTTTTCCAAAATGGTTAACTTTTTAAATTCTAAATCTAAAACCCCAACCCATTCTTCTAAACTCCTTTTCCCTACTCCCTCTCCCTCACCTCAATCAAGCCTTGTGGTTGCAGTCACTTCCCCTAATGAGAAAACTGAACCATTTTATGTGACCCTTCTCATAGCTGGCCACAAACTTAGTAATTGTGTCATAGATTCAGGAGCATTAGATAATGTAATGCCTGTAATGGTATCCCATGCTTCAAGTTTGACCCTAACACATGCATTTGGTTCCTATTATTCCACAGAGAGTAAGAAAGTACCTTTGATGGGCAGAATTAAAGATGCACAAGTAGATTTTGCTGCTTTTCCAGAGAAAAGAATCCTAGCTTCCATTTTGGTAGCTGATATTCCTCCTTCATATGGGATGTTGCTGAGTAGAAATTTTTGTAAGGAAGTAGGAGGTTAAATTCTAATGTATTGGTCACATGCCTTGATCCGTGTGAATGGGAAAATGAAGAAGATACTCTTGAGAAACAAGAAGATTATATTGTGCAAAAGATAGGTGATCCTAAAGCACAAATATTGTATGAAGACATTGGGCATGGGAACTACATGATCATGTCACAAGAGGAGACAAGTCTACCAAAGGGAGTGGTGCTTGATCCTAATGCTGTGTGGACTTTGGAGTTTGATGGAAGCTATTCTTTAGCTAGTTATAGAGCTGGTGTAGTGCTTGTTTCTCCTGGGGTTAAGGTTCATCCTATCTCCTTCAAATTTTAATTTGAAAATACCAACAATACTGCCAAATATGAGGCACTAATTCTTGGGTTGAGCATGGAAAAGGAGATGGAAATGAAGAACATTCTTGCTCTTGGAGATGTTGAGTTAATTGTAAAACAAGTTAGAGACCTTTATTAGGTAAAAAATAGAAGGTTGAAACACTATAGGAATATGTTCATGGATTCCATTGAGTTCCTTGATGCTTTTTCCATTGAAGCTGTGCCAAGGGAGAGGAACACGAGGGCTGAATCTCTAGTTGTTTCTGGGTCCTTGTTGATTCCTCACCCCGATTTCCCTCAGGAGAAATTCACCATTGAGCTGATCCATAGACCCAGTGTTCCTAACAATGCAAATACTTGGCAATTTTTTAATGATGACCAATATTTGCTTTTTTTCTTGGAGCTCAAAGACAACTTTGATCAGCTTTACTTTGAAGGAAGTGACAATATACCTAAAGAGTGTGTGTCATCAAATGAAGAGGGTGTCAAAGAAGAGATGGATCAATATGGATGCTTCAAACTGAAAGGAAACAAAATTCCTAAAGGGCTGGTGAGTTTGGAGGATATTTTTGATAAACATGATAGATATATAAAGTCTAAAGTTTCCCAAGGAGCCTGACAATCTACTGATACTAGGAAAGTGAATATTGAGAGTCTTGATGATCCCAAAATTGTCAACATTGGAAAATGCTGCACTCAGGAAGAGAAAAAGAAGATGGTGAATTTGTTGAAGAGGTATGTTGATGTTCTAG
Organism: Taxus chinensis; assembly: GCA_019776745.2. Classification (NCBI taxonomy): domain Eukaryota; kingdom Viridiplantae; phylum Streptophyta; class Pinopsida; order Cupressales; family Taxaceae; genus Taxus; species Taxus chinensis. The sequence goes on from CM034154.1 coordinate 294,102,424, forward strand.
ATTACCCTTATGATGATATTAAGTATTTTTAACCTAAATAAATGCAACATTTCATTCCTCTTAATCCTAGGATCAAACCCTTCAAATAGAAGTAAAGGAAATATAATCCAAAGATAGCTGATACAATTTTCCAAGAAATAAAAAAGCTTCTGAAGGCTAGGATTATCTTCCCCATCCACCATTTAACATGGATTGCTAATATAGTGCCCATCAAGAAGAAGAATGGTGAGATATACATCTATGTGGACTTCAAAAATCTAAATCAGGGTTCTTTGAAGGAAAACTACCCTCTCCCCATGATGGACCAAGTATTGTAAGCTATCATAGGGTCAGAGATACTATCTAAGTTAGATGGATTCTCAAGGTATAATCAAGTAGAGGTGAATACTGCTGATCAATATAAGATTTCCTTTACAACTCCTTGGGGCACCTTTCCATATAAGAGGATGCCATTTGGTCTCATCAATGATGGTGCTACTTTCCAGAGGGCCAAGGACTTGGATTTTGGTAGTTTTAAAGGGAAATACATTGTTGTGTATTTAGATGACTTGATAGTTTTTTCTAAAGCAAGAATAGATCACTTCCAACACCTTGAAACAGTATTGCAGAAGTGTAGAGAGAATGGAATTTATTTAAACCCTAAGAAGTATATGTTTTGTATCATAGAAGGAAAGATGTTGGGACACATTGTTTCAAAGGAAGGGATCAAGATTGATCTAGAGAGAGTTCAGGCCATCCAACAAATTCCTCTTCCACCCAGTAAGAAAGGTGTTCAATCTTTCTTTGGTAAGATTAATTTCCTAAGGAGATTCGTCCTCAATTTTGTAGAATTTACTATGAGCATTGCTCACATGATGTAAGGGAAGCAAACCTTTAGTTGGTCCTCTAAAGGGAATAAATCATTTGAGGAAATTAAACAAGATATTGCTAATACTCCAATCTTGGCATGGCCTAACTTTAACAAAGATTTCATTATCTATTGTTATGCAACTGAAAATAACCTAGCTGCTGTGTTAGCCTAGAAGAATGCTGAAGATCACAAGCTCCCAATTGCATTCATGAGTTACGTCTTTACAAATCATGAGCTGAAGTACAACATGATGGAGAAGCATGCTTTTTTAGCTGTCAAAGTTGTGAAGTAGTTTAGGTTTTACATCCTTAATTCTCATTTTGTGGTGCTGGTGCCTGATACAACAATCAAATCCATTCTCACTCAGTAAGAATTTGGAACCAAGAGAGGTAATTGGGTAGTAAAGGTGCAAGAGTGTGATCTTGTTATCAAGCCAACAAAGCTAGTCTGGGGTAAGGGCCTGTGTGAACTCATTTGTGAGGGAGATACCAAGGAGTTTCCCAAAGATGAAGTTGATGTCCCTATTGTTTTGTTCCTTAGCTCGACAGATGTATGATATGCTGACATTGCTCACTTTTTGACCTATGGAGAGTGTCCATCTCACTTGAGTGAAAAAGAGAAGAGAGCTATTAAACTAAGGTCTACACAATATGTGCTATGGGAAAATGCTTTGTTCAAACGAGGCATAGATGGAAGGTTTTTGAAGTGTGTTGACAAGGAACAACAAAAAAAGTTATTCTCTACTTTTCATGACCAGGATTTTGGAGGTCATTTCTCCTCTATTGTAACATCTCATAAAATACTTCGTGCTAGTTATTATTGGCCCACTCATTTAAGAGATGCATCAAAATGGGTTGGTAAATGTGAAGCATGCCAAACATTTGTTGGAAGACCTAAGTTAGCTACTTTTCCTCTCAAACCTGTAGTGATTGAAGAGCCATTTCAACAATGGGGTTTAGAATTCATTGGAGCACTCAATCCATCTTCTAGTGCTGGACATACTCATGTGATGAGTGCCACAGATTACTTCATGAAGTGGGTGGAATCCATCCCAGTAAAGAGCACTACCTATGAGGTAGTTTGTAACTTCATTAAAGAGCACATATTGATCAGGTTTAGGATCCCAAACAAAATTGTGACTGACAATGCTTCCAACTTTTTTTTTGTTGAGATGATGGACTTATGCTATGAGTATGGGATCTCCCTTTCTCATTCTTTAGAATACTACCCTAAAGGGAATGGGAAGGAAGAATCAACAAACAAGAACTTGGTAAACATAGTTAGAAATCTCGTAAATGATTCTTCAAGGAATTGGCACAAGAAGCTATATGATGTAATTTGGGCTGATAGAATTACACCTAAGAGAGCAATTGGAATGTCCCCTTTCCAAGTGGTGTATGGTGTAGAAGTTCAACTACCAGTCATGGTGGAATTTCCAACCTTGCATCTTATGAAAACCATTGAAGATTCAAGTTTCAATAGCTCTTTAGATAAGATAATTTTATACCTTCAGAAGCTTAATGAGGATAGATTGCAAGTGGTTGACAGGATAACAGCTCATCAGTTGAAAGTGAAGGCTTTATTTGACAATAAAATTAAACCCAGAGTTTTCCAAGTGGGAGACATTGTGCTGCTTTAGGACAAAAGACATGAGCCATGAAGAATTCATGGTAATTTTGATTATCTTTAGCTTGGTCCTTTTAGAATAAGACATTTTGTTGGAGACTCTTTTTATCTAATTACATGAATGGTTCTCCTCTCCCACTTCCTTATAGTGGGTAGTATTTGAATTTGTTCAAGTCCTAGGTGACTAGGTGGTCCTTCTGTATATTGTGTACATTGTTTAGGTTTTGGGTCGTTCCTTTGTTTTTCGTTTCTGTTCTTCCCTTTTGGTTTAATTCTTTTCTTTTCTCATCTTGTGTGTGTTACCTTGTATTGGTTTTTATTTTGAATCATTTTCCCAATGGATAAGGAACTGGCCCTCTTTCTTAGATTTATCTGCAGTTCTTGATATTTCCTTGTGTTTTTGTTCTAAGCCAAGTCATCCCCATAAAGAGCCAGCTATTGTCGGCCTTAAAATTGCCCTCTTTTGAAGTCAAGTTTAATTTTTTTGAGTCTATACATGGGAGTATTGAATCACGTATTTCCTGGCATTGTTTGCAGTTTTCCTATTCATGGAGAACAATTTGAAAGTTAGGCATATGGTGAAGTTCCTTTCCTTCTTTTTATTTTCTTCTCATAGTCGGGAATGACAAGCATATTTTCCACGTTAAGTGTTGCCCTAGAGTCCATGGGTAATATGTGAATATCTTTGATTGGATGTGGTTTGGCCATATTTCAAGGTTCAATGGAAGCCTTCATGTGTCTAAATGACGTAACTCCAGGGGAAAGGTCCAAGGGAAAGTCCTCAAATAAGCGCAGGCTTTCTACATGTCCCAGGTACAAAATACAGACAAAACAAGCTAAAATCGGTTAATTATCGAAGGCTTAGTAGATGGAACCACATGCCTCATCGGTGCAACTTCAAGAGTTAAAGTCGAGGGAAAATCTCAAACTTGCACTAGTCCTCCATGTGTCCTAGGTCCAAAAAGTGACAAAACCAATTGTTAAAATTGACTAAGTATGGGTGGGTTGGTAGAAGTCTCCACATGCCTTAACGATGTAATTTTAGAAGTGAAATCAAAGAGTCAGTCTCCAAGTGCTAGATCCCCACGTGGTTAAAGTCAATATGAAGATGAAGTTGGCCTTTGAAAATTCCAAGATCAGTGGAAGGAGACACACGTCAACTTAGCACAACTTCAGGGGGTATTTTCAAAATAGAAAATCAAATGAGCATGAGCCCTCCATGTGTCTAGGGATCAACATAAGTAAAGTAAAAAATTGGCCTGAATCGGCTAAGTATAAAGGAATTGGTGGAGCCCTCCATGTGTTAGTCTAGCATTGCTTCAAAGGAAAAGAATGCAAAAGGCATCCGTAGGCCCGCTCTAATCAATTCCTTCCACGTGGGCGGCCCAAATTTAAAGTTGTAGAAGAAAATCAAATGGCCTATGTTTTAACTAGAAAAATAATGTAGCGGCCATATATTTAAAAAATTGATTTTTCCGCCATTAACGTTTCTTTGCGTTTTCAAGAATTCAAATGGGAATGGATGATTGGAATAAGTTGTAATTATCTCTTGATTTCTCGAGGAAGTTGTAACCATTTCTTACGAGCTATATCATGAGCTTTCAAAGCCATTTTATGGGTTGGAATTTTGATTATTCTAGAACTGTAATTTTGAATTGGAAGAAATCAATACAAAGGTTTTTCCATTTTTCTTCTGCTCTCTCTTTCCTTCTGGTTATGATCTGTGAGTCATCTAATCCTTGTGTGCTTGGAAAACTTTGTGTTCTAGTTTATAAAATCTCTAGAACTTTGAGTCTACAAATTGTGTCTGTTATAAACGTTGATGGTTCTATTTTGTATCTCATTTTCATAATACATATAAGGGTTTTCTCTACCATCTCTTTTCCCTGAAAGTATTATATTCTTTTTCCTCCCTCCTCTCTTCAAAGTCTTCTATCCTCATGTATTAATAACTTTCCAATCTTAAAACACATTTTAGGATATCAGGAAACCACCATTGAATGAAATATTGTGCATTTATACATAAGTTTTTCTCCTACTTTCAATAAGGTAACCTCTCCCATTAAAGAGGAGGGACTTTCTTGTCCCCTAACTCTAGTTTCATTCTAAGTGCAAATTTGAAACCCAATAATGTTAAGGACTCAGATGATTCCCATCAGAAGTAATTTTATCAAGAAACCATTGGAGTGATAAGATATTTTCAAGGTAGGATTCAATGCATGAAGGAGCAGACACGCAAGAGGGAACACAAAAAAAACTATGTAAATCCCATAGAAAGATGGAATTGATCTGATAGAGGATTGCATGATACTATGGTAGGAGAACATCATTCCTTTACTTAGAGAATGGCTACATAAGATGGTACCACACTCTAGAGTATAATGTGAGTTCTAGATTCTACATGCTAACTTACCACCTTAGGAACACATGTATAAAAAGGAGATTACAGTGGATGTGGTGATAGATTGCTGGGTTGTAAGAAATATATTTGATTGATATGGGCATAAAGGTCAATGTTCTAACTTTGGGTGCTTCGAACTAGATGGGGAGACCACCACTGTATCCATCTTCTAATGTGTGTTATATGGAAAATAAAACAAGAGCCATGCCTATTAGGGTATTAATAAGTTCTTTAATTAATATTCAAGGAGCTAAGTTTACATGATATTTTAAAGTATTGGAGCTTACTGAAGTAGAAAATTTCCCAACACTTCTTAGGCATCCTTGGTGTTATGTAAACAGTCATAACTTACACTTCAATATAAGGTATATCTGTTTTGAGAATAAGGAAGAGTGCGTGGTCATCCCTATGTATAATTTTAATGGTGCACCCTACATTGAGATTGTGAGTGAAGAGGAGATTATAGGATTTATGCACGTACATTGCATGACCCTAAGAATGTGGAACCATCTAAGGAAGGAGTAATTTAGTGGGAAGACACCCAATATGTTAGTGACACCACTAGTATAGCTTGTGAAAATTAGGTGTATGAAATGTATGAGATGGTTGGACCAAGGTCGAGGGAAGAGTCACTTGAATGATTAGACCACACATGATTAGGTGTTTGGGAAAAAACTAGTTACCCAGGTATACTAGAGAGGAAAAACCTGAATAATTTTTACGTGCCATGGAGGACTAATGGAAAAATGAAGGGGATAGAAAAAATATGATGGTCTATACTTTTTGTAGCACAACAACTTGCTAGTGAGTAACACAGAAAGATAATATGTCTGGTTGGTGTAGGTAGAGTAGCATTTCTAACAAGGTTTACTCATAGTAATACCCCATATTTTATTCATTAGTATGATGGGAAGACCCCTACTTTGGTACACATCCATAACTATGAAAGAAAATGGGCACAAGGCCAGGAGGCTTTACCACCATCTCACTGGGTATATAAGTTCTAATATACTTTGTGAGGATGCATGTGCACATGGTATGTTCATGCTGATATTAAACAAGAGACTACAAGATGGAGAGACATGACTAAAGGTATGGCTCATAATTTAGATTATTTTTATAATAAACCACCAGTACATGAGGCCTTACATATAATGAAGTGCATCACATTGGGGATAATACAAAGGACAAAGAGCTCATGGTTCATCTCTTTGGAGAACCTAGGACTGAGGTGTGCAAGGACAGAATGGACACAAAAGATATCTAGCTAGGAAACATATGGATAGAGAAGGAAAAAGGGAATATGGTGTACGTAATTGATGATGAAGAAGTAAAGAACTTGGATATTAGCCATATAGAGGGTGTGTGTGAATTACTAGACTCAGTAGATGAGTAGGCACGCACTTACCATTTTCCTATGAAAATGAAGAAGGTCATTATTGGCACTGAGGAAGCACCCAAAGAAGCTATCATTTGATAATACTAGTCATAAGTAGAGGTAGTAAAGATCATTGAGGTGTTGCGTGACTTCCAAGACTTATTCCCTAGGAGTTACCATGAGTTGAAGGGTTTATATCCATCATTAGGTGAGATGAATATTAAGCTAAGAAAGGGAATGCATCTAGTTTGGAAAAGGCCTTATAAGATGAACCCACAAATGTATGAGAAGGTTAAATAAGATATTTAGAAAATTCTTAAATTAGGGATCATTGAACTAATAGAGGAATCTGAGTAGATGAGGAGATTGAGGAAGATGTTTTTTGTTGACTAGCTTTGAAGGATGAAGGTATCATCGTTGATGATGATGCATAGTTCCAGGGGAGCATTAAATGTTTTAGTTTCATTGAAGAAAGATGTTATATGTGTTTTATGTCCTCTATATGTATAAAGATATGTGTTATACATAATCAAGTTTGTGTCTGACTTTATATTATTCAGAAGGTCTGTCAAAATTTATAAAAGAGTTGAGATTCTTAAGCATTAAGGTATCTTCTATTGAAGTGCATGCTGAAGCATAAGTGAACTACTACAATATTCCAAAGTGATAGGCCTGAGATTCTCTTGCAAAGTCCTAGGTAGTAGAGTAGGCTTGAAAGAAGGTCATGGAGTCATAGTTGATATGAGTTATGTGTTCTTGAGAAAAATAAGGTATAATTTTGGTTTGAATGGTCTTACATGGTGTAACCTATGGAAGAAATAAGTAAGGTATGCACTTCTTGTACATTCTGAGTTTTCTCTTGAGGAAGTATTTGTTTTTTACATTGGGTAGAATCATTTTATTGGTGACAGTGGAGCAAGGTATGAAGTGTGACTTTTTTATCCTAGAATTTGAAGGTGAGTACTCCGAGTTATCCAAGAATGAAGATTAGGTCTAGGATGACAATGTGAATAGGTATAAAGGTTAAAGGTGTGCCCTATAAATATGATGATCTTGTAATTATGTAGATGTGAAAGGAAAATTTATAAGGTATGTGATGTTGTATGAAGTTATGTTGTTGCTTAATCATTTATGAAAGGGATAAATTGTTAGGAATTGATATAGTTAGTGCTCCACATTTATGTTTATAAGTTTGGGTGATTATTATATTGGGTGAGTTGTTGAAACAACTCACGTATTATATTAGTTGAGTTGTTTGTAAAGAGAGCTATTATAGGGAGAGTTGTTAGAGCAACCTCTTTGAGTATAGGAGCAGCTTCTTCTTTATAATGGTAATGTGTCATATTGAAATGTGATGATCCTGAAATACATTGAATATATATTGAGAAGAACTATGAGAATATGTCTCTATAAAAAATCTGTTGAGTGGTCTCGTCATTTGGTAACAGAGAAATGTTAGCGTAAATGTATATAGGGTAATTGACAATGATTTTAATTCCCTCAATATTGTATTTACATTCCCGTGTATTCTAATCCAGAGGCGTAGAGGAAGAGGGGAGAAATACATCAAATTATTTTGGACTCGGGACATCGACAATGCCATAGCATAATTGCAACTTCTTATATTGATATGCCTATGGTTTCTATTATCATTATCCATGATTACCTCGCCGAAGTGATTAATGTAAAGCCATCATGCATCTATATATCCTTGTCAACGTAGATTCAAAATCCAAGTCAGACCCAGATGTCTGCATCTACTATTCAATTCATGACAGCATTAGCTTGTATCAATAAAATGTGTACTGCATAGCATTCAGTCTAGTGTCCACAGCATCTATAGTGAACCCATTCATTCTACATTAGCATCATTGAATATTCGAGATAAATTATGTGATCTCATGCATACCCATACCGTTCTTCTACAACATGGACCTCAGAACAACCTCGGTTGATTTTGATCCAATTCATCATTCAATCGGTATTTCAAAAGATCTTTTCAAAATTGCAAGCATCCTGCTGTCTTTTTCATTGTGATCTTGTCGATGTCCCCAGCCATCTAGACATTGAGACCTGTGGATTAGGCTACCCAGAATCCTTGCCAACCTACATCGTCCAAGGTATATGACATTGAAATCAACACGGCTTTGTTTTCACCTGTTTCAGCCTTGTGTTGATCTGTGTCATCCAGGATGCTTCACAAATCCTTGATCCTATGAATCTTTACATCTCCAATTTGACATGGAGAGTCATCCTAATTGAGACCAGTTATGCAGACTGGAAAGATCTAATTTACAGTATGCATTCCATTCACCGTACGAAACAACTATTGGAATCTCTAAACACTATACACGTGGATCCTTTTGGCATCCAAGTATCCTACTTGTAAGCACGGTTCTACTCTGACTTTCACGTGAATGCTTGCTCATCTTTCCAGCTCAAGATCACAAATATGCATGGGATTCTAATAAAAAGGTGTAGTTTCTTTTGAATTACAAAAGCCACAGATCTTAGAATAAGATTATTTGTAATTTATTAGTCAAGGGATTAAATCTCGTAGTATGTTTCAATAGTAGTGGGTGGTCTATAATTTATAATCATGTGTCTTTTAGTTTAATTTATGTATCAAAATATTTAAATATAGAAAGTAATTAAATATTACTTTCCGAGTTTAAGTCTTTAGTAAATATCCATGTAAAATTTAAAAATTAATTTGTTTTTATTACTTTTTAAATATATAGTGTAAATTGGGAGCAATATCGGTTGAAGCCGACTCCCTTAAGAGTGCATTTTCGGTTGAAACCGACGCTCTAAGATATAATGGACATTCCACTAGAAAAATTCAATGGTCTTAATTTTCACACATGGAAAGTCAAGATCCAGATGCAGTTGATGAACAAAAATCTTTGGAGGATAGTAGATGGAAAAGAACCAACACCTTCAGATCCAACCAGATTGGCAGAATGGGAAACACGGGATGATAAAGCCAAAGCCATTATTGGCCTTTCCCTTTCGGACTCTGAATTACATTATGTTGATCTAGATAAAAACTCGAAGGACATCTGGGATAATCTGAGCAAATTATTTGGTTCAAAAGCAGTCAATGCAAAGTTTTCCCTGAAACTTCAGTTGTTCAAGCTCGAAATGAGTGATGGAGATACAATGTCTAGTCACATCAACAATTTACAATCTCTTCTTAGATAACTTGCAGAAGTAAAAGCTTCAGTATACGACAAGGATGCAAAAGCTATTCTGCTGAATAGTTTACCACCCAAATATAGTAAATTTTTTTTCACTCTTGGTCAGATACCTTCTAACTCATTGGAAGATATCTCTCCTAGCTGAGGAAAAACAGACCAAAGAAGATGTAGAAGAAGAAACAACAATGTATGTAAAAATGAAGTACATTTTTTTTTCTAAATATAAAGAGGAAAGAAAATGTTTCTACTGTAAGAAAAAGGGACATACAGCTTCATTTTGTAGAGCTCGAGCTCAAGATATACTTAGTAGAAAACTCAAAGGAATTGAGGCCAAACTTTATTACTGAAGAAAGATCAGAGAATGAGGAAGAACAAGTAAATGAAGACAATGGCTCTGAAGACTTCTTGTTCTGAGCATGAAATCTAGAGGATGGATGCAAACAGAGGTTGGAGGTCATTCAACGACCTCTCGTTAGTCGCCAACGACAGGGCCGCACAGATGATTTGGTGGCATTTTTTTTTCAGTTGTGTGTTTGCTTCAGTTTGCAGTGTTCCTAATTTCAATAAGTGGAAATTTCACATTGAAGGGGGGAACATGATCTCAATGTTCCATTTCCAGTTTTTAGTTTGTGTGTTAGCAACATATTTCAGTAGATTTTCCTATGTTATTCCCTGCAGTGAGATATTGATGAGGGCTGAGAATAGTACTTTGCATATCATGATGTGGTTGTAGGTAAACCACTTGAAAACCTTCATTTGTGGTTTGTGGTAAACCAATAGCAAAACCACCATTCTTGGTTATTGGTAATCCATTTGCAAAACCATCACTTTGTGGTTTGTGGTAAACCAATTGTAAAACCACCATTCTCGGTTTGTGGTCAACCGTTTGCAAAACCATCCTTGAGGTTTGTGATCATCCTGTGAAAATCACCAGATCATGAGTAGGTGCAAGTACAAAGGCAAGTTTTCCCCATGTTCGCACTAAGGGGGGGAATGTTAGGAATTCATATAGTTAGTGCTCCACATTTATGTTTATAAGTTTGGGTGATTATTATATTGGGTGAGTTGTTGAAACAACTCACGTATTATATTAGTTAAGTTGTTTGTGGAGGGAGCTATTATAGGGAGAGTTGTTAGAGTAACCTCCTTGAGTATAGGATCAAATTCTTCTATATAATTGTAATGTGCCATATTGAATTATATGACCTAGAATACATTGAATATACACTGTGAAGATACGAGAATATATCTCTGTAAATTTGTTGCTGGTCTTTCATTTGGTATCTCAGCGAAGATGGTAAATTCAATAGGGGAAGTCCTCTGATTTTAATTACCTCAATATTGCATTTGCATTCCCGTGTATTCTAATCTAGAGGTGCAGAGGAAGAGGGGAGAAATGCATCAAATTATTTTGGAGTCGGGATGTCGACAATGCCATAGGATAATTTCTGCTTCTTATATTGATACACCTATGGTTCTTTTATCTTTTCCATGATTACCTTGCTGAAGGATTTGTGTAACATTTGCATCTACTGTCCTTGCAAATAGATAAGTCCAAGTGAACCCAGATGTTTGCATCTACTATAAAATTCATGACAGATTCTTGTAACAATAAAATGTGTATTGCATAGCATTCGGTCCAGTGTAACATCTTCTGTAGTGAAATAATTCATGCTAATTCAGCATTGATATTCGAGTCTGCGTGATCTAATGGATACCCGTACGGTTTTGTGTTGATGGACGTAGAGTAATAGGTTGATTTTGATCTACCAGACATTATGGGTAATTTAAGGATCTAGTAAAATTGCAACATTCCTGTTGTTTGATAGTCTTCCAATGTCCCAGCCATCTAGCATTGAGATCTATGGATTAGGTTCCTGAGATCCTTGCTAAGACATTGAGAAGGTATATGACATTGAAATCAACATGGCTTTGTTTTTTCCTATTTCAGATGTAACACCCTGAACTATTGTTACTTCCTCCTGGGCATTCAAGTGTTGATATATGATTTCTTCTATAAAAGGATGTGTTCCTTTGATTGTGAAGTCATGCTTGATATAGATTGTATCTTCTTTGCATTTGAAGATATTTGACTGAGCTAGGATATGCTTGGACTCTTTTATTTCTTTCATTTTTGCACCTGAGTTTAATCTGATTTCGGAGTGAATTGTGGATTTACCCATCTATATGACTCATCCTTGGATCAGTGGCATTGATCCAAGAGATGTTTTAAGATAAACAAAAATTTATTCGGCAAGGTATATCTGTTGGTTCCTAAATGAATTTTACCCTGAATGAAGGATTCTATTTGTTAAACCTAGACTGGTTCTATTAAGGTTAATAACCTAAACCTGAACGATTCTAAAACTATAATCTAACCTAGCCCTAAACTATAAGCTAAATTTTCTAATGTTAGTGACCTAGTGCTAAGGAGGTTAGACTAAGTATCACCTTAAAGTCTAACCTATGTTTCTAACCTAACTAATGATCATGGATGAAAGGGACCTATGAAGGGGTGTGAGCCATGGGAAGTAGTTTCTATGGCATTAAATGAGATGGATAAGTATGAAGGATGAGGGATTTGGTGGAAGTTTCAAACGGCTAGTGAAATCCGATGTGGCAGAGTCGCCAAATCTTGAAATGGTCTTTGGTTTGTTTTTGTCCATTGCCAACTATGGTGGTCGGTGGCAATGGAGATTGAGTGGGAACTTCAGAGTTAATGCAATTAAGGAACTCGATTTCTGAGCATGGATCACTCGGGAAGGCGTGCAAAATGGAAAACTGGTTGTTTGTTTGGTTTTCCATGCACTCCGGTTTTCTCTCTGTTTGATCACTGGTTCTTCGAACCAGTCTACTTGGTGTTGCATGGAAACTATGAGAATAACTAGCTCTTTTCTCTGTCGAGGAAAGTTTATAAGGCATGGAAATAACAAATTATTGTTGTTGAATCTAACGTGAAAAAATAGGATAAGGCTCGAGCTCTTTCAGAGGTCTTCTTCAAATTTTTAAGCGACATTACCAGGCATGTTAGTCCCTAATTTTTAAAAATCTTACTTTCCTTCAAATGATTTCATTAGAACAACTCTGTTCAGATGATTTTTTTTGGTCCAGTTGGTTTTTTGGTAGCATTGTATGAATTACTTTTGCTGTATCTTCATGCTGGTTGAATTATTCAGTCGAACCCTTGCTGGGTGTACATTTTGTTTCGTATGGTTGAATTATCTTGCTGTGTTTTGCATTTTGGTTAGATTTTGTAGAAATGCTTACAAGGATAATGTACGAATTTGACTCTGTTGGAGTCCATAAAAATGCTTTCTTGCTTGGTATAGACTTTTGTTGAAGCCTTGCTGTTAACACTGTGGAGATTGATACAGTTGGAATTCTTGGAAATAGATAGTATCTATATATTTTTGAATTTCTACTTCAGTAGAAGTTTATTTGTGAATACTAAATGGGTACGACTCCTTTTGAGTCCTTGAAAAGTAACATACGTTTCTACTTCTGTAGGAGTTTAGTCGTGAATTCTGTATGTTATTGATATAGTTTGATTTATTGAATTTAATATGTATCTTGTATCTTTCTACTTCAGTAGAAGTTTATTTGTGAATACTACATGGGTTCGACTCCTTTTGAATCCTTGAAGCGTATATTATGTTTTTCTCTTCTGTTTAAAGCTCAGTTGTGAATACTGTGGTTATTGACTCAGTTGGAGTCCTGGATATGTAACCAGTGTTTCGACTTCTGTATAAGCTTGGTTGCGAATAATTATTGATATTGGCTCTGTTGGCGTCCTTAATATGTATCTTGTATTTAGACTTATGTAGAAGTTTAGTTGTGAAGACTACTGGTGTTGAATTAGTTGGAAACCTTGAATGTTTTTGTATGAATTCGACCACTGATCTAGTCCACACTGTGTTTACTTTTAAAAATTGACTCTGTATGAGTCCTTGCTCTATTCGTATTATCTCGGCTTGGATGAAACTTTGTTGAAAATAATGATATGTTGATGACTTTTATGTAGATCTTGTTGAGTTATTATTTTTGATTTCGGCTTTTGATTTAAGATCTTACTGTATAATCGTAGGGATTTTCTTTGTTAAAGGAAGCTGTACATATTGTGTTTCAACTCTGCGTGAATGTCATTGTATTTCATATGGAAACGTTAATTGTTTTAATGTGATTTTGTTTCAAGTTTGACTGAAACAAAGAGCTCTTAGCTGTGCCATGACAGGCGATGGCGTTGGATATTGTGCATATTGTTGAATAATATGGAAAGATTTGTTGAGCGTTTTTGGGGTCAGATATTTTATTATTGCTTGTCGTGTGAACTCTTGTATTGCTTAATAATCTACAGGTGAATTTTATATTGGAATTCTGGTGAAGCTGTAGTATCTTCTTGTGGCCTCGGCTGATTTAGTCATATGCGTATAGTGTAAATGCATTACTCTTGAGAGGACGGTACAGTCATGAACATGATTGGAATGGAATATGAATGTCTCTATCTCTTTCTCCTCTGCTGTTAAGTTATGTTGATATCTATAACTGTATGAGTAATAAGTTATTCTCTCCTTTTCTAGAAACTATGAATGTTTTCTTCTCTTGTATCCTTATGTGATCTCTATGGTAAGGGTAAAACAAGAATAGACAGTAGTACTATATGGAGAGCTTGGTATAAATTGTGTGTTGCTGTATAAGTGGCGATGCTTTCCTGTACCATTAACATAGTGTATGATTGAAAAGGAATTATGTCAGTGAGATTGCTGGTTATTTTAAACTGCCTTGTGAACTTGGTTGAATCATACTTGTTGAAATACGAGTTGATAGTATATTCTTTTTAGAATGGAATAAATTGAAGGATTGATGTTGTCTTCGAGATACAGATGGATGGATGTTTTGGAATTATTTTGTTCTTCTTAGTATCTAAAATGTACGTTGAGTCATCTAAAAATATTTAGGACTAATTGACAACTATAATAGAGGTTATGCATTATAGTCATGTTAAAATTGTAGAAAGATATTTAGCCTGATTTCATTTAAACAGGTTGTTCAATGAGAGTAATTGGTGGATTGCATTTGTTTTAAGAATTAGTGCTTATCATGCTCAGTTCACCAAACTGACCCGTGTTGACAATTTTTGCAGATGATTACCATAAGTGGTAAAGGCACGTAGATCTGATATGATGTTCAAATTGTTTAATTTGGGTTTATGATGAATTACATCTTGATTCTCTAAATGTACTACTTGAAGAAAGATGTTCTTTTGCTGTTGAGTATTGTATCAAATATTCTGAATGCATAAAATGTATTTGATTAGCTTTGAAATGAATAAAATGAGGTATTTTTACTTACGTGTTTGCATTCGTATCTGGATGGTTTGATCTTCTTCGGTTCGAATGATTTTAAGACCATTGTTATTATTGTATAACTTGGAGACATTTGTGATTATTTAAGTAAGCGTTGCAAGGTTATGTGACTGAATACTTATGATTGTTTAGTAGTTCTATTATGATCTAATTAAAGCTAATTGTAATTTAGATCACTGATTTTTGAGAAGCTAAGGTTAAAATAAACCCTTTCAGGAAGCTGAACGGGAAGAGTAATCTGTTACTCTCTAACCTTGATCTAAGTCAAGACAACGTATTGAATGTTTTTAAAATCACTATATCTTAACACTAATAGGTAAGATATATTTCAGTTTTAAAGATCTGGAATAAACCCAAAAAGGGATAAGTTTGCAATCTTATGAGAAGACTTGGGGTTACTACCCAATTTCGTAGATCAGGATTATTGTGAAACAATGATCTCCTTGTTGAGACCTCAATCTTATTAAACTTCTCTTTGTGGAATGTGTCTTAATACGAAAGGAAATTTTAAGATGAGGAACCCAGGGGTTGGGAAAAGACTACCCTAAAAAGGAGTGTCTTGGAGTATAATTTAAACTCCACGTAAGTAACACCTTAAAGTTTAGTAGATCTTATCGAGGTGGATTTGAAGGTTGATGGCACAAGTCAATTGCAGGGTTGTACCTTCGAGAAGATTAGGATCTTCTCAAAGATACAACAATGCAGGTGACTTATGGCGACACCCTTTGCATTGATCGTTAAGATTTACTCCTTAAACTCGAACAAGTTTTGACTTCGGGACTGGTTACCGACATGGTCATGTTATGAGGCTGCCCGTTGAGACTCGGGGTACCTTGACACATAGGGTTAACTAGGGTTGACCCAGTATGTCAGAGTATCCCTAGTTCTCAAGAGCATCCTTATAACGTTGCCATATTACTAATCTGTTTCTAAGTGAATAACTTGGGGCAGGAGAGACTGACAAAAGTCAGTATAAGACATTCTATATAACAAAGGAATGGGGTGATGGATGTATTCCAGATGGACGAGTATGCCGTCAAGGAATACGAGACATAAGCATATGTTTCAAATCTTTAGCCAAAGTATCACAAGCTGCTGATTGCGTAGTCCTATGTCACCTAGTCTAAGGGATGAGATGCCGATGAATAATGGTAATAATTATTCAGATAGGTTCCTTGGACAGATCATTCTGAATCCCAGATTAGGGAAGAGAACCATAAGAGTGATGTGTTAAAATAAAAAAGCCAACTCTTAATACTCAGGAATAGATCGGTAGATTACCGAGTCATGGAACGAATAGATCGGAGGTACTCCGAGTCATTACAGCTGCATATGGTTATCTGTTATAAGAATGGTTGTTTTGATTTGTGAGTTCTAAATTATGTATTTAGAACCAGGAAGCATTTATCAAAAAAAAAAAAATTTACTTGTTCTAATGTATAAAAATGAGGATGTTACATCTTGGTATCAGAGTTGAAGGTTGTAGCTCTTGGACCTATTGTGCCCATAATCTGATAAAAACCTGAAGTTTCTTGTAACAGAAAATAGTTAGAACAAGGGGGAACGTTGCGAATAATGCTCCACCTGAAGGAGGGGTAGCAACAACCTAAAATCTTGATGAGATCCTTGCTGCCCTGTTGGACATAAGAGATCGTTTAGCTGTACTTGAACAACAAGTAATGGTAAATGAGAAGGAAGATGAAGCTGGTAATAACAATCAGCAACCTCTAGAGGACAACCCTGATATGGGTGTTGATATTAATGCTGGAAATGCACCTGTACAACTAGAAAACAAAAAGGCCAGGTTGGAAGCAGAACTCACTAATGATATAAAAAGGATAAGCCCATCTAAATATGATGGCACCACATTAGGTGATGGAGCTGAGAACTAGCTCAGTGAAATAGAGAATTACTTTGCAATAAGGAACTTCTCAGAGGAAACCAAAGCTATTTGGGAAGCCTATCAGCTTTCCCATGAAGCATCTTCATGGTGGGATAGTCGTAAAGCTGAGCTAAATATTGATGAGACCACTATTACTTGGGATCAATTTAAGGGCTATTTTAGGCAACGTTGGCTACCACAACTTTTCTATGATCAGAAAATGACAGAATTCCAGAACTTAGCTCAAGGGAAGCTAATGGTAACTGAATACTGGGAGTGGTTTACAAAACTCCTCAAGTATGTACCGCAGTATCAAACTGACGAGAAGTTCAGAATAAGGAAATTCATCATGGGATTGAATCCCGTGATAGGGGGAGAGGTCAATGTTCATAGTCCAACCACTATGGAAGGAGTTGTTGAAAAGGCCATAAGACGAGAACAGAAATTAAAGGCTATTTCTGCTCATAAAGAGGAAGTGCGGAAGAAGATTGCAAACCCTTCTTCAACTTCACTTGCACCCAAAAAGGGACCATGGAAAAAGTTTGGAAACAAAAGTAAGTTTCCAGGGGATAATAGTAAGAATGCAGTAGCAAATAAGCCTGCTGGAAATGTAAGGGATAATTTTGCCAAAAATTATAACAATGGGCAGAAGCCCTATAGAGGACAACGTGATAATTACAAGGCTGGAGGCAATTTTGAGCCTAAAAAGGGACTTGTAGGAGGCTGCTACAATTATGGCAAAGACTACTACGCAAATCAGCGCCCTTTGAAGAAGGATGATCATAATCAACAGCATAAGATACATGCTGCAGTAGCAGACAAGCAAGCTGAAAAGCATGTGACACCTATAGAATTTTCGGGTAAGTTATTTGGCATACCTGTCACTATTCTTTTTGATACAGGAGCTACTGAATGTTTTATTTCTAGTAAACTTGCTTCTAAACTTAAGAGAAAAGCTGGAAAAATGGATAAATCTTGGACTGTACAGTATGGTAATAACTCTTTTCATACAGTGAGTATGTGTCTTTTTGGGGCAGTCCTTGACTTACCTAACTTTTCCACGGAAGTTGACCTCTATGTTACATCTTTGGGGTCTTACGACATTTTCATTGGTGTCAATTGGTTAGTTGAACATAAAGCAAAAGTAGATTGTTATGAAAAGAATATAAAATGTTTAGATGATCGGCTGGAAACAACAGAGATTCAAGGGGTGAAACGGGAAATTTCAGTTAGAAAACTGTCAGCTATGCAGCTTAAAAAGGCTAAAAACAAAGGATGTACCCTTTATGCAGTAAAGATATCTGAATTTTCAGAAGAAGATGGTGATTCCATGAAATGATTTCCTCTGCTACAAAGTTTCAGGGATGTTTTTCTGGAGGAATTACCAGGTTTATCATCCAAGAGGGAATTTGACTTCACCATCGAAATCAAACCAGGAACAAAACCTATTTCCAAAGCACCTTATCGGATGACTACTACAGAGTTAGTCAAGCTTAAGGCACAATTGCAAGAACTTTTGTCTAAAGGTTTGATTAGACCAACTGTTTCACCTTGGGGAGCACCAGTAATATTTGTGAAAAAGAAGGATGGAACACTTAGGCTGTGTATTGATTATCGGATGTTGAACAAAGCAACAATCAAGAATAGATACCCACTTCCAAGGATCGACAATCTATTTGATCAGATGCGTGGGGCAGCGGTTTATTCTAAGATAGATCTTCAATCTGGCTATCATCAGTTAAGGATTAGAGAAGAAGATATTCATAAAATAGCTTTCCGAACAAGGTACGGACATTATGAATTCATGGTTCTAGCTTTTGGATTAACTAATGCACCCGCAGCTTTTATGAACTTAATGAATAATATCTTTCAAGAATATTTAGACAAGTTTATACTTGTATTCTTGGATGATATTCTCATTTATTCTAAAAGTGTTGAGGAGCACAATGAGCATTTGAAGATAGTATTGGGAATTTTGAGAAAAAGAAAGTTGTATGGTAAGTTATCCAAATGTTCTTTCTTTGATACATAAGTTCACTATTTGGGTCATGTCATTAGTAAAGAAGGAATTTCTGTAGATCCTTCAAAAATAGTGGTAATAACTGAGTGGCTTGCACCAAAGAATGTGCACGAAGTAAGAAGCTTCATGGGTCTTCCTGGTTACTATAGAAAATTTGTTAAGGATTTTTCTAAAGTGGCCGCATCGATAACTTCATTGCAGAAGAAGGATAAGAAATTTATTTGGAATGATAAGTGTGAAATGGATTTCAAAAGTCTGAAAAGCCAGTTGACTTCCGCACCCATATTAGCTGTACCAGACCCTAATGGGAGCTTTACTGTTGTAATGGATGCTTCTGGGGAAGGCCTTGGAGGTGTTTTGTTACAAAATGATCAAGTCATAGCATATGAAAGTAGAAAAATCAAGTTACATGAGCTGAATTATGCTCCTCATGATTTGGAGCTTACTGCCATTGTTCATGCACTTTAAGTCTGGAGACACTATTTACTTGGGAAAACTTTTGAGTTGAAAATTGATCACTTAGGACTGAAATGTATTTTCACTCAGCCTAATCTAAATGCCAGACAGAGAAGGTGGTTAGAGTTTTTATCCCAATATGATTTTGATATTAGCTACATCAAAGGGAAAGAGAATAGAGTAGCAGATGCTCTAAGTCGTAGGAGGCACATTTATGCTCTTATAACATTAAGAACTCAGTTTAAGGATGAGGTAAAAAGTGCCTCAGAATCTGATACATACTTTCAGCAAGTAAAAGCAGCGCTTGCTACAGAACCTAATGATGAAAGGTATAAGGGATTTCATTTTGATAATGAAGGAATCTTACGTTATGAAAACAGGGTATACGTACCTATGCTGAATGATTTGAGAAAGAAGTTGTTAGTTGAATTTCATAATTCACCTTTCTCTGGACACCCGGGTATCACAAAAATGCTTACTGATCTAAAACAACAATACTTTTGGAAAGGTATGAAAAAGGATGTCATTGATTTTGTGACTCATTGTTTGGAATGTCAGGGGGTTAAGGCAGAACACATGCACCCTGCTGGACTGTTATATCCTCATAGCATACTGTAGTACAAATGGCAAGTAATAAGCATGGACTTTGTACAAGGGTTACCTATGTCCAGGAATAAACATGATGTTATCCTGGTAGTTGTAGATAAACTAACTAAGGTAGCTCATTTCATCACTGGAAATCGAAAGGATGATTCACCAGTGCTGGCCAAAAGATTTGTACATGAAATTTGTAGGTTACATGGTGTACCAGAATTGATTATATTTGACAGGGATCCTAGAATGACGTCAAGATTTTGGCAAACACTTAATACAGCTCTTGGAACAAAACTAAACTTCAATTCTGCATATCATCCAGAAACGGATGGACAAACTGAGAGAGTAAATCAAGTGTTGGAAGACATGTTGCGAATGTATTGCATGGATCAACAGTATAAATGGGAAGAGTATCTTCCATTAGTTGAATTCGCATACAACAACACTTATCACTCATCTCTTAAAATGGCACCATTTGAAGCACTTTATGGAAGGAAGTGCAGAACCCCTGTTAGCTGGGGATAGTGTTGAGGATAGAGTGGTAATTGGACCAGAGATCCTCACTGAAATGGAACAGAAAGTAAAGTTGATTCGTGAACGATTAAAGGAAGCAGCAGATAGGAAGAAGAGCTATGCTAACCTTAAGCGGGTTGATCAAACGTTTGAGCTTGTCGAGAAGGTTTTTCTTCGTGTTAAACCCAGAAAGAGTTCTATAACTTTTAGCAAGGCTACCAAGTTGTCACCTCGTTTCGTGGGACCTTTCAAAATTGTTGAAATAATCAATCCTGTAGCTTATCGATTAGCATTACCACCTGCTTTGTCTCGCATGCATGATGTTTTCCATATTTCTTTGCTTAAGAAATACGTTTCAGATTTGTCACATGTCTTAAATTGGAATTCCTTGCAAGTCCAAGACCCAAGAATAATCGTGGTTAAACCCACACGAGTGTTGGAAACTCACCAATTGCATTTGAGAAATCATGAAATACAATAATGTAAGGTCAAGTGGGACCAGTTTAACGAAGAAAGTGCAACTTGGGAAAATCTGGAAGAGATGAAAATTACTTTTGCTTTTCTTTTTCAACAGGATGAAATCTATTGAAAAAACATTTTTTTATATGAACTTATCATTTTCATGTTCATATGAAAGCCAAATTGAGGCAAACATTATTCAGGCTGAATAAAATGTATCATGACATTGATTTCTTAAATTATTCAAGTTGGAAACAGTCACATTGTATTGTGAACTAATAAATTGGTTGACCTGAAGGTAAATCAAATATGTAATCATTGAGATGATGAATCTTTTAGGAGGGAAGCATTTAACACCCTGAACTATTGTTACTTCCTCCTGGGCATTCAAGTGTTGATATATGGTTTCTTCTGTAAAAGGATGTGTTCCTTTGATTGTGAAGTCTTGCTTGATATAGATTGTATCTTCTTTGCATTTGAAGATCTTTGAATGAGCCAGGATATGCTTGGACTCTTTTATTTCTTTCATTTTTACACCTGAGTTTAATCTGATTTCAGAATGAATTGTGGATTTACCTGTCTATATGACTCATCCTTGGATCAGTGGCATTGATCCAAGAGATGTTTCAAGTTTATTCGGGAAGGTATATATGTTGGTTCTTTACTGAATGATTCTATTTGTTAGACCTAGACTGATTCTATTAAGGTTAATAACCTAAACCTAAACTATAATCTAACCTAGCCCTAAACTATAAGCTAAATGTTCTAAGGTTAGTGACCTAGTGCTAAGGTGGTTAGACTAAGTATCACCTTAAAGTCTAACCTATGTTTCTAACCTAACTAATGATCATGGATGAAAGGGACCTATGAAGGGGTGCGAGCCATGGGCGGTAGTTTCTATGGCATTAATTGATATGGATAAGTATGAAGGACGAGGGATTTGGTGGAAGTTTCAAATGGCTAGTGAAATCTGACGTGGCAGAGTCGCCAAATCTAGAAATGGTCTTTGGTTTGTTTTTGTCCATCGCCAACTATGGTGGTCGGTGGAAATGGAGATTGAGCGGGAACTTTGGAGTTAATGCAATTAAGGAACTCGATTTCCGAGCACGGATCGCTGAGGGAGGCATGCAAAATGGAAAACTGGTTGTTTGTTTGGTTTTCCATGCGCTCCGGTTTTCTCTCTATTTGATCACTGGTTCTTCGAACCAGTCTACTTGGTGTTGCATGGCAACTATGAGAATAACTAGCTCTTTTCTCTGTCGAGGAAAGTTTATAAGGCATGGAAATAACAAATTATTGTTGTTGAATCTAAAGTGGAAAAAGAGGAGAAGGCTCGAGCTCTTTCAGAGGTCTTTTTCAGATTTTAAAGCGACATTACCAGGCATGTTAGGCCCTAAGTTTTAAAAATCTTGCTTTCCTTCAAATGATTTCATTAGAACAACTCTGTTCAGATGATTTTTTTTGGTCTAGTTGGTTTTTTGGTAGCATTGTATGAATTAGTTTGCTGTATCTTCATGCTGGATTGATTATTCAGTCGAACCCTTACTGGGTGTACATTTTGTTTCATATGGTTGAATTATCTTGTTGTGTTTTGCATTTTGGTTAGATTTCGTAGAAATTCTTGCAAGGATAATGTACGAATTCGACTCTATTGGAGTCCATAAAAATGATTTCTTGCTTGGTATAGACTTTTGTTGAAGCCTTGCTGTTAACACTGTGGAGATCGATACAGTTGGAATTCTTGGAAATAGATAGTATCTTTCTACTTCAGTAGAAGTTTATTTGTGAATACTAAATGGGTACGACTCCTTTTGAGTCCTTGAAAAGTAACATACGTTTCTACTTCTGTAGGAGTTCAGTCGTGAATTCTGTATGTTATTGATATAGTTAGATTTCTTGAATTTAATATGTATCTTGTATCTTTCTACTTCAGTAGGAGTTCAGTCGTACTTCAGTAGAATTTTATTTGTGAATACTACATGGGTTCGACTCCTTTTGAATCCTTGAAGCGTATATTATGTTTTTCTCTTCTGTTTAAAGCTCAGTTGTGAATACTGTGGTTATTGACTCAGTTGGAGTCCTAGATATATAACCAGTGTTTCGACTTTTGTATAAGCTTGGTTGCAAATACTTATTGATATTGGCTCTGTTGGAGTCCTTAATATGTATCTCGTATGTAGACTTCTGTAGAAGTTTAGTTGTGAATACTATTGGTGTTGAATTAGTTGGAAACCTTGAATGTTTTCATATGAATTCGACCACTGATCTAGTCCACGCTGTGTTTACTTTTAAAACTCGACTCTGTATGAGTCCTTGTTGTATTCGTATTATCTCGGCTTGGATGAAACTTTTTTGAAAATAATGATATGATGATGACTTTTATGTAGATCTTGTTGAGTTATTATTTTTGATTTCGGCTTCTGATTTAAGATCTTGCTGTATAATCGTAGGGATTTGCTTTGTTGAAGGAAGCTGTACATATTGTGTTTCAACTCTGCGTGAATGTCATTGTATTTCATATGGAAACGTTAATTGTTTTAATGTGATTTTGTTTCAAGTTTGACTGAAACAAAGAGCTCTTAGCTCTGCCATGACAGGCGATGGCGTTGGATATTGTGTATATTGTTGAATAATATGGAAAGATTTGTTGAGTGTTTTTGGGGTCAGATATTTTATTATTGCTTGTCGTGTGAACTCTTGTATTGCTTAATAATCTACAGGTGAATTTTATATTGGAATTCTGGTGAAGCTGTAGTATCTTCTTGTGGCCTCGGCTGATTTAGTCATATGCGTATAGTGTAAATGCATTACTCTTGAGAGGACGGTACAGTCATGAACATGATTGGAATGGAATATGAATGTCTCTATCTCTTTCTCCTCTGCTGTTAAGTTATGTTGATATCTATAACTGTATGAATAATAAGTTATTCTCTCCTTTTCTAGAAACTATGAATGTTTTCTTCTCTTGTATCCTTATGTGATCTCTACGGTAAGGGTAAAACAAGAATAGACAGTAGTGCTGTATGGAGAGCTTGGTATAAATTGTGTGTTGCTGTATAAGTGGCGATGCTTTCCTGTACCATTAACATAGTGTATGATTGAAAAGGAATTATGTCACTGAGCTTGCTGGTTATTTTAAACTGCCTTGTGAACTTGGTTGAATCATACTTGTTGAAATACGAGTTGATAGTATATTCTTTTTAGAATGGAATAAATTGAAGGATTGATGTTGTCTTGGAGATACAGATGGATGGATGTTTTGGAATTATTTTGTTCTTCTTAGTATCTAAAATGTACGTTGAGTCATCTTAAAATATTTAGGACTAATTGACAACTATAATAGAGGTTATGCATTATAGTCATGTTAAAATTGTAGAAAGATATTTAGCCTGATTTCATTTAAACAGGTTGTTCAATGAGAGAAATTGGTGGATTGCATTTGTTTTAAGAATTAGTGCTTATCATGCTCAGTTCACCAAACTGACCCGTGTTGAAAATTTTTGCATATGATTACCGTAAGTGGTAAAGGCACGCAGATCTGATATGATGTTCAGATTGTTTAATTTGGTTTTATGATGAATTACAGCTTGATTCTCTAAATGTACTACTTGAAGAAAGATGTTATTTTGCTGTTGAGTATTGTATGAAATATGCTGAATGCATAAAATGTATTTGATTAGCTTTGAAATGAATAAACTGAGGTATTTGTTGCTTATGTGTTTGCATTCGTATCTAGATGGTTTGATCTTCTTCGGTTCAAATGATTTTAAGACCATTGTTATTATTGTATAACTTGGAGACGTTTGTGATTATATAAGTAAGCGTTGCAAGGTTATGTGACTGAATACTTATGATTGTTTAGTAGTTCTATTATGATCTAATTAAAGCTAATTGTAATTTAGATCACTGATTTTTGAGAAGCTAAGGTTAAATTAAACCCTTTCAGGAAGCTGAACAGGAAGAGTAATCTGTTACTCTCTAACCTTGATCTAAGTCAAGACAATGTACTGAATGTTTTTAAAATCGCTATATCTTAACACTAATAAGTAAGATATATTTCAGTTTTAAAGATCTGGAATAAACCCAAAAAGGGATAAATTTGCAATCTTATGAGAAGACTTAGGGTTACTGCCCAATTTCGTAGATCAGGATTATTGTGAAACAATGATCACCTTGTTGAGACCTGAATCTTATTAAACTTCTCTTTGTGGAATGGGTCTTAATATGAAAGACAATTTAAAGATGAGGAACTCAGGGGTTGGGAAAAGACTACCCTAAAAAGGAGTGTCCTGGAGTATAATTTAAACTCCACGTAAGTAACACCTTAAAGTTTAGTAGATCTTATCGAGGCGGATTTGAAGGTTGATGGCACAAGTTGATTGTAGGGTTGTACCTTCGAGAAGATTAGGATCTTCTCGAAGATACAACAATGCAGGTGACTTATGGCGACACCCTTTGCATTGATCGTCAAGATTTACTCCTTAAACTCAAACAAGTTTTGACTTCGGGACTGGTTACCGACATGGTCATGTTATGAGGCTACCCCTGGAGACTCGGGGTACCTTGACACATAGGGTTAACTAGGGTTGACCCAGTATGTCAGAGTTTCCCTAGTTCTCAAGAGCATCCTTATAACGTTGCCATATTATTAATCCGTTTCTAAGTGAATAACTTGCTGCAGGAGAGACAGACAGAAGTCAGTATAAGACATTCTACATAACAAAGGAATGGGGTGATGGACGTATTCCATATTGATGAGTATGTTGTCAAGGAATATGAGACATAAGCATTATGTTTCAAATCTTTGGCCAAAGTATCGCAAGCTGCTGATTGCGTAGTCCTATGTCACCTAGTCTAAGGGACGAGATGCCGATGAATAATGGTAATAATTATTCAGATAGGTTCCTTGGACAGATCATTCTGAATCCCAGATTAGGGAAGAGAACCATAAGAGTGATGTGTTAAAATAAAAATGCCAACTCTTAATATTCATGAATAGATTGGTAGATTATCGAGTCATGGAATGAATAGATCGGAGTTTCTCCGAGTCACTATAGCTACATATGGTTATCTGTTATAAGAATGGTTGTTTTGATTCGTGAGTTCTAAATTATGTATTTAGAACCAGGAAGCATTTATTAAAAAAAAAATTTACTTGTTCTAATGTATAAAAATGAGGATGTTACATCAGCCTTGTGTTGTTATGTGTCAGGGAGGATGTTTAACAAATCCTTGATTCATGAAGCTCTGATCTCCACTTTGACATGGAGATTCTTACTAATTGAGATCTGTTATGCAACTGGACAGATATGATTTACACTATTCATTCCAAGCACGATAGAATCAACTATTGGAAACTCTAAACACTATATATGTGGATCCTTTTGGCATGCAAGTTGCCCACTTGTAAGCATGGTTAGATCATGGATGTGAATGCTTGCTTTTTCTAATAAAAAGGTGCAGTTTCTTTTGAATTACAAAAGCCATAGATCTTAAAATAAAATTATTTGTAATTTATTAGTCAAGGGATTAAATCTCGTAGTGTGTCAATAGTAGTGGGTGTTCTATAATTTGTAATCATGTGTCTTTTAGTTTAATTTGTGTATTAAAATATTTAAATATAGAAAGTAATTAAATATTACTTTCTAAGTTTAAGTCTTTAGTAAATATCCATGTAAAATTTAAAAAGTACTTTGTTTTTATTACTTTTTAAATATAGTGTAAATTGGGAGCAATATCGGTTGAAGCCAACTCCCCTAAGAGTGCATTTTTGGTAGAAACCAAGGCTCTAAGATATAATGGACATTCCACTAGAAAAATTCAATGGTCTCAATTTTCACACATGGAAAGTCGAGATCTAGATGCAGTTGATGAACAAAAATATTTGGAGGATAGTAGATGGAAAAGAACCAGCACCTTCAGATCTGACCAGATTGGCAGAATGGGAAACACAGGATGATAAAGCCAAAGCCATTATTGGCCTTGCCCTTTCAGACTCTGAATTACATTATGTTGATATAAACAAAAAATTGAAGGACATATGGGATAATCTGAGAAAATTATTTGGTTCAAAAGTAGTCAATGCAAATTTTTCTCTAAAAGTTCAGTTTTTCAAGCTCAAAATGAGTGATGGAGATACAATGTCTAGTCACATCAAAAATTTATGATCTCTTCTTAGACAACTTGCAGAAGTAAAAGCTCTAGTAGACGACGAGGATGCAAAAGCTATTCTGATGAATAGTTTACCACCTAAATACAGTAATGTTGTTTTCAATCTTGGTTAGATACCTTCTAACTCATTGGAAGATATGATATCAGCTCTCCTAGCTGAGGAAAAATGGACCAAAGAAGATGTAGAAGAAGAAACTACAATGTATGTAAAAAGGAAGTACAATTTTTTTTCTAAATATAAAGAGGAAAGAGAATGTTTCTACTGTAAGAAAAAGGGGAATACAACTTCATTTTGTAGAGCTCAAGCTCAAGATATACTTAGTGGAAAACTCAAAGGAATTGAGGCCAACTTTATTACTAAAGAAAGATCAGAGAATGAGGAAGAACAAGTAAATGAAGACAGTGGTTCTGAAGACTTCTTGTTCTAAGCATGAAACTGGGGGATGGAGGCAAACGGAGGTTGGAGGTCATTTAGCGACCTCTTGTCAATCGCCAACGATAGGGCCACATAAATGATTTGGTGGTAATTATTTTCAGTTGTGTGTTTGCTTCAGTTTGCAGTGATCCTGTTGTCAATAAGTGGAAATTTCACATTGAAGGGGGGAACATGATCTCAATGTTCCATTTCCAGTTTTCAGTTTGTGCGTTAGCAACAGATTTCAGTAGAATTTCCTATGTTATTCCCTGTAGTGAGATATTGATGAGTGCTGAGAATAGTACTTTGCATATCATGATGTGGTTGTAGGTAAACCACTTGAAAACCTTCATTTGTGGTTTGTGGTAAACCAATAGCAAAACCACCATTCTTGGTTGTTGGTAATCCATTTGCAAAACCATCACTTTGTGGTTTGTGGTAAGCCAATTGAAAAATCACCATTCTCAGTTTGTGGTCAACTGTTTGCAAAACCATCCCTGAGGTTTGTGATCATCCTGTGAAAATCACTAGATCATGAGCAGGTGCAAGTACAAAGGCAAGTTTTCCCCATGTTCGCACTAAGGGGGGGAATGTTAGGAATTGATATAGTTAGTGCTCCACATTTATGTTTCTAAGTTTGGGTGATTATTATATTGGGTGAGTTGTTGAAACAGCTCATGTATTGTATTAGTTAAGTTGTTTGTGGAGGGAGCTATTATAGGGAGAGTTGTTAGAGTAACCTCCTTGAGTATAGGAGCAACTTCTTCTATATAATTGTAATGTGCCGTATTGAATTATATGACCCAGAATACATTGAATATACAGTGTGAAGATACGAGAATATATCTCTGTAAATTTGTTGCTGGTATTTCATAAATACTATCTTGGAATGGATTAAGAATCTCTAAATGTGCTATAATAAGAGTGGTTAACATGTCGACATAATTTATTACCAAGATTGAAGGAAGTCAAGTGTGTGTTTTCTCTTGAAAATGGATCATCAAGTGAATGTTGAGAAAGTATTAAAGATGCTAAAAATTATGATGATCAATTTACAATGGAAAAGGTTTGAAAAATAAAGTAAGAAGATCAAGAATCATGAATCTAGTAAGAAGGTTTGAGACAAGAGTTTTTGAATTAGTATATTCAAGACCTAATCTAGGTTTGTACCAGTCTGGTTCAAGCTAGAAGAAGGTGAATAGAAAGTATTATGATATACTAGTATAATTTTGTTGAAATAAGGGAAAAGAACTATGAGAAATTACTTTAGGACCATAGTATGGTTCTTTATCTATCTCTATGACAATTTATCAAGGTATTTACCCTAAAAAATTTGTGTGTGTAGAGTTTGATGGTATAAAAACATAGGGATTAGTAAGACAGTGATTCATATGGGTTAAATGCTTCTATGGAATGGTGAAGTTTTACCTATTTGGAATGAAATTTTTTTTAGGGATGATAGTCCTAAGTGATGTTATCGAAATGTTAGAGGAAAAACTTGAGGTTTTCGGCCTAGAGGAAGGTGTATGAAAAGTATGAGGAAAAATATGGTGGATATAATCTTAGGCAAATTTAGGTTGATGATTCTTTCAAGTCCAGGAATCCTTATTTCTGGTGTAGAAGAAAAGAAAGAGCAAGTATAGTCCAAGGGGGAGTCATTTGAAAAAGTAAGTTTGATTTTGAGCATTGTTTCCATTGTGTCTTATCTTTTGTTGCCATTTTTAATGTTGTGAGATCATTTTATCCTTTTTCATAGATGTCAAAGGGGGGAGAAGCATCAAAAACATGGAAAAGAGGTTATGTAGGTGTTTGGTCATGTTGGTTACCATTAATGTTTCTAAAGATTGTTTCCATCAACAAAAAGGGGGATATTTTTGGCCATTATGTCTAGTTGTCATTGATTTCAAACTCCATTGATGGAAAATGGTGTCATGGTGTCATATGAGTCCCCATGAGGTGTAAACCATTTTTAATGATGAAGGTTGATTATGTCTTGGTTTGGTGAGGTTGTTATGCTATCTAGGAAAGGTGCAAACATGTATGGTCATTGTATGAGTCCCAAAGGTTGGTATGAGTTCCATCATGGTACAATAAGTATATAAAAGGTGTTAATGAGTCTGTAATGAGTCATCATTGTCAATTCATGAAGAGTCATGGTGTGAAGTAGTCATTCTGGGCCTATTCCTAGACCTAGAACTTTTAGTTTTGCATGGTAGCATGATATTTTTAGTAGGGAAGTATTATAAAAGCATGGGATTTGTGTTGTGACATGTCATATGAGGTTTATGAGTATTTTTAGGTTTGTCCTTAGCATTTTTGATGATGTTTCTTGGTCCTTAGCAAGAAATAATGTGAAGACAAGGCAAAACAACACATGTAAGTCAGTATGGCTAGAGAGTTCTAGGAATATTTGAGAAAAATTAAATTTTTATCAGTTAGACGATGTTATATTGATGCTGCTTGACAATTTTTAGGTAAAAGTGAAGAGATTTGTTGAAGATATGTAATTTTTTGTAAAACTGAGTTTTGGAGAAGGAGAAATCAGCTCAAATTGTTAACTTCAGACACTTACCCACTCACACAAAATTTTCATTGGACCAAGAGGTTTTGGGGGATGATTTTAAATTTATCTAAGAGTGTTTTAAAAAATAAATAAGTTTGTTGACTATCAAACTTTTATGAACAATCATTAAGAAGATAAGTTGGTCAAAACCCAAGCTAAAATCCTCATAGCAGATTGACTAGAGAAATATGAATTCTTTGGGCTCCAAATGGATTGGGAAATCTGGTTTGATGACTCATGGGTGTATATAATTTTTCTGAGATAATTTTGGCATAGGTTTCATGCTCCATTTGTTTTGGGAAGAGAGAGAAAAACCATAGTTTTTAGGTATTTTGTAGTTTCAAGGCTGATATGGAGGTTCTAGGATGAAAACCCAATTGTTCTATAATCCTTCGAAGGTGATATAAATTATCATTAAAATTTTTAGGTAGGTACAATTGAGAAAATGGAAGTTATAGGTCCTTAAAGTGACCCTACCGATTTTGGCCTTAAGGGCTAAAATGCTAGTCTTTAGGTTTGAACTAAGTTTGGTAATTTTACTTGTTGATGATGCTTATGATGGTAATGGATAGTTTATTAAAACCTGAAATGATGTGATGAGTTTCACGGTTTGATATGGTAAATTATTTTTTAGTTAAAGACCTATTGGTCTAGAAAGCCCTAGTTGGCTTGCTCAAGAAGGTTACTGAAACAAGGGTGTTGGATTAGATTCCTCAACTTGATCTATGATTCTTAGTAATTTTACATGTTTTTACAAGTTTCCTTTATGTATTCAAAGTGGTTGTTGAGCTTGGAAATGATTTTGGAGGTGTTGGAGTAAGTTTCTCTCAAGACTGGTTCTCGAGTCCTAGAATCTTGAATAAACAGTTTTAGAGATTAGTTTGGTTGAAGGTGTTTCACTATGATTTGGAAGATAAAGTAAGTTTTTTACATAGATTAGAATTAGTGATATTTCCATTGATAATTATTTTGTGTATTTGTGAGGTTTTTTCATGTGAGAACTGGCTTTGTTTTGAAGACCTAGTTTTTTAGTCTTGAAGCTAGTTTGGAGAAGTTACAGAGTTTGATCTGTTTGGAGGTCTTCCACTATGATTTGGATGAAAATGTGAGTTTTTACAAAAAATATATTTATATAATTTTCCATTGGTATATTAACTCAATCACGATTATTAGTTTAGCTATGTGAACTCATTCAATTTCTAGGACTAAATTTTCAGGTTCTGAGAAACCTAGTTGTTTTTGCTTGTTCCTCAGAGTGTTTCATTGTGGAGATGGATGTTTTAGTGATTATTGAGATTTTTGATGATTCTAAGGACCTATGCATAACTGTTTTAGAGCTGATGGATCCATGAAAAATATGTTAGAAGACCTTGGAGGTAGTGGTATATAATTTTGATTTCTTTGATTTTGAATTTGAATAGATGTCCTTTAAGGGACCAGTCTATATTTTGATAGGTAATTATCCTTTAAGGAGTCAATCTATTTTGAACAATATGATTTTGATATATGTATTTCGAGGGATAAATCTATATTCTATACGGTGCATCTGTAGTTGTTTTTGAATTTTTATTTTTATGATGAGGGCAGGCCTAATAGACCATTTTGAGGAGGGGAAAATATGTATGTAGAGACTACACATGTGTATCTCGTAACACATTTTCAATTAGTAGAAAAAACATGGATGGATGTAATTATTGTGGGGTTCCTACTAAGGAGGACCTTATCCATGTGAAAGATGTGATGAACAGAGATATGGTGCTCATTTTTTATGGTTTTGATCATAGGATAATGACGGTAGACCACATGCTTCAAAAACATTATGATCTTTGATGTGAATGATAAGATAATAAATGAGTAAGATATTCAATTTGACTAATGTCATGATGGTAGATATGTTCATAGTAGAAAGGTAATAAGTGTAAGTGATTCAAATTTTCCTTTTCAGGTTTATGATTAAGGGAAGCTAAGTGATAAACTCTTGACCCATACTTGTGAGTGATGACATATGGACCATTCCAGTTAGAGGAAACATTTCCACGTTTACTCCTTTCTAGAGTTATGACATTTTTATTTTCTTTGAGGATGGAATCACCAATATTGAAGTCACTTTCTTTTACATGATTTTTATATACACACTCTTGATAGAAATGATGATGTTTGAGAGCAATTACGTGACATTCATCTAACAAATCAAGTTGTGATAAAATTTCTTGATGATAATCCTCATCAAAGATAAAATATCTGATAGATATGTGGAGTGATGGGTTCTTGAATTCAAGGGGTAAGACCTCCTTGGAGCCATAGACTAAAGAAAATGGTGTAAAATATGTAGGAGTAACGATAATTTTTAAATAATCCCAAAGAGAAAATGGGATTTGGAGATGCCAATTCCTGTCTCTTTTGTCAAAGATTTTCATGAGGATTTTAAAAAGTGTTTTGTTATAATCCTTAGCTTTTCCATGTACTTGTGGATAATAAGGTGATGAAAATCTTAGTTCAATATTTAATGTGTCACATAATTTTTTAACTTCCTTGTTCTTGAAATATTTCCATTATCAGTGATGAGTTTGTGAGGGATACTAAAGAAACATATGATATGTTGATATATGAATTTGACAATTTTTTTGGTTTAATGGAGACAAGGATAATAACCTCTACCCATTTAGTGAAATATTTAGTAGCTATGATTATAGAGTGATGTTGTTATGAGGAACGATGGTTGATGAGACCAATGAAATCAAGTACCCATCATGAGAAGGGACATAGATGTTGCATGGGATGCACATACTGACAAGGAATGTGAGTGAGATTGGAATGTTTTTAATATTTAACACATTTCTTGATGTATGTGAAATAATATTGATTGAGAGTAGGCCAATAACAGTCTATCAGTAGGATGCGTTTAGTAACAACCATACCGTTAAAGTGTACACCACATATACCATCGCGAAATTCTTGAATAAATTGAATGGATTCATGGGATTTGAGACATAGTAATAGGAAGCCTTAAAATATTTTTTTGTATAGAATACCACATATGATGACATATCAGGTAGTGCGTTGAAAAAAAAATGATTACCGTTATTAGATAGGCCAGAGGGAATTTTGGATTTTGAGAGATAGTTGAATGTTTAAGTGTACCAAAGGTCTGCTTGGTTATTTTTGATGAGTTTGATAGAAGGGAGTTATTTTTTGTGGGATGGTTGATTAAGTCTATGCAAAATAATGAACAATTTGGAATTTTTAGTTGATAGGGGGATGAATGATGTGAGAGAAGCCATGGTGCCCATAAATTTATTCAAAGATCATGAAAATGTTTGGATAGTTTAACGATCAAAGGATTCTAAGAGTAATTAAATAACGGATTTATATTTTTGTAGAATCTCATTTTTATATTGATAAATTCCTTTGATTTGGTTGATAACAAGTTGAGAGTCTCCGTAGATGTCAAAGATTTGAACACCAAACATGATTGCATTTTGGAGACCCATGATAATAGATTTATATTCAGCCATATTGTTAGTGCATTTGAAGTTTAATTTAAAGGATAGAGGGATAAGAATCCCCTAGAGAGGTATGATAACAATACCAACACCTCCCCCCTCCTAATACTTATATGCATCAACTAAAATTCTCATTTTGATAGGAGTGTATTCTTGATCAATGGTGTTGATGTATTCATCCTAGAATTGTTCATGTGGTAATTGAGTTTTAGGAAGAGAATATTTGGCGAGCTAGTCGGCGATGGGTTGTCCCTTAATAAATAATTTTGAGATGAATTCAAGGTCAAACTCAGTCATGAATGTGAGCCACCAAGTTATAGGGTCATTGTGATAAGGTTTAGAATGCATAGTTTTAAGGAGATTAAAACTTGTGACAACGTAAGTTTTATGTCTAAGTAAATAATTACAGAGTTTGGAAATTGCAAAGTACAAGACACAATACAAATTTTTAACTTTGGTCTAACAAGTCTTGTAGTCATGGAGAGTGATAATTATATAATAAAGATCATGTTCACGACCTTGCTTGTCTCGATGAGAAAACATAGCACCCAAGGCACGATCAATAACATTTATGTAGAGATATAATGACTCCCCCTAACACAAAGGTGTAAGAAAAAGTGGTGATAGATGGTATTTTTTGAGGTCTTTGAAGTAATTTTGAAAATTGTGATCTAATTTAAAGTGTACATCCTTGTGGAGGAGATGGTGGAAAGGTTGACAATGATATGAAATATTGTGAAATGAAATGATAGACTAATCGAAGTCTACCCAGAAGGATGCAAAGTTTCTTGAGATTTTATGGAGGAGGCATTTAGATGATGGATTTAATATTGGAGGGGTATACTTCAATGCCCTTGATAGAAATTATGAACCCTACAAGCTTGTTGGTGAGGAAACT
This sequence comes from Taxus chinensis, assembly GCA_019776745.2. Taxonomy (NCBI): domain Eukaryota; kingdom Viridiplantae; phylum Streptophyta; class Pinopsida; order Cupressales; family Taxaceae; genus Taxus; species Taxus chinensis. Next base: position 294,136,716 of record CM034154.1, read on the forward strand.
AAATACACACTTTATTATATGAAAAATTCCCCATTGAGAAAATATTAAGTTCTAAAAGGTTAGTGATTAATTAAAATGAAATTAATTAATTATTATGTATCCTAAATTTATTTAATTTAGAGAAAAATACATAAAATTAAGTCTTAAAGTTAATTTAGAAAAATTGAATATTACTTAAATGTGAAAGAAATATATAAAGAAAGACCAGGTTTTTAAATAGGATGGGAGATATGTACTTTAAAACCACTTTAATATAGGGTGGATAAAATAAATAGAACTTCTCATGGATGTGTTAAGAAGGGTAATTAAATAGTTAGTAGGAAACATTTGAATAAAAAATATATATTAAAAATTTTAAGGTTGTTATTAAAGGGTGTGTTGGTTGAAAATCCTATCCATTGAAAACTTATTTAAACCAGTGGTGTAGGGATTTAATATACCCATATCGATAGGAAATTTTTTTCTCAAGTAAATTTTATTTGATACCAAGTGAAGGAAAGTGGTGGGCATTGGAGAGGGGCACTCATGAGGGGTATCCTAATTGGGGTACATGAAGTATAACCCAAGATGGTTCCTGACAAGGGAAAGAAGGTTATTTATATATATATATTTTCTGAATAGTGTACGTATGTCAGAGAAAAACCTATAAGGTAAGGGTGAGGAGGAATACCTATGAATGAAGGTGGAAGGTAGAGTGCGTGTGTCGTGATTTACCAATCTAATTATAATTTCAAGAACTTCCTTTTTCTAGGAGGAAATACTTGCAAATACAAACAAGACCACAAGAGGAATATTAAACAATACATGTTAGTGGATTGACTAGCGTATGCTATATCTGGGAAGTGTGATACTTCCTAGATGGTTATCAATCCACTATTTAAAACAAATTAATGCAAGAAATGATGTAAAAAAATAATTTCCTACTGTAGTTGATATGATTTAGGTGTTTCACTCAAGTACAATAAGAAAATCTAATCTAAAAGGCTAGGTTACGATCAGATCTAGAAGTCAGACAGGTAAATAAGGTAGTCAGGATAGGATAGATTTAAGTTTCGAGTAGTCTGGGTTATTTGGGTGAATTCTATGAGATTGCTGTTATAAGTAGATATACTAGACATAAGGACCAATGTCAGTCCGGTATGACTGATTCTTGTTGAGGGTAGACCAATGACAGTTTAGGTTAATCGGCTTCGGTAGGTTCCAGCTGATAGAAACTCATTAAAGTTTTGTTTTGGTGATTCTGTGTGATTTCACAGAGATAGGAAAGAGAATGGCGAGGTTTATGAAAATGCTTAGAATACTCATAGATGCATGGAGGTGGGTATGGAAGGCTGGGAGGTTGTAGGTGGTTAGGTAAAGGGATTGGTAGGAAGGTGAGAGATAATGGGATGCAAGTGAAACTAGAACTCCCAAACAGGAATGGAGAATCTAATCTAAATAAATATGGAAAGATGTAAATCTAAAGGTACTTACTTGTACTTGCAGACCTGGTGGTTGGATGGAGGTGATGGTTGATCCATGGAATTGGTGATCAGTGTTGTGGCTATGCTTCCTGAAATGTTACCATGAATGCTTGCCTTTCAAATCAGTGCTTCTGGTTCAAGATGTTTGGATGTGTAGGAGTGCTCTAGTGCGTGCTTGCATGCAAATCTCTCTTCTCCAAAACTTGAATAATTATTCCAACCTCCCAAAAAAGGTTACCAAAGTTAATATATGTTAACCAACGATGGTTTAGGGTTACCAACATCCATTTCAAGTTGACCGGTGTTGGTTAAGCGAGAAATTCTAGGTTTACTAAAATGATAGATCTTGACAATTTTTTTGGGCCATCTCTATCTATTGTGGCAAATAAAAATGGAATGTTTCTCTTAGATAAGAGGGAATGTGGTTAGAGGAAGAAGAGGCATGTGATTTTAGGGTTGAACTAAGTCTTAGTTAATTAAGGTAGGTAGGACTAAGTCTTAGTTAGCCATGACAAGTGGATATTGAGTCCTAGTAAAAAGAAAACATGCTAAGAATAGGTTTATGATGAGGTGCCTAGGTTATGTGGCGGGGTGAGGTGTCTAGGTGAGGTGGAAGGTAATTAAATAATGAATATTGTGATAGTGGGAATTAATTTAATTGTAGGTAATTAAATTAATATACATGTGGGAAGAAGGGGGGGTGTGACCCAGATTTTGTGTCTACAATAATATTTCCTCCTGATAATGTGGCCATAGCTTGAGGTGTTGAATCTTTGGTATCACCTAGGAGTTACCTAACACACACATAGTCCTCTCTTAGATGTGTGTGTGTGTGTGTGTGTGTGTGTGTGTGTGTGTGTTTAATCCTTAAACTATTATTTCAATATACAATTGGATGTTTTATATGGTAAGGTATTTATTTAGTTTTAGGATTATTAATCAGGGAAAATTTATATCACACACTTAACATGGTTAAGGAGAAGAAATTATTGGATTAGTTTAGGAAAGTATTGGATTAGTTAAGGATATTATTGGATTAGTTAAGGAAAGTATTGGATTAGTTGAGAAAATATTGTGTTAAGGACAACGAGATGGTCCCTACATTGTTTACATTTTCCTATGTGGTCGTCAACATAGTATTCTATGGTTTTGTGGATAATGTCATGAAAAATGTATATGTCATTACGTGTTGATAAGGGGCACCTATGTTTTTAAATTCCAAAGGGAATAATGCAATAGAAGAAAGTTCCCCAAGGAGTGATGAAGGAGGTTTTATGTTGATCATCAATAACAAAGAGGATTTGATTGTAGTCAGAGAATCCATCCATCAGGGATAATGTTTCATGGCTAGCGGTGAGGTTGATAATATGGTCAATGTTCTAAAGAGGAAATTTGTATTTGGGATAAGTGAGATTGAGATCTCAAAAATCCATGCAGATACGTATCTTGCTAGAGGATTTGGTTATAGGTACGATATTAGAGACCCATTGTGGATAGTCAATGGGTAAGATGAAATTGGAAGAAAGAAGACATAACTATTTTGTGATGGGAAGAGCCACGTGAGGGTGCATCTTGCATAAATTTTGTTGGAAAGGATTAGCATTAGGAAAAAAGACAATGTTGTGAATGATGATGTTAGGGTTTATAGCTAGCATGTCACTATATGACCATAGAAAGGCTTGACTGTGTTTAGAGAGGAAATTGGTGAAGTCCTTCAACTATTCAGAATCTAAGGAATGAACAATTTTAACTATGAGAGGATCATGTGGATTTTCTATATTAATGTCGATCGTGGATTTGTTAATGAATGTGGATGTGTTAGGAGGCAGGGTCTTTTGAAGATAACGGTCTTTTGGCCCCATATACAAGAGGATATATTGGTCATTTTGGCATTGGAGAATGTCAATGGTAGGGGAGTCCTCTATCATTTTAGTGAATATGAGTGGGAGAGTATTAGTACCGTTGTTAGTTTGATAAGTAAGTGGTCCTAAGGTAATCGTATTGACTAAAAAAAGTTAGGAGGGATGGAAAAAATGTCATATGTGTGCATGGGGTCATCGTGTGAGGATGGAAAATATGGTTCATGTTTTGTCCCATATCTAGATGCAATGCTTGTGAAAGATTATGAGGCCAGTTTTTTGAAACCTAATACATTATTTTCTTGAGGTTTGATAGATAGATTGAGGATTAAGTTATGAATGAATTTTTCGTAGTGTTTGAGGCTAAATCCCTTCCGGGAACAACTATGGAGATACATATTTGTAAATGATTGGTTATACAAGAAGGTGAAATTTGATATGAACTACTTAGTATAAGGTTGATATTTACGATGTGGGGAGGGATGATTGATCCCTCCATAGATGAGTTTAGTTTGGAGATGTGAAGGACTGAAGGAGATGACATATCCAACATTAGGCTCATACATGGGCTGTTTTTTAGTTCCTCCATATGTATTCAACATAGGAAGAGAATTAAGGGTGAGGAGGTGATACTCCCCTAGTGAAAGGTGTTGCATGACATCATATAAGGAGTTATCATCTAGTAATTTTCATGCTATGATAAAAGAAATGGTAGAGGATTCATTAGGACATCTCGAGTTCATTTTATGGATAAGCACATTGTTAGGTTTATACGTCATGTGGCATGCCTTGAAAGGGTTTGGGTTAGCTGGAATAGTGAAATTTTTACCCTCATGTTCATAATTGAGACAACGATGGATGATGGATGGGATACAACATATACCGCGTATCCATATTTATCCTAATAATATGTTATATTGAAACTCTCCTTCTACAAGATATAATATTTCGTGGAGGGCCTTGATGCTGAACTTGATTGGTAAGTTAACCATGCCAAATGTGGGAGTGATGGTGTCATTAAAGGAACACAATACTGCTAGTGACTTGAAAACAATAGTGTTGGGTAACTGAAGTTTATCAAAAGTTTGTGATTATTTAATATTAATGCTAGCGCCATTTTTTTTATCATGACTATATTAACAAGCATACCATTAATTTGGGTAGTGATGAATAATGCAAGGTCATGGTATTTATATTGTAATGATGAAATTTTAGAATTGTCAAAAGAGATAGCAATAGACATTTTGAGGGTACCAACTAGGTTCGTGAATCACTATGGATAGTCTTAGGGTATTGAGAAGGAGTGAAGTGCTTCAATCATGGCTTGTCCATGTTGAGACAAGGTTTGCACAAGATCGTAAAGCGACATATTTACTGGATCTTGATGAAGTTTTTTAATGATGGTATTATGTATGGAAGTGGTATATTAGGTATGTGGAGTGGAAATGATGGAAACCTTAGCATTGGAAGGAGGTGTTAGATTAGGTGATTTTGAAGTGAGAGGGATGGAGACCTTAGAATTTATTAGATATAATGTCTTAGGTTCTTGTGCACAAACTATGGTAGTTATACGTACTATGTCAATTTGATGAAGCATGCTTTTCAGAAGATGCCTCACCTTTACTAGATGTATATGTAGTATAAGGTGATTATTTGGGTGTAGTGGATTTAAATGTTTGATGGGTTATTTTTACTAGATTTTATTATTCTAGATATGTGGGAAGAAGCCCTCTATTAGTGAGGATTCAAATGGAAACATGAAGAGATTTTCATTCCTTGATGGAATTTCCTAGTGTTCGATGATAATCACAAAATGCCTCAAAGTTATACCAGGAGGATTTCCACCCTAGAGAGCTAGATGGCTTAAGAGGAAGCAAGGTTATGATAGATTATTGGATGATACTTTCACAAATTCTTGCATAGTTTTCTGTCGAGGATGAGGTTGAAGGGATTGGTGTTTTGTTAGATGATTTGGGAGTTGATGTTGGAGGAATAATTTATTATGTGACATGTTTAAGTGTATATTGGGGAATGATCTTAGATTTTGTAATAATGACTAAAAATATGGAAGAGAGGTGTGACCCTAGAATAAAGGGCAAGCAATTTGGATCATGTATTGAGATCGTCATATGATTTTGCGATGTGATTGTAGATAGTGGGATTGGAGGTCACGTAGTGAATTTTTTGAGATTTCATACATAATGTTGGGTGAAATGATTTTCATAAGATCTCTTCATTATTTTTATGATATGTTATTTTTCTAAAGGTCTTAAAGAGGCCACATATGAGTTTAAATTGGATGCAATGGATGTGGGGGGCTCGTGGTCTTGCTAGAGGAGATACTAGGGAGGTAGTGTGATTCAGTGGGTGTTTTTGGGGTAGAAGCACTAGGTGTTGATGATGTGGATGGTTCAGATTATGATTCTATAATAGACACATCTATTTCAATGAATAGTGTGTGTACATAAAAGTAAAATAGATAAGGTAAGGGTGAGGAGGAATACCTATGAATGAAGGTGGAAGGTAGAGTGCATGAGTTCTGATTTCCTAATCCAATGTTGATTGTGAGAAATTCATTTTTGCTAGGAGGAACTGTTGGTGTGTGTTATTTTCCACAACATTAGGTGAGTTATATCACTTAGGTGAGATCATAGGTCCACATGTCATTTAGGGGTCATTATGAGATTATCTTATGCGTCAGTGTGTCAGTGCATCATATGCATCATTAGGAGTTACAATTTTATTCCAGGAATGTAACTCCCCCTCTCCACTCAAGTTGTCATGATTGCAGCACTGGGGGTTACTTAGCACCTCCTATATGTACACCCCATTTGATCTATGAGATAGAGGAGAGTTTTATGGCTTAACCAGGTTCTGCTCGTGTTTCAAATATTTACATGCACATTCAGTTGATGCTCACTCCTCCCGAGATCTCTTCACGCTGCTGTTCACACATTCATTGATGTGCACGTCATCCCTTGTGATCCTTGTTTGTGGGTTTTAAACCCTCTTTCATGGTATCAAAGTGGATCTTGTGGATCCGTGCACTCCTCGATGTTGCTCATGCGTTTCCTGACTTCTAGTGTGATCTTCAAATTTTTGTTGCATGTATTGTAATGGTTATTCTGATTGTGATCTTCTTACATTGATTTGGGCATCATACCTATTTCACGGGTTTGATCGTGGTTTGTTTGGGTTGTTGTTCAAGTTTCTAGTGTTTTTAGAGTTTGGTGTCTTTTCGGGCTTGTCAATTCCTTGCTTGCATATGCTCATATTTGTATGCTCTACTTGCATTTTTTGAGGGTGTACTTGGCTATGTGTTGGGTGTGGTGGCTTGCGTATAACTCAGATTTTAGATTCTGCTATCCGTTAGTGCATCGTTTTTGGCCTCTACATGGACTGTGTGTTTTCCTCCTACCGCCATTCAAGGCTTGCCTGATTTGCACTGTTCCTTGGCTTTTAGTTGGTCAATCTCGGTGGTTCCTATATTCTGTGTGATGTTAGGCCTCCCGTACTGAGTTCTTGTGGCCTGTGGCTTTGCCACCACTCCAAAATAACTCATTGTTATCCTTGCTGACACCTCGACCTGCCCTACATATCTGGCTCATGCACTCAGTTTGTGGTTTGTGCATTCAGTCTGTATTATAACACCACGTCGGCTTTGGCTCAAGGATTTGTATGCTCTTGTGTGAGTGAGTCCTTCTTTAGATTAAACACGTTGGATTCAGCCTACAATGTGGGATCGCTCACTATGAGTTTGGCAGTCCCTCTCTCTAACTGCTTAGGCTTGCCTGTTGGATCTTCTCGTTGAATGACTCATCTTTGCATTGCCAGCCCGTCTCCTCATTCGACGTTTCTCCTAGCTCTCTGACCCTCCTTCCAATGGCTCCATGACCTATAACCAAGTTATGCATGGTCAAACCATTACCATAGCATGTGACACGTCTCCTCCAGCTCCTTGTGTAGACCTTCAGCACCCATCCAGCTCACTGCCACCACATGATCAATCCAAACATGGGCCCCCTCCCTTCCACCTTCTTTTTAAATTTTTTTAAGGTGTTACAAAAAATATTTTCATGCAATGTAATAAGTTTTAGACTATTTTTTCTTGTAATTAAATCCCTTCCTACGTTTGTCGAAGACGAAGGGCAAGGTCCGGGGTTTGTAGGAGGCTAACCCCCCCTCGTAAGCAAAACAAACTATTCCTAAAATTTGATGCCATTTCCAATGGGTACCCACACGATACCCTTTGCACCCATTTAGGGAACTTTTTAAATGTGTTTGCAGCATTTATTGACATTTTCCATTAGTTGCGGGAATCATTTTAATGCTATAACTTTTGACTCGCTACTCTTTTTTGAGTGCTTCTTTAGTCAAAGCTGCATTATTTTTCACACATTACATGATGAAATTGTCAGTTTTGTAAATACACTACTTTATAAAGTGCCACATTCTGGGGGGTTGACTAGTACTCTTGGGTTTTCACAGACATACGTATTATCAGCCAAGTCTGACGTCTTGCTTTTGTGCATCTTACATTTTTCATCATGGAGAGTGCTCTTTCTAGACTTGAGCATCATAGGATCGATTTACAGACTGCGCCACTTCTTACCGGGAGAGGGAACTATTCAGATTGGCATGCTTCCATGGAACATTACTTCACTCATGAGGGTCTTTCACCCTTCTTACTTGGGCCAGTTCCTACACCCACCGATCATCGTCATCTGGAGGACTTCTTTGACACTTGTGACCATGTTTTTGGTCACATAATGATGCATGCCTCCAAATATTTCTTGTTTCACATGGAAAAATCAGATCCACCTCACCATGTCTGGAGCATTCTTTAGTCCCTCTATGGAGACCCTTCACATACTACCGCCATTGTTGTTGTTGCCGATTAAGTTGTATCCTCTTCTTCGTGTGATGACAGTTCCACTGATATAGACTCACTTGGTTATACTTCTGATGACAAGGATTATACACCCTATTTTGATGTTGAGAGTACTACAGAGGACTCTTCTCCTCTTTCTCTCACTATTCCAGAGAGTGTTGAAACTTCCCACATCTCATCAGATATCGACCAGTCTCCTACTTAGTCTCACACCATCATTACACCCACCTCCTTTCCACTTTCAGTGTCTGAGGCCCCTTTCACTCCTCTACCTTCATTAGATGATTCATACCTATCTGACATCACTCTTCTGTTTGTTGAGTACCCTATTTGGGATGAGTATCTACCTGACCTTAGTTGTCTTTTCACAGATTCTACTTGTGATGTACTACAGGCTTCTCATCCATCTACAGGTGTTTCAGAGGAGTTCATCATCCCTATTGTTGGGAGTGCCCCTTCCACGAATCATGTCACTTCCACATTTCTAGAGACCTTCATTGATCCACCCTAAGCGTTGGATCCCTTTTCTGTTGTGGAGGATGTTTTGTTCCCTTCACGTCACTTGGACATCCTTTCTATGGTTGTTCCTCTTTTTCACTCTGACAGTTCTGTGCACATGGTATTACCTTCAGTTCCTTGGCACTCACTCACTAGACCTATGTCACACTTCCATGATCCAGAATTAGATTTCTTCGTGTTGCTACCTTTAGTTTCCTTTGTGGAGTGGGCGGACTTCCAACACATCATTTTTGTCCTTCCTAATGGTAGGCACACAGTTTGTTACGGGTGGCTCTTCTTTAGTCTCTAGGTAGAGGATCTCATCATCAACATTCTTCTGGGGGACTTCCTAGAGCTATAGAGTTCAGATCCATCCATGGAATATTCTGTATTCCTCTTGTCTCCCTATTCTTCTCTCTTCTTCTTCTTTATGAGAGATTGCCTCTTTGTACATGGGTACCATTTCAGGCTTGTTTATGGCCGGGACCCATATTTCACATCTTTCCTAGATTAGAAGTGTGTTTTTATCTTGTGGTGGATGTTTTTCCCACTGGGTTTCCTTCACTGCTTGGGATATTTTTCTTGTATATGGGTACCTCATCAGGCTTTATGCCAGGGACCCATTTCTCATTTCTAACTTACTACTTCATCTTATGTTATGATGAAGGGGGGTGTTGGTGTGTGTTATTTTCCACATCATTAGGTGAGTCATCTCACTTAGGTGAGATCGTAGGGCCATGTGTCATTTAGGGGTCATTATGAGATTCTCTTACATGTTAGTGTGTCAGTGAGTTTGTGCGTCAGATGGTCAGTGCATCATATGCGTCATTGGGAGGTACACGTCTATTATGGGAATGTAACTCCCCCTCTCCACTTGAGTTGTCATGATTACAGCACTGGGGGCTACTCAACACCTCCTATATGCACACCCCATTTGATCTATGAGATAGAGGAGAGTTTTATGGCTTAACTAGGTTCTTCCCGTGTTTCAAATATTTGCATGCACATTCGGTTGATGCTCGCTCCTCACGAGATCTCTTCACGCTACCGTTCACATGTCCATTGATGTGTACATTGTCCCTAGTGATCCTTGCAGGTTTTAAACCCTCTTTCTGGAACTACCCGCAAATACAAACAAGACCACAAGAGGAATATTAAACAATATATGTTAGTGGAGTTCGTAACATATGCTAGATCCGGGAAGTGTGATACTTCCTAGATGGCTGTCAATCCACTATTTGAAAAAACTTAATAAAAGAAATGATGTAAACCAATAATTTCCTAGTGTAGTTGATATGATTTATGTGTCTCATTCAAATACAATAAGAAAATATAATCTAACAGGCTAGGTTATGATCAGATCTGGAAGTCAGACAGGTAAGGTGGGGATAGTTCAGGGTCAATCTTTAAGTGATTTGATTTATTTGGGTAAATTTTATGGGGTTGTAGTTATTGGAAGGTTTATTAGACATAGAGACCAACTTCGGTCTTATATGACCAATTCCGATAGAGGATAGACGAATTACGATTTAGGTTAACTGGCATCGGTAGGGTTGAGGTGATAGAAACTTAATGAATTTTTTTTTTGGTAATTCTTTGTGATTAGATAGAGAGTGGATAGAGAATGGTGAGGTTGATGACAATGCTGAAAATACTCAAAGATGCCTGGAGGTGGGTATGAAAGGCTGGGAGGTTGTAGGTGGTTAGGTAAAGGGATTGTAAGGAAGGTGAGAGATAATGGGATGTAAAGGAAACTAGAACTCCTAAACGGAAATGGAGATACTAATCTAAATAAATATGGAAAAAAGTAGATCTAGAGGTACTTACTTGTACTTGTAGACCTAGTGGTTGGATGGAGGTAAAGGTTTATCCTTGGAACTAGTGATGAATGCTATAGATTTACTTCCTGAAATGTTACCATGATTAATTTCCTTTCAGATCAGTTCTTGGTTGCTGGTTAGGGATGTCTGGATGTGTAAGAGTTCTCTGGTGCATGTTTGCATGCATATCTCTCTTCTCTAAAACTTGAATAATTCTTCCAATCTCCCAAACAAGGTTACTAAAGTGAATATATGGTAACTGATGACAATTTAGGGTGACCAACATCAGTTTTAGGTTGACTGACATCAGTTAAGGTAAGAAATCCTAGGTTTGATAAAATGACAGATCTTGGCAATCTTTTGGGCCATCTCTATCCATTGTCATAGATCAAAATAGAATGTTGCGCTCAGATAAGTGGGAATGCGGTTAGAGGAAGAATAAGCATGTGATTTTAGTGTTGAACTAAGTCTTAGTTAATTAAGGTAGGTAGGACTAAGTCTTATTAGCTATGGCAAGTGGATATTGAGTCCTAGTAAAAATGAAACATGCTAAGAATAGGTTTATGATGAGGTGTGTAGATGATGTGGTGGGGTGAGGTGGAAATTAGTTTAATTAAGGTAATTAAATAATGAATATTGTAAGAGTGGGCATTAATTCAATTGAAGGTAACTAAATATACATGTGGGGAGAAGGGGGTTGTGACCCAAATTTGATGTTTAAATTTTTCCCCTTTTTGTTGCGTAGCTTGTATTGGTAAGCGATGCTAAAAAAAATAGGGAGTGATTTCCCCAGGTGTTGGTGAAGGTGATCCCCCTCAAACTAGGAATTGATGAGGTGTTATACGGAATCAGTGAGTGGTTTGATAAATGTTTAGTTTTTGAAAGTGAAGGTAGGTGGCAAAGTGTAAGAGTACGATGGGAAAGGGTGATGGTCATTTTGGGTAATGGGTAATATGTTGGGGAAAATATGCTAATGGGTAATGGTCAAATCGAGTAATAGGTAATGGGCCAAGGTCAAATTGGGTAATGGGTATTGGAAATCAAAAGCACACACACATATAGATTGTAACACAATACTGGGTTGAAGAGCTTGCAAAATCTACATCATCCAAGGTTGATAGGTTTATCCAAACAAAGGTGAAGTGATTAAGGTATCCAAGATATAGGACATGGTCTGGAAAAACAATGTAGGTAATGTGCAAGAACATTTAGGTATGTTCTGGTACACCACAGGTTTGGTTAGGATAAATGACATAGAAATAGGTAGGGCATGGTTGTTAGGCTAAAACAACATAGGTAATAATATTGCAAGGTATAATGAGTACATAAGGTCAATGGTCACACCAAGTAGGTCAAGTTTAAAAAAATAGGTCATGGCATGGGTAAGGACAAGGTATAGGTAAAATAACAAATCCCAAGACACAACTAAGGATATGTAGGTGTAGTGTGGGCTTGTAGGTATGGTTCAATATGTGTCCGTAATGATAAAAGGTGTTTAAGCACTAATGGTTGTAGGTAAAAAGAAGCTTAGCAAGGGAAAATAGCTATAAGGGTTGACCAATGCTGGTTATAAGGTGACCAACATCAGTTTCCTAAGGCACAAATATGATCGACGCCAGTCATGTAGAATTGTGATTTAAATAGGAAACTTACTCTTTTTACGGAATCATTTTTCATTTGCCAATTGTAGAAAATGAAAGAGAAGAGGTGGAAAGTGAAAAAATGAGACGAAGAGTTGAGTTAGCGAGCCTCATAATGGGTGATTAGCATTCGGTTGGTAGGTCCATGAGATCGGTTGGGGTGTGTTGGTGGGGCAGTAAGTAGTAGGGGTCTTGGGAATAGGTTTGTAGGTTATGATTGATGTTGGGTGAAGTCAAGGTTTAAAAATGTTGTGGTGTAGTGGATGCATGCTAGGGACCAGTTGTGGATGCGAGATAAAGTTCCACTACTATTGCTAGTAATATGGTAGAGCATGACCGCTGAGGAGTGGAGGCATGTGACAGATGTCAGCTTGATTGGGGTATGATGCTACAAGCACATAGTTTGGGAGCTGAGTTTGATGGTCAAACTCATCAACATATGGGATTCAGTGACCAACACATTTCATTTGTCAATGTTTGAGACCACAGTCACCCTGGAAGATGTCTATAGGATACTGCAACTAATTATAGTGGGAGAGGAGGTATATTATATTTCCTTAGAGGCATCATAGGAGCTGATGTTGGTGGTGTTTGGAAAGGGGATGAAAGAGATGAGGTTCCATATCACGATCCTGAGTTATGGAGGTATGTACGTGACCCATCCTTAGGAGATGAGGTTGATGGTATTGATTATGGAGGAAGTGTGTTGTTTTGCGCTACCAAATTTGGAGGTGGGGGATTCCCATGGGTGATGATCGGGGTTCTCCATGACATGATGGAGGAGAGGAACCATTTTTCTTGGGCACCAACATTCTTGGTGAAATTATACAAGGAGCTATGGGCCTATGGGAGGCTATAAAGGTTTAGTTTGTGCTTTTCCTTTCTTCTTCACTACTAGGAATATCAGCACATTGTATTTTTCCATCCATTTGGTATGGCCTGACTTGATGCATTCAATGTAGGCTTGGTTCGAATTGGCTACAGTTGTTGGGTTCATATTGTTAGAGAGTGTAGGGATTCTAAGGCTACACACGATGTAACATAGTACAAGCGCATACTAGAGGGGTTATCTGGAGTGGACATTATTTGGAGGCTGTATGTTGGCTTCCCATCTTACAGGTAGATGGAAGTTGAGCTAGATGAGCTTCAGTTGCTCAGATGGATAGAGGGACATCATGCTAGAGAGCATGAGATGATACCCATGGATAAGGTTAGATGATAGTTTGGGATGCCTCAGGATGTGCCTCCACCATTCCCTTAGTATAAGAGAGATGATATGGATATGACTATGCCTCTACCATAGCTGACGATGCTGACATGACAGGAGAAGCAAGCATTGGACTAGTGGATTGATGACACTGGAGTTATAGATATATACAAGCAATGGTGGGAAATGAACCTATGGGAAACACCATCAAGGCCAGGGAAACTTGACCTAGCCACGGTTACGGTACAAAGGGACACATTATAAGGGCAGGAGACTACCCTTCTAACACAACTTGGAGTAGTGCAAGGGTATCTGATAGGATCTGAGGCACAAGTTGCCACATTACAGGCATAGGCCTAGGTAATATAGGGATAGGAACCTTTACAGGGTGGAGGGGATATGTGGCCACCTTACAGGCACATGTAGTAGGTTTACAGGGCTAGTTGGCTACTACACATGCATAGGTTGTGGCCTTACAGGCCCAGGTCATAGCACAGACACCCTCACAGGCCCAGGAATAGGGTCCCATTTTATAGGAAGTAGCAAGACAGGGTCCTATGGTACAGAGAGGAGGACAGGGGTCAAGGCCATAAGTTGTAGGAAAGATATCACAGGTTGCTGTGAGACCTATGGAATCCCCATAGATAGTACTGATGGCCAGATTCAGGGATGCCCTGAATGAGGCCAGATACTATCAAGGTCATTTGACTGTTGTAGGGATAGATGTTCCTTCCTATTTAGAGTATAGGGTATAGTAATCCTCGAGTGAGAGGACAAGATCTCATACACATTATACATAGAGTACAGGGGATGACGAGCCTAGAGATAGGGTTAGGGAGAGGCCACTAGCTCACGGAGGCTTGAACTAGCTGCAAGTCAGGTGGAGGTGAGGGCTAGACCCATAGATGGTGGAGAGATGATGACAGGGTTTCGAGATGGAGGAGAGTAGACAAATGATAGCATCCTGGACATTAGATGGGATGATGATTGATTTCATCATCATTATTATTTTTGATATATACAGGCCTGCGTGCCGATTATAGTGAGGTTGTACATGATATTTTTTTAGAGTTTTGACTATATACCAGCTTGCGTGCTGAAGATGGTGAGGTTGTGTATGAGGGTTTTTAGATACTGGTATTTATTTTTATCTGTGTATATATGTATTGATACATAGACTCTCTCATTTATATATTTGATAATGTTTATTGGATGAATAATTTACTTGTGTTATAAAATTTTCATTGCTATATGTATATGGGTGGAAGCAGGTGGATTAGGCATGATGGAGTTAGGTCGGTTCAGGCTTGATGGAGTTAGGTCAGATTAGGCATAATGGAGTCAGGTCAGTGTAGGCATGATGGAGTTATGTCGGCTTAGGAATGATAGACTTAGGTCAATTTAGGCATGATAGAGTAAGGTTAGTTTAGGCATGGTAGAGTCAGGTTGGTTTAGGCATGGTTGAGTTGGTTCATTTAGGCATGGTTGAGTTAGGTCATTTAGGCATGGTTGAGTCTTGTTTTTAGTTTTTGATTTAATTTTCAAGTTATTGGTAACATAGGAAACAAATGATTAGTTTATGGTGTAGATTTCAAAAATTTGTGATATCATGGAAATGTGAAGTGCTCGATTGGATGTTTTTATGATGTGAGAACATGGTAGATATGCGTGTTTTTATTAATTTCCAAGTGTTGTAGAAAATGAAATATAAGATAGAATATGATTAGGAAAATGGGAGAAAATAGGTTAGGATAAAGAATGACCGAGCTAACCTCCAAGGCCCCCATGCACTAGGAGTGCTACCTATATAGCCCTGATAAAAAGGGGCCTCAGGTTAATGTAGTTCTCCCATAAGCTAGGGAAGAATATCATGAACTAGAGGAATGGGTTGGTAGATTTTAGGAATGATTACATCTAAGTCATAGGCATGGTTGAGTCTTAGGTGATAGACATGGTTGAGGCTAGGTCATAGGAATGGTTGAGTCTAGGTCATAGGAAAGGTTGAGTCTTAGGTGATAGCGGAAAGATTTTAAAATATAAGTGTCATTGGTCTGGTCTTGTATAAGGTAATCAATAAGTAATGAAGAAGGTGAATGGTAATAGGTGGTAAAAGAGTTGCTCAATTGATAAGAACGCTAGTGAGTCCACCATACCAAAGATAGTCTTATGAACATAAGACCCTAAAGGCGTTACATAATGGACTATTTGAAGGGTGAAGAAAGTCACATGATCATGAAATGTTGCAGTTGCGGTCAGTCCTTTGAGTGGGAAGGGAATTAGGGTGAAAAGGAAATTTGGTGAAAATGGGAGGTTTAGCGTAACTTTAGTGTACGACAACATGTTTACATGGTAAGAAACCCATGATCAAAATAGGAAATTCCATGACAAAAGGTCACAATTTTGTTCATTTGCTTTTGCTTTTGATAGACTAATTGATGTAGGAAGTCTATATGGGACGAGTATATTATCTCCTTGAGGTCTTCATGAATTTGATCAATGTGGGGAGATTTTGAATATTTTATTTTGGTTTTTGCAAGGATAGCCCCTCTTTTTTTAATTTTAATTTTATTTTTTATGATAGACTATGTGCATTATGGATAGCTTTGTATAACTGTCCTTCGAGGGAAAATTCTAATTTTAGTGATGAGGTAGAGAGAAGATATGTCCCTTTTGAGGGAGTTATCTCATTACTGGAATTTTGACTCAAGGAGTTGAAACCCATTTTAGTTTTAGGTGTTTACATCATGGAAAGTTGTGAAATAAACTGATGAATAGATTGCAACTTACCTTACAAAATTTAAAGTTGATGGAGATTAGTAGGCAAAGGCATTTTGAGAATAGCCTTTAATTTAGCAGGATCAAATTCTATGTTGCATAAAGAAATGATGAAACCAAGGAGTTTTCCTGAAAGTACAACAAAGACACACTTGTTAGGTTGAATGCAAACACAATATTTGATGAAGTAATAAAAAATGACCTTGAGTACTGTCAAGTGTTTGGCACGATGTTTAGATTTGGCAAGAAGGTCATCCACATAATCTTCTAATATGCGATGCATGATATCATGAAATATATAAGTCATGACTCGCTGATATGTAACACCAACATTTTAAATGCCAAAAGTCATGACTCAATAACAAAAGGTCCCTCAAGGAGTGATGAAGGTAGTTTTTTGTTGATCTTCTAGAGTGAGTAATATTTGATTATAACCTGAGAAACCATCCATGAGTTATAGCATCTCATGGCCGGCGGTGAGATCAAGCGGTTGGTCAATTCCTGGTAGAGAAAAGTCATCTTTGGGGAAAGCTAAGTTGAGGTCATGGAAGTCCATGTAAATGTGAGGTCCCCTTGTCAATTTTGTGATAGGAAAAATATTAGAAATCCATTGGGGATAGTCAATGTGTAGGATGAAGGAAACTGAGAGAAGGTGTTGAAGTTCTTCTTTGACAAGAAGGGCAATGTGAGGATGCATTTTCGACAACTTTTGTTTTATGGGTTTGGCTTTAGGAATGGTTACGATATTTTGGACCACAATGTTTCGGTCAATATGGGGAATATCAAAATAGGACCAAGAAAAAGTGTTGTTATGGTCCCAGAGGAAACAAATAAAATCTTCTTGTTTAGCAACATCTAAAGATTGGCCTATCTTTAGAATGTGTAGGTTATCGTGAGTGTTAATGTTGATTTCGATGGTCGATTCAATCAACATGGTTTACGTCTCAAAAGGTAACAACCGGTGAATATAAGAATATTCTGCACCAAGGTAAATGTAGTGCCCATCCTCAGGACTCTGGAAATAAGACCAGTCAGTCATATTTTTTTTTAAAGTGGGAACTAATGCTTGCTTAACCATTTCTCATTAATTAGTTAATTTATATTTATTTAATTTACCTGAAATTAAATTAATACTAACCCACAAACTAAATTATTTATTTAACTACTTGCCTAAAATCCCCGATTTGATTATCCATTTAAATACCCTATCTTGAATTTACCTTACTAACATCACTAGGGTCACTCGAGAAATTTACACCCCCTTTCATAAAAGTTGACACCCCTACCCCCCTAGGGTTTTATTTCACAATCTCATTTTTATTTAATAGTCTCCCTCACAGCCCATAATCCCATTTAAATAATTATAACCCAAAAGGTGTAGGATTAAAAGAGGACCCTAGGATCAATCCAATCCTAACCCTTGTTTTTCAGCTCACCCTAAATTTGCCCTAATCCTCTGTTTATTAGTTTCTTCTCTTTCATTTCATTCTATTTCTCATTTTGTTTGGCTCTCTTATTGCAGGTTGTAAGGAAGAACTATGGAATTTTCTCTCTTTTTTTATTTTATTTAAACCTGAACAAAATTTGTTTTAGAAATTCATTCAAAACCAGATTTTCTTATTTCTTTTTTTTGTGTGTGTTTGTACATATGTATTTTCTTATTGTTTGTTTATGTAGAGAAGGAGTGGTGGATTTGAGGAGAGGGGGAGTGTGGAGGAGTAGCATGGAGGCCGTGGCCAAAGGGGACAACATGGGACAATGGTGTGGGTGGTGGTGGAAGGGGGTGCGACCGGGGTAGAGTAGGGTGTGGCCTTATGGGAGAGCGGCGACAGGGACAGTGGTATCCGGGAGGGAGGTCAGGGGTATGGAAAAGGGGTTGTGGGGATGCAGTAGGGGCAACAAGCCACAAAGGAAGGGGCCAACGCATGGGTGGCTGTGTAGATAGTGGAGGCGGTAGAAAATGCGGGTGGTTGCGGAGTATGAGGGGAGGGTTTCGGCCCTCCCTCGACACCAAAACAATGCAAAAACAAAAAAAGAAGTCGATTCCCTTATTATTATTTTTTTATTATATACATATTTTGTTTATTAAAAACTTAAAACATATATTACATATTTATATGTATAATATATAATAAATGATATAATATCCTATATTATATATATATATATATATATAGATATTTTTATCATTCAGCAAATTAAAATGATAATATTTAATGTTTTTCTCCATATAATACATACATACATACATACACATATATATATATATACATACATATATATATACATGTATATATATACATGTATATATATACATACACACACACACACACACACATAATGCAATAAAAAAATAGTAAGACAAATGATATTGCACTTAGCAAAAAAAATAGTTTTAAAACTATAAATCTGCAATACTTGTTTTTGATAAATAGCCAAGAAAAATATGATTAATACAAGTTTAATTTATTTCCTTATTCTTTTGAAAAATATCACATTAACCATATTCCCAATAAATCAAATTTCCTTTGACATAAATAATCAGATTTCTATAAACCATATAGTGGTAGAAATATTTTTAAAACTAGTTTGACTTAGGATCTAAATCTATGAAGATTTTTACAAAAAGGATGCACATTTCAAATTGATGATAATTCTTCCAACATTAAATAGAAAACTTCCTATAAAAACTATATTTCCTTTCCAATAAGTAATATTTTTTGTCAAAATAATATTAAAAAACTAAGCATGTTAAAGGAGTATAGATATATTTTACAAGTCTTCCTCTTTTTTTTGCAAAAAAATTCCTCAATACATCATATTTTCCAAACATTCTAAAATACATAAGAAACAACCAACAACTCCTTTCTAAGATTGAAAGAAAGTTTTCAAATACAAAGAAATACAAAGCTTACAAGTGGTGTTCCATTCTCAAGTTGAGAACTTTTTACATGCCAAAGAATCTTTCCACATAGTCATACTCTAGAGGCTACAATGAAAGTAATGGCTCACAAAAATTTGAGAGAACAATGAAACTCCAACAATCACCAACTTTCAACTTGAGATCCAATCTTCATATGCCTTCAAGGAATCCAAAACAAGGAGAAGGATCTTGTTTTTCCACCTAACCATAGGCATCGTTACATGCCTTCCCAAGGTTGGGATGCATGCTAGCCTCCCCCAAGCCCATGGGAAAGAGGAATACCATCCACAACTTGTACAAGAGTGAGGGTGAACAAACAATAATACATCCACATGAAACAAGATGAATATAAAAACAAGACTCCAAATTTTACAAAGGTGAAAAGGAGAAGAACCCAAGTTCTACCTCTAAAAAAAAATGGGGAAGAGAGGAAAGGAGTTTTCCAAAAGTTGTAACCAACAATAGTTGCATAAAAACAAGATCTCCATACCCTCCTTATTTCTCCTAATTCATGCAAGCCCTCTTTATTTCTCCACCCTTTCACCAAATCCTTCTTGGAAGGATTTTCAAAGCCCAAAGGGGTTTCCTTACCAAGAATGGGGAAAGATGTTCAAGCCAAATGAACCAACTTACCCACCTCAAACCATTTGAGGGGAGTCTCTAAAATTCTACAAGGCTTGCCCATCAAGCCATAAGGATTGAGAGGGAAGAATCCCTCTCTCTTCCCCCACAAAATCCAAAACTCCGTCATACCATATGATGGATGGAGTAAAATCAAGAAGACAACAACTAAAAAATTCATGCAACAAAAAACATTTCCAAATAAACAAACTAATTATCAAGCATGATACAACACAAGCAATAAATCTCAAGAAGCCTACCTCAAAGTAAAGCTTTTCCAAATTAATCTCTTCCACTTCTTGACCCAAGAAACTCTAGCTCTAAAATCCACAAGCCTCCAAGCAATAACTCCAAAAAAAAGTCCTCTTCTTTTCCCATGAAGGAAAATTTGAAGAGGAGAAAGCAACAATCCTCACAAATGAGGGGGTGACATGTTTCACTCCTCTCCTCCTTCAAGGTCAAATATTCCAAAGATAAATGAGAGAAAGGATTAAATGACTTTTAGACCTCTTCTCCCAAATTACTCTAAATGATAACAAAACAAAACTTGTGTAACTTTTAACAAGCACACAAATTCATACCCCTTACATGGATGCGACCAAAGGAGAGGAAAAAAGGGAGGGAAAATATCTCTAGCCTTGGAAATAAGCCCCCAACCTATTAGGTAGGGTCTAAGGGATCATTTTTATTTAAGTGAACTCCTAAACTAAAAGGGGTCCCTAAAAATGCCTAAAATAACCCAATTTCGGGTTTAAAAAATTTAGCACAAGGGTAGAGGGTGTGGGGCCGACCCAAGGGTTCACATGTGACCCTAAACCATCTAGATTAATTACGTCATTAAAATAATTCAAAACTTAATGCAAGTGGGGTCATTAATTTTCCAAAACAAGTTTACAACACAAACTAAACACCCTAAGAAAAATTAATAATTGCAAGACATATTACATTACAAATGAGGGTCACCCATGGTGTCCAAAACAATAATTCTAACACTAAGGCCTCAAGAAATAAACATGGCTAGGACTTGGCCCCATGGGCTGCTTATACAAAGTTGTGTATCTGGCCTGAGTCCCACGTTCTCGTATGACCTGTCACCTGCACACTCATTGCACACATTAAACGCACCTGTCTGATAAAATATGAATCAACTACTAAATAAGATATCAATGAATTCTAGACTACCATATCATCTTTCTGGAATCGAAAGTATGAAAACGTGCACAACTATACATAATTCACCATAAGTTAGTCATAATGATAAAATGACATGTATCCATAAAATCCCAACATGCAACAAACTGAGTATCCATCAATATAATTATATTCCAAAACATCATCATATCGATTAGTATCCATGACATCATAAGATAATGAAAATAACATAGTAATCAAGCTAAATTGGTGCTATATGCCTAAATGTCCATACATGTCTAATCAGATCAAATCTCCTAATGTAATGTCCAAAACATATCAAGTCTCTATCAAAACATGTCTATGAGTAAATGAGCAACAAGTAACTGAGCTATAAAAATGTGGGCACTATAGTAGGTGAGTATAGAATCATCATCCTGACATTGAATGACGTTAATAGAAGGTGTATCGTCATCAATCATGTCAAGATACATGAAGGGAAGAGAAGAGGGAGCCTTGCCATCACATTGATAAGTTAGAGGTCCCATGGAGATCATGTTCATGATTTTTTTTTTTAGGAGGAATAGATTCAGGATCTATGGGCTCCGTGGGTGAAGGTGGTTATGTTGGTGAATGGTGTGAGGAAGGTTTCTCTTCCTCAATGAGGTCGATGTGGGCCTTCTTGGAATATGGTGTGGAAAATACAATGCCATTACGATTGTTGTGTTTATGGGTGGTACATGAAATGGTGTTATGGCAACCTTGTTCATAAAAAAAGAAACCAAAGCCTTTCCGTGCATAGTGATGAAGGAAAGTGCGGGTGAAGTGACAATTAGTAAGAGACTGGAGAAAAGATGAAAATAGTCATGTTTAGGATGGAGGTTCAGGTGAATAAGTGGTAGTATCAAGTCCCCGATATGTTAGGTTAGTGCGATGGTGAAGGGGACAATAAGGGAAAACCTTTCCTATGTGGTAGTCATAATAAGGGTGCTAGTGCAGGTTTCCATACTCTTGCGGAGTGAGGAACATGTTAATATTGTAGAGGCGATACTCCTCCATAGTGAGGCATTAAAAAACACCTTAAAGGGATCAATAGTATATATGCGGGTAGCAAGGATAGAAAAATCACCAGATGATTTGGAAGGAGGGGTATCAGTTGGTTGGGAAGTAGATGGGTCAGTTGTAGAGGTTCCAACAGAAGTAGGAATAAGAGAGTTAGGTGTGGGAGAGGTGGTGGCAACATTGGTGGATGGGGTCATGGGTGAGGGAGAAGTAGGGGTAGTGGCAGAATCCTTGACTGGTACAAGCACATTGTTAGGTTGGTAGAACATGTTACAAATTTTGAATGGTGACGGGTCAATGGGGATGGTGTAGTTATGCCCTTCATGTTTGAATTTTATATATCAGTGTAAAGTTGAAGGACACAACCCATGACATGAATCCAAGGTCTTCTAAGTAATAGGTTATGCTAGAACTCTCCCTCTAAGACAAAATAATTACGGGACAATGCGAGGACCCACCAAAACATGGAGAATAATGGTGCCAAGGGTGGAGGTGATGGCATCAATGAAGGAGTGGAGCATAACTGCGTTATTATACATACAATTGGAAGGGATGCAGATTTTATTATACATGTGGGAGGAGATGATGTTAATGATAGCACCATCATAGATCATGAAATGTTGTACGCATATGTTATCAATATAGACAGAAGTGAAAAGGGTGGGATTAGGATCATCTGAATGGAGAGGTACAATCTCCTTAGCAGAGAAACTAAGGGTGGTGACTTGATTAGTAGACATGGGGGTAGAAGAAGGATATGATTTGGTAAGAAATGCCACATGATGAGGGATGATAATGGAGGCCACTAGTGTGGGGTCATTGGGTAAAAATTACATGGATTGCAAAACCTCCATAAGGGCTTGTCTATGAGATTCAAAAGTTTGGAAGAGATCGTAAAAAGACATATTTAGAGGATATTTATGTAATTTTTTAATCTTTGCACGATGGGTGACCCCGTCAGAGATAGGGTATGTAGGTCCTTGAATGGTGATTTTGGGCATGTGGTATTTTGGGTACGATGTTGGTTGATAGGCTAGTGACTTTTTATTTTCCTTTATCTTTCTTGGTATGGGTGGTAACTTCGACCATGTTAATCTGAGGGGAGGTGGTAAATGGAGAAGGTGTAGGATGAGTAGTGTAATGGGATGATGGGAAAAAACCTAATAGTGGGAAAAAACCTTGTGAAGTGAGCTAGGCACACAAGCATTTGGGTGGTGATTTTGCCAACTCTTTGATACAAACCATTTTGATCTTGAATGTTGGAGGTGTAAAAAAGGGTTATAGGTGTGGAGATGCGGGTCATTGAAGAAGTAAGGGACGATGATGTGTGGTGATAGGTGAAGGTGGAACATGTTCCTCATCAATAAGGTCATCGTCGTTAAAATTTTTTTCAAGAGGACAAAGTTAGAGAAGAACAGTTTTTAGAGCCTTACAATTTTCTACATCACGTCTTGGCACACGATGATAGGAAAAAATATTGGTTTCATAAAACCCCTTTGGTTTAGGTTTGAGAGGATCGTAAGGTCGAAGTGGTGGTAATTTGATGATGGAAGTATCTAAGAGATTGGTTAAAATGTTGGCGTAAGACCCTACTAATGGATCACAATGGGAAGTGAGTGTGGGTTTGGGTAAAGGTGTGGATGATCATGAGGGAAGAGGATTTATAGGAGGGGGAATGGTTTGGCCCATTGGTTGGGTAAGTGGTATTATCATAGGTTTTAATGACATCTACTTGGTTAAAGGTGTGGTGGAAGAGCTAGCAATGCAAGGTTTTTTTGGTTTAACTACCATATTATCAGGTAGTGTGTTGTTATCATTGGGTTGCACCTTCTTGGGTAAAGCTGACATAGGTTTATGGGATGTAGAAGGAAAAGTAGATAGTGGAAGAGGAAAGGTTAGCAATGGGGATAACTGAATTGTGCTATAAGTGGTTAGTAGAGGTTGGGTGGATGGTAAGGGTTAAATTCGTATAGAAAAAGTTGGGGTTATAGTAATTAGTGGAGGTATAGGTGGTAATAAGTTCACGGGTGAGGGTGTTTGTTATCTGGGTAAATGAGGTGTAACGAAGGATCGTGATGCAACAGTAGGTTTCTTAGCTTTTGAATGGCCTTACGTAGGAGACTGTTTGGTTAGGTTTGATAGATGGGGCCCTAAGATGGACGTAAGGGGGGAAGGTGACAAAGGTATGGTAGGAGAGACCGATGTATGCTACCTAGAAGGTTGGGTCTTTGTTTTAGGAAGAGGAATAATGTTTGAGCAGGTATGGGAAGATGTGGCTTAGTCCAATTTAATAGGTGGGTGAGTCAGGCTTGATATTGACATGACACCCAAGGTAGTGATGGGCCTAGATACGAGAAAAGATATAGGTGTGGGTATGATTTTAGGTTTTGGAATGGTTTTTGTCATGGGTAAAGGTTTAGATGTAGGTAGAGATGATGAAGAATAAGATGTTTAAATAGGAGTGGTTAGTGTCGATGTAGTTTCAAGAAACACCATTGGGTAGATCATGGAAGTATCTTCAAGAAACATTTGCATTTGAGTAAAAAAGGGGAGTTGAAGATGTTCCCAAAGCATGGAATTATCAACGCAATCCAAGTGATTGGCTAGCTATGAAAAGGGACTAATGTAGAAGGAGATCCAGTTGGTATGGTGCCAATCCCTGTAAAATAGGTTTGTAAGATAGGGAATTGGCTAGCCTCAGAATCCGTGGGTAAAAGAGATAAGATCATATCAATGGGGTCCTAGGCTACTGAGGGAGAATTTCCCCCAAATGGTAGTGGTATGTCTGATGATTCTCCCATGGGTAGGAGAGATGGTAGGTGTGGTGAGGTAGGTTTCTCCCTTGGTGGAGGAGGAGGAGATGATGATTCTCATGTGGATGGGAGAATTAAAAGTGTTGAATGTTTGGTAGGTTGTGAGGTATATGGTGAAATGGATTCGGTAGAAAGTGTGGGTTCCTTCGTGAGAGTAGGGAGAGATGAAGGGGAAAACTATGTGGGAGAAGGAGTGGAAGAGGTATTCTCCTTTGTGGGTAGAGGAGCTCATGCTAGAATTTCCTCAATGGACAAAATAGGTGGAATTTGAGGAACGAATGATATGATATCAAAAACAACGTGGAATTCACAGACATTACTATCATTGGATGAAGGTTCACTATTTTGATTAGATGACAGTTTATGGTTAGGAAACGAATTTTTAAAGATGTGCAAATTTTGATTTGTTGACGCATTCGGGTTGTCCATGACAAGGTCTCCATTATCTATCATCTCTTGAACAATATTATTTAAAGTGATGTAGTTACTGTCACTAAGGCCTTTGATGTGATGGTAATTACAATAGTTGTGTTCCTTATACCATGCAGGCATAGGAATAGTGGGATCAAAACCTGGATGAGGTTTAATGGGAGGAATCATAATGGCTCTAGCTTTAAGAAGCTTTTAGAAGACTTGAGAATAGGGCTCTCTAATTGAAGTGTACTTCCACTGCTCTTACTGAAAATGAAAGGCCTGGACAAGGAAAATATTGAAATAAGGTTGGGCTTGATTATAATGATGGGATGGAACCACTTTGAGAATTACCTATTTCACTTGATTCTTAGATTGTTTATTTGAAGCGTTGACAAAACAGATAGGGTAACGATCATAGGAGGAATACCTATTCAAATGTTGGTTGATGGGTTTTTGTGCGCATATGACTTCCAAATGCATAGCTAATTGTGAGAGCTTCCTTTTGGCTAGGAGGAACTACCTGTAATGCAAACAAGACCACTAGAAGGAATTAAACAATATGGGTAGTGAGATGCCTAGCGTATGCTAGATCCGAGAAGTGTGATACTTCCTAGATGGCTGTCAGTCCAATGTTTTAAACAATTTAATGTTGTAAACAAAGTAAATCATATTATTATTTAAAATGATTCAGGCATCTCACTTAAAACACAATAAGAAATAGATCTAATCTAACAGGCTAAGCTAGAATAGAATCCAAAGGTCAAATGATTGGTTCTGGATCTCTACAGGTTTAATAGAGGTCTTGGGTAGATCACAGATGAATGGGGGTGAGATGAAATTTTGTGGGTAGGTCTCTGTTCTAGGCTATATGGGTAAATATAGAGACCAATGTCAGTAAGGGGTGACCGATGATGGTTAGGTGTAACCGGTGCCAGTTACTGTGAGATCTAAATATGTCACAGAACAAGTTGTGGTCTCCTTTGTGATTACACAAAGGAATTTGGTGGGTCGAGATGAGGAATTGGGTGACTGGAGTAGGCTTATGTGAGGTTTTAATGGGTATATGGAGGTTAAAATGTTGGAGAAGGTCAATAGGGGGAAAGGTAATCATTGGATGATAATATGATGATGAAATGAAATAAACTAGGAAAGTATGATGTTATACTTACTTGGATTCTGGTCCTGAATGCCTATGTGTAAGGGATGGAGGTGTTGATGTGGGGTTTGAAGGTTGCAAGTGATCACCAACTACAATAAATCTTCTGCATGGGCTGCATGTACACTCATCTTTGCTTGGATAGATCAAATCATGGCTGGGATGGCTATGCAGGAGAAGATGGTCAATATCCTTCCTTACATGCGGGTTTTCACTAGAATTTACTCTCTGAAGATACTCTATCTCTCTGAGATGTTTTCTTTCTCATCAATCTTCTCACAATGTTTTCCATACTTTTTCCAACCCTGAGAATAAGGTATTTTAGGGGTTAAAAGGGGTAACCAATGGTGGTTTGTCTTAACTAGTGACGGTTAGGGGTAACCAACATCGGTCAATGTGGGATATCCTAGGTTTAATGAACTAGGGAGATCTTCCTGAATTCCTTTGATATCATGTCATTATCCCATGGATTAGACTGGGAGCTTCTTATGAGCATGGGGGAATGTGGCTAGAGGGAATGTAGGCATTGATTTTTAGGGTTTGGGTAAGTCTTAGTTAGTTATGACAACTTGCTAAGAATATGTCTTATGTTGAGTTAGTTTGATGAGGTGTCTAAGTGAAGTGTATGTGTGGATATTATTTAAATAATATATTTAAATAATAAATATAGTGAGGATAATGAATTAATTTAATTAGATTAATTAAATTAATATTAGTGGGGTGAAGGGGGTCATGGCTAGGTAAATGTAATAAAGGGTGCTTATTTGTCGAGGGACCAAAGGGGAGTGTGACCTAATTAGTGTGACCTAATTTTAGTGTCTAAATTTTTCCCGTTTTTGTTAGGTATCTTGTATTGGTAAGTAATGCTAACAAAAATAAGATGTGGTTCTCCGATGTGGGGTTGAAGGTGATCCCCCTCAAACCAGGAACTGACTAGGTAGAAGGCTGAAGCGGTGAGTGGTTTGATAAAAGGAAAATATAGGGGAAAAGGTAAGTTGGTACATGGGAAAAGGGTGAA
The DNA here is from genome assembly GCA_019776745.2 of Taxus chinensis. Classification (NCBI taxonomy): domain Eukaryota; kingdom Viridiplantae; phylum Streptophyta; class Pinopsida; order Cupressales; family Taxaceae; genus Taxus; species Taxus chinensis. The sequence continues at coordinate 294,164,007 of CM034154.1, forward strand.
AGGTCGACTTGGGAAATATAGGTAGTGGGTTAGGGTCAAAGGTAGTAACAGTCAAACACACGCACATGTATAAAATGTAGTACGCTACCAGGTTGAAGAGTAGGAAAACTCTACATCGTCTAAGGTTGATAGGTTTATCTAAATAAGGTTGAAGTGAATCCTATATCCAAGGTATAGGATATCGTCAGTAAACACAACGTAGGTGAGGTGCAGGAACGTGTAGGTATGTTCTGGTACACCAAAGGTAGGGTCAGGATAAACGGTCATGGCAATAGGCTAGGTAAGGTCATTAGGTCAATCAATGCAGGTAACAATACCGCTAGGTATAGTGAACACGTGAGGTCAAAGGTCACTAGCGATGGTCCAAGTCCAAATATCTAGGTCACAGCATGTGTAAGGCCAAGGTATGGTTAAAATATCGAGTCCCCAAAGGAGAAAAAGAGTAGGCAAGCAAGTGAGGAGGTCTCGAAAGGTAAGGTAAAGAGGTTGGGTATAGGTGGGGTGGGGTAAAGGATCAGGGTAAATTGTGGTGTAAAAGGGAAAAGTAAGGGTAATGTGCAGGTAAAGGTGATTGATGCCAGTCATGGATAACTAATGTCGGTATAGAGAAACTAAGGATGGTTAGGTAGGGCATGAGACCAATGCCGGTCAAGGGTAACCAACGTTAGTTAGGTCGGGTTGGTTATAAAAACAAAAAATCCACATTTTTATTATTCATTTGTTATGTATGAAGTGAAAAAATGACAAAAAGAGAGAGAGAAAAGAGAAAAAAGTTTCAGGAGGAAACAAGACAGTGAGTTGGTAGTGGGATTCGACGAGGGTTGGGTTGGTGAGTAGTGGGTCAATGGGATCAGGGCGAGAGAGTTGATTGGTCAGAGGTTGTGAGTAGTTATTTGGTGATGGCAGAGGCTAGAGAGGGATCAAGCGAACCACCAACATAGTGGCTAGATGTACCACCGAGATGGTGGCAGTGCGACGAGGTAAGAACCTAACTATAGATTGGTGATTAGATAGATTATGGGTTTTGGTTATTGTCATTTGTAGGGTTTTGTGGGTTTGGGTTTTTTTTGGGTGGTAAAAATAAAATTTGGGTATGGGGGGAATATTAGGCAAAAAAGAGGGGGGGAGGGTAGTAAATTGTATAGGTGGGGTGGATAGGGGTATTGGGGTAGTGTAGGTCATTGTAGGTGGGTTAAAAGGGGAAAGGGGGTGTTTTTGAGAAAAGGGGGGTTTGGGAAGTCATGGGATTCAACACAACAGTGACGGACGTCAGTTGGGTAGAACCGGTATCGGTCACCAAATAGGTGACCGAGGCCGGTTAAGAGGTAACCGTGGTCGGTTAAGGTAAACTAATAGTGGTCAGTTTAAAGGTGATCAAAGTCGGTTAGAATAAACTAGTACCAGTTAGGATGTTAGGCACAAGGGTGAAAAATTGATGTAAGTTAGGTAATTGAGATGGGTAGGGTAAAAATAGGGTGGAGTGTAATGATAATTGGTGAATATGGTCATGGTAAATAGGGATTAATATCGTGCTTGGATTAGATGTAGGGGGAGAGCGCAGTTACACATGCGGGACAGGGTTCTGCCTCTACTGGTGATATTACGTGGCTTAGTGACCCCTTTGGAGCTATAGCACATGGAGGTAGTGGGATTGAGTGGGATTTAGTGCTACCAACATGTTATTTTGTAGCCCAGCTTGATGGTTGTGCTCATCGATAGATGGGACTCCACAACCAACACGTTCCACCTTCCGACGGGTGAGATGACTATAGCCCTTGAGGACATGTTATGAATTTTGTGGTTACCCATATTGGGTGCCCAGGTTTACTCTATCTCCTCCGAGGCCTCAGAGGAGCTGATCATAATAGTTTTTGGTGAGGGGGTGGTGGATATGAGATTCCATAGCACCAGTTTGAGCTATGGTGAGATGTACCTAGCCTGTTCAGATGAGATGAGGCTAGTGGTTCTATTGATGGAGGTAGTGAGCTGTTATGTACTGCCAGATGCAAAGGGTGGACACTTTCCCTGATCACTGATGGGGGTGCTCCATGATATGATGGTAGAGGAGACCATATTTTCCTGGGCACCAACATTCTTGGTGCAGATATACCGAGAGCTATGGGCATATGGGCGGTTGCGCAGGTTTAGCTTGTGTTGTAAATTTATACTACAATGATGGGCCTATGAGCACATAGTCTCTGTTTGACCTATAGGGATGCACCAAGTAGCTACAATCCCAATGAGATCAGTATGGGTGGGATACAAGAGATGGGTTCTAGTGATAGGAGATTGGAGATTGTATAGGACGACATATGATGTGGCCCATTTTTAGTAGTTGTTGGAGGGGTTATCCGAAGTGGAAATTATTTGGAGACCATATGTGGGATTCCCCTCATATAGGCACATGCATGAGGAGCTAGCTGAGCTCCAGCTAGAGAGGTGGATACAGGGTCGCCGCGCTGAGGAGGATGAGATGATCCCGGTAGATAGGGTATGACGACAGTTCAGGCTTGTACAAGATATTCCTCCATCCTTCCCACAATATCAGAGAGATGATGTGGAGAGACCTCTACCTCTACCACAACCTATAGTGCCTACAGGGGAGGAGGAGGAGCCAGTGCATTGGCAAATAGATGACGTCAGATGCATAGATAGGTATAGGTAGTGGTGGGCATCTCAGTTATGAGCCATACCACCTAGACCGGGGCAGGTAGACTTAGCTACCATCACAGTGCAGAGAGATTCCATATAGGGGCAGGTAGCGACACTAATTACCCAGATAGGTATACTACAGACATAGCTCAAGGGGTCAAAGGTAGAGGTAGCAAAGCTATGAGTACATGTAGCTAGTCTATAGGCCTAGATGGCAGAGGGAGGGGATGGAGGAGATGGTGGGGATGGAGATGGAGATGCTTAGGTGGCAACCTTAGTGGCTCAGGTGGCAGGTTTACATGGCCAGTTGGCCATAAGATAGGCATAGATTGGGGCCTTATAGGCCTAGATACAGACGCAGGGGTAAGGGACACCACCACATGCACATAGACAGGGGGCACCACCACAGGCACAGGTAGCTGGTCCCAGTTCACAGGCTGGTGTAAGGTACGTCGTTGCAGGGTAGGTACAGGGGCTGAGACCTATAGGACAACCATAGACCATGCCTATATCCAAGTTACAGGATGCCTTAGGTGTGGCAATATATTATTGGGATCAACTCATAGTGGCCAGGATAGACTTCCTATCTTACGGAGAGTACAGGGCACACAGTAGGCGTCTAGTGAGAGGATGAGATCCTACACACATAGTGTGGAGAGCACAGGGAGGTCAGCAAGTTTCAAGGCCCAATAAGGGAAAGGACACTAGTGCATGGTGATAAGAGCTAGGTGATGTGCCAACAAGGACACATGAGGCTGAGGGTGCAGGTGACACAGAGATGGAGGACATCCAAAAAAATGCCTGAGATGCAGTGACCTGATTTTTGATGTATACTAGTGATTTGTTGATATATATGCCGGCCTGTGTGCCAAAGATAGTTATATTTTTTATCCCATACTAAATTACGTGCCGAAGATATTTTGTATTGATTCATTCATTCGTTTTGTATATATAAGACCAGCCTATGTGTCGATGACATTTTTTATTTGTATATCGGCCTAAGTGCCAACATTTTTGAGATGAACGACATGATGAGGTGGACATGTATATTGAGACACACAGTTATTGATTTATATGATGAGATATATGGTATTTTTTGATGTGTTGATGTGTTTATGAGACATTGGTTTATGGGTTGTATTAGATGAGATATGGATTTGTTACTTTTATGTGGATGGATATTAGGTGAGTTAGGCATGATTGAGTCAGGTTGGTTTAGGCATGGATCGAGTAGGGTTGGTTAGGCATGGATCGAGTTAGGTTATAGACATGGTTGAGTTAGGTTATAGGCATGGATCGAGTAAGGTTATAGGCATGGATTGAGTCATGTTATAGGCATGGTTGAGTCAGGTTAGTTTAGGCATGGATCGAGTAAGGTTATAGGCATGGTTGAGTCAAGTTATAGGCATGGATCGAGTCAGGTTGGTTTAGGCATGGATTGACTCAGGCTAGTTTATGATTCATTATTTTGGCAATAAATGATACTATGGGTCATATGTGCAATGTTCTATAATCTATGCATAGTGATGATAGAGAGATGGTAGGTGTAATAAATGTATGCTGTGGTAAGCAACTTGTTATGTATGTGGCTTAATTTCCAATTGTGTTATAAAAGGGGAACTAAGTGAAATATGATGTAAATGGTGAGTTAGGCCTAGTTGATGAATTGTTTTAGGGGTAGAAAAAAATGGTCGAGCTAACCTCCAAGGTCCCCATGCCCCCAGAGTGCTGCCTACATAGTCCTGACAAAAAGGGACCTCATACCAATGTATTTCTCCCATGAGCTAGGGAAGAATATGAAAATGAGTTGGTAGGTTTTTGGGCATGTTGTGTGTTTAGGTTTAATAGATTTGGGTAGATTATAGGTAAAATGATGTAGGTGAAGGTGATTATGGTGAAAGGGGAGGATGACCTAAAAGGTAAGTGTCGAGGACCAAGTCATGTACAAGGTAATCAAAACGTAAAAAAAGATGGTTAAAAGATAAGAGGGGGGAAATAAAACCAATCGATTAGGTAGGATCATGCCGAGTAGATCATACCTTGGAGGGGGTAATGAACATAAGACTTGAAAGGCATTACATGATTAAATATTCTATGATGAGGGTACTCCTTGAGGTCTTCGTGAAGCTGATCGATTCGGGAAGCTTCAATTTTTCTCATTTTTTTTAGAAAGCGTCACATAGTTGTCCTTCAAGGGAGCAGTCTATTTATAGTTCCAATTTTGTCGAGAGGAAGATGTCCTTTTGAGGGATTCATCTTTTATTAGAATTTTAACTCAAGGATCAAGGTGGAATGACCATGGGATCTCATCTAAAGGTAGATGAAAAGTATCCATGAGAATAATGCAATGTGCAATGCCATGGTACACATTCAAGAAGAGATAAAAAGTGATAGGTACTCACATGATTCTTGTTTAATCATTGAGGAGGTGTATGGAGTGGGTAGCTCTCAAGGGATGAGCCTGTAAAGAGATAAAAGGGTGAGGTAGGATCATGAGTCAACAATAGAATGGTCGAAGATGCAATGTGTTAAGGGGCTCAGGTTCAAGTTTACCATCAAGTGAGGATAAACGATAGGAACCTAATCCATAGGTATGAGTTACGATGTATGGTCCAAGCCAATTAGGAGAAAATTTTCCCCATTTACTATTTTCTACTTTGGTTACGTGTTGATTTTATTTCAAGACAAGGTTACTGATTTTGAAGGTTCATTCATGAATGCGTTTGTCATAAGCATGTTTGATATTTTATTGGTAAAGTTGAAGGTGATCCAGAGTGTTAAGACGATGTTTTTCTTATAACTCTAGTTGTGCTAAGTGGTCTTGATGAAATTCATCATCAATAAATATGTCATCGAGAGAAATGTGGAGTGAGGGGATCTGGACTTTGAGAGGTAGAACAACCTCTGTACCGTAGACCAGATAAAATGGTGTGGGCATAGTGGAAGTGTGAGTACTAGTGTGGTATGCCCACAAGGCAAAATGAATGTGTGTATGCCAATCCTTCCCAGTATCGTCAACCAATTTCATGAGAATTTTGTTGAGGGTTATGTTAGTGGATTCATCTTGGCCATTGGTTTTGTGGGTAATAAGGTGATGAGAAACTAAGCTTAATTTCAAAGGCATCATAAAGTTTTTGCAATGTTTGGTTTTTAAATTGTTTTCCATTGTCAGTGATGAGGTGATGAGGGACACCAAAGCAGAAAATGATGTGATGGTCAATGAAATCACATATTTTCTTGGCTTTTTTGGAGATGAGTGGTATGGCTTCCACCCATTTTGTGTAGTATTCGGTAGCAATTATGATCCATTGATGGTGTTGGGAAGAATGGGGATTTATTTCTCTGATAAGATCCAAACCCCATTGAGAAAAGGGCCAAAGGTCATGAGAAAACTGTAAGGCATGACTGGGTGTATGATGAAGGTTGGAATGTTGTTGGCATTTTACACAATGTTTGACATAGTCACAACAATCAATGTGAAGGGTCAGCCAGTAATAGCCTAGGTGAAAAATAAGCTTAGTAATAGCAAGGCCAATAAAGTGACCTCCACATATGCCATCATAAATCTCCTTAATGGTATAAGTAATTTCAAAACTTGTGAGGCATCGTAAGAGAATACGATCAAAGCCACACTTATATAGAGTCCCCCCCAGAATGATGAAACAAGAGACCTTTTTGAGGAAGCCACATTGTCCGTTACGGGTGAGATCAGGAGGTAAGATGGAGAGAGAAAGGTAGTCAGTGTACTATTTATACTGAAGGTCACTCAGGTCAGGGGTGTTAGCTCCAATGGAGTAAACATCATGAGGTAAATAAGAAGGTGAATGGAGGCATTGTATGGTGACAAAGATTTTAGAATCGGTGGGTGAAGTGGGTATTTGGGAAGCTAAGCAGGGCATGGTATCTACAAATTTATTGGTTGAAAGTGGGATGGTTTGAAGGGTGTAACGCTCAAAGGTGGTCAAAAGTATTTCTACATGATGTTTATACTTTTTAAGTATCTTGTTACGACATTGGTACATACCATTGACTTGGTTGATGACCAATTTTTAATCACCAAATATGCATATTGATTTGACATCTAGGGAATATGCGACTTAGAGACCTAGTACGAGTTGGTGGATTCAAAGTTTAGTTTGGCAGACAAAGGCATGGGTTCTCCATTGAGAGGAATGAGGATAATACTAGCCTCGCCCCCATGCTGACACTTTGAACCATCGAAAAAGAATGTCATTTGGTAAGGGGGTTCATCTAGGGAAAGAGTAGCAATTAACTCATCGGGAAAGTCAAAATTAGAGGGTTGATCCTCAGAAATAGGTGCGTCAGCAAATTGGTCGGTGATAGCTTGGCCCTTGATGGAATTTTTTGGTCCATAAATCTGTCGGGTGGACAGATCTATGGATAGACGAGCCAACAGTGTGTAGGGCATAGCCCCTCTTTGAGTCAGCAAAGCGAAACTAGTTTATTGCTATTCTACTTGCAGGAATCTGTGCAAGTCTCACAATATTCTACCTTCAGGGCTTGGGATCTCATCCCAGTAGAGGTACTTCCAATTATAAGAAGGGAAATAAGTGAGGCGGGGAGATAGGAAAGATCTGAAGGGAGAAAAGAAATGAATTTCAAAGCAAAAAGGTCAGAGGGTCTATGTTTTGGGCTGGTAGTAAACAAAGCCAAACTTACTCACATAAACGAACAAAGAAATACTGATGAATAAATGAAAATAAAGTAGAAGTAGATTCAACAGAACAAACATAAATATCTAACATAAGAAAGCTCTGATGTATAACACAGGTATTCAGCACAAAGTCTAAATATTGTATTAATATTTCCTTCTGTTACAAAACCCTCAAAGTCTTTTATTCTTACTTCTATTTTTCATCTGAAAAGTATTCATCCATTGAATACAACAAGTATTCAAGTATATATAGAAGAAGGAAAAGAGAGAAGGCCAAAAAGCAACCAACAACCTAATTACAAAGTATCTACAAAATATCTAAAAGTCAACTGTTAACTTTCGGCAACTTGATGGATGACATCATCTAATGGTGCAACATGGATGATGTCATCATTTGTGCCAACATACTCTTAGATATTTACAAAAACAAGATCGAGAGGAAGGAGACTATTTTTCATCATCTCGCAGCTGAAAGGGAGTGTCTTGCTTCGAGCTGATGTGGGGTTTGGCCCTAGGTGAGAATATATGAGTACTACCCAGAGCTGAAGCTGGAGAATAGCATCTTGCAGTTTACCAAGATTAACAATGCTTTCTTCTACAACATCGTCTGCCTTTTGAGGCCCAACATGACTCACGGTCGAACGACTAAGAGAATTGTCACAACAATGAAGAAGTGGGGGGCCTTATTCACACAATTTCCCACCTTCACCTATCTCAGGGTAGCTAACTTCCTGGGTGAACCCACCAAATTGCCAAGATATGCTGGTCCCAAGCTGATCCTATTGGAGCTATCCAGATAACTCGTAACATACCACGAGAAGTTCCTGAAGAGAAAGAAGGGTGGAACTCCTTTCCCCCTTACAGTGTGTAGATACACATGCATCTCTCACCACAAAGCCCAGGAAATGGTTACCGAGCTAGAACTGCTCAATCTGAAGCACAATTTCCCAGCGAGGCCCACTTTCAATCCAAGGAGCTGCCTTCACAAAGAAAAAATCGATCCAATTCACATTCCACAGATCGAGGACATTTATATCAATCTGTACCATGAGGTCAAGCTTAGAAGAAAGTACCATTCTCGCCTAGCCTTGGTAGAGATCATTCAGTACGACGTGGCCATTTTCCTGAAAGGTTATCAAACTACTAATCAAGAAGTTGATCAGGTGTATCTTGACACGGATGGGGACAACTATCTGTTTACTGCAATCGATAGAACCAAAGTGCCCCAGACCATTGAAGATAGGGTTAAAGAAACTCTGCGGTGGAAAAAACACTGGTGCAGGATGAATGGCCTCATCTACCTCAGGGTATATTTCACTACGTCCGCATTGGGCAACGCAACTGCCAGGCCAAAGCATCTGCCAAGAGGTAGAGGCAAAGACAAAGAGGGAGAACCAAGCTCTGCTCAAGAAGGAGCTCCTGAGAGCCCGCCTTCCACCGCACAAGAACAGGTTGTGAGTTTGTTATCTCCAGAGAAAAAAGCGGCCAAAGATGTTCCAATGGGCACATCCACTCAGGATGTTACCACTGCTACAACTACTAAGGTCCCTTCTATCCCTTCCCCCTCTCCTCCTTCTCCTCCTCGTGTGACCCAAGTGACCATTCCTTTGGTCGTATCCTCTCCCCCATCTTCTATTGTTCCCCTCTCCTCGTCATCCATCTTCTCTTCTCTTGTGGAGCTGTCCCCCACCATTTCTTCTCTCATCTCTCAGCTCCCTTCCTTTCCCACATCTTCCTCCCTTGCAGTGTCCCTTCCCCCTATGAGCACTTTCTCAGCCTCCCTCTCGATGCCACCACCAAGTGTCTCTACGCACTTTCCCTCCACTACTGTAGCTGCCCCCTCTTCCACTTCTTGTCCCGCTCCCATACGTCCAGCATGGATCTCCCAGCATCTGAGCCAACAAAAGAGGAAAGTTCCTATCGCACCGATAGACTTCTCCGTCATCCCAACAAAGGGGGCTAAGAAGCAAAAGCCTATAACCCGCTTCTCTCAAAGTGCATCGGGAGAAAGAGTAATGGAGATTGCATATTTTAATCCTTTAAAGGATAAAAAGGATCTATCTTTGATAGATTATATAGTGACCCAAGTCACAATGGGAACGTATTCTAAAAGCCTTCAGGGAGAGGCCCTATCTGCAGTCGATGCCCTTTGTAAGAAGCTCTAGGAAGAAAAGTAAGAAAAGAGGCTATTAAAGGAGAAAAATAAACATCTTCTCCACGCCTTGCAAAAAATGGGCAGTGCACCTCCTACAACTACCACTGAAACTCCTGAGCCCCTGAGCCAGGATAAGATAAATGAATACACCAAAATTGGTGAGCAAGGTATGGCAGTATCCGCCTAGAGAGACCAAATCCTCAAGGAAAGTGAGGGAGTAATCGTCAAGTTCACTGAATTGTATTAGAACATTAATCAGGTGAACAAGGCAATCCAAGCATTTGCAGGACCCATCTCCAAAGAGTTGGACCATGCTAGGCTGTAGCATGAGACTTTCCAAAAAATTCTTGACTGTTTAGTCAAAGATCTAGTCAAGTTCGGTGTCTTCAATCACCCCAGAGTGGCCAACAAAATCCTTTCTACTTTGGACTACCAGGTCGATCAGTTGGAGTTTGTCCTTGAAAAGATAGATAAAGTCAAAGAGGAAACCTTGGAGGCTATGCACCAAATGGAGAAAATCATCCTGAGAATGTCCCCAGGCCTGCTCAGTCCTTCTTTCACCCTGAGGAAGGCAGAACAAACTATTCAGATCTTTAAGGAGATCGTCTCGCAAGGGTTAGGGCCAGAAGCCACTTTCGACACCGAATGCATCAAAAACCTTCTGGCATGTCGTGACTTTATAGGGTACCTGATAAAGGTGGGAAATGAATATTCCAAGCTCCCAGAAAGGCTCATGGATGAATGTGAAACTTGCGAAGTTATCAGTGATCACCATAAGGATCCTACTCAAGATCAACTTCAACCCATGATCAACAAGTTCATGGAATATCGGGCCCAGTTTAACATCACTTCTTCCGAGCAACAATAGAAGCAAGACACTCCCTTTCAGCCACGAGACAATGATGAATAGTCTCCTTCCTCTCAATATTCTTTTTGTAAATATCTAAGAGTATGTTGGCACAAACGATGCCATCATCCATGTTGCACCATGGGATGATATCATCCATTAAGCTGCCGAAAGTCAACAGTTGACTTTTAGATATTTTGTAGATACTTTGTAATTAGGTTGTTGGTTACTTTTTGGCCTTCTCTTATATATACTTGAATACTTGTTGTATTCAAGGGATTAATACTTTTCAGATGAAAAATAGAAGTAAGAAGAAAAGACTTTGAGCTTTTTGTAATAGAAGGAAATATTAATACAATATTTAGACTTTTTTTTGAATACCTGTGTTATACATCAGAGCTTTCTTATGTTAGATCTGTATGTTTGTTATGTTGAATCTACTTCTACTTTATTGTCATTTATTCATCAGTATTGATTTCTTCGTCTATGCGAGTAAGTTTGGCTCTGTTTACTACCAGCCCAAAACATAGACCCTCTGACCTTTTTGCTTTGGAATTCATTACTTTTCTCCTTTCAGATCTTTCCTATCTCCCTACCTTGCTTCTTTCCCTTCTTCTTAAAATTGGAAGTATCTCTACTGGGATGAGATCCCAGCCCCCAAAGGCAGAATATTGTGAGACTTGTATAGATTCCTGCTGGTAGAATAGCAATAAACCAGTTTCACTTTGCTGACTCAAAGAGGGGATATGCCATGCACACTGTTGGCTCGTCTATCCATAGATCTGTCCACCCGATAGATTTTCAGACCAATAGACTTTTGATGAATGAATTCAAGGTCAAGATTAGCTAAAAGTATAATCCATCACGTGGTACACTGATTTTGATAAGGTTTGTCGTACATGAAGTGTAAGGGATCCGTGTGTGTCATGACATAGGTTTTGTGGTTGAGTAGGTAATGACAGAGTTTAGTGGTAATGAAAAATAAGGCTAAGAAAAGTTTTTCTAGATGGTTGTATCGGGTTTCATAGTCCAAAAGAGTATGAATTATGTAATAAACCGCTTGCTCCCTATGTTGTTCATCGTGATGAGCAAGCATGGCTCCCTAGGAATGATCGGTAGTGGATATGTATAGGTAAAAAGGTTGATCATCTTTAGGTGGAATGAGTACAGATGGTTGGAGAAGGTATTATTTTAGGGCCTCAAAAGATTTGTGACAGTCATCATCCCATTTAAAGAAGACATCCTTCCTAAGAAGATGATGAAATGGTTGACACTGATTAGATAATTGTGAAATGAAACGACGAATGGACTGCAATTTACCTTGCAAGCTACAGAGTTGGCAAAGGTTAATAGGAAGAGGCATTGTGAGGATGGCCTTGACTTTAGTAGGGTCAACTTCTATACCACAGAGGGAAACAATAAATCCCAGGAGCTTTCCTGAGAGAACTGAAAATACCCACTCTTTAGGCGGAAGGTGGACGCAATATTCAATGAGGTGGTCAAAGATGGTGATAGGGATGGTGAGGTGCTCAAAGTGACATTTAGATTTATCCAAGAGATCATCCACGTAATCTTCCAATATGTGATGCATGATATCATGGAAGATATATGTCATAGCACGTTGATATGTGGCACCCGCATTTTTAAGGCCAAAGGACATGACTCGATAGCAGAAGGTCCCCCAATGGGTGATGGAGGTGGTCTTATTTTGATCTTCTGGGGCAAGAAAAATTTGGTTATAGCCTGAGATGCCATCCATAAGTGATAGCATCTCTTGACCAGTAGTGAGGTCAACTAGTTGATCAATAATAGGCAAGGCAAAGTTATCTTTTGGGCAGGCAAGGTTGAGATCATGGAAGTCTATGCAAATGTGAAGTCCCCCTATTGCTTTAGTAATAGGGACAATGTTAGAAATCCAACAAGGATAATCAATGGGTAAAATGAAGGCAACAGAAAGAAGGTGCTAAAGTTCTTCTTTGACAAGAAGAGCAATGTGAGGGTGCATTTTCCTCATCTTTTGTTTGATAGGTTTGGCATCGGGAACAATTATGATATTGTGGACCACTATGGTGGGGTCAATACCAGGCATGTTTGCATAAGACCAAGTGAAAGCATGGTTATGATATCAGAGAAAAGAAGTGATGGCTTCCTATCCAGAAACATCTGAAGATTGTCTAATCTTTAGGATGTGCAGGTCATCCTGAGTATGAATGTTGATCTTGATAGTTGATTCATTCAACATGGTTTACATCTCAGAGGGTTATGACTAATGAATATATGAGTCTTCTGCACCAAGGTAGGTGAGTATGGATTCATCATCTTGACATTGAACGATGTTAATTATAGGTGTGTCATCATCGATCATCTCAGGATATAGGAATGGAAGAGTGGAAGGAGCCTCACCTTCGCGTTGATAAGCCAAAGGCCCTAAGGAAATGGTGTTTATGAAAAAAACATTAGGAGGGATACATTCAGGATCCATAGACTCCATCGGTGAAGGTGGTGATGAAAGTGGAGTGGGTGAAGGTGGAGATGAAGATGAAGGTGGAGAAGGGATAGGGTCCTCAATGAGTTCAATGTGGGCCTGTTTGGTAGGAGGTTTGGGGAAGCCGATACCACTACGGTCATTATGTTTGTGGGTGGTACATAGAATAATGGTATGGTGGCCTTGCTTGTAAAATCCAAAACACAAACCCTTCCACCCACAGCTGTGCAGGAAGGTGTGGGTGAAATGGTGATTGGTAAGTGATTGGAAGTCGGCAGAAAATGGGTGGGTTTGTGATGGTGGTTCAGGTGTGTAAGTGGTAGTATCAAGTCCCCCATAGGTGAGACTAGTACAAAGATGAGGAGGAATATAAAGGAGGCATTCTCTTATACGGTGATCATAGTGAGGGTGTTGGTGAAGGCTTCCATACTCCTGTAGAGTAAGGAATGTGTTGACACTATAAAGGTGATACTACCCTAGAGTGAGGTGTTGGAAAACACCTTCCAAGGGATTAGTGGTTGGTAAGTAGGTAGCTAGAATGGATGATGTGTTAGAGGTCGATGTGGAGGTGGTGTTAACGGATTGGGAAGCTAATGGGTCAGCTGTGGAGGTTATAGTAGTGGTAGGAATAGAGGAGTTATGTGTGGTTAAAGCAGTGGTTGTACTAGTAGGTGGAGGTGTATGTGAAGTGATATTGGTTGCGGAGGTAGACGGCTTGATAGGTATGAGCACATCATTGAGTTGGTAAAGAATGTTGCATGTTTTGAAAGGTGATGGGTCAGTTAGAATGGTATAAGTGTGTCCTTCATGTTCAAAATTTACACAATGATACAAAGTGGAAGGAACGTAACCCATGACATGGATCCAGGGTCTACCAAGCAACAAGTTATATTGGAATTCCCCCTCCAAAATGTAAAATAATTCTGGAACAGTGCGGGGGCCCACGTGAACGTGGAGGATGATAGTGCCTAGTGTGGAGGTGATAGTGTCATTAAATGAATGCAACATGACCAGATGTTTATGCGTGTAATTATCAAGTGTGCACATTTGAGAAAATGCATGGGATGAAATGATGTTAATGCCAGCACCTCCACTAATCATTACATGATGTACCCGTATGTCATCAATGTGGATGGAGATGAAGAGGGCTAGGTACGGGTCATCATTTTTGTGTGGCACGATCTCTTCCTCTAAGAAGCTAAGGGAAGCTACTTGGTGAACAAGATGGGGTGAATATGAAGGTGGTAATTTGGTGAGAGAGGCTACATGATGGGGTGTGATAATGGATGCTACGGGTGTAGGTTCATTGGGTAAAACCTCAATAGATTGAAGAACCTCCATGAGAACTTGACTATGGGATTCTGAGGTTTTAATGAGGTTGTATAAGGAGATTTTGAGGGTATATTGATGTAATTTTTTTAGCATGGTGTGATGTGTGACGCCATTAGAAATGGGGTACGTGGGGCCATAGATAGATATTTTAGGTATGGGTGTAGATGCTATGTTGGGTATAGGATTGGTTGGCAGGTTGGTTGCCTTATCTTTTCCCTTCTGTGCACGTGTAGTGATGTGTATCATGTTGATTTGAGGAGAGTTTGTAAATGGAGAGGGTGTAGGGTGAGTGGTGTAATGACATGAAGGGAAAAAACCTACTGTAGGAGAAGATCCTTGTGAGGTAAGATGGGTGCAAAAACATTAGGGTGGTGCTATGGCAAGTTCTCTGATGTGAACCATGTTAATTTCAAATATTGGGAGTTGCTTTAGGAGCTGTGAGGGTGGAGGTTGTGGTTGTTGAGTGGGCAGTGTGGGAATGGGTGTCAGTGAATCAGAATCCTCGTCAAGAAGGTTGTCGTCATCAAAGTTGGTTTCTGGTGGACATAATTAGATAAGGACAATTTTCAAGGCCTTGTAATTCTCCACATCGTGCCCTAGAACATGATGGTATGCGCAAATTTTAGTATCATCAAACCCTTTGGGATTGGGTTTGAGGGGGTTGTAAGCTTAGAGTGGTAGCAATGTGATAACAGAGGTGTCAAGGAGGTTGGTTAAAATTTTGGCATAGGATCCTACTAGTGGATCACAATGGGATGTGAACGTGGGTTTGGGTGTAGGTGTGGTTGATTATTGAGGAAGTGTTTTTAGAAGAGTAGGAATGGGTCGAGTTATGGTTTTAGGTGCTAGTGTGGTTTTAGGTATCAGTCATGTTTGTGTGGGTAGGGGTACAATAGATGAATGGGTAGGAGGGTATGTGGTTGTTTTGAATACCTTCTTGTGGGGTAGTGGGGTTTTGTTTTGGGTTGCACCTTCTTGGGTAAAGGTGATGTGGGTGTACAACGTCTAGAAGGAAAAGTAGATGGAGGAAGATGGTGAGTTACCCATGGGGATAACAGGGGTATTGTGAAGGTAGATGACGCGAATCGTGCTTGCGGTGTGAGGGAAAATGACTGAAGTTTAATGAGTAGTGAAGCAATAGCTGACGATATTGGAGGTATTAGTGGTAAAGAGTCTGCAGGTGCAGGTGTAAGTTATGTTGTGTTCCTGGGTAGGTTAGAGGTTTGTGAGGAAGGAATGGGTTGTTGTGTTATTGGTTTATGGATGGCTGAAGGTTGCTTGACCAAGTTGGGCAGCTGAGGTCTTAAGATAGATGGGACAAGTGCGGGTGTGATTGGTGTGGTTGGGGTATGAAGTTGATGAGTTTGTTTCTTTGGCTTGGGTGTCATAGCAGATGTGGTATTGATGTTGGAGGATGTAGCTAAATCTAGCTTAATAGGTGTATGAGTGAGGTTGGTGGTCGGGGTGACCCCTAAAGTGGTAATAGGTTTAAATGAGGAAAATGTTGTAGGTGTGGGTTTGGGTTTAGATGTAGGTTGGGTTATGGGTAAGGGTATGGTTTGAGTGCTAATAGGTATCGTGGAAGGGGTTGCGACAGAGGTGGTTGTATTTGGTTTGATTAGTCGAAATGTGTTTGGGTAGATAATGGAGGTATCAACGAGGGATCTCTACATCTGTGTTGAGATGGGGAGTAAGAGGCACCCCCATAGTAAAGTCATATCCACATAATCTAAGTGATCAGATAAATGTGAGAACGTAATGTCTGTGGGTGGAGTTGGTGAGTACCTAATGGCAATTCTCGTAAAATATGTCTTAGAGATGGGGAATTGGCTAGCTTCAGCTTCCGTGGGTAAGAGAGCCGAAAGTAGGTCGGTGGGATTATGGGTAGCTGATGGAGAATGCTCACCAAGAGGCAGAGATATCTCAACTAGGTCTATGATAGGTGGAGGAGATGATGTGAGATCCTCTATAAGTGGAGGAACAGATGGGTGATCTTATGTGGGTGGAGGAAGCAGTGGGTTCTCCTCTTTGGGTGGAGAAGATAATGGGAGCTTCTTTATGGGTGGAGGAGGTACTGTGGGTAAAGGTTCTCTAAGTGGTGAAGCCAAGGGTGAGATGGGCTCAATATTATATGAAGACCCCCCCCGTTGGTGATGAAGGAGATGAAAGGTGTTCCTCTATTGGTGAAGGAACATGGGAGGTTGGTTCCAATGCGGAAGTAGGATTTTGGGCTAGGATCTCCTCTATGGAAGGAATATGGGGTAATTGGGAGGTGACAGGTACCTCATTAAAGATTGTGTGAACCTCGTGGGTATGGGTATCGTGAGTTGATGTCTTGCCGGTTTGATTAGATGAAGGGGCATGATTGGGAAATAGTTTTTTGAAGATTTTTAGATTTTGGTTGGGGGTGGCATTGGGATTATCCATAGTTAACTCGCCTTTCTCGAGCATTTCTTGGATTATATTTTTAAAAGTGATGTAGTTTCTGTCACTATGATCCTTTACTCTATGATAGTTATAGAAATCATGTTCTTTATACCATGCGGGCATGGGGAGAGAAGGGTAAACACCAATGTGTGGTTTTATAGGTGGAATGGTGAAGGCTCCAACTTTGATAAGATTTTCTAAGACACAAGAGTAAGGTTCCCCAATTGGGGTATATTTTCGCTGCTCTTGTTTGAATTGAAAAGTCTCGACAGGTGAGAGATTAGATGAGGGGGTAGCTTGATTTGATGGATGAGATGGGCCAGCCTTGAGTACCACTATGTTAGCGGTGCCCTTAGCTTTTGAATAATTGGTTTGTGGTTTGGAA